>CM022300.1:91779355-93120230 GCA_011799875.1 Thinopyrum elongatum
TCTTCCTTATTTGTTATTGATCTGAGTATCTATCTAGCAGCACGGTCTCTAGGTGTCTAATGTGTTTCTTTTGGTGATTGTTACAGATATATAGCTGGAGGAAGTGGGAAACTCAAGCATGTACACTCTCAAGGGAGCAGTTGCAACGTAAGGTCAAGTGAAATTGGATGTTCGTTAGGTCATATAGTAGTACTAGTGATACATTCGCTTAATAATGATGTTTTGTTCTACCTGAGAAGTTTTTCCCTCTCAGCTAGGAGAAAGGTTATGCGAAGGCAATCTACCTTTGTTTTTCATCATGCATCTCACCCATGGAGCAAAAGTAAAATACTTCTTTGGATGGTAAGTTCGCTGCATTGCTTCAAGAACAGTGTTGTGGTTGCACTCATTCTTATTGCATATTTTCCTTGTGAGTCTCTTGGTTGGTAATGACCTAATGGTTATAACTTTCATGTTTTATTTGCCCAGTTAATTTAGTCTTTTTCATATTTACTTATATATATTGAACAAAGTCCAATAATATTATTGGACTACAAGTGCAAATGAATCGCATCTGTACTATTGCAGCTATTTAAATAGACAATATACCATATGTACCCAACTACACCTGCTCTCTGTGACGACTTGTCGATTTTCTCAACCCGCAAAAGCTTTGCGTCACATACCTTGTTGGTACATGATGTCTTTTGTGATCGGAAATATTTTTTTGACATTTCTAATATGCTCTAGTAACCAAATGTTGCAGTTGTGCTTTCTGCGCCAATTTAAGGGTTCTATTAAAAAATCAGATTACATGGCATTAAGGTTGGGCTTTATCACAGTAAGTGCTCTTCATCGCTCTATTTGATCTCGTCTACTATAATCTTGGTGATAAGTCATTTCTTCAATGCATTTTTATTGCTTATCAATTTTCTTTATATCAGTATCATAAGTTGCCGCATTCGTACGACTTCCACAAATACATGGTACGGAGCATGGAAGATGATTACAATGGAAGTGTTGGTATCAGGTAAAACAGAACATGCACTGCTTAATCCTGAGTCCTGACAATGAGATTATTTGTTTTTCTTTGATGATATAAGCGGTTACACATCAAGATCGAACAAACTTATCTGATGAAGAAATCCTAGCATTTATCCTTATTGGATTTTGATTATAATATGATACTCCTACTTGCTTGTGGTTTGCATAGGATTTATAAATATATTATGCTCTCTCGTGTGTGCTAACATTCCATTTGCTGTACAGTTGGCCACTTTGGGCTTATGCAATAATATGCATCTTCGTCAATGTTCATGGTATTACCTCCTTATTACTTTCTCACACAAACATAGAGATCTGGTTGTCCATTTTAGTCCTCATTAGGTTTGCCACGTTTCACTAATTGCAGGTCTTAATATATATTTCTGGCTATCATTTGTCCCTGTCATTGTAAGTATCAACCCAACTCAAAGAAAAAATATCACCCATATTTCTGAACCAACGCGCTAGACGCAGTTAATTGTTTTTCCCTTTCTTATCTGAAAATGGTATTTATGTCCTGGCCTAATTACGCATCTTCAAAATGTTCAAAGCTCGTCCTGCTTGTGGGCACTGAGCTGCAGCATGTTGTCGCTCAGTTGGCACTGGAGGTTGTTGAGGCAACAGCTACAAATGTTGGAACACAACTGAAACTGCGGGATGATCTCTTCTGGTTTGGAAAACCTCGGGTTCTGTGGTGGCTTATACAGTTCATCTCGTTCCAGGTAATGTCTCTTGACTCTCTTACTATGTAGATGATGTTGTGTTGTGATGCTTTGAACATCTTCAACATCCTAACATCTACCCTTGCTTCCAGAATGCCTTTGAGATGGCGACGTTCTTATGGTCTCTGGTGAGGATCACCTTAATATGTGATTAGTTATATGTTGTGTTGGATTAACATGCTTTAGTGTAGGAGATGCAAAGAAGATGCTGGTTCATGACATCTTTTTTATTCTGTAGCATGGCTTAAGCTATTAGTGCTAAATGCATGGTGGTTGCAAAACTTTCTAGGCCAGCATCATCTATCATGACTCATCACTTTATATATGACAAATCCAATGGATATAATGGATTTCTTTATAGCTTCTTTTGGTTGTTTACTACTTTGCATTCATCTTGTGCAGTGGGAACTGAGTGCAAATTCTTGCTTCATGAAGAACCAGTACATGGTTGTTATTCGCTTGGCTTCTGGGTAAGTTGCGTACCATGAATACGTTGCGAGTTACGAGTGATGTTGGCATCTCAATATGTTCATTTGACATGTTATTTTGAGAAACCTGCAACTTATCAGTTTTTTACATCAGTGTGTCTATGACAATTTACTTTAAGAATCACATGTATTTTTTTTTGCGGGTGAAGATATAATTATATGCATGAACTGCATTAAGTTAGATTTTTGGTAGTAGACTAGTGAAAATTCCCACCATCATATGAATTAAACACTTTAAGAAGTGCATTCACCCGGACTCTGGACTCATACAGCTGTTTTTCTTCCCTCTGAGCACTGCAGGCTGCTTGTTCAAGTTTGGTGCAGCTACAGTACGCTGCCTCTTAACGTGATTATCTCCCAGGTATTTCTTGAATGATAAAACCAAATTTGAACCAAGAGAGCCACTTAGTGAACTCTCCACTTATTTCACCAGAATTATTTACTATCAACCTACTTACTGATGAATACTTTTCTTGGTAGGCCATATTTTTTTCCTTCATTCATTATGAAGCTTTTTTAGTATATCCTCTTTATGCAGTTTGTAGTAGACAAGGTAGGAAGGTAATATGTCGCGTCTGGTCTCCTTTTCACTTATCTTGTTTCTTTGCTGAAATTTGCAGATGGGTTCCAAGTTCAAGAAGTCACTGGTCTCTGAGAGCGTGAGGGACTCCCTCCACAGCTGGTGCAAGAGGATCAAAGACAGGAGGCACAACCCGCTCTTCATGCGGAACGGGACACTCACGTCGAGGTCGGTCTGCTCCCTTGACACGACCATCTACGAGACTGACCACGAGACTAACACGGTGTGCACACTGTCGAGGACTGTGTCGGCGTCGTCCCTGGACGAGGCGCTGACTGTGGTCACTGTCGACGACGAGGAGGAGATCACTCACATCGAGCAAGATATTCGACACCCTTAGTTACTGAGGTTAGCCCTGTTCTTCGCCGGGCTAAATATGTGCAGCTAAAATTCTGCTGAACTTGAAAAACAATGCCCATTCCTGCCTAAGCTTTGTAGTACCTTCAGAAAAGGACCTGCGGATTACACAGTATATAAGTGTGTGACTGTCTAGTGATTGCTCCTCATGGCTCATGGCCACTCTGTGCAAAGTAATCTTGTGTCAATAGGACGCCTCCGCTTCAAGATGATACTATCATCTTTGTATTGACTTATAACATTGCACTAAATCATCAGAATTCACAACTACGCGTAAAGGATCGTTTTGGGGAATGACAGTGTTTTTGCATCATTACCTTGCTAAAGGCATTGCTCGTACTTTATTTTCAGGGTGAAAACCCAGGATTTTACCTTTAGTGGTTGGATCCGACGACTGCGGCGCTTAGGCTTAGTTCCTTTTCGGAGGCATTGCTGTTGAATAACCTTTCTTGTTTTCTTTGTAGTTCATTGGTCGCTGTTTTGATCGTTTTGGAGTTTTCTTTTTCTTTTTCTTTTTCCTCCACCTAGGTAGAGTTTCGATCTTGTATGACTTTGCTCTTTACCAGTGTGATTTTTTGTGTATGCGCGCTGATGTTGGCGCTTCGGAGTTTTCTTTTTCTTTTTCCTCCGCCTAGGCAAAGTTTTGGTATTGTATGACTTTGCTCTTTGCCGGTGTGGTTCTTTGTGTGTGTGTGTGTTATTGTTGGTTGTATGAATCTTAATTATGCAGTATGCAGAGGCTGAGTGTACGCTCATTATGTTTGTGTCCCCTTGACGCTTCATTTTAAGTCAATAAAATTCACTCTTTAAAACTGATCGTTTTGAGCTATGTTGTTGATATTTATGCCCAAGTTTACATTTTGTATTGATGATGTTTTTCTTAATTTTATTACGAACGAGAGTACAAGCACTTGTTCATTTTTATGGGGAGCCATTCGTCGTGTTTTATTCATTAATCATCAAGGTTACATTGTTCATAAGAAGTGTTAGGGCATGTTCTGTTGACAGGGATTTGAAGCGGATTGAGAGGAGGGGGGGGGGGGGGGGGGGTGTTAAATCTCCTACAAGCCAAAAACCCCTCCAGTTCTCTCCAATCCCCTTGGGAGAGGGTGTAACCGAACAAGGCCTTAGGAGGAAGCTAGTGGTTCCCCGAGCCAAGTACATGATTCAAAAAGAAAAGAAGTTGATCTAGCTACCTCATGAGCAACCTTGTTGGCTTCCTTTGGGCAATTCTCAAAGAGCACTTCATCAAAAACACTTGCTCTCATCGAACAATCATGAAATATTGAAGAACTTGTTGTAAAAAATTCATATTCGCAAAGGGCAGTGATTACCTGTTGGCAATCAGATTGTAGAATGATTCTAAAGTGTCCCATCTCTTGAGATAGTATATCAAAGTCATAGCAACATCACTCTCAGAACATACATGGTACTAGGCATCAACCCTTAACAAATCCAACAACTATTTCATAAGTGATATCATCCAATTTCCATCAACCCAATGTGCCAACAGAGAAATTACTCACACATGAGTACAAAGATCATGATGGTGATGATGGATAAGTGATTGGCGATGAAGACAACGAAGAATCCCCTCTCTAGAGGACAGATTAGCCTCTAGACAGCCCCCTGAAAGATGAACAGAGGTTGCGGCGGCTCCGTGTCGCAAAAAATCCGATAAATTCCGTGTAGGGTTTTCAGGACGGGAGATAAAGATGTCGGGAGGCGGTGCCTGTGGGCCCTCACGCGCCCTCCACATGCATCCAGGGGTGGCCGCATGGGCCCGCAAGTGCCCCCGGCACCCCCTTCTGGCTCCATGGCCCTTTTCTCTTGAAAAAATTTCCTGTATTTTTTCCATATAATTTGGGCACATTTTCTGCACAGAAAATAACATCATTGCATTTTTTTTTGCTGAAAACAATGTTAGTCCGGGTTAGTTTTTACTCAGATTATGCAAGTTAGAGAAAAAATGTAGCAAAAATGTATAGAAAAGTAGATACGTTTGAAACATATCACAATGCATGTGTTTAGCCCTTAATTACTTTGTGTGTGTGTGGTGGTGGTGGTGGTGGTGGGTGGGGGTGGGGGGGGGGGGTTATGATGATTTGTGTATCAACTGCAGTGTTGGGCTCCCAAGAGCATGAGTTTGTAGTATGTAGTAAGCTTTCCGTGAGTAAGAAATCAAGGTATCAATCCTTTGAGGCATGTAAACCCTCTAATAGTGATGATGTCTGAAACACAAACAAAACTCCACTTGTGTTCCCAATAGTTCTAACAAGGGTGTCAACCTTGCTAGTTGCACAAGGCAATTAAAATATATAGTGGTAGATAATATTTTTGTATTTTTGAATACAACAAAACTAAAAATATAAGTGCATGTAAAAGATTTTGGAAGGTGATTCTTATGCTAAAAGTTGATTTTCGCCCCCATCCTCGGTGGTGGTCTCATCCGAGTAGATCGACAAACTGCTCGGTTGGGTGTTTGATTTGGGAGGATTTTTTCCTTCAGATATGATCTTGTTGACACTGGCTGGTGGCTCATAATGGCGAGGTTGCCGGATGTAGCAGAACACTATGGGGTTTGACAGATCTCACTCTGGAAAGTTTTTCTCCGACGGTCCAATGCAATCTATGGACGGTGACTTGACACCAAGAGTATTGTGGTGCAGCGGCGACGGTGGGATTTCTAGCCTAGAGCATGTAGCAGTTGAGATTGTTGCAGAGTGGTAGGGACAACTCATGATTGACTTCAATTTGCTGGTGCTTCTTGAGTACTCAGTCTCAAGCTCCGGGGTGAAAATCCTAGGTCTAACCGGAGTTGGTTATACCTCGCAATGGCGGTGTTTTTATGTCATGGCCTTATTGTAGACTGATATGTCTCTAACGCATCTATAATTTTTTATTGTTCCATGCTATTTTAGTATCAATCTTGGATGGTTTATATGCAATTATATGCCATTATATATCATTTTTTGGGACTAACCTATAAACCTAGTGCCCAATGCTGGTTGTAGTTTTTTGCATTTCAAGAGATCAATATCAAACAGAGTCCAAACGGAGAAAAAAATTGGATTATTTTTTTCTAGAATAAAAGAGACCCTAGAAGGTTTGGGAAAGACCTGAGGAGCCATGAGGGAGCGACAAGCTCGGGAGGCGCACCCTAGGCTTGTGGGCCCTGATACGTCTCCAACATATCTATAATTTTTTATTGTTCCATGCTGTTATATTATCAATCTTGGATGTTTTACATTCATTTACTAGCAACTTTGTATCATTTTTCGGGACTAACCTATTGACACAGTGCCCAGTGCCAGTTGCTGTTTTTTTCTTGTTTTTTATTTCACAGAATATCCATATCAAACTGAGTCCAAACACAGCGAAACTTTTTGGAGATTTTTTCTGCCCAGAAGACAACTTGGGAGCCAAGGAAGTACAGGAGGGGAGGCTCATGGGGCCCACAAGGTACCAGGGTGCGCCAGAGGCCCCTGGCGCGTCCTGGTGGGTAGTGGGGCCCACGGGTGGCCTCTTCACCGCCTCTTAGCTCTATAAATACCCATATATTCCAGAAACCCTAGGGGAGTCGACGAAGAGCAATTCCAGCCGCCGCAAGTTCCAGAACCACGAGATCCAATCTAGAGCCCTTTTCCGGCACCTTGCCGGAGGGGGAAATGATCACGGAGGGGTTCATCATCCTCATTGGTGCTCCTCCGATGATGCGTGAGTAGTTTATCATAGACCTACGGGTCCGTAGGTAGTAGCTAGATGGCTTCTTTTCTCTCTTTGATCTTCAATACAATGTTCTACTCGATGTTCTTGGAGATCTACACTACAAAAAAAAGACACATCCGTGACATTTGGCCCGAACGAATTTTTTTCTGCCATGCTTATGACACTTCTATGATGATAATTGTGACAAAACCACATATCATCATAGATATGGTGGGCTCCTACTTCTATGACAAAAAATCATGACAGAAAATGGGCTTTTCGTCCTGGGCAGGCCGGGGACGCACCTGCATGACATTCTTTGGGCCGTCAATTATGGAAAAAATCATGGTAGAAGCGAGGGAGAGGAAAATTTCGGGGAGTTCCCGGTTACGGTGGGTGGTCGGGGCCGAGCGATGCACGGAGGTTTGCGCGTTTCTCTCATACATGTACGCGCGTGTGTGCGAGGCGTTGGGCTCTAACTGAACCCGAGCGAAGCGTTCTTCGCTTACTGAACCCGAGCGATTGCACTAGCTACGCTACTGAACCCGAGCGATCGATCCCTTGGCTGTTAACTGAACCCGAGCGATTCCTTCGCTACTGCTACTAACTGAAGCCGATCGAACCTGCTGCCTCTTGATGAACAGTGACTGATAACCCACAAGTATAGGGGATCACAACAGTTTTCGAGGGTAGAGTATTCAACCCAAATTTATTGATTCGACACAAGGGGAGCCAAAGAATATTCTCAAGTATTAGCAGCTGAGTTGTCAATTCAACCACACCTGAAATACTTAATATCTGCAGCAAAGTATTTAGTAGCAAAGTAGTATGGAAGTAACGGTAACAGTAGCAAAAGTAACAGTAGCAGTTTTGTAGCAATTGTAACAGTGGCAACGAAAAAGTAACAAAGCAAAGATCAATATATGAAAAGCTTGTAGGCAATGGATCAATGATGGATAATTATGTTGGATGGCATTCATCATGCAACAGTTATAACATAGGGTGACACAGAACTAGCTCCAATTCATCAATATAATGTAGGCATGTATTCCGTATATAGTCATACGTGCTTATGGAAAAGATCTTGCATGACATCTTTTGTCCTACCCTCCCGTGGCAGCGGGGTCCTATTGGAAACTAAGGGATATTAAGGACTCCTTTTAATAGAGAGCCAGACCAAAGCATTAGCACTTAGTGAATACATTAACTCCTCAAACTACGGTCATCACCGGGAGTGGTCCCGACTATTGTCACTCCGGGGTTGCCGGATCATAACACGCAGTAGGTGACTATAACTTGCAAGATAGGATCAAGAACACAAATATATTCATGAAAACATAATAAGTTTAGATCTGAAATCATGGCACTCGGGCCCTAGTGACAAGCATTAGGCATAGCAAAGTCATAGCAATATCAATCTTACAACATAATGGATACTAGGGATCAAACCCTAACAAAACTAACTCGATTACATGATAGATCTCGTCCAACCCATCACCGTCCAGCAAGCCTACGATGGAATTACTCACGCACGGCGGTGAGCATCATGAAATTGGTGATGGAGGATGGTTGATGATGACGACGGCGACGATTTCCCATCTCCGGAGCCCTGAACGGACTCCAGATCTACCCTCCCGAGAAAGAACAGGAGGTGGCGGCGGCTCCGTATCGTAAAGCGCGATGAATCCTTCTCTCTGATTTTTTTATCCCCAAACGTGAATATATGGAGTTGGAGTTGAGGTCGGTGGAGGTCCAGGGGGCCCACAAGGTCGGATGGCGCGCCTCCCACCCTTGTGGACAGGGTGTGGGCCCCCTTCAGTTGGTTCTTTCGCCAATATTTTTTATTAATTCCAAAAATGATCTCCGTGAAGTTTGAGGTCATTCTGAGAACTTTTATTTCTGCACAAAAATAACACCATGGCAATTATGCTGAAAACATCATCAGTCCGGGTTAGTTCCATTCAAATCATGCAAATTAGAGTCCAAAACAAGGGCAAAAGAGTTTGGAAAAGTAGATACGATGGAGACGTATCAACTCCCCCAAGCTTAACCCATTGCTTGTCCTCAAGCAATTCAGTTGACAAACTGAAAGTGATAAAGAAAAACTTTTACAAACTCTGCTTGATCTTGTTGTTGCAAATATGTAAAGCCAGCATTCAAGTTTTCAGCAAAGATTATGAACTAACCATATTCACAATAGCATTTAGGTCTCACCTTTACTCATATCAATGACATAATCAACTAGCGAGCAATAATAATAAATCTCGGATGACAACACTTTTTCAAAACAATCACGATATGATATAACAAGATGGTATCTCGCTAGCCCTTTCTGAGACCACAAAACATAAATGCAGAGCACCACTGAAGATCAAGGATTGACTAGACATTGTAATTCATGATAAAAGAGATCCAGTCACAGTCATACTCAATATCAATTAATAACAAAGCATACAAATGACAGTGGTGCTCTCTAACTGGTGCTTTTTATAAGAGAATGATGACTCAACATAAAAGTAAATAGATAGGCCCTTCGTAGAGGGAAGCAGGGATTTGCAGAGGTGCCAGAGCTCGAGTTTTTAAAACAGAGATGAATATAATTTTGAGCGGTATGCTTTCATTGTCAACATAACAACCAAGAGATCTCAATATCTTCCATGCTACATACATTATAGGCGGTTCCCAAACAAAATGGTAAAGTTTTTACTCCCCTTCCACCAACAATCACACTCCACGGCTGGTCCGAAACAACGGGTACCATCCATACAATCAACAATCCTGGGGGAGTTTTGTTTAATTATTTGAAATTTTGTTTCTGATCTTTTGATCATAGGACTGGGCATCCCAATTACCAGCCATTTTCTCGTGAATGATGAGCGGAGTCCACTCATCATGAGAATAACCCACCTAGCATGGAAGATACTGACAGCCCCCAGTCGCTACATGAGCGATTCGGGCATAAAAAACAGATTATCATTTGAAGGTTTAGAGTTTGGCACATGCAAATTTACTTGGAACGGCAGGTAAATACCGCATATAGGAAGGTATGGTGGACTCATATGGAACAACTTTGGGTTTATGGAAGTGGATGCACAAGCAGTATTCCCGCTTAGTACAAGTGAAGGCTAGAAAAAGACTGGGAAGCGACCAACTAGAGAGCGACAACAGTCATAAACATGCATTGAGATTAACCAACATTGAATGCAAGCATGAGTAGGATATAAATCACCATGAACATAAATATCGTGGAGGCTATGTTGATTTTGTTTCAACTACATGCGTGAACATGTGCCAAGTCAAGCCACTCGAATCATTCAAAGGAGGATACCATCCTATCATACTACATCACAACCATTTTAAAAGCATGTTGGCACGCAAGGTAAACCATTATAAGCTCCTAGCTAATTAAGCATGGCATGAATAACTATAATCCCTAATTGTCATTGCAAACATGTTTCATTCATAATAGGCTGAATCAAGAACAATGAACTAATCATATTTACAAAAACAAGATAGGTCGAGTTCATACTAGCTTTTCCTCATCTCAATCATTTCATCATATATCGTCATTATTGCCTTTCACTTGCACGACCGAACGATGTGAATAATAATAATAGTGCATGTGCATTGGACTAAGCTGGAATCTGCAAACATTTATTCAAAGGAGAAGACAATATAATATGGGCTCTTTGTTAGATCAACAATAATGCATATGAGAGCCACTCAACATTTTCATCGTGGTCTTCTCTCCTCGACCCCCAAAGAAAAGAAAAGAATTTCAAAGAAACACACTGAAATGTTTTTGGAGTTTTTGTTTTTCTAAAGAAGGTAAAATAAGAACGAGAAAAACTATTTACCCGGGAAAGCTCCCAAGTAAAAGAAGAACGAGAAATCTTTTTGGGTTTTCTTTAATACTACAACTAAGCATGGTAAGGGAATAAGCTACAACTAATTTTTTTTGTTTTTCTCAAAGGCCTTTTCAAATACTCAAGAAGAAAGCGAGAAAAAGAAATAACCTAACATGGATAATACAATGAAAAAGTATGAACACCGACAACTAGAATGAGTGTGTGAACATGAATGTAATGTCAGTGAGAAATACGTACTCCCCCAAGCTTAGGCTTTTGGCCTAAGTTGGTCTAAGCCCATGGATCGAAGTGGTTCTCTCCGGTGTACTGAGGAGGATCCTGGGGGTTCCACTGGTTAGCGAGCTCCTGCGGCTCCCACTGATAAATAGACTCATTATATGGATCAGGTGATGGCTCTGGCTTAGGAGCTGGGGATCGCATCCCCTCCCAGTAAGCGTGTATGTCCTCGGGCATAACGAAGTACCTGCCTGAATGCATATCGAACAAAGTAGGTGCAGGCAGGGTAATAATCTAAAAAGTGACCTCGCTAAATACCAGGTTATAAATAAGTCTTTTTTTCTCATCATGGCGAATAAACTTATGTGCTACCATGCTCTCATAATCTAAGTAAATAATAGGTAGCAATTTCTCCTCTTTTTCATAGTGCCTAATAGGTATCTCAAAATGTTTAGCAAGGCGGGAGGCGAAGATACCTCCGAAAATAGGACCCTTTGTACGGTTTAAACTCAGCCGTTTAGCAACCATATCGCTTAAACTGTAAGTTCTATCTCTATGTAAGGCATGGCGCAAAATGGCAAGGTCAGGGCCACTAAGGCCTCCACTCTCTCCTCGACCAATTAAACATCTCCCAGCAAATAATGAGTAATAACGTAAAACAGGGAAATGTATACTAGCCACTCTCGCTCCCGACACTCCTCTTGTTTCCCCTACGGTAATTTCATCAATAAAACCTTCCACATCTCTAGGACGTGGTTCCTCGACGCTACCCTCATAAGGTAATTTACAAACCTCACAAAAGTCATAAAGCGTCATCTCCTTATACTCATCATATAAGTGAAACTCTACCGTGGGTGGTGATCTCCTAGCATGAAAATAAAAATGTTGCACGAAAGTATTAGTGAGTAGGATATACTGATCACACTGGTCGTGGAGGAAGTCGGTGATGCCTGCATTCTCAGCCAAATAATAGAAATCCTCATAAATTCCGGCCGCTTCCAAGAATGCATCACATGGCCATTCACACGGCCGAATCTCCGCGGCACGAGGAAGATTGTACTTGGGCTTTTCCTTCTCCTGATTTTCTTTTTCCTTTGAACCCCAGCTCGAAGAGCCTCTCAACAATCTCCTCATCATTTTCTTCCTCTGAAAATTTTATGAAACTTTTAGTAACTCTAAAAGTGAACCAAACTCAACAAAACTGATAGCAACTACTCCTACAAGTGCCTAGAGGCTAAATTATGCATCAAAACTACTTTGGACCATATAAATTTGACATGCAAGCTCAAGAACAGGGTCACCATAGCAGTAAAAATTTGCAATATATAAAGCACTAGAACAAAAACTAATTGGACCATTGGAGGAGTCACATACCGAAGAACAATCCCCCAAAGCAGTTTTGCAAATGGAGATTTACACAAGGAGATCAAAAATGGCAGCAAAATGAGCAAGAACACGAGTTTGAGCTATGGGATGATTTTTTCTGGAGGAAGACGAAGTGGATGGGTGCTGGAATAAGTGAAGGGGGGGCCACGTGGGACCCACAAGGTCGGAGGGGCGCGCCCTCCACCCTTGTGGACAGGTGGTGGGTCCCCCTGGTGTGTTCTTAGTGCCAGAAATTCTCAAATATTCTATAAAAAATCATACTAAATTTTCAGGGCATTTGGAGAACTTTTATTTTTGGGACATTTTTTATTTCACAGATAATTCAGAAAACAGACAGAAAATACTATTTTTGCTTTATTCATTCTAAATAACAGAAAGTAAAAAGTAGGTACAGAAAGTTGTGCTTTCTAGATTCATCCATCTCATGCTCATCAAAAGGAATCCGTTAACAAGGTTGATCAAGTCTTATTAACAAACTTCTTCCGAATGACATGAAATCGGAGAATTTTCGAATAACACTAGGTTACCTCAACGGGGATATGCATGTCCCCAACAATAAGAATATCATATTTCTTTTTGACAGTAGGAAGAGGGAATTCAAAACCTCCGATAGTAATAGTTGAAAATTTTCCAATAGAGTTGATACTATGAACTTGAGGTTGTTTCTTCGGAAAGTGTACTGTATGCTCATTACCATTAATATGAAAAGTGGCATTGCCTTTATTGCAATCAATAACAGCCCCTGCAGTATTCAAAAAGGGTCTACCAAGGATGATCGACATACTGTCGTCCTCGGGAATATCAAGAATAACAAAGTCTGTTAAGATAGTAACGTTTGCAACCACAACAAGCACATCCTCACAAATACCGATGGGTATAGCAGTTGATTTATCAACCATTTGCAAAGAGATTTCAGTAGGTGTCAACTTATTCAAATCAAGTCTACGATACAAACAGAAAGGCATAACACTAACACCGGCTCCAAGATCACATAAAGCAGTTTTAACATAGTTTCTTTTAATGGAGCATGGTATAGTTGGCACTCCTGGATCCCCAAGTTTCTTTGGTATTCCACCCTTAAAAGTGTAATTAGCAAGCATGGTGGAAATTTCAGCTTCCGGTATCTTTCTTTTATTTGTAACAATATCTTTCATATATTTAGCATAAGGAGGCATTTTAAGCATATCAGTTAAACGCATACGCAAAAAGATAGGTCTAATCATTTCAGCAAAGTGCTCAAAATCCTCATCATCCTTTTTCTTAGATGGCTTAGGAGGAAAGGGCATGGGTTTCTGAACCCATGGTTCTCTTTCTCTACCATGTTTCCTAGCAATGAAGTCTCTCTTATCATAACGTTGATTCTTTGATTGTGGGTTATCAAGATCAACAGCAGGTTCAATCTCTACATCATTATCATTACTGGGTTTAGCATCAACATGAACATCATTATTAACATTATCACTAGGTTCATGTTCATCACCAGATTGTGTCTCAGCATCAGAAGTAGAAATATCATTTGGATTCTCAGGTGTGTCTATGACAGGTTCACTAGAAGTATGCAAAGTCCTATCAGTTTTCTTTTTCTTTTTATTACTTGGACTAGATGCATCAGTATTAATTCTCTGAGAATCTTGCTCAACTCTCTTAGGATGGCCCTCAGGATACAAAGGTTCCTGAGTTATTTTACCACCTCTAGTCATAACCCTAACAGCATTATCATTGTTCTTACTATTCAACTCATTAAGCAAATCATCTTGTGCCTTAAGTACTTGTTCTACTTGAGTTGCAACCATGGAAGCATGTTTACTAATAAGCTTAAGATCATTAACAGTTCTACTCATATAATTACTCAAGTGGTCAAGCATGTAAGCATTACGTTTCAATTGTCTACTAACATAAGCATTGAAGTTTTCTTGTTTAACAATAAAATTATCAAACTCATCCAAGCATTGACTAGCAGACTTATTATGAGGAATATCACCTTCATCAAATCTACGGAGAGAGTTTACCTCTACTACCTGTGTCAGGTTATCAAGACCATGTATTTCTTCAATAGGCGGTAAATTCTTAACATCTTCAGCTTTAATACCTTTTTCCTTCATAGATTTCTTTGCCTCTTGCATATCTTCAGGACTGAGAAATAGAATACCTCTTTTCTTTGGAGTTGCCTTAGGAGTTGGTTCAGGAAGTGTCCAATCATTATCATTACTCAATATATTATTCAATAGCAATTCAGCTTGCTCAACAGTTCGTTCCCTGAAAATACAACCAGCACAACTATCTAGGTGGTCCCTAGAAGCATCGGTTAGTCCATTATAAAAGATATCAAGTATTTCATTTTTCTTGAGAGGATGATCAGGCAAAGCATTAAGTAACTGGAGAAGCCTCCCCCAAGCTTGTGGGAGACTCTCTTCTTCAGATTGCACAAAGTTAAATATTTCCTTTAGAGCAGCTTGTTTCTTATGAGCAGGGAAATATTTTTGAGAGAAGTAATATATCATATCCTGGGGACTACGCACACAACCAGGAGCAAGAGAATTAAACCATAACTTAGCATCACCCTTTAATGAGAAAGGAAACAACTTAAGATTATAGTAATAGCGATTTTTTCCTCATGAGCAAATAGGGTGGCTATATCATTCAATTTAGTAAGATGTGCCACAACTGTTTCAGATTCATAACCATAGAAAGGATCAGATTCAACCAAAGTAATTAACTCAGGTTCAGCAGAGAATTCATAATCCTTATCAGTAACAAAAATAGGTGAAGTAGCAAAATTGGGATCATATTTCATTCTAGCATTCAAGGATTTTTCTTTCAGCTTAGCTAGCAATTTCTTAAGATCATCTCTATCATTGCAAGTAAGAAAGTCTCTAGCAGTTTCTTCATCCATAATATAACCCTCAGGTACAACAGGCAATTCATATCTAGGGGGAGAATCATAATCTTCAGTTTCAATAATATTTTCTCTAACCCTAGCAAGTTGTTCATCAAGAAATTCACCTAGTGGCACAGTATTATCAAGCAAAGCAGTAGTATCATCATTAGCATCATGCATAGCAGAAGTGGCATCATCAATTACTTGCGACATATCAGAATTACTAGTAGGTGTAGGTGTCACAAGCTTACTCAAAACAGAAGGTGAATCAAGTGCAGAGCTAGATGGCAGTTCCTTACCTCCCCTCGTAGTAGAGGGAAAAATCTTGGTTCTAGTATCTTTCAAATTCTTCATAGTGATCAAAAGATATAAATCCCAAGTGACTCAGAGAATAGAGCTATGCTCCCTGACAACGACACCAGAAAAAGGTCTTGATAACCCACAAGTATAGGGGATCGCAACAGTTTTCGAGGGTAGAGTATTCAACCCAAATTTATTGATTCGACACAAGGGGAGCCAAAGAATATTCTCAAGTATTAGCAGCTGAGTTGTCAATTCAACCACAGCTGAAAGACTTAATATCTGCAGCAAAGTATTTAGTAGCAAAGTAGTATGGAAGTAACGGTAACAGTAGCAAAAGTAACAGTAGCAAAAGTAACAGTAGCAGTTTTGTAGCAATTGTAACAGTGGCAACGGAAAAGTAACAAAGCAAAGATCAATATATGAAAAGCTCATAGGCAATGGATCAATGATGGATAATTATGTCGGATGGCATTCATCATGCAACAGTTATAACATAGGGTGACACAGAACTAGCTCCAATTCATCAATATAATGTAGGCATGTATTCCGTATATAGTCATACGTGCTTATGGAAAAGAACTTGCATGACATCTTTTGTCCTACCCTCCCGTGGCAGCGGGGTCCTATTGGAAACTAAGGGATATTAAGGACTCCTTTTAATAGAGAACCAGACCAAAGCATTAGCACTTAGTGAATACATGAACTCCTCAAACTACGGTCATCACCGGGAGTGGTCCCGACTATTGTCACTTCGGGGTTGCCGGATCATAACACGTAGTAGGTGACTATAACTTGCAAGATAGGATCAAGAACACAAATATATTCATGAAAACATAATAGGTTCAGATATGAAATCATGGCACTTGGGCCCTAGTGACAAGCATTAGGCATAGCAAAGTCATAGCAACATCAATCTTAGAACATAATGGATACTAGGGATCAAACCCTAACAAAACTAACTCGATTACATGATAGATCTCATCCAACCCATCACCGTCCAGCAAGCCTACGATGGAATTACTCACGCACGGCGGTGAGCATCATGAAATTGGTGATGGAGGATGGTTGATGATGACGACGGCGACGATTTCCCATCTCCGGAGCCCTGAACGGACTCCAGATCTGCCCTCCCGAGGAAGAACAGGAGGTGGCGGCGGCTCCGTATCGTAAAATGCGATGAATCCTTCTCTCTAATTTTTTTCTCCCCAAACGTGAATATATGGAGTTGGAGTTGAGGTCGGTGGAGGTCCAGGGGGCCCACAAGGTCGGATGGCGTGCCCTGGGGGGGTGGGTGCGCCTCCCACCCTTGTGGACAGGGTGTGGGCTCCCTTCAGTTGATTCTTTCGCCAATATTTTTTATTAATTCCAAAAATGATCTCCGTGAAGTTTCAGGTCATTCCGAGAACTTTTATTTCTGCACAAAAATAACACCATGGCAATTATGCTGAAAACAGCGTCAGTCCGGGTTAGTTTTCATTCAAATCATGCAAATTAGAGTCCAAAACAAGGGTAAAATAGTTTGGAAAAGTAGATACGATGGAGACGTATCAGTGACCGTTGTTGGGGGTTGGATGAATAGTTTCCAATGGGGGTTGGATGAACAGGACCCCGTGGTAGTAGAGGCCGTTGCCGCTGGATGAACAGGACCCCGATCGAGGAGGTGGGGGTGGATGAACAGGACCCCCGTGGAGGGCTGGTTGAACAGTAGCCGGAGGAGGCTGGATGAACAGTAGCCCATGGATGAACAGTAGCTGGTGGAGGCTAGAAGAAGTCGACGGTGGATGAACAGTATCAGGTGGAGGCTTGAGAAAGTCGACGGTGGATGAACAGTAGCCCGTGGAGGCTGGAGCGAGGCACTAGACGGTGACTGAACAGTAGCCCGTGGAGTCCCGTTTTGCGGTACGCCACACCGCTCCCGATGAACAGGACCCCGTTTCGACCGTAGGCTCTCCAACACATGTCCATTTTCTCTGTTTTGCGGTATGCCACACCCCCCGGATCAACATCACCCCGTTTCGACCGTAGGAGCTCGAACATAAGTCCGTTTCTTCCGTTCTGCGGTACGCCACACCCCTCCCGATGAACAGGACTCCGTTTCGACAGTAGGAGGTCGAACAGATGGCCGTTTCCTCCGTTCTGCGGTACGCCAGACCTCATTTTGGCTATTCCGTCCAAGCCGGTTGGCTCCTGATGAATAGGACATATTTGGACCTAGTAGGTTGCCTCCCGATGAACACGATGATGTTTCCTCCGTTCCGACCCAGCCGGTTGGCTGCCGATGAATAGGACTCCGTCGCTGTCGTCCGTATGCGCGAGTACGCGTTCGAGATCACGTAAAAAAAAGAGTACGCGTTCGAGACCCCGCCCATATGACGTATGTATGTACGTGTCCATATTTTTTGCCCTGTGGCTGTACGTACGTGTACACGATTTAGACGGGACTGCCTGAACTGCTACGTCGAGGGCTCAACTACGACACGTGTCGCTACTTACTCGGCCACGGTTCATCGTTATAGAGAGACGGATCGATCAACATGTACGTACATGTTTGCGACCAGAAAGATAACAATACGTACGCTTCGACCTGGTAGGTCCCAAATGTCAGGGGGATAAGGACGCACATCCTTGCGTGCGAAGATATAGCTGGTGGGTCCCAGCTATCATGGGGAGGAATCATATTTTTTTTCGCGTAATAAGGTGGCACTTCCTTGCGTCCGAAGATGTAGCTGGTGGGTCCCAGCTATCAGGGGAAGGAAACATTTTTTCCGCTTAATAAGGAGGGACTTTCCTTGCGTGCGACTCATTGACATGCAACCATGGACCTCGTGGGTCCCAGCTATCAGCCTCTCCACGTATAGTCCTCTTCCGATGACTCTCATTTGTTGACAATGCTGCGCTGAGCGCAGCAAGGCGGTGGACGACGGCGAGGCCCCGGACGGGAATGACCCAGAGATGGGGAATATGCGGCAGTGGAGTCGCAGCCTGAGAGGAGTACGATGTACGAGGGTTGACTGGTTCAGTGCGGCCAGGGGCTGCAGTCGGCGGAGAATAACAGGAGGGGTGGAGGGGTGGAGGGATGGTCTGGCCGGCGGTGGAGTAGCGCTTCGCAGCGAGGCGTGTGAAGCAGCGCCGCGGGCCGCCGGAGGCGGGAGCAGGAGGTCCCGCCGGCACTGGAGGAAGAAGACGAGATATTGAAGATGCATGCCGGCGGCCGTTGGATGTACATCCAATGACTACAGATGTCAGAATCATTTTGTTGACTAATTTGACAATGCCTTTCGTAGGCGACCTAATGGCCCGCATGTCAGACTCCTTGCGTGCGAAGATCTAGCTAGTGGGTCCTAGCTATCAGGGGGAGGAATATTATTTTCCCATAATAAGGAGGCACTTCCTTGCATGCGAAGATTTAGCTGCTGGGTCCCAGCTGTCCGGGAGAGAAAACATTTTTTCCGTGTAATAAGGATGCACTTGCTTGCGTGCGAATATGTAGCTGGTGGGTCCAAGCTGTCAGGGGGAGGAATAATATTTTTTCGGCCTAATAAGGAGCCAGTCGCATGCGTGCATCCATGAACAAGTTCATTCCTACCGTCAGCCTCTCCACGTACTGTCCTCCTCCGATAACTCTCGTTTGTTGACCACGTTGACTATGCAGTGCCGAGCGCGCCAAGGCGGTGGACGACGGCGAGGCCCCGAACAGGAACGAGCCGGAGATGGGAAGACGCGGCAGTGGAGTCGCAGATGGAGGGGAGTACGAGGGTTAACTGGCTCTGGTGCGGCATGGGGCTGCAGTCGATGGAGAATAACAGGAGGTGTGCAGGGCTGGAGGGATAGCCTGGCCGGCGGTGGGATAGCGCTTCGCAGCGATGCGTGCTAAGCAGAGCCACTAGCTGCCTGAGGCCGGAGCAGGCGGTCCCGCCGGCGCTGGAGGAAGAAGACGAGAGATTGAAGATGCATGCCAGCCGTTGGATATAAATCCAATGGCTGTGGATGTCAGAATCATTTTTTGACTAAGTTGACAACGCCTTGCGTAAGCTTCGACCTATTGGCCCACATGTCAGCCTGCAAAAATGCAGAACATATTTAACCCTTTTTTAGAGAGAAACATATTTAACCCATATTTTCTAGAATTTACAGTCAATTTGCTGGGCTGGGTGAACAAATAATGTAGCGTCAATGCAGCCTATTTAATTTTTTCTAAGAAAACACAGTAGATTTTCACTTTCTTGAAATACACGGATTTGCTGGGCTTGTTGTAAATAAATTGATAGGTTAGACGGTGCAATTAGTATCAAAAAATAAACGGGAGGTGGACATTTTATTATATATAAAATTAGCTAATTAGCGAGTTATTGCTCAAAAGAAAAATGAGCGCGTTATTATTACATTGGTCCTTAAATCTTCGCAACTTTTGTGAGCAATCACCAGGATTTTCGTTGCCTTAACCATGATTTCCCTTGCCAACTTCTGTTAAACATTTATTTTTATAAGTTGATAAGACGTGGGATGTTTTTATAATGTATATATAAGTTTCAATTAATATACATTAATAGTAATAATATATAATGTGGTTAGAAAGGAAAACATAAATTGGACCCGACATTCTTATTCTTATATATAGAAAAATAGAACAGAGATCTACATTTTGTTATAAAAAGATAGATTGGGCTGCCGATGTTTTAGAAAAAATAAAACCTAGGCTGGGAGGCCCATAGGCCGGTACATACATGATGGACCTCAAAAAATTAAGTTGAAACCACAATCTCGGTATGTCGTGGGCTGCGCATGTAAAATAACATAACTTAGGCCGACCTGATACTAGTTCGCCCTTTGAAAAATATGATACATGCTACTGCTAGATCCCTGATACCCCTAAAAAACAGCTCCCCGATGACAGTCTTCGTTGTAAAAAAATCATTTATTGACTAGGTTGACAAACCCGTAGATTTAAGAGGGGGCGGGGGGCACGACGCGAGGCAGCGCCGCCGGCCCCTGAGCGGCAACAGGCAGTCCAGCTGCGCTGCTGGTTTGGGCAGCGGGAGGAATACCAGAGGGAAGACTGAAGAAGCACATCAGACACGAATTATTCTTTTCAGTGGATGGCTCTCGATGGCATATTTTTTTACTTGCCTCTGCACGATACAACTTGTATTTTTAGCCTCCCAGTCCATGGCGGACCAGCAGCCCATTTGCTGGGCGGGCCAACCTACAGAAAGTAGCACTTGATTTTTCATCAAGGCGCAAAACAATGCATTATTATGTTTGTTTTTTTGGCCAAAAACATTATGGCGGGGGTTGAGCGGGAAGGGGGGAGACTGAGCAAAAAGATAAAAAAAGGAGCTCACGCGCCGTTGCTACCCTAACAAGGAGGTGCCATTCTTCTCGGAACGAAGGTGTGCCGTGTGACACTCACACGTCACAATCCCACAATATACATTCTAACTATTCACACACAAGTACAACAGAAAAGGTAAACATTCAGGTCAAACTCAGGTTCACAGGATACGTTCATATTCATAGCCAACATTGGCAATCAACAACTCAAAAAGTTCATGTATAGACAAGTTCAGCACGCCTATGCATCCAAATGATTCATACTTAGATCACAAGCCAATATTCATAGCTAACATTCACAAAAGATTCAGATATACACAAGTTCAGCATGTTTACGCATCCAAATGATTGAGAGAACATAGCCAATATCATCCATCTACACACATTAATCACCTACGGTACAGACGTGCAAGTGATGTTCACTTGGTGGTACTTCTTGCTAAAATTAATGCTTGTCTGAGCAAACTTTCGAGTACATAAGAGGCAGCAGAGACCATCTAAACTTTGCTTGTAGGTTTATCCTCATGATAGTGGCCTTGATGGCACGAGAGGTTTGAGCAACTTGGCCACTACTTTCATCCAACTACTTTCACTCGGTGGTACTTCTTGGTAAAATTAATGCTTGTCTGAGCAAACTTTCGACTACATAAGAGGCAACACAGACTATCTGAACTTTGCTTGTAGGTTTAACCTCATGATAGTGGCCTTGATGCCACGAGAGGTTTGAGCAACTTAGCCACTACTTTCATCCAACTAATTTACTGGCCCATCTTTGTCCTGTATCTCGCCAAAAATCTACATTGCAGACAACAAACAAGGCTGTCGACAAAATGAATCACCCAAAGTTTTTGTGCAGTTCAACTGAAATGGAGCATCACGGGCATGCGGACTGGTTAAGTGCCATATGAATATATGCCTCTACCAACTTGTCTGGAATCTTCAGACTCCATGGCATACAGTTCGCTACCAGCATACGAGCCGATAACCAAAAAGCGCAGGTTGGGACCAAAGACTGGACTGCGTTTTTCAGGGCTATGCGCCAAGCAATATTGTTGGCGTTCACTCTGGCACTTCTTCTTGTCAATATCGATGCTTGTCTGAGTGAACTTGCGAGTACAAAGAAGCAGCATAAGTATCTATCCATCTGATCTTTTTGTGCAGTTCTACTGAAATCGGCTTATGTAACGATTTGTCTGCGAGTTTAGGCTCACAAGTTACTACTTTATGAAATCGGCCAACAGTTGCACAATACAAAATTACCATTAGATATGACAAGCACAATAATCAGGATGAAGACCGGTACCAACCTGTGTGAGGAAGCATATCAATTAGTGCTTCCTTTGACTGGAAGCTGAGATAACCGACTGACAGGAAAGGAACGAGGCAGTCGAGGCAATGAACCACCCAAAGTTTTTGTGCAGTTCAACTGAAATCGAGCATCCCTATTGGCACATATATTGAGAAAGTGAGATTACTGTAATAGTGGCACTAGTTGATGAAACATACACTAACAAATAGAAGCATCCTCATCATCCTAATGGGTAAAGTTAGCAACATAGTAGCCTTGCTTAAAGAGAGGTATTAGTTTATATTATTAGTGCCAATTAGCTCAACACTCAAAGCATTGCCATGTATCATAGCTTGCAAATATTTAACGTGCAAAGATAAAGGACTTTCCCATGGCAGTAGCAAAACAGTAGCACGATACAAATAGAGATGACAGCACACTAATCTAGATGAAGGCCTTAGGCCGGTACCAACCTGAGCAAGGAAGCTTATTCAACTAGTCCCAGAAGAGAAGATAAAGCACTGACTGGAATCATTCAATGGTACATATTTTTGTGCACTTCCAATGTACGGTTGACATCATTCTTGTTTACCAGTGTTGAGATTATATCGAGAGATTATCAAGAACTTCCAGCAGAGTTAAAGCACTGGTTGGGATACAGTTCATTGTATCCTCTTGTGTAGTTCCACTAAAATGTATGAATGACACAACATGATCCCTGTTTGCACAAGTAGGAACAAGGTGAAACCTTCATTAGCTTAGTGAGGAAACTGATTAAAACCCCTTTTGAAATTGTATTTTCCATATGCTCTTTTCTCTTGTATTGGGCAGGACTACAGCAGGGAGGCGACATCGACAAGCTGCGCTCAGGTGCCGAGATGATTAGGGCGAGCACGATGCAACTGATGAGGGTGTGCAATGATGCAAGTCGCCCGATTGGAGGAATATGATGGACGCGACCCCCTTGGTGCTTTTGATGCAGGAAAGACCGGTGGCCTGTGTAAGATGTGCTCTGTTCTACTGGTTGCGAAGTTAGAGGTGTCTCCTATTCGTTTGTTGATGGCTGTAATAGTCTGGATTTCTATGTTTAGATGTATGTGCTACCAGGTTTTCGCCCCACAGCATTCGTTTCGACGGCGAGCGAAATGCAGTGGGTTTCCTGGTAGTGCTTGAACTCGCTCTACCTCTTTCCCTTCTCCTGATATTGCTCTCTGAACTCGGTTGTATTTCCGTTCTTTTGCAATGGAAAGGGGTAAAAGCCCGGTTCAAAAAAAAAATAGCATATTACTTTAACAATAGCATCAAAGCATGATGACAATACAGTAGCAAAATATTGGCTCATTGAACCAGTGGTAATAAATTGACATGCAAAACAATAGCATTACTATCTCATGACACTGCCAAGATCCCCTCCAGGCTCCACCACCACATGGTCCACCTGCACAGACACACACACACACACACGTACATGATTCAGCATGAGGTGCTACTAAAGATTTGTTTAATTCTGATAGGACAATTAGGCAATGATTAATTAGTGTTGCTTAATACTCTTAATTGATTAATGACCATGCAGGAGAGGCAGCAAAAGTGGAAGGGCTCCTAGAGGATCATCTCACATGTGAGGCAGACGTTGCCGGAGCCCTTGAATGGCCTCGACTGAGGCCTCGGCTTCAGGAAGATCTCCTTGGCACTGGTAATCGTGTAGGGCTGGGTCACACATGCATCCAGAATCCAGTTAATTAGTATGATGTGTCGTCAAGCCAAGTACTACTCTACTACGTACTACAAGTGCATTTCTTCAAGTAAATTAATACTAGTAGCAACACAGCAATACAATACCACTACCAAGATGTCAGGATAAAATAGGACGGTACCAGCGTGTGATCCTTCTTCATTTCCTTCTTCTTATTCTTCTTCTTCTTCTTCTTTGTCTTCCTCTTCTTGGTCTCTTTCTCTTTCTCCTCACCAATTAGTGAAACCAAGTACATGATTGGCCTTCAATGTCAGATTTGGTTTTGTTAGTGAGGGAGTACAAGTCTACTAGTAAACACTTGCATTATTTTCTCATGACAGTTGCAAAATAGAGCTGAACACATGCATTAAATATCATTCTTACCTAAGGGAAGGTTAGGGTGCCAATATGGAGGATGAAGATTGGAACATAGATCTCCATTTGTGCAGTTCCACTGAAATCAACCAACGGTTCTAGTGTGACATTCCAGTTAAAAAGAAGTGATTTTTGTGCAGTGCACCAAAAGGTCGCAATAGCATCGAGGTGAAATGTATATTCCTGTTTGCACAAAAAGCTAGAAAGGAAACAGTCAGAGTCTCAAACAATTACTGGCAAAAACAATTGGTTAAACTTCTGATGACTTGTAATAGTGGAATGGGTTCATTTTAGAGCTGGGGAAGGTAGAAAATGATGCGCATGCAGCGACGTAGCGAGCTGGGGAAGTAGAGCTAGGCCAGCTTCGAAGTAAGATATACCTGAAGGTCGTCGGGGTGTGGCTAAGTGGGGGGCGGGAGGCCGGATCCGACAACAATACGGAAGTGACCAAGTGATCGGAGGACGTCCCGTGCCAGCGCTCGGCCAGAGATAACGGTGTGGCCAGCAGTGGGTTTCCTCCCTCGCCGTCGACGACGGCCTAAACGCAGCCCCCTCCTCCCCTTCCCCGGTGGAGAGGATGCGTCAGGATCTGTAACCAGCGGTGAGGATAGAAAGGCAGTGTGACCACCGCTATCTTGTTTAGACCTGGAGAGGATGAGAATGTGTGAATAGAGCAACCCTAGCAAGGAAGCACGGAGGCTCCTGCCTATATATATATACAAATAGTGGGCTAGTTTTCTTTTTTCACTCCATCAAAACAATCGTTTAAAATTGTGTACGTGCCAGGTCGCCCTTTTTTGAGTTGTTGATTGTTTTTTCAGATAGCTACCCGCTTATTCCAAGTGGTGTGCAGGGGTGGATTAACGAGCTGCTCGGCTCGTTAAGTTCGTGCTCGTTAAGCTCGTGGTCATTAAGGTTTGGCCCGTTAAGCTCTGAAAGATTAACGAGCAAAAACCCCTGCTCGGCTCGGTTCATTCGAAGCTCGTTAAAAAAACCACGTAAGATGAAACATGTGTTGTGTTGTTACTAACGAACTTAGTGTGGAACTCGTTAGCTGGTTCGTTAAGCTCCTTAAGAAATTGATGATTGGCTTTGTTCATTAACAAGCGACCCACGAGGATAACAAGCCGAACTATCGAGTGCTCATTAACGGCGTGCCAGGTCGCACTTTGTATCGTTAAAGTCTGGTACTAGACCCTCCATTAAGTGAACAACCACCGCCTCGTAAAAATTGTGAACAAGCCCACGGCTCAAATTATCGGAAACGTGGGCTGCACCAACATGCATTATTATTTATATTTTCTATGTGGGAGTATCCTCAAAACAAAATGTGAGAGTACAATCTTTATTGGTCCCCTTTGTAATTTGTGCTAAAATTTGACCAAAGATTTAACTGACAAAATGTTACTGCATGTTAACAAAAAATATATCCTTGGATTCGTATTTGAACATAGTTTTCAATGATGTAATTTTTTGTGACATGGATGAACATTGGTTAGTTAAATTTATAGTCATAATTTGGCACAGATTATCATAGGGACCAATAAACCAGTATGGATGTAGTACTACTATTGCCAGCTCCTCGTCTGTCGTCCAAACTCTATGACTAGCCGCTCTATTACATGTGGGACATCAAGCATCCGGGCCCGCGTGCCATCCACCAAATCACAGTGAGGTGCTACAGTCGATACTCACCAGTCACCCCGGTGTGGCTGTCATGACCCGTCATATCACAAAACCCACACCTTTACCAGCAGTGGTAAAGTGGCCTCGAAGTTGGACGGGATGAAGTAGCCATCATTTTACTGGAACGCTCGTTGAAGCCCTTTCTCCCCTATCTTGAAGAAAACCTCACTCCAGGCTACTCACTTCTGCCATTTTTCTTCTGTACCGACGAAGGAAAGGTGGGCGAATCAGTGATGCTACTACATTTTCATTCCAAGAATCTTCTTTTTGTGAAGCGCCAAACGATTCTCACTGCCTATTCTTTTCCCGTTTTCATTGCGATTGTGGTTTCCTTTCGATTGCTTTTTGTTTGTCGATTCCGATGTCGCGGTCCGTCCTGTGGACATCGTCCCAAAGATCGATTCCGATGCCGCAGTCCGTCCTGTGGACATAGCCCCAGAGATCGATTTCCATGCCGCGGTCTGTCCTGTGGACATCACCCCAGAGATCGATTCCCATGCCATTGTCCGTGCTATGGACATTGCCCAGAGATCGATGACAAGGAATAGTTGGTCACGCTAATCCTTCAATGTAGTTTGCATTGTGTTTAATTACCAGAACGATGCGTGTTATCAAACCATCTTAGGGCTACTACACTGTCTTGTGTGGGCGGTACTTGCTACTTTTGTTTGATAGTGAATCATGCGAACCCTCTCCGAGTTATGGAAACTGATGTATCCTTACCAGCTTTTGATGTAATATATGGCATGCTTAGATGTAAGTTTGAACTGTTTATCATATTAGCAGGGCTTGTTTGATGATTCTTGGTGTTAGTAGGCTAGCTACTGTGCGAGCTATAGTGTACTTGCAAACACTCACCAAAGAGAAACATTGGGGTTGATGAGCTCGTGGTACGCTTATAGGTCTGGTCGTCGATCGGCCAATAGCCCAAGCTCCTAAAATTGTAGGCTTAGCGATCGATCAGACAATAGTCCACAATTATACATTAATTCACATCAAACTCAAAGAGTTGGTTCACGGATACATTCACATTAATAGCCAGCATTCGGAACAAAATTGGCACATACTTGTAACATGTGTGAATGTGTAATTGTTTTGCTGGAAGCGTGAATGTGTAGTGATGTCGTACTTTTGGAGTGGCTACAGAGAGTGTGTACGTGTGCTAGAGGGGTTGTGGGATGGAGAGAGATCTAGATAGAGAGAAAGGCCCTCCATTTCTTTCTAGTTGTTAGATTGACAAAGGATACATGTGCTACAAAATCATAGCAGTAGAGAGACCTACAAATCCTAGGCGGGCTAGATTGGCCTAGTGGGTTTCAGTGATATGACGTGCTACAGTGGCGTCCAGTCTTTGCGTGTGGTAGCAGTATTGCGGGTACAGTAAGTTTTCTTGAAGAAGCGGATTCAACAAAATCATGATGGTTCCTTCGTCCGAGCAATTTACAGTGGGAAAGCTTGGGCCTGCGATTTGACGGCTCATTAGTCATTTATTACTGCAGCGCTACGATCGGGGTGACTCTCCCCTGCAGTACTTTGTGCATGGCAAGTGGACTAGGATGGACGACGTCCCACATGTTGGTGAATGAAAGTATTCTTTCCGATATCGAGGACGAGCAAGGAGTATTCATTGTTTATTCTTGATTAAAACTATTGTCTCCACTGTTACGACGGAGGAGTGTGAAACACGGCAGCCCAGTGAACTTGGCATGTGCACAAGTCCCTCCTTCCTCGTGTACCATAGTGTTGACTATAAGGTTGGCTATAAGGTTACAACTTTTTCTCACTTTCTTTCTATCTATTTCCTCTCAAATGTTTTTTACCTTCTTTTTTTAGACACAAATGTTTTTTTATACCTAGGAGAACGTGTAGAGACGGGCTCTTGCATTAGAGCCCACTCCTTCACTTTTTCAATGCCTCTCTCCTCCACATAAGCGGGCTTATAGCCCAGTATTGTACTTGCTCTGAATGCGGGCAGCTGGCGCCTGGGGGAGCGCGCGCGGGAGGGGGGAGGGGTTTTCTTGTGGGCCAGGGCGGTCAGAAGCGGGCTTGGGAGCGGTCCGGATTCCCGCATGGCCACCTCACATTATCACCATATTTCTTGGAGTCCGTGCACGGCGGGCGGGCGATCTCTTCTCCCTCCCCGTCTCTTTCTTCTCAGCCGACGCCCGCCGAACGATTAGATTTTGGCGATCGATGATTTATTCAATTGCAGTCCCACATGTTAGTGAAAATGCAAGACAAAGCAAATTTCATATTAACCGGATGAAATTCATTACATTTCGAATTTTTTTCCTATAAACCGGATGAAATTCATTACATTTTTCTCACAAACCGTACTAAAACCTACTGTAAACCTAATCTAAACGATCGCTGGCGCCCGACCACCATGTCTGGCCCGGCTATTGCCTTTGCCTCCTCATCCGCCTCGGCTTTGTCCAGCTCCGCCTCCATAACCTCCTCCTCTGGAGCACAAGGTTCTGAAGATTTCCGCCTCCACGTCGCCGTCAAGCGGCTAATCGGCCACCGATGTTTACCCCACCAAGCTTGGCGTCGATGGAGTGGAGGAGCGGTGGCCTTCCTGGGACCAGAGTGGCGGTGACCTACCATGTACTACTCTTCCTCGCTGCCGGCTGCGCACGCACACGCGCGCCGGCTTCATGGTCATGGCGGCGGAGGGCGGCCGGGGGGGAGCCGGCGATGTCCTTCGTCTGCTCCTGCGACAGTGCATCCAAGAGAGCCTTGGAGCGCGCTCGGAGCGGAGCTGGCGATGTCCTTCATCTACTCCAGCGACAGAACGTCCAAGAGAGCTTTGGAGCGCGAGGAGGCCATGGTTGGAGTGGTGCTGACAGAAGGAAGGGACCGGAGGAGAATGACTGTGGGTCTGTGGCTATGGCTGGGGCTGAAGTTAATATAGCGGGCGAATGGCAATGAGCCGCGGCAGATAGACGGATGGCTGGCACCGGAGTAGGTTCATCGGTAGCCGCGTGTCATTAATGTGGGCGACGGACAAACGGATGGCCGTGGTGTCGTTAACGTGTAGCAGTCGCTTGCACCGAGATGCCGCGCGGGTGGCGCTCTCTCGGCCATCGCGCTGCTGCAATGCTGGCGCCAGTGAGAGGCCGCATCGGGCGTGAATGCGGCATTGACGTTCTGGAGTGACGGTGACCATTTCAGGTGGGAAGCGTGTGCGAGCAAGGGAAGGGGTTTCGGTGGGCTAGGGCGTTCACACGCTGGCGTGGTGGTATATTGTTTTTGTAGTTTGCAAAAGTACCCAATTAATGTGGCAGTTGACTTTTTTTTCTACGATCAACATACACCCTACAAAGCACCGTGTCCAAATTTGGCACTTCTTCGGGTTCATTTACCATATTTAGGCCATTATGTGCATTTTGTAAAAAATTACTACCACCATCCTGATTTATTGGCCCCCTTAGTATTTTGTGCCAAACTTTGACCACAGATTGAACTATGAAAATAATAATGCATGTCACCAAAAATTATATCATTGGATTCGTATTTAAACATAGCTTCTAGTGATATTATTTGTAGTTACATGCATCAACCAGGACGGAGGTAGTAGCGCAGAAACATCAAATCCCAGCTACAGCTACATGGGTGTGATGATAGGGACGTGGAATGCCGTTTGATCGTGGTGCACGCACGCGGTCTGCGTGGCTGGGGTGGCGGCCAATCAGAAAGCAACCCACAATAGGGTCAGCGCACACAGTTTCCAGAGGCTACGGAAATTAACCGTGTGCGGTAATAAATGACCAGGATTGAAGGGGAATCCAAATTTCCTTCATCGTGTGTCCTTGAGCTCTTGATAAACCAATGCACTATACTGTTGTCCGGCCACTCCGCCCCAGAGCTCTCACCAAGCGTCGTTCATGCCACTGCGCCGCACACTAACCGGTAAGGAAGCGATGGCATCCCACTGCGCCGAGTTCCTCGCCGCCCACAACTGCACACAAAATGGTAAGGAAGCGATGGCATCCCGCCGTGCCGAGTTCATCGCTGCTCGCGATCTCACACCTACGTGGGCGTACTTTGAAGCTGCCAAGGCCGAATGGGTGGTAGAGCACGAGGCGGCCAAAGCTGCACAGAGGGAGCAGAAAAGGCAGAAAGCACTCAAGAAAAGAGAGTCCCTCCGCCGCAACAAAGAAGAGGATGCACGCGCTGCTGAGGAGAGCTCGGCGGAGATCCAAGCACGATGGGGTGTAGCCGACAAAGCCGGGAAGGAGTACTAGTAGTTAGTGTGTGTCTGTGTCGCCATACTTTTGTTTAATTAATTTTGAGCATCTACCAGTACTGGTTACTACTGTAGTTTTTAGAGCAAATTACCAATACATTAGCCTAGATTCAATGGAAAAATTCCTATCCTATGCATCAAATGGCATCTCTTTCTCTATAGGAATTGAGATGCATGTCATCTCACTTCCTATGATTTTCCTATTCCTATAAAATTCCTATCCTATGAACCAAATGAGGCATCCGCTGGTGTACAGTAATACTGTAGCTAGCAGTATTGCTGGTAGAGTAGTTTTCTTCAAGAAGCGGAATTCTACGAAGTCATGATGGTTCCTTCGTACGAGCAACTTTACAGTGGGAAATGTTGGGCCTGTGATTTGACGGCTAATTAGTCATTATTATTGTGGCGCGACGACCGGGGTGACTCTCCCCAGGAGTTCTGCATGCATGGCAAGTGGACCAGGATGGTCGATGTCCCACATGTCGGTGAACGAAAGTATTCTTTCCGATATCGAGGAGCAGGGAAACCGCGTGGTATAGTATCACTGCTGATTTATACTTATTTTTTATTTTTGATGAAAGCTAGGGTTTCAACTCTTACGACGAAGGAGTGCGAAACACGACACGTACTGGATGTTCCACACGTCGGCAAAAGGAGTGGGACATGAACAACGTGGTAGAGCGTCTCCACTTCTTCCACTTCTAGGTCGGAGACCACACGTAGTAGTAGTAGTAGTATATAACGATACAAAGTGCGATCCGGAGAGACAAACGCGTCTAGTTGGAAGGTCTCGGACCATACACGTAAACAAATATAAAACCTAATATGTGCCTCCAATTAATATAGTAGTAGAGTACTTAGGCACGTACATCATAATATCACTGTGCATTGCCACACAGGTTCATACTATTTGTGCCTTTCTACTTCACTTACTACACTACATTACTCAGGTTCATACATCCCTGCGTACATGTCCATCTCGAAGTTCCAGTCCCACGTATTCTTCATAGATGGCACGATCCATAATGGTGGGCAATGGGAGTCCATATCATCACATCTTCTTAGTGTGGCTCCCCATGATGGAGACTCATCCAAACTGAAGCGACATAGATCAGGGATAGGGGCGTTCAAGATAGGAATCCATCAGTGCACAATGAAAACGCACCCGTTCTTCATGAACGGCAGGGCGTCAGCGTCGTGCATGGAAGGTGGCATCGTTTGCACTATGGGGTAGTTGTCCCCAATGAAAATCGAGTACTCTTCAAGTGTGTTCATCCGCACCCAGGTAGCATCACGGGGGTCGAACACGCCGCCGTCCATCTGGTACACCTGGCATCTCAAACCTGGATACATGGTGACGTGCATGGTTATGGTCCATGCAGTATAATAAGGTGACGTAAGCAGAGGATACGGATTAAAATAAAATACTTGATATTGCTTATTTCTATGAGGGGGAAGGGAAGCAATGTATAGACCAGCTGCGACACGGGCGACGACAAACAATTTGAGAGTGTTACCTAGGCTGTGTACATTAATTAAAGGAGGAGTAGTTTTGTTTGATGGGCTTATGGCTACCTAGCTAGTACTACACGGAACTGAAATTGTTAAGTCCTTTATAGTTTATACAACTAGCATTATAAAGTTGTGTAGATGACTATCCCAATCAATAAAAAAAGAAGGAAAGAACTACTCCTGCTCCTGGAGTATAAAGAGACATGTACTGAAATGTTATAAGATGACATGGCAATAAGATATACGATAGCTCCTGGCTCTACTACTCTTAGATCGGAGAGAAGGGATCACCTGGATACATGATCAGGGTCCGATCATGATAGATCGTGGCACCTTGTTGCCCTTCAATGGTACCATGGGTAATGACTGCTAAGATAGTACGTCCCAACTGGGTGTTGTTAGCTACAAGGTTCCAAGTTAGACCAAATGCCCCATGCACATCCACGATTGGCGATCTGATCTTGATCGGGGGATGACTTTGCCCTGCATAATCGTGCAAACAAGGCGGAATTCATAGAAACCAGACGAAAATCATTACATTTTGAAAACTTTTCATATAAACCGGACGAGATACATTACAGTTTTCATACAAACCGGAGTAAAACCTACTCTAAACAAGTTGCAACTGTAATGTGGGCGGTGCATGGCCGACGGCCGGCCGTGGTGTCCTTTGAAGCTACTCATAGTGGGGAGTATCATATAATACAATATACTAGTGCATGATACTAGTGTATGATATACTACTTTTATAGTGCATAGTATCATAGATGATCATATTTATTGCCATGCATGACCCCCTGTCTCTTCTTTAATTTTCTGCCACATCACCATGTATGCTATTCCCGAGTGTATGTACCAGCTAAGTTACCACCACTATGGCCAGCCTCGACGCGGAGCAGTCATGTGCACCGGGAAGCGGCGCTCTCTCGGCCGTCGCGCTGCTTCAAAGCCGGTGCCAGTGAGAGGTCGCCTCCACTCTGGCCGGGCATTAATGCGGCACTGACACTCTGGGGCAGCGCTGACCGTTTCAAGCGGGAAGCGCACGCCGGCAAGGGAGGGGCTTTGGGTCGGCCAGGGCGGTCAGACGCGGCATGGTGGTGGTATTGATTTTGTACCGTTTCAGGTGTAGTACTGGTAGTTTGCAAAACTACTCAATTATTGCACTCAGTTTCCTAAAAAATTGTGGTAAAAAACTTTACTTGCAATGCATGCATGCGTGACCAATATAAATGACCAATAAAAAACTACTACATGCACGTAATGATTTAATTCACATTGTAATCTCAACATGTGATGGGGACCTCTAAATTTGATTTTGAAACTTATAAAACGGAAAAATTCAAAACAAATAAACTGGAAGAGAGGGAGTATACCATAGGATGTGTCCCATACGAAACAAGTCCCCTAGTTTGTCACCACGAAGATGTGGTTAGAAAGGAGCACAACGTCTTCGTACTCGTACGGCAACAAATCGGCCGCAGACAACATGGTCCACCTTTGACCACCATGTGCAGGGTTCGTGAAAGCAATCGCGATATCGAACACCACAATGAAAGTGTAATTTTGGTTGGCGGACGACCTTATCGGGGCTTCCGGGATTGCTATATTTTTCAATCTCACCGTGGTTCCATCGTACCAATTCAGGCGATGGCCCATTGCATGGCTGATCCCAGTATTGGACAAAGGTTCTACGGGAACGGTGTCCACCGTTGTAGATGTTGTGCAAATTGATGTTGGTACCCTCCCGTACATATGCAAGCCAATCTCCACTGGCACCAAGCCTAACCTGTGAAACAGTGGGCAGTGGGGGAATTAGGAAATGGACATGGAAGTAGTCTTTAGGATGCATTTACTACGTGATCAAACTCATCACTTACCTGCTCATTGGACAAAACCCGAGTGCCCCTCAACGTTGGCATCTCAAGGGGCGTCAACTTGAAACTATGGCCATGCCGCACTGGAGAGACCCCCAAGGAAACATCCTCATCCTCGAGGACGCATGGCAGACCAACTAGCATGGCCTTCTCCCACGCATATTTACGCACCCTCTTAAAATATTTGGTGCAAGTACCGCTAAGTCTTGCGGATGTGAGGAAGTCGGAGCGACTTACGATTTCTCCCAAAGGATCATCGTCCAAGGTCTCCCAACCTCGACGAGGACGAGAAGCACGACCGCCTTGTGAATCCATGGCAATGGCGATGAACTGCCTTGTCCCTTGTGGAGCTGTTTTACACGAGAGGAGATGGTAACTGCAGGGCTTCGTCCCTTCGGAAAGGATGTTCTGCGGGCGCGCACTAGTGCAGTTTATATTTGAGATTAGGGAGCTGGCGGGCGGTTCATTGTACGGCATGTCGTGTCCATCCACTAGCCCGAAATTAAAGCACGCACGACATTTACAACAACTGGGATTAGTTTGTTTTCCGGGCGCATGGACCAATGCGCACTAGCGGACCTCGTCGCCCTTTTTCGAGCATGACTTCGACAACTACGTGCGTGACATGTGTGCATGAAATTCTTGCGTGACCAAACACCGTGCGAGGCGGAGCGGTAGGCTGTCGAACTACAGCCCGCATGTTCTAGCCATGTCACTCCGCTGGTGTACTATGCATTTTTTGGCACAAACATTCCTTGGAGCTCGTGCTGCAACTGGCGTACTAGTACTCGACAGCCCGCTTCCCTTCTCCTTCCTCTTCCACCGCCCGGGCACGTCCGCGGGAAGCGACTGGTCAACCCTAATATAGTAGTACTACTGAGTAGCACAAAAGATGCATGCATGACCACTAAAATTTCCTTTCTCTTATCTCTATGAAATAAATGTAGCATGAGACTCAAAGCCCTTTAAGTCTGAGTATAATGGAAATCTATTTTTTTAGAGGAGCCCTATAAACAAGAAAGGAGGGAGTATTAGAATTATGTTTTTTTAACAAACAAAAGGCGCTCGCCAAGCTTTCATTCATTCATCTTAAAAGCAGTTTACATTGAGGAGTAGTACTAGATATCTCAAATCCATACATACCATGCAATAGTAGAACTAGTACTACTAAGTACTACATAACCTAAGCTAGACCACACTACTCATCGTCGGAGATGGGTAGGCGGCCGCATGCTGCAACTCCGGCTCCTCCTGCTCCTCCTCCAGTTTAGCGAACATCTCGTTGATCCCCCACTCCTCCTGGCGGTGGAAGTGGCAGTTGGCCTCCACCTCGGCCTCCAACTGGATGGACTCAAGGATGGCCTGCTGTTCCGCCGCCCCCGCGTCATTGTCCTCCTCCTCCGGTTCCGCCTCGCCCGCGTCGTCGTCGTCCTCCTCCGGCTCCGCTTCGCCTGCATCGTCGTCCTCCTGTTCTGGCTCCACGTCGCCCTCATCGTCGTTCTCCTCCTCCGGCTCCGCGTGCTACTCCGCTTCCACCGCCTCCTCCTCCAGCTCCGGCTAGTCCAGATTCCGGAGGCAGGGTGGCTGCGATCCGGGCTTCGCGCCGCCTCCAGATCTTCGGAAGCAGATCAAAGTGCTGCTCTGGTGGGGGCATGGCGTATGTCGTTACCTTCGGCCGGGCCATGGCTATAGGGCGACGGCGACCGGAGAAGAGGCGGCTGGAGGGGAATGAATGCGGCTATTATTTGGGTTCGCCATCCGACTTAAATAAATGTGCTCCATCACGTGTACCCACGCGTGGACAAATTGTACACATACGGGTCTGTTTAGGGGGCGTCACGTAACTGGTATGTGTGTGAGATTCTGAGAGACAGAGTGTGTGTGTGCGCCTCTACTCTTCGGACATTGTCGGTGTACTAAGTATTGGGCCATTAGTACCCCGTACTTGTGCACGGGCAGTTGTAGCCATACTCGCGGCCAGGCTTGTCGGGGAACAGTTGGAAGGTTAATTCAAGTTATCGAAGAAACACTCAAGTCAAGGATTTGCGGATTAGCAGATAAGAAGAGCTGGAGACCGAAAGCCAGCCTCCCCGGCAAGATCTTGCCGGGGTGGCCTGCGAAGCCCGGCAAGATTTCATGCCCGGCAAGATTCGGCGCCCGGCAAGATTCTGCCACTGTGCCACCGCTTCGGCGCAGCAACAAGCCTGACATTCTGGGTCCTTCTCTGGATGCGTGGCGACGCGCCAGTGGAGGAGAGCTTAAGCGGTGCTGATGGGATGGCCCCTTTTTCCATCCCCAAGAAAGTGAGGACACCTAAACGGACACCTCACGGTGCATTAAATGCATTCGTCCTAATCCGTCAGTGGTTAGGTATGATGACCCTGTAGCTACTTTACACCTCAATGTATGTACATTTTGCCACTGTGGTGACCCCTTTGAGCGTATAAATGGAGGCCCAAGGCAACTGCTACAGGGGGGAGGATCTTTTGGCCCATTCTGCATGCGTAGCTGCTCTTTGAACATACTGTTCATTGTGAGCGCTCCTGGAGCCTGGGCTCAAGAACACTCATAATAAAACAAGGCAGGAGCAGGGTTTTACGCTGATCAGCGGCCCGAACTTGGGTAAAATCACCCCGCGTCGATCGTTGGTTCTGCTCTTTGTGCATACCTCTCTCCCTGCCGAATCATAAAGGGGTCCTTTGGGATCCCATAGGTGTCGCACGCCGACATCTTTGGCGCGCCAGGTAGGGGGAAGAAGGTTGTGCGAACCTGATCCAGTGATCGGCGCCTTAGTTTCTTCATCATCTTCATCATCATGCCACCCAAGAAGAAGAGCGCCGCGACGGCGCAACCATCTACATTCATTTTGCCTGTGCCCCCGCGTACGGGTGATGGCGTGGATGCAGAAGGAATAGGTTTAGAGCCTCCATGGCGTTCCGGTGATCCAAGCCAGGCGAGCGGCGTCGTTCGTAGCGGCAGCAGCAACCCACACGCCGCTGGATCCAGAGATGGAGTTGTGCTGCCCACGGGCGGTGCAACGAACTCCAGAGATCGGAGGACGCCTTCTAGGGCTCCCGCGCCGGCGCAAGCGTCACGGCCTTCCTAGGTCGTGTGCGATGAGCAGCGTCATGGTGCTGGTGGTTCAGGGCGACCCCATGAAAGGACTTCTGCGCATCAATCCCAAGGTGCGCAGGCCCAGCATGCACGTCAAACTGCCGGCGGAAGTGGCGCGCGGTCGCGTGATCGTGACGGTGCTCCTTCTAACATTGTTAGGAGTCAGAGCACCTCATGTACCTCGCACCTATCACCGCCGCCTACGCTGGCAGAAGCTTTGGCACGTGCGCAGCTGCTCCTCGATTTCCCTCCTGCTCTGGAGAAGATGGAGGAGTGGCAATCTACTATCCAGAGCCTCATTGGCTTCGTCAACAAAGATGGGCCGCAGGAGGCAGGGCCCTCGCAGCGGCGGTCCATCGATCCGGCGCGAGCTGATGTGGAGAAAACTGGAGGTGGTGCGACCACGGTGCACTCCCCTCCATGACACCAGTGGCGGTCGACAACCCGGCGGACTGATGGCCGTGATGATGATTCCACGGCGCCGTCCGATCCACGGATGCGCCGCGACTAACGTCAAGTTCTCCAGGAACGAAGCAAAGAGGATGCTCAAACTACCATCGAGCGGTGACGGGAAGCGCGCCATCAATCTGATAAGCACGCAGGGCCCGCTGTCGACGAGCCTGCGCCAGGGGACGCAGGCGACTTGCCTTACGAGGTAGGTACTCCAGCGTTTACCCATGAGCTGCGGCAAGTCCAGTGGCCCAATTCCCGAACCTTCAAGCCAGAGGTCCCGGAGAAATATGATGGCAAGACTCACCCCTCGGAGTTCTTGAGCATCTACACCATTGCGGTGCAGGCTACCGGGGGCCGAGACGACAAGATACTTGCCAACTACTTCCCATTGGTGCTCAAACCCAACATCAGGTCGTGGTTGATGCATCTGCCGGAGAATTCTATTTCTTCTTGGTCAGATCTGTGCCATCAGTTTGTTGGCACCTTTGTTGGAGGCCACCAAGCTCCTGGCCAAGAGAGTGATTTGCATATCATCCCTCAGAAGGAGGGCGAACCCCTGCGCAAGTTTATCCAGAGATTTAGCCGGGTGCAGTATAATATTCCTGACGTTCACCCTGCCGCTGTTGTTAGCGCGTTTCATCAGAACGTGCGTAACAACAAAATGCGTGAAGAGCTGGCGATGAACAAGGTCAGGAGTATTGCCGAGCTTTACGCTTTGGCTGACAAGTGCGCTCGGGCTGAAGAAGGGAGGAAACTCCCTGGCAAGGCTGTTGGCGCAGGGGGCGAATCAGAAGAGGAAGACACTGCAACCCCGCCAAGGAAAGGCCGGCGGCGGAACAAGAAGCGCAGAGGCAAGGCCGTACTTGCCGTCGAGGAATCCGGCAACCCCGGCACCGCCAAGAAGGCCAAGGTTGATGACCCCGGCAAGGAAGTTGCCGGGTGCTCCTCCTGCCAGGCCTTGGCGGCTGTCGACAAGTCGGAAAGCTCCGGCAAGCAGTATTGCAAGATCCATCGCACCAAGGGTCACGATCTCCAAAACTGCCGGCAAGTTGAGCAGCTTGTCGAGAAGCAGAGAGCTGAGTATGAAATACGAGACAAGGAGAAGGCCCAAGATGGTGCTGAGGGGTCCGGCAAGAAGCATGGTGACCGGGGGGGTCGCCGCGGCAAGGCCAAGCAATAGAGGGAGAGGCCCGCTCGAGGCCGTGACAAAGAAGAGGATGATGAAGAAGAAGATGATGAGTCCAGTGAGCAAGAATTTCAGAAAGCTACAGAGGCCATGTGTATCGACGGAGGCGCCTCGTTGCATTCTTCCCACCGTCGACTTAAACAGTGGGTGCGAGAGGTTAATGCAACGGAGCCATCGTTCGATGCATGTAAACCCCTGAAGTGGTCCAACACGCCTATCATTTTTGACGCCGAGGATCACCCTGATCGTACAACTGCGGTCGGGTGCTTGCCATTGTTGGTTTCACCGACAATCCGCAACCTCAAGGTGACGAAAATGCTAGTTGACGGTGGGGCCAGACTGAACCTAATCTCGCCGGATGTGCTCAAGAGGCTCCAAATTCCTGATGAAGATCTCGAAGAAACGGGCACATTTCAAGGGGTCAATCCAGGAAGGACCCAGCCAAAAGGCAAGATTACGCTACCAGTGACATTTGGTAGCGAGCTCAACTACAGGACAGAGAAGGTAGTGTTTGATGTCGCCAAGATCCCCATGTCATACAATGGGATCCTTGGCCGCCCAGCGCTGGCTAAGTTTATGGTGGCATCACACTATGCGTACAATGTGCTGAAGATGCCTGGGCCGTTGAGTGTCATCACTATACACTCTGACAAAAAGGATGCGCTCATCTGTGCCGACCAACTCTACCGGGAAGCAGTTGCAGCACCTGCCGTCAAGGCATCTGCTCCTGCCGCTGGAACTCCCGGGGGAAAGAAGAAGACCGGCAAGAATCTTGGCGCAAACTCCGGCAAGCGCACCTCCTCGGAGTGCTGCGCTTCCGTTGAGGATGCACCAGAGAGTTCCACCAGCAAGAACAAGAAATCCAAGGCTGCTCCACTAGAGACCAAGAAGGTGCCCGTCAGAGAGGACGGAACGGGAGGAACTTTCACCATAAGTTCCACCCTAGATGACAAATAGGAAAGCGCACTCATTGCCTTCCTGCGGGCGAATGTCGACGTGTTTGCACGGCAACCGTCTGACATCCCCGGTGTTCCCAGGGAGGAAATTGAGCACCACCTTGCCGTCTGTCCTCACGCGCGGCCCATCAAGCAGAGGGTCAGGAAGCAAGCCTTGGAGTGGCAAGAATTCATTGCCGAAGAAATCAGGAAGCTAGAAGCGGCATGATTGGTCAGAGGAGTGCTTCACCCAACGTGGTTGGCTAATCCGGTTGTAGTGCGCAAGGCGAATGGGAAATGGAGGCTGTGTATTGATTATACAGACATCAATAAAGCCTGTCCAAAAGATCCCTTCCCCTTGCCGCGCATCGACCAGATTGTGGACTCCACTGCTGGTTGTGACCTACTGTCATTCCTTGATGCCTACTTAGGGTACCATCAGATCTTCATGGCAAAAGAAGATGAAGAAAAGACCGCATTTATCACCCCATGTGGTACGTATTGTTTTATACGAATGCCTTTCGGGTTGAAAAGTGCTGGTTCTACATTTGCGAGAGCGGTCCAAATTGGTTTTGAGCCTCAGCTCCATAGAAATATGGAGGCATACATGGATGACATAGTGGTCAAAACCAAGGACAAAGCGACGCTCATACAAGATCTAGAAGAAACATTTGCAAATCTGCACAAGATCAATTTAAAGCTCAATCCTGAGAAATGCGTGTTTGGTGTTCCTTCCGGCAAGCTTCTCGGGTTCTTTGTATCTCAGCGAGGGGTCGAAGCGAACCCCGACAAGATTAAAGCTATTGAGCAGATTGAAGCGCCAAGACGCGTCAAGGATGTGTGTCGTCTTGCCGGCTGTGTTGCTGCCCTAAGCAGGTTTATTTCCAAATCTGCTGAGCGCGCCCTGCCCTTTTTCAAAATTTTGAAGAAGGCAGGTCCAATGAAATGGACTCCGGAAGCAGAGGCTACGCTGCAAGATTTGAAGAAATACCTTTCCTCTCCGCCGACACTAGTCACGCCTAAACCACAAGAGCCGTTGCTGCTGTATCTGGCAGCGACAAATCAAGTGGTTAGTGCTGCGTTAGTGGCACAGAGAGAAGCTGATGAGGAGGCAACACCAGCGGCAGGACCGCCAAGCGACGCGACGGGATCTTCCCCGGCAAGGGTTGATCCCGACAAGACAGGACCTATGCAGTCAGAAGAACCAGTGCAAAAGAAAAAGGTGGTGCAGCACCCAGTTTATTTTGTTAGCTCCCTTTTGCAAGGAGCTAGGTCAAGATACTCTGGTGTGCAGAAGTTGCTCTTCGGCCTCCTTATGGCCTCGAGGAAGCTGCGCCATTATTTTCAAGCACATGAAATCACCATCGTCACTCGCTTTCCGTTGCAATGGATTTTCAAAATCCAGAAGCAACCGACAGGATTGTGGAGTGGGTGTTGGAGTTGTCGAGCTTTGGTCTCAAGTTTGGAAGTACTTCGACAATTCAGAGCAGGGCTTTGGCAGAGTTCATTGTGGAATGGACCCCAACGCCAGACGAAGAAGTTCAAGAAACGACTCTCCCCGGCAAGGAAATTGATCAAGAATGGGTTATGTATTTTGACGGGGCTTTCTCGCTGCAAGGCGCCGGTGCTGGCGTGCTGCTTGTCGCACCCACCGGAGAGCACCTCAAGTATGTAATCCAGATGCATTTTCCCCGGAAGAGTTCGACAAACAACACTACGGAGTACGGGGGGCTGCTTGCCGGTCTCAGGATCACGACAGACCTTGGTATTAAGAAGCTCGTCATCAGAGGCGATTCGCAGCTTGTTGTCAGGCAAGTTAACAAGAATTATCATAGTCCATTGATGCAAGCTTACATAGATGAGGTGAGAAAAATGGAAGAGCGCTTTGACGGTCTGCAAATGAAGCACATTCCTCGTGCCGAGAACATTATTGCGTGTCAAAGCGTGCTGCCCTCAAGTTGCCTGTGGAAACATTAACTTTTGTGCTCCATTTGACTCAACCATCTGTGGCATGATCAATGAGATAAGAAAAGAGAAGAAAGTTGAATTCTGGACAGTACTTTCCGGCAGAGCTCCCTGGAGCCGCTGACAAGGAACTAGCCGGGATCAGCGACAAGCCTGCCGGGGAACGACAGGCTCCGGCGGAACCTCACGCTTTCGCTGTTGAGACAAATGTTCCCCTGGCGGAAGAGATGCCTTTAGTCCTAGCTGTCGGGCCCCAGGCTCTAGCATGGGCACAACACATTGTCCATTTCCTTCAGACAGGAGAACTCCCTGAGGAACAGGAAGAGGCAGAAAAAGTAGCCCGTCGGTCTATTATGTACAAGTTTGTCGATGACGTCCTGTACAGAAAGAGACCAAACGGTGTGAAATTGAAGTGTATTCCTCGAGAGGATGGACTAGAGCTGTTGGCAGAGATACATGGAGGCATATGTGGCTCTCACATAGGATCAAGAGCACTTGTCGGGAAAGCATTCCGGCAAGGTTTCTTTTGGCCCACCGCTCTCCAGGATGCAACTGCACTAGTAACCAAGTGTGAAGCGTGCCAGTTTCATTCGAAGAAATCACATCAGCCAGCTCAAGCTCTTCAGACGATCCCTCTCTCCTGGCCATTTTCGGTCTGGGGGCTCGACATACTGGGCCCCTTCCCGCGTGCTACCGGGGGCTTTGAGTACTTGTACGTTGCAATCGACAAGTTCACAAAGTGGCCGGAGGTGGAAGCGGTGAGAAAGGTGACAGCACAATCAGCCGTCAGGTTCTTTAAAGGAATAGTTTGCCATTTCGGTGTGCCTAACAGGATCATCACCGACAACGGCACGCAATTCACAAGTCGCACCTTCATGCAGTACGTCCAAGACCTTGGCGGCAAAATTTGTTTTGCCTCTGTTGCTCACCCGAGAAGCAACGGCCAAGCGAAGAGGACTAATGCTGAAGTGTTGCGCGGTCTCAGGACCAGAACCTTTGATAGGCTGAGAAAGTGCGGAAGACGCTGGATTGATGAGTTGCCGGCGGTTCTTTGGTCAATCAGAACAACACCAAATCGAGCCACTAGCCAGACGCCCTTCGCTCTGGTCTACGGAGCGGAAGCAGTTCTCCCCACGGAACTCATATACGGATCACCTCGAGTGCTCGCTTATGATGAGCTTGAGCAAGAGCAACTGCGGCAAGATGACATTGTGCTCCTTGAGGAGAATCGTCTTCAGGCTGCTGTGCGAGCTGCACGCTACCAGCAAGCTTTGCGCCGCTACCATAGCCGCAAAGTTCATGCCCGAAGCCTTGAGGAAGGCGACCTTGTTCTTCAACGGATTCAGTCCGCCAAGAATTCAAACAAGTTGACGCCGAAGTGGGAAGGCCCTTATCGGGTAGTACGAGTCACTAGGCCCGGTGTTGTCTGCCTGGAGACCGAAGATGGCGTTCCAGGGAGCAACTCCTGGAATATCGAGCATCTTCACAAGTTCTACCCATAAGGCGCGGTTGCCGGGGGCCCCCGGCAACCACCTTTTTGTACAAGTCTTGCCGGCAAGGCATGTATTCCTTTGTACAAAGCCAGGCGCAGACCCTGAGCCCAGATGAATAAGTTGAAGTGTTGTGCATTTCCTTATCGATTTCCATGTTCATACATATATATGCATGCTTGTCTAAGATGTTGTATGACACTTGTTCCTGGTAAGTTCTAACGAACCGCCAAGATTCCATATCTTTATTTTCTCTTCTTTCTTTTTCTCAAAAGACCGAAAGGTATTACTCGTGTTGCACATTGCGGGGCGGGGGGGGGGGGGCGAGGAGGGGGGGGGGGGGGGGAAGGAAGATATGAGTACCAGTTGGCGACGTTCAGAATTGACGCCTTACCGGAGGAAGAACAGCGACAGAAAGCTAATTTCTAAAACTTAAAGAAAGTTTCTTTTATTACAAAGTTATTTTCCTTAGACGATTTCGACTTTTGTATGGAAAACTTGCACGCGAAGGAACCCTTGTCGTAATCGGTTGCGCCCTTATTTTGTTTCGAGTCCGCTCAACAATTTAAGTGGCTGCACTGAGAACGCCAAGGTGCCTTGCCGGCCGCTGCACCTCCAGCAGGCTGCTGAAGTCCCGCACCCAGCGCTCGCGGCAGGTTGCGCGCCGGCAAGTTTTCAGTAAGCGTAGGGTATACTCCATACATAAAGGAATCAGACAAAGGAAAATAGCATGCATATACCCAAACATACGCAAGTTATATTACATCAATAAGTTGCCGCGGTTCTAACACAAGACTTGATTGTCTTTTGGCATGGAATGGTGGCGACAAGGGAAAATGAGGCAGCTAGTCCCTGCGTTGGCCTTCGATCCTCTTGATTGAATCTACCTTCTCGAGGATGGGCGCGACAAGCTCCTCAAGTGCCTTGAGATCTGCATCCTTCGGCAATTGGTCGAGCACGTTGCTGAGATCAACACCAGGGTTCTTATGCACCACCTTGACGAGTACCTTGCGGAGGATGGCCCGGCAAAGTTTGCGGGATTCATTGGCCAGTTGGGTCGCTCGGTTGGACTGTAGCAGCTTCAAAGCGTCAATGATGCTTTCGAAGAACATGGTCAACCTGGCGCTCGAAGATATCCTTTCTTCGGAGGAATACCTGAAGTTTTGCAGGCCATCCTGGCCCATGGTTGACAATTGTGCAGTGAGCTTCTCCGCGGCGTCGACAAGGCGATCAGTCCAGATTTTCACTCCCTTTTCATAGTCAATTTGGGCAGCGGCAGCGCTCTTAAGCAAGTTCCTCTCTTCCTGAAGATCTCTGCTTAGGGCCTTCTTGCGGGCCCTGCCGTCCTTGAGGGACTTCTCCAGCGTGGTCAGCTTTAGCTTCAGATCGGCAATGGCATCGTTGGCTGAAGTGAGCTGCTTGGTCTTGTCAGACATGGCAACTTGCATCTCCGCCAGGCTGTGGAGAGTTTTCTCCCTGTCCCCTTTGAGCGTCGAGAGCTCCTTGCTGTGTTCTTCAAGATCCATCTCGAGCTTCTTCACTTTGTCGCTCAGCTCGTTCTTGGCGGCCTCTGCAGCCTCGGCAGCATCGACGGCCTCCTTGAGCTTGCCGGCGTGATCTATAGTTAGAGCTTCGAGCATCTCCTTGTGCTTTTGCTCCAGCTCCTGGATCCGTTGTGCGACAAGCTTATCGATCTCCTCATCTTTGCCGCGAAGCTTGGCAGCGAGCGCCTGCTCACGTGCGACAAGATCTTCCTCATGGGCGTCAAGTGCAATGCGACGCTCCGTCAGGAGAGCATCTTCAGCGGCAGTTCTTTGTGCAGCTTCCTCTTGCGCCTTTTCCATGTCAGATTGTTTCAAGAGGAGCTCCGTCCAGCTTTGGCTCACTTGTTCCCGGCTAGCAGTTAACTCTTGAAGGGCCTCGGCATACCAGATCTGCGTCTGCTCAATGCGCTTCTCAAGGCCTGCCTCGGCTGCTTCGACAACTGCCATTCTGGAATCTGCTTTCTCTTTCCGAGCACGGTGGAGTGCTTGGAGCTTGCGGAAATTTTCGCCCATGGCCTGGAGGAGCTGATCCTCTTCAGATTTGCCACTGCTAGCGCTTGGATCATCAACAATTTCGAGCCCGGCAGTGGCGATGATTTCTTCATCAAAGGTTCCCCCTTTAGTCGATGTTTCAATATTTGCCGTGCCCGGCAAGTTGATGAATAAGTTGTCGCCAACCTTGATATACTTGCTTGATGAGGGGGCTTCGGATGTCGATGGTTGGTCCTCGACGTTCGTCTCACCGGTGGCTGGGGGCTCTGTGGCCGATGTAGCACCTGGCGCTCCTGCGACAGGAATGCCATCAGTGTGGTCATCATTCTCCTCGCCGGCCCTCTCGGCAGGTTCCTTGGCGGCTTCCTTGGCAACAGTCTCGCCGACCTCGACAGTGGCGTCTTTGGCGGCCTCGCTAGCAGCGATCCTGTCAGCTTCAGCGGCGGCGTCCCTGGCAGTCTCCTCGATGACGACATCGACATCCATGTGTTCCATCATAGGGAATTCTGGAGGACGAAGGAAGGAAACAAAATAAGATCAAGGTTGAAGTTCAAGAAGACAAAAAGAAAGAAGGATAAAGAAAAGGTAGCAAGCGCTCTAAGGCAAACAGTTACCTGCGTCGAGTTGTTGAGAGGTGGCCTCGCCCCTCCCGGCAATGTTGGTTGCCGGGGTAATGTTGCTGGTATCCATGCATACCGGCTTCTCCTCAACCAAGATAGGCTCGTCGGTGATAACTCTTGCCGGGGATGCGCTTGTGGGCGGCGCGGTTGACGGAGGCGGCACGACGGGGGTGGTTTCCACCTCTTCCTGTTGCTGTTCTTCTCCTGCAAGCCCGAAGATATCAGCAGCAAGGGTAAAAACCTCAGCGCCCGCCAGCGGAAAACGAGTGGAGAACTCACGCTGGGGGCTGCGCTGGGGGCTGCGTTGAGGGCTGAGCTCTGGGCTGACGACGACAATTTCCGGCGCGCTCGTAGAGCTTGCCGGGAGCTCATCACCCGTGGAAGTCCTCGACCTCTTCGCTGCCCTTTCCGCCAAGGTTTCTGCATCGCTGCAGAGACGAGACAAAGCAAGGCTATGAGATTACTCTGAAATTTGGAAGATAAAGGCTATGACAGGATACTTACTCTTCCTCTTCTCGTTCTGGGCTAAAGCCGGCAATGTCCGTGTGAGGGGGCGGAGGAGGGGTCCTGGGTCGCTTGGCTGTAGCAAGCGCAGGAGATTGGCGTGATTCCGCCACCTCAGCCTCCGGTGCGGTTGTGTGAGACGCCCCTATCGCCTCAGCAGTTGCCGCAGGTGCGGGTCTCGCGCGCCGCGCAGGTTGCTGACGGACTCCTTGCCGCGGCGCAGTCTTCCTGGCCGCCTTCTTGCCGGGAGCCTCGCTGCTCGAAGAGGGTTGGCTTGCCGGGATGCCAGAAGCGGCCTTTCGAAGAACGTGCTTGGTCTTCTTCAGAGCTGGGGGCTCCTCCTACGGCTCTTCTTCGGCTACGTCCTCGTCGGACGAGCCCTCAGCGGCCGCGCTGCTCTGTTCCCCGGCAGCCTTAGCTTCCCCGGCAGGATTTTCTCCCATTATGTGAAACCGACGCTGTCGGCCTCCGCGGCAAGATTCGCTTCCTCCACCCTAGAGGCAATATACGCCACTTCTTCGTCAGTGGTGGCGCGAATGAGGCCCGTCTCTTCCCGAATGGCCCTCTCCGACAAGTTGTCGAAGAACTTTTGTGCTTCCTCCTCGATTGGCTCGGCCCAAGTCGCGTCAAGACCGTGGGCATTGAACATTGGCATGAAGGCAATGATCGACCCCAGGGCGGAGTTGTTGCACAAAGGGACAATTCTTGCTGGCAACCGATGTTTGTCATCGCGCTGGAACAGTTTGTGGCGGAGAGCGCCAAGCTGCATGGCCGTCAAATTGTTGTTCAATCCAGGGCGCAGCCTCATGATGTCCGCTGTGTTCCGGTACTCCCAAGCTGGTCTCCCCCTGCTCTGTAGGGGGGCGATGCGGCGGCGGAGGAAATCGAAGCCAATCATCTCCATTGTAAGCCCGACAGCTTTCAGGCGAAGGATCCTGGTGGTGGCGATTGTGAGCCTCTCGTCCTCCGCGGTGAGATCGCTCCAGTCACTGCCACGGACCAGCTTCTGCCGTCGAGGTGAACAGAACGGATGGGGATCTGCTTCCTTGATCCAGCACCACTCAGACCGCCATTCATCCCACTTCTCGTGGTAAACTCCATCTGGGTATATCTCCTTATTCCAAGCCCGTGGAATCTAGGTGATAGAACCGGAAAGGGCCTCCCCCTTTTGGATGTGAGGAATAAAGTAATGGCGGAAGAGGGCGGTATTGGGAACTACTCCGGCAAAGTTTTCGCAAAGATGAGCGAAGATAGACATGCACATTACGGCGTTCGGCGTGAAATCAAGAAGACGGAAGCCGTATGTGTACATAATATCGTTGAAGAAATCAGAGAATAGAGGATAGAGTTCGCAATAGAAATAAGCGGTGAAGAAGTGATATCTGTCAGGTCCGCTTTTGGAACAAGAACCTGGAATCACGCGAGTTGCAGGGTGAGCTTGCGTCCCCTTCGCCCACATGCACTGGTACCGGTTCTTCAAAGCCCTCGCATCGAGCGTCGGAGCAAAGACGACGTACTTCTTCCACATCTTCACCAGCTCGCTCTCCGGGACATCGGCCTTCGTCTCCTTGCTCTTGCCTTTGCCCTTGCTAGCCTTGGGCGGCATGGCGATTACGAAGGCGTAGGCTGAGGATAGAGCGGGTGCGGAAGCAAAGAGCAGATGAGGAGAAGTCTGGCTTTGAGCTCGAAAAGGGGAAGATAATGGTGGAGTCCAGATTGAGAAGAAGAGGGGGTAAATAGGCTGCGCCTCTGCGGTTTCCCTTTTTATGGGGAAGGAGCAGGGCCGCCTCTTTTACTCCCCAATGTAAATATGCCCCTGTAGGCGCACTGCAGTTGCAGCCTTTCAGCGCACGATTCCCACGTCGCGCATTCAGCGCGCGTAGTGGGGGGCACAGTAAATGGGATATTTACGAGCAGTTAATCCCCTGCCACGTGTGCCCGTGCACTGTTTGGGCCTAGCCCAACAACGCCTCGCACTCGTGTGTGGCCTAGGCCCGGGGGCTTCTGTCGGTGTACTAAGTATTGGGCCATTAGTACCCCGTACTTGTGCACGGTCAGTTGTAGCCATACTCGCGGCCAGGCTTGTCGGGGAACAGTTGGAAGGTTAATTCAAGTTATCGAAGAAACACTCAAGTCAAGGATTTGAGGATCAACAGATAAGAAGAGCTGGAGACCGAAAGCCAGCCTCCCCGGCAAGATCTTGCCGGGTGGCCTGCGAAGCCCAGCAAGATTTCATGCCCGGCAAGATTTGGCGCCCGGCAAGATTCTGCCACTGTGCCACCGCTTTGGCGCAGCAACAAGCCTGACATTCTGGGTCCTTCTCTGGATGCATGGCGACGCGCCAGTGGAGGAGAGCTTAAGCGGTGCTGATGGGATGGCCCCTTTTTCCATCCCCAAGAAAGCAAGGACACCTAAACGGACGCCTCACGGTGCATTAAATGCATTCATCCTAATCCGTCAGTGGTTAGGTATGATGACCCTATAGCTACTTTACACCTCAATGTATGTACATTTTGCCACTGTGGTGACCCCTTTGAGCGTATAAAAGGAGGCCCAAGGCAACTGCTATAGGGGGGAGGATCTTTTGGCCCATTCTGCATGCGTAGCTGCTCTTTGAACATACTGTTCATTGCGAGCGCTCCTGGAGCCTGGGCTCAAGAACACTCATAATAAAACAAGGCAGGAGTAGGGTTTTACGCTGATCAACGGCCCGAACTGGGTAAAATCACCCCGCGTTGATCGTTGGTTCTGCTCTTTGTGCATACCTCTCTCCCTGCCGAATCGTAAAGGGGTCCTTTGGGATCCCATAGGTGTCGCACGCCGACAGACATGTACTCCACCTTTTGCATCGGGATATAAGTATAATGGTTACTACACTTTAGCTTGTGATTTATACCGTTTACGTGGCCATATTAATGTGGTTGTGTAAAAAAAGTCACTTGCTACTCGTGATTTGCGTTATATAATTATGAGAAGTTTGCTAACTACTAAAATAAAGTGGAATTTCTCCATGTTATATAAGTAAATTAAGGTGATTGATTATCATATGGGTAAGGTTAGACGAAGGGTGGTAGGAACAAATGCTCCACCTAGAGTATATGTGTGTGAAATGGAGTCTTATAGTGTGTGTGTGAAACCGAGTCTTTGGTAGGGAAAGTAATTAAGTGTGTGTGGCTTCATCGTAGAGAGGTGATATGTATGGCAGAGGCCTCTAACGAGGGGGGGGGGGTACAAGAGAGAAGAGGCCCGTAAAGAGGGAAGAGAAGGAGTGTGCGTGTGAGAGGAGTGGACATTGAGGTAACGTGTTTGTTCGACAGACACCAAGGAAAACTACTATCGATGCTGCATGTAGGCGGGAATTAAACGAAGGGATAGTCTTATTGGTTTCTGGGATAGAGGGAAGGAGTGAGAGAGGGGGTAGCTAGAAGGAGATAGTTAAGTGTGAGTGTGTGTTTTAGAGAAGAGACCCATCCAGACGGAATTCATGTGCACACAAGAAGAGAAAGATTCGATGTGGGGTGAGGGTTGAGGGTAATTAACTACGTATGGAGACATATGAGACCTTTGAACGTGCATGTGCGAGAGGTATACATACGTGGGATGTGTGTGTGTGTGTGCGCGTGCGCATGATCGAGATAACAGAAAGGAGACATAAGTCATGAGATCAACGGGATGGGGGAGATGGATCAGTATGAGTATGACAGTATGCATGCATGTGAGAGTGGAGGGAAGAAGGCCCGATGATTAAGCATGTGTGTTTTTTCTTTAAGAGAGAGTGGCGTGGGCTGGAGCATGCATCTATGGTGAGGAGAGAGAGCGAGACACAACGCGTGTGCAAAAGAGATCAACCTATAGATGCATGTATAGAGAAACACATATAGTGTGCGTGATAGGAAGCAATAGTGCGTGCGAGAAAGAAAGGTTGACGGAGCAACAAATATATAGAGGGATAGAGATGCTAGCTAGAGGGACATCAGCTAGTTTGTGTGTTAGAGTTAACAGTCGAGTGGTTCAGAGGGGTGAGTTATGTGTGTGGGAGAGAAAGATAAAAAGAGGGTGCATGAATGCATGTAGAGAGAAACAACTATAGTGTGCATGATAGGAAGCAAGAGTGCGGGCGAGAAAGAAGGTTGGTGGAGAAACAAAGAAATAGAAAGATAGAGATGCTAGCTAGAGGGAGATCGGCTAGTGTGTGTGTTAGAGATAATAGTCAAGTGGATCTGAAGGCTGAGTTATGTGTGTGGGTGGGAGAGAGGTAGAGAGAGGGTGCATGTGAGTGACATACAAACGAATATCAGAGAGAAATGAGATCCCGAGAGACGGAGTTTTGTGTTTGTGAGAGGGAAAGATATTTCACAAGGAGAGTCGTAGCTAGAGAGACATATCAGGGAACGCGAGATATCCCTAGGAAGAGAGGGTGTCTGAGCGACATACAAAGGGAATGATGGAGAGATATGAGACCCTGCGAGACGGAGTTTGTATTTGTGTGTGAGAGAGAGATATTTAAGAGGGAGATTCGTAGCTACTGAGACATAGGGAGCGCGAGACATCTATGCATGTGAGGGTGTGTGTGAGCGGCATACATGGGAATAGTAGAGAGAAATGAGACCCCGGGAGATGAAGTTTGTGTTTGTGTGAGAGAAAGAGATTTCACAGGGAGAATCATAGTTAGAGACACATAGTAGTGAGCAAGATATACTTCGAGAGAGATAGAGTGAAGGTCAAGGGAGAGAGTACCGTCAGTGTGTTACGAAGATAAAAGACTGTTGTCGACATACAAGTAGCACGAGAGATACCCGTGAGATGGTGAAGGCGTATAGGTCTAGAGAGATATATAAGCATGAGTGATAGCTATATGAGACAAATATCTGGATTAAAGGGGATTCAAATATTTAAATTAGAGATCAGGACATCGATAAATATCATAACGAAAATTGGTCTATCAAACATGCATATTCATTTGAATTTGGAGACACATGTAATGTTATTTAGTTTATCAATATTAGTGATCCATAGATTTTTTAATTAGAGACAATGCATGGTTTATATGCAATTAATGTCTAAATGGGATTACACTATATATATGCTGCGTGTGTCAAATACATTATACGTGTTTGAGAAGTAAAAAAACCCCGCATGAAACACACATTAATTGGAGACAGTTAGCGAGGAATGCATACATTGGATTTCAACATAAAGTGGTTTCAAATATTTGAAAAGTCAATATAAGATGGATTCAGCCTTATGAATCTGAGATCATGCCATTTGTAAACCATATTTATGTATAAAGCGTGTTGTGCTTTTGAAAGTCTATATAAACGAATGATGTATATAGATTTGTATTGGAATACAAAATGGATCCTACCCGGAAAAAAAAAGAATACAAAATGGGTTCAAATTGAGTTGGCACGGTAAACATGCAATCTTTTTCTCCAAACATTTGAACGAAGCGGCGTAAAATCGGGGAGATGGAAATTACTGCCTATCCCTGACACGCAAAACCAGTCGGCTCGATTTCTATAGGTTTCGATAGGGGCAGGCTTGTAATTTCACTCAAACATGGCGGGCGCCAAAATGCAGTTTCATACAGGGTGGGCGCCAAAACATAACCGCCTCTCACCCGGATTCATACATGGCGGGCGCTAAAATGCAGTTTCTCCTCAGCCGAAATCGCCTCTCACCTCCCCTGGATTCATACAGGGTGGGCGCCAAAACAAACTCTCCTCGACCGAAATCTCTGTCGGCAAATATTCGGTGTATGCGAGATTATCGTCCTATCCCCAACCGACCAATATTGCTGTTATGTAGGAAAATATAAACGGGGGCTAAGTTTGTAAATTTCCTCGCATTTGAGACAAGTGCATCTTTAAGACATGGTTCCCCTACCTCTCTCCCTCCATTTCCCCATTCGTACTCCGTGGGCGCCAAAACACCCTCTCCACCCCAGTTTCCTCCGTCCGCCACACCATCCACCGCCGTCCTCCTCCACCATGCCGGAGCTGTTACCCTGGTGCTGTCGTCCATTACAAGAGATTGACCTCTCTCATCCACAGCTTTGGACCAGGATCCTTGCATCACGTCCTCTCGCTTCATCCGTGCCGTCGTCCACCTTGCCGAGGCCGCTCGTACGACCCTCTCGTCCACCGCCCCGGGATATTTCCCTCGCCGCCACCATATGCCCTCCTAGATCTGCTTCCATGCCGCTGACAGCCATCGCTACCGCAGCACCCTCAACGTCTCAGCAGATGCTTACACGGCGCCACACCAGCGGTGGTACTCTTTCGTATCTGCTCAAGTTACTTATCTCAGCAAGAAAATAGATCGCCACTGCTTTACTGTGATTTCTTGTCCATCACTTAGAATCTTACTTGTTAGTTGAAACCAAACATTGGTTGTGAAGTTGCCTTTGTCCGGTTTGCACCTTCAGATCCGCCATGGCACGCTCACCACTATACTTGCAATGCTTATGGTTTGCCCCTTTTATATTCCACATTAGCTTTAATGACAGCCGACTGAATTTCAATTTGGGGCCAGTCCATTTTTGGGAGTTCGCCGGAGGGAAGGAAGGGGCTCGCCAGAGGGCTGCCACATTATCTATCTTAGGGTTTCAGGTGGGGACAGTGGTTGTGGGGGGCGGTCGTCGGGCTATGGTGGGGCCTCGTCGGAGGCAAAACTCGACGCGGGTGGGCGAGTGGGTGGTGGGGTTGGCTAGAGGGATGTCCGGGGCCGCCAGAAGACTGGAGGTGGTGGGCAGTTCAGGGGAGGGCGGGGGCCGGTGGTTCGGCCAGCGGCCCGTGCGGTGGTCTGTAGGGGAAGAATAAGAGGAGAGGAAGAAGAAGGGTTAGGGGACGTAGGATCTTCATCCAACCGCCTGAAATGGTCGTCTGACCCAAATGATGAAAGTCAGGCGACTTGCGTCAAGACATTCCCATATATTCAGTACCATCATCGTAGGTGCTTCGAGACATGCAAGCAGTGCTCCTCAACCCATCAAGCTAAACAACATGCCACTCATAATAACAAACTTAGTTGCTCAAATACGAATCTGATATGATGCTGACATGTTGTACCAAAACAGAGAATGTTTAATTGGTCAGCTAATGTTCCTACTTTACTTTCGCAAAGCACGTGTGCCACATATCGAGGGACAGCAGGGAGTTGCATTCTTTATGCGCTCTGGTTCATCATGTGTGGGCAACCAACATTTTATTATCCAAAATCTGCTTGCTCTTCTTTAGCATGCTCCTCTTCTGTTCTTCTTTAGTAAGTACTCGCTCCGTTCCTAAATATAAGTCTTTGTAGAGATTCCTCTATGGACTACATACGGAGCAAAATGAGTGAATCTACACTCTAAAATGTATCTATATACATCCGTATGTAATCCATAGTGGAATCTCTACAAAGACTTGTATTTAGGAATAGAGGGAGTATAATAGTAGTACAGTATGTTCCTTGTAGTGAAGAGGAGCAGGGACATTTGCAGTGTACAAGTCTATTCGGTCGCTTGTCATGGACACTGTCAATTCTTCGTGTTGGTCTGCCGTAATATCCAGTAAATGCTGGGAGCTGTGTCGCCTTTGAGAGTTAGACTAATAGTAACAGTACTGCGCCTTTAGTTGTAGAGAGCTGGTATCCGAAGCCTTTCTAGCCGTTCCGGCAATACTAGCACATATTTTCCAGCAAGTTCCTGTCGGTGCAACAAACATTTGCATTTGTTGCCCGGACTTACACACAGGCGCACTGGCATCGTTTGTTCAGCATCAACACCCAAGCCAGAGAGCCAACTCTTAGTGAGATCAAAGAGCTGATCAAGAAGACCAAGAACAAGCGCGACAGAAGAATATCACCTTGGGAAAGCCTCCCTTGCCGGGCAGGAAAGCCGAGCCAGGTCGAGGCCGCCCCAAGGACAAGTCCAAGACTTCCCCGGCAGGCTTGCCGGGTCCGGCAGAGGCGGGATCCCCGCCAAGACACCATCGCTCCACCGCACAGCGACGCAAGTCACTTATCAGTGCGGTGTCGAGCCCCCAAGTGATTAAGTGGCCTCTGCTAAGCACGTGGCGGCCCATTGGAAGACAAGATTTATCCAAGTGACACCCGTCCAGAGGCATGTCAAGATGATAAGCAAGAGATGGTTAAGCGGCTCAGCAGGCCTGCCAGGCTTCACCCTCAGCATGACACCTAGCAGTGCATTTAATGCACTTTGTTCTAACTGCCAGAGTTAGGTATGGTAGCACTGTTGGCTATCTAATCAATAGATAAAGACTGTTTTGCCATTGTGGTTACCCCTTAAACTATAAAAGGAGGTCCAAGGCGACATAGCAAAGGATTCAGACCCTCTCACACTTGTACGTGCGTAGTTGCTCTCCCTGAGGAACCCTTGCCGGGATTGAGTGCTGCGTGCTCGTTGTGTTCTTCCACTCAATCCACCAGAGCAGGAGTAGGGTTTTACTCTACCCAGTGGCCCAAACCTGGGTAAAAACCACCAGTGTCACCATCGTCGTGTTGTTCCATGTCTTTTGCTCTTTGTGCAACGTGATCTCCCCCTTGCCGAACAACAAGGGGCTCATGGCCCCATAGGTGATCATGATCCACCATGACATCTTTGGTGCGCCAGGTAGGGGGGGTCGCTTGTGCGAACCTGAAGTCATAAACAGCGCGTCGAACTCCATCGTCGATCATCATCATCATCATCCTCACGCATGGCGCCCAAGAAGAAGTCCGGCGCAACCGCACATCCTTCCACTTCAAAGGCCCCCTCTCACGCGGCCGCGGACGCCGCTGGCGCTGCGGCGGAGTTGGGTGAGGAGGGTGCCATGGGAGGTGCAACCGGCATAGGCGGCGCTGTCGTTGTGTCCCCCATGGACGAAGCTAGAGCGAGAGGCGCCGGGGGAGGACAGCATCAACAAAATCCAGACGGACATGACCCACAAGCTGTGGGTGGAGGGGGCGTTCAGTCTCCACCACCCCGCCGCACCAGCGGACACAGCCGCGGTGACGACGCCCGCTCTGGTGCGAGTCGTGACCCTCTGGCCGTGCCTGTTATGGGTGAGGCCACTAGACACGCACCTTGCCCAGAACAAGGCGAGCAAGACGAAGCACCGAACGGGGTCACCGATCCCCGAGCACAGCCCACTCATCATCAGACCGCCTTGGCGACCGATCTGCGACGGCGTGATCGCGGCGATGCCCCTGCTAGTACTACCAGGAGTCGAGCAACGTCGTGATCTGCCTCGTCAGCTATGCCAAGCACAGCTACGGAAGCCATGGCACGGGCCCAACTCCTACTAAGATTTCCACCGGCAGCTGATCAGATGGATGAGTGGAGGGCCACCATCTAGAGCTTGATCGGCTTTGCTGAAGCTGGAGGGTCATGGCGGGTGGAGCCATCACAGCGCCCGTAGGCGACGGCAACGGCTCGAGCTGCTGGCCGCATTGAGGGGGCCGCACTAATGGTGCAGTCCCCTCCGTGATAACAAACCCAGAGGCAACAACAAGAGCAATGCGACCACGAGCCCGACGAAGCTTCGATGGCCTCGTCTGATCCACGAGCCATCGAGATCAGCGGCAGGTCCTGGAAGATCGGTGGAGGGAAGATGCGCGTGTCACTATAGAGCGGCGCCGGGAGACCCGCCGTCAATCTGACAGACGTGATGGCCCAGACGTTGACGAACCCGCACCCAGTGAGGGTGGGTACTTACCTTTCGAGGTTGGGTGCCCTGCCTTCACTCGCGAGCTGCGGCAAGTCCGTTGGCCATCTGCCCGCATTTTTAAGTCAGAATTACCAGAAAAATATGATGGAAAGCTGAACCCGACAGAGTTCTTGAGCATCTACACAATTTCCGTTCAAGCCATCAGGGCAGGGATGAGAAAGTGTACGCCAACTACTTCCCTTTGGCGCTCAAGTCAAATGTGAGGCCGTGGCTGATGCACCTGCCGGAGAACTCCATCTCATCATGGGCTAACCTGTGCAATGAGTTTGTTGGCGCCTTCACGAGCGGCCATCAAGAGCCAGGACGCCCCAATGATTTGCAAGTCCTTCCATAGAAGGAAGGGGAGAGCTTGTGAAAGTATATGTAGAGATTCAGTCGAGTGCACCGCAACATTCCAGAGATACACCCGACAACTGTGATTGCCATGTTCCATTCGAACATGCGCAATAGAAGGATACGTTCTAAGATGAACGTCCGACTGCCCAAGACCGTCAATGAGTTGTACACCATGGTGGACAAATGCGCTCGAGCTGAAGAAGGAAGGCGGCTCCCTGGAGAGGAGGAAGGAGCAGAGGTTGATTCGGACGACGATGATGAGGCCACTGGCCCGAAGAAGAAGGGCCGGAGGCGCAACAAGAAATGCAAGGAGAAGTCAGTGTTGGCCGTTGAGGGTTCCGGCAATCTCAGCACCGGCAAGAAGACCAAAACCGAAGCCCCTGGCAAGGAAGCTGCCACGTGCACTGATTGCCGGGAGGCTGCGGCAGCAGAGAAAGCTGGGAAGTCCGATGGGCCCTACATCAAAATCCACCGGACTAAGGGTCATGATCTCCAAGAATGCCATCAAGTCGAACAACTTGTTAAGAGGCATAAGGCGGAGTATGAAAAGCGTGACAGAGAGAGAGACCAAGAAGGTGCTGGCGAAAGGGCCGAGGCGGCAGAGGAGGCCGCCCCAGCAAGACCCCTCAGCAAAAAGAGAAACCCACCAGAGGCCGTGAGAAGAAGGAGATGAAGAAGAAACCAGTGAGCAAGAATTCCAGAAGGCAACTGAAGCCCTGTGCATTGACGAAGGTGCATCCTTGCACTCCTCTCACTACCAAGTCAAGCAGTGGGCGCGAGAGGTCAATGCCGTGGAGCCAGGTGCGGATTCCTGGAAGCCGCTCAAATGGTCCCGCACGCCTATCATCTTTGATGAAGAGGATCACCCCGACCGTACTACTGTGGTAGGTTGTTTGCCGTTGTTGGTCTCACCAACAATCCACAACCTCAAAGTCACAAAGATGCTAGTTGACGGCGGGGCTGGGCTGAATCTGATCTCTCCCAAGGTAGTCAGCACGTTACAAATATCAAATGAAGAACTCAAGGTCACTGGCGCGTGATACGTCTCCAATGTATCTATAATTTTTGAAGTATTCATGCCATATTTACAACAATTTTATATGGTTTTGGTATGATTTGCATAGAACTAACCCGGACTGACGCTATTTTCAGCAGAACTACGGTGGTGTTGTTTTTTGTGCAGAAATGAAAGTTCTTCAAATGAGCTGAAATTTTTTGACAATTTTTTCTGCAACAAAAGAGACCCCCGAAGCTTCATGGAAGGACCAGAAGGTGAAGGAGTAGGGCACAAGACACCGGGGCACGCCAGGGGGCCCAGGCGTGCCTTGGTGGGTTGTGCTCACTTCGAGGCCCATCTTCGCGTGAAACCGACGCCAAAAAATCCTATAAATAGAGAAACCATCAGGAATAACCCTAGATCAGATGTTCCGCCACCGCAAGCCTCTGTAGCCACGAAAAACCAATCTAGACCCCGTTCCGGCACCCTGCCAGAGGGGGAAATCATCACCGGTGGCCACCATGATGAGGAGGGCGTAGTCCACCCTCGGGGCTGAGGGTTTGTACCAGTAGCTATGTGTTTAATCTCTCTCTCTCTCTCTCTCGTGTTCTTGAGATGTCATGATCTTGATGAATCGCGGGCTTTGTTAATATAGTTGGATCATATGGTGTTTTCCCCTCTCTATCTTGTTGTGAATTGAGTTTTCCCTTTGAGATTTCATTTTATCGGATTGAATACTTTTATGGATTTGAGAACACTTGATGTATGTCTTGCATATGAATACCCATGGTGACAATGGGGTATTATATTGGTTCACTTGAGATATCTTTTGGTACTCAACTCGTGGATTCCTGAGGTGACATTGGGGTAATCTATGCATAGGGGTTGATGCACGTTCTCGTATTTTGTTTCTCCGGTAGAAATCTTGGGGCACTCTTTGAGGTTCTTTGTGTTGGATTGAGTATTATGAATCTGAATTTGCTTTGGTGTTATTTTAGTACGAACTCTTGATAGATCGATCAGAAAGAATAACTTAGTGTTATTTTAGTACGAACTCTTGATAGATCGATCGGAAATAATAACTTGGTGTTATTTTAGTACGAACTCTTGGATAGATCGATCGGAAAGAATAGCTACAAAAAATTTCTTCTTATGTTCTCTGCTAGATAAGAACTTTGGTGTGATTCTTCATCGCACGTTGAGGGATGGTTATATGATCCAATTAGATTAGCATTGTTGAGAGATTGCACTAGCGAAAGTACGGACCCTAGGCCTCATTTTCAAGCATTGCAATACCGTTTGTGCTCCGTTTTATCAATTGCTACCTTGCTGTTTTTTATTGTTCCTATTACATAAACCAATATCTACTATCATTACTATGCTTTTATTACCATCTCTTCGCCGAACTAGTGCACCTATACAAATTACCATTGTATTTGGTGTGTTTGGGACACAAGAGACTCTTTGTTATTTTTTTGCAGGGTTGTTTGAGAGAGACCATCTTCATCCTACACCTCCCATGGATTGATAAACCTTAGGTCATCCACTTGAGGGAAAATTGCTACTGTCCTACAAAACTCTGCGCTTGGAGGCCCAACACGAGTCTACAAGAATAAAGTTGCGTAGTAGACATTAAGCTCTTTTCTGGCGCCGTTGCCGTTGAGGTGAGTGCTTGAAGGTATATCTTTAGATCTTGCAATTGAATCTTTTAGTTTCTTGTTTTATCACTAGTTTGGTTTATAAAAGAAAACTACAAAAAAATAGAATTGAGGTTGCATCATATTGTTCATCTTTATAATGTCTTTCGTGAAAATGATGGAAAGGAAAATTGTGCTCAATTGATAGAAGAGGAATTCAATAAAATGTTTGGCATAAAAGATGAGCATGATTGCAATGTTGTTGGTATGAATTCTTTGAATATCCATGATGCTAATGATGTGCAAAGCTACAAGCTTGGGGATGCTATGTTTGATGAAGATGATATTTTTAGTCCCCCAAGTTTTGATGTGCAAATTTGTTATAATGGTAGCATGCCTCCTATTTATGATGATTATATTGATGAAAGTGGGTTTGGAAGAGTGTAAACTTTAGGTACTAATGATCCCACTATTTTGGAGGGTGTTGAATCTTATTGTGATAATTATGAAAGTGGATTTGGAGAGGTCATGACTTTATTTAGTGATGAATCCACTATTTTGGAAGAGGTTTCAATTGATTATGACAACAAAGTTGCTATCTATGATGATTATGGTGATGACATGTGTGCTATAAAGAATAATGATAACCATGAAACTTGTCATCATAATTTTAATGTTCAATTTGATTGTGTCAATCAAGTAGCACATGATAGCTATTTTGTTGAGTTTGCTCCCACCACTATTCATGAGAATAAATTTGTATATGTGGAGAGTAGTAAAAAAATTATGCATGTGGCTCATGAAAAGAATGCTTTACGTGATAGCTATATTGTTGAATTCATTTATGATGCTACTGAAAATTATTATGAGAGGGGAACATATGCTTTTACATATTGCAATAATATCAAGTTTCCTCTCTATGTGTTGAAAATATTGAAGTTATGCTTGTTTTACCTTCCTATGCTAGTTGATTCTTGCTCCCATAATTTGTTTGCTCACAAAATCCCTATGCATAGGAAGTGGGTTAGGCTTAAATGTGATTGTCATGTGATTCATGATGCTCTCTTTATGTTTCAATTCTTTACTTTTATGTGAGCATAATTGAAATCATCATGCCTAGCTAAAAAGGCATTAAATAAAAGCGCTTGTTGGGAGACAACCCAACACTTTTACCTACTGTTTTTGTGTGTTCACATGGTTAGGCTACTGTAGTGATCTTGTTTTATAGCTTTTGTTTCAATAAAGTGCCAAGTAAAGCCTTTGGGATAGTGTGGATGATAGTTGACTTGATTCTGTGCAAAAACAGAAACTTTTGCGTCCTGTGCAGAAATTCCTGTCTTTTACTGGAACGTGGAACAATTATGAATTTTTTACAGATGATGGGTACGCAAATTTTCTAAGTTTTCATAATTTTTTACAATTTCTGGAGTTACATAATTATGATCTTAATTCAGATCTTTACGTACTGTTCTGTTTTTGACAGATTCTGTTTTCAATGCATAATTTGCTTGTTTTCCAGTTTCTATAGCTTATATTGCTTAATATAAATTGTGGAAATTGTAGAGTACAGTAGGAATTGTGTGAGAACAATTATGAATCTTGTCTTTGACAGTACCAAAGTGAATGATTTGTCTTTATCATACTAACCCATCTCACGAAGTTCCGTTAAGTTTTGTGTGATTGAAGTTTTCAAGTTTTGGGTGAGATATCGATATGAGGAGAATAAGGAGTGACAATACCCTAAGCTTGGTGATTCCCAAGGCACCCCCAAGGCAATATTCAAGGAATATCCAAGCAACTAAGCTTGGGGATGCCCCGGAAGGCATCCCCTCTTTCGTCTTCAACATTATCGGTAACCTCACTTGGAGCTATATTTTCATTCGTCACATGATATGAGTTTGCTTGGAGAGTCATTTTATTTTATTAGTATTTTATTTCTGTTAGTTATAATAATGTTTTGCATCTCTTACTTCAATAAAAGTGGCAACTATAGCCTTTGCCATGCTTATTTTGCAAGTATAGGAGTTGCTGTTTCAAAACAGAAAGTTTGTTGCTGTTGAAAAAATTCTTCAGAAAATTCAGGATGTGATAAAATGTTGAATTTTTTTGCACAATAAGATATGATAAATTTTATACAGTTCTGTAATTTTTCAGAATTTTTTGAGTTAGGGAAGTATGAAGAATATTGCATTCTTTACAGACTGTCCTGTTTAGACAGATTGCTGTTATGTTTGCATTGTTTGCATATGTTTGCTTGTTTAATGATTCTATTTGAGGATAGGAGTTTTAAATATGCAGAGGCATTTAGTATGCAATGTTAAATTATAATTTTAGTGATTTACTACAGTAGAGAATGATAAGGTTTTTGCATTGATTTATACTAACTTATCTCACGAGTTCTTGTTGAGTTTTCTGTGGATGAAGTTTTTAAGATTTAGGAAACCGTGATATAAAAGGAATTAAGGAGACACAAAAGCTCAAGCTTGGGGATGCCCAAGGCATCCCAAGTTAATAATCCAAGAAGTCTCAAGCATCTAAGCTTGGGGATGCCCCGGTAGGCATCCCACCTTTCTTCATCAACAATTATCGGTTAGCCTCGGTTGAGCCTAAGTTTTTGCTTCTTCACATGATGTGTGCTATCCTTAGAATGTCATTTTATTTTATTTTCTTGCTTTTTTAATAAAATAGTTAGATCTGAAAGTTTTTAAGTAAGAAAGAGTTCTCACTTAGCTACCCCTTTACTCAACTACTCGCTTGATCTTCACTTATATCTTTTTGGAGTAGTTTGTTATTTACTCTTGTGCTTCACTTATATCCTATGAGTAAATTGTTGAATGAATTGAATATCATGAAGTTGAAATTATATATCCATATCATGCCTAGTAGTGGCTTCACATTGGGTTTATAAATTGAAATCTTTTGAAGCTTGACAATCACAATATTGGTCATACAAGCAATTCATGAATGATTAGTATAAGGAAGAGAACTTTCACATATAAATATATTATCTTGGACATCTTCTATGATTGTGAATACCCATTAATTATTTTCAAACTTGAGCAAATTAGTTGAAGTTGGACAAGGAAGACAACGTAATGAGTTATGGTTGTGTATATTTGCATAGAAGTTATATTGTTATGGATCCTCCAACATGTGGTGTTTGCCTAGGATCTTTTGCTAGCCAAAAATTCGTACTAAGTAGAGATACTACTTGTGCATCCAAAAACCCTTAAACCCAGTTTCTTACCGTGAGTGTCCACCATACCTACCTATGGATTGAATAAGATCCATCAAGTAAGTTGTCATCGGTGCATAAAGCAATAAAAATTGCTCCTAAATATGTTTGATCTTTTATTGTAAGGAAAAAATTGAGCGTTGTACGAACTTGTGATGGCAAAGTAATAAAAGCGACGGACTGCATAATAAAGGTTGTTATCATAAGGGGCAATATAACATGATGTTCCTTTGCATTAAGAGCTTGGGCATCCAAATAAAAAGTGCATGACAACCTCTGCTTCCCTCTGCGAAGGGCCTATCTTTTACTTTTCAGTATTTACTTTTATGCAAAGAGTCCATAGTATGAAATCTCATTTCAACCTCAACTATTCTCTAGGTGGCAAGCATCATGTGGTGGGGAAAGATCTAGGCACATATGACCAGTCAAATATATTTGATCATGATTTATTATTGTTGACAATTATCTCTATGATAAATGAGTTGGGAGGCGAAACATTAAGCCCCTATCTTTCTCTGTGTTCAATGGATGCCATTTGTTCTAAGAATATGCTTTGAGTAGTATCAATCATAGAAGACTATATGATGATTGAGTATGTGGAGCTCTTACTTAGACTCTGTTGAATAAGTTGAATTGCAATTGTTTGGTGACTAAGAATATAGGTTGTTGAGTTTCTAGAGAATTCATTGTTTGAACCTTAACATGTGAATTGGTTGCTACTTTACCATGATGAGTTTTATGTGAAAGAGTTGCTGTTATGATGCTAGGAAAAGTGATCGAAATTATCATTGATCAAACTTATGCACTTTGCTAGCATTCACACTTCATAAATTATTTCTTTTATCATTTACCTACTCGAGGACGAGTAGGAATTAAGCTTTGGGGATGCTGATACATCTCCAACGTATCCATAATTTGTGAAGTATTCATGCCATATTTACAAAAAATTTATATGGTTTTGGTATGATTTGCATAGAACTAACCCGGATTGACGCTGTTTTCAGCAGAACTACTGTGGTGTTGTTTTTTGTGCAGAAATGAAAGTTCTCCAAATGAGCTGAAACTTTTTGACAATTTTTTCTGGAACAAATGAGACCCCCGAAGCTTTGTGGAAGGACCAGAAGGTGAAGGAGTAGGGCACAAGACACCGGGGCGCGCCAGGGGGCCCAGGCGCGCCCTGGTGGGTTGTGCTCACCTCGAGGCCCATCTTCGCGTGAAACCGATGCCAAAAAATTCTATAAATAGAGAAACCATCAGGAATAACCCTAGATCAGAAGTTTCGCCGTTGCAAGCCTCTATAGCCATGAAAAACCAATCTAGACCCCGTTTCGGCACCCTGTCGGAGGGGTAAATCATCACCAGTGGCCATCTTCATCATCCCGGCGCCCACCATGATGAGGAGGGAGTAGTCCACCCTCGGGGCTGAGGGTTTGTACCAGTAGCTATTTGTTTAATCTCTCTCTCTCTCTCTCTCTCGTGTTCTTGAGATGTCATGATCTTGATGTATTGCGGGCTTTGTTAATATAGTTGGATCATATGGTGTTTTCCCCTCTCTATCTTGTTGTGAATTGAGTTTTCCTTTTGAGATTTTGTTTTATCGGATTGAATACTTTTATGGATTTGAGAACACTTGATGTATGTCATGCATATGAATACCCGTGGTGACAATGGGGTATTATATTGATTCACTTGATATATGTTTTGGTACTCAACTCGCGGATTCCCAAGGTGACATTGGGGTAATCTATGCATAGGGGTTGATGCACGTTCTCATCTTTTGTTTCTCCGATAGAAATCTTGGAGCACTCTTTGAGGTTCTTTGTGTTGGATTGAGTATTATGAATCTGAATTTGCTTTGGTGTTATTTTAGTACGAACTCTTGATAGATCGATCGGAAAGAATAACTTAGTGTTATTTTAGTACGAACTCTTGATAGATCGATCGGAAAGAATAACTTGGTGTTATTTTAGTACGAATTCTTGGTTAGATCGATCGGAAAGAATAGCTACAAACAATTTCTTCTTATGTTCTCCACTAGATAAGAACTTTGGAGTGATTCTTCATCACACGTTGAGGGATGGTTATATGATCCAATTAGATTAGCATTGTTGAGAGATTGCACTAGCGAAAGTACGAACCCTAGGCCTCATTTTCAAGCATTGCAATACCATTTGTGCTCCGTTTTATCAATTGCTACCTTGCTATTTTTGATTGTTCCTATTACAAAAACCAATATCTACTATCATTACTACGCTTTTATTACCATCTCTTCGCCGAACTAGTGCACCTATACAAATTACCATTGTATTTGGTGTGTTGGGGACACAAGAGACTCTTTGTTATTTGGTTGCAGGGTTGTTTGAGAGAGACCATCTTCATCCTACGCCTCCTATGGATTGATAAACCTTAGGTCATCCACTTGAGGGAAAATTGCTACTATCCTACAAAACTCTGCGCTTGGAGGCCCAACACGAGTCTACAAGAATAAAGTTGCGTAGTAGACATCAGCGCGTTCCAAGGAATCAACGCCGGCAGGAGTCGTCCTAAGGGGAATATTACGCTACCGGTGACATTTGGCGGAGAACTTAATTACCAGACTAAGAGGGTTGTGTTTGATGTTGTCAATCTTCCTATACCTTACAATGGGATCCTTGGCCGCCCAGCTTTGTCAAAATTCATGGCAGCATCCCACTATGCTTACAATACCTTGAAGATGCCAGGGCCGATGGGCATCATCTCTATCCCATCAGACAAGAAAGACGCAATCATATGCATGGATAGGATGTATCGAGACGCGGTAGCTGCTGAGGCCGCTGAAGCTGCAGCTCCTGCCTAGGAAACAAAGAAAGGAAAGAAGGCTAGCAGAGACGCCGGCAAGGAATCCAGGAAGCGCGCCTCTCCAGAGTGTGATGCACCTGTTGATGACTTGCCGGAGAGTTCCACTAGTAAGAGGCCCAAGATCGCTTCACCTGCTGTGAAGAAGGTCCTGGCAAGGCAAGATAGTGCTGACGGTACGTTCACCATCAGCGCCACCCTTAATGACAAATAGGAAAGCGCACTCGTTGCCTTCCTACGGGTGAATGTCGATGTGTTTGCTTGGCAACCATCTGACATCCTCGGCGTTCCCAGGGAGGTAATCGAGCACCACCTTGTTGTCTGCCCTCATGCTCGGCCCGTCAAGCAGAAGGTCAGAAAGCAAGCTTTTGAGTGGCAACGGTTTATTGCCGAGGAGATCAAGAAACTTGAAGCAGCTGGTTTGGTCAGGGGAGTTTTGCATCCAACATGGTTAGCAAACCCAGTGGTGGTGCGCAAGGCGAATGGGAAATGGAGACTTTGCATAGACTTCACAGATCTAAACAAGGCATGCCCAAAAGACCCTTTCCCCTTGACGTGCATCGATCAGATTGTGGATTCCACTTCCGGGTATGATCTGCTTTCCTTTTTGGATGCATACTCCGGATACCATCAGATATTCATGTCCAAGGAAGATGAAGAGAAGACCACGCTCATAACTCCATGTGGCACGTACTGCTTCGTATGTATGCCTTTCGAGTTAAAGAGCGCTGGATCCACTTTTGCAAGGGCAGTACAAATTGGGTTTGAGCCTCAGTTACACAGGAATGTAGAAGCTTACATGGATGATATAGTGGTTAAGACCAAGGACAGATCAACGCTCATTCAATATTTGGAAGAGACCTTTGCAAACCTGCGCAAGATTAACCTGAAGTTAAACCCCGAGAAATGCATGTTCGGCGTTCCCTCCGGCAAGCTACTTGGCTTCTTTGTGTCTCACCGAGGGATAGAGGCCAACCCCGACAAGCTCAGAGGAATCGAGCAGATACAAGCGCCCAAGACAGTCAAGGATGTGAGGCGTTTAGCTGGATGTGTTGCCACGCTGAGTAGGCTCATTTCCAAGTCTGCCGAGCATGCCCTGCCGTTCTCTAAGATCTTGAAGAAGGCAAGGCCAATGAAGTGGACCCTGGAGGCAGAAGTAGTGATGCGGGACTTGAAAGCCTATCTTTCCTCTGCCCCCACCCTGGTCGCTCCTAAACCACAAGAGCCATTGCTGCTATACTTAGCGACAACTAATCAAGTGGTTAGTGTAGCACTGGTGGCGCAGCAGGAAGTAGACGAAGGAGAGGCTGCAACTACTGTCCCCTTCGGAAAATAAATCAAACCGGTTGCGGCAAGTTTGGGCACAGATCAAGATGGGGAAGAGCAAGCTGGCAAGATCAGTTCTGAAGTTGTGGCAAAGAAGAAAGTGGTGCAGCGGCCAGTGTACTTTGTCAGCTCCCTGTTACAAGGGGCTAGGTCAAGGTACTCTGGAGTGCAAAAGCTAATCTTCGGTCTGATCATGGCCTCGAGGAAGCTGCGTCACTACTTCCAAGCCCATGAGATCACAGTTGTCACTCGTTTCCCGCTCCAGTGCATACTGAGGAACCCTGAAGCTACTGGTAGGATAGTTGGATGGGCACTAGAGCTGTCAAGTTTTGGTCTAAAGTATGAAAGTACCTCAACAATTCAGAGCAGAGCACTGGCGGAATTCATTGCAGAATGGACGCCCACTCTAGATGAAGAGATACCAGAGACAGTTATCCCCGGCAAGGAGGCGCCTCAGGAGTGGATCATGTATTTTGATGGTGCCTTCTCGTTACAAGGCGCAGGAGCTGGCGTGCTTCTTGTTGCGCCCACTGGGGAGCACCTCAAATATGCGGTCCAAATGCACTTCCCCCGGGAGAAAGCTACCAACAACACTGCCGAGTATGAGGGGCTCCTTGCTGGGCTCAGAATTGCAGTAGAGTTGGGGATCAAGAAGTTGATCATTCGTGGAGACTCGCAGTTTGTGGTGAGACAGGTCAACAAGGATTACCAGAGTCCATTGATGGAGGCATACGTTGAGGAAGTGAGAAAGTTGGAGGAACACTTTGATGGATTGCAAACAGATCATGTGCCGCGTGCAGAAAACATCATTGCTGATTATTTATCAAAGTGTGCAGCACAAAAGCTCCTTGTGGAACCAGGGACTTTTGTCCTTCACCTGACTCAGCCTTCAGTATCTCCATTGATGATGGTCAGAAAAAGGAAGAAGTTGGACTCCGGCAAGTTTCTCCCGGCAGGGCCTCCTGAGGCCACCGGTAGAGAGGCTACCGGGAATGACTCCACTTCGCTTGGTGAGCCGCACTCTTCCACGGATTAAAGATTGGCAAAAGCCTACATATTTTAGATTGAAAAAAGGTAAGTGCCCCGTAATCCCTTTCTTGTCCCTCTCCTCCTAGGGGCTATAGCGGGAGGCAAAGAGGGCAAAAGGAGTGCCTGGGCAGAAGCCCAGCCTGACCCCGTCAGGGCCCATGGGACGCAGTCTGACAAGATCGAGAGGGGCGGGGCGAAGACGACGAACGGAGAGAGCGGCTAGGCGATGCCCTGGTCACCACCACCAGGGCCAGTAAGACGCGGCAGGAGGAGCACCGGCAGGGTGGACGAAGCCAGAGCCCACGAGGAAGCCTGCCGGGGACCCAGCTGGAAGTCTGCTAGAGGAGGCGGAGGCATCCACGCCCAACACCCCGGCAAATCGCTCTGCCGGGGGAAGAAGACCCAAGTGCAGATGATGGTGCCGCCGCCGCCCTCCTGACGGTGATGGTGCGGCCTACGCTCAGCTGGACCTCGAGCCGCCGTCCTCCTGCTGGGAGCTGTCATCTTCACCGACATTGTGCTCTTCGTCGCTGTCGCTCGAGGAGGAGCTTTCATCGTCGGTCGAGCTTTCCACACAGCACCCTAAGCGAGCACCTGAACGCCCGAAGACCTTGATGGAGAGTAGATTAGCCTCCATTAGCTTGAAATGGAGGACGTGCCCCTCCGCCAAGCTATGGGCATGAGCGAAGGTTTTCCAGCCACGCCGTAGAAGCATTACATGAGGTGCGGGGAACTCTACGTTCGCCCGTATGCTGCCGTTATAGCAACCCCTCATGTGCAGCCTCAGTCCGAGCGGCTGTTCTTCCTCCATCACCCTTGCGAAAGGAGTTGGAAGCCAAAGACGGCTGCACGGAGGCCCGCGCAGCTGAACGATGAACTCCAACGGCTGGTCCCTAACGTGGCCTTCATCCAGGACAGGGACGGCTGGAGGAGGGGCTATCAGGGCCCCACCGCGGCCTCCTCAGCCCCGGACGCCACGATGGCCGCGCCCACGTCCAGCGACACCACCTTGCGCGCTGGACTCTACTCCTGCAGCCCCAGCAGGGGGAGGGAGGCGCTGTCGAGAAGAAAACCTCGTCGCCACCGTTGGAGGTCGACCACGTCCTCTTCCCCTCACCATGGTGGAAGAGGAATATCAAACAAGAAGGGAGGAGATGTGTGTGGGTGAGCCCCCTCGCTCACGTTCCCTTTTTATAGGTAAACAAGGCCGGGGGCTGGCTCCTCACCATCTGGGAGGGAGCCGCCCCGCTCCGCCAATCCTGCCTCCCTGCGCTACTGATGGCGTCCATAATCAATGACCGCCCGCCCGTGCCTATCCACGGTGCCTAGCTTTCTACCATGGCACTAATTCCTGCGCCCTTCGCGTCCGCCAGCAACCCTACACAATGCATGCACCGTACGTGGCAGAAACCATAAGTGTAGTGGGTGAGTAAAATGGCAGTTACCTCCCCGTGAACATGGGCAACCCCTGAGTCACTACGTGGGTACTCCCACATCGTTTCGCACGACTCGCGGGAAAAACGGTAACGGACTCAATCACAGGTTAATGAAGAAGCAAGGAGAACGTCAGGAGAGACTTAAAACCCGTAGTGGGATGACCCAAATGCTCGCCTGTGTGATTGTTGGGGCCTACCCCAACGATGATCAGCAGCACGTATGGGCCAGGCCCGGGGGCTCCTGTCGGTGCAACTAACATTTGCATTTGTTGCCCGGACTTACACATAGGCGCACTGGCATCGTTTGTTCAACATCAACACCCAAGCCAGAGAGCCAACTCTTAGTGAGATCAAAGAGCTGATCAAGAAGATCAAGAACAAGCGCGGCAGAAGAATATCACCTTGGGAAAGCCTCCCTTGCCGGGCAGGAAAGCCTGGCCGGGTCGAGGCCGCCCCAAGGACAAGTCCAAGACATCCCCGGCAGGCTTGCCGGGTCCTCCAGAGGCGGGATCCCCGCCAAGACACCACCGCTCCGCCACACAGCGATGCAAGTCACTTATCAATGTGGTGTCGAGCCCCCAAGTGATTAAGTGGCCTCTGCTAAGCACGTGGCGGCCCATTGGAAGACAAGATTTATCCAAGTGACACCCGTCCAGAGGCGTGTCAAGATGATAAGCAAGAGATGGCTAAGCGGCTCGGCAGGCCTGCCGGGCTTCACCCTCAGCATGACACCTAGCAGTGCATTTAGTGCACTTTGTCCTAACTGCCAGAGTTAGGTATGATAGCACTGTTGGCTATCTAATCAGTAGATAAAAGACTGTCTTGCCATTGTGGTTACCCCTTAAACTATAAAAGGAGGTCCAAGGCGACCTAGCAAAGGATTCGGACCCTCTCACACTTGTACGCGCGTAGTTGCTCTCCCCGAGGCACCCTTACCGGGCTTGAGTGATGCGTGCTCGTTGTGTTCTTCCACTCAATCCACCAAAGCAGGAGTAGGGTTTTACGCTACCCAGCGGCCCAAACCTGGGTAAAAACCACCAGTGTCACCACCATCGTGTTGTTCCATGGCTTCTACTCTTTGTGCAACGTGATCTCCTACTTGCCGAACCACAAGGGGCTCATGGCCCCATAGGTGATCGTGATCCACCACGACATTTCCACTTTCCTGATTTTACTCGTGATGCTTAGGGTTTTCCCATTATATCTACACTATGATCTGTGTAGGTGCTTTGTGTCGTACTAGCAACAGTCCACTCTTGAAGCTAAACAACACACAAATCATACATCCAAAGCTTACTTCTTCAAATACGAATGTGATATGATACTGACATTAGTTAACAGACACATATTTAATTGGTCAGCTAATGCTCCCACTTGAGTTTCCAAATGCATGTGGCCACATATAGAGAGACATCATGAAATGGCATTTATTTGGGCGCTCTGATTCATCATGGGTGGGCAACCAACATTATAGAGAAAGAAGCGGAATCTCAATAATATGCTTCCCCTTCTATTCTTTAACATGTTCCTCTTCTGTTCTTCTTTAGTAAGTACAGTATGTTCCTTGTCAGGAAGGGGAGCAGGGACATCTGCAGTCGACAGCTCTATTGGGCCGCTTGTGCTACATGATTTCAGCACTTCGAGTTGGTCTGCCATAATATACAGGAAATGGTGGGAGCTACGCGGTCTTTGATAGACTAGACTAATAGTAACAGCAGTGCGCCTTCAGATGAATAGAGCTGGCTTGTAGGTGATCGATAGGCTTTATATTAGTAGCGATAATACAACCCCGTATTTTCCAACCAGTTCCGCTTTCCTGATTTATTTATGATTGTTATGGTGTACCCCTTTTATCTACACTACGATCTGCCTAGTGGCTGTGCGCTCTCGTTATCATGGGTTGGCAATAAACTTTCTATACAGTATATTATGAACTTATCATCTGCCAACTATCCTTACATTTGGAGCTCCCAACAGGGAGCCTATTTTTTGGTAGTTGTGCCAGATTATATTAATCTACGTACCATATTACAACACACATGGGCTCTCTCATCAGAATCCACTGATAGCATGCAAGGGTTTACAGGGAGCCCCTATTATATTAGAATATCCTCTTCATTACAAAGATAATCTCACTACTATTTATGTTTTCATGCTTCTCAGATATTGTATGTAATCACAATGAATATATGAATGCGCACATCAGAAGAATATTGCGGAACAGTTCAACGGGTAACAAACTAGGCATCAAGGGATTGAGGTCCATTCTGGATGCAATGAAACCCACATGCTCCCGACCTACATATTCGTATTCAGCATATGATCCTAATGACTATTCTGAGCTCAAGGAGTCAAAGGCATATGGTCTATCCTGTTCACCCAATAAGGTGCCTGTTCTAATTTGGCAAGGTTTTATTGGTTTCACGTATCTTGCATAAGGTGTCTTGCATTTCTTCTGTTTCGTTGCACTGCCATCTGCTTAGTTTACTCATGATATATGTGAAGATGCCATGCCCATCCATTATCAATACCTATTCCATTTGTCGTCATACTCCCTCCATCCGAAAAAGCTTGTCCCTCAAATGGATGTATCTAGCACCAAGTTAGTGCTAAATACATTCATTCAATGCACAAGCTTGGGACAAGCTTTTTTGGACGGAGGGAGCACCATGTTTTTCCATTGAAATGATGTTCTTGTGTTTCAGACATCCAAAAGTAAGAGGGTGATTGCAGAACCTGAGGGAGTACAAGAAAAGTCCTTGAAAAAGGTGGTGGTACCGGAGAAATCAGATAGCACCCCACTTATATTGGCGATAGAACCAGCGCCGCAAAAGCTAGGATATCGCAACTATGCTGCTCGCTGCTTTCCTCTTGTTAGTACATGTTGTCCTATCGTTGTATTTACATTCATACCTGGTGGATTATGTGACATCATTTTGCATTATAGCTTGCTTATCCACTGTTCGCTCCAAATTATCAGATCTATATTAATGCTTACATTAATGTAGAATAAACCCAATGCTTATGTAGAAGTTTTGCTCTGCATTGTTCTTGTAAGTATCTGTTGTCCTTCATCACTGTACTTATATTGTCAGCTAGTTGTTCATGTACACTTTGCAACTTATTCTCTTGCCCTCCATTTTCTACACATCACATCTATATTTACTATTGCCAAAATATTGAATAAAACCAATGCTACTGAAGATGTTTAGCTCTGCATTGCTCTTGTCAGTGCCTTTTGCATGTATGTTATACTTACATTTATAGTCTGCATCTTAACTTTAATAATCACCATTTGTTCCTATATTATCACATCTATATTTACTCTTAACAAAATGTAGAATAAAGGCAATGCTCTTGAAGAAGAGTCTGGGGTAAAGTTCTTGAATTGCCCACCCATCAATATGGACAAGGGCTTTATAGAGCCGGTCTTCACTGTTAAGATAAGTTTGTCCTCCTCAAGCCTTCAAACTTTGTTGTGTATATTTGGATAGCTATGACTGCAAATGCTATTTATTTTTGTTGTCTGCATCAAATTGCATGTTCAAAGTTTATTACGACGAAGTACATAAACATAAGCTTGTCCTTCTCGATTTTAGTTTTTAGTTGCACAACCTAGTTCCTTATTCATACCATGTAAATTAAACTAAACATAGCAAGTTATCTTCTTTAGCACTGCATGTATGCTTGTGTTCTTGATCTGTAATCCAGTGATGTGGTGAAACTACCAACTCCAGCACAATGTCATATCCTGCTATGTCTTAACTATGAACAATGCCATATTATGTTAATGTTATTTAAATCATGTCTCTTTATTTACCAATCTAAAATGGTATAAACTGACAGTACACTCACCATTCATGCTTATACGTTGTTTAGTACTACATGTATGCTTGTGTTCTTGATCTGTAATCCAGTGGTGTGGTGAAGCTAGCCGCTCCTGCACAATGCCATTTCCTGTCGTCTTAACTATGAACAATGCCTATTATGTTAATGCTATTTTAAACAGTGTCTCTTTATTTCTGACTAAGCAATGAGATGAATTGACAGCACTGATGCTAATACGTGCAAAACCTGTTATCTACCTACTTGTTTCTCTTTCAGGGTGACATCACTGATGCTAGGAAGAACTGCCACAATGATAGTGAGACGAACCCATTGCTTGTCCCTCCAACATATATTCCAGTGAAGAAGGCAACACATCTTGAGGATAGCGATACAACCCCAAAGTCATGTCTTGATGTAGTGTCGAACTTACTCGCTAATAGCAGTGACACAAGGTCGATGAAGTCGCCGCCTGAATCTGTTCGACTTCTTCAGTCTGAAATTCAAGCAGATAGACATGCTTCCGCTCAAATCCGACTGGAACTCCAATCTCTATGCAAGATTAATCATAAGTACAGGACGTCTATTGATGCTATGCAACTTGAGTTGGTGGATATAAGCGTCAAACAAGCGCAGTCTCATCAGGTTGCTAAGCTACTTGCGCTGCAGCTCCTGGGCAGGGCTAACCTTTCTTGAACTGTGTTAAAGTGCTGTCGGTTCTGTCTATTATTTTGTCAGCATGTTTACTTCCACTGGTAGCAACCTGCCCAGTGTGTGGAATCTGCTGTCTGGTTGCCCTTTATTATCACTGGTGGCGAACTTTGATGCCCAGGGGATGTAATATGCTGTAATTTCTTTGTTGTATAGTCTAGGTTTATTCTTCATCATGATGCTGTAATTTATTTGCTGTATGTTCTGTCGTTGCTCTGAGAAAAGGTCGTAACCTTCGATTGGAGCGCAATTAGCCAATACGTTAGGTTTATATAAAAAAATTGGTACTAAAACTGGCCGGTCGCCAATCACTATGAATGGGCCGAACCGTGGGCCTACAATCATCTTGGGCCTTTAGTAGGCCTAGACTTAATCTGGCCCTCTATTAGTTTTGGGATTTAAAAGGCCGGTAAAGTGCTTGCCTTAATTGGGCCAGAAAATAAAATGGGCTTTTAACAGGCTGAGATGTAGATTGAGCCTGAATTGTGTCGAACAAATCACGGGCCGACAGCAGGCTGGAATATACATCGACCCATTATTGGCCCAGTGATATGACGGGCCATTAACATGCCGAAATGTTGTTGGGCCTTGGTGGGCCCAATTTCAGGACGGGCTGGAAGCAAGCCGATTGCATAGCGGGCCGAAATTAGGCCCAACACTATCAAGGGCCTTTTACGGGCCGATACGCAGTTTGGGCTAAAATGTATCCATGAAGACTACGGGTCGTTAAGAGGCCGAAAGTCACTACGGACCAGAATTAGGCCCAGATGCAGCTCGAGCCTTTAAATGGTCGAAAGTGAAACCGGGCCGAAAGAGGCCCATATGTACACAGGGCCGCTGACAAGCCGAAACTAATATCGGGCCAAACTGTTAAACGGGCCATTAACAGGCCGAAGAGCAAAGCAGGCCCCCAATTGGCCCAAAGGCACAGTAGTTGTTAAAGGGCCATATCTATTATGGGTCGTAAATTGTCCCAAAGTATTGTAGGTTATTGATGGGCCAGATCTGATATGGGCCATAAACTGGCCCAGAATATTGCAGGCATTTAGCGGGCCGTATCTGATGTGGGCCACAATTTGGTCCAGAAAATGAATGGGCCGGCCCATTAGATCTGACGAAATCTTGTGGGCCTTTTCCTGGCCGGCTTTTAAACCTATATGGGCCTCTATTGGGCTGTCCCACGTGTCAATGTTTCATTGGTGACTCTTGTCCAGTGGACGGTTGACATCTGTCCCAACGAGGAGCTGACGCGTGGATCCTCCGGCGAATGAGAATTTTACACGTGGAAAATCCCCATTGGTCAGGGCTGTTAACGGGTTATCGGGTCCAAACCGAAACTCGATAGCTTAACGGCGACCCGTTATGGTGGATGCCACATGTCGATTACCCTTGATGAAAACACTTCCATGACGCGCCATTTATCGTCATGGAAGTGGACACTTCCGTGATGATAATTTTGGTATTGTCATGGAACACTTCTATGACAGCACAGGTATGACTATCTTGATTCTATCATAAAATCGTCATGGATGTACATGCATGACAGAAAACATGACCTACTGTGACAAACACTTATCATCACGGACGTGGTTTTTTTTGTAGTGCTATTTGATGTAATGACTTTTTGCGGTGTGTTTGCGGGGATCCGATGAATTGCGAGTTTATGATCAGTTCTATCTATGAATATTATTTGAGTCTTCTCTGAACTTTTTTATGCATGATCTTTATAGTCTTGTATTTCTTCTCTGAAACTTTGGTTTGGTTTGGCCAACTAGATTGATTTTTCTTGCAATGGGAAGAGGTGCTTTGTGATGGGTTCGATCTTGAGGTGCTCAATCTCAATGACAGAAGGAGAAGTGACACGCATGTATCGTTGCTATTAAGGATAAAAAGATGGGGTCTATTCCTACATGAATAGATCTTGTCTACATCATGTCATCGTTCTTATTGCATTACTCCGTTTTCCCATGAACTTAATACACTAGATGCATGCTGGATAGCGGGCGATGTGTGGAGTAATAGTAGTAGATGCAGGCAGGAGTCGGTCTACTAATCTTGGACGTGATGCCTATATACATGATCATTGCCTTGGATATTGTCATGATTATTTGCTTTTCTATCAATTGCCCAACAGGAATTTGTTTACCCACCGTATGCTATTTTCTCGAGAGAAGCTACTAGTGAAATCTACGGCCCCGGGTTTATTTCCTATCATATTATTTTCTGATCTATTATTCCAAAAATTCAAAAATACCTTGTTGCACTTTTTCTTTATTGATTTATTTTGTGTTTTTGTCAGATCCATTTATCAAATCTCATACAATTTTATCTATCTCAATACTAAGGAGGGATTGACAACCCCTCTTACGCGTTAGGTTGCAAGTATTTGTTATTTGTGTGCAGGTGCTGTTTACATAGTGTTGCTTGGTTCTCCTACTGGATTGATAACCTAGGTTTCATAACTGAGGGAAATACTTATCGTTGCTGTGTTGCATCATCCTCTCCTCTTTGGGGAAATACCAACGCAGATACAAGCAATCAGGAAGAATTTCTGGCGCCGTTGCCGGGGAGACATCATCAACATCTATCTGATTCCTAATCACAAATCTCATCTCCTTGCAATTACTTTATTTGCCATTTGCCTCTCATTTTCATCTCTCCCACTTCTAAAAAGTTTTTGCGAAAAGCTCAAAAATATTTGCCTTTTTATTTTCCTTCTTTTTCGTTTGCCTTTTTCTCGTTCGATCTTTTGTTTCCGTGTTATCTTACTTTGCCGACTTTGTCGTTATGACTAGTTCTTCCTCTACTACATGTACCCCCGAGAATGAAGTTCTCAATTTTAAGCAAAGGGGACGGGAGAATCTAAAACATGCTTGGTATAGGATTTGCAATGCTCATAATAGATCTATTCGTAAGCAATCTACCACTATCCTTCTTCGTAATTTTTATGTGGGCATTACCGCTTGGTATAGATTCGTTCTTGATACTATTACCGGAGGGAATTTCTTGATGTGTCCCTCTTTGGATGCTTTTAATGCTATGGAAAAAAGTGGGATCACCACCTATCATTATTAATGAAACAATTTTAACTCTCGAGCATGTTATGCAAAGGCTAGATGCTATTGAAAAGAAAATGATTACCGAAGAATATGTTGAAATTTTGGATAAAAGAATCCATAACCTTGCTAATAAAATAGGGTCAAAGGCGGGAGATGCTCTTAAATTATTAAAAGAAAAAGGACCCGTAGTTAATGAAAGGGTAGAAGAGAGCCCTGCTCGGATTGATAAGTTGGAAGAAATTTTTAGTAACTTGAGTTCTGCTTTTTCTTCCATTAAAACTATTGAAAAGACTCCTACCAGTAAGAATTGTAAATCTACACATGCTCCTAAGAATAAGGGTACCTCTTCTAGTAGCAACAATGAAGATCTTAAAATGATTAGGGTTCACCCAAATTTTGTAGATTTGATAAAGGAACCAATCTATAAAAATATGTCTCTTGACTTTGTTCCTATGAGTGTGATTATCAAAAAATTATATGCTAGAACTCCTAGAGATTATGGTTGTGTGATTGAGGAGTTGGAAACCAAGTATGACAATACTTGAATCTATGCATTATGCCTAGCTAGGGACGTGAAACGATAGCGCTTGTTGGGAGGCAACCCAATGAATATTTTTTTTCTCTTTTTGTGTGTTTACACAATTATGCCTTTGTTATGATTGTGTTTTTTATGTTTTAATTAGTGTTTGTGCCAAGTAATGCCTTTAGGATGGCTTTGGGTGATAGTTCATTTGATCTTGTTGGAAAACAGAAACTTTTATGCCCACTAGCAAGATTGTTAAAAATCACTGGAGCAATGAAAAACTCTGAATTTTTACACAAGATTGATATATGAATTGCCTCTGTTGTCCTAATTTTTTAGAATTTTTTGAGTTACATAAGTATGAGTAAAATTCGAGTCTTTACATAATGTTCTGTTTTTGACAGATTCCGTTTTCGTTGCATTGTGTGCTTATTTTGATGAATCTATGGACTATACCGGGGGGGGGGGGGGGGGGTTAGCCATGGTAAAGTTAGAATACAGTAGGTATAATGCAATAACAAAATATGAATGGGTTTGAAACAATACTTAAAGTAAAGATTGGTTTTCTTATACTGACGGATCTCACGAAGCTTTTTGTTAAGTTTTGTGTGATTGAAGTTTTCAAGTTCTGGGTGAGATCACGATGGATGAAGGAATAAGGAGTGAAAAGAGCCTAAGCTTGGGGATGCCCATGGCATCCCAAGGTAATATTCAAGGATAACCAAGGAACTAAGCTTGGGGATGCTCCGGAAGGCATCCCCTCTTTCTTCTAACGACCATCGGTAATTTTACTTGGAGCTATATTTTTATTCGTCACATATCATGAGTTTTGCTTGGAGCGTCTTGTATTATATGAGTCTTTGCTTGTTTTGATTTTTAGTTTGTCACAATTATCCTTGCTGGACACACCTATTTGAGATAGCCATAATAATGCTATGATTTGTTAGAATTGATGTATGTGCTTCACTTAAATTTTTTTAGCTATGGAATTGCTCTAGTGCTTCACTTATATCTTTTTAAGCACGGTGGTTTTTTAATTTTGAAGAAATATACTCTCATGCTTCACTTATATCAATTTGAGAGTTAGTAATTTTTTAAAGAAATATTCTCTCATGCTTCACTTATATTATTTTGAGAGATGAGAAAAATTATTTATGCTCATGTTCTTCACTTAAATTTGTTTGAGAGCTTGTCATAAGCAATGGTAATATATTAAACTAGTCCCAAAGTGATAAATATTCAAGAGGGATATAATAAAAATTTTCATGAAGATCATTGGATATTATAAACTTGATTCCTTGTAATAGCTTTGAGATATGAAGATAATAATATGTGAGTCATGTTGGTGAGTAATTATGATTTAGTAAGAATATTGGTGTTAAGGTTTGTGATTCCCTATGCAAGTACGAAAGTAAATAGTTATGCAATGAAATTACATCCTACTTGTGGTGCATTATTCGGTGTTAGTTATGTTTAATGCTCATTTATGAGAGTTTTTGTTTTTTGGTTGGTTGCTTCTCAATCTATTTGCTAGCCTTTCCTTGTACTAAGTGGGAATACTACTTGTGCATCCAAACTCCTTAAACCAAGTTGTGCCAATAAGTCCACCATACCTACCTATAAGCGGTATTTCCATGCCGTTCCAAGTAAATTTGTATGTGCCAACTCTAATTTTCAAAATGAATTTCCTTTTTGTGTGCCTGTACCGCTCATGAAGCGGCATGGGGTGGCCAATATTTTCCATGCTAGATGCGTTATTATCAAGATGAGTGTTTATTCAATTGTCATTGCGCGAGAGTGTGGCAAGGTAATAGGGATGCCCAGTCCCGAAATGATTTTTTTATTTATGTTGTCAAATAATAAATTCCTTGGAAAGTGCTGGTATGGAAGGCACCCGTGGATACGGCTAGCCATGGATTGTGAAAGAATGGTGGAAAAAGGAATAAACTTTATTTTATGTTTGGGAACCGCCTATGATGTATCTAGCATGAAAAGTATTGGGAATTCTCGGTCGTTTTTCTTGACGGGAAAAGCATTCCTCTCAAAATATTTTATCTCTCAATTTAAGCTGTGAGCTCTTGCACCTCTACAAATATCTGCTTCCCTCTGCGAAGGGCCTATCTATTTACTTTATGCAGTTTTTATTTTTATTTGAGTCTCCATCTTCTCTTATAAAGCACCAACTAGGGAGAACTATGATCATACTTGTGCGTTGGATGTAGCTAATATTTGAGTGTGTTTCATGAATGGATCAATGATTCAGCATGATGGGCTAGGGATAGCTTTCTTTAGTGTTGATATTTTGAAAGACATGGTTGCTTGTTGATATGCTTGAGTATTGATGTACTCGTGTCAATTATAGGCTATTGCTTTGAATCATCTAAAAAGTCCAAATGTCCATGCTACAAAAGAAAAGAATATGTGATGAACATGTTAGGCAGGATTCCACATCAAAAATTCTGTTTTTATCATTCACCTACTCAAGGACGAGCACGAATTAAGCTTGGGGATGCTGATACATCTCCAACATATCTATAATTTTTTATTGTCCCATGCTGTTATATTATCAGTCTTGGATGTTTTACATTCATTTACTAGCAACTTTATATCATTTTTTGGGACTAACCTATTGACATAGTGCCCAGTGCCAGTTGCTGTTTTTTGCTTGTTTTTTACTTCGCAGAATATCCATATCAAACAGAGTCCAAACGCAGTGAAACTTTTTGGAGATTTTTTTCTGCCCAGAAAACAACTTGGGAGCCAAGGAAGTACAGGAGGGGAGGCCCGTGGGGCCCACAAGGCACCAAGGCGCGCCAAAGGCCCCTAGCGCGCCCTGGTGGGTAGTGGGGCCCACGGGCGGCCTCTCCACCGCCTCTCAGCTCTATAAACACCCAGATATTCCAGAAACCCTAGGGGAGTCCATGAAAAACAATTCCAGCTGCCGCAAGTTCCAGAACCACGAGATCCAATTTAGAGCCCTTTTTCGGCACCTTGCCGGAGGGGGAAACGATCATGGAGGGGTTCATCATCCTTGTTGGTGCTCCTCTGATGATGCGTGAGTAGTTTATCACAGACCTACGAGTCCGTAGGTAGTAGCTAGATGGCTTCTTCTCTCTCTTTGATCTTCAATACAATGTTCTCCTTGATGTTTCTTGGAGATCTATTTGATGTAATGACTTTTTGCGGTGTGTTTGTTGGGATCCGATGAATTGCGAGTTTATGGTCAGATCTATCTATGAATATTATTTGAGTCTTCTCTGAACTCTTTTATGCATGATCTTTATAGCCTCGTATTTCTTCTCCAAAACTTTGGTTTGGTTTGGCCAACTAGATTGATTTTTCTTGCAATGGGAAGAGGTGCTTTGCGATGGGTTCGATCTTGCGGTGCTCAATCTCTGTGATAGAAGGAGAAGTGACACGCATGTATCGTTGCCATTAAAGATAAAAAGATGGGATCTATTCCTATATGAATAGATCTTGTCTACATCATGGCATCGTTCTTATTGCATTACTCCGTTTTTCCATGAACTTAATACACTAGATGCATGCTGGATAGCGGTCGATGTGTGGAGTAATAGTAGTAGATGCAGGCAGGAGTCGGTCTACTAATCTTGGACGTGATGCCTATATGCATGATCATTGCCTTGGATATCGTCATGATTATTTGCTTTTCTATCAATTACCCGACAGTAATTTGTTTACCCACCGTATGCTATTTTCTCGAGACAAACCACTAGTGAAATCTATGGCCCCAAGGTCTATTTCCTATCATATTATCTTCAGGTATATTATTCCAAAAAGCCAAAAATACCTTCCTGCACTTTTTATTTCTTTATTTTATTTTGTGTTTTTGTAAGATCCATTTATCAAATCTCATACAATTTTATCTATCTCAATACCAAGGAGGGATTGACAACCCCTCTTACGTGTTGTGTTGCAAGTATTTGTTATTTGTGTGCAGGTGCTGTTTACATAGTGTTGCTTGGTTCTCCTACTGGATTGATAACCCTGGTTTCATTACTGAGGAAAGTACTTATTGTCGGTGTCAAAACCGGTAGACCTTGGGGTAGGGGGTCCCGAGCTGTGGATCTTGGATCGATGGGGAATAAGGGACGACGAACACAATATTTACCCAGGTTCGGGCCCTCTCGAAGAGGTAATACCCTACGTCCTGCTTGATTGTATTGGATGTATAATGTGGTTTACAGAGTAGATCTACCTCGAGATCAGCACGAGCTAAACCCTAAGGAGATGAGGTGATGAATGTAGCTCTAGCCCTAAAGACTAAAAACCCTCAGTTTATATAGACACCGGTAGGGTTAGGGTTACCGAAGATAGATTACAATAAGGGATTAAAGAGATCCTGCGCCTTCTTGACTTGGAGGGCACACCACGGCTTCATAGATCTCCTGTCACTATACGGCTCCACCAGTCCAGCCCATGTACAATGGGCCGTCGCCCCGAGGACCCCTTATTCCATGACTCCCTCCGTAGCCCCCGAACTTGCCTCCAACGCCGGGGATTGTCCTCTGGAATCTTCTGATCGGCGGCTTGCAAGATGAGTTCTTCTATTCCTCCATTCAACTTGGAGCTGTGTTACTTTCGCCGAACCCTATCCGGAACCCGGACTAATGTGCTTCCAGCCCGGACAGGTTCAGGACCCTGGGCTCCGAAGACATCTCGAGATCAAGGTGGGACCATCAGAGTTTTAATGCCATTCCTCAGGGCGAGAGCGTCGTGCACCTTTTCACATGGCGTGCGGCCCAATGCTGACTTTCCACGAGCCCGTCCTTCTAGCTTCAAGGTGAGATGCTTGTTTATAGATCCAAAGGTGTGGGGGACAACTTACTTCCCCTTTCTCCTAAGGAACAACACCGAAGAAATTCCCCAGTGCCATGGCTGATCTCCCGGGTTCATCCTCGCGCCCGCATGGTCCACTGCTAGGCGATTGGTCGAGCTGTTCAATTTTGCACCTTCATCTGAGGCGCTTGCAGACGCAGTGTTTCCTCCCTCCAGCAGATTTGGTTCTTGTCCGCGCCGGTCTCATCTCCATCAATGGATGCGCCCTCGCCAAGAACTCCCTTGCTCCGAGTAAGGAGGAGAGGGTATGCCTTGTGCCCTTCCTGCTAAGAGGTTTGGGTTTTCCTATTCATCCCTTTTTGCAGGGTTTGTTAGAGTTCTACGGGATCCAGCTCCACAACCTCACCCGGGGTCTATATTGCACATCTCTGGCTTCGTAGCCCTGTGCAAGATATTTCTGAGTTGCGAGGCCCACTTTGACTTGTGGAGCAAGTATTTCTGTCTTGTCCCACGCCTCCGGGAGGGATCCATATTCGAGGTGGGCGGCGCCGAAGTATGGCGGATAGCCGGGATAGGGTACCCAATTGGGACCCCACAGAAAGATCCCGAAGGATGGACTTCGGAGTGGTTTTATATTAAGGATGTTCCCCTCACCGATCCAATTCGGCAAGGGTTGCCCGAATACTCAAACAACCCGCCTATAAAGTGGTTCAACTGGAAGCCCAGAGGCCCTTCCCAACAGGATAGTGAAGAGGTGCATGCGCCGGCAGCCAAGATCAGGCTGCTTACTAGTAGTAAACTAACCATGGTTGAAGTAATGGCCATCGCTATTACCTGATGCGTGCAACCCCTGTAGCAGCGGGGTCATCCTTTATGCTGCTATAACGGGACCAATGACGTAACCCGTTACCAATGACAGGGGCCAGACAACAAGGCGGCTCTGGCCAAAATATTGGCCGATCTCTTCAAGGGAGAGGAGGCAGAGTTCGCTCGCATGAGTATTCGGGAAGGCTGCTCCGGATACAATCCGGCCGACTGGGTAAGCGACGATCCACTGTCTTGAGCTCACGGATTACACTCGAACTCTGACTGGTTGTATTTGAACAGGGCTAGAGGCGTCAGGTTGCGTCCATTAATTGCCCTCCTCCTCAACCGGATATTCATTCCCGTGATGACGATCCGGGGTATCATGACGACCCAGAGACGTCGATCAATTTCGAAGATGGGGTGTTCTATCAGGAGAGCCTTGACGGCGTCAAATTTGCTATGACAACCGATCACCCCAGGGCTCTTCCCTCTTCCACAGTAAGTGAAAAGAAGACCCTTACCCGAACAGGGCGCTCATTTCGCGCTATTCCCCACGTGCTGACTTCTGCTCCCAAGGGTCACCGCACTACGCGTAAGACCATCTTGGGAGGAGCGCGGACCGTGCCAACTTTGGCCCCTAATGGGAGAACAAAGCGGAAAGCCTCCGCCGAAGCGGAAGCACCTGCCCCCTCGGCCCAGGGATAACGTATTTCGGAATTGCAGCGAGGGTTGATTTTAGTACTCTTTTACTAAAACTTGCTCAATTTTGCAGAAGGCGTATGCCTCTGCACCAATCCGAAGATTCCCCAGGCATGCCGAATCGCAGCTCTGGTCCCAAGTCTTTGGCACAAGCCAGAGCCTCCACCGAACACACGGCGGCCGGCGCGCCTCCGGCGAACTCCGATGATGTTTCAGTCACCAACTCCGAAGTCGAGAGTGTAATGAATCATTGCCACTAGAGGGAGACGTTACATCATACTGCCTTTGCCAAACAGGAATTTAGTGCTTTTAATTCGATGGATGCGTACCTTCGAGCGGCCCGGACAGGTCTTGAAGGGATCACCGGTCTTTTTGCCGCCAAGGTGCAGGTATATAGCTTGAAAGCAGATCATGTTCCCTAACCACCTAGCCCCCAAGCCTTAATTTGGGCGGGACGGCCGAGTTAAGGGTGTGTAATGATATTATTTTTGTAGGCCGTAAGCGAGCAGAATGAAAAGCTGTCCGAGGACCTTAAAGTGAGTCGGACACAGTTGGTCGAAACCAAGGCCGAACTGGATGCGGCTTGAAAAGCCAGCAGCGAGTTATCCGGTAAGTAGAAAAGACTTGTTTCGCAGGTATACGTTGTATTCTATGCAATAACACCGTATTCTTCGTATAGCCGCGGGAGCTGCAAGCGAGCTACGGAGGGAGCTAGAGGCTGGCAAACGGGTGCTGACGCGAAGTCAGGAGGAGAAAAATGAGCTCAAGGAAAAGAATCAGCGAAAAACCAAGGAAATTAAAAGCTTAAGAACCCAGCTGGCGCAAGCCTTGGAGGAAAACCAGAAGCTAAAAGGTGGCATATTTGGTAAGTACTGTTCTGACCAATATGTTGGTCCAGTGTCATTGGCATTCTAATGACGATATGCAACACCTGCTTGATAGGTCTCCTGACAGGGCGGCCCGAGGAAGAAGTCAGCACCTATGACGGGAATCTTTTAAAGGAGCTGTCGAAGACCTACGAGAGGGCCCGAAAGGCCATGAAGAGTTTGGCGAAGGCGTTATGGCCATCGGAGGTGCCGCCAGAGAGCATGGACGAACTGGCTAGTCGCTTTAAAGGAGCTCGGCGAAGGTTTGAGTTATGGAAGAACTCTTCTTGCCGAGAAGGAGCGCGTGAGGCATGGGCTATGGTAAAGACCCGTTTCACCAAGCTGGACCCGGAGCATATGGCCCGGGTTGGTCCAGTGGGCCCTGACGGCCAACAGATACCTCTAAGCTTGGTGTATGATGATGTGATGCCAGCCGCTCGTCATTCTCAGAGGGATTGCGCTTTAGAGCAATTGATAGACAATGTAGATCAAGAGTAGTTGTGTCAATTCTATGTATCTATGTACTGTACATTGACCGAGCTCAATCTGCGGTCTTATTTTAAAAGAAATGTTGTCTTAACCAGCCATCAGCTTCCACCTCCCCGATCAGTGATCGGGAAGTGTTCCGTACTACGTGCCGAGGGAAACAAGGCAGTACTTCGGGAACCAGGCAATCTGGCCATTCGGCTCGAACGGCCGAAACATGTGCGCAGAGTTATGTTATATTACTGTTTGACGTAAGAAACATCTTCCGACGAAAATAGTTCCTCCAAAGGTTCCTTTCTTCGGGTAAGTTTTCAGTCCGGATGCGTGAAATCAACGGAGACCAATGGCTGCGAGAAAACCCTAGTGATAAGCGCGAAGCTATATTCACTTCTCTTAGGTCGACTTATTGTATTATGTAAGAACGCTAGCTTTCGGCTTCACCCGTCTGAGGTATGGTCCTGGATGACCCGGTCGTAACAATCGCAGAGGTGCTTCCTTTACTCCCTAGCTGAACAATCGGGAATGTAGGGGTAAACACAGGAGCCAGGCAACCCAGCTTGGCAAAGATCTTAAGTCAAACAAGTGGATGTGTTGGCTTAACATGTGTGAGAAGGATGCAATCAGTACGAATGCGATTTATACATTTATTCGGCTCTTCTGAGTGAGCCCCCATGCAAAGCGGGGTGTTACATTCAATGATGTATATAGTACGAGCTTGGTATTGTTCGGTTTAGCCAAGCTAGCACCATGTCGAAAAGAAAAAAAAAGGAAAATAAAAGAATGAAATGGTGGAGATGTATGTCAAGCTCAGGCGTAAAAACGCCGCAGCCGGGCTGCGTTCCACGGGTTCGGCTCGAGGCAGTCGTCGGACGGGCGGTGAAGATGATATGCTCCTCCAATGAGTACTTCATCGATGATGTACGGTCCCTCCCATTTAGGTGATAGTTTATTCTTCTGTTTTTTGGGGAGTCGGAGGACGAGGTCTCCCACGTTATATGTCTTCGCCCGGACTTCATGGTTGTGGTAACGTCACACTTGCTTTTGATAGAACGCGGACCGAGCTCGAGCTATGTCCCATTCTTCTTCCAGAGCATCCAGATCATCCTGCCGATCGAGTTCCGCTTCCTTTTCTTCGTACATGCGCACTCTAGGCGCGTCGTGGATAAGGTCGCATGGGAGAACTGCTTCTGCACCGTATACCATAAAAAATGGTGTGAATCTAGTTGACCGATTAGGAGTAGTGCGCAGCCCCATAGTACGGAATCGAGTTCCTCGACCCAATGGCAGTGTGATTGTTCAAGGGATCGAACTAGGCGAGGCTTAATGCCGCTCATAATGAGTCCATTGGATCATTCGACCTGTCTGTTGGTCTATGGGTGGTACACCGAGGCATAATCGAGCTTAATGCCCATTTTGCCGCACCATTCTTTAACTTCCTGGGTGGTGAAGTTGGTACCATTATCGGTAATTATGCTGTGGGGGACACCATAACGGTGTACGACATCGGATAAGAAGTCGACGACTGGTCCAGATTCTGCCGAAGTGATGGGTCTTGCCTCAATCCACTTGGTGAATTTGTCGACCATGACCAATAGGTACTTCTTTTTGTTTGTCCCCCCTTTAAGTGGTCCGACCATGTCGAGACCCCAGACCACGAAAGGCCATGTGATTGGTATCGTCCGAAGAGCTGTGGGGGGCATGTGGCTTTGATTTGCGAACAGCTGGCATCCGGCGCAATGTTGGACTAATGTCCAGGCGTCTTCACAGGCGGTAGGCCAGAAAAAACCTGCTCGAAAAGCCTTGCTGACCAAAGCCCGAGCTGCCGCATGGTGTCCGCCCATGCCCGCGTGTATCTCTGCCAAGAGCTGCTGCCCCTCTTCTTCGGAGATGTACCTTTGTAAAACTTTTGTGGTACTCTTCTTATAGAGTTCACCCTCATGGACCTTGTATGCTTTTGAGCGCCGAACTATGCGTCGTGCTTCGGTTTGATCCTCCGGAAGCTGATGTTGTGTGAGGTAGGCTAGTAGGGGTTCTGTCCAGGGTGGGATTACGGTCATGACTTCGTGTGCAGAAGGTGTTTCCTCGAGTGCGGTGCCGCCGATGACGTGATCGTCTTGTTCATTTTCGGGCGAGGTATTGTGAGCGGGCTCATTGGATAGTGCAGCGGTGACGTCGTCCTGCCACACCATGGAGGGCTTAAAGAGCCTCTCAAGGAAGGTGTTTTTGGGAACCGGGTCACGCTTGGCGCCCATGCGGGCGAGGACGTCGGCTGCTTGATTGCTATCTCTAGCGACATGGTGAAATTCTAGGCCCTCAAATCGGGCCGATATCTGGAGGACCGCGTTTCTATATGCCACCATCTTGGGGTCTTGGGCGTCGAATTCGCCGTTGACTTGAGAGATCGCCAGGTTTGAATCTCCCCTTACCTCGAGGCACTGCACGCCCATCGACGTAGCCATACGAAGACCATGTAGTAGTGCTTCGTACTCGGCTGTGTTGTTGGAGTCCGTGTACATTATTTGGAGGACATACCGAACAGTGTCGCTTGTGGGGGAGATTAGGATGACCCCAGCCCCCAGTCCGGCTAACATCTTTGAGCCATCGAAATACATTGTCCAGTGCGAGTATGTAGAGTATTCCCGGGGTAGTTCGGCCTCGGTCCATTCGGCTTTGAAATCGGCCAGCACCTGAGATTTAATGGCTCGGCGTGGCTTGTATGTGATCTCGAAGGGGAGGAGCTCGATGGCCCATTTGGCGATGCGGCCCGTGGCATCCCTGTTATTGATTATATCATTCAAGGGAACCTCTGATGCCACTGTGACTGAACATTCTTGAAAGTAGTGTCATAGTTTTCGGGATGCCATGAAAACCGTGTAGGCTATCTTTTGATAGTGTGGATATCGTGATTTGCATGGCATAAGCACCTCAGACACGTAGTAGACCGGCTTCTGGACTTGGAACTTGTGGCCCTCGGACTCCCGCTCCACGACGAGCACCGCGCTGACCACCTGATTGGTGGCTGAAATGTATAGTAGCATGGGTTTGCCGATGTCGGGTGCGGCCAGGATAGGGTTGTCGGCGAGGAGTGTTTTAATCTCCTCGAGTGCCATGGTTGCTTCATCTGTCCACTGGAAGTTCTTGGTCTTTTTGAGCAGCTTGTAGAGTGGCAATGCCTTTTCTCCGAGGTGAGATATGAAGCCACTCAAGGCTGCCATGCATCCTGCTAGCTTCTGGACATGCTTGAGCTCTGTTGCTATTGCGAGTTGAGACATCGCTCTAATTTTGGCCGGATTGGCTTTGATTCCTCTATGGGAAACAATGAATCTAAGAAGCTTTCCCGCAGGGACCCCAAAGACGCATTTCTCCGGGTTGAGCCGTATGTCGTAGGCCCGCAGGTTGTCGAAGGTTTGGCGTAGGTCCTCTATCAGTTGGTCGATGTGTTTGGTTTTGACAACCATGTCGTCCACATATGCCTCGACTGTTCTGCCAATTTGGTTTTCGAGGCATGTTTGAATCATGCGCTGGTATGTGGCTCCTGCGTTTTTTAGCCCGAACGGCATGGTGTTGAAGCAGAAAGGCCTGTAAGGGGTGACGCGTGCGGTTGCTGCCTGATCAGACTCCTTCATCTTAATCTGATGGTATCCGGAGTATGCATCAAGGAAGCATAACGAGTCGTGTCCGGCGGTGGCGTCGATGATCTGGTGTATCCTTGGCAGTGGGAATGGATCCTTAGGGCAGGCCTTGTTGAGGTCTTTAAAGTCGACACATAGCCGCCAGGACTTATCCTTCTTGGGTACCATAACAAAATTTGCTAACCACTCGGGGTGCTTGATCTCGCGGATTAATCCGGCCTCTAGCAGTTTTGCAAGCTCTTCGCCCATGGCCTGCCGTTTGGGTTCAGAAAATCGGCACAGGGTTTGTTTCACTGGCTTGAAGCCTTTTAAAATGTTGAGGTTTTGTTCTGCTAGCCTGCGTGGGATTCCTGGCATATCTGATGGGTGCCAGGCGAATATTTCCCAGTTTTCACGCAAGAATATCCTTAGCGCCTCGTCGACTGCGGGGTCCAGCTGTGCTCCTATGGATGCCGTTTTGTTGGGATCTGTTGGGTGCGCTTGAAATTTACTATTTCATCTGCTGGCTTGAATGATGTGGGTTTTTGTCTTTTACTAAGAACCACATCATCCCTGTCAGCTGTAGTGCGTAGCGCCATCAATTCTTCGGCCGTGAGGGCTTCGGATAGTTCCTCTAGGGCGAGGGATGCTGTCTTGTTTTCGGCTCGCAAGGCTTTGCTCGGGTCACTTTTAAGCGAGATTACCCTGTTGGTCCCTGGCATCTTGAGTTTCATATACTCGTAATGTGGTATGGCCTGAAATCTTGAGAATGCCTCACGTCCTAGAAGGGCGTGGTATCCGGTACGGAAGGGTACAATGTGAAATAGTAAGGGTTCAGATCTGTAGTTATTGGGTGTGCCGAACACAACATCCAGGGTTACGCGTCCCGAGCAGTGTTCCTCCCTACCGGGTATTATACCTCGGAATGTGGTGTGACTGCGTTCGATGCGTGACCTGTTGAACTGCATTTTGTCTAGAGTATCCTCATAAATGAGGTTGAGGCTGCTGCCTCCGTCCATCAGCACTTTAGTCAGCCGGAAACCATCGACAATGGGGTCGAGGACCAGTGCGACCGGTGTGTGGTTATTACGGGGGCTTGGCTCGTCCTTCTCGTTGAACGTGATAGGCATGGCTGCCCATGGCTGTGTGGCCGTCACTTGATATATTTGGTTGATCTCTCGAAGAGCCTTTTTCCTTTTATTGTTTGAGGCGAACGTCTCGTATACCATAAGGACATTGTGGTCCTGTGGTGAAGCCAAGGACTGTTTATCTGGGGGTGTAAGGCCCAAGATTGGCTTGCCATATTTGGCCACTTGTCTTACCACCCAACAGGCTCGGAGTCTGTGGGTTGGGTTTGCATCTAGCGAGACCGAGTGTATTGGGCATGGTTTATCTAGCAACTCGTCTAACACCGATCTGGGCCTAGTTTTCTTTTCATTAGGCTCGCGCTCCGGTGACCGATTTGTGTAAGCTCGTTTAAAGTGAGGCTTTCCGTGATGCGCGGCGGGCGATGGCCCCATGTTCATCTGTTGCACACTCCACGTGTTCTCCATGGCGCAATATTTGCTCGGTGAAGCTTTGAATTTAGTGACGCGCGAGGGCGTTTAAGAGGCCCTCGTCCCTGCAGTTAAACTGGAAGGCTTTAATTATTTCTTTGTCACAGCAAGGTGTCATCCTGTTCTTCACTAGGAGAAATCTAGCCCAATAATGATGGACTGTCTCGTTTGGTAGCTGTTTGACATACATGAGGTCCCATATGTCTGGGTTTCCCGAATCTGGAGAGTATTCCATGTGGTGGGTGGGTGGGAAAATTTTGAGAATTCCCTCCTGCAACGGACCCAGACTATCCTTGATGGGTGGTTGAGTCATGTCTGGTTCTGATCATGCAGGGCTCGGATCTGGACTAGTGTGCGACTGGATCGACTCAAGGCCAGATCTAGCATTGGGGCTCGAGTCCGGACGTACATCTGAGCTGGTGTCTGACTCTGAGCTGGAGATTCGAGTGTACACCGTTCTTAGCTTGCAAGGTTGTAGCCCCTCCTGGGCCTCTTCGACCGTGGCGACGAGGTGCATGACCGGAGGGGTGTTGATTTCTTGGCCGTGGGCCTGATGACAGAGATTCCCATTGCACAGAAAAGAGTCGCCAAGTGGTCTGCCGGATGAGCACATGGGGGTGCCGGACACTCCGGCGATTCGGCGGGAGATCTTGTGAGCGGTCTGTCGGAGTCGGGCTTCAGGGCCGAACTCTGAGAGATACCGAATTTTTGTGAGTCTGCTGGTCTTGGGGTTGATGCCCTTAGCCAATGAACCCTTCAACAGGGGTGAAGCCTTTGATCTGGTGAAGGCGACTAGTGGGATCGGCGCGCACTAACATGCCGCCGAAGACGAGGAGATGACCGGGGGCGGGGAAGCCCTCGGTGCGGGTGTGGTCTCCAACGACCGGTTGAGCCATCGATTCTTCAAGTGATCCAACAGCGGAACTCTCAATGAAAGCACCAATGTCGGTGTCAAAACCGACAGACCTCGGGGTAGGGGGTCCCGAGGTGTGGATCTAGGATCGATGGGGAACAAGGGACGACGAACACAGTGTTTACCCAGGTTCGGGCCCTCTCGAAGAGGTAATACCCTATGTCCTGCTTGATTGTATTGGATGTATAATGTGGTTTATAGAGTAGATCTACCTCAAGATCAGCACGAGCTAAACCCTAAGGAGATGAGGTGATGAATGTAGATCTAGCCCTAAAGACTAAAAACCCTCGGTTTATATAGACACCGGTAGGGTTAGGGTTACCGAAGATAGATTACAATAAGGGATTAAAGAGATCCTGCACCTTCTTGACTTGGAGGGCACACCACAACTTCATAGATCTCCTGTCACTATACGGCTCCACCAGTCCGGCCCATGTACAATGGGCCGTCGCCCCGAGGACCACTTAGTCCATGACTCCCTCACTTACCGTTGCTGTGTTGCATCATCCTCTCCTCTTCGGGGAAATACCAACGCAGATACAAGCTATCAGCCCCTCGTGGCACCTCTTAACCTAATTATGCCTCTATAAATTCTCAAATATTTCATTGACATCAGAGAGGCACCCAAAATACTTTTTTTGCCGCCGCAAGTTTTTGTTCTCAAGAGATTCAATCTGGAGGCCTTCTTCGGTACTCTGCCGGAGGAGGAATCGATCATGGAGGGGCTCTACATCAACCTTGTTTCCCTTTCAATGATGTGTGAGTAGTTTACCACAGACCTACGGGTCCATAGCTAGTAGCTAGATGGCTTCTTCTCTCTCTTTGATCTTCAATACAGTGTTCTCCTCGATGTTCTTGGAGATCTATTCGATGTAATCCTTTTTTTGAAGTGTGTTTGTTGGGATCCGATGAATTGTGAGTTTATGATCAGATTATCTATGAGTATTATTTGAGTCTTCTTTGGGCTCTTTTAAGCATGATTATTATAGCTTTGTATTTCTCTCCGATCTATTGATTTAGTTTGGCCAACTAGGTTGATTTTTCTTGCAATGGGAGAGGTGCTTTGTGATGGGTTCAATCTTGCGGTGGTCTATATCCCAGTGACAGAAGGGGACAAGACACATATTTGTATTGTTGCCATTAAGGATAAAAGGATGGGGTTTATTCATATGATTTAGTTTACCTTGTCTCAATGTTAGGGATATCGCTTATCGGGAACTTATTGGTCGACCCATGATAAGGGGTAAATCGGCCAGTTTATCGGCATATCGACCGATTTATCGCCATATCGGCTGATTTATCAACCGATTTATCTTATCGGTCAGACAATGGTAAGTGATAAATCGGCCGATTTATCAGAATATCGGAAGATATCTTTAACAGTGCCTTGTCTACATCATGTCATCTTGCTTAAGGCGTTACTCCATTCTTTATGAACTTAATACTCTAGAAGCATGCTGGATAACGGTCGATGTGTGGATTAATAGTAGTAGATGTAGGCAAGATTTGATCTACTTGTCTCGGATGTGATGCCTATATACATGATCATTGCCTTGAATATCGTCATGATTATTTGCTTTTCTATCAATTGCCCAACAATAATTTGTTTACCCACCGTATGTTATCTTCAAGAGAGAAGCCTCTAGTGAAAACTATGGCCCCCAGGTCTATTTTTATCATATATTAAAAATCCAAAAATACCTTGCTGCAATTCTATTTACTTTATTTTTTTGTGTTTTTGTTCTATCTATCTATCACTACGAGATTTGATCCTTACAATTAACCGCCGAGGGATTGACAACCCCTTGTTCGCGTTGGGTGCAAGTATTTATTATTTTGTGTATAGGTACTGCTAACGAGGTGTTGCGTGGTTCTCCTACTGGATTGATAACCTTGGTTCTTAACTGAGGTAAATACTTATCTCTATTGTACTGCATCATCCTCTCCTCTTCGAGGAAATCCTAATGCATCACAAGTAGCATGAAGAATTTTTGGCGCAATTGTCGGGGAGACATCATCAATCTATCAAGTACCATTGCATAAACTTTCATCTCCTTCCATTTACCTTATTTGCCATTTGCCTCTCGTTTTCATCTTCCCCACTTTTAAAATGTTTTCACAAAAACACAAAAACATTTTCCGTTTGCCTTTTTGCTTGTGTGCTTATTTGCTTGCTGGAAGTTGCTATCATGGCTGATTTTGTCGTTGAAAAAAGTGAGGATGGTAGAACTCCTAAAATTGAAATTCATACAAATTTGGATGATAAAACCTTTGTGATGGGGCATGGGAATGTCATAGGAAAAAGTGTTATCCAAGAATTCTTTAGTTGCACAGGAACTTTGGTTTGTGATGATATTCCTATTCTTAAAAGAACCAAAAATTATGTTGAAGCTATTTCCGCGCTAGTTCTTAAACTTGAGAGAAGGTTTATTCGCACCCATCCTACTTTGCAAAGATTGTTCTATGAGTTGCTGATGATAAATAATCCTAAGGCTAAAAAGATAGCTACCCTTGTCCTCATGAATGAATTTGATTACATTGTGCGGGAAGCTAGAGAGATTGTTGATTTTTATAATATGAATTGTGAAAAACCGGTGATAGATGAGATCTTGTGTAATGAAGATTACTTGTTGAGATATTTATTTCACGATGATCACACTTTTGATGAGAATACCAAAAAGGAAGTCCCTCCTTTAAATATAATCCATCAAGTTTTCAATGGTATTAATAAAAAGTATTGTTGGATTGTAAAGAGGAATCAAGAGGGATTCGAGGATGGTTAACTTAGTAATGCTAAAATTCGATGAATGATGTATTCCATATTGTCTTTGAAAAGCCTCCCGATAAGAACACATCTTTAGAAGAGAAGAAGAAGGATGACAACACTTGAACCTATGCATTACGCCTAGCTAGGGGGGTAAAACAATAGCGCTAGTTGGGAGGCAACCCAATAGTTATCTTAATTTTTCTAGTTTTGTTCCTGTTTTTTTGTGTGCACACAATTATGCTACTATTATGGTTGTATTTTTGTGTTTTAGTTAGTGTTTGTGACAAGTAAAGTGTCGGTGCAACAAACCCCAGGTATGTTGCCCAGACTGTACACAGGCTTGGAGGCAAGCTCGCAATGTCCAAGTCCAGACCAAGCAAGGAGAGATCAGCTGTTTGAGGAATCAAAGGGCGGATCAAGAAGACCAAGACAAGCTAAATGAGCAAGACACCATTAAGGAGAAACCTCCCTTGCCGGGCAGGCGAGCCTGGCAAGGACGAGGTGGCCTCGAAGTCAAGCCTCAAGACCTTCCCGGCAGGCCTGCCGGGCGCTACGAGGGCAAACTACCCCGCCAAGGCTCCATCGCTCCACCTCACAACGACACAAGTCATCGATCAGTGCGGTGTCAAGCCCCCTAGTGACTAAGTGGCTGTGATTTGACACATGGCAGCCATTTCCAGAGGAAACCACCTCCAAATGACACCCGTCCAGAGACGTGTCAAGCAGGCAGACGAGAAGGTGGCCGAACGGCCCGGCAAGGCTTGCCGGGCACGCCACGATGTGACACTAAGCGGCGCATTTAATGCGCCCTGCTCTGTCTGCAGAGTTAGCTATGATAGCACTGTTTGCTATCTAATCAGTACACAATGACTGATTTGCCATTGTGGTGACCCCTTGATCTATAAAAGGAGGGCCATGGCAACCCATAGAAAGGATTCGGACCCTTGTAAACTCGTACGCGCGTAGCTGTCCTCACCCTGAGGCAACCCTGCCGGGTAAGGGCGCTGTGTTTTCCACCATAATCCACTATCAATCAACCAAAGCAGGAGTAGGGTTTTATGCCTCGCGGCGGTCCGAACCTAGGTAAAACTGCCCGTGTGATCTCTGCCGTGCTGCGCTACGCTCTCTGCTCTTTGTGCAACGTGCTCATCCCCCCTGCCGAACCACAAGGGGCTGATGGCCCCATAGTTGGCTGTGGTTTCCCATGACATTTTTGGCGCGCCAGGTAGGGGGAAGCACTTGCGTGAACCCGAGAAGCGTACGCAGCACATCATCTTCATCATCTTCTTCATCGATGGCTACATCGTCCTTGGCGCCCAAGAAGAAGCCCGGTGTTGCATCCCATCTGTCCACTTCGAAGGCCCCGTCGCACGAGGCCGCCGACGCCGCGAGGGCTACGGGGACGCAAGGAGACATGGACGCTGCGGGGGACGTGGCCAGCGTAGGCGGTGTCGTCAGCACCTCCCCTGCGGCTGAAACGAGGGCAGAAGGCACCGCGGAAGGATAGCACCAACAACATCCCAGCGGCCATGCTCCATGAGGTACGGGTGGAGAAATCATTCCGTCTGCACCTCTTCGCCTGGCCGAAGGGCACAGCCGCAGCGGTGGCACTTGCTCTGGGGCGAATCGCAACTCTTCGTCCGCTCCCACTGCGTGCGCGGCCGCAGTGCGTGCGCCACTCCCGGAATGAGCTGCCCCAGCCGGTGCGCCAAACGGAGCTGCTGGCCCTCAAGCGCCTCCACCTCATCACCACGCCACCCTGGCGACGGGCTCACGACGACGAGAACACGGCGCAGCTACTACCGGCACCATGAGGAGCCAGGCGACGCTACGGTCTACGTCGTCATCCATGACAAGCACCGCTTCGGAGGCTATGGCGCGGGCCCAGCTACTGTTGAGATTTCCATCGGTAGCCGATCAGATGGATGAGTGGAGAGCCACCATTCAAAGCCTGATTGCTTTCGCCGAGGCAGGAGGATCACAGCGAGCCGGCCCGCCACGGCCTCCCCAGGCGACCACAACGGCCTGCGCTGCTGGCCGTATCGAAGGGGCCACCCCCACGGTGCAGTCTCCTCCGCGGCAGCCTACACAGGGGCCATGGCCGGAGCCACGCGATCAAGAACCCGATGACGTCTCGATGGCTTCGTCCGGCCCTCGAGCATGTCGAGACCAGCGGCAGGCCCAGGAAGACAGGCGAGGGGAAGGCGCGCGCGTCACCATCGAGCGACGCCGCGACACCCACCGCCAGTCTGATAGGCACAATGGCCCCGACGTCGATGAGCCTACACCCGGTGAGGCTGGGTACCTACCTTTCAAGGTTGGGTGCCCCGCCTTCACTCATGAACTGCGGCAAGTCCGTTGGCCAACTACTTCCCGGCAGAGTTCCTGAGCATCTACACTATCGCTGTTCAAGCCAGAGATACCAGAGAAGTACGATGGGAGATTGAACCCGGCAGAGTTTCTGAGCATCTACACTATCGCTATTCAGGCTGCCGGGGGAAGAGATGAGAAGGTGTTCGCCAACTACTTCCCTTTGGCACTCAAGCCAAATGTGAGGTCTTGGCTAATGCACCTGCCGGAGAACTCCATCTCAACTTGGGCTGACCTGTGCCTTGAGTTTGTTGGCACCTTTATGGGCGGCCATCAAGAACCAGGATGGCCCAGCGATCTGCAGCTCCTCCCACAGAAGGAAGGAGAATGTCTGCGGAAGTACATGCAAAGGTTCAGTCGAGTGCACAGGAGCATCCCAGATATCCACCCAGCAGCTGTGATAGCCGCATTCCAGTCCAACATGCGCAACCGCAGGATACGTTCCAAAATGAACGTGCGGCTGCCCAAGACTGTGAATGAGTTATACACTCTGGTGGATAAGTGTGCTCGCATAGAGGAGGGAAGGCGACTTCCCGGTGAAGAGGATGGTGTTGACATTGATTCAGACGATGACGACGATGCCACCAACCAGAAGAAGAACAAGAAACGCAATAAGAAGCGCAAGGAGAAAGTTGTGATGGCCGTCGAAGGATCAAGCACACCTAGTACCGGCAAGAAGGCCAAGGCCGAGGCCCCCGGTAAGGAGGTTGCCGCGTGCACTGACTGTCGGGCAGCCGCGGCTGCCGAGAAAGCTAGGAAGGGTGATGGGCCGTACTACAAGATCCATAGGACCAAGGGCCACGACCTTCAGGAGTGTCATCAGGTTGAGCAGCTCGTCAAGAAGCAGAGGGCTGAGTATGAGAAGTGTGATAAGGAGAAAAACCAGGATGTTGCTGGCGGGAAGGGCTGAGGCGGCGGAGTAAGTCGCCCCGGTAAGGCTCCTCAGTCCCAAGGGAAACCCGCCAGAGCCCGTGAGAAGAAGGATTGCGATGGTGAGACCGATGAAGTAGATGAAGAGGAAACCTATGAGCAGGAGTTCCAGAACGCCACTGATGCCTTGTGCGTTGATGGGGGTGCATCCCTGCACTCCTCTCACCGCCAACTTAAATAGTGGGCGCGTGAAGTCAATGCCATGGAGCCAGCGCCAGATTCTCGGAAGCCGCTCAAGTGGTCCCGCACGCCCATCATCTTTGACGAAGAGGATCACCCTGACCGCGCCACCGCGGTAGGGTGCTTGCCATTGTTGGTCTCACCAACAATACGCAACCTCAAAGTCACAAAGATGTTGGTTGATGGCGGGGCCGGGTTGAATCTGATATCTCCAAAGGTTATCAGCAAATTTCAGATAGCAGATAAGGAGCTCAAGGTTACTGGCACGTTCCAAGGAATCAACCCCGGTAGGAGTCGTCCTAAGGGAAAGATCACGCTGCCGATGACGTTCGGAGGGGAGTTAAACTACCGGACTGAGAAGATCGTGTTTGACGTGGTTGACCTCCCCTTGCCGTACAATGGAATCCTTGGTCGCCCAGCTCTGGCCAAGTTCATGGCAGCATCCCACTACGCCTACAACACCTTGAAGATGCCAGGGCTGATAGGAGTTATTTCCGTTCCGTCAGATCAGAAGGACGCAGTCATATGCGTGGACAAGATGTACCGGGAGGCGGTCGCTGCTGAGGCTGCAGAAACCACTGCTCCCGCCAAGAAAAGTAAGAAAGTGAAGAGAGCTAGCAAGGATGCCAGCAAGGAATCCGGGAAGTGTGCCTCTCCGGAGTGTGCTGCGCCTGTTGATGACTTGCTGGAGAGTTCCAATAGCAAGAGATCCAAAGTTGTTGCACCTGCTGTGAAGAAGGTCTCGGCAGGGCTGGCTAGCACTGATGGTACCTTCACTATCAGTGCCACCCTTGATGACAAATAGGACAGCTCGCTCGTTGCCTTCCTACGGGCGAATATCGATGTGTTTGCCTGGCAACCATCTGATATCCCCGGTGTTCCCAGGGAGGTAATCGAGCACCACCTTGCTATCTGCCCGCATGCCCAGCCCGTCAAGTAGAAGGTCCGGAAGCAAGCTTTGGAGTGGCAACAGTTTATTGCCGAGGAGATCAAGAAGCTTGAAGCAGCTGGTTTGGTCAGGGGAGTGTTGCATCCCACATGGTTAGCAAATCCAGTGGTGGTGCGCAAGGCGAATGGGAAATGAAGGGTTTGCATAGACTTCACAGATCTAAACAAGGCATGCCCGAAGGACCCATTCCCCTTGCCGCGCATCGACCATATTGTGGATTCCACTTCCGGGTGTGACCTGCTTTCCTTTCTGGATGCCTACTCTGGATACCACCAGATCTTCATGTCCAAGGAAGACGAAGAGAAGACCGCATTCATAACCCCATGTGGCATGTACTGCTTTGTACGGATGCCCTTCGGGTTAAAGAGCGCCGGATCCACTTTTGCAAGAGCAATACAGATTGGCTTTGAATCCCAGCTGCACAGAAACATTGAAGCTTACATGGATGATATTGTGGTCAAGACCAAGGACAGAGCAACCCTCATCCAGGATTTGGAAGAAACCTTTGCTAATTTGCGTAGGATCAACTTGAAGCTGAACCCAGAGAAGTGTGTGTTTGGAGTTCCCTCCGGCAAGCTACTTGGCTTCTTTGTGTCTCATCAGGGGATAGAGGCCAACCCCGACAATATCAAGGCTATCGAGCAAATTCAAGCACCCAAGATAGTCGAGGACGTGAGGCGTTTGACTAGATGCGTGGCTGCACTGAGCAGGTTCATTTCCAAGTCTGCCGAGCGTGCCCTGCCGTTCTTCAAAATCTTGAAGAAGGTAGGACCCGTGGAGTGGACCCAGAGGCAGACGCTGCGCTGCAAGATTTGAAGGCCTATCTTTTCTCTGTGCCCACCTTGGTCTCTCCCAAACCACAAGAGCTGTTCCTGCTATACTTAGCGGCAACCAATCAAGTGGTTATTGCGGCCCTGGTGGCACAGTGGGAAGTGGATGACGTGGCAGCCACAACCACTATCCCCTCTGAAGAGGAAGGAGAACCCGTCCCGGCAGGACCAGAGTCAGTCCAGAGTGAAGAAGGGCAAGGCAGCGGAAGCAGTTCTATGGTTGCGACAAAGAAGAAAGTGGTCCAGTGCCCAGTGTACTTCATCAGCTCTCTGTTACAGGGAGCTAGATCGAGGTACTCTGGCATGCAAAAGTTGATTTTTGGCCTCATCATGGCCTCAAGGAAACTACGCCACTACTTCCAAGCCCACAAGATCACAGTTGTCACCCGCTTCCCCTTGCAACGCATACTCTGAAACCCCGAGGCCACCGGTAGGATTGTGGAATGGGCTTTGGAGTTGTCCAACTTTGGTTTGAAGTTTGAAAGCACGTCAACTATTCAGAGCAGAACACTAGCAGAGTTCATCGTAGAGTGGACACCAACTCCTGATGAAGAAGTATTGGAGACAATCATCCCCGGCAAGGAAGCGCCCCAAGAATGGATTATGTATTTCGATGGTGCCTTCTTCCTACAAGGTGCAGGGGCTGGCATGCTTCTTGTTGCCCCCACTGGGGAGCACCTTAAGTACGTCGTCCAGATGCACTTTCCCCGGGAGAAGGCGACCAACAATACTGCAGAGTATGAAGGGCTCCTTGCCGGGCTCAGGATTGCAACAGAACTGGGAATCAAGAAGCTGATCATCCGTGGAGATTCACAACTTATGGTGAGACAAGTCAACAAGGATTACCAAAGCCCATTGATGGAGGCATATGTCGAGGAAGTGAGAAAGTTGGAGGAGTGCTTTGACGGATTGCAAACAGAGCACGTGCCCCGTGCAGAAAACAGCATTGCTGATCATCTGTCAAAGTGCGCTGCGCAAAAACTCCCTGTGGAACCAGGGACTTTTGTATTCCATCTGACTTAGCCCTCCGTATCCCTGGCAACAATGGCCAGAAAGAGGAGGAAATGGGACTCCAGCAAGCCTCACTCGGCAGAGCCTCCCGAGGCTCCCGATAGAGAGCTTGGCGGGAACAAGTCCCCTTCGATCAGTGAGCTGCACCATCCCACCAGACCACCGGTCCCTGCGGTCGAGAAGTGCGCTCCTGCAAATGAGGAGGTGCCGCTGGTCCTTGTTGCCGAGCCCCTGGCCCCAACCTGGGCACGACACATAGTCCATTTCCTCAAAACTAGAGAACTCCCCGAAGAGCAAGAAGAAGCTGAAAGAGTAGCCCGGAGTGCCAGTATGTATCAGTTCGTTGACGACACGCTGTACAGAAGGAGGCCCAACGGTGTGAAATTGAAGTGCATTTGCCAGGAGAAAGGAAAGGAACTGTTGGCAGAGGTACACAAGGGTATGTGCGGATCACACATTGGATCATGGGCTCTGGTTGGAAAAGCCTTCCGGCAAGGTTTCTATTGGCCCACAGCCCTCCAAGATGCAGTTGAGCTCGTCACCAAATGTGAAGCCTACCAGTTCCACTCCAAGAACATCCATCATCCTGCCCAAGCTCTTCAGACGATCCCTTTGTCATGGCCCTTCTTGGTCTGGGGGCTCGATATCTTGGGCCCCTTCCGCCATGCTACCAGGAGCTTTGAGTTCTTGTTCGTCGCTATCGACAAGTTCACAAAGTGGCCAGAGGTGGAGCCCGTGAGAAAGGTGACCGCACAGTCAGCTATCAAGTTCTTGAAAGGATTGGTGTGCCGCTTCGGGGTGCCTTCCCGAATCATCACCAACAATGGCACCCAATTCATGAGCCGCGCCTTCATGCAATATGTTCATGCCCTCGGAAGCAAGATCTCATTTGCCTCTGTTGCCCATCCCAGAAGCAACGGACAAGCTGAGAGGGCGAACGCTGAAGTGCTGTGAGGTCTCAAGACAAGAACCTTTGATAGATTGCAGAAGTGTGGTAGGCGATGGATCGACGAGCTACCAGTGGTTCTTTGGTCCCTCAGAACGACACCAAATCGAGCTACCGGGCAGACTACCTTCTCCCTAGCCTATGGGGCAGAAGCAGTTATCCCCACAGAACTCATATTCGGATCTCCTCGAGTGCTTGCCTACGATGAAGTAGCATAGGAACGGCACCGGCGTGACGACGCTGTGCTACTTGAGGAGAACCGTCTCCGGGCCGCTACGCGTGCTGCATGCTACCAGCAAGCCCTGCATCGCTATCACAGCCGCAGGGTTCGTGCCCGGGGTTTTGAGGAAGGCGACCTTGTCCTTAGGCGTGTTCAGTCCGCCAAGGGTACAAACAAGTTGACGCCGAAGTGGGAAGGACCTTACCGGGTAGTACGAGTCACCAGACCTGGCGCAGTCCGTCTGGAGACCAGAGATGGCATTCAGTTGCAAGACTCATGGAACATTGAGCATCTCCGTAAGTTCTACCTGTAAGGCGCGCCTGCCCGACAGCCACCCTTTTGTACAGGCCTTGCCGATGTTACATGTAACTCCTTGTACAAAGCCAGGCGCAGACCCTGAGCAACATAAATAAACGAAGCGCTGGGGGGCCCCCAAAACTTGCATGCATGCATAAGCATATCATGAGCATAGCATGATCATGTAGATGAGGTCGCATGAGGCATTGTTTTCATCTGCATTAAGTTGTAGGGTTCTTGCCGTGGACTCGGTCCCAAGAAGAAGAAATGAAGACGAGCCTACGTGACGATCCTCGGCAAGCCAAACAGATAAGTTCTCTTCTTATCCTTACGTGTTCTGTAAGTAGAAACTTGTGCACATGAAAACCTCGTCACCTTCGAAACTTAGGTGCTCCCATCCTTTGACTCGAACGTTGCTTCGGTCAGGATGGTCGCAGTGGCCTTTGGCGGAGAAGGCTTGGCGGGGGGCTAGTCCCTCTTTGTGATTTGTGCCCGACAGGCTTAGCCCCATGGCAACAATTCAAGGGTACCAGCAGGATAGCTTGCCTGAGATAACTTTTTTACTTGAACGTATAGAGGCATTTCACCTCTGCATGGGTATGATGCATGCACAAGTGCCCGGCAAAGCTTGTCTTTTTCATTAATATGCTGATGAACAAGTACAGATCTTACAGAACACCAACATGGATAAACAAGATTACATTATTTAGACTAAAGTTTGGAAAAGTGCCTACATATTTTAGATTGAAAAAAGATAAGTGCCCCGTGATGCCCTTTCTTGCCCTTCTCCTCCCAGGCACTACGGCGGAAGGTGAAGAAGGCAAAAGGGGCACCTGGGCAGAAGCCCAGCCTGACCCTGTCAGGTGTAACACCCCCAGTGGTTAACTACAGTAATCACCTTTTTGATTATGCCATGTCAGCATGATTAACAGTGCATGATCATCATTAGCATCATATTGCATTTCAACTCCTAAGTCAAATTCGAATTTAAATGAAAGTGGAAAATAGAAGTTATTCAAATCATAAACTAAAATGTCAGATAAATAACAAACGTTCCAGAGGCACTTCTAAAATTGAAACCAACATTATTAAAAATGGATAAGTGGCTTGAACGTCCTCAAACAGTGGCTGAAAATAATATTTAATGACCTTTTAATTTATTTAAAACAAATAAGAAATGTTGTTTTGTCCAAACTAATTTTAGGTGTTAGGGAATTGAGCACTGGTATTTATGGACCAGGTCACATGTTTTACAAAATTCAATTTGAGCCCTAACTATTTACAAAACAGGGGTATGGATAAATAAAAAGAGAAAAGAAAAGAAAAAGGAAAAGCCCCCCCCCCCGGACCAACTGGGCCGTGGCCCAGCTGGCCACCAGGCCACCAACCAGGCCGGCCCATTCCCCCCTGGCCGGCCCACCCCATCCCCTTATCCCCTCACTCCCCGTAACCCTAGCCCACCGACACCCCATTCCCCCACCCCCTCGGTCTCCACTCCCTCCACCCGATCCCATCTGGATCGGGCCGGCGACCCCGGCGACCGCGCCGCCCCGCTCTCCATCGCCGCTGCGCCTCGACGCCACCTCGCCAGTGCCGCCCTTCCGCCGGGCCTCCTCGTCCCGTCGCTCGACCTCGACCCCGTGCCCGACGCCGCCGCCCCGTCCTCCTCGTCCTCTCCCTCACCGGACCTCGTCGCGCCTCCCCCTCTCCGTCGTCGACCTCGTCCCCGTCCTCCCCCCCGAGCTCGAGCACCGCTGCCACCCCCCTACAGCTCGCGGTGAGCACCGCGCTGCCCGCGCCCCTCCTCTCCCCTCGGTCACCGCCGCGCTCACCGCAGCCCCGCACCGCGCCCGCACCTCGCCCCGCTCCGCCTCTACGCCTGGGCCGCGCCCCGGCCTTGCCCCGGCCGTCGCCCGCGCCCACCACGCGGCCGCACCGGCGCTGACCGCGTCGCCGGCCCTCTGGCCGTGCCTCACCGCCCGCGCATGGCCACCCCGCTCTGATGCTGCCTACGCGCGCCGCCTGCCGCTGCTGCCGACCGCCCGCGCGCCGCCCCTGCTCGTCTAGCGTCGCTGCTCCGCCCGCTCTTGCCACGCCCATCGCCCGCTTGCCTCGCCCGCGCCTGCCTGCGCTCGCGCGCACGCGCCGCCGCCGCTCGCGCACTCCCACGCGCGCGCACGCCCGCGCACGCGCGCCGCGCCGCGCCCGTGGCCCGCCCGTGGCCCTTGTGCCACTGACCGGTGGGGCCCAGTGCCCCTGTGACGCTGACGAACGGGGCCCAGCCCTTAAAAACGAAAAATAAAAATAAATAAAATAAATAATTAACTAGTTAATTAATTAGTTAATTAACCCTGTTTAGATTAGTCTAATTTAATTAATTAGTTTAATTAAATGTTAATTAATTAGTTAATCACTAATTAGCCTAATGTGAGTATGACAGGTGGGACCCACTGGTCCTGACGTCATGCTGACGTCATGCTGACGTCAGCAAGACACTGTTTCGGATAATGTTAATTTAAATGATTAATTAATTTCCAGAAATTAATAAAAACTTTAGAAAATCATATAAAATAATCCGTAGCTCAGATGAAAATACTTTGTACATGAAAGTTGCTCAGAACGACGAGACGAATCTGAATACGCGGTCCGTTCGCCCGCCACACATCCCTAGCTATCCGATCATGCAACCGTTCCTCTCCGGTCATCTGTCTGACAAATGTCCGGAACCGGGAAAACATTCCCGGATGGATTCCTCCTTCCTCGGTGACGTGCAACCACACGTTAGAACACACCCGGCACTGCATATTGTCATGCCGTACTTTGCGTTGCTCATGGTTTGCTGTGAATTTATACTGTTTCCTCCCCCTCTTCTCTCTCGTTAGACCCCGACACCGACGTCGTCCCCGAGACCGACGCAGCTCCGGATCCCGAAGACACCATAGACGACCTTGCCCTTGCCGCCGAGCAACCAGGCAAGCCCCTCCTTTGATCATCCCGATATCGCCCATTCTATATTCCCATGCTTGCATTAGAATTGCTGCTGCTGCTGCTGCTTTACCTATTCTGATGCATAGCCTGTTCATTGTAACCTGCTGTTGATAATTACCTACATATCCTAAACTGTTTAGTCTAGGCTGGGTAGAGACCTATCAGTGACCCCACTTATCCCGACTGCCGCGCTGGATCGTCAGAAGACCCGATCAATGGGATTGAAGACCAGGTCCCGACACCGCACATCACCCCCCTTAGTTGTAACGACACTGCAGCGTTACTATCGAGTGCCGAGGGTGAAACCTCTTGTAGCACTTCTGATGTTAACTCTGTAGAGTAGCTATTCGGTCATGGTCATCGAGGGTGATTCCTCCTTCACCGCTTCCGATAACGACGTTGTCCTACAACACCTCAAGTGTGGACCCAGTGAGGGTGATTCCTCCTAGTTCACCTTGATGGATACATCGAGTGGGAATTCAATGAGGGTGATACCTCGGATTCCCTGATGTTATGGACACACGGATACTTGGACCTTACATTGTTACTTGGAAAGGCGGGTCGACCCTGAGGGGTACCCGCGTGTGATGTGAAGGCGGGTTGCCAGTGTGGTGCCCGAGTGGTGAATACGAGGCGCGGCCGGGCATTCTTAACCCTTGCCGCAAGTCCTCGAGACGGGGCGACGGGGTCACATCTTTCGTGAGTCTCTGCTCGTTACCGCAAGCCCCTAGTCCTAGCGATTTGGATATTTGATCCGAGCAGGCCTCTGGTCTGATAGCACTAACCATCACGTGGGCATAGTATGGGCGTTCTGCATCGTAGCATCAGCCGAAAGCTCTGTCAGACGTCTAGTTCAGCCTTGCGGCCGGGACGGACCGGCGCCCCCCTGGTGCCTGGCTTCCCCCTGCACGCAACGACTCGGAGTGCACAGGGCGATGGCCCAAGACCTCTGAGCGCTTAGGATGTAGACCGACGGGGACCTCTCTGCTGAGCTCTAGGTAGGGTTGCGATGTGTTGTTTGGCCGAGGCCGGGCATGACCCAGGAAAGTGTGTCCGGCCGAAGTTAATCGAGCGTGTTGGGTAAGTTGGTGCACCCCTGCAGGGAAGAACACTTCTATCGATAGCCGGTCCTACGGTAAAGGACACTCGGAGTTGTATCCTGATTGATACAATTTAGAACTGGATACCTGTGATGAGACCTGTATATATGGCTCTGGGATTGCTTCTCGCAGGGAGTCGAGAAGGGATCTCAGGACGAGGTTGATGAATGTATGGCTCTGGGATTGCTTTCTCGCAGGGAGTCGAGAAAGGATCTCTGGGTGAGGTTGATATTATTACTGCTATATTATATGGTTTTGTTCTACTCTCATCTATTGCTGCAAGACCGCTAAAGATGCTAGTCTTCGATAGGACTAGGCCTTCCTCTCTATTCTGGCATTTCTGCAGCCCAGTCCACATATACAGCCTCCCTTCGATAATGTTGCATATGTAGTGTAGATCCTTGCTTGCTGAGTACTTCAGAGTACTCACGGTTGCTTTTCTTCCCTTTTTCCCCCATGTCAGTTTGTCGTGACCAGAGGACGGAGCCCCCTGAGACAGATGCCCCGTCGATCGACTTCTACTACTACCCTGAGGATGGTTACTACTACGAGCTTACCGATGACCAGGAGTAGGTTCGGAGGGTCCCAGGCAGGAGGCCTGCGCCTTTCGATCGTAGTGTTTTATTTTGCCCCGCCTTTCTAAAGGCCTTTCTGTTTCTCTTTTATATCTGTACTCAGATATCTGATGCTTCCGCTGACGCTTGTACGCAAGCTTATGTATTCGAGCCCTCGAGGCCCCTGGCTTGTAAAATAAAGCTTGTATGACTTTATTTATGTTTTAGAGTTGTGTTGTGATATCTTCCCGTGAGTCCTTAGGCTTGATCGTGTGCATTTGCGTGTATGATTAGTGCACGGTCGGGCCGGGGGCGTCACATCAGGCCCCTTGGCGAGGGGCCTAACAAGAGCAGGAGGGCGCGGGCGAAGGTGATGGTGAAGAGAGCGGCAGGGACAGCCCACCAGCCGCCACCACCAGGGCCAGCAGGACGCGACAGGGCTAACGGAGCGGCAGCCCGCGAGGAAGCCTGCCAGGGTCCAGCTGGAAGGCTGCTGGAGGAGCCCGGGACACCATCCAGACCTCTGCATCCAACTCCCCGGCAAATCACCTTGCCAGGAATGGGGTGCAGGTGCAGATGGTGGTGCTGCCGCCTGACGGTGACGGTGCGGCTGACGATCAGCCGGAGTCAGAGCTATCGCCCTCCCCATCATCATCGCCGTCACTGTCCTCCTCGTCGCTATCGCTCGAGGAGGAGCTTTCGTCGTCAGTCGAGCTCTCCGCGCAGCACCCTAAGCGAGCACTCGAGCACCCGAAGACCTTGACGGAGAGCATGTCGGCCTGCATTAATTTAAAATGGAGGACGTGCCCCTCTGACAAGCTATGGGCGCGAGCAAAGGTCTTCCAGACACGTCGAAAGAACATGACATGAGGGGCGGGAAAATCCACATCCACCCGCATGCCGCCGTTCCCGCAACCCCTCATGTGCAGCTTCAATGCGCGCGGCTATTCAAGCTCCATCGCCCTCGCGAATGGAGTGGGGAGATGAAGGCGGCCGCGCGGAGGCTTGTACAATCTGAGGATGAACTCCAGGGGTTGGTCTCCGACATGGCCTTCCGTCGGGGGAGGGGAGGCCGGTGGGGGCGCAATCAGAGCGCCACCCCGTCCTCCTCGGCCTCGGGTGCCACGGCGACCATGACCTCGCCCCCTCCCACCTCCTCTCGTGACGGTCTCTGCCCCCGCATCTTCCGAGGGAGGAGGGAGATGCTGTCGAGCAGAAGTTCTCGTCGCCGCCACTGGCGCAATGCCACGCCCCCGACCTCTCACCATGGTGGGCGAAGACTTCTGCAAGAATGGAAGGGGAAGGATGTGTGGAAAAACGCCTTGCCCCACGTTCCCTTTTTACAGGCGAGCGGGGCAGGGGGCTAGATTTTTCCATGAAGGTAGCCGCCCCATTCGCCTAGTCCGGCTCCTCCTCGCCATTAACAGCTCGAGGAATCAAGGATGACCCTCTGCACCAATCCGCGATGCCTTGCATTCTGCCACGTCGCTCATTCCTGCGCCCTCCGCATCCGCCACCAACTTCGCGTAGTGCATGCAATACACGTGGTGGAGGCGCTTGGGGTGGGAAGGATAGTGGGGTGGCGGTTACCGCCCTGTGAACGTGGGATGTGGGTACCCCACGGATCGTGGCCCATTATCTCTCCCACTACAATTGGCATTACGCGACATGTGGGAAAATCGGAAACTGATCCAAGCTCAGGATTAATGAAGAAGCAAAGAAGACCTCAAAGAACAAACCGCCGCAAGCCTCCCTGCGCATGTACCCCACAGGGCCTACCCCGACGACGCTCGGCAGCGTGTTCAGGCCAGGCCCGGGGGCTCCTGTCGGTGCAACAAACCCCAGGTATGTTGCCCAGACTGTACACAGGCTTGGAGGCAAGCTCGCAACGTCCATGTCCAGACCAAGTAAGGAGAGATTAGCTCTTTGAGGAATCAAAGGGCGGACCAAGAAGACCAAGACAAGCTAAATGATCAAGACACCATTAAGGAGAAACCTCCCTTGCCGGGCAGGAGAGCCTGGCGAGGATGAGGTGGCCCCGAAGTCATGCCTCAAGACCGTTCCAACAGGCCTGCCGGGCGTTACGAGGGCAAACTACCCCGCCAAGGCTCCACCGCTCCACCTCACAGCGACGCAAGTCATCGATCGGTGCGGCATCAAGCCCCCAAGTGACTAAGTGGCTGTTATTCGACACATGGCAGCCATTTCCAGAGGAAACCTCCTCCAAATGATACCCGTCCAGAGACGTGTCAAGCAGGCAGACGAGAAGGTGGCCGAACGGCCCGGCAAGGCTTGCCGGGCACACCATGATGTGACACTAAGCGACGCATTTAATGCGCCCTGCTCTATCTGCAGAGTTAGGTATGATAGCACTATTCGCTATCTAATCAGTACACAATGACTGATTTGCCATTGTGGTGACCCCTTGATCTATAAAAGGAGGGCCATGGCAACCATAGAAAGGATTCGGACCCTTGTACACTCATACGCGCGTATCTGCCCTCGCCCCGAGGCAACCCTACCAGGCAAGGGTGCTGCATTTTCCACCACAATCCACCATCAATCCACCAAAGCAGGAGTAGGGTTTTACGCCTCGCGGCGGCCCGAACCTGGGTAAAACTGCCCGTGTGATCTCTGCCATGCTGCGCTATGCTCTCCGCTCTTTGTGCAACGTGCTCATCCCCCCTACTAAACCACAAGGGGCTGATGGCCCCATAGGTGGCCGTGGTTTCCCACGACATAAAGCCTTTGGGATGATTTGGATGATAGTTGCTTTGATTCTGTGCAAAAACACAAACTTTTGCGTCCAATAGCAGAATTGTTGAGATTTTCTAGAGCGTGATAAAATTCTGAATTTTTTAGACATGATTGATATACAAATTTCCCATGTTTTCCTAATTTTTCAGAATTTTGGGGGTTACAAAAGTATGGTCATTGCTCAAATTATTATAGACTGTTCTATTTTTCACAGATTCTATTTTTGTTGCGTTGTTTGCTTGTTTTGATGAACCTATGGATTGTAACAGGGAGTATAAGACATGTTGAAGTTAAATATAGTAGGTATAATGCAATAATAAAATATGAATAGGTTTACAACAGTACCTAAAGTAGTAATTTACTTTGTTATACTAATGGATCTCACGAAGGTTTTTGTTGAGTTTTGTGTGCTGAAGTTTTCAAGTTTTGAGTGAGATCACAATGGATGAAGGAAAAGGAGTGGCAAGAGCCTAAGCTTGGGGATGCCCGAGCCACCCCAAGGTAATATTCAAGGACTCCCAAGCATCTAAGCTTGGGAATGCCCCGGAAGGCATCCCCTCTTTCTTCTACCAACTATCGATAATATTACTTGGAGCTATATTTTTATTCATCACATGATATGAGTTTTGCTTGGAGCGTCATGTATTATATGAGTCTTTGCTTTGTTTGCTTTTTAGTTTGTCACAATCATCTTTTCTGAACACACCTTTTTGAGAGGGACACACATTATTCGTGATTTGTTAGAATACTCTATGTGCTTCACTTATATCTTTTGAGCTAGGCAGTTGCTCTAGTGCTTCACTTATATTTTTTAGAGCACGGTGGTGGTTATATTTTAAAGAAATAGATGCACTCTCATGCTTCACTTATATCTTTTTGAGAGTTTATAATAGTAATGGGAATTAGTATGGATTATGAATTTGGTCCTAATATGATAGGTATTCAAGAGGGATATAATAAAAACTTTCATGTAAATCACTGAATATGATAAGTTTGATTCCTTGCAACAGTTTTGCGATATAAAGGTAGTAATATGTGGGTTGTGCTAGTGCGTAACTGTGGTTTAGTAAGAATATTGGTGTTACGGTTTGTGATTCCCAAAGCATGCACGAATAGTCTCTTGTTGTACTATGAAGTTGGAGCATGATTTATTATTGATTGTCTTTCTTATGAGTGGCGGTGGGGGACGAGCGATGGTCTTTTCCTACCAATCTATCCCCCTAGGGGCATGCATAATACTCCCTCCGTTCGTAAATATTTTTCTTTCTAGAGATTTCAACAAGTGACTACATACGAAGCAAAATGAGTGAATCTACGTTCTAAAATATGTCTATATACATCCATATGTAGTAGTCCGTTTGAAATCTCTAAAAAGACAAATATTTAGGAACGGAGGGAGTAGTACTTAGCTTCGAGGGCTAATAAACTTTTGCAATAAGTATGTGAGTTCTTAATGACTAATGTGAGTCCATGGATTATACGCACTCTCACCTTTTCGCAATTTGCTAGCCTCTTCGGTATCGTGCATTGCCATTTCTCACCTTGAGTTGTGGTGCAAACTTCGCCGGTGCATCCAAACCCTGTGATATGATAGGGTCTATCACACATAAGCCTCCTTATATCTTCCTCAAAACAGCCACCATACCTACCTATTATGGCATTTCCATAGACATTCCGAGATATATTGCCATGCAACTTCCACCGTTCCATTTTTGTGACACATCACCATTGTCATATTGCTTTCCATGATCATGTAGCTGAAATAGTATTTGTGGCTTAGCCACCGTTCATCATTTTTTATGCATGTTACTGTCGTTGTCAAAACCGACGGATCTCGGGTAGGGGGTCCCGAACTGTGGATCTTGGATCGATGGGGAATAAGGGACGTGGGACACGATGTTTACCCAGGTTCGGGCCCTCTCTAAGAGGTAATACCCTACGTCCTGCTTGATTATATTACTTGTGTATATGGGGATTACAGAGTTGATTTACCATGAGATTAGATGAATTAAACCCTAACTAGTAGGATGGCGATTGTTCTCCTAGCCTCTACAGACTAAACCCTCTGGTTTATATAGACACCAGGGGTACTAGGGTTTACATATAGTCGGTTACATCAAGGGAACGCCGGATCTTCCATCTTGACTTGGAGCACACACCAAAGCACAAAAGGTCTTCAGTCCGGACACAGTGCGGCCCAACAGTCTGGCCCATGAGAATTAGGCCGGCCACCCGAGGACCCCCTAGTCCAGGACTCCCTGAGTAGCCCCCGAACTTGCCTTCAATGCCAGAGCCCACAACTGTCGATCGCCCCGTGATTCCCAAAGTCTTTGACTTGCGAGGAGAGTTCCCCATCTTCCCAATGTTCGGCTAACTCCAACAATTCGGTTACCGATGACTTCTTGATCTATCAAATTGTGGCGGGGCCCCACCATTAACTTTGTCAAGGGTGACCCTTGATTTCCGTGCATCTGGCAGAAGGCGAGCAGTCTTGTGTCTTTTACAAAAACACCTACCTGGACCAGGAACATACCTATTAAATAGGCCAAGGACGCATCAAGTGGTCCATCCACCCCCAAGCAATAAATCCAATCCCATCAAGAGAAAATCCCCAAGGCACATGGTCGGCGCCCCTAGCTCATCCTCGCGCCCTCACGGCCAACTCTCGGGCGACTGGCCCAGTTGCTCCATTTCACGGCTCCAGCTGTGCGACCTCCAGCGGCGAGGGTATCTTCCAGCCATAGATCTCGTGCCCGTTCACGCTGGGTTGACTTCAGCAAACGACGAAGCTTTCGTAGAGAACTTTCCCATTCCAAATAAGGATGATAGGGTATGTCTTGTATCCTTCCTTCTAAGAGGTCTGGGATTCCCCATTCACCCTTTCTTAAGGGGCCTGCTAGAGTTTTACGGGGTCCAACTCCACCACCTCACCCCAGGATCAATTCTGCATATTTCTAGCTTTGTCGCCCTTTGCGAGATGTTCCTAGGATGCGAGGCCCATTTCAAGCTATGGAGGAAGTATTTTTGCCTCATCCCTCGCACCCATGGGGGGTCAATTTTTGAAGTAGGCGGAGCCGAAATGTGTCATATAGCTGGCACTGGATATCCTATTGGGACTCCAAAGAAAGATTCCGAAGAACGGTCTTCGGAGTGGTTTTATATTGAAGATGTCCCAATGTTCGAACCAGTTCAAAGAGGTCTGCCCGAGTATTCGGACACCCCGCTAAAGAAGCGGCTTAACTGGCGGCCAAAAAGCCCCTCCCAAGAAGAGTGTGCCGAGGTGCAGTGCCTAGTCGCAAAGGTAAGGGTGCTAGCCCATAGTTGATTTACCATGGTTGACGTAATGGCCGTAGCGATCGACCGATGTGTGCAACCCCTTCAGCAAAGGATGCACCCCCTGTGGTGCTACAACGGGACAAGTGATGCATCCCGCTACAAGCAGCAGGGGCGGGACAACCAAATAGCAATGGCCACCATATTGGCGGATCTATACAAAGGCGAGGAAGAAGAGTTCGCCCGCCCGAGAAACTGCAAAGGCTACTCGGTCTACAACCCAATTTAATGGTTAAGTTCAAAATTTTGTACATAGCTCAGATATTACATCCGCATACTGACCGGCTTAATCTTTTTCCAAACAGAATTGGAGGCGCCAGGTTGAAGGCATCAACTACCCTTCCCCTCAACCAGAGGATCATTCCCATGACGGTGATCCGGGCTTTCACGAGGACCCAGAGGTGTCTATCGATTTCGAGGACGGGGTTTTCTTCTAGGAAAGCCTTGACGGTTCCAAGGTGGCTATTACAGCCGATCACCCTAGGCTTCTTCCTTCCTCCATTGTAAGTAGCAAGAAGACCCCTCTCAAACTGGTCGTTTGCCTCGCTGCTCCGGGTTCCTAACTTCTATTCCCAAGGGTCGCTGTACCTCGCGCCGAACATTGACGGGGGCGATGCCGACTCCGGCCAACAAAGGAGTCTCAAAATGGAAAGCGACCACGGAGGCCACGCCGGTCACGTCTTCGGGAAAAAGGTAGTGTGATTTGGAAATTATCATCAGTTCATTATTGGCCTCGTCTATGCGGGACTCCACTGAAATTCAATCCGGGTCCGCAGGAAGAAGATACCACCCCAACCGTCCAAAGACATCGAGGGGTTGTCAGGGCGTGGTCGAGGATCCTCAGCGGGGGCAAAGGTTAATGCGGGGGATCCCGCAACACACAAGCCTGTGGAAGATCCTGAGGATGTTTCGATCACCAATTCGGAAATTGAAAGTGTGATGAATCATATGCAATGGAAGGAATCCCTGCGCCATGCCGCCTTTACCGACCAAGAATTATACGCTTTCAATTCCGTCGCCTCATACCTCGGAGCGGCCTGAATAGGTCTTGGGGGAATTGCCAACCTTCTGTCAGCCGATATGCAGGTAAGGGATGACTTCTAACAGCCAAATATAAATGCTAACCCAGTAGCCCCCGAGCCTTGATTTGCGTGGGACGGCCGAGTTAAGGGTGTGAGAAACATTTGTCGTTTGCTGCAGGCTTTAAAGGACCAAGACAAAAAATTGTCTGAGGACCTTGAGCTAAGCCGAACACGGTTGGCTGATGCGGAAGCCGAATTGGAGGCTGTGAATAAGTTCACCAGCGAGGCCCTTGGTGAGGGAAAGCTTTTAAACATGCATTAACTATGCCAACATGCTTTGTTTAATACCGGCTATCTTTGTAGCAGCTGAATCCATAGGTCAACAACAAAATGACCTGGACGCCGCCAAGGAAACTCAATAGTATGCGGAATCACAGCATCAAGCCGGTCTTCGGGTTATAAAATGAAGCCATGAGGAGACCAATAATCTAAAGGCGGAGAACCAGCAGCAGGCCAAAGAACTAGAGAGTCTAAAAACTCAATTGGTGCAGGTTCTCGGAGAAAACCCGAGATTGAAAAGTGGCGTGTTCAGTAAGTTTGTATGTAAGCATTGGGTGAATAGAGGCTTGTACAATGCTTGAATATAAAAGATATGCCATGCTTTGATGCTAGGTCTCCTGACTGGCCGACCCGGAGAAGAGGTCCATTCCTTTGGCGGGAATCTGTTGAAGGAACTATCTGTGGTTCATGAGAAATCTTGAAAAGCTATGAAAACATGGTGAAGGCGCTATGGTCGACCGAAGTAGCGCTTTGAATTATGGAAAATATCATCATGTCGGGAGGGGGCGCGAGAAGCATGGGCCATGGTGAAAACCCGTTTCAGGAAACTCGAGCTAGAGCATATGGCTCGTGTTGGACCAGTAGGGTCGGATGGGCAGGAAATACCTCTTCACTTGGTCTATGACCAAATGATGCCTGCAGCTTGATTCTACCAGCAGGATTGCGCTTTAGATAGCATAATAGACAATGTGGACAAATATTGATGTGTTTGATTCTATGTATCTATGTACTTTACATCGAACGGTCTCGATCCGTACTATAAAACATTGTGTTAACCGGCCATCGGCTTCTGCCTCCCCGACCAGTGATCGGGGAGAGTTCCGTACTATGTGACCTGATGTAAGCAGGAAATCACTTCCGGTAACTAGGCAATCCGGCCTTTTGGTATGAACAGACAAAAACGTGTGCGGAGAGTTATGTTATATTACTTGTTAACGTAAGAAACATCTTATGAAGAAAATAGTTCCTCCATGGGTTCCTTTCTTCAGGTTCGTCATGCCAAGGGTAGGCGTTTGTATTCGGATACCCGAAGTATGCGAATAATTAGTGCAGGTGCCGAATCCCCAAGCGTTGGTGACACCAAGATTACTATAGTTTCCCTCATTGCCGACCGATTGTGTTCTTAAGAACACTAGCTTTCAGCTTCACCCGTCTGAGGTACGTACGCGGCTGACCCGGTCGTAACAATTGCAGAGGTGCTCCCTTTACCCCCTAGCCAAACAATCGGGAATGGAGGGGGTAAGCATAGGAGGTAGGCAACCCAGCTTGGCAAAAACTTAAGTCAAATCTGTGCATATGATGGCTGAAGAGGTATTCAGGAGAGTGCAAACACGACAGAGACGATTACCTGCATGGAAAATATATTAATTGGTTGCTTTAAAGGAGCCCCCAGGTTAAATCTGGGTATTAAATTTGAAAATGTGCAAAGAAAAGGGCCTGAACTAAATTCGGTTTATCCGAACAGGGCCCGGGAGATCCTAATTCCCCGGGAATAAAAAGAAGAAATTTACAATGAGGAAAGGGATAGTTGAGTGATGTGGCCGCACTTAGCCGTAGAAGTGTCGGAGCCGGGCTGCGTTCTAGGGGTTTGGTTCGAGGCGGTCGTCGGCCGGGTTGCAAATACGATACGGTCCTCTTGCTAACACTTCATTAATTATGAAAGGGCCCTCCCACTTAGGCGAGAGTTTGTTCTTTTGCTTCTCTGGGAGGTGGAGGACGAGTTCTCCAATGTTGTACGCCTTCGCCTGAACTTTCCTACACTGGTAGCGTCGAGCCTGCTGCTGGTAAACGTAGAACGAGCCCGAGCTAAGTCCTGCTCTTCTTCCAGGGCGTCTAGGTCATCCTGCCGATCCAAATCAGCTTCTTGTTCCTCATAAATGCGTACTCGAGGTGCGTCGTGAATGATGTCACAAGGGAGGACTGCTTCTGCGCCGTACACCATGAAGAAGGGTGTGTATCCCGTTGATCGGTTAGGGGTAGTGTGCAGTCCCCTATTATGGCATTTCCATAGCCATTCCGAGATATATTGCCATGCAACTTCCACCGTTCTAGTTTTGTGACACATCATCATTGTCATATTGCTTTCCATGATCATGTAGCTGACATAGTATTTGTGGCTCAGCCACCGTTCATCATTTTTTATGCATGTTACTGTCGTTGTCAAAACCGGCGGATCTTGGGTAGTGTGGCGCCACGCCTGATTACCACTGTAGCCAGACGGTCGCCATGCATACCAGCCCAGGAAATCACTCTGGCATGCGTGTTTACAACAAGTATCATGAACACAGGAATTTCTATTAATGGATATATGAGTCTTACTTGATATATTACAAGGGTGATGGCAGCGGAAAAGCTCTAGCTAAGGCAGCATGGTCCTGGCGCGGCTCCAATCCACAAGGATCTGACTGGGTTACGCTTCTAGCCCGCGAACGCTCCGGCTCCTCGTCGACGGACGACGGATCCTTATGTGAACCTGGCCACGTTAAAGGCCGCTGAGTACTTTTGAATGTACTCGCAAGCAAACCAAACTGACATATACACCCAGCAAAGCAATCCATGGCATTCAAGCATGCATTTGTTATTAGAGCAACATTAATTATCATGGCATAGCATACCTATCTAGCAAGATTAATCATCAAATCATAACAGGTTTATCCAGCAAGATAACTACTAAGGTAAAATACAGTAAAGCATATCAAGTAAGTGATCCATACTCCGAACAATTTCAGGATCCAATTCAAGTCTTTCGGTCATCCGACCACTCACCATATAGCCATCCCATGGCTAACATATCATATTCCTGACATCATCTGAGGTCTACACAAGACGGGTTCTTCCATCATTATTATTATTGTTCCGGTTGACCACCTAGAGAGGTCTGGACGGACTGTCCAATACAGTGGACGCGGCTATTTGAATAGATTTTACACTCTGCAGAGGTTGTACACTTTACCCACACCATGGAGCACCTGACCTCGTGATCCCATTCGGGTGGACCAGCGTTGCTCCAACGAAACCCGCCTGACCCGTGACCCTCCCATCGTACCACCGGCAATCATCCTCCCCCGGAGTCAAGCCCTGGGTGGCCCCTGTGTCACCTCGTGACACCTGCCACCATCATGGCCAAACTAAACTGTCCCAAACGGGGACTCTCGGGTTAAACAATCAACTGGGCTCACAAGGTTATCGCCGCCTACCGGGCCAGGGTAGCACGCACGCATAACCTTCCCTAGTTGGTGGTACCGATAAAAGAGCACGCGATCAGACCAAGTCAAGGCCGTCCCATACCGGCAAATGTGGTTGCACGGATAAGTCCGGACAGGTGACTCTGGATCAACCGACTAGGTTTAGCTTTAGCAGGTACTTAGCAAGCATGATTGTTTATCATGAATAACCTAACATGGTGGTAACTATGTATGAGGTAACAATTGTGGAAACATAACAACCTATCTCCACATAACATCACAATGAGTCATTAGTGAAACAACATTTAAATGGCAAGTTATCACTTTACAAGTTCTAGCTGTAAGTTATGACCATCGGAACCCTTGCATAAAACCGGCAAAGAAACTAGTAGCCACTAGAACGGTCTTTACAACTTAGATCTGGGACATTACCGGAATAACTCAACCCCGGCTCAAGACGGCTGGAAAGCAGCTCAGAGCATGAGACGGTGTTGATAAAAAGAATGTAGCAGTTCCCTAAGACGGCCGAAAAACAGCTCAGAGCATAGGGTCACTACTACAGAAAGAAATTCAACAACTGTCCGAGACGGCCGCAAAATAGCTCAGAACACGGCCAGTTGTTGAAAAGAGAACATAAAGTCGGCACCCACCCCGGACGGCCGAAAGTAGCTCAGACACAGGCGTGGTGCCGTCATCGAAGAAGTACAAACAAGGGTTCATCAGAGTCACATACAGCCCACTACTACGCATACAATTACAAGCATATTAATTTAAACATGCAGGAATAACACAGAGCAATGCTTTAGGGCATATATCAGATGGTCGGCTTACCTGGGGTCGAAGAATACTCCAGGAAGAAGTGTGGAGAGTCCGCGGAAAAATTCGCCGGAAAGGGTTGCCTCTCGGAGGGGCTGATAGAAGAGCAAGGGCAAAATGGTCATTTTCACAGTGTGAAAACATTATGAAAATGATACCATCGGAAAGGGCTCGACGAGACGAAGACGTGAGCGTTGGTTTTACCTGCTTCGGAGTTACGAGCAAAAAGATATAAGGAATTGAAGTGGAGGGACCTGTCTGTAAATATTTTATTTACATCTAGGTCCTCCATAGTAGTTTTTTTTGGAAAAAGAATAAACCGCACTGTGCTCCTGGGCCAAAACTGCCGCGGCTGCCGCTGTTCCTCTGGGCCGGACCGCCCGCGCTGCTGCCCCTTGTTTTAAAAAAAATGGAGGGAGCAACTGGGCCGCAGCCAGGCCGGCCCGCCCGCAGGGTCTTCTCCCTCCTCCCTCTGTTCTCGACAGAACGGAGGAGAGCAGGGGAGGGCGCAGCACCGGCGACAAGCCTGGCCGGCTTCGGCGGCCTCCGACTCAGGCGAGTCCACCTGCGGCTGAGGGGAAAGGTTCCGCTCCCGTCCAAAGGGAGAGCGGCCACCAGGGAGGGACGGAGCGACGGCGCCGCGCGAAGACAGAAGGCATGGGCAGCGGCGGCCGATTGAGGGGAGCGGTGGCTTCAGGGGCTTCGGTGGCGAGCAGAGATGATGTGGAGGGTCGCCGTGCTCCAGGTGGCCTTCTAGAGTAAGAATGGCGAGGGGAGGGGCTCGGTCCGGCTCGAATTTGAGCACGAGGTGGCGTCGGCCATGGTGGCCCTGAGGTGGCAGAAGGGACTCTGGTGAGGGAATGAAGGGTCGGGGAGGCTGCTATGAGGTAGAGGAGGAGCTGGAGGTGGTTGGGGATGCTCAGGGAGGCTCCGGTCGAGGCTATTTATAGCCGGACGGGGCGAGAGGTTAAGCTCAGCCACCGTGGCATCCTCATCGCCGCACTGGCTCTTGAGGACACGCAGAGGGAGATGGCAATGTCGGCAAGAGCTCCGAGAGGGTGGAGAAGTCAGCAGCAGCTTTGGGAGGGATCGGGCTCGGCTGTATATGGCGGCAACCGCGTGGGCACAGTGGCAGTACGGCGACGCTTGTCGTCGTCCGGCGAGGAAGCAATCGAAGAGGGAAGCTACTGGAGAAGGGCTACGTGGACTCCCCGAGGCCGTTAGACAAGCTCGGACAAGCCGGAGCCGGCCAGAGCGGTCGGTAGAGGCGACGCGCGGCGCAGAACGCCAGTTCTGCTTTCTGCTTACGCGGTCACCACGCGATCCGCGTGTTCCAGCACGCGCCTGACTGCCCGGCCTTGTCAAACAGGCTCCTCGCTGCTCAAATAAGTGAGGAGAGTGGCTAGAACCATCTAGGATGCTCCGAGGTGAGTAAAACTTGCTGAAAGAGATTCTGACAGCAAACCTGGGTGGATTTTTCTGGAGAACTAGATGGATGAATGGAGTTGGGTCTTTGTCAAAATGAACTGTGGTAGGCAGGACTAGGTCCTGGCAAAATTTGAAGGCATTTGGACAAGATTTGCACACACTTCCTTTGTAATGCCAAATCTGGTCCAGAAAATAGAATTTGAAGCTGTGCTCAAATGGCTGAGTGAAATGAAGTGAATTTTTGTGGAGAGTGATGATTTGAATATATGAAGCCACTATAAAGGTTTCATACCATTTGGGTACACCAAAATGGTACTTGCTTCATAGAGGTTTCAAATGGACAGAAACTGAGGAAAATTGCTGGGGAAGAATGGATTGATGGATTAAGCTGGTTTTTGGTTTCCATGAGTGATTTATCAATGTTAATCACCATGAAAAATTTCAGCTCAAATAGATCAAGGGTTCAAGCACTTCCTTTGCAAACTGAAAATTTGGACAGAATTTGCAAATGGATGTTGTGCTCAAACTTTGAACTATGGAACTTGGATTTTGATGGAAATGGGGAAGATATGGATAGGAGGAGCTCCACAAATTATTTGGGATTTTTTTCCTGGCTACCAAAATGGTAGTTCCTTTATAAAGTGCCCAAAATGCAATATTGGCTTTAAATAGGAAACTGCAATTTCTCCTATTTAATTATGGCCAATATTTTTGTGAGAGCTCAATATGATCACAAATAATATCTCCACAAGTTTTCATGAACTTTGGAGATGGATAGATATTTTCCTAGATTTAATTCCCTTAACTGGCAGAAAAAGGAATTAATTATAAATGAAAAATATTGCAAATGACTTGTTAATATTTTTTCATATCCAGGGTTTATGGATGTGGAATGATCTCTGGGAAAAGTTTGGGAGGCAACAGATCAAAGGAAATTGGGGTTCCTTTGTAACTGAAAGAATCAGGGTTTCCCTTCCGGTAACTCGGAAGGTAGGGTTTCGGTGGCAAAGTTATGAGAATATATCTTGGGTGTCAAGGTTAGTCTGGAGGAAACCTCTGGTTGGATAGGGAAGGCAGAGCTAAATGACCATCTTCATATACCCAAGAGCTAGAGAAATCCGATAACACCAAGGAAAAAGACGGGAGTCAAATCCCGCGAAGGAAAAAAAACAGGAGCGAAAACCAGGGTGTTACAAACCTACCCCCTTAAGAAAATCTCATCCTCGAGATTTCCGGGCTTACCTCCCGGTGAAGGGGGACTTACCTGTGTGCGACTTGGATCCATCAGCGATCTCATCTTCGTTGGTTCACTGACCTTTCAACTGCCTCTTCTGATGGCCCAGGTGTTGTCTCTGCACATAGTTTCCTTGAATCCTTCTCTTTCCTATCAGGTGTACCTTTTGTCCTGATAGTGGTGGTGGTCGGTGGGGTAGTGGGTAGTACCAACAAATAGCTCGGTTTCCATGGCCTAGAAGTAACTGCTTCGGGTTTTATTGCGATGCTTCGTACCCTGGCTGTCATGGGCAAGACATCCTTTCCTGGTACCAGGCTCACGTGCTCGTATGGCCTCGAGTGGCTAGGGGTGACTTTCTTTTTGCCGTGTCAGAATACTCAGTCTGGCTGTGGGTTCCATACTGACATCTCCTCTTATCTTCGGCATTCTGACTTTGTCCTTAGGTGATCCACAATTCAAGGAACAACATGACCGAGCTATTGCTACTATGTCCCCAACTGAGATGTCAGGCATGATCACAAAGTAATCATAGACAGAATCTCTTATTCCAATGATGTCATGATGCCTATGAGCTGTTGGTGCTGTTGTGCTTTGAGCCATTCTATCTGAATGTCTTGTTTCAAACTCTGTCACTCATGGAGATGGCTCTGTCATATATAGCCTCTGCAGTCCTTGCTGTGACCACTGAGCTAAACATAGCATCACTATCATCCGGTGTATCTTTCGGAACATAGCCTCTTGTCTTGGTTGATGGCCCACTTTCATGATGAGTATGACATGCTGGTTGCATTGTTGTGGCCGGATATGCAAGAGTCTGACGAGAGTTGGTAACACCACTCTGTCTGTGGAATTGTATCTTGTTGACAGTCACGGAGGTTGTTTGTCCACAACTTCTTGGTTCTTGGGGATCCCTTTGATGGACCTATCATAACCTACCAATACGGCTTCTTGACTGTCTTCCCGGCTTGTCGGGCTTGTTCTCACAACTTACTCTTGCATACCTCATAGGGATTGCTGTGCTCATATTCTTCTTTTCAACATGGGCCAATGTTTTTCTGAACACAGTCATTCCCGACGAGTGGCTCGCATGAACTGATCCACTGGACTGCATGCTCACAACATATCCAGGTGTAAGATAAATCCTTTCATATCCATTGAGTTCTGAGGCAAGCTGGTGACTGGGCTAGTTCATGCTTTTGACAGGATTGTCGTGGGCACGGGGTGTGTTGAAGAAGGCTGAGTCCCTTATGCTCGAAGCTTCTGCCAAAGTAGCGTACTGAAGAAGGCTGGGTATCTTACCTTAAAAGTTTTCCTTCATGTGGCTTGCTGCGGAAGGTCGGGTACCTTATGCCAGAAGTTTTCTGCAGTAGTACGCTGTGGAAGATGGGAGTGCTGTTCCCTAGAAGATTTTCTCACCAAGTGGCGTACCGAGGAAGATTGGCAGCCTGGTAGCTTGCGAGGGAAGGCTGGGTTCCTTATACCGGAAGCCTTTCACTGTGCGCGCAGTCGGATCTATGGCCGATTCTGGCTTCCTTCCAAAGTATCCGGGATTTACCCGTAGTGGAGCCAAAACTTGATATAGGCCATACCTTGTCTGAAGATATTCCGATGGTCGCGCACATCGCTTGTCCTTCTGCTGGTCTGATCATTGCTGCTGTAAAGGTTGCATGACTGATGCAGGACTCATGTTGTTAATTAATTCAGGATACCCTTTGTATTCAACCAGGTGTTGCCGGTAATAAGCAGTTGATGGATACTTCCATTTGGTTCAGCTGAGTTTCCAATCATGTTAGGTGCTCCTTGATTCTGGATGCTTGGAAGCTCAGTGATTCTGGGCAACTGTGAGCTCATCCATATTCCTTGCAAACCTTGTTCATAGTGCCCAGAAAATTTTGCTTACGCATCGGTGAATTCCAGAATATGCTTTGCAATTTGCATCATCATACCAGAGTTTTGTTGTTGCTCTTGGCACATTCACATTCATGAAATATATCTTTGGTAGGTAATACATGATTCTTGGATCCATTGAGAAAGACTCGATTCACCTCACTGACTGAAATAATCCTTGTATCGCGGACGGAATAATTTGTCCTTACGGTGTTCATTCTTGATAACTCATCTGACTACTCCTTAGGTATGATCTGTTCTGAGGCCAACTTTCTCATGTATATTCTGGCCTTGTCTGTTGCACACAGATTCTGCTTCTGACCCATCCTTTATTTTTGACAGATTCAATGATAATATTCTGAATATCAGGCAGTTGCCATGGCTTGACTCTTGCTGAATTGGATTATTGGGCATTATCCCAGTTGTATGTTGGTCTTCTTGACGGCACTTGCGGATGGATCCAGTCGGAGTGAACGAAACGAAACCTACAAAAGAAACAAAAACCGTGAAAACCAAAAAGCAAATAAAGCTCAAATATTGCAGACCTTACACACGTGGCCGAAGATTCACTAGTATAACTATTATAGTGCACTCGACGCACCTCTAAGGATTTAGAAGCGAAACCACACAATGCTCCTGGTAGCACTTGTGTCAAGCTCCTACTACTTCCTTAGGGAACATCACACTCGACTCACAACCATAGCCAAAATGGCTTAGTCAACAATTCTAGGGTTATCGGGGAAAGATAGAATTTATAAGCATTTCCCAAAGGAAACTGGAGTTAAGAAGAGAAATGCCATGGTTAGCAAGCAGGGTAGGGATATCTGGTTTGCCTAGGGGTTCAGGGCTCACGGGTCGTTGCCTGGTGCGGATATTTCGTACCGGAGGCAAAGGCCACGAGAGTTGGGGTCTGATGGAGCCAAAAACCTATGGGGTTGCCTTATGATCAATAGTAGCCGCGCCTGTCTGGCAAAGATGGCTGAAATCCATCTGGGCTTTCTACTAATCAAGAGGCAATGAAGTCTGGCTAGGGTAACCTATAGTCAGCCTGGCTGCTTTGATACCATCCGTTGTGGCGCCCGCCTGATTACCACTGTAGCCAGACGGTCGCCACGCATACCAGCCCAGGAAATCACTTTGGCATGCGTGTTTACAACAAGTATCATGAACACATGCATTACTATTAATGGATATATGAGTCTTACATGGTATATTACAAGGGTGATGGCAGCGGAAAAGCTCTAGCTAAGGCAGCATGGTCCCGGCGCGGCTCCAATCCACAGGGATCTGACTGGGTTACGCTTCTAGCCCGCGAACACTCCGGCTCCTCGTCGACGGACGACGGATCCTTATGTGAACCTGGCCATGTTAAAGGCCGCTGAGTACTTTTGAATGTACTCGCAAGCAAACCAAACTGACATATACACCCAGCAAAGCAATCCATGGCATTCAAGCATGCATTTGTTATTAGAGCAACATTAATTATCATTGCATAGCATACCTATCTAGCAAGATTAATCATCAAATCATAACAGGTTTATCCAGCAAGATAACTACTAAGGTAAAATACAGTAAAGCATATCAAGTAAGTGATCCATACTCCGAACAATTTCAGGATCCAATCCAAGTCTTTCGGTCATCCGACCACTCACCATATGGCCATCCCATGGCTAACATATCATATTCCTGACATCATGTGAGGTCTACACAAGACGGGTTCTTCCATCATTATTATTATTGTTCTGGTTGACCACCTAGAGAGGTCTGGAAGGACTATCCAGTACCGTGGACGCGGCTATTCGAATAGATTTTACACTCTGAAGAGGTTGTACACTTTACCCACACCATGGAGCACCTGACCTCGTGATCCCATTCGGGTGGACTAGCGTTGCTCCAACGAAACCCGCCTGACCCGTGACCCTCCCATTGTACCACCGGCAATCATCCTCCCCCGGAGTCAAACCCTGGGTGGCCCCTATGTCACCTCGTGACACCTGCCACCGTCGTGGCCAAACTAAACTGTCCCAAATAGGGACTCCCGGGTTAAACAATCAACTGGGCTCACAAGGTTTTCGCCGCCTACCGGGCCAGGGTAGCGCGCACGCATAACCTTCCCTAGTTGGTGGTACCGATAAAAGAGCACGCGGTCAGACCAAGTCAAGGTCGTCCCATACCGGCAAATGTGGTTGCACGGATAAGTCCGGACAGGTGACTCTGGATCAACCGACTAGGTTTAGCTTTAGCAGGTACTTAGCAAGCATGATTGTTTATCATGAATAACCTAACATGGTGGTAACTATGTATGAGGTAACAACTGTGAAAACATAACAACCTATCTCCACATAACATCACAATGAGTCATTAGTGAAACAACATTTAAATGGCAAGTTATCACTTTACAAGTTCTAGCTATAAGTTACGACCATCGGAACCCTTGCATAAAACCGGCAAAGAAACTAGTAGCCACTAGAACGGTCTTTACAACTTAGATCTGGGACATTACCGGAATAACTCAACCCCGGCTCAAGACGGCTGGAAAGCAGCTCAGAGCATGAGATGGTGTTGATAAAAAGAATGTAGCAGTTCCCTAAGACGGCCGAAAAACAGCTCAGAGCATAGGGTCACTACTACAGAAAGAAATTCAACAACTGTCCGAGACGGCCGCAAAAGAGCTCAGAACACGGCCAGTTGTTGAAAAGAGAACATAAAGTCGGCACCCACCCCGGACGGCCGAAAGCAGCTCAGACACAGGCATGGTGCCGTCATCGAAGAAGTACAAACAAGGGTTCGTCAGAGTCACATACAGCCCACTACTACGCATACAATTACAAGTATATTAATTTAAACATGCAGGAATAACACAGAGCAATGCTTTAGGGCATATATCAGATGGTCGGCTTGCCTGGGGTCGAAGAATACTCCAGGAAGAAGTGTGGAGAGTCCGCGGAAAAATTCGCCGGAAAGGGTTGCCTCTCGGAGGGGCTGACAGAAGAGCAAGGGCAAAATGGTCATTTTCACAGTGTGAAAACATTATGAAAATGATAACATCGGAAAGGGCTCGACGAGACGAAGACGTGAGCGTTGGTTTTACCTGATTCGGAGTTACGAGCAAAAAGATATAAGGAATTGAAGTGGAGGACCTGTCTATAAATATTTTATTTACATCTGGGTCCTCCATAGTAGTTTTTTTTTTGGAAAAAGAATAAACTGCACTGTGCTCCTGGGCCAAAACTGCCGCGGCTGCCGCTGTTCCTCTGGGCCGACCCGCCCGCGCTGCTGCCCCTTGTTTTAAAAAAAACGGAGGGAGCGACTGGGCCGCAGCCAGGCCAGCCCGCCCGCAGGGTCTTCTCCCTCCTCCCTCTGTTCTCGACAGAACGGAGGAGAGCAGGGGAGGGCGCAGTGCGGGCGACGAGCCTGGCCGGCTCCGGCGGCCTCCGACCCAGGCGAGTCCACCTGTGGCTGAGGGGAAAGGTTCCACTCCCGTCCAAAGTGAGAGCGGCCACCGGGGAGGGACGGATCGACGGCGTCGCGCGAGGACAGAAGGCACGGGCAGTGGCGGCCGATCGAGGGGAGCGGTGGCTTCAGGGGCTCCGGTGGCGAGGAGAGATGATGGGGAGGGTCGCCGTGCTCCGGGTGGCCTTCTAGAGTAAGAATGGCGAGGGGAGGGGCTCGGTCCGGCTCGAATTTGAGCACGAGGTGGCGGCAGCCATGGTGGCCCTGAGGTGGCAGAAGGGACTCTGGTGAGGGAATGCAGGGTCGGGGAGGCTGCTATGAGGTAGAGGAGGAGCTAGAGGTGGTTGGGGATGCTCAGGGAGGCTCCGGTCGAGGCTATTTATAGCCGGACGGGGCGAGCGGATAAGCTCGTCCACCGTGGCATCCTCATCGCCGCACTGGCGCTCGGGGACATGTGGAGGGAGATGACGATGTCGGCAAGAGCTCCGGGAGGGTGGAAAAGTCAGCAGCAGCTTCGGGAGGGATCGGGCTCGGCTGTATACGGCGGCAACCGTGTGGGCACAGTGGCGGGACGGCGACGCTTGTCGTCGTCCGGTGAGGAAGCAAACGAAGAGGGAAGCTGCTGGAGAAGGGCTATGTGGACTCCCCGAGGCCGTTAGACAAGCTCGGACAAGCCGGAGCTGGCCGAAGTGGTCGGCAGAGGCGACGCGCGGCGCAGAGCGCCAGTTCTGCTTTCTGCTTACGTGGTCACCACGCGGTCCGCGTGTTCCAGCACGCACCTGACTGCCCGGCCTTGTCAAACATGCTCCTCGCTGCTCAAATAAGTGAGGGGAGTGGCTAGAACCATCTAGGGTGCTCCGAGGTGAGTAAAACTTGCTGAAAGAGATTCTGACAGCAAACCTGGGTGGATTTTTCTGGAGAACTGGATGGATGAATGGAGTTGGATCTTTGTCAAAATGAACTGTGGTAGGAAGGACTAGGTCCTGGCAAAATTTGAAGGCATTTGGACAAGATTTGCACACACTTCCTTTGTATTGCCAAATCTGATCCAGAAAATAGAATTTGAAGCTGTGCTCAAATGGCTGAGTGAAATGAAGTGAATTTTTGTGGAGAGTGATGATTTGAATATATGAAGCCACTGTAAAGGTTTCATACCATTTGGGTACACCAAAATGGTACGTGCTTCACAGAGGTTTCAAATGGACAGAAACTAAGGAAAATTTCTGGGAAAGAATGGATTGATGGATTGAGCTGGTTTTTGGTTTCCATGAGTTATTTCTCAATGTTAATCACCATGAAAAATTTCAGCTCAAATAGATCAAGGGTTCAAGCACTTCCTTTGCAAACTGAAAATCTGGACAGAATTTGCAAATGGATGTTGTGCTCAAACTTTGAACTATGGAACTTGGATTTTGATGGAAATGGGGAAGATATGGATAGGAGGAGCTCCACAAATTATTTGGGATTTTTTCCTGGCTACCAAAATGGTAGTTCCTTTATAAAGTGCCCAAAATGCAATATTGGCTTTAAATAGGATAATGCAATTTCTCCTATTTAATTATGGCCAATATTTTTGTGAGAGCTCAATATGATCACAAATAATATCTCCACAAGTTTTCATGAACTTTGGAGATGGATAGATATTTTCCTGGATTTAATTCCCTTAATTGGCAGAAAAAGGAATTAATTATAAATGAAAAATATTGCAAATGACTTGGCAATATTTTTGCATATCCAGGGTTTATGGATGTGGAATGATCACTGGGAAAAGTTTGGGAGGCAACAGATCAAAGGAAATTGGGGTTCCTTTGTAACTGAAAGAATGTGGGTTTCCCTTCTGGTAACTCGGAAGGTAGGGTTTCGGTGGCAAAGTCCTGAAAATATATCTTTGGTGGCAAGGTTGGTCTGGAGAAAATCTCTGGTTGGATAGGGAAGGCAAAGCTAAATGACCATCTTCGTATACCCAAGAGCTAGAGAAATCCGATAACACCGAGAAAAAAGACGGGAGTCAAATCCCGCGAAGGAAAAAAAAGGAGCGAAAACCAGGGTGTTACAGGTAGGGGGTCCCGAACTATGGATCTTGGATCGATGGGGAATAGGGGACGTGGGACACGATGTTTACCCAGGTTTGGGCCCTCTCTAAGAGGTAATACCCTACGTCCTGTTTGATTATATTGCTTGTGTATATGGGGATTACAGAGTTGATCTACCACGAGATCAGATGAACTAAACCTTAACTAGTAGGATGGCGATTGTTCTCCTAGCCTCTACGGACTAAACCCTCTGGTTTATATAGACACTAGGGGTACTAGGGTTTACATATAGTCGGTTACATCAAGGGAATGCCGGATCTTCCATCTTGACTTGGAGCACACACCAAGGCACAAAAGGTCTTCGGTCCGGACACAGTGCGGCCCAACAGTCCGGCCCATGAGAATTAGGCCGGCCACCCGAGGAGCCCCCTAGTCCAGGACTCCCTCAGTAGACCCCGAACTCGCCTTCAATGCCAGAGCCCACAACCGTCGATCGCCCCGTTATTCCCAAAGTCTTCGACTTGCAAGGCGAGTTCCCCATCTTCTCAATGGTCGGCTGACTCCAACAATTCGGTTACCGATGACTTCTTGATCTATCAAATTGTGGCGGGGACCCACCATTAACTTTGTCAAGGGTGACCCTTGATTTCTGTGCATCTGCCAGAAGGCGAGCAATCTTGTGTCTTTTACAAAAACACCTACCCAGACCAGGAACATACCTATTAAATAGGCCAAGGACGCATCAAGTGGTCCATCCACCCCCAAGCAAGAAATCCAATCCCATCCAGAGAAAATCCCCAAGGCACATGGTCGGCGCCCCTGGCTCATCCTCGCGCCCTAAAACCTTGCCTGTGGAAGGTCCTGAGGATGTTTTGGTCACCAATTCGAAAGTTGAAAGTGTGATGAATCGTAGGCGATGGAAGGAATCCCTGCGCCATGCTGCCTTTACCGACCAAGAATTATACGCTTTCAATTCGGTCGACGCATACCTCAGAGCGGCCTGAATAGGTCTTGAGGGAATTGCCAACCTTCTGTCAGCCGATATGTAGGTAAGGGATGAGTTCTAACAGCCAAATATAAATGCTAACCCAGTAGTCCCCGAGCCTTGATTCGGGCGGGACAACTGACTTAAGGGTGTGAGAAACATTTTTCGTTTGCTGCAGGCCTTAAAGGACCAGGACAAAAAATTGTTTGAGGACCTTGAGCTGAGCCGAACATGGTTGGCTGATGCGGAAGCCGAATTGGAGGCTGTTAAGAAGTTCACCAGTGAGGCCCATGGTGAGGGAAAGCTTTTAAACGAGCATTAACTATGCCAACATGCTTTGTTTAACACCGGCTATCTTTGTATCAGCTGAATCCATAGGTCAACAACAAAAGGACCTAGACGCCGCCAAGGAAACTCAACGGTATGCGCAATCACAGCATCAAGCCGGTCTTCGGGTTCTAAAATGAAGCCATGAGGAGACCAATAATCTGAAGGCGGAGAACCAGTAGCAGGCCAAAGAACTAGAGAGTCTAAAAACTCAATTGGCGCAGGTTCTCGGAGAAAACCAGAGATTGAAAAGTGGCATGTTCAGTAAGTTTGTATGTAAGCATTGGGTGAATAGAGGCTTGTACAATGCTTGAATATAAAAGATATGACATGCTTTGATGCTAGGTCTCCTGACTGGCCTACCCAGAGAAGATGTCCATTCCTTTGGCGGGAATCTGTTGAAGGAACTATCTGTGGTTCATGAGAAATATTGAAAAGCTATGAAAACATGGTGAAGGCGCTATGGTCGACCGAAGTAGCACCGAACGATATGGCCGAACTAGCGAATCGCTTTAAGGGAGCTCGGCGGCGCTTTGAATTATGGAAAATATCATCCTGTCGGGAGGGGGCGCGAGAAGCATGGGCCATGGTGAAAACCCGTTTCAGGAAACTCGAGCTAGAGCATATGGCTTGTGTTGGACCAGTAGGGCCGGATGGGCAGGAAATACCTCTTCATTTGGTCTATGACCAAGTGATGCCTGCAGGTTGATTCTCCCAGCAGGATTCTGCTTTAGATAGCATAATAGACAATGTGGACAAAGAGTGATGTGTTTGATTCTATGTATCTATGTACTTTACATCGAACGGTCTCGATCCGTACTGTAAAACATTGTGTTAACCGGCCATCGGCTTCTGCCTCCCCGACCAGTGATCGGGGAGAGTTCCGTACTATGTGACCTGATGTAAGCAGGAAATCACTTCCGGTAACTAGGCAATCCGGCCTTTTGGTATGAACAGACAAAAACGCGTGCGGAGAGTTATGTTGTATTACTTGTTAACGTAAGTGAAAGGATCTAGATGACGACTAGAGGGGGGGGGTGAATAGGCGTTTTAAAACTGTTACGGATTTGGCTTTATCCTAATGCGGAATTAAACTAAACGGATACCTTTCAAGCACAAAACCTAAATATGCTAGGATCAACTAAGTGCACCAACAATCTATGCTAAACAAGATAGGCACTTAAGGAAACTAGCAAGCACAAACTATATCACAAGATATGGAAATGTAGGAACAACTAAGCAATTCAACTAGCACAAGATATATCAATATGAGCAAGTATGAATTGCGGTAAGTAAAGGGTGAGGGTATGAGATAACCACAAGTGAGTCGGAGACGCGGATTTATCCCGAAGTTCACACTCGTGAGAGTGCTAATCTCCGTTAGAGCGGTGCCGAAGCCAAAGCTTCAGGGCGCCACCAAGTGGCTCACCGTATTCTTCCTTTTGAGTCACCCCCAACGGATGAGCCTCGATTCACTCGGGGTTGGTCTTGAAGGCGACCACCACACCTTTACAAACTTCTCCGGAGCACACCACAAGCAAGGAAGCTTCCGGAGGAACCTTGACCACTTAGGCCACTTCAACACCCTTCCCTGGAGCACACCACAAGAGGAAGCTTCCGGGGGAACCTTGACCACCTAGGCCACTTCACAATCTTCACAATATGTCACCAAACCGTCTAGGAGGCGGAAGCCTCCAAGAGTAATAAACTCACAAGCTCTCACTCGAACTAATCGATGCGGGGAGCACAAACCAATGCAACAAATGCAATGCAAGGTTAAGCAACAAATGCTCAACCCACTCTCTCAATCTCACAAGATGCAACTCAAGAAAGTAGGAGATTGAAGAGAGGGGATGCAATGGATAGGATCAACAAATGGCTCACAAATCCATCCACAAATCCCCCTTCACATAGAGGGGAGATAGGGGTTTGGGAGAGGTGGAGAGAGGCTCAAAATGGTGTTTAGAAGGTGTGTCAACAGCCCCCAAACCGGAGGGGGGACGCAGCCCTTAAATAGCCAAACACAGAAACTAGCCGTTGGGGTTCAACGGGCATTTCCTGGGCACCCCGTGCACACGGGGGGTTAGACCCCGTGCACACGGGGTCCCGTGTGCATGGTACAAGTCCGTGTCCACGGGGTACCCAGGACAGCCAGTAGCAGCCCACTCAAACGATGATAACTTTGGCATACGGACTCCGAATTCGATGATCTTGGGCTCGTTTTGAAGCTATGGAAAAGCCCAAGGTCCTCACATAGAGAACCACCCAAGATCAACAAGAAAGAATGATGCAAGTAATGCAAAGGTTTGAGCTCTCTACATGCGACGCGATCAAGCTACTTGCCCGAGAGTCCCCCTTGATAGTACGGCTATCGAACCTATAATCCGGTCTCCCACCAAGCACTATGAGACCGGCAAAACTAGGAAAACCTAGCTAAGTTATACCTTTGCCTTGCATATTCAACTTGAGCTTGATGATGACTGTAATGCTTGCCTCAAGTTGGAATCCCTTTCTTGTCCACAACCACTTGGTGAAGATACTCGAATTGCTTCCTCATATTGTAATGAGGGAAGCCTTAACTTAAGCCCACCTTCACATGTGTATTATCATGATGTGGACCGCAAGCTTCAAAGTATATAACCTCTGGCTTCTCATCTTGCACTTGGACTCCTCTAACCCGATGACCATCACCTCTTGATGTCATCCACACATAGGCTACTTGAAATCTTTCCTTTTGTTGCAAGCCCATGAGAAACACCTAACCCACATAGACATAACAAACACATAGCATGGGTTAGGTAACAAAGCACAATTCACAGTTACTTACCATACCACTAGATCACTTGATCTCATGTGGTACAATGTTTGTGCTTTGTGGGTTGACCACTTAGATATAATCTTTGAGCTTCATCTTGGTCAACCAACATCTTTACTTCAAGCTCCATCTTGGTTTCTTGAAAGCCACAATGAACTCTTCATTTCCCTTCATTGCTTCAAGACTATATCACCAAAGACTCTTTCATGACCATATCAAGTTCCACTATGAATATCATCTTGGTCACCACTTGCCCTTCTAAGAACTCCATCACAAGCTCTTGAGAGGCACCATGAATTCTTCACTCTAGTTGCTTGCTTCAAGACTTGATCAACCGAAACCCAACACATGAGCTCACCATGATCTTGTCTTGAAACCATAACTCAAATTCTTCTCTTTGATTATTCTCTCAAGCCTTGATCCTCAGAAGCCCAAATATGTCAATCTTTGAGATCCTCCAAAGAACTGAAACCTCACTGGATATGGGATCTCGAGAGCCAACACCTAGGCCCCGTGAGCACGGGGTATCCAGAGAGTTGACACTCGACCCCGTGCACACGGTACAAGCCCGTGCGCAAGGGGTATCCAGAGAGGGATACCATGAGGACTTCTTTGGATGCTTTGATGGCAATCTTCACATAACAACCCAAATAACTTCAAGCATCACTATGGAACATATCTTCATATAAGATCCAATGCACTTGATGCTCCATGGGAATTGTCATTTAATACCAAAGCTTAGAGCACATATAACTTCATCTATATGGACTTCATCCTTGATTCCATCCAATATCCTTGAGACACTATCTTCATATATATGGACTTCATCCTTGATTTAGTCCAATATCCTTGTGGCACCATCTATGGACAACCCTTCAAATATATCTCACTGAAAACATTAGTCCATGGAGATTGTCATTCAATTACCAAAACCACACTTAGGGGCTCGATGCACTTTCAGTAAGAAACATCTTCTGAAGAAAATAATTCCTCCATGGGTTCCTTTCTTCAGGTTCGTCATGCCAAGTGTAGGCGTTTGTATTCAGATACCCAAAGTATGCAAATAATTGGTGCGGGGGCCGAATCCCCAAGCGTTGGTGACACCAAGATTACTATAGTTTCCCTCATTGCTGACCCATTGTGTTCTTAAGAATGCTAGCTTTTGGCTTCACCCGTCTAAGGTACGTACGCTGCTGACCCGATCATAACAATAGCAGAGGTGCTTCCTTTACCCCCTAGCCAAACAATCGGGAACGTAGGGGGTAAGCATAGTAGCCAGGCAACCCAGCTTGGCAAAAACTTAAATCAAATCGGTGCATATGATGGCTGAAGAGGTATTCGGGAGAGTGCAAACATGACAGAGACGATTACGTGCATGGAAAATATATTAATTGATTGCTTTAAAGGAGCCCCCAGGTTAAATCTAGGTATTAAATTTGAAAATGTGCAATGAAAAGGGCCTGAACTGAATTCGGTTTATCCGAACAGGGCCCGGGAGATCCTAATTCCCCAGGAATAAAAAGAAGAAATTTACAATGAGAAAAGGGATAGTTGAGTGACGTGGCCGCACTTAGCCGTAGAAGTGCCGAAGCCGGGCTGCGTTCTAGGGGTTTGGTTCGAGGCGGTCATTGGCCGGGTTGCAAATACGATACGCTCCTCCTGCTAACACTTCATCAATTATGAAAGGGCCCTCCCACTTAGGCGAGAGTTTGTTCTTTTGCTTCTCTGGGAGGCAGAGGACAAGTTCTCCAATGTTGTATGCCTTCGCCTGAACTTTCCTACTCTGGTAGCATCGAGCCTGCTGCTGGTAAACGTAGAACGAGCCCGAGCTACGTCCTGCTCTTCTTCCAGGACATCTAGGTCATCCTGCCGATCCAACTCAGCTTCTTGTTCCTCATACATGTGTACTCGAGGTGCTTCGTGAATTATGTCACAATGGAGGACTGCTTCTGCTCCATACACCATGACAATCAGATTGTTTCAAGGAACGAACTAGGCGAGGTTTTATGCCACTCATGATTAGTCTGTTGGCCCACTCAACCTGTCCGTTGGTCTGAGGGTGGTACACCGAGGCGTAGTCGAGCTTAATGCCCATAGTAGCGCACCAGTCCTTGACTTCCTAGGCCGTGAAATTGGATCCATTATCCGTGATGATACTGTGTGGGACACTGTAACGGTGTACCAGGCCGGATATAAAGTCGATAACTAGTCCGGACTTTGCTGAGGTAACTAGCTTTGCTTCAATCCACTTAGTGAATTTAGCCACCATAACTAGTAGGTATTTCTTTTTCATGGTTCCCCCTTTAAGTGGTCCAACCATGTCCAGCCCCCAGACTGCGAAAGGCAAGGTAATTGGTATAGTCCGGAGATCTGTTGGGGGCATACGGCTATGATTTGCGAAAAGCTGGCATCCAACACAACGTTGGACTAGAGTATGGGTGTCCACGCAGACAGTGGTCCAGAAAAACCCTGCTCGGAAGGCCTTGCTTACCAGGCCCGAGCTGCCGCGTGGTGGCCGCCCATGCCAGCATGAATCTCGGCCAAAAGTTGCTGCCCCTCTGCTTTCGATATGCACCGCTGTAAGACTCCAGTAGTGCTTTTCTTGTATAGCTCACCCTCGTGGACCTTATAGGCTTTAGAGCACTGGACTATGCGTCGTGCCTCAGTCTGATCGTCGGGGAACTCTTGCCGTAGGAGGTAGGCAAGGAAGGGCTCAGTCCATGGTGCGATTATGGCCATGACCCCGTGAGCCAAAGCAGTTTCTTCAATTGTCGAGCCACCGATGATGTCGTCGTCTGGCTCAATGGCCAGAGGGACGATTTGTTCGGGCCCGTTGGTTGCTGCATCCTGGTCCCTGTCCTGCCACACCACAGATGGCTTGAAAAGCCACTCTAGAAAGGTGTTTTTAGGGATAGGGTCGCGTTTAGCGCCCATACGGGCGAGGATATCCGCAGCTTGGTTACTATCTCTAGAGACATGGTGAAATTCTAACCCTTCAAACCGGGCTAATATTCTCAAGACAACATTTTGGTACGCCGCCATTTTTGGGTCCATGGCGTCGAACTCGCCATTGACCTGGGAGATGGCGAGGTTGGAATCTCCCCGCACTTCGAGCCGTTGAACACCCATTGACGTTGCCATCCGAAGACCATGCAATAGGGCTTCATATTCGGCTGCGTTGTTCGAGTCTGTGTACATGATCTGCAGTACATACCGGATAGTGTCGCCAGTGGGGGACGTAAGGATCATGCCAGCCCCCAGTCCGCCAACATTTTGGAGCCGTCAAAATGAATTGTCCAGTGTGAATACGTACTATGTTCCCGGGGAAGCTTAGCTTCCATCCATTCGGCTAGAAAATCGGCTAGTACCTGAGACTTAATAGCTCGGCGTGGCTTGTACACAATTTCGAAGGGCAGTAGCTCTATGGCCCATTTGGCGATGCGACCCGTGGCATCCCTATCATTGATAATATCATTTAAGGGTACTTCGGATGCCACTGTGACCGAACACTCTTGAAAGTAGTGTTGGACCTTGCGGGATGCCATAAAAACTGTGTAGGCGATCTTCTGATAGTGCGGATATCAGGATTTACACGGGGTGAGCACTTCTGATACGTAACAGACAGGCTTCTGTACCCTGAACTTATGTCCTTCTGCCTCCTGTTCTACCACGAGGACATCACTCATGACCTGGTTCATGGCTAAGATGTATAGCAACATAGGCTCGCCTATGCCAGATAGGATTGCCTGCTAGTAGAGTTTATATTTCGTGTAGAGCGGTGGTTGCCTCGTCTGTCCATTCGAAATTTTTGGTCTCTTTGAGTAGTTTGTAGAGCGACAGGGCCTTTTCACCGAGATGAGAGATGAAACAGCTTAGGGCGGCAATGCAACCGACCAGCTTCTGGACGTGTTTGAGCTCTGTGGGTATTGCCAGCTGGGATAGAGCTCAGATTTTAGCCGGATTGGCCTCTATCCATCGATGGGAGACAATGAATCCGACCAGTTTTCCGACGGGAACCCCGAAAACACATTTATCCGGGTTGAGCCGTATATCGTATGTTCTTAAGTTTTCAAAGGTCTGATGGAGGTCATCGACCAATTGGCTGACATGTTTGGTCTTGATGACCACATCATCCACATATGCTTCGACTGTTTTACAGATTTGGGTTTCCAGGCATGTTTGAATCATGCGCTGATATGTTGCACCTGCGTTTTTCAACTCGAAGGGCATTGTGTTGAAGCAGAATGGTCTGTAGGGTGTAATAAATGCGATTGCTGGTTGATCAGACTCCTTCATCTTGATTTGGTGATACCCCGAGACAGCGTCGAGGAAGCATAACGAGTCGTGTCCGGCGGTGGCATCGGTGATCTGGTCTATTTGGGGCAAAGGAAAGGGATCCTTGGGGCAAGCCTTGTTGAGGTCTTTGAAGTCGACACATAACCGCCAGGATTTGTCTTTTTTTGGTACCATGACCAGATTTGCCAGCCACTCGGGGTGTCTGATTTCTATGATGAATCTGGCTTCGAGTAATTTAACTAACTCTTCTCCCATGGCTTGACGCTTGGGTTCTGAAAATCGGCGCATCATCTGTTTAACTGGTTTGAACCCCTTAATTATGTTCAGACTATGCTCTGCCAGCCTGCGTGGGATACCTGGCATGCCCAAAGGGTGCTGGGCAAATATGTACTAATTTTCGGACAGGAATGCGCGCAGCGCCTCGTCGACCTCCGGGTCCAGCTGGGCTCCGATGGTCGCTGTTTTATTGGGGTCCTTCAGATGCACTTGGAACTTGACGGTTTCGTCAACTGGTTTGAAGGATGTAGACTTAGGTCGTTTACCGAGGGTGACATCATCCTTGTCCACTATTGTACGCAGTGTGGTCAACTCTTCGGCTGCGAGAGCCTCAGATAGTGTCTCAAGGGCCAGGGATGCTGTTTTGTTTTCGGCTTGGAGGGCTCTGTCCGGGTCACTGGCTATTGTGATCACACCATTGGGCCCTGGCATTTTGAGTTTCATGTACCCGTAATGGGGTATAGCCTGAAACTTTGAAAATGTGTCACGCCCCAATAAGGCGTGCACTACAAAAAGAAGACACATCCATGACATTTTGGCCCAAACAAAAAAAATCTGTCATGGTTATGACACTTCTATGACGATAATTTTGACAAAAACACGTATCAACATAGATGTGGTGGGCTCCTACTTCTATGACAAAAAATCATGACAGAAAATGGGCTTTTCATCTTGGGCGGGCTGGGGACGTACCTACATGACATTCTTTGGGCTGTCCATGACGGAAAAAATCATGGTAGAAGCGAGGGCGAGGAAAATATCGGGGAGTTCCCGGTTACGTTGGGTGGTCGGGCTGAGCGATGCACAGAGGTTTGCATTTCTCTCGTATACACGTACGCGCGTGTGTGCGAGGCGTTGGGCTCTAACTGAACCTGAGCTAGGCGTTCACTTACTAAACCTGAGCGATTGCACTAGCTACATTACTGAAACCGAGCGATTGATCCCTGCAGGCTGTTAACTGAACCCGAGCGATTCCTTCGCTACTGCTGCTAACTGAAGCCGATTGAACCTGCCTCTTGATAAACAGTGACCATTGTTGGTGGTTGGATGAACAGTTCCCGGTGGGGGTTGGATGAACAGGACCCATGGTTGTAGTAGGCCATTGCCGCTAGATGAAGGACCCTGAGGAGGCCGCCACACCCGAGCCGGTTGGGGTGGATGAACAGGACCCCATGGAGGGCTGGTTGAACAGTAGCTGGTGGAGGCTGGATGAACAGTAGCCCGTGGATGAACAATGTCTGGTGGAGGCAGGAGGAAGACGCGGTGGATGAACAGTAGCAGGTGGATGCTGGAGGAAGTCGACGATGGATGAACAGTAGCCCTGTGGAGGCTGGAGCAAGGCAGTAGACGGTGGATGAACAGTAGCCCATGGAGTCCCGTTTTGCGGTACGCCACACCCCTCCCAATGAACAGGACCCCATTTTGACTGTAGGCGCTCCAACACAAGTCTGTTTCCTCCGTTTTGCAGTATACCACACCCGTCCCGATCAACAGGACCCCATTTCGACCGTAGCCGTCGAACAGAAGGCCGTTTCCTCCGTACTGCGGTACGCCAGACCCTGTTTCAGCTGTTCCGTCCAAGCTGGTTGGCTCCCGATGAACACGACGCATTCCGTTGCCTCCCGATGAACACAACGCAGTTTCTCCATTCTGACTCAGACGGTTGGCTTCCGATGAACAGGATGCCGTTGCTGCCGTCCGTTGCCTCTCCATGTACACGAGCCCTGGCCATACGTATGCACGAGTAGGCGTTCGAGACCCCGCCCGTATGTACGTATGTGGTCGTACTTTTTGGCATGTGGTTGTACGTACATGTACATGGTTTGGACGGGACAGCCTGAACTGCTACATCGGGGGCCCTACTATGACATGTGCCGCTACTTACTCGGCCACGGTTCATCATTGTAGAGAAACCGATCGACCAGTATGTACGTACATATTCACTACAAGACAGACAATGCTACGTATGCTTCAACCGGGTGGGTCCCACCTGTCAAGGAGGATAAGGATGCACTTCCTTGTGTGCGAAGATATAGCTGTTGGGTCCCGGCTGTCAGGGGAAGGAATCAATTTTTTTGCGTAATAAGGAGGCACTTCCTTGCATGCGAAGATGTAGCTGGTGGGTCCCAGCTGTCAAGGGGAGGAATCATTTTTTTCGCGCAATAAGGAGGCACTTCCTTGCGTGCGAAGATGTAGCTGGTGGGTCCTAGCTGTCAGGAGGAAATATTTTTTTCAGCTTAATAAGGAGGAATTTTCCTTGCGTGCGACCATGGACCTCGTGGGTCCCAGCTGTCAGGCTCTCCACTTACAGTCCTCTTTTGATGACTCTCGTTTGTTGACCACGCCGCACCGAGCGCAGCAAGGTGGTGGACGAAGGCGAGGCCCCGTACGGGAACGACCCGGAGATGGGAAGAAGCGGCTATGGAGTCACAGACGGAGAGGAGTATGAGGGTTATAACTGGTTCAAGTGCGGCATGGGGCTGCACTCGATGGAGAATAACAGGAGGAGTGGAGGGATAGCCTGGCCAGCGGTGGGGTAGCGTTCGAAGTGATGCGTGCTAAGCAGAGCCGCTAGCCGCCGGAGGCCGGAGTAGGCGGTCCCGGCGACGCTGGAGGAAGAAGACGAGAGATTGAAGGTGCATGCCGGCCGTTGGATATAAATCCAATGGATCTAGATGTTAGAATCATTTGTTGACTAAGTTGACAACGCCTTGCATAGGCTTCGACCTATTGGCCCACATGCCAGCCTGCAAAAATGTGGCATATATTTAACCCATGTTTTCTAGAATTTACAGTCCATTTGTTGGGCTGGGTGAACAAATAATTTAGCGTCAATGCGGCCCATTTAATTTTTTATAAGAAATTACAGCCCATTTGCATTTCCTTGAAATACACGAATTAGCTAGGCTTGTTCTATATTTAATATTAGGTTAGAAGGAGCAATTAATATCAAAAAATAAACCAGAGCTACACATTTTATTATATATAAAATTAACAAATTAGCGAGTTATTGCTCAAAAGAAAAATGAGCGCATTATTATTACATTGGTCCTTAAAATCTTCGCAAGCTTTTGTACGCAATCAACAGGATTTTCCTTGCTTGAGAGTAAAAAACAACCAGGATTTTCCTTGTCAACTTCTGTTAAACATTTATTTTTATAAGTTAATAAGACGTGGGATGTTTTTATAATGTATATATAAGTTTATTTTAAATATACGATAATAGTAATAATATAAATATATATAATGTGGTTAGAAGGGAAAACATAAATTGGACACTGCATTATTATTCTTATATATAAATAAATAGAACAGAGATCTGCGTTTTATTAAAAAAATACATTGGACTGCTGATGTTTAAGAAAAAGTAAAACCTATATTGGGAGGCCCATAGGCCGGTACGTACATGATGGACCTCAAAAAAATAAGTTGAAACCACTGTGTCGGTATGTCGTGGGCTACACATGTTAAAAAACAAAAACTAGGCCTAGCTGATACTTGTTCGCCCTCTGAAAAAATGATACCAGCTAGATCCCCGATACCCCTAACAAAAAGCTCCCCGATGACAGTCATCATTGGAAATTTATTTCGTTTATTGACTAGGTTGACAAACTCGTGGGCCCCAATGTCAGTATACAATTAGGAGGAAGCTATTTTTCCAATTAGGCACTTGCTTGCGTACGGCCTTGGACCTGGTGGGTCCCCACTGTCAGCCTCTCGGCGTACAGTCCTCTCCGGATTCCTCTCGTTTGTTGAGCATGTTGACAACGGCATACGGCGGCGCCGCGGTGAGCGGACACGGACGGGAAAGAACCAGAGCCAGGGAAGACGCCTTCATTCTTTCGAACATACCACAGTATCCCGGTGGCTGCAGCCCTCTCACCCAAAAGTTGTACTGCCTGGGTTCAATTCCAACTGGTGTAGTTGAAAAATGTCTAATACTTGCCAAAATTTCGTCCCTAGTTTATCCAGTTTTTCGCACACTCAACATTGTCTTGGCATTTTGAAAATAGCATATCTTTTTGACTTTGCATCATATGAAGATGTGTTATACATGAATGTTGATTAGCATGATGTTAACTTGTTGTTAGTTCCAGTTTTTACCATGAATAAAATTTCCAACATTCTGTTGTCCATGTTTGAAAAGTGCGTGTTGATTTAAATGCTCTGCCTCTGAAACATGCAGTTTCTTATCTGAAAATCGCTTGGACAAGCAGCAATCGCCGGTGTTGGATTTGATGCCGCGCTTCTTCAATCTCCTGGCAGTGCGAGGGGGAAATAAACTTCCATCCCGTGCTGGCGGTTGGGGAATGGAGCAAATTGGATTAAAGAGGGCGCCGGCGGTGCCACTGAAGAAGCACATCAGACATGATTTTTTCCAGTGGATGGCTCTCGATGGCGTTTTTTTACTAGCCTCTGCACCATACAACTTGTATTTTTAGCCTCCCAGTCCGTGGTGGACCAGCAGCCCATTTGCTGGGTGGGCCAACCTACAGAAAGCAGCACTTGATTTTTCATCAAGGCCCAAAAACAATGCAGTACTATGTTTGTTTTGAGGCCGAAAACATTACGGCAGGGGTTGAGCGGGGGAGGGGGAAGACAGAGCAAAAAGATAAAAAAGAGCTGATGCGCCGTTTCTACCCTAACAAGCAGGTGCAATTCTCCTCGGGAAGAAGGTGTGCCGTTGACACTCACACGTCACAATCCCACAGTAGACATTCTAACAAGTTCACACACAAGTACAAACGAAAGGTAAACATTCGTATCAAACTCAGGTTCACAGGACACGTTCATATTCATAGCCAACATTCACAATCAACAACTCAAAAGATTCATATATACACAAGTTCAGAATGTCTATGCATCCAAATGATTGATAGATCACAAGACAATATTCAAAGCTAACATTCACAAAAAGATTCAGATATACACATGTTCAGCATGTTTATGTGTGGCGCCCCGCCTGATTACCACTGTAGCCAGATGGTCGCCATGCATACCAGCCCAGGAAATCACTCTGGCATGCGCGTTTACAACAAGTATCATGAACACAGGCATTTCTATTAATGGATATATAAGTCTTACATGATATTACACAAGAGTGATGGCAGCAGAAAAGCTCTATCTAAGGCAGCATGGTCTTGGTGCGGCTCCAATCCACAGGGATCTGATTGGGTTACTCTCCTAGCCCGCGAACGCTCCGGCTCCTCGTCGATGAACGACGGATCCTTATGTGAACCTGGCCACATTCAAGGTCGCTGAGTACTTTTGAATGTACTCGCAAGCAAACCAACTAACATATACACCAAGCAAAGCAATCCATGGCATTCAAGCATGCATTTGTTATTAGAGCAACATAAATTATCATGGCATAGTATACCTATCTAGCAAGATTAATCATGGAATAACAGGTTTATCCAGCAAGATAACTACTAACGTAAATACAGTAAAGTAACGCATATCAAGTAAGTGATCCATACTCCAAACAATCTCAGGATCCAATCCAACTCTTTCGGTCATCTGACCATCTCTTTCATAGCCATTCCATGGCTATCATATCATATTCCTGACACCATCCGATGTCTATGCATCTCCTTTGTAAGTCTGATAAACTTACTCTCTTCCGAGTTGTCTTACAACCCTCAGAATATTCATGATCCACTGAGTACTTCAGGTCATAAGACAAGTTCTTCCATCATTATTATCATTGTTACGGTTGACCACCTAGTGAGGTCTGGACGGACTGTCCAATACCATGGACACGGCTATTCGAAGAGATTTTTACACTCTACAGAGGTTGCGCACTTTACCCACACCATGGAGCACCTGACCTCGTGATCCCATACGGGTGGATCAGGGTTGCTCCAACAAAACCTGCCTAACCCGTGACTCCTCCATCGTACCACCGTCAATCATTCTCCCCTGGAGTCAAGCCCTGGGTGGCCCCTGTGTCACCCCATGACACATGCCACCGTCGTGGCCAAACAAACTGTCCCAAACGGGGACACCGGCAAATATCTCAACTGGGCTCACAAGGTTATCGCCGCCTACCGGGCAAGGGCAGCGCGCGCGCATAACCTTCCCTGTTTAGTGGTACCGGTAAAAGAGCACGCTATCAGACCAAGTCAAGGCCGTCCCATACCGGCAAATGTGGCTGCACGGATAAGTCCGGACAGGTGACTCTGGATCAACCGACTAGGTTTAGTGTTGGCAAGTTCTTAACAAGCATGGATATTCATCATGAATAACTTAACATGGTGGTAACTATGTATGAGGTAACTACTATGGAAACATAACAACCTATCTCCACATAACATCACAATGAGTCATTAGTGAAACAACATTTAATTGGCAAGTTATCACTTTACAAGTTCTAGCTGTAAGTTACGACCATCGGAACCGTTGCATAAAACCGACAAAGAACCCAGTAGCCACCAGAACGGTCTTTACAACTCAGATCTGGGACATTACCGGAATAACTCAATCCCGGCCCAAGACGGCTGGAAAGCAGCTCAGAGCATGAGACGATGTTGATAAAAAGAATGTAGCAGTTCCCTAAGACGGCGGAAAAACAACTCAGAGCATAGGGTCACTACTACCGAAAGAAATTCAACAACTGTTCGAGACGGCCGCAAAATAGCTCAGAACACGGCCAGTTGTTGAAAAGAGAACATAAAATTGGCATCCACCCCGGACGGCCGAAATCAACTCAGACACAGGTGTGGTGCCATCATCGAAGAAAGTACAAACAAGGGTTTGTCAGAGTCACATACAGCTCACTACTACACACACAAGCATAAGTATAATAATTTGAACACGCAAGAATAACACAGAGCAATGCTTTAGGGCATATATCAGATGGTTAGCTATCCTAGGGTGAAGGATCCACCGGAAGGAGGTGCAGAAAGATCGCGGAAAGGATCGCCGGAAAAGTTTCTCTCCCGGAGGGGATATTTGTATGGCAAGGGCAAAATGGTCATTTTTAGAATGTGTAAACATTATGAAAATCGTACCATCAGAACGGGCTCGACGAACCGAAGACGTGAGCATTGGTTTCACCTGAATCGGAGTTACGAGCGGAAAGTTGTGGCCGTTCACCTTTTAGGCAGAAAAGTGCCCTAACCAGCGAATGTTCACAATTTAAAAGATTCGGCCGGCGGCGGAGAGAGAAAGCGCATTCCTGGAAGTACACTTTACAGCAGAGAAAATGTATTCCTGCCCGTAGCCGTAGCGGAATACGGCTTCAACCGCAGAAGACGTAAAATCCGAAATACGCCTTCACTTAAACACGTCAGCGGGCCCGCGGGTCAACTCCTGTGCCGCTGGCAGGTGGGGCCGCGGGTGGTGGGACCCGCCGAGCTGGGTCAACGCCCTCAACCTCCCGCTCGCCCGCTCCTGGCCGTGGACAGGGCCGACTCCGGCGACGGCCGCCGGCGGCTCCGGCCACCATTCGCCGCGCTCCGACCACCGGCGAGCTCGTGGGACCGAGCCGCATCCATCCAGGTAGGAGGCGGAGCTCGGGGAGGGTGGGAGCACGTGTGCGCACGGCCGCGACGGACGGCGACAATGGCGAGCTCGGGGCTCGGGCTGCGGCGGTGGAGAGGTGGGGAGGAGGTTGGGCAGGGCTCCGCCGTGGCCGTGGTGGTCCTCTGGTGGGGATAGAAGGGGAAGGCGAGTCCTGGCTAGCTCGAATTTGAGCCGAGGCAGGGGCGGCCATGGCGGCGATTCTCATCGGAGAGGAAGGAGGAGAGCTCCGGGCTGGAGCTTGGGGGTTCTAGGGAGGGAGAGGGGAGTGGTGTGTGTGTTGAGGTGCTCGGGGAGGGCTCAGCCACGGCTTTTATAGCCGGCCGAGCCGAGGAGATAGGGATGGCGGCCGTGGCGCCCTTATCACCTTACTGGAGCTCCGGGGAAGATGTGGCTGGCTGCATGCGATGTCAGGAGGCTTCGCGGAGGAGCAGGGAAGGTGAGCTAGGCTGCGGGAAGCCTTGGGCGTGGTTTCATACGGCGGCACACACGTGGCACAGTGGTAGAGCAGAGGTGCTCATCGCGGCGCGGTGGAGAAGAGGATGGAGGGGAAGGAGCTGGAGAGGGGGCACACATGTGGTGGGAAGGTGGTCGGCACGCTTGGACAAGCTCAGGTCACCGGAGTCGTCTTGTCCGACAAGATCCGACCGGCAGAGCTTGGCCATGACAAGCCATCCACGTGGTCACCGCGTGCACTGGCGCATGCGGGCCATGCAAGGCTGGCCAACCTTGTCCTTGGTGTCGACCTGACATCCAGGATACTATCTACATCTTTGGATTTGTCTCAGCTCTCCTGGAATTGAGTTGAGGGCTCTAGAAGCAACCCTGTCAGCAGGTGTTTGAGATGATTTAATCAAGATTAGCTGAGGGAAATAAGTTGAGTTTTGGTGGAGAGTGATGATTTGAATATATGGAGATACTGGAAAAGTTTCAGCTCATTTGGAAATGCCAAAATGGTACTTCCTTCACAGAGCTTCCAAATGGACAAAAACTTGAGAAAATTGCTGGGGAAGAATGGATAGAGGGATTGAGCCGGTTTTTGGTTTGCATGAGTGATTTATCAATATTAATCACCATGAAAAATTTCAGCTCAAATAGATCAAGGGTTCAAGCACTTCCTTTGCAAACCGAAAATCTGGACAGAATTTGCAAATGGATGCTGTGCTCAAACTTTGAACTATGGAACTTGGGTTCTTGATGGAAATGGTGAGGATATGGATAGGAGAAGCTCCACAATTTATTTGGGATTCTTCCTGGCTACCAAAATGGTAGTTCCTTTAGAAACTGCCCAAAATGCAATATTGGCATTAAATAGGAAAATTTAATTTCCCTTATTTAATTATGGCCAATATTTTTACGGGAGCTCAATATGATCACAAAGAATATCTCCACAAGTTTTCATGAACTTTGGAGATGGATAGATAATTTCCTGTATTTAATTCCTTTAACTGGCAAAAAAAGGAATTAATTATAAATGAAAAATATTGCAAATGACTTGGCAATATTTTTGCATATCCAGGGTTTATAGATAAAGGATGATCACTGGGAGAAGTTTGGGAGTCAGCAGATCAAAGGAAATTGGGGTTCCTTTGTAACTGCAAGAGATTAGGGTTTCCCTTCCGGCAACTCGGAAGGTAGGGTTTCGGCGGCAATGTCTTGAGAATAGATCTTGGGTGGCAAGGTTGGACTGGAGAGAATCTCTAGTTGGATAGGGAAGGCAAGGTTAAATGACCATCTTCATATACCCAAGAGCTAAAGAGATCCGATAACACCGAGAAAAAACGGGAGTCAAATCCCGCGAAGGAAAAAAAACAGGAGTGAAAACCAGGGTGTTACAAACCTACCCCCCTTAAGAAAATCTCGTCCTCGAGATTTCCGGGCTTACCTCCCGGTGAAGGGGGACTTACCTGTGTGCGACTTGGATCCATCAGCTGTCTCTTGTCTTCGTTGGTTCCTTGACCTTTTAACTGCCTCTTCTGAGGGACCATGTGTTGTCTCTGCACACAACTTTCCTTGAATCCTTCTCTTTCCTATAAGGTGTACCTTTTGTCCTGGTAGTGGTGTTGCTGGATGGGTAATACCAACAAACAGCTTGGTTTCCTTGTCCTAGAAGTGACTGCTTCGGTTTCATTGCGATGCTTCATGCTCTGACTCTCATGGGCAAGACATCCTCTGCTGGTACAAGGCTTACATGCTCGTATGGCCTTGGGTGACTTTATTTTTGTCATGTCAGAATACTCAGTCTGGCTGTGGGTTCCATACTGATGCTTTCTTCTGTCTTAGGCCTTCTGACTCTGTCCTTAGGTGATCCAACTGAAATGTCAAGCATGATCACAAAGTAATCATAGACAGTAGTCTCTTATTCCAATGATGTCATGATGTCTACGAGCTATTGGTGCTGACGTGCTTAGAGCCATTCTATCTGAATGTCTTGTTTCAAACTCTATCGCTCGTGGAGATGGCTCTGTCATATACAGCTTCTGTAGTCCGTGCTATGACCACTGAGCTGAGCATAGTATTGCTATCCTTCGGTGTATCTCTCGGAGTATAGCCTCTTATCTTGGTTGATGGCCCATCTTTAGGATGAGTATGACACGCTGGCTGCATTGTTGTGGCCGTATATGCAAGATTCTGACGAGGATTGGTGATACCACTCTGTCCGTGAAGCTGTGTCTGGTTGAACATCACGGAGGTTGTTTGTCCACAACTTGTTGGTTCTTGGGGATCCCTTTGATGGACCTGTAATGACTTGCCAACATGGCTCCTTGATAGTTTTCGCGGCTTGTCGGGCTTGTTCTCCCAACTTACTCTTGCATATCTCGTAGGGGTTGATGTGCTCATATTCTTCTTTGAGTTATGGGGCCAATGTTTCTCTGAACACAGTCATTCCCGTGTATGAGTGGCAGGCATGAACTGATCCACTGGACTGCATACAACATATGCAGGTGTAGGATAAATCCTTCCATAATCATTGAGTTCTGAGGCGGATGTGTGTCCAGACTTGTTCGGGTTTCTGACAAGCTTGTTGTAGGCATGACGGCGTACTGAAGAAGGCTAAATTCCTTATGTTCGAAGCTTCTGCCAGGGTAGCATGCTGAAGAAGGCTGGGTGTCGTACCTCAAAAGCTTTCCTTCATGTGGCTTGCTGCAGAAGGTTTAGTGCCTTATGCCAGAAGTTTTTCCGCGGTAGCACGCTGTGGAAGATGGGAGTGTCATATCCCAGAAGATTTTCTCACCAATTGGTGTAGTGAGGAAGGTTGGCAGTCTTGTAGCTTGCGGAGGAAGGCTGGGTTCCTTATGCCAGAAGCCTTTCACTGTGTATGCAATTGGAGATATGGCCGATTCTGGCTTCCTTCTAAAGTATCCGATATAGGCCATACCTTGACTAAAGATATTCTGATGGTCACGCACATTGCTTGTCTTCTGCTGGTATGATCATTGCTGCTCTAAAGGTTGCACGACTGATGCAGGCTTCATGTTGATAATTAATCCGGAATTCCATATGTTGCCGGTAATAAGCTGTTGACGGATAATTCCATTTGGTTCAGCTGAGCTTCCAAGCATGTGAAGTTCTCATTGATCCTGGGCAACCGCGAACTTATCCATATTCCTCGCAAACCTTGTTCACCATGCCCGAAAAATTTGTATATGCGTCGGTAAATCCCAAAATATGCTTTGCAATTTGTACAAACATACCGGAGTTTTGTTGGTGCTCTTGGCACATTCACATTCTTGAAATATGTCTTCGGTGGGTAATAAATGATTCTTTAGTCCATTGAGGAAAGACTCGGTTCGCCTCGCTGACTGAAATAATCCTTGTATCGCGGATGGAATAATTAGTCCTTACTGATATTCATTCTTGGTAACTCATTTGACTACTCCTTAGGCGTGATCTGTTCTAAGGCAAACTCTCTCAAGTATATTCTGGCCTTGTCTGTTGCACATAGATTCTGCTTCTGACCCATCCTTCATCTTTGGCAGATCCAGTGTTGCTATTCTGAATACCAGGCAGTTGGCTTGGCTTGACTCTTGCTGAATTGGGATTATTAGGCATTGTCCAAGTTGTATGCTGGTCTTCTTGACGGCACTTGCGGATGGATCCAGTCGGAGCGAAGAAACGGAACCGACAAAAGAAACAAGAACCGCGAAAACCAAAAAGCAAATAAAGCTCAAATTTTGCGGACCTTACACACGTGGCCGAGGATCCACTAGTATAACTAATATAGCGCACTCGATGCACCTCTAAGGATTTAGAAGCGAAACCACACAATGCTCCTGGTAGCACTGGTGTCAGCTCCTACTACTTCCTTAGGGAACATCACACTCTCGACACGAGACCATAGCCAAAATGGCTTAGTCAACGATCCTAAGGTTGTTGGGGAAAAGATGGAATTTATAGACGTTTCCCAAAGGAAACTAGAGTTAAGAAGAGAAATGCCATGGTTAGCAAGCAAGGTAAGGATATCTGGTTTACCTAGGGGTTCAGGGCTAACGGGTCGTTGCCGGGTGCGAATATTTCACACCGGAGGCAAAGGCCACGAGAGTTGGGGTCTGATGGAGCCAAAGACCTATGGGGTTGCCTTATGATCAATAGTAGTCGTGCCTGCTTGGCAAAAGATGGCTGAAATCCATCTGGGCTTTCTATTGAGAACAAGACAATGAAGTCTGGCTAGGGTAACCTATAGTCCGCCTGGCTGCTCTGGTACCATCCGTTGTGGTGCCCCGCCTGATTACCACTGTAGCTAGACAGTCGCCACGCATACCAGCCCAGGAAATCACTCTGGCATGCGCGTTTACAACAAGTATCATGAACACAAGCATTTCTATTAATGCATATATAAGTCTTACATGATATTACACAAGAGTGATGGCAGCGGAAAAGCTCTATCTAAGGCAGCATGGTCTTGGTGTGGCTCCAATCCACAGGGATCTGATTGGGTTACTCTCCTAGCCCGCGAATGCTCCGGCTCCTCGTCGACGAACGACGGATCCTTATGTGAACCTGGCCACATTGAAGGCCACTGAGTACTTTTGAATGTACTCGCAAGCAAACCAACTAACATATACACCAAGCAAAGCAATCCATGGCATTCAAGCATGCATTTGTTATTAGAGCAACATAAATTATCATGGCATAGTATACCTATCTAGCAAGATTAATCATGGAATAACAGGTTTATCCAGCAAGATAACTACTAAAGTAAATACAGTAAAGTAAAGCATATCAAGTAAGTGATCCATACTCCGAACAATCTCACGATCCAATCCAACTCTTTCAGTCATCTGACCATCTCTTTCATAGCCATTCCATGGCTATCATATCATATTCCTGACACCATCCGATGTCTATGCATCTCCTTTGTAAGTTTGATAAACTTACTCTCTTTCGGGTTGTCTTTCAACTCTCAGAATATTCACGATCCACTGAGTACTTCAGGTCATAAGACAAGTTCTTCCATCATTATTATCATTGTTACGGTTGACCACCTAGTGAGGTCTGGACGGACTGTCCAATACCGTGGACGCGGCTATTCGAATAGATTTTTACACTCTGCAGAGGTTGCGCACTTTACCCACACCATGGAGCACCTGATCTCGTGATCCCATTTGGGTGGATCAGGGTTGCTCCAACAAAACCTGCCTAACCCGTGACTCCTCCACCGTACCACCGGCAATCATTCTCCCCCGAAGTCAAGCCCTGGGTGGCCCCTGTGTCACCCCGTGACAGCTGCCACCGTCGTGGCCAAACAAACTGTCCCAAACGGGGACGCCGACAAATATCTCAACTGGGCTCACAAGGTTATCGCCGCCTACCGGGCCAGGGCAGCGTGCGCGCATAACCTTCCCTATTTGGTGGTACTGGTAAACGAGCACGCGATCAGACCAAGTCAAGGCCGTCCCATACCGGGAAATGTGGCTGCACGGATAAGTCCGGACAGGTGACTCTGGATCAACCGACTAGGTTTAGTGTTGGCAAGTTCTTAACAAGCATGGATATTCATCATGAATATATTAACATGGTAGTAACTATGTATGAGGTAACTACTATGGAAACATAACAACCTATCTCCACATAACATCACAATGAGTCATTAGTGAAACAACATTTAAATGGCAAGTTATCACTTTACAAGTTCTAGCTGTAACTTATGACCATCGGAACCCTTGCATAAAACCGGCAAAGAACCCAGTAGCCACCAGAACGGTCTTTACAACTCAGATCGGGGACATTACCGGAATAACTCAATCCCGGCTCAAGACGGCTGGAAAGCAGCTTAGAGCATGAGACGGTGTTGATAAAAAGAGTGTAGCAGTTCCCTAAGACGGCCGAAAAACAACTCAGAGCATAGGGTCACTACTACCGAAAGAAATTCAACAACTGTTCGAGACAGCTGCTAAATAGCTCAGGACACGGCCAGTTGTTGAAAAGAGAACATAAAATCGGCATCCACCCCGGACAGCCGAAAAGCAGCTCAGACACAGGCGTGGTGCCGTCATCGAAGAAAGTACAAACAAGGGTTCGTTAGAGTCACATACAGCTCACTACTGCACACACAAGCATAAGTATAATAATTTGAACACGCAAGAATAACACAGAGCAATGCTTTAGGGCATATATCAGATGGTCGGCTTGCCTAGGGTGAAGGATCCACTGGAAGGAGGTGCGGAAAGATCGCGGAAAGGATCGCCGGAAAAGTTTCTCTCCTGGAGGGGGATGTTTGTAGGGCAAGGGCAAAATGGTCATTTTCAGAATATGTAAACATTATGAAAATGGTACCATCGGAACGGGCTCGACGAACTGAAGACGTGAGCGTTGGTTTCACTTGAATTAGAGTTACAAGCGAAAAGTTGTGGCCATTCACTTTTTAGGCAGAAAAGTGCCCTAACCAGCAAACGTTCACAATTTAAAAGATTCGGCTGGCGGCGGAGAGAGAAAGCGCATTCCTCGAAGTACGCTTTACAACAGAGAAAACATATTCCTGCCCGTAGCCGTAGCGGAATACGCCTTCAACCGCAGAAGACGTAAAATCCGAAATGCGCCTTCACTTAAACACGCCAGCGGGCCCATGGGTCAACTCATGTGCGGCTGCCAGGTGGGGTCGCGGGTGGTGGGCCCCGCCGAGCTGGGTCAACGCCCTCAACCTCCCGCTCGCCCGCTCCTGGCCGTGGACAGGGCCGACTCCGGCGACGGCCGACGGCGGCTCCGTCCACCATTCGCCGCGCTCCGACTACCGGCGGGCTCGTGGGAGCGAGCCGCATCCATCCAGGTAGGAGGCGGAGCTCGGGGACGGTGGGAGCGCGTGTGCTCACGGCCGCGGCAGACGGCGGCGATGGCGAGCTCGGGGCTCGGGCTGCGGCAGTGGAGAGGTGGGGAGGAGGTTGGGCAGGGCTCCATCGTGGCCGTGGTGGTCCTCTGGTGGGGATAGAAGGGGAAGGGGAGTCCTGGCCGACTCGAATTTGTGCCAAGGCAGGGGCGGCCATGGCGGTGATTCTCACTGGAGAGGAAGGAGGGGAGCTCCGAGCTGGAGCCTGGGGGTTCTAGGGAGGGAGAGGGGAGTGGTGTGTGTTGTGGTGCTCGGGGAGGGCTCAGCCATGGCTTTTATAGCCGGCCGAGGCGAGGAGATAGGGATGGTGGCCGTGGCGCCCTTATCACCTTATTAGAGCTCCGGGGAAGACGTGGCTGGCTGGATGCGGCATCGGGAGGCTTCGTAGAGGAGCAGGGAAGGTGAGCTGGGCTTTGGGAAGCCTCGGGCGTGGCTGCATACGGCGGCGCATGCGCGGCACAGTGGCGGAGCAGAGGTGCTCGTCGCGGCGTGGCGGAGAAGAGGACAGAGGGGAAGGAGCTAGAGCGGGGGCTCGCGTGTGGTGGGAAGGTGGTTGGCACGCCTGGACAAGCTCAGGTCACCGGTGTCAGCAGGTGTTTGAGATGATTTAATCCAGATTAGCTGAGGGAAATAAGCTGAGTTTTGGTGGAGAGTGATGATTTGAATATATGGAGATACTGGAAAAGTTTCAGCTCATTTGGAAATGCCAAAATGGTACTTCCTTCACAGAGCTTCCAAATGGACAGAAACTTGAGAAAATTACTGGGGAAGAATGGATAGAGGGATTGAGCCAGTTTTTGGTTTGGATGAGTGATTTATCAATATTAATCACTATCAAAAATTTCAGCTCAAATAGATCAAGGGTTCAAGCACTTCCTTTGCAAACTGAAAATGTGGACATAATTTGTAAATGGATGCTGTGCTCAAACTTTGATCTATGGAACTTGGGTTCTTGATTGAAATGAAGAGGATATGGATAGGACAAGCTCCACAATTTATTTGGGATTCTTCCTGGCTACCAAAATGGTAGTTCCTTTAGAAACTGCCCAAAATGCAATATTGGCATTAAATAGGAAAATGCAATTTTCCTTATTTAATTATGGCCAATATTTTTATGGGAGTTCAATATGATCACAAAGAATATCTCCACAAGTTTTCATGAACTTTGGAGATGGATAGATAATTTCCTTGATTTAATTCCTTTAACTGGCAGAAAAAGGAATTAATTATAAATGAAAAATATTGCAAATGACTTGGCAATATTTTTGCATATCCAGGGTTTATAGATAAAGGATGATCATTGGGAGAAGTTTGGGAGTCAGCAGATCAAAGGAAATTGGGGTTCCTTTGTAACTGCAAGAGATTAGGGTTTCCCTTCCGGCAACTCGGAAGGTAGGGTTTTGGCGACAAAGTCTTGAGAATAGATCTCGGGTGGCAAGGTTGGACTGGAGAGAATCTCTGGTTGGATAGGGAAGGCAAGGTTAAATGACCATCTTCATATACCCAAGAGCTAAAGAGATCCGATAACACCGAGAAAAAAGACGGGAGTCAAATCCCGCGAAGGAAAAAAAAACAGGAGCGAAAACCAGGGTGTTAAATTATGCATCCAAATGATTGAGAGATCACAGCCAATATCATCCATGGACAAACTTTAATTACCTAGGGTACATGCTGGTAAATGGTGTTCACTTGGTGGTACTTCTTTCTAAAATTAATGCTTGTACGAGCAAACTTTCAAGTACATAAGAGACAACACAGACAATCTGAACTTTGCTTGTAGGTTTATCCTCGAGATAGTGGCCTCGATGCCGAGGGAGGTTTGAGAAACTTGGCGACTACTTTCATCCAACTAGTTTACTGGCTCATCTTGGTCCTGTAGCTCGCCAAAATTCTACATTGCAGACAAGAAAGGAGGCGGTCGATAAAATGAACCACTCAAATTTTTTGTGCAGTTCAACTAAAATGGAGCATCCCTGGCGTGCAGACTGATTAAGTGCCAGATGAATATATGTGTCAACCAACTTGTCTGGAATCTTTAGACTCCATGCCATACAGTTCGCTACCAGCATACGTGGCGATAACCAAAAGGCACAAGTTGGGACCAAAGACTGGACTGTGTTTTCCGGGCTATGTGCCAAGCAATATTGTTGGCGTTCACTCTGGCACTTCTTCTTGTCAACATCGATACTTGTCTGAGTGAACTTTGGAGTACATAGCAGCAGCATAAGTATCCGTCCATCTGATCTTTTTATGCAGTTCTACTGAAATCGCCCAATGTAATGATTTGCCTGCGAGTTCAGGCTCCAAGTTACTCCTTTATGAAATCAGCCAACAGTAGCACAATACCAAATTACCAATACATATGACAAGCACAATAATCAGGATAAAGACCAGTACCAACCTGTGTGAGGAAGCATATCAATTAGTATTTCCTTTGACTGGAAGCCGAGATAAACAACTGACAGGAAAGGAAGGATGCAGTCGAGGCAATGAAGCACCCAAAGTTTTTGTGCAGTTCCACCAAAATCGAGCATCCCTGTTGGCACACATATTGAGAGAGTGAGATTACTATAATAGTGGGACTAGTTGATGAAACATAAACTAACAAATAGAAGCACCCTCATTATCTTAATGGGTAAAGTTAGCAACATAGTAGTCTTGCTTAAAGAGAGGTATTAGTTTATTTAATCAGTGCCAATTAGCTAAACACTCAAAGCATTGCCATGTATCATAGGTTACAAAAATTTAATGTGCAAAGATAAAGGAGTTTCTCATGACAGTAGCAACACAGTACCACGATACAAATAGAGATGATAGCAAACTAATATGGATGAAGGCCTTAGGCCGGTACCAACCTGAGCAAGAAGCTTATTCAAGTAGTCCCAGAATAGATGATAAATCACTCACTGGAATCATTCAATAGTATATATTTTTGTGCACTTCAAATGTATGGTTGACATCACTCTTGTTTACCAGTGGTGAGATTATATCGAGAGATTATCAAGAACTTCCAGCAGAGTTAAAGCACTAGCTGGGATACAGTTCATTGTATCCTCTTATGTAGTTCCACAAAAATGTATGAATGACACAACATGATCCCTGGTTGCTCAAGTAGGAACAAGGTGAAACCTTCATTAGCTTAGTGAGAATGTATAGAAAGACATTAGCATATTACTTGAACAGTAGCATCAAATTCATGATGTCAATACAGTAGCAAAACATTGCCTCATTGAACCAGTGGCAATAAATTGACATGCAAAACAATAGCATTATTATCTCATGACACTACCAAGATCCCCTCCCTGCTCCACCACATGGTCCACCTCCACAGACACACATACACACGTACATGATTCAGCATAGGGTGCTACTAAAGATTTGTTTAACTCTGATAGGAAAATTAGGCAGTGATTAATTAGTGCTGCTTAAGTACTCCTAATTGATTAAGTGACCTTGCAGGAGAGACAGCAGAAGTGGAAGGGCTCCTGGAGGATCGTCTCACATGTAAGGGAGACGTTGCCGGAGCCCTTGAATGGCCTCGATTGAGGCCTCGTCTTCAGGAAGATCACCTTGGCACTATTGATAGTGTAGAGCTGGGTCACACATGCATCCAGAATCCAGTTAATTAGTATGATATGTCGTCAAGCCAGGTACTACTCTGCTACATACTACAAGTGCATTTCTTCAAGTAAATTAATACTAGTAGCAACACAGCAATACAATACCACTAGAAAGATGTCAGGATAACATAGGACGGTACCATTGTGTGATCTTCTTCATTTCCTTCTTCTTCTTCTTCTTCTTCTTCTTCTTCTTCTTCTTCTTCTTCTTCTTCTTCTTCTTCTTCTTCTTCTTCTTCTTCTTCTTCTTCTTCTTCTTCTTCTTCTTCTTCTTCTTCTTCTTCTTCTTCTTCTTCTTCTTCTTCTTCTTCTTCTTCTTCTTCTTCTTCTTCTTCTTCTTCTTCTTCTTCTTCTTCTTCTTCTTCTTCTTCTTCTTCTTCTTCTTCTTCTTCTTCTTCTTCTTCTTCTTCTTCTTCTTCTTCTCCGTCTTCCTCTTCTTGCTCTGTTTCTCTTTCTCCTCATCATTTGGTGAAACCAAGTACATGATTGGCCTTCTATTTCAGATTTGGTTTTGTTGGTGAGGGAGTACAAGTGTACTAGTAAACAATAGCATTATTTTCTCATGGCAGTTGCAAAATAGAGGTGAACACATGCATTAAATATCATTCTTACCTAAAGGAAGGTTATGGTGCCAATATGGAGGATGAAGATTGGAACACAGATCTCCCTTTGTGAGTTCCACCAAAATGAACCAACGGTTCTGGTGTGACATTCCAGTTAAAATGCACAAAAATAACTTCTTTTAAGAAGTGTTTTGTGTAGTGCACCAAAAGGTCGCAATAGCAACGAGGTGAAATGGATATCCCTGTTTGCACAAAAAGCTACAAAGGAAATAGTCAGAGTCTCAAACAATTACTAGCAAAAACAATTGGTTAAACTTGTCAAGACTTATAACAGTGGGATGGCTTCATTTTACCAGGGGCATTAGATTAAGAACAACTAAATATTTGCTATAAGGGCATGGGACAGTGGGTGCACCAGCAGTCTAGCACCATGTACCTAAAACGGGGCATAAAGTGGTGATTCAGAGTTTGTTTCCCCGAGAAACAAACATCCAAGCAACATATCTGGGTTGGTCCCATTTTTGTTCACTTTAGCCACCTATTCATATGTGTGGATAGCAAATCTAGTCCTGGTCATACCACTGTGTACAGCATTTCCCCTATATTTCCCTTTTCATCCAAGAGACCGGTTGGATGGCCAGTCTGTACTACTTTCACCCCCTTTCTTTCCTATTTGTACCAAGTCCGATGTACATACTAACTTTTCCAACTTTATTTCCTGTTTGAACCAAGTACAAGATTCGATTCCATGACGTAGCTTTACCTCTAACAATAGAAAAAATTAGGTGGTGTTGGACCATCCGATCGAGCCTAGCTACGAGGGGGGCTGAGAGGTAGAAAATGATGCACATGCAGCAACATAGCAAGCTGGGGAAGTAGAGCTAGGCTGGTTTCGAAGGAAGATATACCTGAAGGTCGTCGGGGTGTGGATAGGTGGCCGGCGGGAGGCCGGATCCGCCCACACTAGGGCAGCGATGAAGGGATTGGAGGACCTCCCGCGCCGGCGCTCAGCCAGAGATAACGGTGCGGCCGGCAGTGGGTCTCCTCCCTCGCTGTCGACGACGGCCTAAACGCTTCCCCTCCTCCCCTTCACCGACGGAGGGGATACGTTCCGATCTGTAACCAGCGGTGAGGATAGAAAGATAGTGTTACCACCGCTATCTTGTTTAGATCTAGAGAGGATGGGAGTGTGTGAATAGAGCAACCCTAGCAAGCAAGCACGGAGGCTCCTGCCTATATATATACGTATAGTGGGGTAGTTTTCTTTTTTCACTCCATCAAAACAATCGTTTATAATTGTGACGTGCCAGGTCGCCCTTTTTTGACTTGTTGATTCTTTTTTGAGATAGCTACCCGCTTATTCCAAGTGGTGTGCAGGGGTGGATTAACGAGCTGCTCGGCTCATTAAGATCATGCTCGTTAAGGCTCAGCTCATTAAGCTTGGAAAGATTAACGAGCAAAAAACCCTGCTTGGCTCGGTTCGTTTGAAGCTCGTTAAGCTCGTGAGCACTCGTTAACAATTTTGTCACGTAAGATGAAACATGTGTTGTGTTGTTACTAACGAACTTAGCGTGAAACTTGTTAGCTCGTTCGTTAAGCTCGTTAAGAAACTAATGATTGGCTTTGTTCATTAAGAAGCGACTGACGAGCATAACAAGCCGAATTATCGAGGGCTCATTAAGCTCGTGAGCTACGAGCTTTTAGTCCAGTCCTAACGGTGTGCCAGGTCGCACTTTGTATCGTCCACGTCTGGTAATAGACCCTCCATTAAGTGAACAACCACCAGCTCGTAAAATTTGCGAACAAGCCCACGGCTCTATACTGGTGCCATGTCACTTATTCTTCACACAAAAATAAGGCAAGCTGTAGAGGAGCTGCTAAGCTGACTATAGTAATCAATATTTACATGCATGGGGAAGGAGGGGAGCGCACCTTATTGGAGGGAGAAGGCAGCGTTTGCTTTTAAAGGACTGCATGCAGCTCTTTTTCTCTTGTGCTGCACGCTACAGCCCGGCGAAGCGCTAGCTTCACTCTCTCTCCACCCTTCTCTCTCTTCCAAATGGGATTTTGATGATGTGGAATAGCTTATAGCCAGCTGACTAGGCTCTATTATACTAGCTCTTACATTGTTTCACGGACCTACAGGACATCAAGCATCCGGGCCCGCGTGTCATCCACCAAATCACAGCCAAGTGCTGCAGTCAAGACTCACCAGTCACCCGGTGTGGCCATCATGACCCGTCATATCACAAAACCCACACCTTTACCAGCAGTGGCAAAAGTGACCTCGAAGTTGGACGGGACGAAGCAACCATCATTTCACTGGAACGCTCGTTGAAGCCCTTTCTCCCCTATCTTGAAGAAAACCTCACTCCAGGCTACTCACTTCTTCCATTTTTCTTCTGTACCGATGAAGGAAAGGTGGGCAAATCAGTGACGCTACTCTATTTTCATTCCAAGAATCTTCTTTTTTGTGAAGCACCGATCAATTCTCAATGCCTATTCTTTTCATGTTTTCATTGCGATCGTGGTTTCCTTTTGATTGCTTTTTGTTTGTCAGTTTGTCGATGGATCCAGGAGCACTAGGCAAAGAGTTGCCGGCGGACAACCCACTCGAGATAGAGATCTCCAGGAAGCGGGCACCGGCCAACGAGTTGGCGATGTTGGCAGGCCAACCCATGGAGATGAAGAACTCCAAGAAACAAGCACTGGCCAAAGAGTTGACTACGTTAGCGGACAAACTCTTGAACAAAGAAAGCTGGAAGAACAGCAAGGGCCCCACCGTGCCTACCCCAGAAACTCTAATGGCCACCTATGAGAGGCTCAAGGCCAGGTTTGAGGAGATAGTCACCGTTGAGAAGCAGTATTTCCCTGGCAAGGCGATGGCCCCCTTCGAGGAGATGGCCCCCGGAGGGATGGGATCCCCCGGTGGGCTGCACAAGGTAAAAAAATGGCTTACCATAGTTGTGGTTTTTGATTATTTGCAATGTGCTTGCTAATATGTTAGGGTTGTGCAGGCGCCGATGGACGTCCTTGATGATTCTGATGTCGCGGTCCATCCTATGGACATCGCCCCAGAGATCGATTCCCATGCCGATGTCCGTCCTGTGGACATCACCCCAGAGATCGATTCCCATGCCACTCTCCGTCCTGTGGACATCGCCCCAGAGATTAATTCCCATGCCGCTCTCTGTCCTGTGGAAATTTCCCCAGAGATCGATGACAAGAAATAGTTGGTCGCGCTAATCTTTCAACATAGTTTGCATTGTGTTTAATTGCCAGAACAACGCATGTTATCAAACCATCTTAGGGCTAGTGCATTGTCTTGTGTTGGCGGTACTTGCTACTTTTGTTTGATAGTGAATCATGCGAACCCTCTCCGATTTATTGAAACGGATGTATCCTCACTATCTTTTGATGTAATATATGGCATGAGTGGTTAGACGTAAGTTTGAATTTTTTATTATATAAGCAGGACTTGTTTGATGAAAAAATGGTTTGATGATTCTTGGTGTCAAACCTCGATTGATTCCGCGCTGTGTTAGTAGGATAGGTACTCTGCGAGCTGTAGTACTTGCAAACACTCACCGAAGAGAAATGTTGGGGCTGATGAGCTCGTGGTACGCTTATGGGTCTGGTCATCGATCGGCCAATAGCCCAAGCTCCTAAAATTTGATCAGACAATAGTCCATAATTATACATTAATTCACATCAAACTCAAAGAGTTGGTGCACGCATACATTCACATTAATAGCCAGCATTCAGAACAAAATTGGCACGTATTTGTAACATGTGTGAATGTGTAACTTTTTTTCCTAGACGCGTGAATTTGTAGTGACGTCGTACTTTCGGAGTGGCTATAGAGAGTGTGTATGTGTGCTAGAAAGGGGTTGTGGGATGGAGAGAAATCTAGAGAGAGATAAAGTCCCTCCATTTCTTTCTAGTCGTCTACAAAATCATAGCAGTACAGACACGTACAAATCTTAGATTTAGGCAGGCTAGTTTGGCCTAGTGGGTTTGAGTGATATGACATGCTACAGTGGCGTCTAGTCTTCACTTGTGGTAGCAATATTGCTGGTACTGTAAGTTTTCTTGAAGAAGCGGATTCAACGAAGTCATGATGGTTCCTTCGTCCGAGAAACTTAGAGTGGGAAAGGTTGGGCCTACAATTTGACGGCTCATTAGACATTTATTACTGAGGCGCTACAACCGGGGTGAGTGTCCCCTGCAGTACTGTGTGATGCACTCTAATTTTTGTGCATGGCAAGTGGACCAGGATGGTCGACGTCCCACATGTCGGCGAATGAAGGTATTCTTTCCGATATCGTGGACGAGAAAGGAAACCGGGTGGTATAATGTCAGTGCTCTTTTATACTATTCATTGTTTATTTTTGATGAAAGCTATTGTCTCCACTATTGAGGAGGAGTGTGAAACACGGCAGCCCAGTGAACTTGGCCTCCATGTGCACAACTCCCTCCATCCGTGAAAGACTGTACATATAGAGATTTACACATTGACCAAGAGGAACCGGAAGTCCATGGCATAATTAACGCCCAAAAGTAGCAGACTTATGTGTGCATGCGACCATTGAGAGAAGAAGATTAAATGAAGGTTGTTGCATGCTGTAACTAAGGATAGACATGCAGCCTATAGCTATAGCACAAGTTGGTGCATTAGTCAATCAATACCAATTAGATTAAAGGCTAAGTGCATTGGAAGTGTAGATGTACACTCTTTGTTGGAAATTTTTTGAATGCTAGATGTATAGTTTTTCACGGACCGAGGGAGTACATGTGCATGCAATCACATACATAGCCAGGGTGGTTCGCGCGCAAGGGTTGGACTCTTGTCGCGCCTGCGTAAAGTTTTGTTTAACTAATTTCTTTGATCTGCCAACTGGCAGGTGGGACCCAGAAACCAGGTGTCAATTTAACAAGTAAACAAAGTGCCACGTCGACTATGTGGCCGGTCAGCAGGGTGCAATACGGTGCTCTACGGTGAGCTAGTGACTGTATAATCACCGCAAAACTATATACTGACCATAATGAGCATAGTACTATGAAGTCCAGTGACCGTATTGTTACATACGTTGAACGCCAGTGTATTTTTCTCGTTTCAAATTAAGCCATATTAACCGGAAAGGACGTAGTATGGACTAGTACTACTTTGATGTGTCCCGTCAACTCGCAGAACGAGGAGAAGCTTGCTTACTATGCCCTCTCCCTCGCCCACGCATGGTGGCTCACAGGACGAGGAGAAGCTTGCTTACTACATACGCCTACGCTCTCTCCCTCGCCCATGCATGTGGTGGTTCGCAGGACGAGGAGAGGGTTTTGACTACATTGCCCTCTCCCTCGCCCTCACCCTCGTGGTGGACGTGCAGCAGTTCATTCGGTGTCAGATTGCCAGAAGCATATTGTACTGTAGTATCATCATTGTTGGACTTTCCGAAGAGGCGAAGAGCCAAGTGCAAGGTTCATAGGAGTACGAACTATTGAACCTCTTGGCAGGCGATCAGATTTCGGCTATCCTCGGTTTATTCAATTGCAGTCCCACATGTCAGTGAAAATGCAAGACAATGCGTGTCCCCTTTGGTGAGCGGCGTGCCAGACCGACTGTCGGGGGTGCGACGCGAACACGACAGGTGTGCTTTAGGTGTGCCATCTTTTCCTTTTCAACTTGCAAAGTGTAACATTTTCTACTATTTTATTTCGTTTGTTCGTGTGATCGATCGATAGAAATCCAGAACAAAATGATGACGGCGGGGATTTCCCGCGCGTTAGGCGGGCTAGTTGGCCTAGTGGGTTTGAGTGATATGACGTGCTACAGTGCCGTCCAGTTTTCATGTGTGGTAGAAGTATTTCTAGTACAGTAAGTTTTCTTGAAGAAGCGGGTTCAACGAAGTCATGATGGAACTTAGTCCGATGACCTGAAGATTTTGTTAACTTGACTTGATGACTTGAAGATTTTTGTTTCTTAACTTGATGACTTGAAGATTTTGGCTCTTTTCTGGGTTCATTTAGCATATTTAGGCCATTATGTGCATTTTGTAGAAATTTACTACCATCATCCTTATTTATTGGCCCCCTTAGTATTTTGTGCCAAACTTTGACCATAGATTGAACTAAAAAAATAATAATGCATGTCACCAAAAATTGTATCATTGGATTCGTATTTAAACATAGTTTCTAGTGATATTATTTGTAGTTACATGCATCAACATTTTCTTAGATAAATCTAAAGTCAAAATTTAGCAGAAAATGTGAAGGGACCAATAAACCAGGACGGAGGTAGTAGCGTAGAAACATCAAATCCCAGCTACAGCTACACGGGTGTGATGATAGGGACGTGGAATGCCATTCGATCACGATGCACGCGCACGATCCGCGTGGCTGGGCTGGCGACCAATCAGAAAGCAAACCACAATACGGTCAGCACACACAGTTTCCAGAGGCTGCGGAAATAACCGTGTGCAGTAATAAATGTCTAGGATTGAAGGGGAATCCAAATTTCCTTCGTCGTCTATCCTTGAGCTCTTGAAAAACCAATGCACATTACGGTTGTTCGGCCACTCCGCCCGAGAGCTCTCTCCAAGCGTTGTTCATGCCACCGCGCCGCACACTAACCGCTAAGGAAGCGATGGCATCCCGCCGTGCCGAGTTCCTCGACGCCCACCACCGCACACAAAATAGTAAGGAAGCGATGGCATCCCACCGTGCCGAGTTCATCACCGCTCGCGACCTCACACCTACATGAGCGGACATTGAAGCTGCCAAGGCCGAATGGGCGGTAGAGCAAGAGGCGGCCAAAGCCGCACAGTGGGAGCGGAAAAGGAAGAAAGCAATCAAGAAATGAGAGTCCGGTCGCCGCAAGAAAGAAGAGGATGCACACGCTGCGGAGGAGAGCTCGGCGGAGATCCAAGCACGGTGGGGTGTCGCCGGCAAGGCCGGGAAGGAGAACGACGGCGTCTGGCCAGCATGCCCGGATGCCTCCACCTGCTAGGATTGCGGCGGTACCTACCGCGACACTGAGGAGAGATGGGAAGATATCCAACCACGGTGGGGTGCCGTCGACAAGAACGACAAAGCGTACTAGTAGCTAGTGTGTTTGTCTGTGTCGCCCATACGTTTGTTTAATTAATTACGAGCATCTACTAGTTACTACTATAGTTGACCAGGATGGTCGACGTCCCAAATGTCAGCAAACGAATGTATTCTTTCCGATGATATCGAGGAGGAGCAAGGAAACCGCGTGGTATAGTAGTATCACTGCTGATTTATATTTATTTTTTCTTTTTTATGAAAGCTAGCGTTTCAACTCTGACGACAGAGGAGTGCGAAACAGAACACGTGCTGGATGTCCCACACGTCAGCGAAAGGAGTGGGACATGAACAGCATGGTAGAGCGTCTCCAGTTCTTCCACTTCTAGGTTGGAGATCATACGTAGTATATAACGATACAAAGTGCGACCCAGAGAGATAGACGCGTCTAGTGGGAAGGTCTCGGACCATACACGTAAACAAATATCCAACCTAATATGTGCCTGCAATTAATATAGTAGAGTACTTAGGCACGTAGGAGTATGTCATAATATCACCGTGGATTGCACGTACAACATTTAGTGGTAGCAAGACAAATGCCTATATGCCACACAGGTTCATACTATTTGTGCCTGGCTACTTCACTTACTGCGCTACATCACTTAGGTTCGTACATCCCTGGGTACATGTCCGTCTCGTAGTTCCAGTCCCACGTGTTCCTCATAGATGGCATGATCCATAACGGTGGGCAACATGAGTCCATATCATCGCAGATTCTTAGTGTGGCTCCCCATGATGGAGACTCGTCCAAACTGAAGCGGCATATATCAGGGATAGGGGCATTCAAGATATGAACCCGTCGGTGTGCAATGAAAACGCACCAGTTCTTCATGAACGGCAGGCCGTCGGCGTCGTGCACGGAAGGTGGCATCGTTTTCACTATGGGGTAGCTGTCCCCAATGAAAACCGAGTACTCTTCGAGTGTGTTCATCCGCACCCAGGTAGCATCACGGGGGTTGAACACACCGCCGTCCATCTGGTACACCTGGCATCTCAAACCTGGATACATGGTGGCGTGCATGGTTATGGTCCATGCAGTATAATAAGGTGACGTAAGCAGAGGATACAGATTAAAATAAAATACTTTATATTGCTTATTTCTATGAGAGGGAAGGGAAGCAATGTATAGACCAGCTGCGGCATGGGCGACGACAAACAATTTGAGAGTGTTACCTGGGCCATGTACATTAATTAAAGTAGGAGTAGTTTTGTTTGATGGGATTATCGCTACCTAGCTAGTACTACACGGAATTGAAATTGTTAAGTCCTATATAGTTTATTACAACTGGCATTATAAAGTTGCGTAGATGACTATCCCAATAAAAAAAAAGAGGAAATAACTACTCCTGCTCCTGGAGTATAAAGAGACATGTATTGAAATGTTATAAGATGACATGGCAATAAGATATACGATAGCTCCTAACTCTACTACTCTTAGATCAGAGAGAATGGATTACCTGGGTACATGATCAGGGTCCGATCGTGATAGATCGTGGCACCTTGTTGCCCTTCAATGGTACCATGCGTAATGATTGCTAAAATAGTACGTCCCAACTGGGTGTCGTCAGCTACAAGGTTCCAAGTTAGACCAAATGCCCCATGCACATCCATGATCGGCGATCTGATTTTGATCGGGGGATGACTTTGCCCTGCAAAATCATGTAAACAAGGCGGAATTCATAGAAACCGAACGAAAATCATTACATTTCGAAAACTTTTCATGTAAATCAGATGAAATACAATACAGTTTTCATACAAACCAGAGTAAAACCTACTCTAAACATATCCTAAATGATCGCCGGCATCCGTTCCCCATGTCTGGCCATGAGCCCTGAGAACTAAAGCTCCGGCTATTGCCTTCGCCTTTTCCTGTTCCGACTCGGCGCTCTCCAGCTCCGCCTCCGTAGCCTTCTCCTCCAGAGCTCCAGGAAGTGAAGATTTCCACCTCCACGTCACCGCCAATCGGATAATCGGCCCTAGATGTTGTGCCCAACGAGCTTAGATTTGACGGGAGGGGAGAAGCAGTGGCCTTCTTGGGACCCTCGCGGCGGTAACCTGCCATGCACTACTCTTCCTCGCTGCCGGCGGCGCCCACGCAGACGTGTCGGCTTCGTAATCATGGAGGCGGAGCGCGGACGGGGTGGAGCCGGCAATGCCCTTCTTCTGCTCCAGCGACAGTGCATCCCAGAGAGCTTTGGAGCGCGAGGAGGCCATGGCGGGAGTAGTGCCGAGAGGAGAAAGGGGCCGCAGGACAGTGATTGCGGCCAATGAATGCGGCCATGGTTGGGGCTGAAGTTTATATAGCCGGCGAATGGCGATGAGCGGTAGCAGGTGGACTGACGGGTGATACCGGAGTAGGTTCCTCGGCAACTGCATGTCATTAATGTGGGCGGCGCACGGACGAACGGCCGGCCGTGGTGTCATTTCAACACGGAGCAGTCGGGTGCACCAGGAAGCGGCGCTCTCTCGGCCATCATGTTGCTTCAAAGCCGGCGCCAGTGAGAGGTCGCCTTTGCTCTGGCCGGGCATTAATGCGGCACTGACGCTCTGGGGTGGCGCTGATCATTTCAGGCGGGAAGCGCGCGTCGGCAAGGGAGGGGATTTTCGGTGGGCCAGCGCGGGCAGACACGGGCGTGGTGGTGGTATTGATTTTGTACCGTTTCAGGCGTAGTACTGGTAGTTTGCAAAACTACTCTATTGCACTCAGTTTCCAAAAAAAATTGTGGAAAAAAACGTTAATTGCAATGCATGCATGCGTGACCAATAAAAAACTACTACATGCATGCAACGATTTAATGCACATTGTAATCTCAACATGTGATGGGGGCTCTAAATTTGAATTTGAAACTTATAAAATGGAAAAAACAAAACAAATAAACTGGAAGAGAGGGAGTAAACCGTAGGATGTGTCCCATACGAAACAAGTCCCCTGGTTTTCACTGCGAAGATGCGGTTAAAAAATAGCACAGCGTCTTCGTACTCGTACGATAACAAATCGGCCGCAAACAGCATGGTCCACCTTTTACCGCCACGGGCAGGGTTCGTGAAAGCAATCATGATGTCAAACACCGCGATGAGACTGTAATTTTGGTTGGCGCACGACCTTATCGGGGCTTCCGGGATTGCTATCTTCTTCAATTTCACCATGGTTCCATGGTAGCAATTCAGGCGATGGCCCATTGCACGGCCGATCTCAATGTTGGACAAAGGTTCTACGGGAATGATGTCACCGTTGTAGATGTTGTGCAAATTGATGTTGGTACCCTCCCGTACATATGCAAGCCGATCTCCATTGGCACCAAGCCTAACCTGTGAAACAGGGGGCAGCGGGGGAATTATGAAATGGACACGGAAGTAGTCTGTAGAATGCATTTACTACGTGATGAAACTCATCACTTACCTGCTCATCGGACAAAATCCGAGTGCCCCTCAATGTCGGCATCTCAAGGGGCGTCAACTTGCAACTACGGCCATGCTGCGCTGGAGAGACCTGTGGCACCCCGGCTCAGAGAGATCGGAACACCCCGTATTCCAGCCCAGAGATCAAGTCTTCTGGAATACTGTAGGATCGAAAGTAGGTCTAGAGGGGGGTGATTAGACTACTTGACCAAATAAAAATCTAGCCTTTTCCCAATTTTAAGTCTTGGCAGATTTTAGCAACTTAGCACAAGTCAAGCAATCAACCTACACATGCAATTCTAAGAGTGTAGCAGCGGAAAGTAAAACATTGCATATGAAGGTAAAGGGAAGGGTTTGGAGAAGGCAAACGCAATGTAGACACGAAGATTTTTGGCGTGGTTCCGATAGGTGGTGCTATCGTACGTCCACGTTGATGGAGACTTCAACCCACGAAGGGTAACGGTTGCGCGAGTCCACGGAGGGCTCCACCCATGAAGGGTCCACGAAGAAGCAACCTTGTCTATCCCACCATGGCCATCGCCCATGAAGGACTTGCCTCACTCGGGTAGATCTTCACAAAGTACGCGATCCCCTTGCCCTTACAAACTCCTTGGTTCAACTCCACAGTCTTGTCGGAGGCTCCCAAGTGACACCTAACCAATCTAGGAGACACCACTTTCCAAAAGGTAATAAATGGTGTGTTGAAGATGAACTCCTTGCTCTTGTGCTTCAAATGATAGTCTCCCCAACACTCAACTCTCTCTCATAGATTTGGATATGGTGGAAAGATGATTTGAGTGGAAAGCAACTTGGGGAAGGCTAGAGATCAAGATTCTTGTGGTTGGATTGGAATGTCTTGGTCTCAACACATGAGTAGGTGGTTCTCTCTCAGAAAATGAGTAGTGGAAGTGTAGGCACGTTCTGATGGCTCTCTCTTCAATAGAGAAGGGGGTGGAGGGGTATATATAGCCTCCACACAAAATCTAACCGTTACACACATTTGACCCAACTCGGTCAGACCGAATAGAAGAACTCGGTGAGACTGATTAAATTCAAAATGTGAACGATAGGATTTTCGGTGGGATCGACATGATCAACTCGGTGGGACCGATGCGCTAGGGTTAGGACAAAACCTCATCTCGGTGTGACCGATTGCATGAACTCGGTGAGACCGATTTCAGCAATGGGCAAACAAAGAGTTGCTCAGGCAAACTCGGTGGGACCGATCGCTCCTTTCGGTGATACTGAAATGTTACGAAAGGGAAACAGAGAGTTTGCATTGTGAACTCGGTGGGACCGATCACTCATTTCGGTGAGACAGAAACGTTACGAAAGGAAACAGAGAGTTTGCAATCCCATCTCGGTTAGACCGAAATCCCTATCGGTGAGACCGAACTAATTAGGGTTTCTGGCTATGGCTATGTCAAAAGAACTCGGTGGCACTGAATAGATCAAATCGGTGGGGCCGAATTTGACTTTAGGTTTAGGACATATATGGAATTGAGAAAGTGGTTGAGGGCTTTGGAGCATATCACTAAGCATTTTGAGCAAGTAGACCATTAAGCAACACATCATCCCCTTTTAATAGTATTGGCTTTTCCTATGGACTCAATGCGATCTTAGATCACTAAAATAGAAATGAAGAGTCTTGAGCTTTTGCCAATATTTGTCCTTAGCATTTTGAGGGGTCCACATCTCTAGTCCATGTGCCATGCCAATCATTGAACTACCTGAAATATTTAACTTGAATGGATATTAGTTCAATGAGCTATATGTTGTTATGAATTACCAAAACCACCCAGGGATTAGTTGCACTTTCAATCTCCCCCTTTTTGGTAATTGATGACAACATATAGATCAAAGCTTCGACAAATGATAATATGAATGAAATATATCGTCGCTTTGAGAAATATGTGATAAGCAAGAGCTCCCCCTAAATTTGTGCATTATTTAAAATTTGCTTTTGAATGCAAATGCACAATCAATTAGGATCATGGGTTACTCTTCCATGTCACATACATCTTGGTGGAGCACTCAAAATGATAGAATATAAATAACATGCACTCATCACCAAGGCAAACATGATTGATCATACACTAGTAATAAGATATCATCATTCAAGCACACATTAAAGCATAATATGATCAATCACATGATCATAAGAGTTTGAGATACTCTTATCTCACACACAAGCATAAATATTGTAGCAAACAAATGATCAAATAACAAGTAGCAAGAGAGGCAAACAAAAGCAAAACACTCTCTCTCTCTCTCTCGAAGCCTACGATCTATACACTTTAGCATAAATATTGTAGCAAACAAACGATCAAATAACAAGTAGCAAGAGAGGCAAACGAAAGCAAAACACACACACACACTCTCTCTCTCTCAAAGCCTATGATCTATACACTTTCTCCCCCTTTGGCAACAAGTTACCAAAAAGCTTGAAAATGCATAGTGCTATGCGGCACTCTAAGCACGATCTCCGGGAGCTCCGGTGTGCGAAGATGGCGTGGAGAGGACAGCATCTGCAAAAGCTTCCGATGATGACTGAGGAATTGGAGGAGTTGCAACTGGAGGGGCAACTGGGGCAGTGGCTGCAGGTGCTGAAGTGGTGGCTCTTGTGTCACTGACTGGCATAGCTACAGACCTGTTGGCTCTAGGCACTCTCTGAAATGCCTCTGTGGTAGCTCTTCCTCTCCTGTCCTCTTCTCTGTTCTGGCTATCACTATTGTCTGACATCTCTGACACTGAAAGCTGACCCTGTGAATAGATAGGTTGAGATAGAGTGGATAAGCATCACAAAGTACAGCCATTTTGCAAAACAAATGAGTCAAAAACTTAGTCTTAGTTTTCTACAGAAAGCATTTCGGAGCTACCAATATTACAAACTCGGTGACACCGAAGCAGCTTTAGAGTCTAAACATGTGAAATCGGTCAGACCGAGACACAGTTCGGTGACTCCGAGATGCTAGGGTTTCATAGAGAAATGAACTCAGTCACACCGATTGGTATGTTTCGGTCAGACCAAAAAATACTTGTGCTATGCCCTGAGCCAAATCGGTGAGACCAAAATCCTAATATCGGTCGGTCCGAGATGAGTTCGGCGGAAACCTAAACCTAAATTTTTGCATCAAATCTAATCTAACGGAGTTTCCAGTGGATAGAGTAGTCTCAAAACGTGGCAAGATTCATGGCATTGATCTTTGTGCTTGGAATCGGAGTGGGGAAGGCACAAAGGGACAAGTTCATACCCTAACTTGGCGATGAACTCGCTACGGCGACAACGGCGGTGAAGATTCCCGTTGACGGCGGCGAAAACCGGCGGCAGGAGGATGACGATCCGGAGACCTCTAGTCGGCATAGCTGGACATGCGCGGGCGAAGCGTTTGGAGGAATTTCCAAATTTTCAGCCCATGGGTATATATGTACAGTCACTGTTGGTGTGACCGAGTGGAACAACTCGGTGGCACCGAGATGCAGAATCGCAAGCGGTTGCTGCAACTCGGTGTGACCAAAAGGTTCAAATCGGTTGCACCGAGATTAAAACTTAGATCAACTTAATGAACTCGGTGTGACCGAATGGGATGGATCGGTCAGACCGAAATGCACTAAGAAGTTTTGGAAGTTAAGTCTATGACGAATCGGTGGCTACGAGTGCTCCTCACTCAGAGGGTCCGAATATGACTTGATCAAACTTTGTGATGTAGCATGAATAGAGTTTGAGACAAGAAAAGCATAAATAGCTAGAGGGAGTACTTAGGCATTCTTGTCCATCCATTTGGCAGAAAGAAGAAAAACCAAACAATCAAAACAACAAATGGATGTCCTCGAATGGAGAAAAAATTATGCATCCAACATGCTCACACAATAAGATAGCAAATGAAATATGTGTCAAAGCGTGCACAAACACTCTAGCATCTATCAAGAAATTGGCGATGACTAGGTCATCTATATATGAGTATATTGACTTAGGAGTCAAATGAGAACATTTGATCATAGGTCATACTCATCGTTTAAGCACAAGTGGGGTTACCACTTTTACATAAAGCATTGTTGTGTTCACACCATTAGAGTTGCTTTAGCTCAATTCTTAGAGTAAAGCTTCCCCTAGATGTGATATCCCCCCTAAGAGGGATGAACTAACCTTGGGTTTTGTCAATGATGACTTCATGTAGATGTTGAAGATGTGGATGCTCAATGTTGATGTAGATCATTTGGAGCAATCCATTGGAGTGAGTTGCACTTTCAATACCTACATGGGTTAGTCCCACAAGGAACACACAAGGATATCCATAGACATAGAGTGAAATACACATATGATGTTGTCCATGAAAGCATTAGGTTACCTTGTCCCTTGTCTTACCAACAAGAGGGTTTGTGACTCCTTGAACTAGTGCAAGATATGGAAGTTGATTGCACTTGTCCTTGCCAAAATGAATATGAGTGAAGTATGTTGGCGGAGTCACCCTCAAGAACTCTCTAGTTCTTATTCTTTGGGATCCACATCATCTTGATGGGAATCCTTGGAGTTGTAGTCGTACTTGATGAAGTAGAACTTGATGTAGTCTTGGGAACCCACTTGACCAAAGCCTTAGGAGCTTCTTCAAATGCATCAATCTCCTCTTGAAGCTTATCCTTGCCTTTTAGCTTGTGGTCTTGTGGTGGAAGATCATCTTGATCTTGTGTTCCCTTGAAAGAAGAGGGATCATACTTCTCTTGTTGAGGAACAAACTTCGTATTGGGGTATTGATCTTCTTCCCACTCAACTCCATTGGCATTGAACTTGCGTTCAAAACCAACACCTTGATTCTTCCGGTGCCTTCCTTGCTTGCGTACAATTTCCTCAAATTGCTTACTTCCAGCAAGGCTCTTGTAAACACCTTTATCTATAATTCCCTTCAATAAGATATTTTCTTGCTCAAGCATAACTTGGCTAAGAGAATCATTAGTGGAATCAAGAGAACTACTAGAAGCAACAATATTGGATTTAACATGATTATTGTTACTACTAGAAGAAGAATCTTTCTTGTACTTGTTGCTAGATTTTACTTGTGGCATGTAAGTAGACAAAAGTAAACGCTTGGCAATGTAAGAAGAACTTTTCTTACGAAGATCATCATTGATTGCTTTTAAGAACCCATGCTCTTGCTCTAGATTGAGCTTTTCAAAGCGTAGCTTCTCATGAGTCTTTAAAAGCTCTCGATGATCCTCTAAGGTAGTTTCATGAGCTAACTTAAGAGTGTTTAATTCTTAAGTTAGACACTCAATCTCCTTCTTATCATTGTCATTCATTTCATCTTGATTAGCATGATTAACAGCAATTTCATCATAGTTTTCGTCACTAGAGTTGTCAACAAGTAAATCATCATCACCTAGCAAATCATCATCATCACTATTGAAATCAACATACTCGGGGTGTGATACCTTGGGGCCTTTAGCCATGAAGCATCTTCCAATCCCTTCATTTGGTGAGTCAAATATGTCGTAGGAGTTGGATGACACAAGTGCAAGACCGGCAACACCTTCATCTTGAGTATGTTTGGAGTCGGAGTGATAACTTCTCTCGGAGTGGTGTTCAGAGTCGGAACCGGATACCCATTCACCAACATGAGCTTGATATCTTCGTCTTGTGTAGCTCTTTGATGACCTGTCCTTCCTTTCTGAATCCTTGCTTCTGCGAGAGGGTCTTCATTCATAACGATCATCTCTACTCCTCTCTCTTGGAGGTGATTCCTCTCTTTTACTCCTCCTTTTAGGTGAGTCTTCTCTTCTTTTGTAGGGAGCCGTACACTCATTGGAATAGTGTCCGGGTCTTCCACAATTATAGCAAATTCGTTCACGACTAGAAGATCTTTTGTCATAGTAGGACCTTGACTTGGAACTTCTCTCTTTGCTTCTACTCTTGTAGAACTTGTTGAAGTTCTTCACCATTAGGCTCAATTCTTCATTGAAGGCTTGTTTCTCACTTGATGTTGTAGGAGCATCACATGAAGTTTTGTAAGCACCACTAGACTTGTTGTGAAGCTCTTCTTTATCCTTGAGTGACATCTCATGAGCAACAATTCTACCAATGACTTTCGTTGGCTTGAGATCTTTGTAATTGGGCATCATTTGGATCAAAGTGCACACGGTATCATATTTTCCATCCAAGGCTCTTAGGATCTTCTTGATGATGAATCTGTCGGTCATCTCTTCACTTCCTAAGCCGGCAATCTCATTTCTGATGAGAGCAAGCCTAGAGTACATTTCAGTGACACCTTCACCATCCTTCATTTTGAACTTGTCAAGTTGACTTTGAAGCACATCCAATTTGGATTCCTTGACGGACTCGGTACCTTCGTGCATATCAACCAAAGTATCCCAAATTTCCTTTGCATTCTCAAGACGGCTGATTTTGTTGAATTATTCGGGGCACAATCCGTTGAAGAGGATATCGCAAGGTTGAGCGTTGTATTGCAACATCTTCAATTCTTCTGCAGTTGCTTCACGATTCGGTTCTCTTCCATCTTCGAAGAATTCACCTTGCAAACCAATACATACAATAGACCAAACGGCGGGGTTATGTCCAAGAATATGCATTTTCATCTTATGCTTCAAACTAGCAAAATTAGTACCATCAAAGTAAGGACCCCTACGGTGGTAATTTCCCTCGCTAGATGCCATACTCTCCTAGGTTGTGAAACCAAGGCTATGATCACCAAAGCTATGGAAATCAAGGCAAATGGAGACCAAAGCTCTGATACCACTTGTAGGATCGAAAGTAGGTCTAGAGGGGGGGTGATTAGACTACTTGACCAAATAAAAATCTAGCCTTTTCCCAATTTTAAGTTTTGGCAGATTTTAGCAACTTAGCACAAGTCAAGCAATCAACCTAAACATGCAATTCTAAGAGTGTAGCAGTGGAAAGTAAAACATTGCATATGAAGGTAAAGGGAAGGGTTTGGAGAAGGCAAATGCAATGAAGACACAAAGATTTTTGGCATGGTTCTGATAGGTGGTGCTATCGTACGTCCACGTTGATGGAGACTTCAACCCACGAAGGGAAATGGTTGCGCGAGTCCACGGAGGGCTCCACCCACGAAGGGTCCACGAAGAAGCAACCTTGTCTATCCCACCATGGCCATCGCCCACGAAGGACTTCCCTCACTCGGGTAGATCTTCACGAAGTAGGCGATCTCCTTGCCCTTACAAACTCCTTGGTTCAACTCCGCAATCTTGTCAGAGGCTCCCAAGTGACACCTAACCAATCTAGGAGATACCACTCTCCAAAAGGTACTAAATGGTGTGTTGATGATGAACTCCTTACTCTTGTGCTTAAAATGATAGTCTCCCCAACACTCAACTCTCTCTCACAGATTTGGATATGGTGGAAAGATGATTTGAGTGGAAAGCAACTTGGGGAAGGCTAGAGATCAAGATTCTTGTGGTTGGATTGGAATGTCTTGGTCTCAACACATGAGTAGGTGGTTCTCTCTCAGAAAATGAGTAGTGGAAGTGTAGGCACATTCTGATGGCTCTCTCCTCAATAGAGAAGGGGGTGGAGGGGTATATATAGCCTCCACACAAAATCTAACCGTTACACACATTTGACCCAACTCGGTTAGACCGAATAGAAGAACTCGATGAGACCGATTCAATTCAAAATGTGAACGTTAGTATTTTCAGTGGGACCGACGCGCTAGGGTTAGGGCAAAACCTCATCTTGGTGTGACCGATTGCATGAACTCGGTGAGACCGATTTCAGCAATGAGCAAACAGAGAGTTGGTCAGGCAAACTCGGTGGGATCGATCGCTCCTTTCAGTGATACCGAAACATTACGAAAGGGAAATAGAGAGTTTGCATTGCGAACTCGGTGGGACCGATCGCTCATTTCGGTGAGACCGAAACATTACGAAGGGAAACAGAGAGTTTGTAATCCCATCTCAATGACACCGAAATCCCTATCGGTGAGACCGAACTGATTAGGGTTTCTGGCTATGGCTATGTCAAAAGAACTCGGTGGCGCCGGATAGATCAAATCGGTGGGGCCAAGTTTGACTTTAGGTTTAGGACATATATGGAATTGAGAAAGTGGTTGAGGGCTTTGGAGCATATCACTAAGCATTTTGAGCAAGTAAACCATTAAGTAACACCTCATCCCCTTTTAATAGTACTGGCTTTTCCTATGGACTCAATGTGATCTTGGATCACTAAAATAGAAATGAAGAGTCTTAAGCTTTTGCCAATATTTGTCCTTAGCATTTTGAGGGGTCCACAATTCTAGTCCATGTGCCATGCCAATCATTGAACTACCTGAAATATTTAACTTGAATGGATATTAGTTCAATGAGCTATATGTTGTTATGAATTACCAAAACCAACCAGGGATTAGTTGCACTTTCAAATACGGCACTGCTTAGCATAGAACAAATTAGATCTTTATTACAAATACCCGAGGATACAAGGGTTCTGATATAACAGTGATTTACATCGGCACTGTGACTCTATGCCTGCTCAGGTTGCTCTATGCTAGCAGCCGAACAACTCGTAGCAGCGGAATATCTTCTAGCAGTAGACCAACGATGACAGCGATGGACTCCACTCCGCAGGGACTCTGGCTGGAACGCGTATCCTAGCACACAAACTCGGGACCCTCGTCAAGCAAGCAAACATGGCATGACCTGCAAACTGGCATGACACGCCATGTGAGTACTTTGAATGTACTTGCAAGCTCACAGCAACCAAAGCAATCAAGACATACAACAACATGGCATTTACAGGTTTAAATAATGATGAACATGATATCACTTAGAACAATACGAGCTGAACATGGCAAGAACATATGAACATGATACTGCTAGCATGCAGCATGTTAACATTATCATGCACCAACTTACTCTGTTCGGAGGTTACCTTGTAACCAACACATGTATCACTTACCATCATGGTCATCACACGATCACTTCAGGATCAAATCAAGCTTGGTATTAACAATACCGTAGTAATCATCACCTGATCACAAGGAGCCTGATATTTACCCGTGATTATCGCATAACACCACATACATCAACCTCTTCGGTATTAACGATACCCTTGTGATCCTCTCCTGATCACATCAAGATCAACCAACTTCTTTCCTCATTGAACCGAGGTTGTTTATTAGTCAGATTTTTATTACTGTTGACCCATAATGTGACCTACTACGAATTGGGCCCATATCCGCGGGTGCGGCTATCGATAGATTATACACTCTGAAGAGGTTAGTACACTGTACCCACACCACAGAACCCATGGCCTCGTGCTCCCATTCGGGTGGACCAACCGTGTTCTGACAAAACCGATCTACTACATGACACTCTCCCGGCCACTCTGACCAACTCCCCTTTGGGCTAAGTCATGGGTGGCCCCGATGCCACTCTGGACATCCAACGGCCACCGTCATGGCAAAATAAAAATGGTCCCAAACGGGGACAACCCGGGTACAACACAACTCGGGCACACAAGGTTATTGCCGCCTACCGGGCCAGGGTAGCGCGCACACCTAACCTTCCCTAGTTGGAGGCATCGGCAAGAGGAATGACAATAGACCGCATTAGGGCCTTCCCATAAAGGCAAATGTGGTTGCACTGGTCAGCTCGTCTCAATGGCACTATGACTCAGCCAACAGGTGTTCAAGTTCACTTAATATCCGGTTAAAATTGAAAAGTAAATAGCTGAGCCATAATAAAGTAACATGATGGAACGGCAATGCATATGAGCTAATATCAACATGAACATGGATGGGAGGTTTAACCATATACAGCCTTAGCATCAACAATAATAAAGCACTTAGTCTACTAGATGCAGATGAACATGGAATAGGGATGATCAGGTATATCACAAGTACTTTTCATAACTGACGATAATAATGCGTCAGAGAACATCATTATTACCAGCATGTCCTACTAACAAGCATGACATACGAGAATAATACTAGCAAGTAGTAACATGCGAACAGGGTGCATAAGAACATAGCATGATGATAAGCATAGATCCACAAGCATAACCGAAATAGTAATAGCAGTAGCAACTGAGCAAGCAATTATTAAATATTCAAGTGGAAACCATGGCTACTGCAAATCCATCATGAAAGTGGATGTCGTGGCTTGCCTGGGGATGAATAATACACCGGGAAGAAGTGCGGTGAAGCTGCGGAAAGACTTGCCGGAAAAGCTTCTCTCTCGGAGGGGGCTAGATAAGGGCAAGGGAAAAATGGTCATTTTCAATATGTGACAACATAGTGAAAATGGTACCAACAGAACGGGCTCGACGAGGCGAAGACGTGGGCTTTGGATTCACCTGATTTGGAGTTACGGTCGCGGAGATATGGTCGGTTGAAGTCCAGGGACCAATCTGTAAAATGAATCTTCACAAACCAGCCCCTGACTGATAAAACAGAAAGCGCATTCTCAATAATACGTTTTCGGAGCAGAGAAGCGTATTCTAGCCTGAAACAAAGCTAAAGTACGCTTTCATTATCAGAAAACATACTCATCGAAATGCGTTTTCACTTATCCACGTCAGCGGGCCGGCTAGGCCACTAACGTGCGGGGTCCACCTTATCCTTCTCTCTCTCCCGTTCCCTTCTTCCTCCTCCCGATCAGAACAAAGAGGGGGCGAAGCAGAGGCGAGGCAGAGGTAGAGGCCGGCACGGGCCTCGCCGCCTCGGGCCACCTCCGGCCGGGGCGAGGGCACCGACGGCCTCGGGGAGGGGCGGCGCGACCATTCGGAGGGAGAGCGCGGGCCGGGGAAGGGCGGAGCGGCCATGGCTCACGGTGGCAGAGGGATCGGGAGGCGGCGGCCGTTCTTGGGGGCGAGGCCCTAGTGGCTCCGGCGACGGGCTGAAGATAGAGGAGGGGTCGCCGACCAGCAGAGGAGTGGCTGGTGAGGTTAGGAGGTGGAGGGAAGGCTCGGCTGGCTCAGAATCGAGCGGGGACCAAGGACAGCCATGGCGGCCAAGGCGAGGGGGATGGTGCTCTGGTGGTCTAGGGAGGAGGCTAAGGAGTGGATGGGATGCGCAAGGACTCGGGGAGGCCATATATAGCTGAGGTGGAGGGCTCGAGAGCACTCGAGAACTCTCGGCCGACCGGACAAGGAGAGAGCAGAGGAGCTCAGGTCACGGGCAAGCTCGATGCGACTCAATGACGGTGAGATAGGACAGGGTAGAGGCACAAGACGAAGCAGAGTATCACAGGGGAGCTCCAGGACACGGCGATGGCTCGAGAAGAGGAGGGAGCGGACGAGAACAGTGGCCACGGTTTGCCAAAGCGCGCTGGTGAGCATGCTAGCTACGCAGTCACCGCGTGAACAGGTGCACTCTGGCCGGCCTAGTCATGTCAGGGGGATTGGCCATTTAAAGGAGAGACCCAAGGAGGAAGGAACCAAGGACAGGGGCAAAGAAGAGATTTACACATGACTCCAAAGCAGATCAACAACAAGGTGCTTGATGTGAAGTGAGAGAGATTGAGCAGGAGATAGACTCTGGTCTTTAGCTGAGAGTGATCACATACTAAGATGATCATCTCTGCAAATTTGCAGCTCATTTAGATGAGTATAAGTGGCACTTGCTGTAGAAAGTACCCCACTGGTCATAAATGCAAATGATGAAGCTGTGCTCACATAGTGCACTAGATTGAGCTGAAATTTGGAGAAGATGCATAATTTGGGCATATGAAGATACTGTAAAAATTTCATACCATTTGGATACACCAAAATGGTACTTCCTTCACAGTGGTCCTCTCTAGACAAAAACTAAGAAAAATTCTAGAGAAATATTGAATGAATTAAATGAACCCAAATTTGGTGGAGGGATTTTATATGAGTAGGAGCATGTCCTGGTAAATTTTCAGCAATAACGAAGCAATATAAAATATAGTTGCTTCACACTCTGAAAATCTGACCAGAAACCAAGATTTGAAGGTGTGATCACATATATAGTTGGATGGAGCTGAAAATTGGTGGAGTGTCAATATTTGATCATATTAAGGATTTTGCAAAATTTCAACTCATTTGGATATTACTAGCCAGTACTTCCTTCACCAAGGCTTCCATCTGACAAATTTTTTGGAAAATTGCTGAGGAAGATTGGCTAGGCAAATGGAGCTGAATTTCGTCATGAGGCAATGATTTGGATGTGATAGCATGCAAAAAAAGTTTGTGAGCAATCAACAAAAGATAGGTGGCACTTCCTTCACAGAAGGCCACTCTCGACAGAAATGAAGAATGAATATTATGAATTATTTTTGAACTGGATAAGGAAGGTTTGGACATATTTGGGGCATATATGATCCAAACAATTTATGAGAATTATTTGGGAATTTTTTGGAAAACAGAAATATAGGTTGCTTCACAACCTATAGCAAATAGGGTTATTCCTTTAATAGAAAAGGGATATTCCCAATCAAAAAAGAATTTGGGATTTGGGCTAAGATAGGAAATGATATGATCATGGGATGGTTTTGAGGATGATAAGCCACTTTAGAAAGGAAGAAGAGATCATCTTCTCCAGTTTCCAGACCACAAAGCCACATAAAAGTAATTCAAATAAAAAATCCAAAGAAAAAGAAAAGAAAAAGAAAGGGCCAAAATCCAGGGTGTGACAAACCTTCCCCCCTTAAAGAAATCTCGTCCTCGAGATTTGGTTACTCAGGGAACAAGTATGAATATTCTGTCTTAAGGAAACCGTTTCCATCTCGGGTATCCTTTTTCCTTATATGATGTTCCCGTTGAATTTCATATGACTTGACTGTCTCGCTCTGGGGTGGTTTGCTTCACTGTATCCTCATTCTGACGGATATTACCTCACATGTTCATGCTTGCACTGGCTCCAATTTCTTTCATATCTGCTGACTTAGCTGGGATGCGAAAGATTATCATTACGGGAATATATGCCCTTCTCACAAGTTCGAGAGTGGTTTCTGATGGATGTGTCACACTGACCACATTCCATGGAGTTCTGAACAACTTTCTTGGTGGACACCAAATATCTTACTCCTTGCAATGGGTTGCTCAAATAGTTGCATGTCCTCCGGGTTCAACACAGTGTTGTGAATCATAATTGTTCTCCTGGCGGAATCTGACTTCTTGCAGGTATTCCTGAATCACCTTGACTGGCTTGACTGTCTTGAGTATCAAATGCGTACCAAGGATTTGACTGTCACCTGTCGGGACCAGTATGAAGGAGTATGGCCTTATAACAATAGTATCCACAGACTTGACTGATGGTGGTTCTGGCAGAAGAATCTTGTTCCTGACATGCTATCCTTAAACTGATTCCCATATGTGAGGGCACATGCTTCGAGATCGTTGTTCAACATTCATATTACCATGTGAATAGTTGGCCATGCGATGTTTTAACACCATCGCTGGAGTCAAACTGTAGAATTGGCCTTTTGTCTGACATGACAGACTTGGATATTCGATACTGACAATTCTGAGCATATACAGTTGGCTGAGTAGGTTACCTTGATATGAGGTCCTTACCAAAAATAGAGTAGACCCCTTAGGTGAATATTCATGGTGATCGATACTGAACCAGACTGTCCTGGGTAGCTGTACCATGTTGGTCATGCGACAATTATTATACCTGTATTGCCGGTCTTGCTTCTTCAATATTGTTTTCTTTGTCTAGATCTTTTTGCCAAAAGAACTTGGCCAAATATACTCTTGATTCTTTGTGTGACCATAGGTACTGTCAAGTGTAGTATTCCGGCAATCATACTTTATCCTTGTTCATGGCTTACATAATATATACCCGGTTCACGTGTGCTTGTACGGAACTCATTGTTGTCATCAATCATACAGGATTGTGACAAAGGTTAATGATATCACCTTGTCGAGTGTGAGGAAGCTGACCTTGATAAGCACTGCCAAAATTGTTGCCCCATGTTATCTTTCTTCAAAGCTTGTCAGCCCTTGCATCACCCCCTGAGGTGTATAACTGGCTTTCTTCCTCTTGCATAACTGGTGAGGTTGTCGGATCCTTACCGTGATTTCATCATCATACGAGTGACTTTTATGAATTTGGCAGCATGCTCACAGTAGCTGATTCTCGAGGCGGACTAGTGTTCTGACTGATTCTTGCTTCTGACCAAGCTGTTGCGGATCTGATTCTTAGGATGTACTGCCATATACTGCCACCTCACGGTGTGTTATCTTGAACCAGTGTCGTACTGAGGAAGATTGGATAGCTTATGTTGTAAGCCATCGAGAGTATCGTGCTGAGGATGATTGAATAGCTTGTGCTCGAAGCTTTCATAAGGCAGCTTGCTGAAGAAGGCTGGGTATCATACTTCAGAAGCTTCCCCCCTTAATGGCTTGCTGGGGAAGACTCGGTACCTTATACCGAAAGCTTTTGCAGTAGCTTACGAAAGAAGCCTGAGTATCTTGCACAGGAAGTCATCCACGTATCGTACTGAGGAAGATAGTGGAATCTTGCATTGGAAGCTTCTTTCGTAGCTTGTGAAGGAATATTGGGTTGCTTACACCAGAAGCTTCTCTTTGTGATATTGCGGATTGAATGCCATATATATACCATCTTAATATTCCTGCTGTTGATTACCTGTATGAAAAGGTTGTTCGACTATCCCTCTTGCCGAGTATATCACATTCTGGCATGCTTCTGGGGTGTAGCATTGTTTCAAATTTCTCTCATAGCAGAATCAAACCTTGAATATGAGCTGTACATTTGATAACATACTATAGGTCTTGTACTTGTCTTCCGGTTGATTTCATCATTACTGATGTGAAGATTGCATCACTGTTGTAGACTTGATGCTGATAATCAAGCCAGGATATCATTTGCATTCAGACCAAATATTCCCAATACAATACAGTCGGCTGAGAATTCCATAATGTTTAGCTGAGCTTCCAAATATTTGAACTCCTCACTGATTCTTCGGGTCCGGTGTCGGTTGACGAGCAACTTTAATAAGGGGAAATAAGGCAACACCGAGGGCCCAAAGAAAGAAGCAAAAGAAACGACGAAAACAAAAGCACACAAAGCATACAAATAATATTATATTCAAGCAACATCACATATCACTGCTACTCCCAACAATAACATGCATGCATACTTAAGCACATAAAGCTCGCAAGAACTCCAGTTGTACGATCTAATATGTTGTGGCGGTGTGCACGAAAGTGAATCCACGTGTGGAAAGAGTTGGTGTAAACAGAGCTACAATAAGTGCTGGATTAACACCGGTTGCAGCTGGACGGGCACGGAGGTGAGGGCGGACTTGGTGATTATGTAGCAAGACATGAATGTCACGACCACATCATCATCAAGCGGACGCAAGGAAACCGTACACGTTCAAAGAATGGGTGGCAGGGTAGGATAGCGGTGGAAAATAGGGCTTGCTGGCATTGCCCTTTTCTGATAACAAAGATCAGTAAAGGTTGCCAACGTAGCAAGTCGGAAGGCACGATTCGGTATGGAAACATGTCCATCACCAAAACAATAGGGGTGGTTGACAGAAGGGTACTGGCCCGATACTAGAGCACAAATCCTGCAAATGGGGTTTGGGACACTTGCTACCTCGGCATCACTCCGCTGGGACAGAGATGACGCCAAACACCGAAAAGCAGGTATGCAAAACTGGAGGTGCTGGTAGTGGATCGAGACCGATGCCACCTACACTCACAAGATAAACCGTTAGCGACCAGATAATAAAGCTATATGCATGCTATGCATCAAACAAATGCAGCAACCAAATGCATCAAACCGACTTTACCCTATACTACCGCTTCTAACGCTCGCGCGGACTAGGGCGCCTACAGCCAGACCTGCTCTAATACCAACCGTTGTGGCACCCCGGCTCAGAGAGACCGGAACACCCAGTATTCCAGCCTAGAGATCAAGTCTTCTGGAATACGGCACTGCTTGGCATAGAACAAATCAGCTCTTTATTACAAATACCCAGGGACAAGGGTTCTGATATAACAGTGATTTACATCGGCACGGTGAATCTACACCCACTCAGGTTGCTCTATGCTAGCAGCCGAACAACTCATAGCAGCAGAATATCTTCTAGCAGCGGAACAATGACGACAGCGATGGACTCCACTCCGCAGGGACTCTAGCTGGAACGCGTATCCTAGCTCGCAAACTCGGGACCCTCGTCAAGCAAGCAAACACGGCATGACCTGCAAACTGGCATGACACGCCTGGTGAGTACTTTTAATGTACTCGCAAGCTCACAGCAACCAAAGCAATCAAGACATACAACAGCATGGCATTTACAGGTTTAAACAATGATGAACATGATATCACTTAGAATAATGCGAGTTGAACATGGCATGAACATACGAACATGCATGATACCGCTAGCATGCAGCTTGTTAACATTATCATGCACCAACTTATTATGTTGAGAGGTTACCTTGTAAACAACACATGTATCACTTACCATCATGGTCATCACACAATCACCTCAGGATCAAACCAAGCTTGGTATTAACAATATCGTAGTAATCATCACATGATCACAAGGATCTTGATCTTTACCCGTGATTATCGCATAACACCACAAACATCAACCTCTTCGGTATCAACGATACCCTTGTGATCCTCTCCTGATCACATCAAGATCAACCAACTTCTTTCCACATCGAACCGGGGTTGTTTATTAGTCAGATTTTTATTACTGTTGACCCATAGTGTGACCTACTACGAACTGGGCCCATATCCGCGGGCACGGCTATCAATAGATTATACACTCTGCAGAGGTTAGTACACTGTACCCACACCACAGAACCCATGGCCTCGTGCTCCCATTCGGGTGGAGCAACGGCGTTCTGACAAAACCGATCTACTGCATGACACTCTCCCGACCACTCCGACCAACTCCGCTTTGGGCTAAGTCATGGGTGGCCCCGATGCCACTCTGGACATCCAACGGCCATCATCGTGGCAAAATAAAAACGGTCCCAAACAGGGACAACCCGGGTACAACACAACTTGGGCACACAAGTTTATTGCCGCATATCGAGTCAGGGGAGCGTGCGCACCTAACCTTCCCTAGTTGGAGGCACCAGGAAGAGGCATGACAATAGACCGCATTAGGGCCTTCCCATAAAGGAAAATGTGGTTGCACTGGTCAGCTCGTCTCGATGGCACTATGACTCAGCCAACAGGTGTTCAAGTTCATTTAATATCCGGTTAAAATTGAAAAGTAAATAGCTGAGCCATAATAAAGTAACATGATGGAACGACAATGCATATGAGCATGATATCAACATGAACATGGATGGGAGGTATAACCATATACAGCCTTAGCATCAACAATAATAAAGCACTTAGTCTACTAGATGCAGATGAACATGGCATAGCGATGATCAGGTATATCACAAGTACTTTTCATAAACTGATGATAATAATGCATCAGAGAACATCACTATTACCAGCATGTCCTACTAACAAGCATGACATACGAGAATAATACTAGCAAGTAATAACATGCGAACAAGGTGCATAAGAACATAGCATGATGATAAGCATGGATCCACAAGCATAACCGATATAGTAATAGAAGTAGCAACTGAGCAAGCAATTATTAAATATTCAAGTGGAAACCATGGCTACTACAAATCCATTATGCAAGTGGCTATCGTGGCTTGCCTGGGGATGAATAATACACTGGGAAGAAGTGCGGTGAAGCCGCGGAAAGACTAGCCAAAAAAGCTTCTCTCTCGGAGGGGGCTAGATAAGGGCAAGGGCAAAATGGTCATTTTTAGTATGTGACAACATAGTGAAAATGGTACCAATAGAACGGGCTCGACGAGACGAAGATGTGTGCTTTGGATTCACCTGATTTGGAGTTACAGTCGCGGAGATATGGTCGGTTGAAGTCCAAGGACCAATCTGTAAAAAGAATCTGCACAAACCAGCCCCTGACTGATAAAACAGCAAGCGCATTCTCAATAATACGTTTTCGGAGCAGAGAAGCGTATTCTAGCCTAAAACAGAACTAAAGTATGCTTTCGTTATCAGAAAATGCACTTCAGACGTCTCCAACGTATCTATAATTTTTGCTTGTTCCATGCTATTATATTATCATTCTTGGATGTTTTACAATCATTTTATAGCAACGTTATATCATTTTTTGGGACTAACCTATTGACATAGTGCCTAGTGCCAGTTGTTGTTTTTTGCTTGTTTTTTACTTCGAAGAAAATCAATACCAAACGGAGTCCAAACGCAGCAAAACTTTTTGGAGAATTTTTCTAGACCAGAAGACACCTGTTGGGCTAAAGAAGTACCGAAGGGGGCTCCGAGGGGTGCACAACCCACCAGGGTGCGCCTGGGGGCCCAGGCACGCCCAGGTGGGTTGTGCCCACCTCGGTGGCCTCCCGCACCGCCTCTTCACCCTATAAATACCCAAATAATCCAAAAACCCTAGGGGAGTCGACGAAACACAATTCCAGCCGCCGCAAGTTCCAGAACCACGAGATCCAATCTAGACACCATCACCGAGGGGTTCATCATCCTCATTGGTGCCTCTTCGATGATGTGTGAGTAGTTCATTGTAGACCTGCCGGTCCGTAGGCAGTAGCTAGATGGCTTCTTCTCTCTTTTTGATTCTCAATACAATGGTCTCTTGGAGATCTATTTGACGTAACTCTTTTTGCGGTGTGTTTGTTGGGATCCGATGAATTTTGAGTTTATGATTAGATCTATATCCATGAAATTTATTTGAGTTCTTTGATCTCTTTTATGCATGATTACTTATAGCCTCGTATTTCTTCTTCGAATCTTTGGTTTAGTTAGGCCGAGTAGATCGATATTTCTTGCCATGGGAAGAGGTGCTTTGTGATGGGTTCGATCGTGTGGTGTTCTTTCCCAGTGACAGAAGGGGCAGCAAAACACGCATGTATCGTTGCTATTAAGGATAACAAGATGGGGGCTATTCCTACATGAATAGAACTTGTCTACATCATGTCATTGTTCTTATTGCATTACTCCGTTTCTCCATGAACTTAATACACTAGATGCATGCTGGATAGCGGTCGATGTGTGAAGTAATAGTAGTAGATGCAGGCAGGAGTCGGTCTACTAATCTAGGACGTGATGCCTATATAATGATCATTGCCTGGATATCATCATAATTATTTGATGTTCTATCAATTCCCCAACAGTAATTTGTTTACCCACCGTATGCTATTTTGTTGAGAGAAGCCACTAGTGAAATCTACGGCCCCCGGGTCTATTCTTTATCATATTTGCTTCAAGATCTATTTTTATTCGCTTTTATTTTCAGATCTATTATACCAAAAACCCAAAAATACCTTGCTGCAATTTTTTGCTATTTATTTTATTTCGCGTTTTATCAAGATCTATTTATCCAATCTATCACAATTTTTATCCCGTCAACGTGACAATTTCTGGCACCGTCGTTACCCGTAGAAGTTTTCAAGTTTTGTGTGATTGAAGTTTTCAAGTTTTGGGTGAGATCACGATGGATGTAGGAATAAGGAGTAAGAAAAGCCTAAGCTTGGGGATGACCCATGGCACCCCAAGTTAATATTCAAGGAGAACCACGCAACTAAGCTTGGGGATGCCCCGGAAGGCATCCCCTCTTTCTTCTAACAACCATCGGTATTTTACTTGGAGCTATGTTTTTATTCGTCACATATCATGAGTTTTGCTTAGAGTGTCTTGTATTATATGAGTATTTGATTGTTTGGCTTTTTAGTTTGTCACAATTATCCTTGCTGGACACACCTATTTGAGAGAGCCAAAATTATGCTATGATTTGTTAGAATTGCTCTTTATGCTTCACTTAAATTTTTTGAGCTATGGAATTGCTCTAGCACTTCACTTATATCTTTTTGAGCACGGTGTGCTTTAATATTTTTGAAGAAATGCTCTCATGCTTCACTTAGATTTATTTGAGAGTTAGTAAATCTTTGAAGAAATTCTCTCAGGCTTCACTTATATTATTTTGAGAGACGGGAAATTTTATGCTCATGTTCTTCACTTAGATTTGTTTGAGCTTGTCAAAAGCAAATGCAACATATGAAACTAGTCCCAAAGTGATAGATATTCAAGAGGGATATAATAAAAACTTTCATGAAGATCATTGGACAAAATAAACTTGATTCTTTGTAATATTTTTGAGATATGATGATAGTGATATGTGAGTCATGTTGGTGAGTAATTGTGCTTCAGTAAGAATATTGGTGTTAAGGTTTGTGATTCCCTATGCAAGCACGAAAGTCAATAGTTATGCAATGAAATTACATCCTACTATGGTGCATTATTCGGTGTTAGTTATGCTTAATGCTCACTTATGTGATTTTTTGTTTCTTGGTTGGATGCTTCTCAATCTTTTTGCTAGCCTCCACTTGTACTAAGTAGAAATACTACTTGTGCATCCAAAATCATTAAACCCAGTTTTGCCATATGAGTCCACCATACCTACCTATATGTGTTATTCCCGTGCCGTTCTAAGCAAATTTGTGTGTGCCATCTCTAATTTTCAAAATAAATTTACTTTTTGTGTGCTCGTACCGCTCATGAAGCGGCAGGGGGTGGCCAATATTTTCCATGCTAGATGCATTATTCTCAAGATGAGCGTTTATTCACTTGTCATTGCACGAGAGTGCGGCGGTAATAGGGATGCCCAGTCCCGAAATGAAAAATAAATTTACTTTATGTTGTCAAATAATAAATTCCTTGGAAAGTGTTGGTATGGAGGGCACCCGTGGATACGGCTAGCCATGGAAAGTGAAAGAATGGTGGAAAAAGGAATAAACTTTATTTTCTGTTTGGGAACCGCCTATGATATATCTAGCATGGAAAGTGTTGGCAATTACTCGGTCATTTTTGTTGACGGGAAAAGTATGCCTCTCAAAAAAAATTATCTCTCAATTTAAGCTTTGAGCTCTGGCACCTCTACAAATCCCTACTTCCCTCTGCAAAGGGCCTATCTATTTACTTTGTGAATTTTTTACCTTTATTTGAGTCTCCATCTTCTCTTAGAAAGCACCAACTAAGGGGCACTATGATCGTACTTGGGCATTGGGTCTAGCTAATATGTGAGTGTGTTTCATGAATGGGTCAATGATTGAGCATGATGGGCTAGGGATAACTTTCTTTAGTGTTGATATTTTGAAAGACATGGTTGCTTATTGATATGCTTGAGTATTGAAATCTTCATGTCAAAACTAGACTATTGCTTTGAACCATATAAAAGTCCATATGTCCATGCTACAAAAGAAAAGAATATGTGATGAACATGTTAGGCAGCATTCCACATCAAAAATTCTATTTTTATCATTTACCTACTCGAGGACGAGTAGGAATTAAGCTTGGGGATGCTGATACGTCTCCAACATATCTATAATTTCTGCTTGTTCCATGCTGTTATATTATCATTCTAGGATGTTTTAGAATCATTTTATAGCAACTTGATATCATTTTTTGGGACTAACCTATTGACATAGTGCCCAGTGCCAGTTGTTTTTTGCTTGTTTTTTACTTTGCAGAAAATCAATACCAAATGGAGTCCAAACGTAGAGAAACTTTTTGGAGAATTTTTCTAGACCAGAAGACACCTGTTGGGCCAAAGAAGCACCAGAGGGGGGCTCCAAGGGGAGCACAACCCACCAGGGCGCGCCTAAGGGCCCAGGTGTGCCCAGGTGGGTTGTACCCACCTCGGTGGCCTCCCGCACCGCCTCTTCACCCTATAAATACCCAAATATTCCAAAAACCCTGGGGGAGTCGACGAAACACAATTCCAGCCACCGCAAGTTCCAGAACCATGAGATCCAATCTAGACGGCATCACGAAGGGGTTCATCATCCTCATTGGTGCCTCTCCGATGATGCGTGAGTAGTTCATTGTAGACCTACCGGTCCGTAGGCAGTAGCTAGATGGCTTCTTCTCTCTTTTTGATTCTCAATACAATGGTCTCTTGGAGATCTATTTGATGTAACTCTTTTTGCGGTGTGTTTGTTGGGATCCGATGAACTTTGAGTTTATGATCAGATCTATATCCATGAAAGTTATTTGAGTTCTTTGATCTCTTTTATGCATGATTACTTATAGCCTTGTATTTCTTCTTCAAATCTTTGGTTTAGTTAGGCCGACTAGATCGATATTTCTTGCCATGGGAAGAGGTGCTTTGTGATGGGTTCGATCATGTGGTGTTCTTTCCCAGTGACAGAAGGGGCAACAAGACACGCATGTATTGTTGCTATTAAGGATACAAGATGGGGGCTATTCCTACATGAATAGATCTCGTCTACATCATCTCATCATTCTTATTGCATTACTCCGTTTCTCCATGAACTTAATACACTAGATGCATGCTGGATAGCGGTCTGTGTGTGTAGTAATAATCGTAGATGCAGGCAGGAGTTGGTCTACTAATCTTGGATGTGTTGCCTATATAATGATCTTTGCCTAGATATCGTCATAATTATTTGATGTTCTATCAATTGCCCAACAGTAATTTGTTTACCCACCGTATGCTATTTTCTTGAGAGAAGCCACTAGTGAAATCTACGGCCCCCGGGTCTATTCTTTATCATATTTTCTTCGAGATATATTTTTATTCGCTTTTATTTTCAGATCTATTATACCAAAAACCCAAAAATACCTTGCTGCACTTTTTTTTGCTATTTATTTTATTTCACGTATTATCGAGATCTATTTATCCAATCTATCACATTTTTTATCCCGTCAATGTGACAATTTCTGGCACCGTCGTTACCCGTAGAGGGATTGACAACCCCTCCTAATCGTCGGGTTGCAAGTATTCGTTATTTGTGTGCAGGTACCGCTTACATAGTGTTGCTTGGTTCTCCTACTGGATTGATACCTTGGTTTCTTAACTAAGGGAAATACCTACCGTAGCTGTGCTACATCATCCCTTCCTCTTTGGGGAAATACCGACGTAGTTCAAGCGACATCAGTACTCACCGAAATGCATTTTCACTTATCCAGGTCAGCGGGCCGGCTGGGCCACTGACATGCGGGGCCCACCGTATCCTTCTCTATCCTCCCGTCCTCTTCTTCCTCCTCTCGATCAGAACAGAGAGGGGCCGAAGCAAAGGCGAGGCAGAGGCAGAGGCTGGCGCGGGCCTCGCCGCCTCCGGCCACCTCCTGCCGGGCCGAGGGCACCGACGGCCTCGGGGAGGGGCGGCGCGACCATTATGAGGGAGAGTACGGGCCGGGGGAGGGCGGAGCGGCCATGGCATGCAGCGGCAGAGGGCTCGGGAGGCGGAGGCCGTTCTTGGGGGCGAGGCTCTAGTGGCTCCGGCGACGGGCTGAAGACAGAGGAGGGGTCGTCGATGAGCAGAGTAGTGGCTGGTGAGGTCAGGAGGTTGAGGGGAGGCTCAGCTGGCTCGGAATCGAGCGGAGACCAAGGACGGCCATGGCAGCCAAGGCGAGGGGGATGGTTCTCTGGTGGTCTAGGGAGGAGGCTGAGGAGTGGATGGGCTGCGCAAGGACTCAGGGAGGCTATATATAGCCGAGGAGGAGGGCTCGGGAGCACTCGAGAACTCTCGGCTGACCGGACAAGGAGAGAGCAGAGGAGCTCAGGTCACGGGCGAGCTCGATGCGACTCAACGATGGCGAGATAGGACGGGGAAGAGGCACAGGCCGAAGCAGAGGATCATGAGGGAGCTTCGGGACACGGCGATGTCTCGAGAAGAGGAGGGAGCGGACGAGAATAGTGGTCGCGGTATGCCAGAGCGCGCTGGTGTGCATGCCAGCCACGTAGTCACCGCGTGAACAGGCGCACACGGTGCACTCTGGCCGGCCTAATCATGTCAGGGGGATTGGTCATTCAAAGGAGAGAGCCAAGGAGGAAGGAACCAAGGATAGGGGCAAAGAAGAGATTTGCACATGACTCCAAAGCAGATCAACAGCAAGGTGCTAGATGTGAAGTGAGAGAGATTGAGCAGGAGATAGACTCTGGTGTTTGGCTGAGAGTGATCACTGTCGTGGGAAACCACGGCCACCTATGGGGCCATCGGCCCCTTTTGGTTTGGCAGGGGGGCTGAGCGCGTTGCACAAAGAGCGGAGTACCATAGCGCATGGCGGCGGAGATCACACGGGCAGTTTTACCCAGGTTCGGGCCGCTGCGAGGCATAAAACCCTACTCCTGCTTTGCTGGATTGATGGTGGATTGTGGTGGAAACGCAGTGCTCTGCCCGGCAAGGTTGCCTCGAGGTGAGAGAAGCTACGCGCGTACGAGTGTACAAAGTTCCGAACACTTTTTCTGGTTGCCACGGCCCTCCTTTTATAGATCAAGGGGTTACCACAGTGGCAAATCAGTCATTGTGTGCTGATTAGATAGCAAACAGTGCTATCATACCTAACTCTACAGGCACACCAGCGCGCTCGGCCATTGTCGCGGGAAACCACGGCCACCTATGGGACCAGGAGGCCCCTTGCTGGTTCCGCAGGGGGGCGTCACGTTGCACAAAGAGCAGACGAGCGTGTGGTAGCACGTCAGAGATCACACAGACATTTTTACCCAGGTTTGGGCCGCCGTGAGGCGTAAAACCCTACTCCTGCTTTGGTGCATTGATGGTGGAAAGGTGGTGGTGGAGCGTAGTACACTTGCCCGGCAAGGGTTGCCTCAGGGCGGCAGTGGCTACGTGCGTATGGGGGTCTGAGTTATCCAACCTTCTAACCCTCTCTACGGTCGCCATGGGCCTCCTTTTATAGATTAAGGGGTCACCACAATGGCAAAACAGTCATTATGTACTGATAAGATAGCAAATAGTGCTATCATACCTAACTCTGTGGGCTGACAGGGTGCATTAAATGCACCGCTCAACGTCACATCGTTGGTTGCCCGGCAAGGCTTGCCGGGCTATCTCGCCAGCTCCACGCCTTCTTGCTTGACACGTCGCACAACGGGTGTCATCTGCAGGTGTTTCCTGTAGGGAGAGGCTGCCATGTGGTGAATGGCTACCACTTAGTCACTCCGCGGTTCGACACCGCACTGATTGACGACGTGGGTCGTAGTGGAGTAGTTGGTGAGGTGGTTTTGCCTCCGTGTGCCTCGGCAGGCCCTGTCGGGACGTCTTGAACGTTGTCTTCCCGGGGTGGCCTTGCCCCTTGCCGAGCTCGCCTGCCCGGCAAAGGAGGCCCTTCTCCTGATGGGGCCTTGCTTCTTTGGCTTGATCTTGGTCCCTCTGATCTGCATGTTAGTCCTTTGAACCTCTTAGTCCCTTGTATTCTGGCTTGGGTTGGTGCTTCAATTTCGTCCTCGTGCCTGTGCACAGTCTGGGCAATAGACCCAGGGTATGTTGCACCGACAGAAGCCCTCGGGCCTGCCCCGAACACGCTGCCGAGCGTCGTCAGGGTAGGGCCTAATAAGTGCACAGGCAGGGTCACTGAAGAGGCTGGTCTCTTGAGGTCTTCTTTGCTTCTTCATTAGCCTTGATTCCGGGCCAGTTTTTGGTTTCTCCGCGCGTCATGTAAGGCCAATGGTGGTGGGGCCGCTCCAGTGATGGCCCGTGAATGACTTTAACGCACGAGGGAGGAACCGCCAATTCGCTCTTCCCACCACGCCCTTATCCTTAGCCACGTATGATGCATGCATCGCGCGGGGTAGGTAACGGAGGCGCGTGGTGTGGGAGAGCATCAAGGCGAGGGCCCGGTCGTCTTGAGTTGGCGGAGGAGGACAGTGGCCACCTGTTGAGGGAGCGGCTCCCCTCCCCGATCCACCTATAAAATGGAGGGTGTAGGAGGGCGAAGTCACCCACCCTCGCATTCTTCTTCTCCTCTGCTTTCTGCCTCTGCTGGTTATCCTGAAGAGGAGAGCCTGGGGCCAGCCCCCGGGCTCTTGGTTGGGGCTTGTGTTGCCAAATGCCGTTGCTGGCGCTCGGGGAATGAGCCTGGTCCTTGCTGTGGCGAACCTCTTGGTTCCTTCGAGGCTCGGCCGGGAGGCGGGGCTAGAGACCATTGGTAATCCTAGCACCGCCCCTCCCGGAGGTCTTGGGGCTGATGTTGATGAGAGGCGCGCCTTCCTGCCCGCCAAGGCGGGGAGCAATACGCCTCAAGCCCCCTGGCTGCTCGCCATCTCCCCGGGGAAGGCGCCGGGCTGGGGTCCCGGCCTTCCCTCGGAACGGTGTTGATGAAGATGAAGCCATGGGAGAAGGAGAAGACAGGAGGCAGGTCGTCCAGTAGGAGCACAACTGCATCGACGCGTTCGTCTCATACTAGCGACTTGCTGCCCGTCTGTCTGGCTCTTCCCCCCTTTCCCCGGCACCGTCATCTCCGTTTTCCCGGGCCGCCGGGGAAAGGCTTGCCCCTCTGGCACTTCCGCTTCCCCTGGGGGTCTTCTGGCTGGGCCCCAGCGTCCTCCCCTGTCGGTGCCTATGCTGGAGCCCCCCACTCGGTCCTGGAAGCGGTGATCCTGGGGCCGCCAGGGCGCTCCGCATATCTTCCTCCTTCGCAACATCGCCACTCCCGATCTTGTCAGGCTGTGTCCGACAGCTCCTGACGGGGATCGGGGTGGCGTTGTGCCGGCGCGTCGCCCACCCTCTTCTCTTCCCACCGCACTACCTGGGATAAGAGGGACAGGGAGAGGAGTTTACGGAGCACCTATCTTTTTTCAATCTTAAACTTGTAGGCACTTGCCAAATTTTAATTCAAATAATGTAATCTCTCGAGTCCATGTTTGTGTTCTGTAATGCTTGTACTTGTATCAGCATATTAATGAAAAAGATGAACCTTGCCGGGAACCCGTGCATGTGTATGTCCATGCAGAGGCAAGATGCCTCTTTAGTGTAAATAAACGAGTTTTCCCCGGCAGGCTATCCTGCCGGCACCTTTTCTATCTGTCGGAGAGCTGTGTCTACCGGGCAACAGGCAAAGGGGCCAGCCCCCTGCCAACTTCCTTTTACCAAAGGCCACTATGACCATCCTGTCCGAAGCAACGTTCGAGTCAGGGATGGGAGCACCTAAGTCTCAAAAGAGTGGCGGGGTTTTCTTATGCACAAGTTATAACTTAGAGAACACTAATGGACAGGAGGTAGAACTTATCTGTTTGGCTTGCCGGGGATCGCAGTGCCAGGCAATCTTCTCAACTCCTCGTCAAAGCCAAGTTCACGGTAGGAACCTGCAGCTTCATGCGGATGAGAATGAATGCAGGATGCGATCCTATCTATATGCATATGCAAATGCTCATGAAATGCTTATGCAGTGATCTTGGAATGCTCATGCATGCATGCAATCTTGGTCGGGGGCCCCCCACGGCGCTTCTTTATTTTCTCTTGCACAGGGTCATCGCCCTGGCTTTGTACGAGGGGTTACATGCAGCTGAGGCAAAGCCTGTACAAAAGGGTGGCTGCCGGGCCCTGCCCGGCAGCCGAGCCTTACGGGTAGAACTTGCGGAGATGCTCAATATTCCATGAGTTTTGCAACTGAATGCCATCTCCGATCTCCAGACGGACTGCGCCAGGTCTAGTGACACGTACTACCCGGTAAGGGCCTTCCCACTTCGGTGACAACTTGTTTGTACCCTTGGCGGACTGAACGCGCCTAAGGACAAGGTCACCTTCCTCAAAACACCGGGCGTGAACCCTGCGGCTATGATAGCGACACAGGGCTTGCTGATAGCGTGCAGCATGCGTAGCAGCCCAGAGACGGTTCTCCTCGAGTAGCACAGCGTTGTCACGCCGGTGCTGATCTTGCGCTACTTCATCATAGGCAAACACTCGAGGCGACCCGTAAATGAGTTCCGTGGGGATAACTGCTTCTGCCCCGTAGACCAGGGAGAAGGGAGTCTGCCTAGTAGCTCGGTTTGGTGTCGTTCTGAGGGACCAGAGAACTACCGGAAGCTCCTCGATCCACCGCCTGTCGTGCTTCTGCAGCATATCAAAGGTTCTCGTCTTGAGTCCACGCAGCACTTCAGCGTTCACCCTCTCAGCTTGCCCATTGCTCTGGGGGTGTGCCACAGAGGCAAATGAGATCTTGCATCCGAGGACATGAACACATTGCATGAAGGCGCGGCTCGTGAACTAGGTGTCGTTGTCGGTAATGATCCTTGCCGAAACTCCAAAACGACACACCAATTCTTTCAAGAACTTGATAGCTGACTGAGCAGTCACCTTTCTCACAGCAGTCACTTCCGGTCACTTTGTAAACTTGTCGATAGCAATGAACAAGAATTCAAAGTCCCCGATTGCTCGGGGGAAGGGGCCGAGGATATCGAGCCCCCAGACCGAAAATGGCCATGATAGAGGGATTGTTTGAAGAGCTTGGGCAGGCAGGTGGGTTTTCTTGGAATGGAACTGGCAGGTTTCACATTTGGTGACTAGCTCGACCGCATCTTGGAGGGCTGTGGGCCAATAGAATCCTTGCCGGAATGCTTTCCCAACTAGTGCCCTTGATCCAATGTGGGAGCCGCACATGCCTTTGTGTATCTCAGCGAGCAGTTCCTTTCCTTCTTCCCGGCAGACACACTTTAATTTCACATAATTGGGCCTTCTTCTGTATAGAGTGTCATCGACAAACTGATACATACTGGCCCTCCAGGCTACTTTTTCAGCTTCGTCTTGGTTGCCGGGAAGCTCTCCGGTTTGGAGGAAGTGGACAATGTGCCTTACCCAAGTTGGATCCTGGGGCTCGGCAACGAGGACTAGCGGCACCTCCTCTGCTGCGGGAGCACATGCCTTGTTCACGGGGTCCATGGGCCCGGCTGGAGGGTGTGGTCCGGCAGACTACGAGGAGTTGTTTCCGGCAGGGTCTCTGCCAGGAGCGGACGGCTCTACCGGGAGAGGTTTACCGGAGTCCAACTTTCTCCTTTTCCGGGCCATTGTTGCTGGGGATACGGAGGGCTGAGTGAGATGGAGAACAAAAGTCCCTGGTTCCACAGGGAGCTTCTGTGCAGTGCACTTTGACAGATGATCAGCTATGCTATTTTCTGCACGAGGTACATGCTCTGTTTGCAATCTGTCAAAGTGCTCCTCCAATCTCCTCACTTCCTCGACGTATGCCTCCATCAATGGACTTTGGTAATCCTTGTTAACTTGTCTCACCACAAGCTGTGAATCTCCTTGAATGATCAGCTTCTTAATTCCCAATTCAGCTGCAATCCTGACCCCGGCAAGGAGCCCTTCATATTCTGCTGTGTTGTTGGTTGCTTCTTCCCGGGCAAAATGCATTTGGACGACGAACCTCAAGTGCTCCCCGGAGGGGGCAACAAGAAGCACGCCAGCTCCTGCACCTTGTAGGGAAAAAGCACCATCAAAATACATAATCCATTCTTGGGGCGATTTCTTGCCGGGGATAGTTGTCTTTGTCACTTCCTCATCAGGGGTTGGCGTCCATTCTGCAATAAACTCTGCCAATGCCCTGCTCTGAATAGTTGATGTGCTTTCAAACTTCAAACCAAAACTGGATAACTCCAAAGCCCACTCCACTATTCTGCCAGTAGCCTCAGGGTTTCGGAGTATCCGTTGCAACGGGAAACGAGTGACAACTGTGATCTCATGGGCTTGGAAGTAGTGGCGTAGTTTCCTTGAGGCCATGATGAGACCAAAAATCAACTTTCGCACGCCAGAGTACCTCGATCTAGCCCCCCTGTAATAAGGATCTGACGAAGTACACTGGGCGCTGCACCACTTTCTTCCTTGCCGCGTCCTTGGGGTTGCTCTCGTTGCCATGCTCATTGCTATCCTGATCCTTCTCTGACTCTGCCGGTCTCTGCTCACTCTCTGCCTCATCCACTTCTCGCTGCGCTACCAAAACTGCACTGACTACTTGGTTGGTTGCCGCTAGGTACAACAGCAACGGCTCCTGGGGTTTGGGAGCGACCAAGGTAGGCACGGAGGACAAGTAGGCCTTCAACTCTTGCAAAGCTGCATCTGCTTCCGGGGTTCACTTCATGGGTCCTGCCTTCTTCAAAATTTTGAAGAACGGCAGGGCGCGCTCGGCAGACTTGGAGATGAATCTGCTTAGCGCGGCAATGCATCCTGTTAGATGCCTCACATCCTTAACTGTCCTTGGTGCTTGGATCTGCTCGATAGCCTTGATCTTGTCGGGATTGGCTTCGATACCGCGATGGGATACAAAGAACCCAAGCAACTTGCCAGAGGGAACACCAAATACAAACTTCTCCGGGTTGAGCTTCAAATTGATTTTTCGCAGATTAGCAAACGTCTCCTCCAAATCTTGAATAAGGGTGGCCCTATCCTTGGTCTTGACCACAATATCATCCATATAGGCTTCTATGTTTCTGTGCAACTGTGGCTCAAAACCAATCTGGACTGCCCTTGCAAAAGTGGACCCGGCACTCTTTAATCTGAATGGCATGCGGAAAAAATAGTACGTACCACATGGAGTGATGAAAGACGTCTTCTCTTCATCTTCCTTGGACATGAAGATCTGGTGATACCCAGAATACGCATCCAGAAAGGAGAGCAAATCACAACCTGAAGTGGAATCCACAATCTGATCGATACGCGGCAAGGGAAAACGGGTCCTTCGGGCAAGCCTTGTTGAGATCTGTGAAATCTATGCAAAGCCTCCACTTCCCGTTAGCCTTCCGGACTACCACTGGGTTTGCCACCCACATGGGATGCAGTACTCCTCTGACCAATCCAGCTGCCTCTAGTCTCTTGATCTCTTCTGTAATGAACTGCTGCCTCTCTAAGGCCTGCTTCCGGACTTTCTGCTTGACAGGTTGGGCATGTGGGCAGATAGCAAGGTGGTGCTCGATTACCTCCCTGGGAACACCGGGGATATCAGATGGTTGCCAGGCAAACACATCGATATTCACCCACAGGAAGGCAATGAGCGCGCTTTCCTATTTGTCATCGAGGGTGGCGCTGATAGTGAAAGTACCATCAACGCCAGCCAGCCCTGCCGGGACCTTCTTCACTTGGGGTGCAGCGACCTTGGATCTCTTGCCATTGGAACACTCCGGCACGTCGTCAACGGTGCCATGCACTCGGTGGGGGCACGCTTCCCGGACTCTTTGCCGGAGTCCCTGCAATCCCTCTTCTTTCCTTTGCGTTCCTTAGCGGGAGCTGCTGCTGCCGCTACCTCTGCTGCGACCGCATCCCGGTACATCTTGTCCACACAAATGATTGCATCCTTCTCATCTGATGGGATGGGGATGACTCCCAGTGGCCCAGGCATCTTCAAGGTGTTGTAGGCATAGTGAGATGCTGCCATGAACTTAGTCAGGGCCGGGCGTCCAAGAATCCCGTTGTATGGCAGGGGGAGATCAACCACATCAAACACAGTCCTCTCAGTCCGGTAGTTCAGTTCTCCCCCAAACGTTACCGGCAACGTGATCTTTCCCTTAGGACGGCTCCTGCCGGGATTAACTCCTTGAAATGTGCCGATAACCTCCAGCTCTTCCTTTGCTAACTGAAGCTTGCTGATAACTGCTGGGGAAATCAGATTCAACCCGGCCCCGCCGTCCACCAACATCTTCGTGACCTTGAGGTTGCGGATTGTTGGGGAGACCAACAATGGCAAACACCCTACCATAGTGGTACGGCTAGGATGATCCTCCTTGTCAAAGATGATGGGCGTACGAGACCACTTGAGCGGCTTCCGGGCCTCGGGCGCTGGCTCCACGGCATTGACTTCTCGCGCCCACCGCTTGAGTTGGCGGTGAGAGGTGTGCAGAGATGCACCCCCGTCAATGCACAGGGCGTCGGTGGCCTTCTGAAACTCTTGCTCACTGGTTTCCTCTTCATCCCCTACATCACTCTCATCACCATGGGCTTCCTTCTCTCGACCTCTGGCGGGTTTTCCTTGGTTCCGAAAGGGTTTGCCGGGGTGATTTACTTCACCACCTCGGCCCTTGCCGCCAGCAACATTCTGACCCTTTTCCTTGTCATGCTTCTCATACTCTGCTTTCTGTCTTTTAACAAGCTGCTCAATCTGATAACACTCTTGAAGGTCGTGGCCCTTGGTGCGATGAATCTTGCAATACGGTCCATCACCTTTCCCGGCTTTCTCGGCAGCAGCGGCTTCCCGGTAGTCAGGGCACACGGCAGCTTCCTTGCCGGGGGCCTCAGCTTTGGCCTTCTTGCCGGTACTAGGCGTACCCGATCCTTCAACAGTCATTACTGCCTTATCCCTTCGCTTCTTACTGCGCTTCTTGCTCTTCTTCTGACTGGTTGATTCATCCTCATCCTCTGAATCAATATTGGTGCAATCTTCCTCTCCGGGCAACTTCCTTCCCTCCTCCATCCGAGCACACTTATCCACCAACGTGTAGATCTCCTTCACAGTCTTGGGCAACCGTACGTTCATCTTGGAATGAATCCGGCGGTTGCGCACATTGGACTAGAAGGCGGCTATCACGGCTACCGGATGGATATTTGGGATATTTCTATGAACTTTGCTGAATCTCTGTAAATACTTACGGAGGGTCTCTCCTTCCTGTTGTTGGAGAAGCTGCAAGTCGCTGGGTCGGCCCGGCTCTTGGTGGCCACCGATGAACTCACGGCACAGGTCTGCCCATGACGAAATGGAGTTCTCCGGCAGGTGCATCAGCCAAGACCTCACATTGGACTTGAGGGCCAAAGGAAAGTAGTTGGTGAACACCTTCTCATCTCTTCCCCCGGCAGCCTGAACAGCGATGGTGTAGATGCTCAGGAACTCTGCCGGGTTCAGCCTCCCATCGTACTTCTCAGGTATCTCTGGCTTGAACATGCGAACGGACGGCCAACGGACTTGCCGTAGCTCACGGGTAAAGGCAGGGCAGCCAACCTCAAAAGGTAGGCACCCGCCAATACCGAGCGCGGGCTCGTCAACGTCGGGGCCGTCGCACCCATCGGTCCGACGGAGGTCGTCGCGGTGTTGCTCGACAACGGCGCGCGTGTCTCCTCTCCGCCTATCCTCCGGGGCTCGTCGTTGGCCTGGACGCGCTCGAGGGTCAGAAGAGGCCATCGAGACATCGTCGGGGTCTTGATTCTGTTGCGCTCGCGATGGTTGCCATGGCGGGGACTGCACCGTGGGGACGGCCCCCTTCTGTACTGTCAGCAGCATGAGTCGTTGCTATCGCTTGGGGCGGCCGTGGCGGGCTAGCTCGCCGTGAGCCCCTAGCTTCGGCGAAACCGAGCAGACTTTGGATGGTGGCACGCCATTCGTCCATTTGCTCAGCTGCTGGCGAAAACCTCAGCAGCAGCTGAGCCCGTGCCATGGCCTCCGAGGCTGTACTTGGCATGCGTGATGATGAAGTCGATCGCATCGTCGCTCGGCTCCTGACGGTGCCAGTGGCGGCGGCACTGCGCCCCTGCTGCTGCGGGGCGAACACCTGGATGGCAGGGTGGTGCGGCGAAGGCGCTCGAGGGCCAGTGACTCCATCAGGCGCAGCAGCTTGGTCGACCCGTCCCGGGGGAGGTGCACGCGCTGTGACCGCACCCATGGTGGGAGCGGTCGGAGGGCGGCGATTCGCCCCGGCCCGAGCGCCGTTGCTGCTGCTGTGCCCGTCGGTGGGCGGAAGGGGCGCAGATGGAGTAACCCCTTCACTCGGACCTTGTGGAGCGTGGCCGTCGGGATGTTGCTATTGCTGCTCTCCTCCGATGTCTCATGCTCCTGCGTCGACCGCGGGGGAAGTGGTGACGGCGCCGCCTGCTCCGACCACATCCCCAGCAGCATTCGCGTCCTCACATGTCTCCGCACCCCCCGCAGCGTTAGAGGCTGCGGGCGGCGGAGCCTTCGAGGTGGAAGGACGAGCCGAAGAACCGGGTTTCTTCTTGGGCGCCATGGTCGATGGCGTGGTCGATGATGCTGATGGTGATGAAGCTGACGCGCTACACACGCCTTCAGGTTTGCGCAAGCGGTCCCCCTACCTGGCGCGCCAAAGATGTCGCGGGAAACCACGGCCACCTATGGGACCAGGAGGCCCCTTGCTGGTTCGGCAGGGGGGCGTCGCGTTGCACAAAGAGCAGACGAGCGTGTGGCAGCACGGCAGAGATCACACAGGCATTTTTACCCAGGTTCGGGCCGCCGTGAGGCGTAAAACCCTACTCCTGCTTTGGTGGATTGATGGTGGAAAGGTGGTGGTGGAGCATAGTACACTTGCCCGGCAAGGGTTGCCTCAGGGCGGCAGTGGCTACGCGCGTACGGGGGTCTGAGTTATCCAACTTTCTAACCCTCTCTACGGTCGCCATGGGCCTCCTTTTATAGATTAAGGGGTCACCACAATGGCAAAACAGTCATTATGTACAGATAAGATAGCAAACAGTGCTATCATACCTAACTCTGCGGGCTGACAGGGCACATTAAATGCACCGCTCAACATCACATCGTTGGTTGCCCGGCAAGGCTTGCCGGGCTATCTGGCTAGCTCCACGCCTGCTCGCTTGACACGTCGCAGGATGGGTGTCATCTGCAGGTGTTTCCTGTAGGGAGAGGCTGCCATGTGGTGAATGGCTGCCACTTAGTCACTCCGTGGTTCGACACCGCACTGATTGACGACGTGGGTCGTGGTGGAGTAGTTGGTGAGGTGGTTTTGCCTCTGTGTGCCCCGGCAGGCCCTGCCGGGACGTCTTGGATGTTGTCTTCCGGGGGTGGCCTCGCCCCTTGTCGTGCTCGCCTGCCCGGCAAAGGAGGCCCTTCTCCTGATGATGCCTTGCTTCTTTGGCTTGATCTTGGTCCCTCTAATCTGCATGTTAGTCCTTTGAACCTCTTAGTCCCTTGTATTCAGACTTGGGTTGGCGCTTCAATTTCGTCCCCGTGCCTGTGCATAGTCTGTGCAACAGACCCAGGGTGTGTTGCACAGACAGCCACCTTTTCGCCTGTCTGCTTGACACGTCTCTGGACGGGTGTCATTTGGAGGTGGTTTCCTCTGGAAGTAGCTACCATGTGTCGCATAACTGCCACTTAGTCACTTGGGGGCTTGACACCGCACCGATCGATGACTTGCATCACTGTGAGGTAGAACGGCGAAGCCTTGGCAGGGTAGCTCGCTTCGGTAGCGCCCGGCAGGCCTGCCAGGACGGTCTTGAGGCTTGTCTTCGGGGCCACCTTGTCCTCGCCAGGCTTGCCTGCCCGGCAAGGGAGGTTCCTCCTTATCAATGCCTTGGTCTTGGATGCTGTAACTTAGCCCTTTTAGGCCTGTGCATGGTCTGGGCAATAGACCCAGGGTTTGTTGCACCGACAGGAGCACCCGGGCCTGTCCCGAACACGCTGCTGAGCGTCGTCGGGGTAGGCCCCTTTCCAGTGCACAGGCAAGAGGGTAGCAGTTGCTTCGTCTTTTGAGATCTTCTTTGCTTCTTCATTAACCTGAGCCCAGGTCAGTTTCCGGTTCTTCCGCCCGTCGCGTAACGCCAATCGTGGTGGGGCCATTCTTGTAATGGCCCGTGAATGACTTTAACGCACGGGCGAGTAACTGCCAATTCACTCTTCCCACCACGCCCTTATCCCCGGCCACGTATGCTGCATGCATTGAGTGGGGTAGGTAACGAAGGCGCGTGGTGCAGGAGAGTGCCAGAGCGGGGGCCCGGTCTTCTCGGGTTGGCGGAGAGGGACGGTGGTTACCCACCGATGGATCAGCCCCCAGCCCGCCTATAAAAGGGGGCAGGGGGAAGCGGAGGTGCTCATCCATGATCCTCCTTTCGCCTTTTCCTTCTCTTTTCTTGCAACGTTGAGGGAGAGAGAATGGGGCCAAGCCCCGGGCTCGAGCTCGAGGTTGGCGACGTCGGATGCTTGTGAAGGAGCCTGGGGAGAAGAAGGGAGTGGTCGCGCCCTTGCTGAGATAATAGCCCTTTCTCATCCTTGTATGGGCCTTAGGAGGGCATGTGGGCGGCGCGGCGGTAGTGCCGGATATAGCGACTCCGGCGCACTTGTCGCCGGGCCGCCCGGGGCTCCACTTCCAGTAAAGGGCCATGTGAGCGACACCATGCCGGAGCCCGCAGAGCGTGGTATTCACCCTTGGCCTATTCCTTTTTCTCCGGTGAGGCTTAGAGGAGACTGTGGGATCGATCCGCCATTGGTAACGGTGAACCCTTCCCTTCAGGATACTGTTGGCCTGGCGTATTGGCAGGTCCCTCGTGCCCGTGTGTGCTTCTCCGAAAGGCGGCGTCCTTCTAATCTTCGGGTTGATGGAGACGACCATGCTGTCTGTGACATCTCTCGAAGCCCCCGGTGCTCGTCCCAGCTGCCACGGCGGAGGCTTGAGCGGCGGCAGGTGCGCCCCTTCGAGTGATGGCAACGAGGAGGGTGGCGGCAACCCACGACGCGCCAAGAGCGGGGATGACCGCTCCGACGTGGCGTGATTGCCCGGCGGCACCATCGTCTCCGACCGGGCTTCGGTAGTGCCACCATGCGTGCCTACCCTCTGGTTTCTTCCTCCCAGTCCTGGAACGGCGCCATCCTGATCCTGGGGAGGCGTCAAATCCCATCCAGGTCTTCCCTCCGCCATCTTCACCTTCCCCTGCAGTTCCAAGGGGAATAGGATAAAAAAAAGCAGAGGCATCATGGGCAATTATCTTCTTTATCGTTGTTAGTGTTCTGTAAGATCTGTACTTGTTCATCTGCATATTAATGAAAAAGACAAGCTTTGCCGGGCACTTGTGCATGCGTCATACTCATGCAGAGGTGGAATGCCTCTATACGTTCAAGTAAACAAGTTAGTCCCGGCAAACTATCCTGCCGGTACCTTTGAATTGTTGCCGTGAAGCTAAGCCAGCCGGGCACAAATCATAAAGAGGGACCAGCCCCCCGCCAAGCCTTCTCCATCAATGGCCACTGCGACCATTCTGACCGAAGCAACATTCGAGTCAAAGGATGGGAGCACCTAAGTTTCGAAGGTGGCGAGGTTTTCATATGCACAAGTTTCTGCTTACAGAACGCATAAGGATAAGAAGAGAACTTATCTGTTTGGCTTGCCGGGGATCGTCATGTAGGCTTGTCTTCATTTCTTTTCCCTTGGGATCAAGTCCACGGCAAGAACCCTCCAACTTAATGCAGATGAAAACAATGCCTCATGCAACCTCATCTACATGATCATGCTATGCTCATGATATGCTTATGCATGCATGCAGGTTTTGGGGGCCCCCCAACTCTTCATTTATTTTTGTTGCTCAGGGTTTGCGCCTAGCTTTGTACAAGGGGTTACATGCAATAGCGGCAAGGCATGTATAAAAAGGGTGGCTGCCGGGCAGGGCCCGACAGCCGCGCCTTACGGGTAGAACTTACGGAGATGCTCAATGTTCCATGAGTTTTGCAATTGAATGCCATCTCCGGTCTCCAGACGGACTGCGCCAGGTCTGGTGACTCGTACTACCCGGTAAGGGCCTTCCCACTTCGGCGTCAACTTGTTTGTACCCTTGGCGGACTGAACACGCCTAAGGACAAGGTCGCCTTCCTCAAAACCCCGGGCACGAACCCTGCAGCTGTGATAGCGACGCAGGGCTTGCTGGTAGCGTGCAGCACGCGTAGCGGCCCGGAGACTGTTCTCCTTAAGTAGCACAGCGTCGTCACGCCGGTGCCATTCCTGCGCTACTTCATCGTAGGCAAGCACTCGAGGATACCCGAATATGAGTTCCGTGGGGAGTCTGCCCGGTAGCTCGATTTGGTGTCGTTCTGAGGGACCAAAGAACCATCGGCAGCTCATCGATCCATCGCCTGCCACACTTCTGCAGTCTATCAAAAGTTCTTGTCTTGAGGCCCCGCAACACTTCAGCGTTTGCCCTCTCAGCTTGTCCATTGCTTCTAGGATGGGCAACAAAGGCGAACAAGATCTTGCTTCTGAGGGCATGAACATATTGCATGAAGGCGCGACTCGTGAATTGGGTGCCACTGTCAGTGATGATCTAGGCAGGGACTCCGAAGCGGCACACCAATCCTTTTAAGAACTTGATAGCTGACTGAGCGGTCACCTTTCTCACGGGCTCCACCTCTGGCCACTTTGTGAACTTGTCGATAGCGACGAACAAGAACTCAAAGCCCCCGGTAGCACGGGGGAAGGGGCCCAAGATATCGAGCCCCCAGACCGAGAAGGGCCATGATAAAGGGATCATTTGAAGAGCTTGGGCGGGCTGATGAATGTTCTTGGAGTGGAACTGGCAGGCTTCATATTTGGTGACGAGCTCAACTGCATCTTGGAGGGCCGTGGGCCAATAGAAACCTTGTCGGAAGGCTTTTCCAACCAGGGCCCTTGATCCAATATGTGAGCCGCACATGCCTTTGTGTATCTGTGCCAATAGTTCCTTTCCTTCCTCCCGGCAAATGCACTTCAATTTCACACCGTTGGGCCTCCTTCTGTATAGTGTGTCATCGACAAACTGATACATACTGGCCCTCTGGGCTACTCTTTCAGCTTCTTCTTGCTCTTCGGGGAGTTCTCCAGTTTGGAGGAAATGGATTATGTGCCGCGCCCAAGTTGGGGCCAGAGGCTCGGCAACAAGGATCAACGGCACCTCCTCATTCGCAGGAGCGCACTTCTCGACCGCAGGGACCGGTGGTCTGGCGGGATGGTGCAGCTCACTGATCAAAGGGGAGTTGTTCCTGCCAAGCTCTCTGCCGGGGCCCTCGAAAGGTCCTGTCGGGGGCCTCGGGAGGTCCTGCCGGGTGAGGCTTGCCGGAGTCCAGTTTCCACCTCTTTCTGGCCATTTTTGCCGGGGATATGGAGGGTTGAGTCAAATGGAGAGCAAAAGTCCCTGGTTCCACAGGGAGCTTTTGCGCAGCGCACTTTGATAGATGATCAGCGATGTTGTTTTCCGCACGGGGTACATGCTCTATTTGCAATCCGTCAAAGCGCTCCTCCAACTTTCTCACTTCCTCAACGTATGCCTCCATCAATGGACTTTGGTAATCCTTGTTGACTTGTCTCACCACAAGCTGTGAATCTTCGAGGATGATCAACTTCTTGATTCCCAGTTTTGTTGCAATCCTGAGGCCGGTAAGGAGCCCTTCATACTCTGCAGTATTGTTGGTAGCCTTTTCCCAGGGAAAGTGCATCTGGATGACGTACTTAAGGTGCTCCTCAGTGGGAGCAACAAGAAGCACGCCAGCTCCTGCATCTTGTAGGGAGAAGGCACCATCGAAATACATGATCCAATCTTGGGGTGCTTCCTTCCTGGGAATAACTGTCTCCAATACTTCTTCATCAGGAGTTGGTGTCCACTCTGCGATGAATTCTGCTAGTGCTCTGCTCTAAATGGTTGACATGCTTTCAAACTTCAAACCAAAGCTGGACAACTCCAAAGCCCATTCCACAATCCTGCCAGTGGCCTCAGGGTTTCGGAGTATGCGTTGCAAGGGGAAATGGGTGACAACTGTGATCTCGTGGGCTTGGAAGTAGTGGCGTAGCTTCCTTGAGGCCATGACGAGGCCAAAAATTAACTTTTGCACGCCAGAGTACCTCGACCTAGCCCCTGTAACAGGGAGCTGACGAAGTACACTGGGCGCTGCGCCACTTTCTTCTTTGCCGTGACCAGAGAACTTTTTCCGTTGTTCTGCCTTTCTCCACTCTGAACTGACTCTGGCCTTGTCGGGATAGGTCCACTTTCTCCTCCAGAGGTAACAGTGGCCGTAGCTGCCGCGTCATCCACTTCCCGCTGTGCCACCAGTGCTGCGCTAACCACTTGATTGGTTGCTGCCAAGTATAGCAGCAATGGCTCTTGCGGTTTGGGAGCAACCAAGGTTGGCACAGAGGAAAAATAGGTCTTCAAATCTTGCAGTGCAGCATCTGCTTCCGGGGTCCATTTCACGGGCCCTGCCTTCTTCAAGATTTTGAAAAACGGTAGGGCGCGCTCGGCAGACTTGGAAATGAACCTGCTCAGCGCAGCCACGCATCCTGTCAAACGCCTCACGTCCTTGACTGTCTTTGGTGCTTGAATCTACTCGATAGCCTGGATCTTGTCTGGGTTGGCCTCTATCCCTCGATGAGACACAAAGTAACCAAGTAGCTTACCGGAGGGGACACCAAACACACACTTCTTTGGGTTCAGCTTCAGGTTGATTTTACGCAGATTGGCAAAGGTTTCTTCCAAATCCTGGATGAGGGTTGATCTGTCCCTGGTCTTGACCACAATATCATCCATGTAAGCCTTAATGTTTCTGTGCAACTAGGGCTCAAAGCCTATCTGTACTGCTCTTGCAAAGGTGGATCCGGCGCTCTTCGGCCCAAAGGGCATCCGTACAAAACAGTATGTGCCGCACGGAGTTATGAACGCGATTTTCTCCTCGTCTTCCTCGGACATTAAGATCTAGTGGTATCCGGAGTAGGCACCCAGAAAGGAAAGCAGGTCGCACCCGGAAGTGGAATCCACAATCTGGTTGATGCGCGGCAAGGGGAACGGGTCCTTCGGGCATGCCTTGTTCAGATCCATAAAATCTATGCAAAGCCACCATTTCCCATTCGCCTTGCGCACCACCACTGGATTTGCCAACCACATGGGGTGCAACACTCCCCTGACCAAACCAGCTGCTTCAAGTTTCTTGATCTCATCGGCAATGAACTGTTGCCGCTCCAAAGCTTGCTTTCGTACCTTCTGCTTGATGGCCCGGGCATAAGGGCAGACAGCAAGGTGGTGCTCGATTACCTCCCTGGGAACACCGGGGATATCAGATGGTTGCCAGGCAAACACATTAACATTCGCATGCAGGAAGGCAACGAGCGCGCTTTCCTATTTGTCATCGAGGATAGCACTGATAGTGAAGGTACCATCAGTGCCAGCCAGCCCTGCCGGGACCTTCTTCACAGCAGGTGCAGCAACTTTGGATCTCTTGCTATTTGAACTCTCTGGCAAGTCATCGACAGGCGCAGCGCGCTCCGGAGAGGCACGCTTCCCAGATTCCTTGCTGGCATCCTTGCTAGCTCTCTTCATTTTCTTACTCTCCTTGGCGGCAATACTGGCTTCCGCGGCCTCTACCGCGACTGCTTCCCGATACATCTTGTCCATGCATATGACTGCATCTTTCTGATCCGACGAAATGGAAATGACTCCTATCGGCCCTGGCATCTTCAAGGTGTTGTAGGCATAGTGGGATGCCGCCATGAACTTGGCCAGAGCTGGGCGACCAAGGATTCCATTGTACGGCAAGGGGAGGTCAACCACGTCAAACACGATCTTCTCAGTCCGGTAGTTTAACTCCCCCCCGAAAGTCACCGGCGGCGTGATCTTTCCTTTAGGACGACTCCTACCGGGGTTGATTCCTTGGAACGTACCAGTAACCTTGAGCTCCTCATCCGCTATCTGAAGTTTGCTGAGGACCTTTGGAGATATCATATTCAACCGAGCCCCGCCGTCAACCAACATCTTTGTGACCTTGAGGTTGCGTATCGTTGGTGAGACCAACAACAGCAAGCACCCTACCGCAGTAGTGCGATCAGGGTGATCCTCTTCGTCAAAGATGATGGGCGTGCGGGACCATTTGAGCGGCTTTTGAGAATCTGCCGCTGGCTCCACGGCTTTGACTTCACGCGCCCACTGTTTAAGTTGGCGGTGAGAGGAGTGCAGAGATGCACCTCCGTCAACGCACAAGGCGTCAGTGGCTTTCTGGAATTCCTGCTCGCTGGTTTCCTCTTCATCTCCCTCATCGGTCTCATCACTGCAATCCTTCTTCTCACGGCCTCTGGCGGGTTTCCCTTGATCCTGATGAGCCTTGCCGGGGCAGCTTACTCCACCGCCATGGCCCTTCCCGCCAGCACCATCCTGATTCTTCTCCTTCTCTCGCTTCTCGTACTCAACCCTCTGCTTCTTGACGAGCTGCTCAACCTGATGGCACTCTTGAAGGTCACGGCCCTTGGTCCTATGGATCTTGCAATACGGCCCCTCACCCTTCCCGGCCTTCTCAGCAACTGCAGCCGCCCGGCAGTCAGTGCACATGGCAACCTCCTTGCTAGGTGCTTCAGCCTTGACCTTCTTGCCGGTACTAGGTGTGCTTGACCCCTCGACCGCCATCACAACTTTCTCCTTGCACTTCTTATTGCATTTCTTGTTCTTCTTCTGGCTGGTGGCATCATCGTCATCGTCTGAATCGATGTCGATGCTGTCCTCTTCGCCGGGAAGTCGCCTTCCCTCCTCTATGCGAGCACACTTATCCACCAGAGTGTATAACTCATTCACAGTCCAAGGCAGCCGCACATTCATTTTGGAACGTACCCGGTGGTTGCGCACGTTGGACTAGAATGCAGCTATCATGGCTGTCGGGTGGATGTCTGGGATGTTCCTGTGCACTCAGCTGAACCTTTGCATGTACTTCCGCAGGGTCTCCCCTTCCTTCTGCGGGAGGAGTTGCAGATCGCTGGGCCGCCCTAGTTCTTTATGGCCACCCGTAAAGGTGCCAACAAACTCCTGGCATAGGTCGGCCCAAGTTGAAATGGAGTTCTCCGGCAGGTGCATCAGCGAAGACCTCACGTTTGGCTTGAGTGCCAAAGGGAAGTAGTTGGCGAACACCTTCTCGTCTCTTCCCCCGGCAGCCTGAACAGCGATGGTGTAGATGCTCAGGAACTCTGCCGGGTTCAATCTTCCGTCGTACTTCTCTGGTATCTCCAGCTTGAATGTGTGGGAAGATGGCCAACGGACTTGCCGCAGATCACGAGTGAAAGCGGGCCAACCAACCTCAAAAGGTAGGCACCTGCCCTCGCCGAGCGCAGGCTCGTTGATGTCGGGGCTGTTGCGCCGATCAGACTGGCGGCGGGTGTCGTGGCGTTGCTCGACGGTGACGCGCGCGCCTTCCCCCTGCCTGTCTTCCTGGGCTTGCCGCTGATCTTGACGCGCTCGAGGGCCGGACGAAGCCATCGAGACGACGTCGGGTTCTTGATCGCGTGGCACTGGACGTGGCCTTTGTGCAGGCTGCCGCGGAGGGGACTGCACCGTGGGGGTGCGCCCCTCAGTGTGGCCAGCTGCGCGGGCTGTTGTCGTCGCATTGGGAGGCCGTGGCGAGCCAGCTCGCTGTGACCCCCCCCCCCCCCCCGCTTCGGCAAAACCAATCAGACTCTGAATGGTGGCTCTCCAGTCATCCATCTGATCGGCTGCTGGCGGAAATCTCAATAGCAGCTGGGCCCGTGCCATAGCCTCCGAAGTGGTGCTCGGCATGGATGATGCCGTAGATCGTTGCGTCGCCTGGCTCCTTACAGTGCCAGCAGTAGCTGCGCCATGTTCTCGCCGTCGTGAGCCCGTGGCCACGGTGGTGGGGTAACGAGGTGGAGGTGCTTGAGGGTCAGTGGCTCCGTTCGGCGCATCGACTGGGCCGGTTCGCTCCGAGACTGGCGCACGCCCCGCGGTCGCGCCCATAGCGAGAGCAACCAGAGGGCTGTGATTCGCCCCAGAGCGAGAGCCACCACTGCGGCTGTGCCTTTCGGCCGGGCGGAGAGGTGCGGACAGAATGATTTCTCCACCCGTACCTTGTGGAGCGTGGCTGTCGAGATGTTGTTGGGGCTGTATTTCCCCGGCACCTTCTGCTCTTACTTCCACCGCAGGGGAGGTGGTGGCGACGTCGCCTACGCCGGCCACGCCCCCTGTCGCGTCTGTGTCCCCATGCGACCTCGCGGCCTCCGCGGCATCGGTGTCCGTGTGCAGCAGGGCCTTTGAAGTAGACGGGTGGGCTGCAGCACCGGGCTTCTTTTTGGGCGCCATGAATGATGGAGCCGTCGATGAAGATGACGCGCTATGTACGCTTCTCAGGTTCGCGCAAGCGCTGCCCCCTACCTGGCATGCCAAAGATGTCGTGGGAAACCACGGCCACCTATGGGGCCATTGGCACCTTTTGGTTTGGCAGGGGGCTGAGTGCGTTGCACAAAGAGTGGAGGACCGTAGCGCAGAGTGGCAGAGATCACACGGGCAGTTTTACCCAGGTTCGGGCCACCGCGAGGCTTAAAACCCTACTCCTGCTTTGGTGGATTGATGGTGGATTGTCGTGGAAATGCAGCACTCTGCCCAGCAGGGTTGCCTCGGGGCGAGAGTAGCTACGCGCGCACGAGTGTACAAAGTTCCGAACCCTTTTTCTGGTTGCCATGGCCCTCCTTTTATAGATGAAGGGGTTACTACAGTGGCAAATCAATCATTGTGTGCTGATTAGATAGCAAACAGTGCTATCATACCTAACTCTGCAGGCAGGGCAGAGCGCATTAAATGCGCCGCTTAGTGTCACATCGCAGCCTCCCCGGCAAGCCTTGCCGGGCTGCTCAGCCACCTTTTCGCCTGTCTGCTTGACACGTCTCTGGACAGGTGCCATTTGGAGGTGGTTTCCTCTGGAAGTGGCTGCCATGTGTCGCATAACTGCCACTTAGTCACTTGGGGGCTTGACACCGCATCGATCGATGACTTGCGTCACTGTGAGGTGGAACGGCGAAGCCTTGGCGGGGTAGCTTGCTTCGGTAGCTCCCGGCAGGCCTGCCGGGACGGTCTTGAGTCTTGTCTTCGGGGCCACCTCGTCCTTGCCAGGCTCACCTGCCCGACAAGGGAGGTTCCTCCTTAGCAGTGCCTTGGTCTTGGATGCCGTAACTTAGCCCTTTTAGGCCTGGGCACGGTCTGGGCAACAGACCCAGGGTTTTTTGCACCGACAATCACATACTAAGATGATCATCTCTGCAGCTCATTTAGATGAGTATAGGTGGCACTTTCTGTAGAAAGTACCACACTGGTCAGAAATGCAAATGATGAAGTTGTACTCACATAGTGCACTGGATTGAGCTAAAATTTGGAGAAGATGCATAATTTGGGCATATGAAGATACTGTAAAAATTTCATACCATTTGGATACACCAAAATGGTACTTCCATCACAGTGGTCCTCTCTGGACAGAAACTAAGAAAAATTCTAGAGAAATATTGGATGAATTAAATGGGCCCAAATTTGGTGGAGGGATGTTATATTGGAGGAGCATGTCCTGGTAAATTTTTAGCAATAATGAAGTAATATAAAATATAGTTGCTTCACACTCTGAAAATCTGACCAGAAACCAAGATTTGAAGGTGTGATCACATATATAGTTGGATGGAGCTGAAAATTGGTGGAGTGTCATTATTTGATCATATTAAGAATCTTGCAAAATTTCAACTCATTTGAGTATTACTAGCCAGTACTTCCTTCACTAAGGCTTCCATCTGACAGAAACTTTGAAAAATTGCAGAGGAAGATTGGCTCGGAAAATGGAGCTGAATTTTGTCATGAGGCAATGATTTGGATGTGATAGCATGCACAAAAAGTTTGGAAGCAATCAAGAAAAGATAGGTGGCACTTCCTTCACAGAAGGCCACTTTGGACAGAAATGAAGAATGAATATTATTGAATTATTTTTGAACTAGATAAGGAAGGTTTGGACATATTTGGGGCATATATGATCCAAACAATTTATGAGATTTATTTGGGAATTTTGTGGAAGACATAAATATATGTTGCTTCACAACCTAGGGCAAACAGGGTTATTCCTTTAATAGAAAAGGAATATTCCCAATCAAAAAAGAATTTGGGATTTGGGGTAAGATAGGAAGTGATATGATCATGGGATGGTTTTGAGGATGACAAGCCACTCTGGAAAGGAAGAAGAGATCATCTTCTCCAGTTTCCAGACCACAGAGCCACATAAAAGTAATTCAAATAAAAAATCCAAAGAAAAAGAAAGGGCCAAAATCCATGGTGTGACAAGAGCCCCCAGGAAACATCCTCGTCCTCAAGGATGCATGGCAGACCAACTAGCATGGCCTTCTCCCACGCATATTGACGCACCCACTTAAAATATTTGGTGCAAGTACTGCTGAGTCTTGTGGATGTGAGGAAGTCAGAGCGACTTACGATTTCTCCCAAATGATCATCGTCCAAGGTCGCCCAACCTCGATGAGGACGAGAAGCACCACCGCCTTGTGAATCCATGGCAATGGTGACGAACTATCTTGTCCCTTGGGGAGCTGGTTTACACGAGAGGAGATGGTAACTGCAGGGCTTCGTCCCTTTGGAAAGGATGTTCTATGGGCGCGCACTAGTGCAGTTTATATTTGAGATTATTAGGGAGTTGGCGGGTGGTTCGTTGTACAACACGTTCACGTCCATCCACTAGCTCGGAATTAAAGCACGCATGACATTTACAGCGACTGGCATTAGTTTGTTTTCCGGGCGCATGGACCAACGCGGACTAGCGGACCTCGTCGCCCTTTTTCAAGCATGACTTCGACAACTACATGCGTGACATGCGTGCATGCAAATCTTGTGTGACCAAACCATACGAGGCGGAGCGGTAGGCTGTCGAACTACAGCATGCATGTTGTAGCCATGTCATCCACACGCAACCTAAAGGCCAGTTCATACTCCATGGTGCATTGTTTGGCATGAACGTTCCTAGGAGCTCGTGCTGCAACTGGCATACTCCACAGCCCGCTTCCCTTCTCCTTCCTCTTCCACCGCCCGGGCATGTCTGCGGGAAGCGACCGGTCAACCCTAATATAGTACTAGCACAAAAAGATGCATGCATGACCACTAAAATTTCCTTTCTCTTATCTCTATGAAATATGTAAATGTGGCATGAAACTCAAAGCCCTTTAAGTCTGAGTATAATGGAAATCTATTTTTTTATATGAGCCCTTAAAACAAGAAAGGAGGGAGTATTAGAAGTAGTATTATGTTTTGAACAAACAAAAGGCGCTCGCCAAGCTTTCATTCATCATCTTAAATGCAGTTTACATTGAGGAGTAGTACTAGATATCTCAAATCCATACATACCATGCAATAGTAGTAACTAGTAGTAAGTACATAACCTAAGCTAGACCACACTACTCGTTGTCAAAGATGGGTAGGCGGCAGCATGCTGCAACTCCAGCTCCTCCTGCTCCTCCTCCAGTTTGGCGAACATCTCATTGATCCCCCACTCCCGCTGGCGGTGGAAGCGGCGGTTGGCCTCCACCTCAGCCTCCGACTGGATGGACTCGAGGATGGCCTGTTGTTCCACCACCCCCTCCGCTTGGGTCAACTCCGCCATGGCGAAGCATGTAGCCGGTGGCGCCGGCTCCGCCTCGCCTGCGTTGTCGTCGTCCTCCTCCGGTTCCACTTCGTCTGCGTCGTCGTTCTACTCCTCCGGCTCCATGTGCTGCTCCGCCTCCAACGCCTCCTCATCCGGCTTAGGCTAGTCCGGACTCTGGAGGCAGGGCGGCTGTGATCCGGGCTTCGCGCCGCCTCCAGATCTCCAGAAGCAGCTCAATGTGACGCTCCGGCGGGAGCATGGCGTATGTCGTTACCTTCGGCCGGGCCATGGCTATTGGGCGATGGCGACAGGAGAAGAGGCGACGGGAGGGGAATGAATGCGGCTACTGTTTGGGTTCGCCGCCCGGCTTAAATAAATGCGCTCCATCACGTGTACCTGCTCGTGCACAAACTGTACACGTACGGGTCTGTTTAGGGGGCGTCACGTAACTGGTATGTGTGTGAGAGAGAGATAGAGTGTGTGTGTGCGCCTCTACTCTTTGGACATGTACTCCACCTTTTGTATCGGGATATAAGTATAATGGTACTACACTTTAGCTTGTGATTTATGTGGCCATATTAATGTGGTTGTGTAAAAAAAATGTCACTTCCTGCTCGTGATTTGCGTTATATAATTATGAGAAGTTTGCTAACTACTACAAAAATAAAGTGGAATTTGTCCATGTTATATAAGTAAATTAAGGTGATTGATTATCATACGGGTAAGGTTGGACGAAGGGTGGTAGGAACAAATGCTCCACCTAGAGCATGTGTGTGTGAAATGGAGTCTTAGAGTGCGTGCGCGCGCGCACATGTGTGTGTGTGTGTGTGTGTGTGTGTGTGAAACAGAGTCTTCGGTAGGGAAAGTAATTAAGTGTGTGTGGCTTCATCGTAGAGAGGTGATGTGTATGGTAGAGGCCTCCAACGAGGGGGGGTGCGAGAGAGAAGAGGCCCGTAAAGAGGGAAGAGAAGGCGTGTGCGCGTGAGAGGAGTGGACATCGAGATAACGTGTTTGTTCGAGAGACACCGAGGAAGAATACTATGGATGCTGCATGTAGGCGGGAATTAAATGAAGGGATAGTCTTATTGGTTTCAGGGATTGAGGGAAGGAGTGACAGAGGGGGGTAGCTAGAAGGAGATAGTTAAGTGTGAGTGTGTGTTTTAGCGAAGAGACCCATCTAGACGGAAGTCATGTGCAGACAAGAAGAGAAAGATTCGATGTGCGGTGAGGGCTGAGGGTAATTAACTATGTATGGAGAATTATGAGACCTTAAACATGCATGTGCGAGAGGTATACATATATACGTGGATGTGTGTGTGTGCGCGCATCATCGAGATAAAAGAAAGGAGACATAAGTCATAAGATCAACGGGATGGGAGAGATGGATCGGTATGACAACATGCATGCATGTGAGAGTGGAGGGAAGAAGGCCCGATGATCGAGCATTTGTTTTTGTCCTTAAGATAGAGTGGCGTGGGATGGAGCATGCATCTATGGCGAGCAGAGAGAGCGAGACACAATGGGTGTGCAAAAGAGATCGACCTATAGATGCATGTATAGAGAAACAGATATAGTGTGTGTGATAGGAAGCAAGAGTGCGTGCGAGAAAGAAAGGTTGACGGAGAAATAGATAGATAGAGAGATAGATATGCTAGCTAGAGGGACATCAGCTAGTTTGTGTGTTAGAGATAACAGTCGAGTGGTTCAGAGGGGTGAGTTGTGTTTGTATGAGAGAAGAAGATAAAAGGAGGGTGCATGACTGCATGTACAGGGAAACATATATAGTGTGTGTGATAGGAAGCAAGAGTGCGGGCGAGAAAGAAGGTTGATGAAGAAACAGAGAAATAGAAAGATAGAGATGCTAGCTAGAGGGAGATCGGCTAGTGCGTGTGTTAGAGATAAGAGTCGAGTGGATCAGAAAGCTGAGTTATGTGTGTGGGTGTGAGAGAGACAGAGAGATGGTGCATGTGAGTGGCATACAAACGAATATTAGAGAGAAATGAGCTCCTGAGAGATGGAGTTTTGTGTTGGCGACAGAGAAAGATATTTCACAACGAGAGTCGTAGCTAGAGAGACATATCAGGGAATGCGAGATATCCCTAGGGAGAGAGGGTGTGTGTGAGCGGCATAGAAGGGAATGGTGGAGAGATATGAGACCCTGGGAGACGAAGTTTGTGTTTGTGTCTGAGAGATATTTAAGAGGGAGAGTCGTAGCTACTGAGACATAGGGAGCGCGAGACATCTCTATGTGTGAGGGTGTGTGTGAGCGGCATACATGGGAATAGTAGAGAGAAATGAGACCCCGGGAGACGAACTTTGTGTTTGTGTAAGAGAAAGAGATTTCACAAGGAGAATCATAGTAAGAGACACATAGCAGGGAGCGAGATATACTTAGAGAGAGATAGAGTGAAGGTCGAGCGAGACAGTACCGTCAGTGCGTTACGAAGATAAAAGACTGTTCTTGACATAGAAGTAGCACGAGAGATACCCGAGAGACGGTGAAGGCGTATAGGTCTAGAAAGAGATATAAGCATGAGTGATAGCTATATGAGATGAATATCTGGATTAAAGGGTATTCAAATATTTAAACTGGAGATCAGGACATCGATAATATCATAACGAAAATTGTCCTATCAAACATGCATATTCATTTGAATTTGGGGACACGTGTAATGTTTATTTAGTTTATCAATATTAGTGATCCATAATTTTTTTAATTAGAGACAATGCATGGTTTATATGCAATTAATGTCTAAAGAGGATTACACTATATGTTGCGTGTGTCAACCACATTATACGTGTTTGAGAAGTAAAAAAACCCGCAGGAAACACACATTAATTGGAGACAGTTAGCAAGGAATGCATACATTGGATTTCAACATAAAGTGATTTCAAATATTTGAAAATTCAAATTAAGATGGATTTAGCCTTATGAATCTGAGAGCATGCCATTTGTAAACCATATTTATGTATAAAGGGTGTTGTGCTTTTGAAAGTAGATATAAAAAAATGATGTATATAGATTTGTATTCGAATACAAAATGGATCATGCCCGAAAAAAAGAATACAAAATGGATTGGAATTGAGTTGGCACGGTAAACGTGTAATATTTTTCTACAAAAAATTGAACGAAGCGGGGAAACTCGCAGTAACTGCCCGAAACCAAAATCGGCGAGATGGAAATTACTGCCTATCCGTGACACACAAAGCCTATCAGCTCGATATCTATAGGTTTCGATAGGGGTAGGCTTGTAATTTCACTCAAACGTGACACAACCGCCTCCGCCTCTCACCACCCAGATTCATACACGATGGGCGCCAAAACAAAATTTCTCCTCGGCCGAAATCGCCTCTCACCTCCCCCGGATTCATACACGGTGGGCGCCAAAACAAACTCTCCTCGGCCGAAATCTCTGTCAAAAATATTTGGTGTATGCGAGATTACCGTCCCATCCCCAATCGACCAATATTGCCGTGATGTAGGAAATTTTAAACGAGGGCTAAGTTTGTACATTTCCTCGCATTTGAGACAAACGCGTCCTGAAGACATGGTTCCCCCTACCTCTCTCCCTCCATTTCCCCATTCGTACTCCATGGGCGGCAAAACACCCTCTCCACCCCAGTCTCCTCCGTCCGCCACCCCATCCAGCGCCGTCCTCCTCCACCATGCCAAAGCTGATACCCCGTCACCGTCATCCATTACAAGAGATCGACCTCTCTCATCCATGGCTTTGAACCAAGATCCTTGCATCGTGTCCTCTCGCTTCATCCGCGCCGTCGTCCACCTTGCTGAGGCCGCTCCTACGATCTTCTCGTCCACCGTGTCAGGATATTTCCCTCGCCGCCACTGTCTGCCCTCCTAGCACTACAAAAAAAAGACACATCTGTGACATTTTGGCCCGGGCAATTTTTCTCTCTCATGCTTATGACACTTCTATGATGATAATTGTGACAAAACCACGTATCATCATCGATGTGGTGGGCTCCTACTTCTATGACAAAAAATCATGACAAAAAATGGGCTTTTCATCTTGGGTGGGCCGGGGACGCACCTGCATGACATTCTTTGAGCCGTCCATGACGGAAAAAATCGTGGTAGAAGCGAGGGTGAGGAAAATTTCGGGGAGTTCCCGGTTACGGTGGGTGGTCGGGGCCGAGCGATGCATGGAGGGATTGCATGTTTCTCTCATACACGTACGTACGCGCATGTGTGCGAGGCGTTGGGCTCTAACAGAACCCGAGAAAGGCGTTCGCTTACTGAACCCGAGCGATCGATCCCTTGGCTGTTAACTGAACCCGAGCGATTCCTTAGTTGCTGCTGCTGCTAACTGAACCCGAGCGATCGGTCACTGCTGCTGCTTACAGAAGCCGATCGAGCCCCCGTGCGAGACGTAGCCAGCCGGTGTTAAGTTACCTCTCGATGAACAGTGACCGTTGCTACCATGTGCGTGGTATGTACAATGAGTCGAGATGTGGTGAGTCGAGCCGGTTGGTTGGCTGTCGATGAATAGTTCCCGGTGGGGGTTGGATGAACAGGACCCCGTGGTAGTAGCTAGGCCATTGCTGCTGGATGAACAGGACCCCGAGGAGGCTGCTGCACCCCAGCCGGTTGGGGGTGGATGAACAGTAGCCGGTAAAGGCTGGGTGAACAGTAGCCCGTGGATGAACAGTAGCTGGTGGAGGCTGGAGGAAGTCGACAGTGGATGAACAGTAGTAGGTGGAGGCTGGAGGAAGTCGACGATGGATGAATAGTAGCCCATGGAGGCTGGAGTGAGGCACTAGATGGTGGATGAACAGTAGCTCGTGGAGTCCTATTTTGCGGTACGCCACACCCCTCCCAATGAACAGGACCCCGTTTCGACCGTAGGCGCTCCAACACAAGTCAGTTTCCTCCGTTTTGCGGTACGCCACACCCCTCCCGGTCAACAGCACCCCGTTTTGACCATAGGCACTCAAACAGAAGTCTGTTTCCTCCATTCTGCAGTACGCCAGACCTCATTTCGGCTGTTCCATCCAAGCAGGTAGACTCCCGATGAACACAATGCATTCCGTTGCCTCCCGATGAACACGACGCAGTTTCTCTGTTCCGACCCAGCCGGTTGGCTATCGATGAACAGGGCACCGTTGCTGTCGTCCGTTGCCTCTCCATGTACACGAGCCCTGGCCGTACATATGCGTGAGTTGGCATTCGAGACCCCGCCCGTATGTATGTACATGGCCGTATTTTTTAGCATGTGGCTGTACGTACGTGTACACGGTTTAGAAGGGATTGCCTGAACTGCTACGTCGGGGGCTCTACTACTACACGTGCCGTTGCTTGCTCGGCCACGGTTCATCGTTGCAGAGAGACCGATCGACCAGTATGTACGTACACGTTCACGACCAGACAGACAACGCTAACTACGCTTCGACCGGGTAGGTCCCAGTCGTCAGGGAGGATAAGGAGGCACTCCCTTGCATGCGAAGATATATGTGGTGGGTCCCAGCTGTCAGGGGGGAATCATTTTTTTTCACGTAATAAGGAGGCACTTCCTTGCGTGCGAAGATGTAGCTCGTGGGTCCAGCTATCAGCCTCACCATGTACAGTCGTCTTCCGATGGCAGTCGTTCATTGACAACGTTGACCACTCCGCACGGAGAGCACCAAGGCGGTGGAGGACGGCGAGGCCTGGTAAGGGAATGATGCGGAGCCAAGGAAGACAAGGCAGTGGATGCCCACGCGGATGGGAGTACGAGGGTTCACTGGTTCCGCTGTGGTGTGAGGCTGCCATCGCCGGAGAATAACACGGGGTGTGGGTGAGTAGAGGGAAAGCCTGGCCGGCAGTGGGATTAGGGTGGGGCGGTGAGGCCTGCGCGGTAGCACTGCTACCCACGGGAGGCAGGAGCAGGCGGTCCCGCTGGCACTGGTTTGGGTGGCTGGACCAAGAAGATTAGAGGTTGAAGAAGCAGCATGGCTGTTGGATTAACATCCAACGGTCCAGCTGCTAGAAACATTTGTTGACTAAGTTGACAAAGCCCTACGTACGCGTCAGCTTAGTAGGCACACAAGTCAGCGTAATAAGGAGGCACTTGCTTGTGTGGGTCCCTAATGTCAGCCTCTACACTGACATCCCTCTTCCGATGGCTGTCATTTTTTGACCATGCTGACCATGCCACGCCGAGAGCACCAACGCGGTGGATGACGGCGAGGCCCAGGAAGGGAATGACCCGGAGCCGGTGAAGCCACAGCAGTGGATGCCCACGCTGAGGGGAGTAGAGGGCTGACTGGTCGGTTGCAGGGTGAGGCTGCCGTCGCCAGAAAATAATAGGAGGTGCGGGTGGGTAGAGGGATGGCCTGGCCAGCGGTGGGAGTAGGGTGGGCCGGTGAGGCCTGCGCGGCAGCACAGCCGGCTACGGAAGGAGGGAGCAGGCAGTCCCGCCGGCGCTGGTTTGAGCGGCTGGAGCAGGAAGAGCAGAGATTGAAGAAGCACGATGGCGGTTGGATGGACATCCAACAGTCACTGCTCTATGTTGACTAAGTTGACAAAGCCTTGCGTACGCGTCAAAAAAAATTAGGACAGCGTCATCGGCAACCTAGTAGGCCCACAAGTCAGCCTCCAAATCTGTTGAAAACATCATACAGCCCATTTGCCATTATTTTTAATAATTTACAGCCCATTTGCTAGTTCTTAAGGATATTTTGAAGCCCATATTCTTTTTATTAGCATTACAGACCATATTCTGGCCACTGCTAAAAAAAATCAACAAATTTTTGCATATTTCGGTGGGGTCCAAACTCTTTTAATCATGAAATTTTGAGTCACATTAAAAATAATTATAAAAATAATTTTATTTCAAATTAAAATGCAACGAAATTTTTCCCGCAAAAAAAAATGAAATTTAAAATCTTGAAATCCTGAAAAAATGAAATTTGAATCTAGTTGCCGGTTTTCTGTGTTTTTAAAATTTACAGCCTATTTCTTACTACTTATAGCCCATTTTCTTGGGAAGCCGAATACATCCCTCCTCGTCTTGACAGATTTGCAGCCCAGCAGGGCTGAGAAAAGCAAGTAGGCCTGGGTTGGGTATTGTCCAAAACAAAATAGAACTGGGCTAGCCATTTTCATAAAGAAAAAAGATATCAACTGGGCTCGTCATGTGCTTAAATAAAAGCCTGGGCTCCGTCTCTACAACTGGGCGAGCAGCTGGGTCCCTATTGTTACAATATTTCTCCCTTTAATAAAGGAAATGGCAAGCCATTTGCCTTCTTTCAAAGAAAATATGACAGTCACAGCCGAGTTGAAAAGGGCAACAACATCCAACTCAAGCTTACAAACAGTACGAAAGGCCAAGGATTAATTGTTCATGAAATTTAGACAAAACCCAAATTGAACATGGCGATAACATCTAACCCAACCACTGTTTTTGGCAGTCACAAACAAATGGATCGGTCTGATCCATAAAATCAACATCCTGTGGGAAAAAATTACTGGAACATGACCACAAGTTGTTGTAAATAGAAGCCGAGCGTGTTCAGAAGCCCATTTGTCCACCTGAAACTTTTTTTTTGTTCAACATATCTGTCTGTGAGAAATTTCTTGTTGAAAAACTTAAGCCTCATGGACAATAGTAACCTCGCATTCAACAGGAAGAATGTGACAAAGCTTCTGTTTGCCTGGTTGGATGCATATCCTTCCATCGTTATTTTCCTCAAACGAATGTCATGAGAACTGAGAAAATCCCAGTGCTTATTATGCCACCGATTGGTTATATGTTTTTCTCCATGTGTTAGTGCCTAAGTAGACATGAAGATTGAAAACAGTTAAGGTCTAAAAAAAGAGTATGTCGAATGAGCGACAGCTGAATGGTTAATTCTAGTACAATATATACGGGCTTTCGATGGCTGAATTCAATGTGCATGGACATGGAAAGCATCACAGCAAGCCAATAATTGTGTTCAGATCATAACTAAACAGTTCGATATATAAGATCTTGACAGAATCCAGCACCATTGATAGGCTATCCATGGACGAACACTCCATTGACCATATAACATAATATTAGTACCCACAGTGTACTCCAAGATGATATAAAACTTATGCGCACAAATGAAAATGCAGCTTATGATTACAAATGTGTAGATGATAATATATGGTACCTGAATAAGTGTGGAGCCAAACACCAACTTCTGATAATTAAATGGATTAGGAATTACACCCAAGATCTCCAGTTCAGGCACAGAGACAACAGTTATTTGCGAAGGTATATAACAATAATGAAGGAGCAACCTTTGAAGTGAAGGGGCATCTTTGATGATGAGCTGTTGTCCTTCAAAACAAATTCCAATGCTTTTAAGGTGAGGCTACTTTATTTGGAGATAACTGATAGGGATTTGTATTCCCAAAACAATCAGCAAGTGCTCCAGGGCAGGGCAACTGGAGTGGATGATGCTGTGCAGTGAGGCCTCCGACAGATAAACCACCACAAGCGAAAGTTTTTTTAGCAGTGGGAGTCGAAGCATTTGTACCATATCGTCTTGTAGATGGTACCGGGCGAAGGTGGCAGTGTGGAGAGAGGAGGAAAACCACGAGATGGACAATGGTTGTGTGGGCACAAATTCTTGGCCTTCGGTTCATGGTATGTAATTTTTGTGGTAATGGTAGAACTCAAACTGCTGGAGATTTTCGAATTCAGGGGATGTCAGCTAGGCGTCCACCATGCAGGGTATGGATAGCAGGTAGCTTGTCAAAATGCAGAGGCATTGAACGGAGCCCAGGTGGGAGGAGATGATGGCTCTGAGGAGTTCAAAATTATGAATGACAGATAGCTGACGACGGTCGAGATTAAGGGGCGTGGCGCGCCATAGAGGTCGCCACCAAGCTGAGAGGACTTGGGTGCGGCAGCAATCCTTGGTGGGGAGAAGCGAGATGATCTCCCTAAGGATGTCGTCTGGGAGATCACTGATGCGGTCCAACCGAGATTCTATGGATTCCTCAGATCCGATGGGGGGGGGGCTCGCCGCTTCACCCCGCGCTGCAGGGTGCGGGATCTACAACCGGCATCACTGCTGGCGGGAGCCTCATCTTCTTGGCGCTGGGGCAAGTCGACTCCATTTTCCTTGCGGGCGTCGCGCCGAGCTCATGAGTTTGAGCAGAGTAGCGAGAGATGAGCCTAGTGGCAGTGCGAGTGGGGAAGAAGGAGTGCTGGGGTTTCCTGTAGGAGCGAGGAAGAAGAGGAGCATGTGTTTTCTGTACGAGTGAGAAAGAAGGTGAGCGGGAGTTTTCTGTACGAGTGAGGAAGATGGGGAGCGGGGGGAATTGGGGGGATACGAAAGCGGGAGAGTCCAACGAGCTGCAGTAAGTGGAGGCAAGGAGGAAGGAGGGTTTTTCTAGGATCACCCCTCTTCAAGAAATATGGGCTTTTCCTCGCAAAAAAATACAAATGGGCTTTAAGATGGATAGGCTTTTGTATCGACCTAGTCGGTTGCCCATGTTTCGTACTGGACGGCCTTGTACTAGAGGAAGCCCATTAGAGACACTCTCCAGCTCTCCAGCTTATTGCCCATTCGAAAGAAAAAAAGAGACGCCTCCAGCTTATGGCTCCTCATCGGTAACATTTTTCAACTTGGAAAAAAAGTTATAGCTCCTTCTCGGGCCGGCTTGGCATCCACCAAATTAGAGGATGCGGTACTGCATGCAGACACTCACACTGGTCGTTGCGCAGCAAAATGAGGGGTCAAATAACAGGCCCATAATATAGATTGTAAAGGTTGACACACTAGTCAACATTCACACTAAACTAAGTTTCACAACATACGGTATGCATACTAGCTAACATTCACAAGCACTTAAGTGCAGCATGTTTACGCATCTAAATGATTCACAATACTATAACCAAGACAAAGCTGTGAGAAGGTGTAGAAATAAAGAAAAAATGATCGATGCTTCTCTGAGTAAAGGGCCTCCCCACATGCTTCTTTCTGCTCAATGTTGCGTGCACTATGAGCATGTTGGCAACTCCATATCTAGCTTGATGGCTCATCTTGCAATTTACGCTGACACATTGCAGCAAACAGAGGCAATAGAGATCACTCAACATCAGACCATTTCGTGTAGTTCCACTGAAATCATCTTCATTGTCCTGAATGTGAAAAGATAGGAAAGCAATAGCTGTACTTAAACGGTGTCGCAAAATAGTAGCACATATCAATAGCTCGGCATGACAAAACACAATCATCTAGACGAAGGGGATACTGACCTGTGTGAGGAAGATTATGCATAATTTTATAGGTGGTTAGTTGATTTCCACCTTGGGATCTCCTATGATGGCACGGAGGAAATTCTATGCAATCGATGAGTGCAATTCCTTCCGTGTGGCTGTAGAAAATTTGTCCGACTAACCCCAGTATATTTTTTGCGTAGTTCCACTAAAATAATGCACCACTGTTTGCATGACCCCTACTCGCCGACCAGGCCATCAATGACTCGGTCTCTTTTATCTTGCGTTGACGGCGTGGCTGCAGTGCTTGTTTGCTCCTCCAGACATGACAGGCTCGTTCCACACTGCAATCAGCAAGTCAACGTACGAATAAGCTTATTTCATCTTGCGTTGGTCATTCTACCTAGTTATGAATGTAGGAATACCTGGACCACCGTGAGGTCAGCAGACAGCAGGTTACACTAAAATTGAGGTTTGTGCTTCCGTTTGCACAAATAAGACACCATATGGAGATAGACAACCCTGTTAGCACAAATATGTAACAGGGTTACTTAACCAGTGTCATTTTTTTGCAGTGGCATATGATTAACAGCAGCATCTCATATGTTATCAATGGCATTACACTGACAGTATGAAAAAGTGACATTAACTAAGAAGTGCCATCACATCAAATCAACACTAGCACTAGAATAACGGGGGCTTACATTAACATGCATAACAATAGCATTATTACTCTATGATGATAGATTGACAGTAGCACTTGATCAGTACAACCGTGCACAGTTAACAGGAATGATCATTCTAACAAAGGGTGATACGGAAAGGAGAAACACATCGTCGTGTCAACCATTGTGCAATTAAATTTTGTGCAGTTCCACGGAGATGCGGCTATGTTACCGGTGTCAGATTTTTGTGTAAGGGCTGAAATCACTCTTTATGAGAAATAAAGCAAGATAGAAGCATTTCATAAAACGGTGGTGGCATTGATTCAGTTTATCAATGGCAATAGATTGACAACAGATAACTTAACAGTGACATCACATTAGCAGTGGCATTGTTCCATTTTACCTGTGATGTTAGATTATCAGCAGCAGTAAGGGCATAGGGACAGGGAAGGCACAAGCACGTTTTATATCCACCAAGGCATAAAGTGGTGAGGCAGAGGTGTTGCCAAGTGTGGCAAACATGCAAAGCATGTCTAGATTTGTGCCTTTTTTGTCGTTAGTGCCCTTTCCTATGTGACCACAGGAAATCTAGACGTGCTCATTCTCGGTTGGCGTATATATGTCGACAACCCCCCCCCCCCCCCCCCACTTTCTGTCCTTTTTGGACCAAGAGACCGGTCAGGCCAGCATCTTTATTCCCCTTTCCAACCAAGAGATCAGTTCGTTAGCCAGTATCTGTAGTACCTTTTTTCCTCTAATAGTAAAAATTTAGGTGCTGTTCGAGTGTTCGACAAGCCGAAGGAGCTAGCTACATGGGGAACTTTGTAATACTAGAAGAATATCCACATGCAAGATGCAGCGACGTGGGGAGCAATCCTAACTTGATGAAGAAAAAGGATGCAACGACGTGGGAAGCTGGGCCATTAGAACAAGGCCGGTTCTAAAAGAAGTTATACCTCCAGTTGGCGGGATGTGGCGAGGCAGTCGGCGGGATCTGCCAACACGACGGCGGGGAGCAAGGGTGCAGAAGACCTCCCACGCAGGTGCTAGGTCAGAGAAGATGGTGCGCGACGGCTTCCTCCCTTGCCACCGGCGACCACCAGCGGAAGGGATCCGGCCGGATCTGTGACAACCGGTGAGAAGAGAGAGAGAGAGAGAGAGAGAGAGAGAGAGAGAGAGAGAGAGAGAGAGAGAGAGAGACAAAGAGAGTGGACACCGCCGTCTTATTTAGATCTGGAGAGGGTGAGAGAGTGAGAAGAAGAGAGCAACCCTAGCAAGCAAGTCCCGAAGTGGAGTAGTAATTGTTTTTCTCTCCGTAGCGATCGTTTTAAATTGAATACGCGGGGAGCCATCTTCTCATTTAAAGTACCAGTAAAAAGAAACTCAATTAATAACCGCGCCACCGTGTTCAGGTCGCACTTGCTATGGCTGACATTTGGTCCCAGACCCCACATTAAGTGGACAACTAGATGTGTCAAATTGTCACGTTACCTGCCTTTTCGTGTGCAAATGCGCTCCACTATGAGTGTACCTGCGCATGTGCGTGAGGGGAGAGTGAAGTCTGATTTATAAACCTTGAGGTTGTAGAGCTAGTCGGAAACAAACCCTCACCTTTAAATCCTTAAGTTTGTACCCTGTCCTCTGTAATCCCGGTCATTTTTAACCTTAAGGGCGTGTGCGGTTCAAGGGGTTTTAGCGGGGATTAACAGGGATTGTGGGGGATTAAATCATGTACAAGCCAAATTCCCCTCCATTCCTCTCCAAACCCCTTGGGAGGAGGTTGAACCGAACAAGGCCTAAGACTAACCACAGTGGGAGTAACTTCAAGAGTAACATCGGGTCCAACTCATCAAATTCGCCTATGTGGCAACTAGTTAAAGAGGAGAGAGGTAAATTGAGTAACTTAGCTAGTTATTACTCATTCTATGAGTAACATCACACATACCAAAACAAAATGACTCTATAACCTAATAAATGAAGCTTTGCATGACACTACACGTGCGATGACCACTGGAGCAATCGACTCAGGTTGTACGTAAACATGTTTATACTCTTCATTCATGATGTTTAGTAATAGGATGCACATGGCGACGTCATCCTCATACCACCCACTATTGATGGATGGCCACGCAGCGTCGCCGTGCTCACCTGCAACTGCAACCCGAGTTGTGCATGCAGCAACTATGACTGCAATGGAGTACTAGCTGCACAAGGCATGTTGTTGGTGCTCCTTCATGAGCTACCGAGCCGTCTAGACGAGCGCGTGGTAATGGCCATCACCTGCGGATTGAAGGACGTCGTTCTTTCGCCGCATCCTGGCCATCACAAAGGTGGTGACGCACTTTGCGGGGTTGTCAGAGACGGAGTCCATCGTCCCACTCCAGCGACGGACAGCGCTCGCCTGAGAGTGTGAACATGGACGCAAATTCATGCAAACACGGCCGGATTTCATATATACATGATGGATTTCATTACATTTACATTAAATAAGTTGTGCTTGTCCAGAGATAAAGGTAGAATTAATATACCTAATCTAAATGGTCGCCGGCCGATCTCTTTGTCCTCCTCCAGCATCTGGCTGAAGAAGAATCGTGCAAGACACCGGCTGTTTTCGCCGGCGTCGCCTCGGCGGTGGCCCTCATGAGATACAATCGGAGGCGGCCTCCCGTGTTCTACTTCTCCTCGATGATGGTAGCGGGCGGGGACGTGCTGGCCGTCACCTTGTGGACATCTGCGTAGCAGCGTCACCTCATCGACATCCGCGGCGGCTTCTTTCTCTGCCTGCATGGCGCGGCTACGCGCGCGTCGACGGCGGGTGGCGTAGTCGCATGCACTGGAGGCATTGTACGACGCGGCGGCGGCGAGGGCAGCGACAATGCCCATGCCGCCGTGCTCCCCGACAAGCCGGCGTGGAGCAACTCGGCACTCTTCCTCAAGCAGGATTGGAGCGGCCAGCTGCAGAACCACGCACTGGCTTAGGGCGGCAACTGGCTCCGTCGGGCTAGGCGAGGTAGGTGGAGCAGCAAGCTGCCTCGCTGGTAACTGCCGGGCTCGGCGGGCCACCCAGACGGCTTTTATGCTGGAGAATTGCTCTTCCTGCTCGTCGGATGTAGCCAAAAGAGTGGAGAAAATGGTGGAAGGAGGAGCCTGGCCGGTGTCCCGCTCCTGAACGAACGTGTGGCCGGAGTGGGTTTCTCGCATTCCACGCATGTTTAAATGTAGGTGTTTGAATGCGGCGAGGAGGCGGGTACAGCTGGGAGTGCAGTGGACGGCGCCCTCGGCCGGCGCGCCGCTTCAATGGTGGATGAAGTGAGAGGTCGCGTCTGCCCTGACCCCCTTGACCGTGGACCTTGACCGTGTACGTCCGGCTTTGAGCACAACATTATCCTACGGCTGGTCATAGTGGGAGTAACATAGCTAGTAACATAACGCACCCCAATGCAAATTTTCTTATGTGGCAAGTAATTAATGAAAAGACAGGTGCATAGAGTAACATAGTACTATGTTACTATAACATAGCCCTTCCCAAGAACAAATGAGTCTATAAGTTAATAAATGCAATCATCTATATGTTACTACTTCTTTGTTACTTTCATTATTAACGTAGTAACAGAGGCTAGTGTCATATCCATGACACTATTCTAAGTTACTCCCACCTATAACTAGCCAATGGACCTTGACGGTGTACGTCGCCTTGTGTCCAGATCTGAGATGCCATGTGTACCAGATGAATGACTCCAAAGTTCGACCCGTGATGCTAGGTGCGAGCCGAGGAACATTGTTGGAGAGACCCCTCTCTTAATTTTCCTACGTTGGTCGTTTGATTCATAGGATAGAATGCTATAGGAATTTTCCTATGAAATCATGTGTTAATTGGCAATCTAGCATCCACTCCAACTTTTTTTTTCACTTCCTTTGTTTTTCCTTTGTCAAACACTGTGTTAATGCTAGTATGGGATTCAAGTGGACATGCCACTCCAATCCTTTATTTTTCCTATTCCTGCGTTTTAAGTTCCTATGAATGAAAAAAAGAAACGGAGAGAGTACTTGCTCTAAATGATGTGCCGTTGCAAGAGCTGCCTATATTAATTAACCATGCTCTAAAAAGGTGGCCCAGCTTTGGCTATAGTGTACTGTAGGTGACCTTGCGCTTGACTCTTCGCCTCTTCCGGAAGTTGAACAATGATGATGGTACTACAGTATTATATACTTCTGGCAATCTGACATCAAAAGCTTCTCCTCGTGCTGTGAGCCACCGCGCGCGCGTGGGTGAGGGAGAGGGCATAGTAAAGCAAGCTTCTTGTCGTTCTGCGAATTGACGGGACACATCAAAGTTATTTATTACTCTCTCCAAAAAGGGCCGACCATGTCCATGGCTACCATCCTGTGCTCCTTCATTGAGTACATGCACAATTCACGTGCCATCGAGGAGAAAAAATATTGCGTAGTACGTACCATCGAAGTGCACGACTCACTTACGCACTGCTTATCTCCATTTTCTTGCATGACACGTGCACCTTGATGCTAGATGTCCCGCATGTTGGCAAAAGGATGAACAAAGCTCACGTCTAAAACAAAAGAGTGGAAGAACATAGATTCCCGACGACCGAGAAGGAGCAAGGAACCTCGTCGTGGAGCATCTGCACTCATAATATTTTATATTATTCAGCAATATAAAATCAACCAAATCTCTCGATGTTTAACCAAAAGAGTCTGAAACACATCATACATGGCCCACCTCATGCATTCACCATATACCTCGGCCTCCGTGCGACACCTAGTTATAGTAGTATATCCAGTAGCCCGTCGCTTCTCGCTCCTCGTCCTCATAGCCCATGCGACACCTAGTTATAGTAGTATATCTAGCAGCCCGTCGCTTCTCTCGCTCCTCGTCCTTAGCCCGTGCGACACCTAGTTATAGTATAACTGAAAGAGTACTTGCTCTTTGGGCAAAGGGCATCCCTAAGCACGCATTAATTTCCTGGGCATGCTTCTTTCTACTCAATGTTGCATGCACTTTGAGCATGTTGGCAACTCCACTGCTAGCTTGGTGGCTCATCTTGCAATTGACGTCGACACATTGCAGGAGTCTTTGAGCAAAAGGCATCCCTAAGCATGCATTAATTTCCTGGGCATGCTTCTTTCTACTCAATGTTGTGTGCACTTTGAGCATGTTGGCAACTCCACTGCTAGCTTGGTGGCTCATCTTGCAATTGATGCCGACACATTGCAGCACTCCTGCAAGGACCAGAGGTTAATTTGAGAACAAGTACCTCGAGGTTAATTTCACATACATGACAAAAATTATTACAAAGTAACGTGAAAAACCTTCGATTAACATGTTTTCCTGGACATGCTTCTTTCTACTCAATGTTGCATGCACTTTGAGCATGTTGGCAACTCCACTGCTAGCTTGGTGGCTCATCTTGCAATTGACGCCGACACATTGCAGCACTCCTGCAAGGCTCAGAGGTTAATTTGAGAACAAGTACCTCGAGGTTAATTTCACATACATGACAAAAATTATTACAAAGTAACGCAATAAACCTTCGATTAACATGTGTTCAAAAAACATAAAATATAGAAAATTACAAAACAAAGACCTCGAGGTTCAACTAATTAGATGGGTCACTGTAAAGGTTCATTAATTAATATTAATAAACCTTTATAGTAACCCATCCAATTAGTTAATATCGAGTACATTTCCCATCCGGTCACCCATCTCATGACTACTCCTGCCTCAGCACAGTTAATTTGGGAGTTCTGTTAGATGAGCTATCGGTAGGGAAGCTGGTCCTTGCTGATATAGCATGCCTCTTCGTATCATTTATTGTGTACACGGATGACCGCCTATTGCCGCCCATTGGTCAATGCCACGTCCCCCGCGAATGTAGAAGCTTCCCTCCCTCGTCTAGCTGCTTCCCGCGTTTTCCCATGTTTTTTTCCGCCAGCCCACCTATAGAACCGCCTAGCGCCGGCCTATTCCTCTCCAAACACCTAGCGAGGTGGTTGAACCTAACAAGTCTAGACTTGTTTCTAGTGGATTCGTTGACGTGGCACCGGAAGGGTGTGATAGCTGACTCTGACAAAATAATTGACTACCACGTTGGCATAAATTAGAATGGGGCCCACTTGTCAGCATGCTGGACGGAGGAAGTAACACAAGACAAAATGGAGCACGGAAGAGCAAGTACAATAAGGTGATGTAGGTGGGCTGTAAGGCTTTAAATAATATATTTTTGCTTAGTTGGATGAGAGAGAAGAGGTGAGATAAGAGAAGCGGGCTACAAACTTACAGCCGGCTATAGGACGAGCTCCAACGCCTTTTGTGAGAGAAATATGTGGGCCATATATTAATGATGTACTAGTAGTATAATAGTATGACTAACTATTGTATATGAGTGGGCTATAAGATTGGCTATAAGTGACATGGCAAATTCATGTAGCCGGCTGTTGGCTATACTATTAACCATGCTCGAAGGGTGTGAATCGATTGGCTCACGTGTGATGACCATTGGGGCAATCCACTCAGATTGTACGTAATAAACAAATTCATGCAAACACGGCCGGATTTCATTACATTTACATAAAATAATCGGTTTCCACGCAGAGTAGGTTTCTCGGATTCCATGTGGGGTCTAATGTAGGCGTTTAAATGCGGCGAGGAGGCTCGTTCAGCCGGGCGTGCAGCGGGCGGTGCCCTCGGCCAGCACGCCACTTCAATGGCGGACGCGGTGAGAGGTCGCGTCCGCCTTGTGCCGCCTTGACCGTGGACCTTAGTAATACATTAGTCGTTTGATTCATAGGATTGAATCCTATAGGAAGTTTTACCTATAGTATGGAATCACGTATACAACTATAACATTTCATTGGAAATCTATAGAATCCGCTCCAACTTTTTTCTCGCTTCCTTTCTTTCTCCTGTGGCATCAAACACTCAGTGATGATACTATGGGATTCAAGTGGACATGCCACTCGAATCCTTTGTTTTTCCTATTCCTGCGTTTTAAGAATCCTAGTACTTGCTCTAAATGATGTGCGAATCAAAGAAAAGAAACGGAGGGAGTACTTGCTCTAAATGATGTGGGGTTCCGTTCCTCTTGGTCACTGTGTAAATCTCTATATGTACAGTCTTTCACGGACGGAGGGAGTAGGTTGAGCACTTGAGCGTGAGCGTGTGTGTTGCATCGTGTGCTGTGTGCGGCATGGATGCATGAGTGTTGCGTGCGTGCATGTGTATGTGTGAGTGTGGCATGCATGCATGCATGAGTATTCTACTCCCTCCCATTGACATGTTCATATTTCAAGCTTCATTAAAACGTTGCATGCAAGAATTAAGAGAAAACTCCACCTACGTTCGTGACCGTTGGTGAGTCTCTCCTACAAAGTTGGTCAAACTTTACAAAGTTTGACTTTGACCAAATCTTATATGCAGACCAAAAAGAAACGGAGGACCTGTGGACCTGGATGCTGGATGTTTTTCTACAAAGTTCTTGCATGACCAGTGGACCTGGATGCTGGATGTCCCACGTGTCGGCAAAACGAAGAACACTTTTCGACGACCGAGAAGGGGAATTCCCCGAGAAGGAGCAAGGAACCTCGCTGTGGATCATTCTGGACTCTTAATATATTTTATATATTCAGCGATATAAGAGCATGGTTAATAATGTAGCCGGCTGTTGGCTATAAGGAGATGCCACCTCACTTAGAGACATCATGAAAAATACTCATATAATAGGTTGGCTCTTAGAATGGCTATTAGGTTGGCTCTAAGCATTTAATATTTGCATGAGCAAGGTATATGATTGAAAGAGAGTTGCATGCATACTACTTTTTCTTGATCTATGTGCTATAGCTGGGCTGTAGAATAAGAGCCCGCTTCACTCTCTCTCCTCTCTTTTCACTCCTTCAAGTAGGATTTTAATGACATGGCAAGTCTTATAGCCTGCTGACTAGGCCTTATTAGACTTGCTCTGAAATCAACCCAATCTTCTCCACATCTAGTAGACCTCCGAAACACAGCAACCCAGTGTAGTTTACATCATACATGGCCCACCTCACGCTATCACCATATTTCTTGGCCTCCGTGCGACACCTAGCTCTAGTAATCCACCAGCCCGTATCGCTTCTCGTCTCTCTCAAAGTACTACTCCCTTGACTATTGATAAGATTTTATATAATTTGAAAATTGTATCATTCGAAGATCCTTTAACGTATATATAGGGCCTAATGTATTCTTCGAGATTGCCTTTGACTATTGATAAGATTTTATATAATTTGAAAATTGTATCATTCGAAGATCCTTTCACGTACGAAATTGATAGTATGCTTTGAGCAACTTGCATGTCCTATACTGTTAGTCTCAAAAAACTCATTAGGCCCTATATACATGGACAGACGGAGTACATGTTACAGCAAAATGCTCACCATCTAGTAGTTCATTGATTGGTTTCGATTTTTGAATTGAGTAGTGCTAGTACACTTGATGCTGTGCTGCTACCGTCCAATATTCGCTTGTGGTGGTTTCTAGAATAAAAAAAGGAGGTAGTACTTACTATGGGAAAGGTGAAGTGATGGTTGCTTCGTCCGAGCAACTTATTACTCTGGGAATATTGGAGTACCAGCGGATTCAACGAAGAGTGAAATGATGGTTGCTTCGTCCGAGCAACTTACTATGGCGAAGGTGGGGCTCTGTGATTTGACTGCTCACTAGCCATTATTAATGTGGCACAACGACTGGGGTGAATCTCCCCTGCAGTTGTGCACTCTCAATATTGGTGCATGGCAGGTGGAGCCGGATGAAGGATGTCCCACATGTCAGCAAAACAAAGTTGAATGGTTTCTGGCATTGCTATCAATCTTTCAGGATTTGTTTATATGTACGCATAATTTTCCAGCATAATGAAATTGTACTGTAATGTTATGAAGGTTTCAACTTTGGTTCCCGCAGCAAAAAAAAAGGTTTCAACTTAGGATTCATGTGTCCTCTTGCCTCAAGATTGTCACGTTACAACATTCCATCAAATACAAATGAAACTACCATGGATGCTAATGCATCTCAATGATTCGCGGATCAGCGCCAATATATCACAACTGAAGACGAAGTTGTGAGAAGGTGTACAAATAAATAAAAATATATAATTGATCGATTCTATTCGTAGGCATGGCTCCATTCCCTGGCCACGGTGTTCACTGGTTCGCAGCTAGTTTCACGCAGCTCTGTAGCCAAGAAAGAGGTGTATGGAGGAACATCACAATCCGATCATTTTGTGCAGTTCCACTAAAATTGAGCTGATCATCCCTGTTTGCAAAGATATTCAGTTAGTGTGATTACAATAATAGTGGAACTAGATGATGAAACATAACACACACAAATAGAAGCCGATCACCTCTGCGATCTCTCTTTAAGACTAACTACTTGTTGGAGAACATTAGGCTCGGAGTTGGATGAGGAGAATAGCAAAAACCAATCTCCCTTTCTACAGACCCACAGAAATGTAAAAACGTTGCCCGTGTGACATTTTAGCGGAACTGTACAAGACACTCTTAAGAAAAAAGTGATTTGTGCAGTTCAACCAAAGGTCGCAATAGCAACGAGGTGAAATGGACAGCCCTGTTTGCAAAAAAGAGGTAGAAAGGAAACAATTACTGGCCAGTAATAGTTGATGGCACATACGACGACAAAAAAGAAGCATAATCCTTGTCCTAAGGGAAGATAGCAGCACAGTTGTTTATCTAAAACGGTGTGAGGACGAGATTGCAATATGGAAAGTACGCCGGATGAGCTACGTTTTGGGCAAAGAACTAGGGAAGATCCACATGCAGGATTTTCCACATGCAGCAACGTGGAAAGATGGGCAGTGGAGCAAGGCCGGAGGGGATACCTGGGGGTCGTCGGGATGTAACTAGGAGGGCGGCAGCGGGCGGGATCTGCCCATACTGCGGGAGCGATCAAGTGGCGTAGGCCCTACCGCGCCAGAGCTTGGTCAGAGAGAACGGCGGGTACCGCAGATCGGGACGTGCTGCCTCGACGCCGTCGAACGGAGAAACGATGCACATCCTCCCTTTCCGCCGGTGGACGGGATGCGGTCAGATCAGTGACCAACGATGAGAGAGAGAGAGGCCACCGCTGCCTTGTGTGAGATACTTTGAAGAGAGACAAACCCCGGCAGGCAGGCTCCATTGTATATAGTGGAGCGGACTACTTATTTCTCCATAACAATCATTTTATATGCTGTGTACGTGTCATTGAGCAATATAACTTTGTTTAAAAATAACGCGCCAATGCATCAAGTCGAACTTTGTTTCGTGCACGCGTGGTACACGACCTCCATAAGTAAACAACCGCTACACGCTCTCAAATTAGCACGTGGGCTGCCATTTTGTACTTGAGCTCCACCGTGTACCCGCGCGGGTGTGGCTGGGCACAAAGCGTGAGTACGTGCACCCATTCTCTTCGTGTACGTACACCACCTACGTGCATGTGTGTGAGAGAGATACAAACGGAATTCTGATACAAACCTAGAGAGAGATGGTGTGTGGGTTCGTGAGTGTTTTTTTGGGGGGGTGGGGGTGCGTGAGAGATAGACAGGGAATATGTGTCGATGATATCTCAAACAAAAAATGTAACATATGCAATGTGTGTAAAACAAAGGCCTAGATATATCATATATAGAGGGGGCGATCCACAACAAAAGAGTGGAGGTATCATCGGCGTGAGATATCCATAGAATTGAAGAGAGGGATGAAGTGTGTGTGTGTGCGCGCGATCGATAAAGAGTGCCATCGAATTTGTGTGTGCCCATGTCAAAGATATAGGGTGGCTGGCCTACTGGAATGTGAGAGGGGACAGGTGCAGTTTGTCTCTGTGGCATGGATACCTACCTACAGCGTTCGACTATCGGTGTGTGGGGGGGGGGGGCAGAGACCTAACTATAGAGGTAAAACGACTGGTATATGTGTGGAGAAGGAGAGAGACCTACCTATGTATTGAGGGAGATTGATCGACATCCATGCATATGTGTAGGAGAGGAATAAGGTTGGGAGAGAGACAGAGCTAGAGTGTCGGTGGGTTGGTGGTGGAGTTGCTTCTGACAAATGGTGGGAGAGGCCTGCTAGACAAACGGAGGGCACGACTGCAATATCAATAAGAGAGGGGATGCCTGCCTGTCTGTGCACGTGCGTGTGAGAGACGGGTCAGGAGGCATGCATGAATGATGAGGGGGACGATATGGCTATGGGAAGCAGACGTAACTACATAGGAAGATCAATCGTCCTGTGTCGGAGAAAGGGAGAGACATAACTTGTGAGGTACGTCGATCGGTGCGTGGGGAAAAAGAGTTATAGTCAACCTAGGTATATGTAGGGAGGATCGATCGGTATACATGCATGCATGTGTTAGAAGCAAATAAGGCCCAGAGAGAAGGATAGAGAGAGAGGGGGAGAGAGGGATGCAGCTAGGAGGTGGTGCGAGAGCCGAGAGGCCTACTATATCGAGGGGGAAGGAGTGTGCGAGTATGAGATCGATGAAAAGAGGGGCGGGAGTGTGCACGTGCATGGAACCGTATTAGATAGAGGGGGGCATGCATGGACGGTGAGAAGAGAAGAGGGAAAGTTGTGTTTGTGGTAGGCACACCTGGCTAGAGAGGTATATCGATCGGTGTGTGCCGGAAAGAAGGAGCTGGGGGGCGTACACACACCGTGGGTGAACGACCTAAAGAGAAATGATGAATGTGCGCGATGGAGCTAGAGAATGCTGAGGGAGGGTGACAGGGAGGCGGGTGTGTGCATGCATGGGAGAAAGTTAGTGCTAGCTACAGAGATAACAGGATTGTGTGGGTGTAAAAGACGAATAGGGAGATCAAAATTCATTATAAAAGTGGATTTGGATATTTGAACAACAGATCATAGTTTTTTAAACCGATGCATGCATGAATATATATAATGGTGATACGCATGGTGTGGTTATGAACATGTTATACGACATATAATATATAGAACATTCATTTGAATTTGTGATAATGTGTGGCTTTTGCAGCTCAGGGCTAAATACTTGTCATAATGTTGGGGGCGGGGTGAGGGAGTCCTGGATTAGGGGGTCCTCGGGTGTCCGGTCTATCCGATATGGGCCGGACTGATGGGCCGTGAAGGTAAAGCAGAAGACTATCCCCCGTGTCTGGGTGGGACTCCTGTATGCGTGGATGGCAAGTTTGGTGTCCGGATGTACTCTTTCCTTCCTCTGTAAACCGACTTTGTACGACCCTGGGCCCCTCCGTTGTGTATAGAAACCAGAGGGTTTAGTCCGTAGAGGCCATCAGAATAATCATAGGCTAGACAGCTAGGGTTTAGCCATTACGATCTCGAGGTAGATCAACTCTTGTAACCCCTATACTCATCGAATACAATCAAGCAGGACGTAGGGTTTTACCTCCATTAAGAGGGCCCAAACCTGGGTAAACATTGTGTCCCCATTGTCCATTGTTACCATCGATCCTTAGACGCACAGCTTGGGCCCCCCTACCCGAGATCTGCCGGGTTTGACACCGACATTGGTGCTTTCATTGAGAGCTCCGTTGTGTAGACGCGAGAAGCGATCTATGGCTCGCCTTGTCATCAGCGATGATATCACCTCTGGAAGGAGCCTAACTTCAGGACAGGTCCTGCAGCTCGGCAGTTTTACCATGGGTGCTGGCATGGCCATCAAGCCGACAGCGCCCCCCGTGATAGCCAAACATCACCCCCCCCATCGGTCTTGAATACTCCCAAAAGATGGATCCGGCGGACGTCTCGTCCTTAAACGAGCGGCTAGATCGCATCGCTGCCCTGGGGCTTTCAACGGATTATGATCGGATCGGGCTTAAACCCGACCAGAGGGAAATTAATTTCCCGCCGATCACCCACCTGGTAGCGGTCGTCGAGGAACGAGCCGAAAACAATTCTTCCCCTAAACTAAAGACCATCTATGTTCGGGTCTCCGAACCTCTTGGCTCGGACACCCTCCCTTTGGATGAGACTTTGCGTCCCCCGAACTCAGGGTCAGACATTGGGTCTGGGGAGCACTTGGATCTCCCTGGACCCGAACTGCTGACTTCGGAGATTTTACAGGCTCCGGATGCAATCTTGGGTCGGGATTCGAGCTTTTGCCCGCCCACCCACAACAATCAATACTCTCCAAGTAATTCAGGCCCTCCAGACATATGTAACCTAATGTATGTATGGCAGCAACCTCGAGAAATGGTCCATCACTTCTGGGCCAGATTCCTACTTGTCAAAAACAAGATTAAAGATTGCTGCGACGATGACGCAGTCTCAGTCTTTCATCGCAATTGTACCGACGAGGGAATTCGGAATGCCCTCAACCACCGTCGCATACAGAGTTTCACGGAGCTATCGCACATAGTACGGAAGTACTGCGCGATGGAAAGCACTTGGAAAGCATACAAAACCCAATTGGAACATGCTGCCTTTAAGCAGTGCACTGCCCGGGCAAAACGGATACACCCTTACGAAGCATCCGACCATAAGCCCGTCGGCAAGAAAAAACCCTCTACGGGATACAGGTCCATTCTTGACGAACTCCTCGACAAGCCCTGTCCGGTACATACAACGCCGAGCACTGACTCAACCCACAACCTTTGAGCATGTTGGGTACTCTGGCAGGTAGCTAAAAGTGGCGAGGCCATCCTCACCACCACCGCTCCAGAGAAGCATTCTCTAGAGGACGACGATTTTAACGTCTTTACGGTCTTTGAGATTTTCTCCTCAAATAATCAGCGAAAGAGGGCACTCCGCGACCTCGCAGAAGTCCACCAAGTAACCGTAGTAAGCCCATGGAACGATGCGGCAATAACCTTCACCGCTGACGACGAACCAAGGGCCCGATCAGTCCAAGCACCAGCCGCTTTAGTCCTAAACCCAACTGTGGACGGCTTTCGACTTACCAAAGTGCTCACGGACGGCGGTAGCGGGCTTAACCTCATCTACGAGGACACGCTCGACAAAATGCAGATCGATAGAACACGCATCAAGCAAAGCAGTACCACCTTTCGAGGTATCATCCCTAGTCGAGGAGCACGATGCTCGGGGAGAATTAAACTCGACGTAGTATTCGGCACGCCTGAAAATTGCAGGTCGGAGGAGCTGCTCTTTCACATCGCTCTCTTCAATAGCGGCTACCACGCCCTTCTAGGACGGGGCACTTTTTTACGCTTCCAAGCCGTACCCCATTATGGGTACATGAAGCTTAAAATGTCGGGGCCCAATGGAATAATCACAGTTACAAGTGATCCGGATATAGTACTCCGCGCCGAAAACAAAACCGCATCCTTGGCCCTTGAGGCACTCTCCGAAGCCCTTGCGGTCGAAGAGTTAACCACCCTACGATCCACGGTGGACAGGGATGATGTGATTCTCGATAAGAGACCTAAATCCTCCTCTTTCAAGCCAGCAGATGAAATAGTTAAATTTCAAGTGCACCCGACGGATCCTAACAAAACAGCGTCCATTGGAGCACAGCTGGATTCAATGGTCGATGCTGACTTACGTGCTTTCCTACGTGAAAATTGGGATATCGTCGCCTGGCACACTTCGGACATGCTCGGTATCCCACGTAGACGGGCCGAACACAGCCTCAACATAATTAAGGGGTTCAAACCAGTCAAGCAAACGCTACGGCAATTTTCTGAACCCAAAAGACAAGCTATAGGGGGGGAGCTAGCCAAACTACTCGAGGCCGGGTTCGTCAAAGAAATCAAACACCCGGATTGGCTAGCCAACTTGGTCATGGTGCCGAAGAAGGAAAAGTCGTGGCGCCTTTATGTCGATTTCAAAGACCTCAATAAGGCTTGCCCTAAAGACCCTTTCCCATTGCCCCGCATTGACCAGATTATTGATGCGGCCGCGGGACATGACTCATTGTGTTTCCTCGACGCTTACTCCGGATACCATCAGATTAAAATGAAGGAGTCCGACCAGGCCGCAACGGCATTCATCACCCCGTATGGGCCTTTCTGTTTCAACACTATGCCTTTTGGGCTCAAAAACGCTGGTGCCACTTACCAACGCATGATTCAAACTTGCTTGGAAAAACAAATCGGCAAGACAGTAAGAAGCATATGTGGATGACGTGGTCATGAAGACCAAGCACGTCGAATCATTGGTGGACGATCTCCGCCTCACATTTGACAACCTCCGAGCATACGACATATGGCTCAATCCAGAAAAATGCGTCTTCGGCGTTCCAGCCGGAAAGCTATTAGGGTTCATTGTCTCCCATAGAGGAATTGAAGCAAACCCAGCCAAAATCTGAGCCTTGTCGCAATTTGCTACGCCAACAGACCTAAAACAGGTCCAAAAGCTAGCAGGGTGCGTAGAGGCCTTGAGCCGTTTTATCTCCAGATTAGGAGAAAAAGCATTACCACTTTATAGACTGCTCAGACGCACTGACAACTTTGAATGGACGGAAGTGGCCAAAGCCGGATTGGAAGAAATAAAAACCATATTAGCAGGCAATCCAATCCTAGCAGCCCCAAGTGTTGGCGAGCCTATGCTGCTTTATATCTCCGCAACTCACCAGGTAGTGAGTGCCGTACTCGTCGTAGAGCGAGGGGAAGAGGGACATAAATTCCCCATCCAAAAGCCAGTGTATTACGTATCAGAGGTCCTTACACCCTGCAAATCCCCATACCCTCACTACCAAAAGATAGCTTACGCGGTCTTTATGGCATCCCAAAAACTCTGACACTATTTTCAAGAGTGTTCGATCACGGTGGCATCCGAAGTACCACTTAACGACATTATAAATAACCACTGGCCGCATAGCTAAATGGGCCATTGAGCTCTTACCGTCTGAAATAACATACAAGCCACGCCGAGCTATTAAATCTCAGGTGCTGGCCGACTTCATCGCAGAGTGGACGGAAGCCGAGCTCCCCAAAGAGTACAGTTCCTACTCCAACTGGATCATGTACTTTGACGGTTCTAAAATGTTAGCCGAACTAGGGGCTGGCGTCATCTTGACATCCCCTACGGGGGACACAGTCCGCTACGTGTTGCAAATCATGTATACGGACTCCAATAACGTAGCCGAATATGAGGCACTTCTACATGGTCTCCGCATGGCTGTCTCCATGGGCATACAATGCCTAGAGGTGCGCGGCGATTCGAACCTCGCAATATCCCAGGTAAATGGAGAGTTTGATGCAAAAGATCCAAAAATGGTGGCATATCGAAACGCCGTATTAAAAATACCAGCTCGGTTCGAGGGGCTTGAATTTCATCACGTCGCTAGAGACAGTAACCAGGCAGCAGGTATACTCACTCGCATGGGCGCCAAGCGCAACCTCGTCCTACCTAATACCTTCGTGGAAAGGCTCTTCAAGCCATCCGTGGTATGACAGGACAAGAGCAGAGACGCAAGTACAGACCTGATTACACCCCCATCAGCCGAACATGATACATGTATCATCGGGGGTTCGGATACCGAAATAACACCCTCTGCTCATGAGATCATGGCCGTTATTGCTCCATGGACTGAACCCTTCCTAGCCTACCTTAATAGGTAGGAGCTTCCTGATGATCAAAATGAGGCCCGTCGCATAGTTCGGCATTCTAAAGCCTACAAAGTTCACGAAGGTGAACTGTACAAGAAAAGCACTACCGGAGTTCTCCAAATGTGTATCTCCAAAGAGGAGGGACGGCAACTCTCGGCTGAAATACATGTTGGCATGGGTGGCCATCACGCCGCAACTCGGGCCCTCGTAAGCAAAGCTTTCTAGACAGGTTTTTTCTGGCCAACGGCCCGAGCAGACGCACAATCCCTTGTCCAGCGTTGTGTGGGATGTCAGCTTTTCGCCAATCAAAGTCATATGCCTCCCACTGCCTTAAGAACAATCCCCATTACTTGGCCCTTTGCGGTCTGGGGGCTTGATATGGTCGGACCCCTTAAAGGGGGAAGCCATAAAAAGAAATATTTACTGGTTATGGTGGATAAATTCACTAAGTGGATAGAGGCCAAACCAGTAAAAACGGCTGAAGCAGGACCAGTGATTGACTTTATATCCGGCGTGGTACACCGTTATGGTGTCCCGCACAGTATCATCACTGGCAATGGCTCCAATTTTACAGCTGATGAGGTGAAAACCTGGTGTGCTAATTTGGGCATTAAACTCGACTATGCATCCATCTACCACCCTCAAACAAATGGTTAGGTTGAACGGGCCAATGGCCTGATAATGAGCAGCATCAAACCCCGACTGGTGCGCTCCCTACAGGAGTCAGATAAACACTGGGTTGAGGAACTCGATTCTATGCTCTGGGGATTGCGGACTACACCTAACCGGACAACCGGATACACACCTTTCTTCATGGTGTACGGCACGAAAGATGTTCTGCCCTGCGACATTATTCATGACTCACCTCAAGTGCGCATGTACGAAGAGCGAGAAGCTGAGCTCGATCGGCAGGATGACCTAGACGGTCTCGAAGAGGAGCGTGACATTGCACAAACCCGTTCTGCACTTTATCGACAACAGGCCAGGTGATACCAAAGCAGAGAAGTGCAGGCCAAGAATTACAATGTTGGTGAACTCGTCTTGTGTCTCCCGGAGAAGAAGAAGGATAAGCTCAAACCAAGATGGGAGGGCCCCTTCATCATCGATGAAGTTCTCACAGGAGGAGCATATCGCCTTCGTAATGCATCGGATAATCGCCTTGAGCCAAATCCATGGAACGCTGCTCGGCTCCGACGATTCTACGGATAGTTTGGTCGCATCCTTTTTTCCTTCTTTGATTAGGTTCCTTTTTTTCTCCTCTTCTTTTTTATTTCTTTTATCCCAGGGTATGTTCGGATATACCAAACTGTTAGGGGTACACATCTTTAAATGTATACACCCCACTATAACTGGGGGCTTCTTTGACAAAGCTTATTGCTGAAAGCTTGTTGCTTACTTTGTTTACATCATTTGTTCTATACATCTTTTGCCATTATATGCACCACTATGACTTAAGTTTTTGCCAAGCCGGGTTGCCTCGCTCCTGTGTTTATACCCTATGTTCCCGATTGTTCGGCTAGGGTGTAAAGGGAGCACCTCTGCGATTGTTACAACCGGGTACTCCGGATCTGTACCTCAGACGGGTGAAGCCGAAAGCTAGCGTTCTTAAGGGAATAATTGGTCGGCAAACAACGACAGATTATTTACATTTGTGTAATTCTTCTAACAAACACGGGATAGGCTGCCCGTAACTCGGATCAAAGCCTAGGCATGCATACTTAAGCGTGCCAACCCAAGGAAAGGAACCCTTAACGGAACTATTTTCCCTGGAAGATGTTTCTTACGTTAAAAAGTAATATAACATAACTCCCCGAACAATTTTTGTCTGTTCGAGCAACATGACCGGATTGCCTGGTTTTCGGACATAGTAAATGTTTATTACATTCTAACATGGTATCCGGAAACACTCCAACTTCTTGGTATGGAGGTCGAAGCCGAAGGCCTGCGATGACAAATTTTAAACAAGTTCGGTTGGAGATAAGTTCGATGATAAAGTACATTGATACATTGAATCGAACGCCTACTCTTTATCTATGTCATCTATAAGACTGCTTAAGCTACAGTCTTCTTGCGAATATTTCGCAGCTATCATCACTTGGTCATATACCAAGTTCATGGGAATTTCTTTCCCGTCCGGTCCCTGCGGTCCAACTCGGGCCACATGATTTGGATCAAGCCCGGTGTAGCGCGTCTTCACCATTGCCCATGCCTCTCGTGCACCTTCCCGGCATGTTGACGTCTTCCATAGCTCAAAACGGTGCCGGGCACCTTTGAACAGGTCTGCCAACCCCTCCATACTTTCTGGAGGGGCATCGGATGGCCACAAGGCCTTGGCCATACTTCTCATGGCTTTCCGGGCTCGCTCATGCACTACGGACAGCTCTTTTAAAGCGTCGCCTCGGAATCCGGATACTTCTTCATGACGCCCGGTTAATAGACATGCACGAGCAACATTATAACACTCCGAATCATGGGATAATATGAGCAACTTGGATGGTTCAAAGGTCATACTGAATATGCCACCTTTTAACTTTTTATTCTCTTTTTGAGCGTCCGATAATTGAGCCTTTAAGCTCTTTATCTCTTCGGCTTGCTTATCATTTTCCTCCTCCAGTTTGTTCTTTTGATAACCGGTCATCGTGACCTTCTTCAGTTCTTCTAGCTCCGTGTTGGCGGCGTCTAGCTTTGTCCGGCTCGCTTCAAGCTCCTAGGACAGTGCATTGTTCTTCTCTTTGAGGACCTGCGGTCATAACAATCCTTAAATCGGTTGGCCTAAACCTCTTCATGTCTCGGGGGCTACTGGCATATATCTATTAAATTTACACAAACCATTACCTGCATATCTTTTGAAAACAGGTGGGCAACTCCAGCAAGTCCATCCCGGGCAGCCTGGATATATGCATCCACGGTGCTGAGGGCATTAAATTCTTGCTCCGTAAAGGCTGGAGTGCGCATGGTCTCATTCAGTCGTCGATGATTCATCACGCTCTCTACTTTGGAATTTGTGATGGATACGTCATCTGAATCTTCATGAGGCGGATGAGTTGGCGCTGCATCCGCATTGGCTCTTGTCCTGGTTGATGAGCCCGGCACCAGATTAGCTGATGATCGGCTAATAGGGATTTTGGACACGGTTTGCCGTGTGCTCCTCCTGGAATAAGATGGGAGGAGAAATATGACAATCTGGCTTTATGCCTAGGCATATATTAAAGGTTATACCTCTTTGATGAAGGAGGGGGGTCGACGGTGCTCCCGGCTTCCTTTCATTTTGAAGGCTCACCCTGCGCAGTTGCTACCTTCCTAGGGGCCGCCCTTGATGGAGTACGGCTCGCCGAACGCCAATACTATAAAGCACGATTTAGTGTGATGGGTGAGGTGCAAATGGGGACTCCTCTTTCTGAGGATGATTTCCGAATACTTACCTTAGAGAAAGGGAGAAGGCCGGGGTAGTCGGCTATAATGGCCACTTCCGAACCGTCATGACTAGCTTGATAAAAGTCTCCATCATCAAACTCTATAAATATATCCGGATCCTCGCAGAGTCCGGGATCTTCGTGGCGAGCATAGTCCTCTGGTTGTGGAGAAGGGCAGTGCACATTTTCGACGACCTTCCTCCATGTCTATTTTAAAGACGACCAGAACAATTCAATTAGTATGCCTCGATAATGAGGTAGGACAATGTTGATAATCAAAAAACTAACCCATTCAATGGGGTTATACATGGAGAAACCTTCCCGACAATTTAAACAGAGGAATTCTTCTTTCTCCCCCTTATAAAGATCTGCCAGAATGGTGGCCAGAGCGGCGGGGGTATCCGAGCCCTCACGCCTATAGCGAGATGCGTCATCCTCCCCGTTGTAACACCATAAAGGGGTCACTCTGGACTGAAAGGGCTGAATGCATCGCTTTATTGTGATAGCCATGACTTCGATTATCGAGAGTCCGGAATGGGCAAGTAACCTGACCTTGCTGACCAACCTCTTCACTTCTACACTCTCTTCTTCTTTGGGGCTCCGGGGGCACCAGTTGAGGCATTTCTTTAAAGGAGCACTGGAGAATTCGGGGAGTCCACGTCGAACTGGGTCCGGAAGGGGAACATCCTTGATATAAAACCATTCCGAAGCCCATTCTTCGGATGCCTTCTTGGGAGTTCCGACGAGGTAACCTGATCCGGCTATGCGCCATACTTCGGCGCCGTCCACTTCAAATATAGAACCCCCTTTATGACGGGGGACGAGGCAAAAGAACTTTCTCCATAGTTCGAAATGAGCCTCGCAGCTTAAGAATAGTTTGCAGAGAGCGACAAAACCAGAAATGTGCAGAATAGAACCTGGTGTGAGGTTGTGCAGCTGGATCCCATAGAATTCCAATAGACCTCTGAGGAAGGTGTGGATTGGGAATCCTAAGCCCCTCAAAAGAAACGAGACGAAGCACACCCACTCCTCCTTGTTGGGATTGGGGAAGTTCTCTGCTAGCACGTCGTGGCCAATTGAGGCCAATCCCGCCCGCACAGAGACTAGATCTGCGGGAGAGAGATATCCCTGTGTCTGAAGTTGATTCAGCTGAGGGTGAGACACTGAGCAGCTTCACCAATCACCCATTTGAGGGTGCGAGGAAGAGCCAGGAGTGCTCGCCATGTTTTGGTTTTTTGTGGTTTGCTTTGATGCTCTTTGCGCGATATGGGATGACATTAGGAGATCTAAACTCCTTATATAGATACCGCCCTTGCATGATAAGGGGCTTATTTGTAAAAAATTATGGACTATTCACATTTGCTTGACGCATGGAAATCGAGGCGATGATAGGGAGGAATCATAAAGGCAGAACATGGAGGTCAAAGTCGGACTGTCGTCAATCCGGAGTATGATGAAGAACCCGCCTTGCAAAGCCGAACACATAAGCCGGATACTACATCGTCATTGAAGGCAAGTTCGGGGGCTACTAAGGGAGTCCTGGATTAGGGGGTCCTCGGGTGTCCGGTCTATCCGATATGGGCTGGACTGATGGGTCGTGAAGGTAAAGCAGAAGACTATCCCCCGTGTCCGGGTGGGACTCCTGTATGCGTGGATGGCAAGTTTGGTGTCCGGATGTACTCTTTCCTTCCTCTGTAAACCGACTTTGTACGACCCTGGGCCCCTCCGGTGTGTATATAAACTGGAGGGTTTAGTCCGTAGAGGCCATCAGAATAATCATAGGCTAGACAGCTAGGGTTTAGCCATTACGATCTCGAGGTAGATCAACTCTTGTAACCCCTATACTCATCGAATACAATCAAGCAGGACGTAGGGATTTACCTCCATTAAGAGGGCCCGAACCTGGTTAAACATCATGTCCCCATTGTCCATTGTTATCATCGATCCTTAGACGCACAGCTTGGGACCCCTACCCGAGATCTGCTGGTTTTAACACCGACACGGGGCACTATACTTTGTGTGATAAACACAGTGTACGTATGAAACATGGTTTAGATTATGAAGATCTAGCTAGTACATCAGATGTACTATTATTTGGAATCAACATCAAGTGTATTCAAAATTTTGAATTCGAGTTCATATATATATAGTACACATAGTTCATATCTAACTCTATAGTAATCATGTGGTGTGTTGTTAAGATAATATACAAATGATGGTTTAACTTGGCAACAATTATGATTGTAGATTCTTATTCAAATAGAGAAACGAATTCAAATTTAGTTCGAGTTACAGCGGTAGTATAGACATTTGGAATGCACTAAAATTTTCATATGAGTAGGTTACATGCATTATACAGCCAGCGAAAAAATTTAATTGGACATAACATGGATTCATAGCTTTGAATAGCATTTGTACAGTAAAACAGGACAAGACTCTCTCTTTGTGTGGTGCGAATAGTTTTGTTTTGTTTTTTTCATTGAGGGAAGTGCGAATTGATTTGGTACGTACATTATTACACGTTAGGCTTGTCCCTAAATTTCAACCCGCGCCTTGTTATCTTGAAAATTCAGATATCGTGCTCCCAAAACTCGCGCCTTCACAACCCGCGCCTTGCTATCCCAAAATTACAACGCGTGCGAAAACTCCCTCCAGCTGCCAAATCCAGACACGCAAAATCCCCCTTCTAACCCTGAGCCGAAAGGGCCGCTAGTTCAAATCGGTGGGGGTACTTTTGTAACACACCCTACATTTTGGACAAGCGCATCCCTAAGTCATGGTTCCCACTCCCATCACCTCCTTTTCGCCATTCAAAATCCCAGGCCGCCATAACCTCTCTACTCCAGCCATGAAACCCCACCCTCCGCCGTCTGCCACCCCACCGCGGCCCAACCGGAGCCTCTTCCCCGACGACGTCATCCACCGCAATAGCTCGACGTCCCTCATCCACCGCCCCGGATGAGGATCCGTCATCGATCTCGTCGTCCCGCCGGTTCAGCCACCCCGTCCTCCACCTCCAAGGAGCTGATCTGACAATAGCATTGTCTATCGCGGCTGCTCCATCCCCACAGCGCCGCCTTAACCAGCTCCACCGGAACCGCAGCATCCTCACCGACTCCTCGGACGAATCCAAGGCCTACTCGGCGCCACCAAAGAGGTTGTACACTCTTCGCATTGCACCTTCTCCTTAACTTAACCTCCCGGCGCCGCCGGTGCTCGATCCCGCTCCCCCATGGCACGGCTACCTCGTAGTCGGCGCCGCCGGCGACATCTCCACAGCGGCTCTCCCCCAGTACGAGGCTCCCTCGGCGGCGGCGGCCATACCAGCCGGATCTGCTGCTGCTACTCCGGCTCTCACTCGCTTGCGCTGCTGCTGCTGCTGCTCCGTCTCTCACACACTCGCGCTGCTGCTCTGCTCTTCCCCTCGCTCGTGCTGCCGCTCTGCTCTTGCTCTCGCTCACGCTGCTGATGCTGGTACACGGGTTGCTGCTCTGGCCCTAGTTTGCACTGCACCTCCAGACACTGCTGCTCCGGCTGCTATCTGCTACTGTGTTCCCTGTCGATTGCCTGTTGATTTAGATCACTGTTTCTCTACTACTAGTGCTCGAGCGGCCTAAAATACATGTGAAGTGCCTCTCTGCTACCAGTGCATTCATTTTAGACAGTAACATTCAGATTCCACAGTAAATTTCAGTTTCGACAGTTAAGTTCAGAGTCAACAGTTTTTACCTCATCTGTTGTTGTCAGGTGTTTTTTGGTGATGTAAATTTTACATCTATCACTTTTTGGTAATGTATTTTACATCATCTATTGGAGATGCCATTAGAATCCCACTTGAGATTAATGATGTCTGTCTTGTACTGCTTTAGCCTCGATGTCTTACAGCTCACCGGAGCTGCTCCAACGACGGAATCATCCATCACAACAGAGCAGTACCCTGGACGCCGTCTACAGACACCTCAGATCTTCCTCCACACCTCCGACAGCCACCTCCGCCGCAACTTCTTTAGCGAACAACCCAATGATGCTGAGGTCGACACAGCTACACCAAAGAGGTTGTACACTTGTCGCATCACTTATTACTCTACATTCATGTCGATCCATTAGGGCTATTTTGGTTCAAAGGAAAAAGTGAAGGAAAAACATAGCAATAGGAAATGTTCCTATGGTACTCTACTATTCAATTATTCATGCATTTCATTGAAAGGGATGGAGCAAAACATCCACCTGGACCTACTTTTCAAAATCCTATGCATGAAAACAAGACTAAGTGCATTAGTGGCAGAATAACATTCTAACTGTACACACTTTCATATGGTTTCACTTTAATTTGGCCATGTTTCTCTGCATTCCTCTGCTCTTCCAATTCATGTGAACCAAACACCCAAGTTGACAGAAATCCTGTGTTTACAAATGCTCTGTTTCCCACGTGCATTCCTATCCTATTCCGGTGTTTTTCCTATCCCTGCATTTTTTAGAATCCTACAAGCCAAAGGAGCCCTTACAGAATAACTTCAGTTAAAGATAGGTTTCGAAGAAAACTTTGTGTGGTTTGTCCTGCTCCTGCCGCGATGTCGTCCACCTCACCTGAGCTGCTCCATCAACAGAAGCATCCACCATACCAGACATCATGACTCCTGGCCGTCTTTCACCGCCTCAGATCTCCTTCCCTACCGCCGGCACCCACCGCAACTACATCACCATCATCGACTCAGCAGATGAACCTAAGGAGTACATGGGTCCACAAGAGAGGTTGCACTCTTTTGTTTCTACTTATGTTATGCATTGCTTAATATTACCTGCTACTTTATCGTCCTGTTCACCTCTTAGACTCCAAGTCAGGTCCAAATTAATGTTCAAACTTGAGTTTTAAAATGCTTGTGGGGCACATATCGAGGCAGCAATGAATAGTATCTTTGTCTATTATCTGGTTCACCTAGGGTATGCCTATGTTGTTCATCTTGGGTGGGAAACAAATAGTAAAGCAATCATCATCTGTCTTTCTATTAAATTAAAGCTATCATCAGCCTGCTATCATTATTTTTGGATCTATCCACTGGTTGTTACCATCACTCTAGATTTCTGCATGCTCTCCTTACATAAGCTCACTATATTTTTTTCGTATGCATGTCAGATATTGTACACAGTCATGCTGAACATGTAGAGAAAAAGAGAAGAGTTTTGCGCGGCAATACAATGTCATGCAAACATTGCTCCATGGTGGGTGCAATGGCAAACCCTCCCCCCCCCCTCCAGATTGTAATTCAGAGGAAGATATCTGTTCTGAGGCGGATTCAGACGGAGTTGACCACTCTATTTACCCCCCCCCCCCGAGGTGTTTGCTCTAACTTGGCATGATGATGTTGGTCATATCATGCATATGTTGCCTTGCAGTGCCTACTTTCGACATCATATATGTCATCTGCTTAGTTTAGACATGTTCTGTAATGCCACCTGTTTAGTTTCTATATCATATATGTGAATTATGCAATCTTATCTCTTTTAGCCAGCCATAATATATGTGAAATATGTAATGCCATCCTGTTTAACTAGGCATCATATATTTGAATGATATCTTGCCAATCCTTTTCTTCATTACATTCCATTTGTCGACAATATTTGTACATTCAACTACTCTTCCTGTGAATCAGCCATTTGAGTGGGTGATGGAAAAATCTGGAGTGAAAACAAGGTCTTCAGAGAAGAATGTGCTACTGTCGAAGTAGATCTTTTGCTGGACCCTGATAGCTCCTCAAAGATGGATTCAGAGACAGATGACCAGTCCTATTCCCCCACTGAGGTGTATGCTCTAACTTGGCACAGTTATACTGCTCATATCATGCATATGGTGTCTTGCATTGCATAGTTTAGATATCATATACACAATATTCAACACCATGTTCTTAGTTCAGACATCATATATGTGAATGTCCTCTGCTTAGTATATAAATCACATATGTGAATTATATCATGCGATCCTTATTACTTAGATAACTTGTATGTGAATTATGTCATGCGAACCTGTTTACTAAAGACATCATATAATTATCTCATGCCATCCTGTTTAGTTAGTCATCATATCTTTGAATTATGTCATGCTATGCTATCCAGTTTAGATAGACATCATATATGTGAAATTATGTCATGCTATCCTTTTTAGTTAAACAATATACATGTGAACTATTTCATGCCCTCTTTTTTCCACACTATCTATTGCATCTGTCTCTCATACAAGGTCTGTACATTCAACTACATTTCTTGTTTATCAGCCATTTGAATTGGAGCGGGTGATGGCAGTATCTAGCGGAGTAAAAACACGGTCTTCAAATAAAACAGTGCTACCTCTTGGTGGAGATAGCACCCTGGTTGTACATGCACGAGAACCAGCCCTACCACACATAACCCAGACTCTCACAGATTGTACCCCTGGTGCGATGGACAGAGAACCAGCTTCACCCAATCTAACCCCAACCCCAGCAGATAGTAACCCAGTTCCAGTTGACACAGCACCATGTCCACCATAGAGCTCCCAAACAAGAGCAGTTAGTAAGGCAGCTCCAGTGCCCAAAGCGCCGGTACTACCACGGCGAACCCCAACTCCACCAGTTAGTACACCTATTTCTGTGGACGAAGCACAACCAGCCATTCGTAGTTTAGCATCTATCGCATTTGATGTTGTTAAATCCTATGTGCGTATCTTCCCATCATGAAAATATTATACTGAAGATGAAGGAAAATGCCAGTTGCAGGTGTTCTTCCAAGAGTTCTGTGTAAGTAATGTTATTCATGTCAATTACTTTGCTTTGCCCCATACATTCTACCTCCATGCTGGTTATAATACAGCAAATGTTCCCATTTTTCTCTATAGAGAAGGACCAATTTGGAAACTCAGGATGAGGTAACCTGTACTAATACCTCTGCTATCTTCAACAATGCTTGGTGGCAGTATCGGAATTACCTGAAGAAAACGTACTTCACTGGCAAAGAAACTCATCAAATTCCCTTACGTTCTCCTGAGACACATTTACGGGACGATGACTGGGAACGCCTTGTTCTGTACTAGTCCCGAACCAACAATGTGGTAAGGTCTATGAGCTCATTTTTTTAAGTACTATATGCCTGCGTCTTACTGTACTCTGTTTGTGTAGAACAAGTGCTTAAACCTGAAGAACAATTGTTCTCATTTAAGATTCCATTGCTATGGTGCATACTGATTTGCTCTTGTATCACTGTATTTACTCATACAAACTTATTTTTAAATTAAAGGATCCAATCGACACTCCAATGGCACAACAGGTATGTTTAAGCATGTTTCTTTAATAGGTTTTCTCTTCTAAATTGCTCCGTTGATTTCAATTTCAATTGTGTATACAGTTGACTTCTCATATCATGCACATTACTAGCATCACAACAGAGCCAATAGTGTTGTTGTACATGTCTACCCGTGGCACCCATCTTAAATCTTGTTGTGCCGTGTAGTTTCCCACACTTGTATTCTTTCAATGTTGCTTTGTCTTGAACTGATATGATTTGAACCGTGTCTCTATTTTGATTTGGCAAGACAATGCAGTGACCATAGGACATAGATGTACTACTTGGCAATAGAAGACTTGGTAGTTTAATCTTGTCCACCTTACTACTGAACTGGTTCACCGAAATGAGTTTCATATACTACATGCTAAACCTGTTATGTGTCTGCTTGTTTCTTCTTTTAGAATGCTGACAGAATATTGGGGAAGAGTACCTTATTAAGCAATGGTAAAGGAAGTAATGCAGATAAGGTTCAGGATAGTGAGACATCCTTGTTGGTCTCCAACAAAGCTGATAAAACAGCTAAGGAAAACTATCTTGAAGACAGTAAGACAACCCCAAAGTCATGTCTTGGTGTAGTGTTCGAGTTACTGGCCACTACCGCTGGCACAAGCTCTTCGAACTCATTGTCTGAATCAGTCCAGTTTCTTGAGTCTCAACTACAAGCTGAAAGACATCGATCAGCTGTGCTGCGACAAGAAGCCGAAGGGCTGCGGAAGTCACTTGAGAATTCAGATGCATACTTTCTAGTGCAACAACAAGCGTTGGAGGATTTTAGCACCAAACAGGAGAAATCTAATAAGCTTGCTAAGCTTATTGCCAGCATGGTGGATACCCAGGATAACGTTATTGAGCTCTTCTGAAGTTGTTTTAGTTATGGACTTGTTTTGCTGCCGCGTTTATTTGCACTGGTGGCCAATTTAGATGGCCAGTGTATGTAATATGCTGCATTGTTCCCTATATTTGCACTGGTGGCGAACTTTGATGCCCAGTGGATGTAATAGCCGTAATAGCCGTAATAGCCTAGCGTTAGTTGCTTGCTTATTTATTCCCTTATTGTCTTGTTTAGTTGTTTCCTTGTAGTCACTGTAGTTCTTTTTCCGCGTTTTTCTAGTGGCCACAATAACCTATTTTTTATAAGTAGGCCACAATAACCATGGGCAACATACGGACCGTTGTAACCATGGTCCTGCTACCTGCTGTAGTGACCATGGGCCTCCTACGAGCCGTAGGATCCATGGGCCTTCTACGGGCCATATGATTGATTGGCCAAACATGGGTCGTACTATTCGTGTCAAATAATGGTCCGCAAAATGGGTCGTAAACGGGCTAGAGTAGAAATCGTCTATTTATGGCCCGACCAAAATGGTTCGTTAATAGGCCGAAATGTATAACGGGCTTAATTCTATCGACATGCATCATGGTTCGTTAATGGGCCATATTTCATGACGCTATGAAAACAGCCCAACAGGTTAACGGGCCACAAACGGGCCGACTGTAACCATGGGCTGAATTTGGCCAACAAGCGGAACAGGCCAGTAACGGACCGTAAGTAACCGAATGCTGGAAATGAGCCCAAGAATAAATGGGCCATTAGAAGGCCGAAAGGTAACACGGGCTGGAAACGGACCAACGGAATAATGGGCCGCTAATGGGTGTAAAGCGGTACACTATTCATTATGGGCCAGTTTCACCACGGGCCTTTAATGGGCCCAGAGTTACAAAGGGCCTCGTATGGGCCGAAAGACGTCATGGGCCATACATGGGCTGGAAGTTACAACGGGCTGGAATCATATTGGATGGCCCAGATGACGCTATTGGGCCCAATTCAGATAGGCCATAACGGGTCGTGAGTTAGCGGGTTGTAAATGGGCTATATGCGAACAGGCCCTTAACAGGCTTTCCGTGGGCCGGCCCGTGAGCTTTTGACCAAGTCAAATGGGCCGGCCTTTTCACCTGAATGGGCCTCTATTGGGCCGTGCCACGTGTCGACGTATCATAGGCGCCTCCCGTCCAATGAGTGGATGACATCTGTCCCAACGCTGAGCCGACACGTGGTTTCTCTGGCCATTGAGAATTTTACACGTGGAAAATCCCCATTGGTTCGGGCTGTTAATGGGTTACCGGATCCAAACCGGAACCCGATAGCTTAACGGCGACCCGTTACGGTGGATGCCACGTGTTGGTTACCTTTGACAAAAGCACTTCCATGACGTGCCATTTATCGTCATGGAAGTGGACACTTCCGTGATGATAATTTTGGTATTGTCATGGAACACTTCTACAACAGCACATGTATGACTATCTTGATTCTGTCATAAAATCGTCATGGATGTACATGCATGACAGAAAACGTGACCTACTGTGACAAACACGTATCATCACAGAAGTGGTTTTTTTGTAGTGTAGATCTGCTTCCACGCCGCCGACAGCCATCGCTACCGCAACACCCTCAACGCCTCAGCCGATGCTTACACGGTGCCACACCAGAGGTGGTACTCTTTCGTATCTGCTCAAGTTATTTATCTCAGCAAGAAAATAGATCGCCACTGCTTTACTGTGATTTCTTGTCCATCACTTTGAATCATACTTGTTAGTTGAAAGCAAGCATTGGTTCCGAAAGTTGCCTCTGTCCGGTTTGCACCTTCAGATCCGCCATGGCACACTCACCACTATACTCGCAATGCTTATGATTTTCCCCTTTTATATTCCACATTAGCTTAAATGACAGTCGACTGAATTTCAATTTGGGGTCAGTCCATTTTTTAGAGTTCGCCGGAGTGAAGGAAGGGGCTCGCCGGAGGGCTGCCCCTTTATCTATCTTAGGGTTTTGGGTGGGGACATTCATTGTGGGGGCGGTCGTCGGGCTATGGTGGGGCCTCACCGATGGCAAAACTCGACACGGGTGGGGGTGGGGGTGGGGTTGGCTACAGGGATGGCCGGGGGCGACCGAAGACCGGAGGTGGTGGGCGTTTCAGGGGAGGGCGGGGGGCGGTGGTTCGGCCGGTGGTCTGTAGGGGAAGAATAAGAGGCGAGGAAGAAGAAGGGTTAGGAGACGTAGGATCTTCATCCAACTGCCTGAAATGGTTGACTGGCCCAAATGATGAAAGTCAGGCGACTTGCATGTAGACATTCCCATATATTCAGTACCATCATCATTGGTGCATTGAGACATGCAAACAGTGCTCCTCAACCCATCAAGCTAAACAACATGCCACTCATAATTCCAAACTTCGTTGCTCGAATACGAATCTGATATGATGCTGACATGTTGTACTAAAATAGAGAATGATTAATTGGTCAGCTAATGTTCCTACTTTACTTTCGAAAAGCATGTGCGCCACATATCGAGGGATGGAAGGGAGTTGCGTTCTTTATGCGCTCTGGCTCATCATGTGTGGGCAACGAACATTTTATTATCCAAAATTTGCTTGCTCTTATTTAGCATGATCCTCTTCTGTTCTTATTTAATAAGTATTCTCTCCATTCCAAAATATAAATCTTTGTAGAGATTCCTCCATGGACTACATACGGAGCAAAATGAGTGAATCTGCTACTTCTTGAGCTTGCGTTGATTTTTCCCTTGAAGAGGAAAGGGTGATGCAGCAAAGTAGAGATAACTATTTCCCTCAGTTAAGAACCAAGGTATAAATCCAGTAGGAGGCACAAGCAAGTCCCCAATATAGGCACCTTCACAAACTAACAAACACTTGCACACAACGCGAAAAAGGGGTTGTCAATCCCTTCACGGTCACGAACAAGAGTGAGATCTAATAGAGATAGGTATAAAAGATAAATAAAAGAGCAAACTAAAGTAAATATAAATAAATTGTGGCAAGGTATTTTTGGGTTTTTTGGTTTATAGATCTGAAAATATATGATGGAAAATAGACCCGGGGGCCATAGGTTTCACTAGAGGCTTCTCTCTTGAAGAAAACATACGGTGGGTAAACAAATTACTGTTGAGCAATTGATAGAAAACCGCATAATTATGAAGACATCTAAGGCAATGATCATGAATATAGGCATCACGTTCGTGACAAGTAGACCAAAATGATTCGGCATCTACTACTATTACTCCACACATCGACCGACTCCTGGCTGCATCTAGAGTATTAAGTTCATAAGAACAGAGCAACGCTTTAAGTAAGATGACATGATGTAGAGGGATAAACTCAAGCAATATGATATAAACCCCATCTTTTTATCCTTGATGGCAACAATACAATATGTGCCTCGCTATCCTTCTGTCACTGGGTGAGGACACAGCAAGATTGAACCCAAAACTAAGCACCTCTCCCATTGCAAGAAAAACCAATCTAGTTGGCCAAACCAAACTGATAGTTTGAAGAGAAATATAAAGATATCTTAATCATGCATAAAAGAGTACAAAGAAGACTCAAATAATATTCATAGATAATCTGATCATAAATCCACAATTCATCGAATCTCAACAAACACACCGCAAAAGAAGATTACATCGAATAGATCTCCAAGAACATCAAGGAGAACATTGTATTGAAGATCAAAGAGAGAGAAGAAGCCATCTAGCTACTAGATATGGACCCGTAGGTCTAAGGTAAACTACTCACACATCATCGGAAGGGCAGCAAGGTTGGTGTAGAGGTCCTCCGTGATCGAATCCCCCTCCGGCGGAGTGCCGAAAAAGGCCCCAAGATGAGATCTCACAGGAACAGGGGCTTGTGGCGGTGGAAAAGTATTTTTGGTGTGTCCTCTGGCATAGGGGGATATTTGAGGATTTATAGTGCGAAGATTAGGGTTAGGAGGTCCCCGAGGGGCCCACAAGCCATGGGGCGCCCCCTCGGGGCGCGCCCCTACGGCTTGTGGCCTCCTTGTGGATCTTCTGGCCTCCTCTCCAAGTCCCGTGGGTTTCTTCTGGTCCAAGAAAAATCACCGTAAAGTTTTATTCCGTTTGAACTCCATTTGATATTCCTTTTCTATAGAAGTCAAAAACAAGGAAAAAAAAAGAAACTGGCACTCGGCTCTAGCTTAATAAGTTAGTCCCAAAAATAATATAACATAGTATATTAATGCATATAAAACATCCAAAATAGATAATATAATAGCATGGAACAATAAAAAATTATAGATACATTGGAGACGTATCAAACATCCCCAAGCTTAATTCCTGCTCGTCCTCGAGTAGGTAAATGATAATAACAGAATTTTTGATGTAAAATGCTACCTAACATATTTATCAATGTAATTTTCTTTATTGTGGCATGAATATTCAGATCCATAAGATTCAAAACAAAAGTTCAATATTGACATAAAAACAATAATACTTCAAGCATACTAATAAAGCAATCATGTCTTCTCAAAATAACATGGCCAAAGAAAGTTGCGATAATTAGATTTATGCCCCTAGTTGTGTCCCACTCGGCTGTTTTACCCCTAATTTCCAAATGTCACCGGTTCTGTCCAAGTCACTTCGCTCCTCTTATGGTTTTGCCCTTTGACCGTTTGACCATCAATTTGAAAAATTCATAACTAATTCATACTAAATCAGAAAAAATGCAAATAAGATACCAAAATGTTCAGAAAAACATCACCTATATGTCAGTGTCATTTACATTCATGAAAAAAGTGTTGGAAAGTGCCCGTCCGAGTTTTAGCTCTTATGATACCACCATGAATAGTAAAATATAAAATAATTCAAAAAATTCAAAAAAAAATTGGTGGTAAAGAATGACAAATGTTTTAAGTGCTTGCCAAGTTTCATCAGGGAACGACATTCGTGGAAGTGGTGGCAAAAAAATAATCTATTTTGGAGTGTTGATTGTTTTTTTTTGCCACGACATCCACGGATGTCATTCCCTGATGAAACTTGGCAAGCACTTAAAACATTTGTCATTCTTTGCCACCAATTTTTTTTGAATTTTTTGAATTTTTCTAGATTTTACTATTCATGGTGGTATCATTATAGCTAAAACTTGGATGGGCACTTTCCAACACTTTTTTCATGAATGCAAATGACACTGACATATAGGTGATGTTTTTCCGAACATTTTGGTATCTTATTTGCATTTTTCTGATTTAGTATGAATTAGTTATGAATTTTTCAAACTGACGGTCAAACGGTCAAAGGGCAAAAGCATAAGAGGAGCGAAGTGACTTGGACAGAACCGGTGACTATTGGAAATTAGGGGTAAAATAGCCGAGTGGGACACAACTAGGGGCATAAATCTAATTATCCCAAGAAAGTTATCCCTACAAAATCATATAGTCTGGCTATGCTCTATCTTCATCACACAAAATATTTCATCATGCACAACCCCGATGACAAGCCAAGCAATTGTTTCATACTTTTAATGTTCTCAAGCTTTTTCAACTTTCACGCAATACATGAGCATGAGCCATGGATATAGCACTATATGTGGAATAGAATATGGTGGAGGTTGTGAGGAGAAGACAAAAAGGAGAAAGTCTCACATCAACTAGGCAAATTAATGGGCTATGGAGATGCCCATCAATTGATATCGATGCAAGTGAGTAGGGATTGCCATGCAACGGATGCACTAGAGCTATAAGTGTATGAAAGCTCAAAAAGAAACTAAGTGGGTGTGCATCCAACTTGCTTGCTCATGAAGACCTAGGGCAATTTGAGGAAGCCCATCATTGGAATATACAAGCCAAGTTCTATAATGAAAAATTTCCACTAGTATATGAAAGTGAAAAAATAGGAGACTCTCTATCATGAAGAACATGGTGCTACTTTGAAGCACAAGTGTGGAAAAAGGATAGTAACATTGTCCCTTCTCTCTTTTCTCTCATTTTTTTGGGCTCTTTGGCCTCTTTTATTTTTAAGTCCAGAGTCTCATCCCAACTTGTGAGGGAATCATAGCTTCCATCATCCTTTCCTCACACGGGACAATGCTCTAATAATGATCATCCACATTTATTTACTTAAACCTCAAGAATTACAACTCGATACTAGAACAAAATATGACTCTATATGAATGCCTCCGATGGTATACCGGGATGTGCAATGATCAAGAGTGACATGTATAAAAATATGAACGGTGGCCAAGCCACAAATACTATGCCAACTACATGATCATGCAAAGCAATATGACAATGATGGTATGTGTCATAATAAACGGAACGGTGGAAGTTGCATGGCAATATATCTCGGAATGGCTATGGAAATGACATAATAGGTAGCTATGGTGGCTGTTTTGAGGAAGGGTATATGGTGCGTTTAATGCACCAACGAAAGTTGCGCGGTACTAGAGAGGCTAGCAATGGTGGAAGGGTGAGAGTGCGTATAATCCATGGACTCAACATTAGTCATAAAGAACTCACATACTTATTGCAAAAATTGATTAGCCATCAAAGCAAAGTACTAATACCCATGCTCCTAGGGGGATAGATTGGTAGGAAAACACCATTGCTCGTCCCCGACCGCCACTCATAAGGAAGACGGTCAAAAAATAAATCATGCTCTGACTTCATCACATAACGGTTCACCATACGTGCATGCTACGGGAATCACAAACTTTAACACAAGTATTTCTACCAATCCACAATTACTCACTAGCATGACTCTAATATCACCATATTTATATCTCAAAACAAATACAAGGAATCGAACTTCTCATATTATTCAATGCTCTTATATGAAAGTTTTTATTATATCCCTCTTGGATGCCCATCATATTAGGACTAAATTCATAACCTAAGCAAATTACCATGCTGTTTAAAGACTCTCAAAATAATATAAGTGAAGCATGAGAGTTCATCAATTTCTATAAAATAAAACCACCATCGTGCTTTAAAAAGATATAAGCGAAATACTAGAGCAACTACCTAGCTCAAAAGATATAAGTGAAGCACATAGAGTATTCTAAAAAATTCACGATTAATGTGTGTCCCTCTAAAAAGGTGTGTACAGCAAGGATGATTGTGGCAAACTAAAAATCAAAGACTCATATCATACAAGACGCTTCAAGCAAAACACATATCATGTGGTGAATAAAAATATAGCCCCAAGTAAATTTACCGATGGATTGAAGACAAAAGAGGGGATGCCATCCGGGGCATCCCCAAGCTTAGATGCTTGGTTGTCCATGAATATTGCCTTGGGGTGCCTTGGTCATCCCCAAGCTTATGCTCTTGACACTCCTTATTCCGTTGTCCATCAAAACTTTACCCAAAACTTGAAAACTTCACAACACAAAACTCAACAGAAAACTCGTAAGATCCGTTAGTATAATAAAATAAATCACCACTTTAGCTACTGTTGTGAACTCATTATAAATTTATATTGATGTAATATCTACTGTATTCCAACTTCTCCATGGTTCATACCCCCCCCCCCCCCGATACTACCCATAGATTCATCAAAATAAGCAAGTAACACATAGAAAACAGAATCTGTCAAAAACAGAATAGTCTATAGTAACCAGAATATTAGTCATACTTCTGTAACTTATAAAATTCTGAAAAATTTATGACAATAGAGGTAATTCATATGTAAATCTTGTGTAAAAATTCAGAAATTTTCTATGCTCTAGTGAATTTAAGAAATTCTGTTACTGGACACAAAAGTTTCTGTTTTTCAGCAAAACCAAATCAACGATATACCAAAGTATCCCAAAGGTCTTGCTTCGCTCAAACACTAATTAAAACACCAAAACACAATTACTACAGAGTTAATAATGTGTATTTATTGAAAAACAGGAGTAAAAAGCAAAAAACAAAATAAAAATTGGGTTGCTTCCCAACAAGCGCTATTGTTTAACGCCCCTAGCTAGGCATAAAACATAGTTCTAGGTATTAATATAGAAGTGAGGGAGATAACCAATACTCATCTCATACTCCCTCCTCTCAGCAGCAAGTGTCCTTTGTGGTAAGCAAAAATAATCAAAGGGACTAAATTTAATAGGGTAAGGATCTATAAGATCAAGTTTGGGAGGAATAGGTTCCTCTTTTGGCCCTTTGTAATTGATAATTATCTCTTCATTGTAAACATTCCTTTGATTGAATTCTCTAAGTCTATCTCTTAGCACAAACCCTAATCTATTATTTTGTATAGCAAAAATTATCATTAAGTTCAGAAATCTTATCAATCAAAACATCGGTAGGAACCCTTTTTCTTAAGTTTTCATTATAAGCAGCATAATCCGGAGATTGTAATCTCATTATTTCTTCTTGCTTAAAAAGGATCTCCTCTATGGGAGGGCAACCACTATTGATATTATAGTGAGCAAATATTTCACTAGCCTCTTTTATGATGTATCTAAATTCATGAGCTAGAAATATGGTGGTAACATGTTTAACAGAGGGGTGATGAATATTAGAGAATTCCAAGAAAATCCTTTGTATGAATGGATGCATGTGAACAAATTGTCTTTCAAGTTCAACTATAAGCAATGATATTGCATCCGCAAGGCTATTATTTTATTAAGGATAGACCCTCCAAGCATAGGTATCATACCAACACAAGTAAAGAAATCTTGAATAACACCTGTTCCAATAATATTACCGCTACCCACACGGAGTTTTTTACTGTGAATGATAGTAGGTTCTTCTTCATGAGGATCATTATTAGCAAAATCATCAAAGTTTCCCTCAAGATTATTACTACTTTTTTGAACGATAACCTCCCCAGATTCAGACATGATGGCAAAGCAAGCGATCTAGCACACAAGCAAACAACAAAAGAAGGGCGAATAAAAAGGCAAATATTTTTGTGAAAACGTTTTAGAAGTGGGGGAGAGGAAAACGAGAGGCAAATGGAAAATAATGTAAGTGCAAGAGATGAGAGTTTATGATGGGTACTTGGTAGGCCTGATGTAGAACCTCCCTGGCAACGGCGCCAGAAATTCTTCCTGCTACTTCTTGAGCGTGCGTTGATTTTTCCCTTGAAGAAGAAAGAGTGATGCAGCAAAGTAGAGATAAGTATGTCCCTCAATTAAGAACCAAGGTATCAATCCAGTAGGAGGCACAAGCAAGTCCCCAATATATGCACCTGCACAAACTAACAAACACTTACACACAACGCGAAAAAGGGGTTGTCAATCCTTTCACGGTCACGAACAAGAGTGAGATCTAATAGAGATAGGTATAAAAGATAAATAAAATAGCAAACTAAAGTAAATATAAATAAATTGCAGCAGGGTATTTTTGGGTTTTTTGGTTTATAGATCTGAAAATATATGATGGAAAATAGACCCGGGGGCCATAGGTTTCACTAGAGACTTATCTCTTGAAGAAAACATACGGTGGGTAAACAAATTACTGTTGAGCAATTGATAGAAAAGCGCATAATTATGAAGACATCTAAGGCAATGATCATGAATATAGGCATCACGTCCGTGACAAGTATACCAAAATGATTCTGCATCTACTACTATTACTCCACACATCGACTGACTCCTGCCTGCATCTAGAGTATTAAGTTCATAAGAACAGAGCAACGCTTTAAGTAAGATGACATGATGTAGAGGGATAAACTCAAGCAATATGATATAAACCCCATCTTTTTATCCTTTATGGCAACAATACAATACGTGCCTCGCTACCCCTTCTGTCACTGGGTGAGGACACCGCAAGATTGAACCCAAAACTAAGCACCTCTCCCATTGCAAGAAAACCCAATCTAGTTGGCCAAACCAAACTGATAGTTTGAAGAGAAATACAAAGATATATTAATCATGCATAAAAGAGTTCAGAGAAGACTCAAATAATATTCATAGATAATCTGATCATAAATCCACAATTCATCGGATCTCAACAAACGCACCGCAAAAGAAGATTACATCGAATAGATCTCCAAGAACATCGAGGGGAACATTGTATTGAAGATCAAAGAGAGAGAAGAAGCCATCTAGTTACTAGCTATGGACCCGTAGGCCTGTGGTAAACTACTCACACATCATCGGAAGAGCAGAAAGGTTGATGTAGAGGTCCTCCGTGATCGATTTCCCCTCCGGCGGAGTGCCGAAAAAGGCCCCAAGATGGGATCTCACAGGAACAAAGACTTGCGGCGGCAGAAAAGTATTTTTGGTGTGTCCTCTGGCATAGGGGGGATATTTGAGGATTTATAGTGCGAAGATTAGGGTTAGGAGGTCCCCGAGGGGCACACAAGCCCTGGGGCACGCCCCTACGGCTTGTGGCCTCCTCTCCAAGTCTCGTGGGCTTCTTCTGGTCCAAGAAAAATCACCGTAAAGTTTTATTCCGTTTGGACTCCATTTGTTATTCCTTTTCTGTAAAAGTCAAAAACAAGGAAAAAACAGAAACTGGCACTGGGCTCTAGGTTAATAAGTTAGTCCCAAAAATAATATATAATAGCATATTAATGCATATAAAACATCCAAAACAGATAATATAATAGCATGGTACAATAAAAAATTATAGATACGTTGGAGACGTATCAGAATCTACACTCTAAAATGTATCTATATACATCCGTACAAAGACTTGTATTTAGGAACAGAGGGAGTATAATAGTAGTACAATATGTTCCTTGTAGTGAAGAGGAGCTGGGACATTTGCAGTGTACAGGTCTATTCGGCCGCTTGTCATGGACGCTTTCAACTCTTCGTGTTGGTCTTCATGTCACTTGTCATGGACGCTTTCAACTCTTCGTATTCGGTCGTATGTGTCGCCCTTGAGAGTTAGACTGGTAGTAATAGTATTGCGCCCTCAGTTGTAGAGAGCTGCTATCCGAAGCCTTTCTAGCCGTACCAGCAATACTAGCACATATTTTCCATCAAGTTCCACTTTCCTGATTTTACTCGTGATGCTTAGAGTTTTCCCATTATATCTACACTATGATCTGCGTAGGTGCTTTGTGTCCTACTAGCAGCACTCCACCCTTTAAAGCTAAATAACACACCAATCATAATTCCAAAGCTTAGTTGTTCTGATACGAATGTGACATGATATTCATAATAGTTAATAGACATACATTTAATTGGTCAGCTAATGCTCCCACTTGAGTTTCCAAATGCCTGTGGCCACACAGAGAGAGACAGCATGGAATTGCATTTCTTTGGATGCTCTGATTCATCATGGGTGGGCAACCAACATTGTATAGAAAGAAATGGAATCTCCATAATATGCTTCCTCTTCCATTTTTAAACATGTTCCTCTTCTATTCTTCTTTAATAAGTACAGTGTGTTCCTCCTCAAGAAGGCAAGCAGGGACATCTACATTCGACGGGTCTATTTGGCCGCTTCTGCAAGTTGCTTTCAGCAATTCTAGTTGGTCTGCCATAATATCCAGGAAATGCTAGGAGCTATGCGGCCTTTGAGAGACTAGACTGATAGTAACAGTAGTGCACCTTCAGGTGAATAGAGCTGGCATGTAGGTGATCGATAGGCTTTTGGTTAGTAGAGGTAATACAACCCCGTATTTTCTAGCCAGTTCCGCTTTTCCCGATTTATTTATGATTGCTATGGTGTACCCCTTTTATCTACACTATGACCTGCCTAGTGGTTGTGCGCTCTCGTTATCATGGTTTGGTAATAAACTTTCTATACAGTATATTATGAACCTACCATCTACCACTATCCTTACATCTGGAGCTCCCAACAAGGAGCCTATTTTTTATGTAGTTGTGCCAGATTATAATTATCTACGCACCATATTACAACACACATGGGCTCTCTCATCAGAATCTAGTGATAGCACACACGGGTTTATAGGGAGCCCCTATTATATTAGAATATCCTCTGCATTACAAAGATAATCTCACTACTATTTATGTTTTCATGCTTCTAAGATATTGTACATAATCACAATGAATATAAGAATGCGCACATCAGAAGAATATTGTGGAACAGTTCAATGGGTAACAAACTTGGCATCGAGGGATTGAGGTCCATTCTGGATGCAATGAAACCCACATGCTCCCGACCAACAGATTCGTATTCAGCATATGATCCTAATGACTATTCTGAGCTCAAGGAGTCAGAGGCATATGGCTTATCACTAATGCAGGATGCTGCTAACGCGACACTACAATCAGAGACCCTTCGACAAAACTGTGTGCGATGCATTAATCACAAACGGTGATGTAAAAAACCCGTCAAAAATGATGCAAAACGTTTGCGATGGTGGATACATCAAACACGGTTTAGATTTTAGATGCGTGTGTGATGCGGGGCATACGGTTGATCCATATGAACTGTTTGCAATGAGACAGATCAACAGAAATGGACAGCCAGATCAAGGTGTGTGCGATATACGGCATACAGTTCACCCCGATAAACTGTTTGTGATGAGGCGGAACAACAGAAATAGGCAGCCAGATGAAGGTGTGTGTGATATACGACATACAGTTCACTCGGATGAACTGTTTGTGATTAGGCAACACAAAAGAAACAGTCAGCCCGATGAATGTGTGTGCAATATACGGCATACAGTTCACTCGAATAAATTGTTTGCGTTGAGCCAAGAGAACAAAAATGGTTCAACTTAACAAGATGTGTGTGATACGCGGCAAACAGGTCTGCAATCGGAAATGTGTGGGAAGACCGATAAAAACACAGACGATTCCTGTTAACAAGTCGTGTGTGTTGTGAGCAAACGATTGCTGGTATACAATTATGAGTGATTGATGAAATCACCGACGGGTTCCATTGTTTAGTCCGTGTGCGATGTGATTTGCTCTGTCCGCACAACATCTACGCTCTGTCTACAGAGCATCAACATATATACTTAAAAAGACAGCATTGCATAACCAAATTAAGCATACAATTACACAAGTGACTATACACATAGCATTTCCACACACCAAAGTAAGCAATTACATGCATACTAAACTAGGAGAAACGAGGACCTAATCATCTATTTCTTGTTGCGACGACACTTGCCATTGCTTTGCTTCCGACTAGATCCCTGGCCATTTTGGGGAAGGAGGCACTTCCTCATGTCAACGATCCGCCTATACATCTCTTAGCTCGTGTACGCCTCCTTGGCCGTGTACACGACGTGAGCTTTGTCGAGTTTCTCCATCCAGGACGAGTGCCAGGCATGCTTGTCCTTGTTGCAGGAATCCTTCATGTCTCTGTAGTAGGGATCGATGATGGCCTCGGCGAGGTGAACCAGTGAGTCCTTCTCATGCTCGTTGCTGCCCCAGATCTTGTATTGGCCCTAGATGTCGACAAGATTCTGGCAGGCGATGCCCGAATTCTTGAGCACCTTTATATCGTTGGTGATGTCCACCGTAGCGAACATGTAGTGGGGGCTGTTGACAAATCTGGCGAAACGCTCGTAAGGCCTTGTGGCCAGGCAGTAGTGGTAGACGAGGACGTAATTGCGCATGCACATCTGGGCAACGGCGACCTTGGGACGAAACCCGGCACGAGCGTGGGTGTACTCGAGGTCGAACCCAACCACCTTGTACTTCTCCTCAGCAAGCAATAGCTCCATGATGTGGATGGAGTGCTCCACCCAGACCGGGTTATTGGTGTACACCACCGAGAGCTCCGTGAACCTTCTGTGGGTGTCCACCACGGCATGCATGGTGAACTGCTGCTCGTCGTCGGCAGCCGCTCGGAGCGCCATTGGAGCCGCGTAGGATACCCTCTAAGAATTTGTCATGGTGGGTGTGCTTCTTGCAATAGTAGGGCGCGATCGAAAGGTTGAAGAGACACAAGGGTTAAATGGACGCTGTAATAAATGAGGGCCGGCCGGCCTGTAATCGTCACATCTTGTCACTGCGTTCATAGCGAAGGATTCCAGTGCATGCTTGAGAACACCGCACGTGTTTCGTTTGACCACACCTGGGCTCGAAGAGGCGCCAAATGTATCGTTGGTGAGCCTGTTCCCGCACAACCACACAGTTTACCATGCAAGCTTCCCGCCCGGCTAGTTTGGCCACGCGTCGGCTAGAGGAGGAACAAATCGTGGGCGTTTATTGGCAAAAAGCTTTGTAAAAATGAAGTGTGTGGAATGACTTCAGTCATAAGTTTACCCGTGGGTGATGAGGTCAAAGTTAAATAGAAGGGTGATGATGGACACTCGAGTGCGATAATTAATTATGCGCTCTACAGGGCACACGGTTGAAGAAAGCAACTGTGTGCAATAATGTCGAAGATCGCAGTCGAGTTAGCTATACAGATCATGTGCTATGAGATCGACAAGGTAAACACATTCGAGAATGGTTAATAAAATCTAAGTCCATTTCATATTAAGGTCAAAATAGTGCTACCAATATACGAGTCTCATACGATGCCATTTCAACGATTGTACCACAAAAGCTCAAAATATTACAAGGTTCAAATTCCAGAGTTATATGGCTCAAATTCGAAGATTACAAGGTTCAAACTGATATTAGAAATGAAATTTATCTCATCAGCTGCAAACGCCCGCGCTGATCCGCTGAACATGGATATAAGAGAGGTTCAAACTAATATTACCACTTGTAAGGCTGGTTTCAAAACCTCATAATTTTTGCAAAGGGGTCAGCCACTGAGAAGTCATGTATGGGGTTGACACGATGACTTTCGATTACTCTGTCATCTGAAGTTCCAAAATGAAATTCAGCTTTTTTGGAGCCTATTCCATTCTGTCGCAGCCCTCGGCACTGATCGACAAACCATTCATTTTTGCGAAATAAGTGTAGGGCAAACCTCATTACCTTCAGCACCCTTGCTCTGACAACAAAGAACCTGGCGAATATAATCTCCGGTAAGGTCCCTCGGTAGGAGTTCAAAGTAATTTCTGAGAGATGCGGATCTAGGAATTCGATGTGATTGTTATATTGTATCACATTATCCACCACCGGGCCTAATCTTATCTGCAAAAGAAGAAAACATGTTAGTGCCTACATGCAGTTTTGAACACTACTACAGGCCTATTTGGTTTGCAGGATTTGTAAAATGCACTAACGTGCCATCTTCGATCCGACATGATTAACATGAGCATTTGATTACAATCTAGAAAAATGTAGCCTTCTTCACAAGAGGTTGGAGTGGATGAAAAGTTCCCTAAGAAAACTAGTACAGATGAATCCAAAGGAGAGATGCTTATGGCTTGTAACCATATGGATCAAGCAACCAATATGGGGGGGAACATGTATGTACTGAAATCCTCCAAAAATCCTTCAGAAATCATAGTGCATTGTCATTGTAAACTTGGAAAAAGGTGTCAAAATTGAACTCCCTTATGGTTAACATTTAACAGGAAAGGAACATCACCTCAATATATAGCTTCTCCAAGCACGAAAAGCATCTCAGGAAACTGACAACTCGGTCTACGTTGGGGCCGATAGATTCTAGTGCTAAGACCTTCACTGTGCGCAGTTTTGGGGTCAAGCTTGTCGGAATCATTTTCTGGATGACAGACGAACATACATCTTCAAAATTAGAAATAATGTTAATTTCTAGAAGGAGAGGTAGAAGGCGGCTATTGTACCTGAACAGGTGTGGATCCAATAACAAGTTCGGAGTATTTGTCAGACGAGTAGCCCACCACTGTCAATTTCGGCGCAGAAATGACATTGATTCTTGTTGGACCTTCTTGATCAACTACAAGTAATCTCTCAAGTGAAGGTGTGTCCTCAATGACCATATCGTGGTACACATTTTGTGATGTCTTCTTGCAGCACCAGCAACACACATAAATAGTCCAGAGAGTCATGGAGGTGATGCGGAAGCTACTCAACCCATTGATCGCCTGAAGACGAAGGTACTCGAGTGCAGTACAGCCACGGAGCAGGCGCTCCATGTCACTGTTTGGGAGGCAGACGGAGACGAGCTCGAGATTCTTCAGTCGTGGTAGAATAAGAGCGGGCGCGTCATTAAGGGGGGAGGGTAATGGCAGTTCCTGAACTTGATGATGCGCAGCATGGGCGCGAGGAGGAGCGCGGACATTGGTAGTGAGCGCATATGCCCATCATCAAAAGTGAGCTCCTCGAGCTGATCTAGGGCGGGGGATCGGAACCACTCGTCAAGCTTGGCTCGGTCCTTGCCGTTGGAACGGAACTTGCCCATGCTAAGGCCTCTGGTTGGGCCATGGTGACTGCCGAGGATCTGGGAGAACGCATCCAAGCTTTTGCGATAGCCATGGCAGAGCTCGTGGGTGTCGATGAGGTCGAGAGGGGCGGAGTGCCATAGGGGGCGCCACCGCCGGGAAAGGACGGTTGTCCACGCCCCATATTTGATTGGGAGGAGGGAGATGATGACTATCAACATATCATCGGGGAGGGTGCTGATGAAGTCTAGGCTTGCTGGAGTCACTTGCGGTTCTTGCTCAACCTGCCTCCACTTGTTGACAGCCCCGTTCTCCACCTCTAGAGTCTCCTTGTCAGCGGCGCTTTCTGATAGAAGTGGGAGTACAGGGAATATTTATTTAAAACGGGGCAATAGAAAAGTGTATTGGTAACTAGAAGTTAGTAGGTAGGAATAGAGTAAGAAAATGGAATAACAATTGGTTGCTTAAATACTACACAATTCCTTTGATATTGCTGGGTAAGTCAACATGCAGATACTTGAAAAAGAACACTTACATCGAACAAAGTCTAGACGGATGATATCGTCGGGAAAGTTAGCATATATCTCATGACCAGGCTCTTTTATGTGCAGTGCAATTTTAGTGCCAGCTTTCAGTACATAAAACTTAGAAAATTCTTTCCAAAGGCCCGTGGCAAAATAGGAGTGACCACATTCATCAAGTCTTACAGAAGCAACAATTGTAAATCCATGGTTTGTGTTCAGTATGACATCCCTGCAGTCTTGATTTATGTAAAGGGCAAGATTGTGTACTACAGATTCTGTTGCATAGCAAGGGACGCGCTGCAGAAAATAGTACGATAGTTAAAGAATATGGTAACATGCAAATATGGGCGAAATTGAAATAACTGTATAGTAGTTGAAATCAAAGGACAAAAATCTATAATTAAACAGATAGGGTAACCATGATGTCATGGAAATATGAGAGTAATCGAAAGAACAATACATCATTAATTTGCCTAATATAGAAAGAAGAGGGGAAAAAATCCCCTTTGACGTATATGCAGCATGTGGCACCTTTTATCCAAATGCAGCAATATATAGTATATGTTCAGGAAAGTAGGCCATGCCAACCGATTTAGGGTGAGATTCAACATACCGCGCGCATCCTCAAGTCATCTAGTACGGATCGATGGAACTCCATGGATGTCTGGCCGAGGCCGCAAAGTCCTGATGTGTCCGCGCACTGTGCACTCTATGAATGAAAGAAAATCCTCAAATCAGCTCGAATAAAAATGAATTCACGGCGATTTCGGCCGAGTGATTAAAGGAGGCAGATGAAGTGGGATAAGAGATGAGATAATATCTCATTAAATTAGTTACCTTGTTGTCCATGAGAAAAAACCCTCAATGTGGCGGATTCCCCAATCGGGCGGAGCTGGGTCGACCGTGAGCAGCGTCGAGAAAGTCGATGGCGATAGGCGGCGGCAAGCGGAAGTGGAGAAATGCGATGGGGTTTGCCGGCAGCCTGGCTGCGGCGATAGGCGTCGAGCTAAGTGGTTGCCACGGTGATAGGCGGTGCCATGGAAAGTCACGGAGGAGCTTGTGCATGTGTGAATGGGGACCGGGGGGGTGGCGGGCGGGGTGAGGGTTTTTGTGACGTGGAGATGGTGAGGGTTTTCTTTTTTGAATTGGGTGGTGAGGGTTTTCTGTCCCACAAAGAGTTTCGGAGGCAACGGTTTGCTAGAGCCAACCGTGTGTGATTGACGTAACAGGGAAAATGAAAGTCATTGCACACGGTCACAATTTTGGAAACCGTGTGTGATTGACGTACTACCTCCGTCCTAGTTTATTGGTCCCCTTTGTAATTTGTGCCAAATTTTGACCAAAGATTTAACTAACAAATGTTTATGCATGTCACCAAAAATTATATCATTGAACACTATGTTCAAATACGCATCCAGCGATATAATTTTTTCTGACCTGCACTAACATTTTGTGAGTTAAATCTTTGGTCAAAATTTAATACAAATTACAAAGGGGACCAATAAACCAGGATAGAGGTAGATTCCATCAACCGAACCGATTGCATCCATATCCCACATTTAGACATAAGTAAACATAGATTAAACATACTCAGACATAGATAATAAGCGTACACAAGCATAGTTCAACCATAAGTATATAGTTCAACCGTCATTAAGCATACTCAAGCGCATTTATAATTAAGACACTACATAGCCATACATAGTTCGATCCCACATCTCATCTCATCTGCCGGCACGATTCTGAAGCTTCTCCAAGTACTCGGCGTACACGGCGTGCGCCACCCTGCGAGAATACTTCCGCTTGAAGGAGCTAACAGCTCGTCCTCTTGCATGTGCCAGAACACTTTGATACGCGTGATGAAGCTTTTGGTTGCAAAATGGGCATCGATAGCCCCAGTTCCAGGTCCTAATATGCCTGTTATGCATACCCGCATAAAGCTCCCTGAGGATTTGCCTCTTGTACCTCCTCTGGCCATCTTCATCCTCGCTGTCGACATCGTCAGATAGCACCTATGCATATAGTAAAAAAATGTGGCGTCAAATTTGGAATACAAACTAATCTCTAGTGAACATTTGGCAGTTGCCAAAATTTGGCATCAAATCAATGTTTACATGCCGTAAAGTAGGATTAGGAATTTATGCCTATTTTTTAGACATATCGAGAGATTATGATTCGATTTTTAAGTACAATCGTCTATGTACATACCAATCTTGAAGAAAATAATGGCACAAACATATATGTAGGTCATTCAAAATCAATTGTCAAGACCTAGCTAGGAATTATTAGCACGAACACTAACCCTAGTCGGATTATTAGCAGAAATCATTTGCACAGATGAAACAACTAATCACTTATCACTTGTATAATTCAAACAATCAATACACTACACGGACCTAACGAAACTTACTCAGATTTTATGGATTGGGAGAACATAACCATAGGACTTCTATTCCAAAAAGGGGGAGGCAGGACGCATGAGTAACCAGAGAAACCCTAGGATGTATTTGACACATAAATGGGTATAGATGACTAACCGGTTCTCCGTCGTCGCCGGAGTCGTCGCCCAAGTCGTCACCGGAGTCGATGTGGACCTCCGGCTCCGGCTGTGGAAGCACGACACCATCGACAATGTTAGGGTGCAGCGATACCTCGCCGGCGGCGACGGCAACCTCTGTCGCCATCTCCATGGCGTGCTCCGGTGGTTCAGCAGCCCCGGCGTCGCCACTCCCTCCGATGGGGCGCTTCGGCGGCATCCTCATACACTGACGGCTTTGAGGACTGAGAGCAGCGTCGAGGATGCAAGCGGAGAGAGAGGATTGTGTGTGTTGCGAGGATGGGGGGTGCAGCCGCTCGGGTGCGCCATTAATATGCAGTAGTGGGAGAGAGGCGGGCGGCGGTCAAACCGCTGGCTTGCCTCCCGGTGAGCCTACGCACCAGACTGCTGGCATGCCTACCGTCATTTCACACAGCTACTCGCACGCCTCCCGATGACACTGCGCAGCGAGCACGCCTCTTGTCAATTGACACACCTACACGCACGCCTCCCGGCCTGTCTGCATGGCGCACTGCTCGCATGCGTCTCGTCAACTCATGCCTGCTCGCACGACACACGGGTCGCGTGGCGGCACGTATATTGTTTTTCTATTTTGATCATTAATGCTACCGCTTTATTGCTTAACCGAAGCATGGCACGTATCCATTGTTGGTCTAACACCCACGGTTCGAATAAATAATCTGTTTGCGATATTGGTTCCCAATTATTAATAATCTCCCATTTGTAAGAAGATAAAGATTACATCAAAACTTGTCTCAAATTTGACAAAAAAAGTACAATGCCACTGTGTATTGGTGTCCATATGACAACACGATAAGTTTCATGAATATCAAATAAGTTTTGTATGTACTAGATTTTAAAAATCAAGATTCTCAATGTTTGAAATTTCTTGCACGGGGAGTAAACATGCACCCAGTGAGACACATGTGTTTTTCCAATCCATTTAGGTGCACTGTCACGTGTGCATGTAGCTCAAATTTGATTTTTGCACATTATACCCCTAGAAAATCAATCAATGTACTAAAACGTCTTAATGATCTCTGGGTTTTTTTTCAAAATTAAAACGTCGCTTCTTTGGTAACATATGTTCACCGCCGGAAAATTTAACATGCATCGTAGTTGTGGTGGATGCGCAGTGTGTGTGTGTGTGCGTCCGGGGGGTGGCTGGCAGTACACTAAGAGTTGTGAGCCATCGTGTGGGTTGGCCGTTTTGTGAGGCAGGTGCCACAACAGAGTCATGAATTCGTTATTTAAAACATTACACAACCCTTTCATACATACATGTTTTGGCCACATGCAGTCGGTGGTTGTCCTACACGACACTCACTCGCGTGTGACGCTTTCTGTGGGCCCGCGAGGTCGTTGTCCATCACTTTGACCAACAGCCGACAGAGAGGTTAATTTGACCAGCAAGGTAGAATCTTTTTTGTTTGTGTTATGGTGGGAGTATATAGTACGTGTCGAAGAGGTGGGAGGGGACTAGCATAGATACTACGTGCGCGTCCGTGAACACGTACACCTCACTCAGTGTCAGGACTTTTCGGTTTTCGAGGCACGTGCCACATCAAAGTTGTGCATTGGCTATTCAAACATCACACAACACCTCTTTGGGCCACATGCATGCAGGCGGTGGTTATCCTAGGACACTCATGTGTGACGCTTCCATTTGTGGGCCTGCGAGGTCATCGTCGATGCATGCATCACTTTGACCTACATCGGGATAGGTTAATTAATTTCACAATCAAGGAGGATTCTTTTTGGGTTGTATTACGGTAGGAGCATATAGTATGCATCGAAGAGGGGGAAGGGGACCAGCATATGTAGTACGCTTCATGAACCTTTCTCTGTGTGGGGACTTTATGGTTTTCGAGGCATGTGCCACATCAAAGTGGTGCATTTTGGGTATTCAACATATGTTTGGCCCACATGCAAAGCGATGGTGGTTGTCCTCTTGCACCCACTCACGCGGTTATCAGCGATATCGATGCTTTCCATCTGTGGGCCCGCTTGGTCCATCACTACTTTGCCTGACAACGAGAGAGGTTAATTTGACTTAGGAGGGTTTTTTTTTGTATTATGGTATATAGGTCATGCTCTGGGATGACATGATACAGTTTGAGCACACATGCATGTGTACGCATGAATCCCTCCCATCGAGTCAAAGTGGCCAGTACCACGACACGTCATGAACCAATCTCGCTCTGTGTGGGGACTGTACGATTTTCGACGCACGCGCCACATCAATGTTGTGAATGGTATTCAAACATGCATGCACGCATCACCTCCATACATACATATGCATGTAGTGGTTGTCTTCGAATGGTACACTCCCTCGCGTGGTTATCGGCGACAAGCCTATATATTCGTGGGCCTGCGTGGACATGCATGATCATTTTGACCGACAACAAGATAGGTTACCATGGCGTATTCTTCCTTTGGTTCGTGTTATCGTAGTAGGTCATGGTGAGATTCATACCTAATTAAGTTTGAGTGCATACTATGCATGCATGCATGCATGAATCCCCATCATCGGCTCGAAGTGTGGTGTGACATACATATGCATCGTCAACTAACCCTCGCTCCGTGTGGGGATTTCTGGTTCCAAAGCACGGTGCCACATCAAAGTTGTTCCATTGTGTATTCAAACATCAACACCTCCATACATATGTTTGGGCCACACGCAGGCAGTGGTTGTCTTCGGGGACTAGCTACTTGCGTGCTTATTGGCGAGCTAGCCCATCTCTGGGGTCGCATGGACGGCCATCACTTTGACCAACAACAAGAGAGAGGTTGTACGGCCAAGGTGGATTATTCTTGGTCCGTTTTACGATACATCTTGGTGAGATGCCCTCTCCCGCCGACTGAAAGTGTGTGTGTGTGTGTGGTGTGTGTGTGTGTGTGCGTGTGTGTGCGTGTGATGGGGGGGACTGCTACTTCGCACTTTGCTAGGTGAACCTCCGTGGGGGCGGGCATGCGTTCATAGCTTAGGATTCCCCTCCTGCCGACACGAGGGGGGCAAGCAATACCGTCCGCTTTGCGAGATAGGTGCCCCATCGAAGTTGCATTTGGTATTTGAACATCAAACCACCCTTTTCATACATATATTTGGTCCACATGCAAGTGTGTTCGTGTTCTGACCCTTTCCCGCGTCATTTTCACCAAATTTATGAACATTAGACAAGTCGGATGACGCAACAAACAAGGTTCACTCACACTAACCGTGTGCCACGTCGGTGCCCCTGTCACGCACATCAGCACAGTACATTGGGATCCATGAGGCTTCCCCTCTCAAAAATATCTACCCGCCTGCAGGTTTTTTCTATTTGATAACACACGGTTATTATGTTTTGACCGTGTGTGATGTTTGTTGTTCCCGCTCCTGCCTGCATCCCTCGAAAATATCTGCCCAGCTCGAGGGGTTTTCTGTTTCATAACACACGGTTGTTATTTCCGGACCGTGTGCGATGCACCATCAGCCAAATTTTCAATAGCCCCGGCATTTCACTCCCGTGTTTAACTACCGCGTAGTAAAATTTTCAGTAGCCGTGTCATTTCCTCAAACACACCCCCCCCTCCACACACACACACCCCAAAACCTCCTCGGGCGTGCGCACGCGTGCGCGCGCACACACACACACTACCACAACCCCTCCCTCGCTTGAAACCCTAGCAAGGTCGTCGCCGCCGCCGCAAGGCCTCCATTGTCAACATCCGCCGGTTTGCCCATGCATCTTACCCACCGGTCTCCATACCCAGGCCACCATGAGTTTCTTAGATGACGTCTGCCAAACGCCCCCTTTCCCATAGATCCCCATCCCCATCCCCCACTCCAGAGCATTGCAGCCTAAGCCCGGCTACTCTTCCCATGGAGCTCGAGGAGCGACTGGCCCAAAAGAGGTGTATCGTGGCCTCTTCGCCCGACGTCGCCGAGGTGGCCGCCGAGGAAGCTGACGACCGTTACTGGCCGCAGGCATTCAATCAGCGGGCTAGAGTATGCGGGTATGTCGCGGACGCTGGCTACGACATCGAGGTCATCGACAACGACGGCCTAACGTGGGCTATGTCACAGGTTAAGTGGCCCACCCCCAACCCTTGGGTTCAATCGCCGTAAATCTCATCCATGGCCCGCCGCTGATCTCCTCTGGCTCGCTGTCAAGAATTTGCCATCCTACATCGCCATCGAGCCCCTTTTGTCATTTCTGAAGGACACGTTCTGTGACGCTGGCTTGGGATCCACAGCTTTCAAGTCAGACCTCATCGACGGCGACCACGAGGAGGGCACCCTCTCCGGCTCTTCCAAGGGGAAAGAGCCCATCTGCTCTTCCAAGGGGAAAGAGCCCGTCTGCGACATCAGGGAGGGCACTCTACAGTCGTGCTCTTCCAAGGGGAAGGAGCCCATCTGCAATAACATGGAGCGCACCCTGGGTCCATGCTCTTCCCACGGGAACGAGCCCATCTGTGACAAGTGAGAAAACCCATGATTTTTTTTGCCGTGCCTCTTCACAGGGGGGAACCCATGATTTGTTTTGTCGAGTCCCTTTTGTAGTGTAGTGAGAACATGTCCAGTTTTAATTGTTATATTTGGTTGTTTGCAGTATGCCTTGTTTATTTCAGTTGTTCATAATGTGATGCTCTATATGTGCAACTATTTACTGTGCAGTACATTTTCATCAATACCAGTTTTAAACATACCGATAGGAATGCATATATTTGCTTGCTGTTAAGCCTGTTATAGCTAGCATATGCCTCTTTTAAAGTTTTTTGGTTGTTCGGTTGTTTGTAGTTAGCATATGTCCGGTTTCAAATGCTATCTTTGGTTGTTCGTAGTATGCCTTGTTTATTCCAGTTATTCACAACATGATGTTCTATATGTGCAAGTATGAACCATGCAGTTTAATTTCATCAATACCAGTTTCAACAATACCACTATGAATGACTACATTTGGTTGCTGCATGTTGTAGTTAACACGTCTTTCCATTTTTATTTAACAATAACCAGTGTACTTAGACTGGCACAATACCAGTTTGAATGACTATGTTTGCTTGTTGTTAAATGTTAGGCATGTTGAAGTTAACACACCTTTCCACTTGTTTTGCTTAACTAGCGTGCTAACCTGCACACTGAAGCTATCTTTTGGAGATTATTTTGTTTGCCATGGATATATTTGGTTGATGTTTAGCCTATTGTGCTTAACATGCCTCTCGATGTACTTACACATGACAATTTTGGGAACGACTATTGTTTTCCATCGAGGTTAGTTTCATCACATGGCTTATATATACTCACTATTCAGGATATCGGTAGCTGGTACCATATAGGCTGGGGGCTGATAAGGGACTAATCGGTGAATCGTACTTTTAACTGAATATATTTGTAACCCATTTATCGTTAGGTTAACTAGGGCCATATGTAATATATCTGAGGCTACATAGCAACATGCACTGTACTGAATGTCTAAATCTGCAATCCTAGGCTACATAGCAACAAGGAAGAGTGTTACCTTAATGTTCTGATAATGTCTACATATACATAGAAGAACAGCAGCAACAACAACAACGACACAGCAGTAGTTAATCAGCCGATAATTTGTAAAAATTTGATAAACTCCCTCCGGCCCATAATATAAGATGTTAATTCATCCAATATGTGAGTATATTGGATGTTATAAGATATTATATAATGGGACGGAGGGAGTGTTGTACTACATCATTGTGCATTTGCTTTTTAGCTTCTAATATTGACTGGTGCTTTTAGGTACATATGTCATTGGTAAAGATCCGCGCTTCAACCCTTTCTGCGTATGGGGCAATGACATATTGATGAACCAGCATCAAGTGAGGAAGCTGATAAAGATTGTTAGTAAAATGGGTCAAAAGATGGCAATTAAACTATTTGTTTACACTTTATCCAAGACAACAGCGAACTGCAGGATGGTAAGTAAGAACTCTGCAGTCTTCTTTTTACTACCCATAATGAGTTGTATTAGATGAAAATGTCTGAATCTTTTTTCCTTTACAGTGGTTCCCAAAGCAGTTTACTCAAGATTACCTCTCAAACTACATGATTGGTGGGCATGCAAAGGTTAAAGTATTTCTACCAGAACACGATGATTATCTAGATGTTTTCATGCAGACAGTGAAGGATGGACGGTCGGCCATCACAAGGGGTTGGACTAGACTCGTGTGTGCCTTCTGCATGAAGGAGGGCACAATATGGGCATTCCGCTTCACCTTGTTCAGCAACTAGAATGTATTTCGCCTCTTTCTTTACCATCTTTAATAGTACAAGTATACAATTGTGGTTCATCATTCTTTATTTGGTGCTTATGTAATTTTTGAACATATGTACCTGTGAATCGAATAATGCATTGGTTGTTTGAACCTGATGGATATGAATAAAGCTATAGCATACTTTCAAATTCAAATCTATTACAATTTGAAATAGCAGCAATTAAATTACGGTGAAGTTACGCTCTGCAGGTCGTTACGGCGCACACGGTCGGTAAAACACAAATGTTTGTGATATACACCATAATCCAACACGGTTCACAGAGAGGAAACATGTGCGAGTATGCACACAGTTGTCGTTTGCAAACTGTGTGTGATGTCAAACAATATCACAAACGGTGCGGGCAAACTAAACGTTTGTGATAGTTGCCTTATCGTACACGATTCGCAACCATGAACTGTTTCTGATGTGGTACACATCGTAAACGTTGCACCACAAAATAGCATGTGTGGTAGCTATCATGTACGATGATGTTACGACGGTCCGACGTTTCGTAATCCTATCCAACACTCGTACGATGATTAGCTAATCTTCTTAATTAGTTATCGCATACGGTTCAGGAAAAGTGAATGTGTGTGATTGTGTGCTTATCATACATGTTCTATAATCGTGAACCATTTGTGATGGGCCGCGCATCGTAAACGTAGCACCACGGAACACCGAATGCGATGGCAATGTGAGCACAAACGAGTAGCAAGGATGAAGCGTTTGGCATATTCGAGATATCAGAAACAGTTTTATAGGGACAAGTGTAGGCATCAAGGGTCCCTATCCCCGACGGTTTCTGGGTTGTGTGGGAAGGACCTCCGTATCACACACACTCACTTGGCGACAGTTCAAAACGCCATCGCGGAAAGGGGTTAGAAACCATTTGTATAGCACCTCGCTGTACCAATGTATCCTATTCACCCAATAAGGTGCCTGTTCTAATTTGGCAAGGTTTTATTGGTTGCACGTATCTTGCATAAGGTGTCTTGCATTTCTTCTGTTTCATTGCACCGCCATCTGCTTAGTTTACTCATGATATATGTGAAGATGCCATGCCCATCCATTATCAATACCTATTCCATTTGTCGTCATACCATGTTTTTTCATTCAAATGTTGTTCTTGTGTTTCAGACATCCAAAAGGAAGAGGGTGATTGCAGAACCTGAAGGAGTACAGGCAAAGTCCTTGAAAAAGGTGGTGGTACCGGAGAAATCAGATAGCACCCCACTTATATTGGCGATAGAACCAGCGCTGCAAAACCTAGGATATCGCAACTATGTTGGTCACTGCTTTGCTCTTGTTAGTACATGTTGTCCTATCGTTGTACTTACATTCATACCTGGTGGATTATGTGACATCATTGTGCATTACAGCTTGCTTATCCACTATTCACTCCAAATTATCAGATCTATATTAATGCTTACATTAATGTAGAATAAACCCAATGCTTATGAAGAAGTTAAGCTCTGCATTGTTCTTGTAAGTATCGGTTGTCCTTCATCACTGTACTTATATTGTCAGCTAGTTGTTCATGTACACTTTGCAGCTTATTCCCTTGCCCTCCATTTTCTACACATCACATCTATATTTACTATTGCCAAAATATTGAATAAAACCAATGCTACTGAAGAAGTTTAGCTTTGCATTGCTCTTGTCAGTGCCTTTTGCATGTATGGTGTACTTACATTTATAGTCTGCATCTTAACTTTAATAATCGCCATTTGTTCTATATTATCACATCTATATTTACTCTTAACAAAATGTAAAATAAAGGCAATGCTCTTGAAGAAGAGTCTGTGGTAAAGTTATTGAATTCCCCCCCCCCCCCATCAATATGGACAAGGGCTTTATAGAGTCGGTCTTCACTACTAACGTAAGTTTGTCCTCCTCGAGCCTTCAAACTTTGTTGTGTATATTTGGATAGCTATGACTGCAAATCTTGTTTATTTTTGTCGTCTCCATCAAATTGCATGTTCAAAGTTTATTACGAAGTACATAAACATAAGTTTGTCCTTCTCAATTTCAGTTTTTAGTTGCACAACCTAGTTCCTTATTCATACCATGTAAATTAAACTAAACATAGCAAGTTATCGTCTTTAGCACTGCATGTATGCTTGTGTTCTTGATCTGTAATCCAGTGGTGTGGTGAAACTACCAACTCCAGCACAATGTCATATCCTGCTATGTCTTAACTATGAACAATGCCATATTATGTTAATGTTATTTAAATCATGTCTCTTTATTTACCAATCTGAAATGGTATAAATTGATAGTACACTCACCATTCATGCTTATACGTTGTTTAGCACTACATGTATGCTTGTGTTCTTGATCTGTAATCCAGTGGTGAGGTGAAGCTAGTCGCTCCTGCACAATGCCATTTCCTGCCGTCTTAACTATGAACAATGCCTATTATGTTAATGCTATTTTAAATCGTGTCTCTTTATTTCTGACTAAAAAATGAGATTAATTGACAGCACTGATGCTTATACATGCAAAACTTCATATATACCTACTTGTTTCTCTTTCAGGGTGACATCACTGATGCTAGGAAGTACTGGCACAATGATAGTGAGACGAACCCATAGCTTGTCCCTCCAATATATATTCCAGAGAAGAAGGCAACACATCTTGAGGATAGTGATACAACCCCAAAGTCATGTCTTGATGTAGTGTCGAACTTACTCGCTAATAGCAGTGACACAAGCTCGATGAAGTCGCCGCCTGAATCTGTTCGACTTCTTCAGTCTGAAATTCAAGCAGAAAGACATGCTTCCGCTGGAATCCGACTGGAACTCCAATCTCTATGCAAGATTAACAATAAGTACATGACGTCTATTGATGCTATGCAGCTTGAGTTGGTGGATATAAGCGTCAAACAAGCGCAGTCTCATCAGGTTGCTAACATACTTGCGTTGCAGCTCCTGGGCAGGGCTAACCTTTCTTGAACTGTATTGAAGTGCTGTTGGTTCTGTCTATTATTTTTTCGGCGTGTTTACTTCCACTGGTGGCGACCTGCCCAGTGTATGGAATCTGCTGTCTGGTTTGCCCTTTATTATCACTAGCGGCGAACTTTGATGCCTAGGGGATGTAATATCTTGTAATTTCTTTGTTGTATAGTCTAGGTTTATTCTTTGTCACGATGCTATAATTTATTTGCTGTATATGTTGTCGTCGCTCTGAGAAAAGGTCGTAATCGTCGATCAGAGCGCAATTAGCCAATACGTTAGGTTTATATAAAAAGAGTCGGTACTAAAACTAGCCGGCCGCCAATCGCTATGAATGGGCCGAACTGTGGGCCTACAATCATCTTGGGCCATTAGTAGGTCTAGACTTAATCTGGCCCACTATTAGTTTCGGGCTTTAAAAGGCCGAGTAAACCGCTTACCTTAATGGGGCTAGAAAATAAAATGGGATTTTAACAGGCTGAGATGTAGATTGATCCTGAATTGTGGCGAACAAATCACGAGCCGACAGCAGTCTGGAATTTACATCGTCCCATTATTGGCCCAGTGATATGAAGGGCCACTAACAGGCCAAAATGTTTTTAGGACTTGGTGGGCCCAAGAACATGACAGGCTGGAACAAGGCCGGATGCATAATGGGCCAAAATTAGGCCCAACACTATCAAGGGCCTTTAACGGGCCGATAGGCAGTTTGGGCTAAAATGTATCCACGAAGACTACGGGCCGTTAAGAGGCCAAAAGTCACTATAGACCAGAATTAGGCTCAGATGCAGCTCGGGCCTTTAAATGGCCAAAAGTGAAACCGGGCCGAAAGAGGCCCATATGTACACAGGGCCACTGATAGGCCGAAACTAATAATGGGCTGAATTGTTGAACAGGCCATTAAGAGGCCGAAGAGCAAAGCAGGCCCCCAATGGGCCCAAAGGCACAGTAGTTGTTAAAGGGCCGTATCTGTTATCGGCCATAATTTGGCCCAAGATATGAAAGTTAGTTAATGGACCGGATCAGATATAGGCCGTAATTTGTCCCAAACTATTGCAGGCTATTGACGGGTCGGATCTAATATGGGCCGTAAATTGGCCCAGAATATTGCAAGCTTTTAACGGGCCATATGTGATGTGGGCCATAATTTGGTCCAGAAAATGAATGGGCCGGATCATTAGATCTGATGAAATCTTGTGGGCCTTTTCCTGGGCCGGATTTTAAACCTATATGGGCCCCTATTGGGCTGTCCCACGTGTCAATGTTTCATTGGCGACTCCTGTCCAGTGGACGGTTGACATCTGTCCCAACGAGGAACTGACACGTGGATCCTCCGGCGAATGAGAATTTTACACATGGAAAATCCCCATTGGTCAGGGCTGTTAATGGGTTATCGGATCCAAACCGGAACCCGATAACTTAACGGTGACCCGTTACGGTGGATGCCACGTGTCGGTTACCCTTGACGAAAACACTTCCATGACGCGCCATTTATCGTCATGGAAGTGGACACTTCCGTGATGATAATTTTGGTATTGTCATGGAACACTTCTACGACAGCACAGGTATGACTATCTTGATTCTGTCATAAAATCGTCATGGATGTACATGCATGACAGAAAATGTGACCTACTGTGACAAACACGTATCATCACAGAAGTGGTTTTTTTTGTAGTGGTGGTATCCGCTATGGAAGGGCACAATGTGGAAGAGTAGTTCTTCAGTCCTATAGTTCGTCAGAGTGCCGAACACTATGTCTAGAGTGACTCGACCGGAGCAGCGCGCCACTTTGCCGGGGATGATTCCCCGAAACGTAGTGTAGCTTTGTTCGACTCGAGATCTGTCGAATTGCATCTTGTCAAGGGTATCCTCATAAATGAGGTTTAGGCCGCTGCCTCCATCCATAAGCAGCTTGGTTAATTTGAAGCCGTCCATGATGGGGTCGAGGACTAATGCGGCGGGTGCTCGGATGGGTCGCGCCCTTGGTTCATCCTCCGCATCAAAGGTGATTTGGGTTCTGTCTAGGAGCTTGTTGCTGTGACCTGGTGGACTTGGTTGAGCTCTCGAAGGGCTCTTTCCTCTGATTGTTCAAGGAGAAGGTTTCGTAGATGGTTAGGACGTTATTGTCATTGGATGAGGGTGTTTCTGATCCTCTACTGGGAGTTTGAAGGCGGAGTATGGCTTCGCCACTCTTGGTGACCTGTCTAACAACCCAACAAGCTCGAAGCCTGTGAGTTGGATTTGTGTTTAGCAGGGGCGAGTGTATGGGGTATGGTTTGTCCAGTAGCTCGTCCAGGACTGATCTGTGTCTAGCAAGGGATCTGTTTCTTTTTTCAGCGGGCTCATGTTCGGGTGACCGTTGTGCATATGCACGCTTTTCCCGGGGTGTACTTGACTGTTCGGCGTGGTTTGACTCCATGCGCATTTGTTGTTCTTTACAGGTGTTCTCCAAGGTGCGGTATTTGCGTACCAGGTCCGATAACTCGGTGAGGCTTTGCACATGGTGACGGGCGAGGGCGTTCATAATCCCTTCGTCTCGGCAGTTAGACCGAAAGGTTGTAATTATGTCTTTGTCATGGTAACTTGTGATTTTTTGTTTCACCAGGAGGAATATAGCCCAGTAATGGTGGACCCTTTCTCTAGGCTATTGTTTTACGTACATCAAATCCCAGAGGTCCAGAGGTCCCGAACTGTATGGGGAGTACGCGACATGGGGTGGGTGGGAGAAAATTTCGTATTGCCCCAGGTTGTGTATCCGGAACTCTAGCGGCGGAACCTGCGATCCTTGAAGCATTTAGCATATTGGATCCGACATCTGCATTGTTAGCGGGTGGCGGCGGGGATTGAAAGTCACGTTTTAGGTTGGATTTCGGCTCCGGACTCTCTTCGAGGCGATCGACGGGCTCCGGGCTCAAGGCCTGATCATTGATCCGGACGTAACTTATTTTCAGCTCTGGTGATTGCGAACCCTCGGCCAATTCTTCGATGATGGCAACGAGGTGTGTGATGGGTGGGGTGTAAATCTCCCTATTGTCGGGCCTGAGCCCAATCCGGTCGTAAACCGAAGACTGGCCGTTGGAGACTCCCATGGCCCGAATCTGATCTAGCAGATCTTTTATGGACAAGAGGTCTGCCGGGTCCATGCTACCCAAGTGTTTGGGGCTGTCCCGCAGGGTAGCCGCTCCGGGGCTGTTCGAGGCTGTGTCTGGGCGGTGCTCGGCCGGCGCCTTCCCGATTATTTCGACGAAAACCGGATCTAGGGCCGAGTTTTGTATATCATCGGTTTCGGCAGGATCAGCGGGTTTCCTAAGGAGAAACGGTGGCTTAGCCGGAGTGAGGTTTCCCCGGGAATCAGCGGTGAACTCTAGTCTCCCGAACCTGATTTCCTGACCGGGGGTGAAACTTCCATCCTGGCCTAGGAGGCTGGATGGACCAGTATGCGGTGTGATGCCGTCGGGCGCAAAAGCCCGGCTAGGGAATGAGACGTCCCTGGCGTATGTGGCCATCGATCCTTCCGTTGATCCAACAGCGGAACTCTCAATGAAAGCACCAATGTCGGTGTCAAAACTGGCGGATCTCGGGTAGGGGGTCCTGAACTGTGGATCTTGGATCGATGGGAAACAGGGGATGTGACACCCTGGTTTTCGCTCTTGTTTTTTTTTTCTTTGCGGGATTTGACTCCCGTCTTTTTTTCTCTCGGTGTTATCGGATTTTCTCTAGCTCCTGGGTATATGAAGATGGTAATTTAACCTTGCCTTCCCTATCCAACCAGAGATTCTCTCCAGTCCAACCTTGCCACCCAAGATATACTCTCAGGGTTTTGGCGCCAAAACCCTACCTTCCGAGTAATCGGAAGGGAAACCCTAATCCTTTCAGTTACAAAGGAACCCCAATTTCCTTTGATCTGCTGACTCCCAAATTTTTCCCAGTGATCATCCTATCTTTGTAAACCCTGGATATGCAAAAATATTGCCAAGTCATTTGCAATATTTTTCATTTATAATTAATTCCTTTTTTGCTGTTTAAAGGAATTAAATCCAGGAAAATATCTATCCATCTCCAAAGTTCATGAAAACTTATGGAGATATTCTTTGTGATCATATTGAGCTCCCATAAAAATATTGGCCATAATTAAATAGGGGAAATTGCATTTTCCTATTTAATGCCAATATTGCATTTTGGGCACTTCCTAAAGGAACTACCATTTTGGTAGCCAGGAAAAATCCCAAATAATTTGTGGAGCTTATCCTATCCATATATTCACCATTTCCATCAAAACCCAAGTTCCATAGTTCAAGGTTTGAGCACAGCATCCATTTGCAAATTCTGTCCAGATTTCTAGTTTGCAAAGGAAGTGCTTGAACCCTTGATCTATTTGAGCTGAAATTTTTCATGGTGATTAACATTGCTAAATCACTTATGGAAACCAAAAATCAGCTCAATCCCTCCATCCATTAATCCAGAGCATTTTTCTCAAGTTTCTGTTCATTTGAAAGTGCTGTGAAGGAAGTACCACTTTGGCATTTCCAAATGAGCTGAAACTTTTCCATTATCTTCATACTTCCATATCATTGGCCTCCACCAAAATTCAACTCATTTAATCAAGCCATTTGATCATAGCTCCAAATTCTAGTTTCTGGACCAATTTGTGGTTTGTGAAGGAAGTGTATGGAAATGGGGTCTAAATGACTTCAAATTTTGCAGGCATATACTCCTTCCTACCCTATTCTGTTATGACAACTATCCAACTCCATTTATCCATCTATTTCTCCAGAAATATCTACAAACACCTTGCTGTCAGAGACTTCTTCAGCAAGTCTCCCTCACCCCAGAGCCTTCCAGTTGATCCCAGCCACATAGCTTCCTTATTTGAGCAGTAAGCTACTTGTTGGACAAGGTGTGACAACACCTGGATGCCCTGGACGTGTGGTACCCGTGGTGACCACGCAGTCGCCGCGCCAAACAGGCGCTTTGCGCGCTGACCTCACTTGCCAGGCCACCTCCGGCCAGCTTTCGCGCGTCCAACCATGTCCATTGTCTCCGCACCACACGTGTATGCCCACAGTACGTACCCGTGACCATTGTCGTCTTCTTCCCCGAGTCTTCTCGAACGCACCCGAGGCCTCCCCACTCTCCCAGAGACCTTGCCGACATCTCCCTCTCCTGCCGCGTGTCCTCGAGCTCCAGTGAGCTGATAAGGATGCCATGGCGGCCGTCCCAATCGCCTCGCCGTCGGCCGTATATATATAGCCCAGCTCGAGCCATCCCCGAGCACCACCAGCAACCGCGGCCTCCTCCACTCCCTCCCCACGCAGTAGCTCGGTCCCCAGACCACCCCCCCCCCTCTTTGTTTCTGGTCGCCCTGGCCGCCACGGGCTCCGCCCAAATTCGGGCGAGCCGAAGCTCCCCTGCCCCTCCTTTCCACACCAGACGGCCTCCATGCCCACGGCGGAGCTCCGCCCAACCTCGGCCCCTTTCCTCCGTAGCCATGCCGCGCATCCCATCATCGCCGAGGCCGCCGTCCGCCGCGCCGTGATGCACGCTCGCTTCCGCCCCCTCGACGTCCGTGACTGGCCGGGATGGACGCGGCGTTCCCTCCCAAACTCGTCGGTGCCTGGAGCTCCGTCGGAGGTGCCCTGTGCCGCCGGAGCAGGCCGGCGCCCGCTCGGCCGGGCCTCCTCTGCTCTGCTCGTCGGGGGAAGAAGAAGCAGGAAGGAAGGAGGGGAGGGGTCAACACCGGCCCCATCGGTCAGTGGCCGAGACCGGGCCCCGCCCGCCACGTCAGTTAAGTGGCACTTCTGGTGGGTCGGCCCAGCAGCAGCAGCCACTGTGCGGCCCGGCTGGTGCTCGGGCTCTCGCCGCTTTCGGCCCGAGCCGGCCCAGCTGCACAGTAGCCTCTCTCCATTTCCACAAAAAATCAGCCGAGGACCCATAAGTAAATAAAATATTTATAGACAGGTCCCTCCACTTCAATCCCTCACAACTTTTTGCTCGTGACTCCGATCGAGGTGAATCCAACGCCCACGTCTTCAGTTCGTCGAGCCCGTCTTGATGAGGTCACTTTCATAATGTTTACACATTCTGAAAATGACCATTTTGCCCTTGCCTTAAAACAGCTCCCCCGAGAGGGAATCTTTTCCGGCGAATTCTTTCGCGGCTTCACCGCACTTCTTCCCGGAGTATTCCTCGGCCCCAGGCAAGCCGACCATTTGATATATGCCCTGAAGCATTGCTCTGTGTTATTCTTGCATGTTTAAATTAATATGCTTATGCTTGTATGCATAGTAGTGAGCTGTATGTGACCCTGACGAACCCTTGCTTGCACTTTCTTCGATGACGGCACCACGCCTGTGTCTGTGCTGTTTCCGGCCGTCCGGGGTGGATGCCGACTTTATGTTCACTTTTCAACAGTTGGCCGTGTTCTGAGCTGCTTTTCGGCCGTCTCGGACAGTTGTTGAATTTCTTTCTGTAGTAATGACCCTATGCTCTGAGCTGCTTTTCGGCCGTCTTAGGGAACTGCTACATTCTTTTTATCAACACCGTCTCATGCGCTGAGCTGCTTTCCAGCCGTCTTGAGCCGGGGTTGAGTTATTCCAGTAACATCCCAGATCTGAGTTGTAGAGACCATTCTGGTGGCTACTGGTTTATTTGCCGGTTTTATGCAAGGGTTCCGAAGGTCGTAACTTGCAGCTAGAACTTGCAAAGTGATAACTTGCCATTTAAATATTGTTTCACTAATGACTCATTGTGGTGTTATATGTAGATAGGTTGTTATGTTTCCACAGTTGTTACCTCATACATAGTTACCACCATGTTAAGTTATTGTGATGAACCACTAAGCTTGCTAAATGAACTTAGTCGGTTGATCTAGAGTCACCTGTCCGGGCTTATTCGTGCAACCACATTTGCCGGTATGGGACGGCCTTGACTTGGTCTGATCGCGTGCTCTTTTATCGGTACCACCAACTAGGGAAGGTTATGCGTGTGCACTGCCCTGGCCCGGTAGGCGACGATAACCTTGTGAGCCCAGTTGAGTTATTTGCCGGCGTCCCCGTTTGGGACAGTTTAGTTTGGCCACGACGGTGGCAGGCGTCACGAGGTGACACAGGGGCCACCCAGGACATGACCATGGGAGGGTATGATTGTCGGTGGTACGGTAGAGGAGTCACGGGTCAGACAAGTTTCGTTGGAGCAACGCTGGTCCACCCGAATGGGATCACGAGGTCAGTGCTCCATAGTGTGGGTAAAGTGCGCAACCTCTATAGAGTGTAAAATCTATTCGAATAGCCGCGTCCACGATATTGGACAGCCCGACCAGATCTCTCTAGGTGGTCAACTGGAACAGTGATAATAATGGAAGAGAGTAAGTATATCAAACTGGAAGTGCAGATGCATAGACATCAGATGATGTCAGGTATATGATATGTTAGCCATGGGATGGCTATGAGATGAGCGGTCGGATGACCGAAAGACTTGGATTGGATTTGGAACATGAGAATGTTCGGAGTACAAATTATTTACTTGATATGCTTTACTTTACTGTATTTCATAATGATTAATACTGCTAGATAGGTATGCTAAGCCATGATGATTAACATTGCTCTAATAACAAATGCATGCTGGAATGCCATGGATTGCATTGCTTGGTGTATATGTTAGTTTGGTTTGCTTGTGAGTACATTCAAAAGTACTCAGCGGCCTTCAATGTGGCCAGGTTCACATAAGGATCCGTCGTCCGTCGATGAGGAGCCGGAGCGTTCACGGGCTAGGAGCGTAACCCAGTCAGATCCCTGTGGATTGGAGCCGCACCAAGACCATGCTGCCTTAGATAGAGCCTTTCCGCTGCCATCACCTCTTGTAATATATCATGTAAGACTTATATATCCATTAATAGGAATGCCTATGCTCTTGATACTTGTTGTAAACACGCATGCCAGAGTGATTTCCTGGGCTGGTATGCGTGGCGACCGTCTGGCTACAGTGGTAATCAGGCGGGGCGCCACAGGGGACGTGGGACACGATGTTTACCCAAGTTCGGGCCCTCTCTAAGAGGTAATACCCTACGTCCTGCTTGATTATATTGCTTGTGTATATGGGGATTACAGAGTTGATCTACCACGAGATCAGATGAACTAAACCCTAACTAGTAGGATGGTGATTGTTCTCCTAGCCTCTACGGACTAGACCCTCTGGTTTATATAGACACCAGGGGTACTAGGGTTTACATATAGTCAGTTACATTAAGGGAACGCCGGATCTTCCATCTTGACTTGGAGCACACACCAAGGCACAAAAGGTCTTCGGTCCGGACACAATGCGGCCCAACAGTCCGGCCCGTGAGAATTAGGCCGGCCACCCGAGGACCCCCTAGTCCAGGACTCCCTCAGTTACGCTAGATCATTGCACATCCTGGTACACCACCAGAGGCATTCATATAGAGTCATATTTTGTTCTAGTATCGAGTTGTATTTTTTTTTGAGTTGTAAATAAATAGAAGTGTGATGATCATCATATTCATTATTAGAGAAAGTGAGAAAATAAAAAAAGAGGCCAAAAAGAGCCCAACAAAAAAAGAAAAGAAAAAGAGAGAAGGGGCAATGTTACTATCTTTTCCACACTTGTGCTTCAAAGTAGCACCATGTTTTTGTTATAGAGAGTCTCCTATGCTTCCACTTTCATATAACTAGTGGGAATTTTTCATTATAGAACTTGGCTTGTATATTCCAATGATGGGCTTCCACAAATGCCCGAGGTCTTCATGAGCAAGCAAGTTGGATGCACACCCACTTAGTTTTCTATTTGAGCTTTCATACACTTATAGTTCTTAGTGCATCCATTGCATGGCAATCCCTACTCCTTGCATTGACATCAATTGTCGTGGGAAACCACGGCCACCTATGGGGCCATCAGCCCCTTGTGGTTCGGCAGGGGGATGAGCACATTGCACAAAGAGCGGAGGAGCATAGCGCAGCACGACAGAGATCACACGGGCAGTTTTACCCAGGTTCGGGCCACCGCAGGGCGTAAAACCCTACTCCTGCTTTGGTGGATTGATGGTGGATTGTGGTGGAAATGCAGCGCTCTTGCTCGGCAGGGTTGCCTCGGGGCGAGGGCCGCTACGCGCGTATGAGTGTACAAGGGTCTGAATCCTTTCTATGGTTGCCATGGCCCTTCTTTTATAGATCAAGGGGTCACCACAGTGGCAAATCAGTCATTGTGTATTGATTAGATAGTGAACAGTGCTATCATACCTAACTCTGCAGTCAGAGCAGGGCGCATTAAATGTGCCGCTTAGTGTCACATCGTGGCATGCCCTGCAAGCCTTTCCGGGCTGATCGGCCACCTCCTCGTCTTATCTGCTTGCCACATCGCTGGACGGGTGTCATTCGGAGGTGATTTCCTTAGGAAGTGGCTGCCACGTGCCAAATAACAGCCACTTAGTCACTTGGGGGCTTGACACCGCATCGATCGATGACTTGCGTTGCTGTGAGGTGGGCGGTGGAGCCTTGGCAGGGTAATTTGCCTTGGTCGCGTCCGGCAGGCCTGCCGGGACGGTCTTGAGGCTTGTCTTCGGGGCCACCTTGTCCTCGCCAGGCTCGCCTGCCCAGCAAGGGAGGTTTCTCCTTAGTGGTGTATTGCTCATTTAGCTTGCCTTGGTCCTCTTGATCTGCCCTTTGATTCCCCAAAGAGCTGTACTCCTTGCTTGGTCTGGACTTGGATGTTGCAAGCTGCCGGGCCGGTGATTTGCTGTCCGTGCACAAGTCAGGGGGAAAACATACACCCCTATTTGTGTACCCCGACAGGAGCCCCCGGGCCTGGGCCATACGTGTCACTGGGCACGTTGGGTTAGGCCCCAAACAGTGCACGGACACGTGGCGAGAAGGTGCTGCGCATGCAGCGGCTTGTCATGACGACCAGTCAATCCAACGTCCACTTCGCGTAAATATCGCGGGTCGTGGGACTGCAGTAGTTAATGTAAAACGGTAATTTTCTGAAGAGTCACGCCCTCCCCCACGTCCTTTCCCATAAGAGAGAAAAACGCGGAAGGGCTCTGCTCATTCATCATCTTCCTTGCCCCTCCATCATCTTCTTCCGCAAGCCAAGCGATAGTTCTTCCGTTCCACCCTGCCCGCCGCCAATCCTCGCCCAATTTTCTTCCCGTCTCCACTGTAGTTTGAAGAGATGGGGAAGAAAATCGCCGCTTCAAAGGGGAAGCAGACGACCGCTGCGAAGGAGGCGGCCGCCAAGGGGAGCAAGAGAGCGTCAGAGCTAGATAGGAAGCGAAGGGTAGACATCGTCTTCTTCCCGTCGAACTTGGATGGTGAAGTGCTGAAAGCAAGGTACGGATATCTGTGGGGGCGGGAGGTCCCAAAAGGGCATGGCGCTCCCAAGGTTCTGGCAGAGGGAAAAAAGGATCCGCCAGATTCATATCGATTTTTCTGCGCATACTTCATTTGCGGCCTCTGTCCTCCGTTCTCAGATTTTCTTGAGGCAATGATGGTGATCTATGGATTCCATCTTCTGGACTTCACGCCAAATGCAATGGTGTGCATGGCGATTTTTGCTCATCTGTGCGAGAACTTCGTCGGAGTCACCCCCAATGTTGATTCGTTCAGGCACTATTTTGTCCCGCGGGTGGAGAACAAGCACCACCATTCTGGGAACATAAGTTGGATGCCAAGAGTGCCAAGGGAGAACTAGGATTACCTCCTTGGTCAACAGCGCGGCAGATGGGAGGAGTGGAGGGGAGATTGGTGCTGGATCCAGGACAAGAAGGCCCCAGATTTCTGCCAGGCGCGGGCAGAGTGCCTAGAGAGCGGCAACGATTGGAGGGAAACCGGCCTTACCGACGATAGGCTCCGCCGGGCAATAAACAGGATCACCCGCCTAAAGGCTGCCGGGCTAACCATCGGGCACGTGGGGGCCGACTTCCTCCTTCGCCGCATTGCGCCATTGCAGAAGAGGGATAGGTTTGCCTAGCGGTATGGGGATGCCGCAGATAGGATGAGGCTGCTTCCTGGCCTGGCCAACAATTTGTCAGTCTACGGCCATGCTTGGTTGTGCGAACAACTGTTCGGCAGCCTAGGGCCATTCAAGTTGCCAGCAAATGTCATCCCTCTGAACATCAACTCCGCCAGGGACCAAATCCTAAAATGGATGCCAGACTGCAATGCATAGGGAGTCTCGGGCGATTGGCAGCTGTCCGAGCTCGATGAAGAGCTTGCGTGGTCCTCCACCTTGGTGGAAAAGGCTACAAGGGTGGAGGCCAACATGTACAAGCGCACCTCCAAGGTGGAGGAGGCGTACATCAAGAGGCGGCTCGAGGAGGACAGAGCACTCCATGTTGCTGCGACGGCGAAGGCCGGGAAAGCAACGAAGGGGAAGGAGGAGGCTAAAGGCGAAGGCCCTTCCCATGGCAGGAGCGAGGCGCAAACCACGGAAGGGGTTGCCGGGGATGAGCCTGCCAGGATTGAGGCTCTATATGCCACGGCAATGGAGGCTCTAGAGGAAGGGGGAGTTGAGGAGGCGGAGCAACCTGAGGACGAGTGGCTCGCGGAAGGCCCTCAAGCCCCCGAGCCAGACCTGGAACAGCGCCCTCGCAGGCTAGTGGCTAGTTGGGAAGCAGCAGCTCCTGACCCCGCGCCTGCCGCCAAGAAGGTGAAGAAGACCACCTCCAGGAGCAGCGTCCCCGATGCAGTGCGCCGGCAGTCTCCACGGCTCTCTGGGGCTAAGGCTTCTCCGGCCAAGCGACCGGCAGCCGCTGGAGGCGACTCCAGCTCCCAGTCCAGCTCAAGTTCTTCGCAGAGCTCTTCTTCGACGGAGCCCCCTGTGCCTCAGCAAGGCTTGAAGTTGCCAGGGAGCTCCATTCTGCCGCCCCAGAAGAGGAGCAGGTCGCCCTCGCCACCCATGGAGTTTGAGCTGAGCTCCATGCTCATCGACGAAGAGTAAGAAAGAGCAATTTCCTTTCCTCTTCGCCATTTCTGCATATCATCTTGCCTACTAACTGATCTTTACTTGCCGCCTCTGTCAGGTAGGAGGAGGAAGAAGGTGAGACCCTCATCCACCGGACCAAGCGACTCAGGCGCGTGGGGCTGCCGAAGACTGTGGAAGGTGCGGGCCCGGCAAGGAGTAGCGCGGACGACCCGGTGCCAAGCCCCCAGCCCAGCCCCTGGCCTGAGAGTGCGGAGCTGGCTCCTTCCTCCGGAGGTGATGGCGGAGAATTCCCCAGCCCCGTAGCCAGAGGAGGGGAGGGGACTACTCTGGGTGAGTTCTTCCAGGAGGGACCCACTCCACTCGTCGATCGAGCCGAGGGATCCTCGCCCAAGGTTTCCAGGGAAGGGTCCACCCCGGGTGGCGCCATGGTTTCCCACGGAGGGGATGGAGATCTTGGCCCGGCAATCGGAGTTGCCGGGGAAACTGAAGCTCCTCCGCGGCAGGCATCTCCAGGTAATCCATTTATTCCTCCCGTGTCGTGCTGCCCTTATCATTCTGCCCCAGGCTCTTGTCTTGTTAAAAAATCTGCATTCTTGTCATTGATTGTTGATTCTGCTTATAGCCCTTTTGAGTGAAGAGCCAGATCTGCTGGATGAGGTGGCCAGCATAGGGAAGGACACTGCATAAGAAGCCGCCAAGATCACTGCCGCTGAGGGGCAGGAACACGCTGCCAGGAGTGTCCAGGTACTCCTGGCAGGATCAGAAGAAACCGTTGGCGGCACGTCAGGGTCGGGGGTTGTGGTCGAAGGGAAAATCCCCCTTCAAACCATGGACCCTCTTCCCTTATTTGGCACTTCGGCAGGGGCCCCACTGCCAACTTCGAGTCAACTGGCGCTGGTACTTGCGCAGCTTGGTCTCGGAGCTCCTGGCTTGTCAGCGGCGATGAGTGCGGAACTTGACGGCGAGCTCCAACGCATCCTCGCGTCGCTGTACCAGGGGGTCGAGGAGACAGACGATTCCGCTACCATCGCCATGGATTTGTCTTTCCTGGAGTCCATGGCGGCGGGCATTAAGGATATGCAAGCTCGGCACACCCAGAAATGGCACGCGCTCAAGGAGCAGCACGAGTCCGCCAACAAGGTTGACCAGAAGCTGAGGGACAAAGGCATTGAGCTGCGTGAATGGCACGGCAAGCAGTTACAGGTCCTCATGAGGCAACAAGAGACCATCTCGATGGCGCGGGAGGATGTCATTGCCCGGGAAGCTCGCTTGGCAAACCGCAAGGTACTTCTAGATCCCAGGGAGCAGGATATTTCTCTCTGAGAGGAGAGGCTTGAGGCTGCCCTCCACGCCAAGGACGATAATCAAGAGGCCCTCGTGCGGCAGCGCACTAAGGAGCTGGAGGATGGGCACAAGGACGCCCTGGATGCCTTCTCTGCTGATTCTGCTACCCAACTGAAGAGGCTCGCTGACGATCTTACCGCTGCCTCTTATGCCAAGGATGATCTTGACCAGCAGGTGGCCAAGCTGACCGAGGAGCTTGCCGAGAGTGTCAAGGAGGTCAAGTCCCTTAAGGAAGAGGTGCGGAAAGAGATCCTTTTGAAGGAGGTGCAATCGCAGCTCTCCTTCAAGAGCCAAGGCCTCGAGACTGCCAACGGCACCATTGAAGATCTGAAGGCCAGGATTGGCACCTTGGAGAGCTCAGTAGAATCCAGCGGGGCCCGTGAGCAGCAGCTGACAAAGAACCTGGATATCGCAAGGCGTCTTCGGAAGGATGCAGAGGATAAGCTGGCGAGTCATTCCGAGCAGGTCGACCTCTGGATCAAGAGCTTGATCGACATTGCCGAGCGTCTCACTGCTCAGACTACAGCGATGGGCATGGAAGGGCCAGTCTACTCAGCCAGCAAGCACGAGGTCCCCAGCATCAAGCTAGGGGTCTTCTTCAATGAGCTGATCGAGAAGCTGAAGGCACATGAAGAGGGAAGGGCCGGCCGCTTCACGACTGAATCTCGGAAGCTTGCCCGTAATGCCCTCTTCATGGTTCTGAGCAACATCGCCTGCTGAGGGAGTCCTGGATTAGGGGGTCCTCGAGTGTCCGGTCTATCCGATATGGGTCGGACTGATGGGCCGTGAAGGTAAAGCAGAAGACTATCCCCCGTGTCCGGGTGGGACTCCTGTATGCGTGGATGGCAAGTTTGGTGTCCGGATGTACTCTTTTCTTCCTCTGTAAACTGACTTTGTACGACCCTGGGCCCCTCCGGTGTGTATATAAACCGGAGGGTTTAGTCCGTAGAGGCCATCAGAATAATCATAGGCTAGACAACTAGGGTTTAGCCATTACGATCTCGAGGTAGATCAACTCTTGTAACCCCTATACTCATCGAATACAATCAAGCAGGACATAGGGTTTTACCTCCATTAAGAGGGACCAAACCTAGGTAAACATTGTGTCCCCATTGTCCATTGTTACCATCGATCCTTAGACGGACAGCTTGGGCCCCCCTACCCGAGATCTGCCGGTTTTGACACCGACATTGCTGCTTTCATTGAGAGCTCCGCTGTGTAGTCGCGAGAAGCGATCTATGGCTCGCCTTGTCATCAACGACGATATCACCTCTGGAAGGAGCCTAACTTCAGGACAGGTCCTCCAGCTCGGCAGTTTTACCATGGGTGCTGGCATGGCCATCAAGCCGACAGCGCCCCCCGTGATCGTCAAACATCACCCTCGCATCGGTCTCGAATACTCCCACAAGATGGATCCGGCGGACGTCTCGTCCTTAAACAAGCTGCTAGATCGCATCGCCGCCCTAGGGCTTTCAACGGATTATGATCGGATCAGGCTTAAACCTGACCAGAGGGAAATTAATTCCCCGCTGATCACCCACCTGGTAGCGGTCATCGAGGAACGAGCCAAAAACAATTCTTCCCCTAAACTAAAGACCAGCTATGTTCGGGTCTCCGAACCTCTTGGCTCGGACACCCTCCCTTTGGATGAGACTTCGCGTCCCCCGAACTCAGGGTCAGACATTGGGTCCGGGGAGCACTTGGATCTCCCTGGACCCGAACTGGTGACTTCGGAGATTTTACAGGCTCCGGATGCAATCTTGGGTCGCGACTCGAGCTTTTGCCCGCCCACCCACCACAATCAATACTCTCCAAGTAATTTAGGCCCTCCAGACATATGTAACCTAATGTATGTATGGCAACAACCTCAGGAAACGGTCCATCACTTCTGGGCCAGATTCCTACTTGTCAAAAACAAGATTAAAGATTGCTGCGACGACAACGCAGTCTCGGTCTTTCATCGCAATTGTACCGACGAGGGAATTCGGAATGCCCTCAACCGCCGTCGTATATAGAGTTTCACGGAGCTATCACACATAGTATGAAAGTATTGCGTGATGGAAAGCACTTGGAAAGCACAGAAAACCCAATTGGAACCTGCTGCCTTTAAGAAGTGCACTGCCCGGGCAAAATGGATACACCCTTACGAGGCATCCGACCATAAGCCCGTCGGCAAGAAAAAACCCTCTATGGGATACAGGTCCGTTCTTGACGAACTCCTCGACAAGTCCTATCCGGTACATACAACGCCGAGCACTGACTCAACCCACAACCTTCGAGCATGTTGGGTACTCCGGCAGGTAGCTAAAAGTGGCGAGGCCATCCTCACCACCACCACTCCAGAGAAGCATTCTCCGGAGGATGACAATTTTAACGTCTTTACGGTCTTCGAGACTTTCTCCTCAAATAATCAGCGAAAGAGGACACTCCGCGACCTCGCTGAAGTCCACCAAGTAACCGCAGTAAGCCCATGGAACAATGCGGCAATAACCTTCACCGCTGACGATGAACCAAGGGCCCGATCAGTCCGAGCACCAGCCGCTTTAGTCCTAAACCCAATTGTGGATGGCTTTCGACTTACCAAAGTGCTCATGGATGGCGGCAGCGGGCTTAACCTCATCTACGAGGACACGCTCGACAAAATGCAGATCGATAGAACACACATCGAGCAAAGCAGTACCACCTTTCGAGGTATCATCCCCAGTCGAGGAGCACGATGCTCGGGGAGAATTAAACTCGACGTAGTATTTGGCACGCCTGAAAATTACAGGTCGGAGGAGCTGCTCTTTCACATCGCTCCCTTCAATAGCGGCTACCATGCCCTTCTAGGGCGGGGCACTTTTTTACGCTTCCAAGCCGTACCCCATTATGGGTACATGAAGCTTAAAATGCCGGGGCCCAATGGAATAATCACAGTTACAAGTGATCTGGATATATCACTCCGCACCGAAAACAAAACCGCATCCTTGGCCCTTGAGGCACTCTCCGAAGCCCTTGCGGCCGAAGAGTTAACCACCCTACGATCCACGGTGGACAGGGATGATGTGATTCTCGATAAGCGACCTAAATCCACCTCTTTCAAGCCAGCAGATGAAATAGTTAAATTTCAAGTGCACCCGACGGATCCTAACAAAATAGCGTCCATCGGAGCACAGCTGGATTCGACGGTCGATGCCGACTTATGCGCTTTCCTACATGAAAATTGGGATATCTTCGCCTGGCACCCTTCGGACATGCCCGGTATCCCACGTAGACGGGCCGAACACAACCTCAACATAATTAAGGGGTTCAAACCAGTCAAGCAAACACTACAGTGATTTTCCAAACCCAAACGACAAGCTATGGGGGAGGAGCTAGCCAAACTACTCGAGGCCGGGTTCATCAGAGAAATCAAACACCCGGATTGGCTAGCCAACTTGGTCATGGTGCCGAAGAACGACAAGTCGTGGCGCCTTTGTGTCGATTTCAAAGACCTCAATAAGGCTTGCCCTAAAGACCCTTTCCCATTGCCCCGCATTGACCAGATTATTGATGCGACCGTGGGACATGACTTATTGTGTTTCCTTGATGCTTACTCCGGATACCATCAGATTAAAATGAAGGAGTCCGACCAGGCCGCAACGGCATTCATCACCCCGTATGGGCCTTTCTGTTTCAAGACTATGCCTTTTGGGCTCAAAAATGCTGGTGCCACTTACCAACGCATGATTCAAACATGCTTGGAAAAACAAATCGGCAAGACGGTAGAAGCATATGTGGACGACGTGGTCATCAAGACCAAGCACGTCGAATCATTGGTGGACGATCTCCGGCTCACATTTGACAACCTCCGGACATATGACATATGGCTCAATCCGGAAAAATGCGTCTTCGGTGTTCCAGCCAGAAAGCTATTAGGGTTCATTGTCTCCCATAGAGGAATTGAAGCAAACCAAGCAAAAATCCGAGCCTTGTCGCAACTGGCTACGCCAACAGACCTAAAACAGGTCCAAAAGCTAGCAAGGTGAATAGCGGCCTTGAGCCGCTTTATCTCCAGATTAGGAGAAAAAGCATTACCACTTTATAGACTACTCAGACGCACCGACAACTTCGAATGGACGGAAGCGGCCACAGCCGGATTGGAAGAAATAAAAACCATATTAGCAGGCAATCCAATCCTAGCCGCCCCAAGTGTTGGCGAGCCTATGCTGCTTTATATCTCCGCAACTCACCAGGTAGTGAGCGCCGTACTCGTCGTCGAGCGAGGGGAAGAGAGACATAAATTCCCCATCCAAAAGCCAGTGTATTACGTATCGGAGGTCCTTACACCCTGCAAATCCCGATACCCTCACTACCAAAAGATAGCTTACGCGGTCTTTATGGCATCCCGAAAACTCCGACACTATTTTCAAGAGTGTTCGATCATGGTGGCATCCAAAGTACCACTTAATGAAATTATAAATAACAGGGATGCCACTGGCCGCATAGCTAAATGGCCATTGAGCTCTTACCGTTTGAAATAACATACAAGCCATGCCGAGCTATTAAATCTCAGGTGCTGGCCGACTTCATCGCAGAGTGGACGAAAGCCGAGCTCCCCAAAGAGTACAGTTCCTACTCCAACTGGATCATGTACTTTGACGATTCTAAAATGTTAGCCGGACTGGGGGCTGGCGTCATCTTGACATCCCCTACGGGGGACACAGTCCGCTACGTGTTGCAAATCATGTATACGGACTCCAATAACGCAGCCGAATACGAGGCACTTCTACATGGTCTCCGCATGGCTGTCTCCATGGGCATACAACGCCTAGAGGTGTGCGGCGATTCAAACCTCGCAATATCCCTGGTAAATGGAGAGTTCGATGCAAAAGATCCAAAAATGGCGGCATATCGAAACGCCATATTAAAAATATCAGCTCGGTTCGAGGGGCTTGAATTTCATCACGTCGCTAGAGACAGTAACCAGGTAGCGGATATACTCGCTCGCATGGGCGCCACGCACGACCCTGTCCCGCCTAATACCTTCGTGGAAAGGCTCTTCAAGCCATCCGTGGTATGGCAGGACAAGAGCGGAGATGCAAGTACGGACCTGATTACACCCCCATCAGCCGAACATGATACAGGTATCATCGAGGGTTCGGATACCGAAATAACACCCTCTGCTGATGAGATCATGGCCATTATTGCTCCATGGACTAAACCCTTCCTATCCTACCTTAATAGGCAGGAGCTTCCTGATGATCAAAATGAGGCCCATCGCATAGTTTGGCATTCTAAAGCCTACAAAGTTCACGAAGGTGAACTGTACAAGGAAAGCACTACCGGAGTTCTCCAAAGGTGTATCTCCGAAGAGGAGGGATGGCAACTCTTAGCTGAAATACATGCTGGCATGGGCGGCCATCACGCCGCAGCTCGGGCCCTCGTAAGCAAAGCTTTCCGGATAGGTTTTTTCTGGCCAACGGCCTGAGCAGACGCACAATCCCTTGTCCAGCGTTGTGTGGGATGTCAGCTTTTCGCCAATCAAAGTCATATGCCTCCCACCGCCTTAAGAACAATCCCCATTACTTGGCCCTTTGCGATCTGGGGGCTCGATATGGTCAGACCCGTTAAAGGGGGAAGCCATAAAAAGAAATATTTACTGGTTATGGTGGATAAATTCACTAAGTGGATAGAGGCCAAACCAGTAAAAACGGCTGAAGCAGGACCAGTGATTGACTTTATATCCGGCGTGGTACACCGTTATGGTGTCCCGCACAGTATCATCACTAACAATGGCTCCAATTTTACAGCTAATGAGGTGAAAAACTGGTGTGCTAATTTGGGCATTAAACTCGACTATGCATCCGTCTACCACCCTGAAACAAACGGTCAGGTTGAATGGGCGAATGGCCTGATAATGAGCGGCATCAAACCCCGACTGGTGCGCTCCCTACAGGAGTCAGATAAACACTGGGTTGAGGAACTCGATTCCGTGCTCTGGGGGCTGCGGACTACACCTAACCGGACAACCGGATACACACCTTTCTTCATGGTGTACGGCGCGGAAGCTGTTCTGCCCTGCAACATTATTCATGACTCACCTCGAGTGCGCATGTACGAAGAGCGATAAGCCAAGCTCGATCGGCAGGACGACCTAGACGGTCTTGAAGAGAAGCGTGACATTGCACAAGCCCGTTCTGCACTTTATCAACAATAGGCCAAGCGATACCAAAGCAGAGAAGTGCGGGCAAAGACTTACAACATTGGTGAACTCGTCTTGTGTCTCCCGGAGAAGAAGAAGGATAAGCTCAAACCAAGATGGGAGGGCCCCTTCATCATCGATGAAGTTCTCATAGGAGGAGCCTATCGCCTTCGTAATGCATCGGATAATCGCCTTGAGCTAAATCCATGGAACGCTGCTCGGCTCCGACGATTCTACGGATAGTTCGGTCGCATCCTTTTTTCCTTCTTTGATTAGGTTCCTTTTTTTTCTCCTCTTCCTTTTTATTTCTTTTATCCTAGGGTATGTTCGGATATACCGAACTGTTAGGGGTACACATCTTTAAATGTATACACCCCACTATAACTGGGGGATTCTTTGACGAAGCTTATTACTGAAAGCTTGTTGCTTACTTTGTTTACGTCGTTTGTTCTATACATCTTTTGCCATTATATGCACCACTATGACTTAAGTTTTTGCCAAGCCGGGTTGCCTCGCTCCTGTGTTTATACCCTACGTTCCTGATTGTTCGGCTAGGGTGTAAAGGGAGCACCTCTGCGATTGTTACAACCGGGTACTCTGGATCTGTACCTCAGACGGGTGAAGCCGAAAGCTAGCGTTCTTAAGGGAATAATTGGTCGGCAAACAACGATAGATTATTTACATTTTTGTAATTCTTCTAACAAACATGAGATAGGCTGCCCGTAACTCGGATCAAAGCCAAGGCATGCATACTTAAGCGTGCCGACCCAAGGAAAGGAACCCTTAATGGAACTATTTTCCCTGGAAGATGTTTCTTATGTTAAAAAGTAATATAACATAACTCCTCGAACAAATTTTGTCTGTTCGAGCAACATGACCGGATTGCCTGGTTTCCGGACATAGTGAATGTTTATTACATTCTAACATGGTATCAGGAAACACTCCAACTTCTTGGTATGGAGGTTGAAGCCGAAGGCCTGCGATGACAAATTTAAAACAAGTTCGGTTGGAGATAAGTTCGATGATGAAGTACATTGATACATTGAATCGAATGCCTACTCTTTATCTATGTCATCTATAAGACTGCTTAAGCTACAGTCTTCTTGCGAATATTTCGCAGCTATCATCACTTGGTCATATACCAAGTTCACGGGAATTTCTTTTCCATCCGGTCCCTGCGGTCCAACTCGGGCCATACGATTCGGATCAAGCCCGGTGTAGCGCGTCTTCACCATTGCCCATGCCCCTTGTGCACCTTCCCGGCATGCTAATGTCTTCCATAGCTCAAAACGGTGCCGGGCACCTTTGAACAGGTTTGCCAACCCCTCCATACTTTCTGGAGGGGCATCGGATGGCCACAAGGCCTTGGCCATACTTCTCATGGCTTTCCGGGCTCGCTCATGCACTATGGACAGCTCTTTTAAAGCGTCGCCTCGGAATCCGGATACTTCTTCTTCATGATGCCTGGTTAATAGACCTGCACGAGCAACATTATAACACTCCGAATCACGGGATAATATGAGCAACTTGGATGGTTCAAAGGTCATACTGAATATGCCGCCTTTTAACTTTTTATTCTCTTTTTGAGCGTCTGATAATTGAGCCTTTAAGCTTTTTATCTCCTCGGCTTGCTTATCATTTTCCTCCTCCAGTTTGTTCTTTTGATAACCGGTCATCGTGACCTTTTTCAGTTCTTCTAGCTTCGTGTTGGCGGTGTCTAGCTTTGTCCGGCTCGCTTCAAGCTCCTGGGACAGTGCGTTGTTCTTCTATTTGAGGACATGCGGTCATAACGATCCTTAAATCGGTTGGCCTAAACCGCTTCAAGTCTCGGGGGCTACTGGCATATATCTATTAAATTTACACAAACCATTACCTGCATATCTTTTGAAAATAGGTGGGCAACTCCAGCAAGTCCATCCCGGGCGGCCCGGATATATGCATCCACGGTGCTGAGGGCATTAAATTCTTGCTCCGTAAAGGCTGGAGTGTGCATGGTCTCTTTCAGTCGTCGATGATTCATCACGCTCTCTACTTCGGAATTTGTGACGGATACGTCATCTGAATCTTCATGAGGTGGATGAGTTGTCGCTGGGTCCGCATTGGCTCTTGTCCTGGTTGATGACCCCGGTGCCGGATTAGCTGATGATCGGCTAACAGGGATTTTGGACACAGTTCGCCGTGTGCTCCTCCTGGAATAAGATGGGAGGAGAAATATGACAATCTGGTTTTATGCCTAGGCATATATTAAAGGTTATACCTCTTTGATGAAGGAGGGGGGTCGACGGCGCTCCCGGCTTCCTTTCATTTTAAAGGCTCACCCTACGCAGTTGCTACCTTCCTAGGGGCCGCCCTTGATGGAGTACGGCTCGCCGAGCGCCGATCCTATAAAGCACGATTCAGTGTGATGGGTGAGGTGCAAGTGGGGACTCCTCTTTCTGAGGATGATTTCCGAATACTTACCTTAGAGAGGGAGAAGGCCGGGGTAGTCGGCTATAATGGCCACTTCCGAACCATCATGACTTGCTTGATAAAAGACTTCATCATCAAACTCTATAAATATATCCGGATCCTCGCAAAGGCCAGGATCTTCGTGGCGAGCATAGTCCTCTGGTTGTGGAGAAGGGCAGTGCACATTTTCGACGACCTTCCTCCATGTCTGTTTTAAAGACGACCAGAAAAATTCGATTAGTATGCCTCGATAATGAGGTAGGACAATGCTGATAATCAAAAAACTCACCCATTCAATGGGGTTATACATGGAGAAACCTTCCCGACAATTTAAATGGAGGAATTCTTCTTTCTCCCCCTTATAAAGATCTGCCAGAATGGCGGCCAGAGCGGTGGGGGTATCCGGGCCCTCGTGCCTATAGCGAGATGCGTCGTCCTCCCCGTTGTAACACCATAAAGGGGTCACTCTGGACTGAAGGGGCTGGATGCATCGCTTTATCGCGATAGCCATGACTTCGATTATCGAGAGTCCGGAATGGGCAAGTAACCTGACCTTGCTGACCAACCTCTTTACTTCTACACTGTCTTCTTCTTTTGGGCTCCGGGGGAGCCAGTTGAGGCGTTTCTTTAAAGGATCACTGGAGAATTCGGGGAGTCCATGTCGAACTGGGTCCGGAAGGGGAACATCCTCGATATAAAACCATTCCGAAGCCCATTCTTCGGATGCCTTCTTGGGAATTCCGACGAGGTAACCTGATCCGGCTATGCGCCATACTTCGGCGCCGCCCACTTCAAATATAGAACCCCCTTTATGATGGGGGATGAGGCAAAAGAACTTTCTCCATAGTTCGAAATGAGCCTCGCAGCCTAAGAATAGTTCGCAGAGAGCGACGAAACCAGAAATGTGCAGAATAGAACCTAGTGTGAGGTTGTGCAGCTGGATCCCATAGAATTCCAATAGACCTCTGAGGAAGGGGTGGATTGGGAATCCTAAGCCCCTCAGAAGAAACGAGACGAAGCACACCCTCTCCTCCTTGTTGGGATTGGGGAAGTTCTCTGCTAGCACGTCATGGCCAATTGAGGCCAATCCCGCCCGCACGGAGACTAGATCTGCGGGAGGGAGATATCCCTGCATCTGAAGTTGATTCAGCTGAGGGTGAGACACTGAGCAGCTTCGCCAATCACCGGTTTGAGGGTGCGAGGAAGAGCCAGGAGCGCTCGCCATGTTTTGGTTTTTCGTGGTTTGCTTTGATGCTCTTTGCGCGATATGGGATGACATTAGGAGATCTAACCTCCTTATATAGATACCGCCCTTGCATGATAAGGGGCTTATTTGTAAAAAAAATATGGACTACTCACATTCGCCGACGCGTGGAAATCGAGGCGACGACAGGGAGGAATCATAAAGGCAGAACTTGGAGGTCAAAGCCGGACTGTCGTCAATCCGGAGTATGATGAAGAACCCGCCTTGCAAAGCCGAAGACATAAGCCGGATACTATATCGTCATTGAAGGCAAGTTCGGGGGCTACTGAGGGAGTCCTGGATTAGGGGTTCCTCGGGTGTCCGGTCTATCTAATATGGGCCGGACTGATGGGCCGTGAAGGTAAAGCAGAAGACTATCCCCGTGTCCGGGTGGTACTCCTGTATGCATGGATGGCAAGTTTGGTGTCCGGATGTACTCTTTCCTTCCTCTGTAAACCGACTTTGTACGACCCAGGGCCCCTCCAATGTGTATATAAACCAGAGGGTTTAGTCCGTAGAGGCCATCAGAATAATCATAGGCTAGACAGCTAGGGTTTAGCCATTACGATCTTGAGGTAGATCAACTCTTGTAACCCCTATACTCATCGAATACAATCAAGCAGGACGTAGGGTTTTACCTGCATTAAGAGGGCCCGAACCTGGGTAAACATCATGTCCCCATTGTCCATTGTTACCATCGATCCTTAGACGCACAGCTTGGGCCCCCCTACCCGAGATCTGCCGATTTTGACACCGACACCTACCACCACCCGGACCTCAACCTCGCCGATGGCTTCAAGAAGCCGCCGAAGGGCGCAGACGTTTCGGCCGCCGAAGAGAAGGCTACCCCTCTCGCCGACAGGGTCCTTGGCGTCCCTACCGCTCCACGAGGTCGCCAGGCCCGGCCTTGAATTATCGTTGCCGCTGCGTTGTCCTGTAACAAAACATGATGTATGTCTTGTGTTTAGACACCGTATCACGTATGTTTGTGTGGAACTAATGTTTTTACTTAATTCCGATTGCATGTCTATCCCTTTAGAGTTCACCCATTGGTGCTCGTACGATTAGTCTCCGTGTGTATTTCAGCTACCTGCCGGTATCGTATTGCCGCGATTGTCGCAAGGGTCGGGCCCTTAGCAGTTATCTTGGCGAAGATACGTCCTGGCAGGTTTTTCCTTGACAGTTTTGATGTTGCTACCCATTCTGTGAGCAGGCTCGGAACAGAGCGAGGGTGCAGACAAAAACTGATAAGGTATCGTCCATACGACAGATTTCCTCATACGAACACCTTGGTATCCAAGGGATAAACAAATGCGAAATCTTAAGGTCATGACTGAGCAAGGATTGCGTAAACTTAGCTTATTGCTTCGCTTCCTTCTACCCCTTTTATCCGCAGCTACTCGTCGCATTCACATGCTTTGGGAAGGATAGTTTTCATGCGTGTTGTTCTCCGGTTCCTGGCAGGGACCGGTAAATGATCACTTGTATCTTGTAGGCGGCAGGACGCGGTGTAAAGAACGACCGGCCTCTCTCTCCTCCTCTCCACACACTTTAGACAACCTGGTGGTGGCTGGCATGAAAAGTCACGCTAACGCGGACTGCCTTGCTAGGCACACTTGCTGGGGCGCCGATCAATGGATTCGCACCAGCGCTCCACTCAGGATTTCCCTAAGCAGGGTAAATGCTGAACCGAGTTTCGCGCAGTGCTCATCAACATTGACGGTGCTAAAACCCAGAGTGGCTCGATTGTCAATAAGTGGGAGTGGTGGAGAGCAGTGGCGAATCTTGGAAGAAAATCGAGGGCGGGCTCAAAGTTCACACGGCGAAAAAAAAGCCACTGACTACCAATTCTTTTGTCCAAAGAAGGTTAATTTTTTTCAGAATACTACTGGGAACCTGTACTATTGTTTAAGAATTTTTTGAAAATATGAAATTTTGAACCCCAAAATGGTTCTGTTTAGAAAAATAGACAATATCTCAAAATCTTGTAGCCCAAATTAGCTCAGAATTTCCCAGAATACTACTGGGCACACATAATATTTACTGTAATCTTTTGGATTTTTTTTGAAAATATCAAATGTTACACCTGGTTCTTCATCTCAGACGACAACCGGTTCTTAACAGCTAGCTAGCATTACCATGAATTAGTAGCCAAATAGCAAATCATATGAACAGACAGACAACTAGCTAGTAGCAACAGAGTATATATACTATAGAACTACGGAATACAACCTTCAGCAGTTCAGTCTTCAGGAGCAGTAGAGCAGAGCAGCGACAGCAGCAGCCGAATGGCACAGGACCCCGGAGTCCAGATGCAGGTCGCCGGTGGCAAGCTAGAGGTAGAGCAACTAGCTAAGCCCCCCCCCCCCAATCCACGGCCGCGCTGGGAGGTGGTGAATCAGATTAGCGAGAGTCGGGCGCCGTGTTGGGGAAGGGGACGAACACCAGATTAGAGGAGAGCCGGGCGCCGCTTCGGGGAGGCCGGCCGTCGTCGGTGGCAGCGCGAAGAAGAGATCCGGCGGCCGGTGGCTAGGGCACAGCTGCACAAGGGAGCTGCTTGTGCGGGCGGGCGCTGTCTGCTCTGGCACGACTGGGCGAGACGATGGAGCAAGCTGCTTGTTCCGTCCATGCATGGTGGGCTGCAAACAGGTAACGACTGGCTGGGCTGGGCTTTGAAATCAGTACTAAAAAAAATTGCATCGCTGGAGGGCAGGCTCAAGCCTGTTAAAGCCTACCCAGTTCATTCGCCACTGGTGGAGAGAGAAACCTTGTACCCGTACACTTTGTTCCTTTCCCCTGGACGGGGTATGCATGGTGACTATGCTGCCCGATCCGTTGGGGTTGGCTCGCCGTTGTCATTACTGGCTCTCGCCGCTACAGTGGCCGCAGCGGAGGGAGGCGGTGGAAATCGAACAGGGGGCGGGGGAAGCGATACCGCTCCCTCTCTCTGTTCTCACCATCCCCCCCCCACCTTAGCTTGGGCGTCACAGATGATGAAGCCGTCGATGGCGAAGCTGATGAAGATGACGCGCTGCGTATGCTTCTCGGGTTCGTGCAAGCGCTCCCCCCTACCTGGCGCGCCAAAGATGTCGTGGGAAACCACGGCCACCTATGGGGCCATCAGCCCCTTGTGGTTCGGCAGGGGGGATGAGCACATTGCACAAAGAGCGGAGGAGCGTAGTGCAGCACGGCAGAGATCACACGGGCAGTTTTACCCAGGTTCAGGCCGCCGCGAGGCGTAAAACCCTACTCCTGCTTTGGTGGATTGATGGTGGATTGTGGTGGAAACGCAGCGCTCTTGCCCGGCAGGGTTGCCTCGGGGCGAGGGCAGCTACGTGCGTATGAGTGTACAAGGGTTCGAATCCTTTCTATGGTTGCCATGGGCCTCCTTTTATAGATCAAGGGGTCACCACAGTGGCAAATCAGTCATTGTGTACTGATTAGATAGCGAACAGTGCTATCATACCTAACTCTGCAGTCAGAGTAGGGCGCATGAAATGCGCCACTTAGTGTCACATCGTGGCATGCTCGGCAAGCCTTGCTGGGCTGATCGACCACCTCCTCGTCTTGTCTGCTTGCCACATCGCTGGACGGGTGTCATTCGGAGGTGATTTCCATAGGAAGTGGCTGCCATGTGCCAAATAACAACCACTTAGTCACTTGGGAGCTTGACACCGCATCGATTGATGACTTGCGTCACTGTGAGGTGGAGTGGTGGAGCCTTGGCGGGGTAATTTGCCTTGGTCATGCCCGGCAGGCCTGCCGAGACGGTCTTGAGGCTTGTCTTCGGGGCCACCTCGTCCTCTCCAGGCTCGCCTGCCTGGCAAGGGAGGTTTCTCCTTAGTGGTGTCTTGCTCATTTAGCTTGCCTTGGTTCTCTTGATCTGCCCTTTGATTCCCCAAAGAGTTGTACTCCTTGCTTGGTCTGGACTTGGATGTTGCAAGCTGTCGGGCCGGCGATTTGCTGTCCGTGCACAAGTCAGGGGGAAAACATACACCCCTGTTTGTGTACCCCGACATCAATTGATGGGCATCTCCATAGCTCGTTGATTAGCCTCGTTGATGTGAGAATTTCTACTTTTTTTTGTCTTCTCCATATTATCTCTATTACCATACTCTAGTCCACCCATAGTGCTATATCCATGGCTTGCGCTCATATATTGCGTAAGAGTTGAAAAAGCTGAAGCGTGTTAAAAAGTATGAACCAATTGCTCGACTTGTCATCGGGGTTGTGCATGATAAATACTTTGTGTTAAGAAGATGGAGCATGACAAGGCTATATGATTTTGTAGGGATAACGTTCTTTAGCATTGATATTTTGAAAGGCATGATTGTTATTTGTTGGCATGCCTTATTATTATTGTTTTTATGTCAAACTATAGACTGTTGGTTTGAATCATTCTGATCTTATTATTCAGGCACTACTGCAGGATGCTGCTAATGCGACACTACAATCAGAGACCCTTCGACGAAACTATGTGCGATGCATTAATCGCAAACGGTGGTGTAATAAAACCGTCAAAATGATAAGAAATGTTTCCGATGGCGGAGTCATCAAACATGATTCAGATTATAGTTGCGTGTGCGATGTGTGGCATACAGTTCACTCGAATGAACTATTTGCGATGAGACAACACAACAGAAACTATCTGCCAGATCAAGGTGTGTGCGATAGAGGACATACAGTTTACTCGGATGAACTGTTTGTGATTAGCCAACACAACAGAAGCGGTCAGCTAGATCAAGGTGTGTGCGATATACGGCATACAGTTCACTCGGATGAACTATTTTTGATGAGCGAAAACAACAGAAATGGTAAGCCAAATCAAGGAATGTGTGATAGACGGCATACACTTCACACGGATGAACTGTTTGAGATTAGCCACATCAAACAGAAACGGTCAGACAGATCAAGGTGTGTGTGCTAGACGGGCACACATTCTAATTAAAAGAAGCGTGTGCGATGGTAATAACGAGCACACATGGTTGATGGAACAAGTTGTGTGCTGACATCGCCGATTGTGGTGCATCCTATGGTGCAAACGCCACATACGCATCCGAGAACGTGTGCCCACGTTACGCCATCCGGGAATCATGCCGCACTTTGAAACTAGAACCGTTAATAAATTTTGAGCTTGCTTCCGTCACATTCCAAATTACCATGCTATGTTTAATTGCAAACCTGTTCGCACCGATCAAAACCTAAACGGTCTCCCACTTTGCAGCATATTACTAGGTTATAATTACTACCTACTCCAAGATGATTGCACATTCCTCCTCAATTTCTCATCAACAAAAACAAACAAGTCTTTCATCGTCGTTCCTTGCGTCTGCCATGTCCCGCATGAGTTCTGGGTCGAGAAATTACCACGGAGAGGCGAGCATGGAAGCGGAAGCATGAGAGATGTCCTGCCTTGCCGCAAAAACAGCCGACATGTCCCGCCGCGCCGCCGAAGCAGCACAGAGGTCCTGCTGCATCGTTGATGCAGCAGACTGGTCCGGCCGTGCTGCGGAAGCAGCACAGATGTGACGCCGCGCCGTGGATGCAGCAAAGAGATCCCCCCGTGCCGCGGCGGCCTGGGAAGATGTCTCGCGGGCAGGCGAGGACTCTCACAGGCGCATGTATGCTATGCTCGATAACCTGATGGATCGGATCTCCGGCTGGGCGAAGCTGCAGGAGGAGATGAATGCCTCGTTTGATAATGCCACCGGCGTCGTCCGGGGACTAAGGGATGACAAGGCGAAGCTCCGCACCGAGCGCGACCTTCTGAGGGTGAAGATCGCCGGAAGGGCAAAGCAGCACGAGGAGACCACTGCCTTATTGAAGAACACGGGCGTCATCGTCAAGAAACTTATGGACAAGAATGCCATGCTCCACATCGAGCGCGAAAGGCTGGTGGGGGAATCCGTGGATGCTGCCAAGCAACGTATTGAGGACATGAAATAAATCATCACCGGTCGCCGCGAGAACTAGTCGTGGAGGCGATGAAGAAAGGTGTTGGAGGAACTCCGCTCCCTGCAGCAACGCATCAAGAAAGTAGAGAGCAACGACGCAAACCGTTGTCTGCGTCTTCCTTCTTCTTTTGCCCTTGTGTCTTCCGGGCGTTGCCGCATGTGACATTTTTAATTATCTTCCTAAATATGTAAGACAATTATTATCCATTGCCATCGTCATTATATTTATATCAGTATTGCTAAGTCTCAGTCGATGCTTGCTTCAAAAAAAGTCTCAGTCGGTGCTATATATGTCCATCAGATCTTACATCAAGATCCGTGCAAAATTTTCTTTTCAGAATTTCTTTTTTCTCTATTAAATCTCAATCGAGTGAGATATAGCCACACCATTAAGCGCCTATAAAACAGGGGCTTGGGCGCCATTAATGGAGAAGTTGAGAGGGAGGTGGGTGGCGGATGGAGGTCAAAGGGCTCGCCTCTCGATAAGCATGCGCAGGGGTCTGCTCGCACGCCTCCCGTACTTAAATAGCTACCCCGCACGTGGCAGCACGTAAATGGTTAGTAGAACGCCCACGGTTTCAATAATACTTGTGTTTCCGATTGTAACATGGCAGCTCTTGTTCTAAAATGACTTTATTGGTTGTTAATGTGTGCGCCTTCGCAAATCGGACAAAATTTTTACCACATCATGTTGGTGCCATGTGAAGGCAACATGGTGAGTTTCATGATTTTCAGGCGAGTTATGGATATACAGAAATTTAAACACCAAGTTTCTCAATGTTTCTGACCGAGCCACGACGCCCAGATGTTTGAAATTCATTCCCATTTCTTGCATGGGACCTAAACATTCACCCAAGGACAGATATATGATTTTTCAACCCATTTTGGCGCACTGGAGCATGTGCATGTAGTTCAAATTTGAATTATGCACATTAAATGGCTAGGAAACTCAAATAATGTATAAAAAGGCAAAACGAGCCTTGAAAAATTCCAAAATGTAGCATGGAACTCCTATTGGTCTATGTTGCCTCTGTAAAAAAATCAAGGCAGGAAGAGGCAGCGTATGTCGTTTCGCACACAGAGGTGACAGGTTCACTCTCGGAAGCACGAGCCTTCCTAACAGAAGCTCCGGCTTGCAAGAAGCTTATACCAAAACTTGTCCCAAATTGAACAAAAATTTTACCACAGCATGTTGGTGCCATTTTATGATACCATGCCAAGTTTCGTGATTTTCAGGCGATTTTTGGATTTACAGGAATTTAAAAACAAAGTATCTCAATGTTTCCGGCCTAGCCACGATGCCGAGGTGTTTGAAATTCATTCCCAACTCTTGCATGGAACCTAAACATTCACTCAAGGACACACATATGATTTTTCAACCAACTTTGGTGCACTGGAGGATGTGCCTGTAGTTCAAATTTGAATTATGCACATTAAATGACTACAAAACTCAATTAATGTATAAAAAAGGCAATACGAACCCTGAAAAATTCCAAAATTTAGCATGATACTCCTACTGGTCTATGTTGCATCTGTAAAAAAATCAAGGCGGGAAGAGGCGGTGTATGTCGTTTCACACACAGAGGTGACACGTCCCCTCTCGGAACCATGAGGCTTCTTGAGAGAAGCTCCGGTTTGTAAGAAGCTTATACCATAACTTGTCCCAAATCGGACAAAAATTTTACCACAGCATGTTGGTGCCATTTCATGATACCATGCCAAGTTTCGTGATTTTCATGCGATTTTTGGATTTACAGGAATTTAAAAATCAAGTATCTCAATGTTTCTGGCCTAGCCATGATGCCGTGGTGTTTGAAATTCATTCCCATTTCTTGCATGGGACCTAAACATTCACCCAAGGACACACATATGATTTTTCAACTCATTTTGGCGCATTGGAGCATGTGCATGTAGTTCAAATTTGAATTATGCACATTAAATGGCTAGAAAACTCAAATAATGTATAAAGAAGGCAAAACGAACCCTGAAAAATTCCAAAATTTAGCACGGAACTCATATAGTTGCATGTTCACTACAGATAAATGTTCTAGCAATTCAAACACCGTCCTTTCCCTCCGTTACACCATTTTGTCATTCAAATTAGAATGAAAAAATCAGGTACACCACAAATAGTTTACTGGCAAGAATCGTGTGCGATGCGATATAAAATATCTTGGCGCACCCTCTTGTATGACTTACGCCGGAAGCTTCGTCGTCTACAGTCCACTACCTGCGCTTGAACCACACTTGCGCGCCAGTTTCTCGCGCCACCGAGCGTAATTTTTTGGCAGCCACGAAAATATCTAGCTCCTCGCCTCCTCCCCCGACCAAAAGCCACATTTCCACTGTTCCTACTTCCTTTCCAAGTTCAAACCTTCACTGCTTTACCTGCAGCCCCGCCTCCTCGTCGGCGACCCTTCTTCTTGTTGCGCAGCCTCGTCGATATAGTTAGGTAATCTACCCCCTCCCCCGGTCCTCCTCCTCCTTCTCCATCGCACATGCCCCGACCGACGGCGCGACACCTTCCGCCCAAATCACTGCCCTGTTGTACAAATAAGCACTGCCCACAGACATTTAGCACGCAGTATAGCGAGGAGCTCATGAGCATCTGGCAATGGAGAAGCAAATCATGGCCGCACGCGCGGATGAGGTTGCGATGGCTGCCATGCGTGCCGACCGCCAGATCTTGGAGGAGCACCTCGCCTTCGAGGCCACCGTCGACGCCGCCACGCGGTTGGCTACTTTAAAATATAGTTCGTGGTGTTTTCTCAAGGCCACCGCTGGTGCCTTCTAGTGAATTGTCCTTTGTAATGTTAGCACGCAATCTGATCTTCTGAAATGTAATGTTCAGTTAACAGTTTGGTCCAACAATTGCTACAGTTCCTAGTAGTTATCAAGCATTCTTGGTTTGGTTAATTATCTTATCTTCTAGTATATGTTCTATTCTACAATGTGGTGCTCAATTAACTGTTTTGTTCAATTCTGCAATCTGATGTTCATTTGTTATGGGTACAGTTTTGTATTGTTATGCATGTGAGAATTAATCAAATTTGGCCATACTAAATACATGAGAAACATATACAATTGCTCTATTTCCAAGTTGTTTAGCAAGGTCTGTGTTATCCTTGGGTCTTGGTAGTGTTGTAGAGGTCTTCGGTGTTGGTGTGTAGCGGCTTGGTTGCTCTGTGATTTGCCTCACCACCACTAGCATGAGGTTGGTTTAGGTCGAGCATGTCTCGTAGTATGCAAGGTGGGTGTGTTTTGTAGATGTGGTTGGTAATCCTTGTGATTGGCGTTGTAAGGGCCAAAAGGCTTGTATCCGGCTTCTTTGCCTCTTCTTCTATCAATATATGATGCGCATGCTTGCACGTATTCTAGAAAAAAGTTGTTTAGCATGCTTGGTTTTGTTAACTGGCTTTTCCTTGCGTCTCGAGTTAATCTGTTGGATCTGCAATTTGTTTATTTTTCATTAACATATTCTACTGATAGTATGCCAACTCTCAGATAACCTGATCAAGATCTGCCTTATATGTTGTAGGGAAACAATGGGAGGCAATGAAGTTTACCATCGAGGTTTACACATGCATGGTCCTTTGGCTAATAGCACATTATTGTGCAGTTGCAGGAATCATTCTAATATTTATGTTTTTAACAATTTGGTCTTGCACATGTAGGTCCGGCTGTCAGAGGTTTAGACCCACTGTTCGACCCATTTTGCATATGGGGAAATGAGATGTCCATGAATATCAGTCAAGTCAAGAAACTCAGAAAGATTGTTAGGATAAAGAAACTTCCGACGAATAACAGCAAGATCTTTGTTTGCACAATGAAGAAGACATCAGTCAACTATAGGATGGTACTAACTCTTTTACCTTGTTTTTCCCCTTGTGCCATTTCAAAATTTAGAACAGCTATTTATGCATATCTTTGTTTTCAGTCCTTTCCAAAGCAGTTCACCGATGATTACCTCTCAAACCACCTGCATGGTCAAGAGGCGAGAAAGGTATTCATTCAACACCCATGGTACAATATTGAAGTCTTTCTCAAGAGGACGAAGGTTGGGTGGGCAATTATCCATAGCGACTGGCCTAAAGTTGCAAGGACATTCAACATCACTGAAGGCTCAATATTCGCCTTCCGCTCCTGTAGTTTCCTAGATGAGATTCATCTGTCTATTTATCATGTATGATGCTACTTTATAAAGGTTTTCGATGTTGCATGTGAAACTTGGTGCTGTTGTGTATATGGTGTAACTGAGTGCTGAAGCTATCTGATGTAATTCAATTATGAAATCCTAGTTGCCGTTACACAGATATGAAATATATGGTGTGTTTTATAAGAAATGTCAATTTGATTACTAAATGGATTATCAATAATAGGCCAATTAGCCTGCTTATTGGGGTTTTGTATTGCAGACGGTTTCTTAGACAACACCGTGGGCGATGAACTCAAACTACTCACATGGTTTCTAGAAAGTAGGCGTGTCGGATCAATGAACAATCACACATGACTTTGGCCAGAGAACCATTTGCGTTAGGCCACCTTGCACAAATGTTTCCACATAAAAAAATGTGTGTGATATACATACGAACGAAAACATTTTATTGGGATTCACTGTGTGGGATGAACATACGAACATAAATGATTGGGCCTGTATAATCTTCTCCTATGCCTCGCCCGATCGCACATGAGTTCATTTTGCCCCGTGTGTGTGACTGGAGACCTATCCACGGCGGTTTCTGGGTCATGTGGGAAGGACTCCGCCTATCGCCCACACTGGCAAGGCGATGGTTTAAAATATCGTCACGGAAAGGGGTTAAAAGCCGTTTGTATAGCACGTCTCTGCACCAGTGATGCCACAAAAGAGAGATTAAATGATGAACATGTTAGGTAGCATTCCACATCAAAAATTCTATTTTTATCATTTACCTACTCGAGGATGAGCAGGAATTAAGCTTGGGGATGCTTGATACGTCTCCAATGTATCTATAATTTTTTATTGTTCCATGCTATTATAGTATCAATTTTGGATGTTTTATATGCAATTATATGCCATTATATATATCATTTTTTGGGACTAACCTATTAACCTAGTGCCCAGTGCCAATTGCTGTTTTTTTGCTTGTTTTTGGCTTTTCAGGAGATCAATATCAAACAGAAACTTTGGATTAATTTTTTCTGGACCAGAAGAGACCCTAGAAGGCTCGGGAGAAGACCTGACGAGCCACGAGGGAGCGACAAGCTCAGGAGGCGCGCCCCAAGGGGCGCCCCTGATGACCCACAAGTATAGGGGATCAATCATAGTCCTTTCGATAAGTAAGAGTGTCGAACCCAACGAGGAGCAGAAGGAAATGACAAGCGGTTTTCAGCAAGGTATTTTCTGCAAGCACTGAAATTATCGGTAATAGATAGTTTGATAGCAAGATAATTTGTAACGAGCAATAAGTAGCAATTATAACAAAGGTGCAGCAAGGTAGACCAATCCTTTTTGTAGCAAAGGAGACGTTGAAACTTTCTCTTATAGCAAGTAAAACGTTCTTGAGGACACACGGGAATTTCATCTAGTCACTTTCATCATGTTGGTTTGATTCGCGTTCGTTACGTTGATAATTTGATATGTGGATGGACCGGTGCTTGGGTGCTGTTCTTACTTGACCAAGCCTCCCACTTATGATTAACCCCTCTCGCGGGCATCCGTAACTACTAAAGAAGAATTAAGATAAATCTAACCATAGCATGAAACATTTGGATCCAAATCAGCCCCTTACGGAATAGCGCATAAACTAGGGTTTAAGCTTCTGTCACTCTAGCAACCCATCATATAATTACTACTCCACAATGCATTCCCTTAGGCTCAAATATGGTGAAGTGTCATGTAGTCAACGTTCACATAACACCACTAAGGGAAACAACAACATACATATCATCAAAATATCGAACGAATACCAAATTCACATGATTACTTATGACAAGACTTCTCCCATGTCCTCAAGAACAAAAGTAACTACTCACAAATCATATTCATGTTCAAGATCAGAGGGGTATTGAATATCATTAAGGATCTCAACATATAATCTTCCACCAAATAAACCAACTAGCATCAACTACAAGATGTAATCAACACTACTAGCAACCCACAGGTACCAATCTGAGGTTTTGAGACAAAGATTGAATACAAGAGATGAACTAGGGTTTGAGATGAGATGGTGCTGGTGAAGATGTTGATGAAGATTGGTCCTCCCATGATGAGAGGGTTATTGGTGACGACGATGGCTTCGATTTCCCCCTCTCTGAGGAAAGTGTCCCCGGCGGAATCGCTCCGCCAGAGAGCAAAAGTGCTCCTGCCCAAGTGCCGTCTCAAGACGACGGCACTCCGTCCCGAAAATCTTCTCCTTATTTTTTCTAGGGCAAATGGGATTATATACTAGAAGATGGGCCACAGAGGCTGGCCAGGGGCCCCACAAGCCACCAGGGCTCGCCGAAGGGGGGGTGGGCGCACCCTGGTGCCTTGTGGGCACCTGGGTGGCCTCCTCTAGTATTTCTTTCTTCCAGTATTTTTTATTTATTCCAAAATAGTTCTTCATGAAATTTCAACTCATTTGGAGATGTGCAGAATAGGTATCTCTGACATAGCTTTTTCGGGTCCAGAATTCCAGCTACCAACAATGTCCCTCTTCGTGTAAATCTTGCAAATTAAGAAAGAAAAGGCAGTAGAATTGCCCCCACAAAGTATTATATTGATAAAAAAATTATAAATAACAGTAGAAAAACATGGTGCAAAATAGACGTATCAGCCCCCAGGCTTGTGGGCCCCTCGTGGCACCTGTTGACCTAATTTCGCCTCTATAAATTCTCAAATATTCCCCTGACATCAGAGAGCCACCCAAAATACTTTTTCCATCACCGCAAGTTTCTGTTCTCGAGAGTTCCCATCTGGAGGCCTTCTCTGATACTCTGCCGGAGGGGGAATCGACCACGGAGGGGATCTACATCAATCTTGCTGCCCTTCCATCTGATGTGTGAGTAGTTTACCACAAACCTACGGGTCCATAGCTAGTAGCTAGATGGCTTCTTCTCTCTCTTTGATCTTCAATACAATGTTCTCTTCGATGTTCTTGGAGATCTATTCGATGTAATCCTTTTTTTGCGGTGTGTTTGTTGGGATCCGATGAATTGTGAGTTTATGATCAGATTATCTATGAATATTATTTGAGTCTTCTCTGAACTCTTTTATGCATGATTATTATAGCTTTGTATTTCTCTCTGATCTATTGATTTAGTTTGGCCAACTAGATTGATTTTTCTTGCAATGGGAGAGGTGCTTTGTGATGGGTTCAATCTTGCGGTGATCTATATCCCAGTGACAGAAGGGGACAAGACACGTATTTGTATTGTTGCCATTAAGGATAAAACGATGGGGTTTATTCATATGATTGAGTTTACCTTGTCTACATCATGTTATCTTGCTTAAGGCGTTACTCCGTTCTTTATGAACTTAATACTCTAGATGCATGCTGGATAGCGGTCGATGTGTGGAGTAATAGTAGTAGATGCAAGCAGGAGTCAGTCTACTTGTCTCGGACGTGATGCCTATATACATGATCATTGCCTTGGATATCGTCATAATTGTTCGCTTTTCTATCAATTGCACAACAATAATTTGTTTACCCACCGTATGCTATCTTCAAGAGAGAAGCCTCTAGTGAAAACTATGGCCCCCGAGTCTATTTTTATCATATATTAAAATCCAAAAATACCTTGCTGCAATTTTACTTATTTTATTTTATTTTGCATTTTTGTTCTATCTATCTATCACTACGAGATTTGATCCTTGCAATTAACCGCCGAGGGATTGCCAACCCCTTATTCGCGTTGGGTGCAAGTATTTGTTATTTTGTGTGTAGGTACTGCTAACAAGGTGTTGCGTGGTTCTCCTACTGGATTGATAACCTTGGTTCTTAACTGATGAAAATACTTATCTCTACTTTACATCCTCTCCTCTTTGAGGAAATCCTAACGCAGCTCATAAGTGGCATAGACATTGCTCGGATATGATCGGACTTGTTTTTCAGGGTGAAAACCTAGAATCCTGATGGGGAACGAAGCATGAAAATCAAAAAAATTCCTACGAACACCCAAGATTTAATCTAGGAGATGCATGACAACGAGAGGGGAGTGTGTATACATACCCTTGTAGACCGAAAGCGTTAGCGTATGTAACGCGGTTGATGTAGTCTTACTCTTCACGAACCAATCACGATTCAATCTGATCTAGTGCCGAACGGACGACACCTCTGAGATTTGCACACGTTCAGCTCGATGGCGTCCTCTCCTTATTGATCCAGCAAGCGAGGGAGAGGAGGTAGATGAGATCGGAACTAGCACAACGGTATGGTAGTGGTGGTGGCAGCGGAATTCCAGCAGGGCTTCGCCAAGCGCGTATTGGAGAAATGTGGGAGGAGTTGAGAGAGGCAATGGGCAACGGTGAAGGGGTGGCTACCCCCATGCGCCTCCCCCCACTATATATAGGCTAGGGGCAGGGGAGGGAATCCAAAACCCTCCTAGGGCCGGCCACATGGGAGAAATCCATTTAAACTTGGAGATAACATTTTATCTCTAGATTCAACCCTTTAAATTTAGAGATAAGACCTTATCTCTAGATTTAAATGACATGTGCCTTGGCAAATGGTCCGGCCAGCCCATGTGGGCTGTAGGCCCACCCCTCGGTCCATGTGGGGCCTTCCCAGGTCGTTGGGCCCCATGGTGGAATCCCTGGAACATTCTAGAACCTTCCCAGTACTCTACCGAAAATTACCGAACTTTTCTGGAACCCTGAAAATGACTTTTCATTTATAAATCTTTACCTTCAGACCATTTCGGAGCTCCTCGTGATGTCCTGGATCTCATACGAGACTCCAAACTACTTTCAGACTTTCCACTACTAATGTGTCAACATTATCCTAGCGTTATAGAACGTTAAGCGTGCGACCCAACGGGTTAGGGAATCATGTAGACATGATCGAGACACCTCTCCTGTCGATAACCAATAGCGGGACCTGGATGCCCATATTGATTCCTACATATTCCACGAAGATCTTTATCGGTTGAACCATGATATCGAGGATTCAGATAATCCCATATGCAATTCCCTTTGTCCGGCGATATGTTACTTGCCCGAGATTCGATCATCGGTATCTCCATACCTAGTTCAATCTCGTTACCGACAAGTCTATTTACTCGTAACGTAAGACAAGATCCCGTGACTAAACTCATTAGTCACATGAAGCTTCTTGTGATGTTGTATTACCGAGAGGGCCCAGAGATATCTCTCCGTCACACGGAGCTACAAATCCCAGTCTTGATCCATGCAACCCAACAGACACCTTCGGAGATACCGGTTGAAAGATCGTGGATGTCGCCTAGGGGGGTGAATAGACGCTTTAAAATAATTACGGTTTAGGCTTGAATAAATGCGGAATAAAACTAGCGTTTAGCTTGTCAAGCACAAAACCTAACACAACTAGGCTCACCTATGTGCATCAACAACTTATGCTAAGCAAGATAAATAACTAAGTGATAGCAAGATATAGAACATGAAACACTATGGCTATCACAAAGTAAAGTGCATAAGTAAAGGCTCGGGTAAGAGATAACCGAGGCACGCGGAGATGACGATGTATCCCGAAGTTCACACCCTTGCGGAATTCTAATCTCCGTTTGGAGCGGTGTGGACAGCTCCCCCAAAAGCCACTAGGGCCACCATAATCTCCTCATGCCCTCGCACAATGCAAGATATCATGATTCCACTAAGGGACCCTTGAGGGCGGTCATCGAACCCATACAAATGGCAACCCTTGGGGCGGTCATCGAACCCGTACACTTTGGCAACCCTTGGGGGTGGTCGCCGGGATTCTACGTTGCGCCGAAGATACCAGTGGCATGACATCCATCATAGTGGGACACGTAGTCCCCATCGGTAGACCGAGATAGGTAAAGGGCATCCAACCTACCACACAACCAAATATTTGAGCAATGACATTCGTTTGCGCATCGTCCAAGTTGATAGGCACTATGGTCGATTTGTGGAAGTTTATCCTCAAACCAACAGAGGTGCCATATTGAAGAAGAATTGATTTCGTCTGTTCTGCCTCACGAACACACGCCGACATGACCACTATAGTATCGTCCGCGTACTGGATCACCGGGTACTCGTTGTTAGGAGTTGGGATTGGCCGGGAGATCAGACCTCTTTCTTGAGCATCATTTATCGTAGATTGCAGGAGATCAGCAGCGATGACAAAGATAAGAGGCAACAACGGGTCACCTTGCCTCACGCCACACTTGCAGTGGAACTGCCTACAAGGAGATCCATTGAGTAGAACCGCAAAAGAGCCCGAGGAGAAAATGCATTTAATCCAGTGCAACCATTTGTCAGAGAACCCCATATGTCGCATGATCTCAATCATCGGCTCATGCTCGATCATGTCGAAGGCCTTGGCGAAATCTAATTTGAGCACACATCAAGAGCCACCAGATGCTTGACATTGGTGTATATATTCGAACGCCACGCTAGACAATCTTGTATCGATTTGCTTTCAGAAAGCCGTACTGGTTTCGGTGAATTATTCGCAATATTATCTTCTGTAGCCGGTTCGCGAGCAACTTAGTGATTAGTTTCAGACATCAGTTCAACTGAGTTATGAGATGAAAATCATTAGCTGTTTCAGGCAACTGAACCTTCAGGATGAGAGTGATATAACCTGGATTCAGGCTCTGCAAATCCAAGTTCCCCTCATAAAAGTCAAAGCGCAATCTGTAAAAATCATGTTTAATGATTGGCCAACATGATTTAAGAAAGCATCCGTTAAATCCATCCAGGCCACGAGCTCGATCAATCGGCATCTCCTTGACCACTTGGTCAATCTCATCGCATGTAAAAGACACTCTCAGCTCATCCAAGCCTTCAACCCTTTTAATGATTCTCCGCAGATCAAACGTGATATTCACTAGGTTGGACTGGCCCAATCTTTCCTTAAATGCTTGGAATAGAGCACTTTCTTTTCCTGCATTCAGGTTATATCACTCTCAGGCCGACGTGACAAACGTGCCCGATCGTAACAGACCGACATGACAGACGCGCCAGGTCATGCTCAGGCCACCCCATATTCGCCCCAGATTTGGGCTGTATATGAAGGGTGTCGATTAGCCCGGGTGTTTGAGGTCCATTTGAGACGCTCGTCTGGGTCGTTTTTTCTTACCGATTCGTGACCGGGTCGTCTGTCCGGACGTTTGATCTGTTTGAGGCGCCCGTATGTAGATGCTCTTATCTCTTCACCTAAGACCATTAGGGCACCAAATTTCACATTATCACCCTCTTTCCCTAGAAAAAAACAGCATTTCCTATAACTGATAGTACTATAAACTTTGAAAAGAGGCTCTGAAAAAAGGAAACCTTCTTTTTCTAAGGGTTGTAAGAAGGAAACTTTCGAGAGAGAAGAACATGAAGAGCACACGGGTCTTCACCGAACCACAAACGCAGCTTTGGCTTCTCCGTTCCGACTCACCCCGTAGTCCAGCCAACAACCGCCTCGCGCACGTAGGAGCACGAATCCCCCTTTGGCTGCTCTAGAGGAGATGCAGACGGCGACGGCGGCGGCGGCGGCGCCGTGGGTGCCGAGCCCTTCCCCGTCCACCTCCTCCTCCGCGACCCCCTTCAAGGCTAGGGTTTGCGCTTGTCTTTACCCTTTCCCTCGGAGGCGTTTTCCTGGCTCTGTCGAGCTGACGGGTTCTTGATTTGGCGCGCAGGTGGGGATTGCGTTGCCTTGTCGGACGGGTGTCCGGACCTCCTCTGCACCGAGGCTGGTTGCTACCCCCGCTCGCCGGCAGCGGCGGCAAGGTGAGTCGATTTGTTGGTTTGTTCATTCATGACCGGGTTCTACCTGGCTCCTGTTATCTTCCCTTGTCTACGATTTCGGATTGGTAGAGAGATGTCTTGAGCATAAAAACAGAATAATCATTGAGAGACGTACCGTGGAGTTTTGATGGTGTAAATCTGGACAACTCTCAAACAAGAATTTGGCCCCAACTTGTGCTGCTATGAATCTCATCTTTCTATTGTGAAGTCGGACCATTCTTCCTCCATATTGGATTGTTTGCTATGTTCTCCAGCTAGGACTAGCTCGTGCAAGCCGACCCTTTGATTCTAGTAGGTGTTCAAATAGTGCAACAGGGCAATGACATGTAGATGCAAACCCTCCGTATTATGTGTTGTATGTACTACTCGTGTTTCGTACTGATAGTGCAAACCGTCTGGTAATTCTGCATCAGTTGAAGTGAATGATAATGCAACTCGCATTTAATCCTTAACAGAATAGCTTGTTACTGTATGAACTTTAGAGTGCCATGATCTGCTTAGCTTATAAACGTTTCATATCAATTTAAAGCAAGGTCAACCATTCATTTAAAACAAGGTTAACCATTCCTGATTTGGTACCAAGCCGGAGCAGATCCTAGCTTTGTTGAACTGCGAAAACATCTTATATTTTGGTACAGAGGTAGTGTCGGATTAGGTACTGAAGCATACTTGTGTATGGCTTGCTTGTATTACTGTAAATGCAAGGGATTATGGTGTCATAGTGTGGAACTAACGGTGTGTTCTTCTCTGGCAGTGGTTCAGGCTATTGCCAACCCAGATCCAGCGGTCGAGCTGCCATTGACTGCTGAAAATGTTGAGTTGGTGTTGGATGAAGTGCGACCTTACCTTATGGCCGATGGAGGTAATGTCGTGTTGCATGAGATTGACGGAAATGTGGTGCGATTGAAGCTGCAAGGAGCATGTGGATCATGCCCAGCTTCAGTAACAACAATGAAGATGGGTATTGAGCGACGTTTGATGGAGAAAATACCAGAGATCGTTGCAGTTGAACCTATTGCTGATGAGGAGACTGGTCTTGAATTGAACGAAGAGAACATAGAAAAGGTAACCGAATTTTAAGTTATTTAAGTAAATTTACTGATTACTTGATGCTTGTAGCATTTTGAAGAATGGAGATAAAAAATTCATGTTTTAGGTTGATTTGATTGTCAATCTTGTGTAGTTTCAGGCTTAGTTTTTTTTTTCAAAAGTAGTTTTGAATCCTGTAAATATGCCTTAACAACTGAAGTTTTGACACATGGTATATTTTATCACTCAATCTTTAAATGTTAGTCCTTTTGGACATTGGGATGGTCTCGTGGTATTACTTTGACAACCACTGAGTCCTACTCCCTCCGTTCCATAATATAAGACGTTATTACATCCAATATACTCACATATTGGATGTAATAACGTCTTGTATTATGGGCCGGAAGGAGTATTATATAAAGGGCGTTAAAATTTTCATTTGGGTGGCCATGACGATTTGACACATTGATCATCAAATGTTTGACTGCACTTGTTTTATTATGATTTACAAAATTAGGAGGAAGTATTCATATGTGAGTTCCTCATCAATTTTATGATGTGCTAATTTGGTTGTTAATGCTTCAAATTGTTGTGAAAATGTTCTGTATATCAAGCATATCTCTTGTCTATTTTTTTTAACCTTCCACGTAGCTTCTATTGATCCAAATAGTTGTGCCTCGCAGGCTGAAGCAGTGAAATATCCTGACCTATGCCATTTTCCTTTTTGCTATGAACAGTATATAGGCTCCCTTCATAAAGTATCTTTATTCGAATTTCTTGTTTCACTAAACTTGTGTATAGGTAGGACTGTTTGGAGTGACCAGCTGCTGACTTGTTTTCACTGACAATCAGGTCCTTGACGAGATCAGGCCATACCTTTCCGGCACAGGGGGTGGTGAGCTTGAGTTTGTTTCAATCGAGGAACCTATCGTGAAGGTCAGGCTCACAGGCCCAGCTGCTGGTGTGATGACTGTCCGAGTGGCCCTCACTCAGAAGCTCCGAGAAAAGATCCCGAAAATCTTAGCTGTCCAGCTATTTTCGTAAACCTTGAAGCACAATTAGAAGCCAAGCCACTGTTATGTGAACGTGCGATTACTGTAATTCTCAGGAATTCGTGATAACTGTATGTGTAGCCTCCCACATCTGCTTAAACTCTCAATGGCAACGGCCAATAGAAGTTATCTGAAAGGCTTTCATTTGCTGGATTCTCAGCAGTTTTGGTTCCTACCTTGTATAGTGTTTGCTTCTGCAAATGAGAGTCTATACTGCTGATCTTGCAATATTTTTGAAACACGTAAAATAATTTGGTATCAAGGATTATCCTTGTGGTTTTCTTGGCCTGGTATCAAACCTTGTGCCCTTGTGTAGATGATACATACGCATATAGTGTAAAGCTCTAATCGAGTCAGCACATTGTTTTTGCTTGTTTATCAGAACTTTGAACAGCCGTGTATTGAATCCGATATCATGTTGCTACATGAAACACACTCGACAGACCAAGCAAATACGTAGTACGTGACAGGCCAGAAAGAACATGACTAGTTAAAGGAAAACGTTTAAATTAAGTCGGATGATAACTCTCTCCCGTAAGCAGCTCTTCCTGTGCTACACGTGGCGCTGTGGGGCCCGCCCACCACTCCAATCGCCTACACCTTAACTTCTTCCACGAAACATATCCTCCACGGATTCTTTTCCTTTTCCTTCTCTTGTTCTAACCAGCATCACCGCAGCGGAGGGGGTGACGGCCGTCGGCCCATGGCTGATTCATCCTCACGCCGTCGGGGCTGCAATAGAGCTTCACCGGAGCTGCATCGCAGCATCCCCGCGCTCCACGGCAGATTCCGTCGTCGTCGCAGCTTCCGCCATGGCTGCCGCATGCCGCGTCGCAGCATCCGCTGTCATCGCCGGCGATGCAATGAGTGCGCCCGTGGCTGCAATGGAGGGTCGTCGGAGCTCCGCCGCGGCTGCAATGGAGCACCGTTGGGGTCGTTCGAGCTTCGCCGTGGCTGCAATGGAACTCCACCAGAGCTGCAATGGAGCGCCGCCGGGATGCAATGGAGGGTCGCCGGGGGTCGTCGGAGCTTCGCCGCTGCTGCAATGGCGCTTCGCCGCGGCTGCAATGGAGCGTCGTCGGGGTCGTTCGAGCTTCGCTGCGGCTGCAATGGAGCTCCACCAGAGCTGCAATGGAGCGTCGCCGGGGCTGCAATGCAGCTTCGCCGGCGTCGATGGTGCTTCCATGAAGCTGCACTGGAGCTTCGTCGGGGTGTCGTCACTGCTGCGTTGAAGCTTTTTTTTGCAGCCGTCGGTGCTACCATGGTGCAGCCCCTCGGTGAGTCTCGGCGCTGCGATGCAGCGGGACGCCGGCGGCTCTTTTGGAGCTATGCAGCAGCATCTCCGGCGGCTCCGGTGCTGAGAGGTCGCCGGCGCCGTTGCCATCCGTTGTTTTTGCTGCACCAACCTTGTGTTCGAGGAGGCGCGGTGTGGATTTGACAAGGGGCTGCTGCACCTTCATCACTGCAGAGGAGGACGCGGTATGGGTCGGAGACAGGCTGCTGCCATCGAACATCACACGCGTCAGATCGGACGGCTGGTTAGCCGGATGATTTCCTCCGGCTTATTTGTAGCAGCCGCCCCTAGTTAAAACTAAAAATGAACATGGAGGGATTCAGTCCAAGAAACAGGTGGTAGATACAGCACACGGGTGGGGCGTGACATCAGCATCGCCACACAAGAAACATGGACCTTCCAGTGTTTTCTCACGAAAGGGAAACGAGAGATAATACTGCGAGAAGGAGATTTAAAAGTCCTGTGGACGAGCCACGTGGTGAACAAACAATAAATAGGTATGAGTGGCAAGTACACCACAGCAGCGCCCGTGGCCTAATGGATAAGGCGTTTGACTTCTAATCAAGCGATTGTGGGTTCGAGTCCCACCGGGCGTGCTTCCTCTATTTTTTTATGCACGCTCTTATACTTTCTATTAGAATAGAACTATTTGTTTTTCGTTTTATGTTCTTCATTTCGAAAACGAAAACAAATTTGTACACCACAGCAGCGCCCGTGGCCTAATGGATAAGGCGTTTGACTTCTAATCAAGCGATTGTGGGTTCGAGTCCCACCGGGCGTGCTTCCTCTATTTTTTTATGCACGCTCTTATACTTTCTATTAGAATAGAACTATTTGTTTTTCGTTTTATGTTCTTCATTTCGAAAACGAAAACAAATTTGTATTAGAATAGAACTATATCTTTTTTGGGCGTGCTTCCTCTATTTTTTTATGCACGCTCTTATACTTTCTATTAGAATAGAACTATTTGTTTTTCGTTTTATGTTCTTCATTTCGAAAACAAAAACAAATTTGTATTAGAATAGAACTATATCTTTTTTGTTTTTCATTTCGAAAAGGAAAAAATAGTAGTTTTGTGGGTAAAAGAAAAATAAAGAAACATAGAAGAAACTATGGCTAGGTACCACTAATAATATCCACGGAACCACACAAGGTACTTTCTTATACGAGAAGACACAACCATACGAGATCTTGTACTACGCTGTGCATGTTTTCTTTGTATTTCTTTCAACTGATTCTCTTCAAACCCTAGGAAAGTTGCCCTCTCAACTTCTCTTTTCAGGTAGGCCGCCGCCCCATCCTCATCCACCGGCTCCCCCAGTGTGAGAATGTGTGAAGGTCCTGATATACCGGATTAAGTCATAGTTTTTTTCTTTCTGATTTACGACTTTTAGGTTGGTTTTCGATAACTATTACCTTTTATCCTTTTGACGGTGGTGGTGGCGATACTCAGTAAAGTATTCTCAAACAATGCGTTGATGGTGGTGACGATGAAGCCGGTCCAGCGAATAAGTTCCCTCAAGTCTCTCCATTTCGATGGTGTCATCGACGACGACATCGATGGCTCAACGGTGTATTTTCTTGCCGGTCATTCTGGCTGGTGAGGTTATGACCTATAGGGTTTCTTGGCTCATGAAATGACTTTTTTTTGCGGAAAGTATCAGATCGATTATAAAAATTCATCAAAAGTACAAAACATCTCAAAATTATAAAAATTACACTGAGATTCCGTGACCACAGAACGAGCACTAACCGTCGGCGCGCTGCTGTCGCCGCTCCTCTATCGGAGCCGGCTTGAGCTTGTCAATGGCAGTCGGGAAGTCTTCACACGACTTCCTTTTATCTCGCAGCCTCGCCTCCGTCATGTTGGTGTGATGCATGCGAGAAACAATGGAGTCTTGACTCTTGGATCTGCGACTCTTGCAGCACTGACGGTGTCTTCTTCAGGATGTTGGTTCGGCAGGCCGGTGTCCTTGATGACTTCTTGTCTGCGATCAACAACGACAAGATGTGGGCTACAATGGAGTGGTATGCGGCGGCGCGCCATCGACCCATTTGAAATGATGAAAATGGCCGATCCTTAGGAATTTGATTTTGATGTACTCGCTCTGTAGACAAATATAAGATGTTTTAGATCACTGAGGAGTAACTTTTTAGTTTTGCTTTTGGGGCATTTGGTTATCAGATCCGCGTTCTGTTCCCAAAATAAACGAATAAATAATCAGAGCGTATAGTACCGCATCAAGATTCGTGCGACATTAGTCTGCTCAGATTGCAGGAAAAGATAGCACGGTGGACGTTCCTCCGCCGCAATCCTTCTAGTCTGCTGCTGGAGAGGAGAGGCCGACTAGCGAAGGAGGTGGTGGCTGGCGGCGGCAGCAACGGCGATGGGAATCTGGGGCTGGCCGTGGGGGCGGCGTGGGCTCTCGGGCTTCGGATCCGCGTCCACCGCTGAGGACATCGCCGCCGGCATCGACGCCAGCCATCTCACAGCCATCGTCACAGGTGCGTGCTTCTGCTGAAGTATTTTTTACGACTCTGCTTGTCCCTTGTGTGCTACTGCTAGTAGTGGCTGGATACAGAGTCTCATCGCTTGCTGACAGTGTGCTGATTAATGAACAAATTAGTGATTAAAAAGCACAAAAATATCATTAATGGGATTATTTGCATTTGGAATCTGTAATTATTAGAGCTATTTGTACTATTTTTGATAAATGTACAATCTCTGCAACGTGAGCAAATTAGAATTCCATGATTATGGGGAGGATGTGATGTACTGCCTCAATGTAAAATATGAGAGGCTCCCCCGCTTTTGTAGCTTTTGTGGCCATCTAGGACATGGTCAGCGCGAATGTAAGCTGCCTGCAAACCTCCAAGAGATGAGGTTCTCAGCGGCGCTGCGCGCGTCCCCGTTCAAGAGAAGCAGCATGAGAGGTGGTTTTGTTGTCCCGGAGGCGGCCAGTGCTAGGCGGTTTCTGCACTTTGAATCCGAGGCCATGGGAGATGCTCGATCTGCACCGCCTAGGCTCGCCACAGAGAGGTACAGAGATATCCCAGAGGAAGTGTTAGCAGACCCACTGGTGCAGGAAGCAATCGCTGCAGTTAGTGCCATTAAGTTGGGGACGGATCAGGAAACAAATGAGAAATGCAAGCAGAACAAGGAGGATGCACTAGATGGAAGCCTCCAGCTGAAAGGTAAGGCGGGGGTCTACAATGACAAATCCCCTCCGTACACTGAAGGACAGGCAAAAACTGTTAGTGCACAAACACCGGAATTCCCACCGGGTTTTGAGCCTCTATCAGTCCTAAAGCAGAAGGCGACTGCTGAGAATACAGTGCAACAAGAGGCGAACGCTAATGCAGGTCTTGGGGAGGGAGGGAACAACCAGATGGGCAATACCAAACAACCAGAGGAAAAGGTTGGCTATGTCGGACAGGAGGGACACGATGTGCAGGCACTGCAAGTCTCAGATAAAGGAGAGGGACAGGGTGGGAAGACAATGCAGCTCACTGTTGGGAGCTCTGAACTGACCCCAGCAACTAGAAGAAAGGATCAGAAACAGTTTCAGCGAGGGAGGAAGCAGATGGAGGAAAAGGCCAAGACCGTGGCCTTGGTGTTAGGAAAGAGAGGGGATCGCAAGGGTGATGGAAGCTCAGATACAGAGAAACATCTTGGAGATGGAGACCATGATATGTACAAGAAAAAGAAAGGCGAAGCGGAACATGAAAGGCAGGGGGCAGCTGGGCGCGAGGAAGGAGTGGAAGCAACTGGGCCTGGGGCTCCCGGTGAACTGACGGACGCGACTGCCGGCATCCATCAGGAGCCATGAGGATCCTAAGCTGGAACTGCCGGGGCCTGGGGCAGCCTCGGACAGTTCAAGAACTGGTGTGCCTGGTTGGCATACATCGTCCTTCGGTCGTTTTCCTTTCTGAAACTAGGCAGAATAAAGAGCGGGTGAGCAATCTGCGATGGAGGCTGGGCCTCAAGAACTGCATGCTTCATGATGGTAGGGGTAAGGGTGCCGGAATTGCTTTGTACTGGGACGAATCAGTTGAAATAAAAAAGCTCTCTGTTGGCCCGCGTTATATTGATGTGTTGATTCGCAACGACCCAAACGAACAATGGTGGAGAGGTACTTTCGTCTATGGAGAGCCGAAAGCACACGAGAGAATACATATGTGGAAACTTCTTCGAAGGATTAAAAGTAATTCGAATGCCCCGTGGCTTGTAATAGGAGACTTTAATGAAACACTATGGCAAAGCGAACACTTCTCAGCATCTAAGAGATCGGAGAAGCAAATGGCAGACTTCAGAGAGGTTTTGGATTGGTGCAATTTATCTGACCTGGGCTACCGTGGTCCTGGGTGGACGTACGACAACAAACAAGAAGGTAGAAAGAACGTCAAAGCACGGCTGGATCGTGGGGTGGCGACACCGGAGTGGAGTGGGCGATTCCAGAACGCCCAGGTGGAACACATTTGCTCCACTAGATCAGATCACTTGCCTTTGCTCCTGCAGTTTGGTCGGAGATTGGAATACAGAATAAAGAAAGAGTTCAGGTATGAAGCCTTATGGGAAAGAGAGGGGTCACTACAATCAGTAATTGAAGCAAACTGGAACAGCACAGCACTGGCTGGGAACCTAACGGATATACAGGAAAAACTGAGAGCCATGCAACAGTGTTTGAGCAAATGGAGTTCAGAGAAAATTGGTTCAATTATACGACAAACAAAGGAGGTGAGGAAACGACTGCAAAACCTGTTGAATAAACCAGTGTGTGCGGAGAATGATAGAGAAATAAAAAGGGCTGCGAGTGAGCTAGATGAGCTGCTGCTAAGGGAAGAGATCTTATGGCGCCAGCGCTCACGAGCTACGTATATACGTGAAAGGGACAGAAATACGGAATGGTTCCATCGCCAGGCAACTTGGAGGAAAAAACAAAACACCATCGCCAAACTCATGAAAGAGAATGGACAGTGGGTGGAGCAAAAGGAAGAACTACACAAAATGTCAACTGATTTCTTTAGAGAGTTATATTCAGAGGATAAAAACATTAACCCCAATGGCTTGCTAGAGCTGTTCACTGAGTTGGTGTCCCAAGAGATGAATGAGGAACTGGAGAAGGAATTCACAGAAAAGGAGATAAGCGATGCTCTGTTTCAGATCGGCCCACTGAAAGCCCCAGGACCTGACGGGTTTCATGCACGCTTCTATCAGAGAAATTGGGGAGTCCTAAAGGCAGAGGTGGTCGGGGCGGTCAAGAAATTCTTTTCAGACGGCACAATGCCTGAGGGAATGAATGACACAGTTATCGTCCTAATTCCCAAAGGAAATGACCCCAAAAATTTGAAAGATTTTAGACCCATTAGTCTATGCAATGTGCTGTACAAGGTGATATCGAAATGTTTGGTGAACCGGCTCAGGCCCTTGCTTGACGAGCTCATCACAGAGACCCAAAGTGCCTTCATCCCCGGTAGGTTGATTACGGACAACGCCCTGATTGCTTTTGAATGCTTCCACACAATTCAGCATAGTAGGTCTCCGCAAAACACACACTGTGCCTACAAACTAGACCTGGCCAAAGCATACGACAGGGTAGACTGGAATTTTCTAGAGGGGGTGCTTAGGAAATATGGTTTCAGCAACAAGTGGATCTCTTGGATCATGGTGTGTGTTCGGTCAGTCAGGTATACGGTGAAGTTCAATGGGGAACTATTGGAGAGGTTTAAACCATCGAGAGGACTGAGACAGGGGGATCCGCTTAGTCCATATCTATTCTTGTTTGTAGCCGAGGGCCTATCCAGGATAATGCAGAAAGAGGTGGAAAGTGGAAATATTACACCGATCAAAATAGCTCGGAACAGCCCTGGCATTTCTAATCTCCTCTTTGCGGATGATAGTTTGTTGTTCTTCAAAGCGTCGGTCGATCAAGCAAAGGTGATCAAGCAGGCCCTAAATACTTTTCAGCTGGGCACGGGCCAACTTTTAAGTGCAAATAAGTGTTCTTTACTCTTTAGCGAGAAATGCCCAAGTGCCACTCAGACGGGAATCAGAAATGTGCTGCAGGTAGAGACGTCAACCTTTGAGAGTAAATATCTTGGGTTACCGACACCGGAAGGCAGGATGAAAGACGAGAACTTCCAGCCCATAATGGAAAGATTTATGAAAAGGTGTAACAACTGGGCGGGAAGACACATGTCCTATGCGGCGAAGGAGGTGCACGTAAAATCAGTTGTGCAGGCATTGCCAACCTTCACCATGGGCGTGTTCAAGATGTCTGTTGGTTTTTGTGATAAATATGAGAGACTGATAAGAGAATTTTGGTGGGGCGAGGAGGATGGCCAACGGAAGGTACACTGGATGGCATGGGACAAAATGACAAAGCCGAAAAGAGGTGGAGGCATCGGTTTCAGAGATATGCACTTGTTTAACCAAGCATTGCTGGCAAGACAAGGGTGGCGGCTAATCCAAAAACCAGACAGCCTATGCGCGCGGGTACTCAAATCTAAGTACTACCCCAATGGTGAGCTACTCGACACAGTGTTTGCTTCGGACGCGTCTCAGTCATGGAGAGGAATCGAGTTTGGTTTGGAACTCCTTAAGAAAGGACTGATTTGGCGAGTGGGGAATGGTAAAAACATCCAAGTGCAGAGAGACCAGTGGATACCAAGGAGTGAAGGCCTCAAAGCGGCTAGTTTCATATGCAGATCAAGAATCAGATGGGTAAATCAACTAATTGATCCTATTTCTAAAACCTGGAAACATCAGCTCATTACCAGGATTTTTAGCCCTTTCGACGCCACAGAAATACTCAAGATCCGGATCCCACAGAGGGAGACGGAGGACAGCATCGCATGGCACTATGAAAATTCTGGGATCTTCACAGTGAGGAGTGCCTACAAACTGGCCATGCAGGACAAAGGAGTCGGTCCGCAAACATCCAGCTCAACTGCAAATATCGATGATCGGAGCAGCTGGGACCTTATTTGGAAAGCGAGAGTCCCGGAAAAGATAAAGATTTTTGCCTGGAGGGTGGCCACGAATACACTTGCAACCAAAATGAACAAGTGCAAGAGGACACTAGCGACTGACAATACTTGTGACATCTGCGGGTCTGCGGATGAGAATGAGTATCATGCGACAGTGTCTTGTACTAAAAGCAGAGCTCTACGACAGGAAATGAGGAGTCACTGGAACCTACCAAGAGAGAATGGTTTCTGGTATACGGGAGAGGATTGGCTCCAAAACGTCCTGAACTCTTGTGATGGTGACACAAGGGACAAAATTCTCCTTCTGCTGTGGCGAGCTTGGCACCTCCGAGAGAACATCGTGCATGGAAGTGGCAAGGAGACAATCTCAGGATCTGTAGCATTTCTCCTTAAGTATGATGAGGAAATCAGGGAGGCCAAGGACAAGACAGAGACGGGGAATGATACCTGCCTTCAGGACCTCTATGGGGACCAAAAACTGTCACCACCATCGTCAGCCACGTCGAAATGGAGTTCGCCACCAGTGGGGGTGACCAAGCTAAACACAGACGCAGCATTTGAGACCTCCTCGGGTACGAGTGCGAGTGGGGCTATCGCAAGGAACGCCCAGGGCCAGCCCGTGTTCACAATGGGAAGAACACTGAGCCAATGTGAGTCTGTGGAGGAGGCAGAAGGTCTGGCCTTGCTGCAGGGTCTGCAAGAGCTAGCAAAGCACTGCAATGGACCAGTCCAAATCGAAGTAGATTGTCTATCGCTAGCCAAATCACTGGGCCCGGGATCCACCAACAAATCCAGGCTCTTCCCTGTCATTGTGGACATCAATTCGGTACTGAGAGGATTCAGTTCTTTTGAGATTGGATGGATCAGTAGGGATCAGAACAAGGCTGCCCATTACTTAGCAGCGAACGTCAGGAAAGATGGGGACTTTCTACATATTGGAAGGGCTCCTGACGAGATGAAACAGATCCTCCTGGAGGATTGTAACAAATCCGACTAAACCCTGTTGGGTGTTTCTCAAAAAAAAAGAAAAAGAAAAAAAAGTAAGGGAATTGTTCAGTTATCATGATTAAAAGACAATTTCAAGCACATTTATGCTCATTCAGAGTACAGTACAATACATGAGGCAGACTGATGATTCTGCACTATTGATTGTCATATATGCAGGAGCAACAAATGGCATTGGCAAGGAGACGGCCAGAGTTCTTGCACTGAGGGGAGCAAACGTGATCATACCAGCAAGGACGCTCGAGAGTGGGCTGAAGGTGAAAGAGAGCCTCGCTGAAGAGGTCCCGAGCTCGAAACTACATGTCATGGAGATGGATCTGAGCTCCCTTGACTCTGTTCGCAGCTTCGCGGGCTCCTTCAACTCCTCCCATAAGCATCTGAACGTCCTCATGTATGTCATTGTAATTAGGCATCATCAAATATTCAAAAGAGGCACAAAGTTTGGTTGGTACTAGTAAACACACTGACTGGGTTATTTATTCTGGCCTTCTCTGAAGAAACAATGCAGGGATAATGGCCTGCCCTTTCCAGCTATCCAAAGATGGCATTGAGCTACAATTCGCAACGAATCATCTTGGTATGTATTGTGCAGTTACATTGCTTTATGTTATAAATAAGAGTTGTACAAGTTCGTCACTAGTGTCAAGACCGTTGTGATAGATGCCTTTGATCGTACACTGTTACCCATCAACAGTCATTCATGTAAACATCAAAATATCTGCTATTGCTGATGCTGCGTTGATATGAGATGTTCAGTAGTCAGGCCTATTCAAACACCTTTTGAATTTTTCACCTTGCGAGCAGGCCATTTCTTGCTGACAAATCTTCTACTTGACAAGATGAAATCAACTGCCAAGGAGACCGGTGTGCAGGGCAGGATCGTAAACCTAGCTTCAACAGCTCATAGAAGGAGTGATGGCAAAGGCTTTGATCTGAACAAGCTGAACAACGAGTCCAAGTCAGCAATATGCTATTCTTTCCTGATTTTGTTTGCATGAATTCAACATAAGATCTAGCTGAAGTTCCTTCTAACGTATTGAAAAAATTACAGGTACAATGCATTTAGTGCATACTCACACTCCAAATTAGCAAATATTCTCCATGCAAATGAGCTATCCAGGCGTTTTCAGGTCTGCGATCTCTTACACGTTACATCCCTATTATTCATCATGAGTTAAGCCTAGAACAAAGCATCAGCTGAAACCTGACAATGATTTTGAGTAGTCTAAGGCTCTAAGCGATGCACTTGCAAAATAATGTTGTTATTTTGTTCTGAGCTGATGAAACAACATGGTGCACAGTAAGGTAATACACATCGTGTCAGGCCTTAAAGGACTAAAGGTTGTTTGGTGGAAATCCAGGAAGAAGGATGTGATCTGACTGCAAATTCGCTGCACCCTGGAATCATCGGAACCAACATCATTCGCTACATCACGACAAACAGTAATATCCCTGAAAACATAAGACATTGATTCCAAAGGAAACTGTTCTGCCCAATACACTTAAGCAGTACCCCAAGCCTTAAACTGAATGTTCTGCAGGTGTGCTGGCCTCGATTTTCTCGCTGGTCAAGCCTTTTGTGAAGGATATACCCCAGGTAATCGAAACATGGCCGTCAGTGTCAATCTCTCACAAGAAGACCAAGCATATCTCTCATTCCAAAATACATGGCCATCAGTGTCAATGTCTCCCAAGAAGATATTTTTCTATGAAAGCTAAGATGATAACAAGATTTTAGCCTGACAAGACTAATTTGTTGTTCAGGGAGCTGCAACTACCTGTTATGTGGCATTGCATCCTGATACCAAGGGTGTGTCCGGCAAATACTTCGCCGGTTGCAACGAGGCGACGCCGACGTCCGTCGCAAGAGATGCAGAGCTGGCCAAGAGGCTGTGGGCGTTTAGTGAAGAACTTGTAGAAAATAGATCAAAATGATGTGATGCGGTGTGCTGTGATTGTGTGCAGTGGCGACACATAACTCCGCCACTGATTGTTTGTATATATGCATGTACTGATCGAAGAGGGTATGTCTACCTACTGTAAACTGTCAATTTTTTCCGTGAATACGGAAAAGCTTTGCGTATCTTTTCGTTGATTGACAGGAGAGTGTGGAAACATGGTACAGGGCACAGAAGCAACTCGCAAGCATGTACACATGGCTGGCCTGAGCGAGTTGCCGGTGCGCAGCGCTAGCCCAATACACGATGGCCTACGTCTCCGGGAGAAGGATTGCTAAACCTTTGCCACCGGCGTGTGCCCACAAGCGAGCTTCGTCTTGAATGGAGTGCACCGTGTGCGCGACAGAGGGTCGCGCCCTGTTGAAGACATAGTCCAGAGTATGCCTAGGCGTATCATATTCTTATAAAAAACAGAAGATTAAGTACAAAGACTACGACTTGATGCGAACAATAAGTATAGTTTAAACTCTCACACCCACACTTACAACAACAAATACAGACACACCACGAAGAAGCCTATTCTAAATAGATCGTCTAGCCGCGTTTCGACCAGCACCAAACACTCGACGAGCACCGAACACCATAAAGAGCAACAACTACAAACAAGTTTTTCTTGTCGACGCACCAACCATCCATGATTGCCAAAGAGGAGACGGCAAATGGGTAGCAGGACTCAATCAGACCCAACAAAGTCATCGTCTTTGATACCCTGGCCGTTGCGTACATAGCGCCTAAGAAGCTCCGCTCAGACCAGCGGCCAGCACCGGATAACCTCGTTTGAAACCATGTCTCCATGCGCGATGCTCCCAACAGAGTAACGCTGTCGAGACGCTGCCATCGCTGGTCCATCAACTAACCAAGGCTTTCACCCGGAGACAATCCTAGCAAGGCGGAAGATGCCGACACATCATCGCGACGCCTCCAAGGTGGGGAATGACACCCACATGCGTCTTCATCGGAAGCACCGACAAAGCTATGCAGGATTTTCATCCAACCCGTCGCGCACCTCCTGCCCATCACATCGGAATAAGGACAAGCACATCATGATGGGTAACGCCGCCGCCGTTGCAGCACCTCGTCATCGTGGCCCAAGATTTGCAGAACACCGACTCCCAACACCGAGGACACGCATCCATCATCTACCTCTATCCAAGACCGAGAACTAGCGGCTCCTGCTCCAACCATCATCATCAAGGCCGCAGGAACCACGAGCACCAGCCAACCACACCACACCAGGCAGCCAGCCACTCCATGCTGTGGCAACCAGCCTCACCAGGCAACAAGCCACACTACCCGGCGGCCAACCACGCCACGGTTGCTCCCTCGGGAGCCGGATCGGGAAGATCCAGATCCAGATCCAGAACACACCACCGCCTCCATCTCCTTCCCCGCAACCTCCAGCACCTTGCCGGCATCGCCTGCAACCGACGGGCACCACCACTCAGCAGCCACCGCTGGTAGCCGCTCGTACGCCACACCAGGCCGAGCGCCACCGCACCGCTGCAAGCAGGGCCCCGCGCCGCCTCCTTTGCCGATGCCTGCTAGAGGTTCACCTCATGCCAGATCCGCCTTAGTTGGCTCCCGGCCACTCGCTGCCGCTCCGAACGCTCCTCGTCATGTGCCGCCATCCAGGGAAACCCCCCCGCGCCCACTTGGCGCCACTCCCCCGCGCTAGGGAGGCCTGCCAGCATGCGCCGACCGCCCTGCCGCCTTTGACGGACGGGCGCCGCCACCACCGCCGGCGCCGGCGGCGGTAGCGGACATGGGGAGGGAGGGGAGGGACTCACAACAGTGGCTAGGGTTTTGGCCCTCCGGAGCCGCATGCGCGAGCAGATCGGGAGAAGAGGGGAGGGGAGCAGTTGAGATGTTCGAATTAGAACACCACCTATTGAAGACATAGTTGTTCTGTTGTTTCCAGATTGTCCAGACGGTGAGAATGGTGAGGGAGGCAATGCCCTGGCGAAAGCAGCTGGTCGAGGTGGAGATGGTAGAGGTGAGCCATGCCATAGAGTGATCATCGTGCCTCAGGGGATTGACAGTAAGGTGACACGAAGCAAGCACCTCGTGTCAAACTTGCCAAGAGAAAGAGCATCCCATAAAAAGGTGTTGCATTGTCTTAGGCTCCTGGTCGCACATAGGGCATATGTTGTCACGTGGTAGACCATACCGAGCAAGACGATCTGCTGTCCAATGTCTGCCGAGCAGGGAAAGCCAGAGGAAGAATTTGATGCACAACCCCCCCCCCCCCACACACACAATTTCCAATTTAGACGCCAGTGGTGATCGGTGATCGTGCACGAGAAGAGGGCATGGTAGCATGGTTTGGCGATGTACGACTATTGTCGGTCCAATGCTAGCACAAGACGTTGGTCTCATCGTTGAGGACAACTGAGCGAAGGCGGCACTAAAGAATGAATTACTGGGTGGTGGCCAGGGTGCCCTGGATGTCAGAGATCCAGGCGAGTCAGAGGAGGCCGTTGTGGATGCCAAGGGATTTGCGGCGGCGCTTGGAGACCATGTCATGGATGAGCAGGGCGATGTCGGCGATAGAGTGACCGTCAATCCATTGGTCATCCCAGAAACAATAGGAACGATCACCGTCTACGGACCAGGATGTCGATGGCCAGAAAGTAGCATGAACCTCGGGTCCGCAGGGGATGTGAAGGTGTTGCCATGGTCGGGAGGAGTCAGTTCTCTAAAGACAAAGCCATCATGTGCGAAGAGAGACATCGACATACTGCAGACCCGGTATGCCGAGGCCACCAAGGGGGATGGGGCAGAAAACCCTTTGCCAGTTGACACGACTATGTCCACCACTTGCATCCTTGCGACCATACCAGAGGAGGTTGCAGATCAGGCGATTGGGCTGCTTTAGGATGGGAGGATTGTCCACCATGGCAAGCATGGTATGGACCAACATGGCGCATATATAGCACGTGCCGAGAAAGCGTGAGCCTTTTGCTCGGAATACCAGAGAGGCCCACCAAGGAGAGAACCGCACCTCGAGCTTGTCGAAGATGGGCTGTAGAGCAGAGGTAGTAACCTTGCAGATGGATAGCAGGAGTCCGAGGTACCGATTAGGGAACTCCAGGATGGGGCGGGCGAGGTTGTCCTGAATGGCACTGAGGTCGGCCAGCATGCACTAGATCGGGGAGGCGGTGCACTTGGAGAAGTTGGTATGCAACCCTGAAGCAATCCTGAAGATTCGTAGTAGATCACGAATTGCTCATGAATTGCAGAAAGGTCCTGCTTGTGGGGATGGCAGAAAACCACCAAATCATTGGCGTAGAGTGAGATGTTTGAGGCCATGTGGTGAGTGGTGAGGTGGTGTAGGATTCGGCTATCAATGGTGCATTGGATGAGGTTGTTGAGGGCATCGATCACCATGACAAAGAGCAGGAGCGAAACGGAGTCTCTTGGTGCAACCCCCGCAAGTAGTGCACCATCGGTCTGGGGACATCGTTGACACTACAAAAAAAAGACACATTCGTGACATTTTGGGCCGAACGAATTTTTTTCCTGTCATGCTTATGACACTTCTATGACGATAATTGTGAAAAAAGCACATATCATCATAGATGTGGTGGGCTCCTACTTCTATGACAAAAAATCATGATAGAAAATGGGCTTTTCGTCCTGGGCGGGCCGGGGACGCACCTGCATGACATTCTTTGGGCCGTCCATGACGGAAAAAATCATGGTAGAAGCGAGGGTGAGGAAAATTTCAGGGAGTTCCCGGTTACTGTGGGTGGTCGGGGCCGAGCGATGCATGGAGGGATTGCGCGTTTCTCTCGTACACGTACGCGCGTGGGTGCGAGGCGTTGGGCTCTAACTGAACCCGAGCGAGGCATTCGCTTACTGAACCCGAGCGATTGCACTGGCTACGCGTTACTGAACCCGAGCGATCGATCGATCCCTGGCTGTTAACTGAACCCAATCGAGCGATTCCTTCGCTACTGCTGCTAACTGAAGCCGATCGAATCTGCTGCCTCTTGATGAACAGTGAGCGTTGTTGGGGGTTGGATGAACAGGACCCCGTGGTAGTAGAGTCCGATGCCGCTGGATGAACATGACCCCGATCGAGAAGTGGGGGTGGATGAACAGTAGCCGGTGGAGGGACCCCGTGGAGGGCTAGTTGAACAGGACCCCGTGGAGGGCTGGTTGAACAGGACCCCGTGGAGGGATGGATGAACAGGACCCCGTGGAGGGCTGGTTGAACAGTAGCCGGTGGAGGCTGGATGAACAGGACCCCCGTGGATGAACAGTAGCTGGTGGAGGCAGGAGGAAGTCGACGGTGGATGAACAGTAGCAGGTGGAGGCTGGAGGAAGTCGACGGTGGATGAACAGTAGCCCGTGGAGGCTGGAGCGAGGCAGTAGATGGTGGATGAACAGTAGCCTGTGGAGTCCCGTTTTGCGGTACGCCACACCCCTCCCGATGAACAGGACCCCCGTTTCGATCTTAGGCGCTCCAACACAAGTCTGTTTCCTCCATTTTGCGGTACACCACACCCCTCCCGATCAACAGCACCCTGTTTCGACCGTAGGCACTCGAACACAAGTCCGTTTCCTCCATTGTGCGGTACGCCAGACCCTTCCCGATGAACAGGACCCTATTTCGACTGTAGGCGGTCGAACAGAAGGCCGTTTCCTCCGTTTTGCGGTACACCAGACCTCGTTTCGGCTGTTCCGTCCAAGCCGGTTGGCTCCCGTTGAACAGGACGCAATCCGACCCAGTCTGTTGCCTTCCGATGAACAGGACGCTGTTTCTCCGTTCCGACCCAGCCGGTTGGCTGCCGATGAACAGGACGACGTCGCTCGATCGCTGTACGCGTTAGAGACCCCACCCGTATGTACGTACGTAGCCGTATTTACTATCTTGCAGCGTGGCTGTACGTACGTGTACATGATATAGACGGGACTGCGTGACATGCTACGTCGGCGCCTCTACTTCAACATGTGCCGCTCCTTACTCGGCCATGGTACGTCGCTGCAGAGAGACCGATCGACCGCTATGTACGTACACATTCGCGGCCAGACAGATAACGCTACCTTCACTTCAACCTGGTGGGTCCCAGCTGTCAGGGGGTAAGAAGGCACTTCCTTCCGTGCGAAGATAAAGCCGGTGGGTCCCAGCTGTCAGGGGGGAACGTTTTTTCACGAAATACAAAGGCCCTTCCGGTGGGTCCGAGCTGTCAGGTGGAGGAATCATTATTTTGCGCGTAATAAGGAGGCACTTTCTTGCGTGTGACCATGGACCTAGCTGTCAGCCTCTCCACTTACAATCCTCTTCTGATGGCTGTCATTTGTTGACCGCGTTGATGACGCCGTACCGCCCGAGAGCACCAAGGTGGTGGATGACGGCGTGACCTAGGAAGGGAACGACCAGGAGCCGGGGAATACGCAGCAGTGGATGCCCACGCGGAGGGGAGTACGAGGGTTGACTGGTTCGGCTGCGGTTTGAGGCTGTCGTCGCCGAAGAATAACAGGGGGTGTGGGTGAGTAGAGGGAAGGCCTGGCCAGTGGTGGGAGTAGGGTGGGGCGGTGAGGCCTGCGTGGCAGCACAGCCGGCCATGGGAGGCAGGAGCAGGCGGCACGGCCGGCGCTGGTTTGGGCGGCTGGAGCAAGAAGACCAGAGGTTGAAGAAGCACGACGACCGTTGGATGGACATCGTACGGTCACCGCAGCTAGAATCGTTTATATTGACTAAGTTGACAAAGCCCTGCGTCCGCGTTAACTTAGTAGGCCCACAAGTCAGCCTCCAAATATGGTGGGACCGACCTAGCAGCGGGGGTATTCATTATTTTTGTGCGTAATAGCTGGTGGATCCGAGCTGTCAGCGGGGGCAATGTTTTTTTCGCAAAATACAGAGGCCCTTCCGGTCGGTCCCAGCTGTCAGGAGGAGGAATCATTATTTTGCACGTAATAAGGAGGCATTTCCTACTTGCAAAAAAATGAGGCACTTCCTTGCGTGCGGCCGTGGACCCAGCTGTCAGCCTCTCCACGTACTTTCGATGGATGTCGTTCGTTGACCACGCCGTGCCGAGAGCACCAAGGCGGTGGACGACGGCGAGGCCAAGTAAGGGAATGACCCGGAGCCGAGGAAGACTCGGCAGTTGTTTCCCACGCGGAGTGGGTACGAGGGTTTACTTGTTCGGCCGCAGTGTGAGGCTACCGTCGCCGGAGAATAACAGGAGGTGTGGGTGAGTAGAGGGATAGCTAGGCCAGGGATGCGAGTATGGTGGGGCCGTGAGGCCTGCCCGGCAGCACAGCCGACCACGGGAGGCGGGAGCAGGCAGTTCCGCCGGCGCTGGTTTGGGCGGGTGGAGCAGGAAGATCAGAGACTGAAGAAGCATGATTGCCGTTAGATTGACATCTAACGGTCTGACGCTGGTAGAGTCGACTAAGTTTCTTTTTCTGAGAAACCTTGTGTACGCATGAACTTAGTAGGCCCACATGTCAGCCTCCAAATCTGTGGCAGCCAACATAGAGCCCATTTGCTATTTTTTTAATAATTTGCAGCCCATTTGCTAATCTTAAGGAATTTGTTACAGCCCATTTTCTGCCCAGGACTACGGTCAAAAAGTTCAACCTAATTTTGCATATTTCGGTGGAGTCCGAACTGTTTTAATCCAAAAATGATAAACATTTATTTTTTAAGAACTTATTGATTTTCCAAATAAAATATTGTTTTATTTTTGTAAGCTAATAAGACGTGGGACAATTGAGTTGGTTTTAGGGAAAACCAGTGGTAAAAAAATCAGCGCTGGGAGGGAAAACAACAACAAAAAATAAGGATGTAAAGATGAAAAGGGAACTTTATGTATTTTCAATATAATAATACGTGTATATGAACTGGTAAAACTATAGGTAGAGATTAGAAAACGGAAGTAGGACATGGCGTTTTAAGAGGAAAATAGAACTGGGCTGTGTGTTTGATTCAGTAAAAAAACTTCCTGTGGATGTTCTAAGAGAAAATATAACTAAGGCTGGCGGGCCAGAGGCCAGTTGATACCTGCTGGATCTTTGTGCCCTATTGTCGTCATGGGCTGGGCCTTTTAAAAACAAAACCAAGCCTGGGCAGTCTACATCCCAGTTGAAACTTGCTCGACCTGAAAAAATAATATAACTGCTGGATCCTAGTTATCAGTATGTACTTGCAGAATTCTCTCGTTTATTGACTACGTTGAAAACTTCATGGGTTTCACCGCCTCAGACGTCAGCATTATTTTTCCATCATGATAATAAGTGCGTGCACTTGCTTGCGTACGGCCATGGACCTATAGGTTCCGTACGGTTAGGCTCTGTATGGACAGTCGTCTTGTGGTTCCACAGACGAATTTCATGCAAATCGGATGGTTTTCAGTGAAAGCGGACTAAATTCATTGCATTTTACATATTTCTTTTCATTATGGAATATTTTACATATTTCAACTAATAATAACCGACTAGGCCTTTTTTAGTCCATGGGAGGTGCTTCACGATCGAGGTCGCGACACTTAACTGTTCTGGAAGGCCCAAATCCATCGCTCCTCTCTTTTAACAGTTTGCAGTTGGGCTTGGCATGCCACAGCCCAGTTCTGATGTGCTGCGTCCAACTATCAGCATGTGAAACCGGATGGATCCCCTGTGTACTTCGAAAATGTAAAAAATTTGGAGAACTGGGAATTCGAACGGGCAGGTGCTTATGCTACCCATCAAATAAAAATCAGGTGCCTGAAAATTCGTTTCGAAACAAATGATTCAGCTTTATATCCACGTCGACCCTCCACATGATGGTTGGAAGCAAATGCCAAGTTCATACCGAAAGATCCTTAACAACAATACCAACTTGCAGACGGCCAGGTAGTACAAGTACCAATACCAAACTAACTTATAATCTTTTTAGTCCTGGCCCTAGTGTTCGTCTGGTAGAAAATCTTGCAGAGGACCAGCTCCCGCTCCTTCTATTGCTCCAGGTCCCCGAGGTGGTACTGGTGCATCACCCAGTTGGTCCTCTGCCGGTCAAAGTTCTTGTTGGTGTGCAGCACCAGAACCTTTTTGCTGCCCATCTGCCGGCCGTTGACCATCACCGGCAAGGTATTGCCGGTCTTGTGCCACATCGCGTGCATGCCGCACTCCGACTGTATCTTGCGACGCGTCCGTGTGCCCCTTTTGAACGCCCTGGAGTTGCGCTGGAAGAAATGCTTGCTTAGGCCACTCAGTGTGATACCTGCAGTATTGGTGAATACAGGTTTTAGGGTACGTAGTTGGCATTTTCATAACATCTCTGGCATGTTGCAGTCACTTATTTCACTTTTTATTAACTGTCAAATTGTAATTGCTTCACTAGGTCTGCGTCTAAAAAGAAAATAGAGCTATAAACAAAGGAATATGTTTGTGCAAGTAGACGGCCGATCGGTGTCTCACCTGGAAGTTTCTCAGGATGGGTGTAGCATATGCCGTGCTCGCTGTCGATGGTTGGTATGAACAAATCGATGAGAGGGTGAGATCTCGCGCTGTCAGCACTCACTTTGGCCTCAAGGTGCTCGATCAGCTCTTGATCCGTCGGATCGAACTTGACGCCAGCCGGCAGCACCGGCCAATCCTTCTTGGACTTGCATCGGTTAATTCTAGTTAAATGGTACTCAATGTATGATCAATCAACTGTTTTAAGTAAATGATGAAAGATTTCGACAGATAAGTGGTACTCCAAATCTGAAGTCCACAGTACCCGAACAAACTGGGGCCTCGGCTTCATTACTACATGTAGACTCTAGAGACTTGAAAACCCCCATAAAGATTGAAATCATCATACATGGCGACGGGACGAATACTCACAGGAGCGGCCTCGCTGTTCCTTCCTTCATCCGGCTAGCTTGAAGAGCATCCTTGTTGAGATCTATTTTTTCAGCGTCTTCCTTTTGATTACTTGCAATGAAGTATAGCAACTCCAGTAGCTCATCGCTCATCGTACCAAATGGATCGGAACAAGGCGGAGGCTGGGAGGCGGGGAGACCGGGAGAGAATGGTGGAGAGTGATTTTGTAGAGAATGCGAGAGTGCTGTTGTAGTACGAGAGGGGTGAGGCTCAGTTTGGTGAACCGAACACGCCGCCGGGACTCTTGTGTCACCTCATGCGCAGTGTGTTGTCACGTCAATTCAATGTAAGGACATGATGAATAATTTGACCGACGTATACTAGTACTACTGTACTACTTACTAGTCGTATTTAGTGTCACATATTAACCATAGGTTTAACTAACAAAATATCAATGCATGTCACCGAAAATTATACCATTGGAAACTATGTTCAAATACGAATCCAATGATATAATTTTTTGTGACATGCATTAACATTTAGTTAGTTAAATTTATGGTCTAAATTTGACACAAATTACGAAGGGGACCAATAAACCAGGAGGGAGGTAGTAGTACGAGTAGCGCAATATACGGTATAGATGACTAGTACAAATTTTAAAATGGAGTACGAAGTTACAAGGCTGTGCGACAGAATTTGTAGGCTACATGAGTAATACAAAATATAATTCCCATTGGACAACACTTTCACCAACAAGTACGCACTTAAAGCCTAATTGATATATATATATATATATATATATATATATATATATATATATATCATTATCGGTACATCCTACGCAGGTGAGTTAGGATGCACTTGATCCCAGAAAGGTATCTATCCTTCAAACTAACTACAGTACATAATATCCAACAAAAGAGGGTCATGCTATAGCTGTAGGATACATGGCTCAGTCTAGATATCACTACGAATCAAATTGTGCATATTTGCTGTTGGCATGAACCACATCGCCGCATGTCAGGTTTGCAAAAGCCATTCATCGCTTGGAAGCTTGATGCCTTTCACACACTGAAGATTATCTGGCAACAAGTTGTGTCGACGAATCTCTGGATATGGTGATTCATGAAACCCATGGTACGATGTGTAAACACAGTTCCCCTGGTGACTGGAAGTTGCATAGCACGGTAATCATCACCGGTGATATGATCGATGATTGGTTTGATGTTCGGATAATTGAGCCCGAGGAACATGGAGTGGTTGCCGAGGCTGTAAACCCGCCTCCAGTTGAATACACCTGGCCCAACGGAGCTGGGATCTTTCTCGAACACGAAGCAGCCATAGCCATCACAGTCACGAACGCCCCAGGCATTGTACTGCATGTGGTTTGATGAAATGGTTTGGTCAATTTGGTACGTGTGAATGAGCATCAAATGACCGCCGTCAGTTGAACGAGCGATAAACCACCATCCATTGACTTGTATATTTCCAGGTCCTGAAATTATGAAGGCCAGCGCATTTGCGTCTGCTGCAACAAATCAAATTGGAGACCAAAAGGATAAAAATATACAATCATATTCAGAGTATGTGTGGAATTAAGATTATTATAATAGTGACACAGATCATAGACAGAGAATTGCAATGCCGTGGTCATAATCATACCCCAAGTTAAAAAAATAAGCCAATGGCTTTCATATTCTAGCAATATGTCATGGTTCAAACATCATGTAAAAATGAGAGGAAAACAAATATGACATGGCCTACTCATATTCTACCATAGCAGTTACTACTGTTCTCATATCAACTCTAACAATAACATGCGTGGTTATAAAAAACTTGGAAATGAGAGTAACATATAGCAATCATGAGGTTATACGTACTCATAATATCTATTCTAACAATCATTAGATGCCAATTGTTCTCATATCAACTCTAATAATAACATGTGTGGTCATAAAAATCTAGGAAATGAGAGGAACATATAGCAATGATGTGGTTATAGACATACTATCTATTCTAAATTTCTAACAATCAACAGGCAGTTGTATTCATAAGGTAAAGATGAGTTGAGATAAAACAATTACACGACAATAGATTCCACCAGTATATGCAGCCAATCTGTGCGTCAACCGCGTAAACGATGCCATCGTGCACTATAGCATCAGACAGAAATGGAGGGTCAAGAGGATTGATGATGAGCCATAACCATGTATGGCGACCGGATTCCAGATAGACTAATCCCATGTCGAACAAGGCAATGAGCTTGTAATCCATGTAGTCTTCTGATGGTGTGGGCACTTCGCAGATTACAACCTTCAGTAAACGGAGGTCGCACCAAAAGCTTGACGCATCTCGTGCGTAGTAGGCAGGAGTGTCCGGCGGGCCGCGAGGTTCGATGCTGGCGGTATCCAATGATGGAAGGGTGATCTCTCGCTGGCTGTAGATATCCACGAGATGCTACCGGATTGGTGGATGAGGATGATCCAGTTGGCCTTCATGCCCGCCCAGTAGTGGCCGCGCATGAAGGACAGGTGGACAGGTAGTGGTAGCATGTCGAGGGGCACCACGACAACCTCCTTAGGATCGTCAAGTCAGTGTCTGGGCCACCTATGAGGATCGGGCATCAGCAAGCAGGGTGTCTTGAAAAGGGCCGGCCGGTTGCGGACGAGTAGATGGTACAAAGACACCGAGCATGCGGCCAGACACACGGTGCTGAGCAGGTCCATACGATTACAGATTTACTCTAAGAGAACATCAGGGAGGGAATTCCAATCGCGGCTCTGTGTGTCAGTCGGTTCTGCCATAGGGTTTTTTAGGGCGCTGAGTGATTGGGGTTTTCGGTGCCTGCGAGCGAGTGGGGAAGTGGATTCGGGCGGGCGAGTGAAGAAGATGGCATGTGTGGCCGAGCAGTGCGGCGGTGGGGGGGGGATATGGTATGCGCGAGCTACCAAGGAAGATGGCGCGGGCGGGCGAGCAGTGAGCGGGGGGAAATGGTGTGCGGCCGACGATGGGGAAGAGAGGAGGAAGAAGAAGAGAGGAGGAAGAAGAGGGAAAGCGGGCAAGAAAGTGCATTAAATCTCAATTCTACTTGTACTACTACCAGGATATACCGTCCTTCGGAGTGTAAATAGTTAAGCCGATGACATGTGGGTCTACCTCAAGAGGGCCCATATGTCAGTTAATGGAAGAGAGAGGTGCGTAGGCGTATTTGCGGAGGCGTGCTCCACTGGCAAACATGATGGCAGTACTGGGTAAGGCTGATTTAGTAACACCAACACGCTGGTTCAGCTTATTAATTAAGTGTCCCATCTGCTGCAGCGTGTATTGTCACTTCAATGTGAAGACTAGTTAAATAGTTCTCTCTGACCGAGATGGGGAATAATGGATCGCCAAGACTTCCTATCTATAGTATCCCTATGCTTCTACTCTCATCCTGTCGAACAAGATAAAACATTGGCCAAGGCACCCGGCGCCAATAATGTAGGAGTACTAGTAGTATTTTGTGTCAATAAACCAGGACGGAGGTTTATATACAGGTCAATAAAAAAATCATCAACCAAGGTAGTAGTAAATGATGAGTGCCCGAAGATTTTTTTCCGAAAGTACTCAATAATGGGCTCGTTTTCCTCAAGAAAACTGTGTTTATGAACGTATTAATTGGAATGCATGCGTGAGGAACAAAAGACCAGAACTTTTACACGCATTGATGAGTTTTCTCTTAATTCTTGCATGCAACGTTTTAATGAGGCTTGAAATATGAACATGTCAATGGGAGGGAGTAAAAGCCTCATGCATGCAACATGCAACACTCACACGTACACATGCACGCACGCAACACTCACGCATCCATGCGGCACACAGCACACGACACAACACACACGCTCACGCTCAAGTGCTCAACCTACTCCCTTCGTCCGTGAAAGACTGTACATATAGAGATTTACACATTGACCAAGAGGAACCGGAACTTCATGGCATAATTAATGCCCAAAAGTAGCAGATTTATGTGTGCATGCGACCATTGAGAGAAGAAGATTAAATGAAGGTTGTTGCATGCTGTAATTAAGGATAGACATGTAGCCTATAGCTAGAGCACAAGTTGGTGCATTAGTCAATCAATACCGATTAGATTAAAGGCTAAGTGCATTGGAAGTGTAGATGTACACTCTTTGTTGGAAAATTTTCTAATGCTAGATGTACAGTTTTTCACGGACCGAGGGAGTAGACTTGCATGCACTCAGCCAGGGTGGTTCGCGCGCAAGGGTTGGAATCCTGTTGCGCGTTCGTAAAGTTTTGTTTAACTGATTTCTTTGCTCTGCCAACTGATAGGTGGGACCCAGAAACCAGGTGTCAATTTAACCAGTCAACAAAGTGCCACGTCGACTATGTGGCTGGTCAGTAGGGTGCAATACGGTGCTTTACGGTGAGCTAGTGACCGTATAATCACCTCAAAACTATATAGTCACCGTAATGAGCGTATTGTTACATACGTTGACCGCCAGTGTATTTTTCTCGTTTCAAATTAAGCCATATTAACCGGAAAGGATGCAGTATGGACCAGTACTACTTTGATGTGTCCCGTCAACTCGCCGAACGAGGAGAAGCTTGCTTACTATGCCCTCTCCCTCACCCACGCGCGGTGGCTCACAAGACGAGGAGAAGCTTGCTTACTACTACGTACGCCTACGCCCTCTCCCTCGCCCACGCGCGCGGTGGCTCGCAGGACGAGGAGAGGGTTTTGACTACAGCGCCCTCTCCCTCTCCCTCGCCCTCCCCCTCTCGGTGGACGTGCAGCAGTTCATTCGGTGTCAGATTGCCAGAAGCATATTGTACTGTAGTATCATCATTGTTGGACCTTCCGAAGAGGCAAAGAGCCAAGTGTAAGGTTCACAGGAGTATGACTGTTGAACCTCCCGAAGAGGCAAAGAGCCAAGTGCAAGGTTTATAGGAATTGTCGTCCTAGTACTACAACTATAGCGAACGATCGCTACTATATGATGCCGCCACGTCACCTATATCCAAAGCTGTACCACCTTTTTTTCTCACAGAGCATGTTGGAGCCCGTACAACAGCCACACAAGTTGCACGTACACATAAAGCCACACAAGTTGCACGTACACATAACACATTTACTAGTAATAAATTCTAAAGGACAAATGCCATTATGCCACACAAGTTCATCTCCACTTCATGTGATAAATTTGTGCACGACTAGTCTACATATATTTACAGCGCTACCATTCACAATTTACCATACTCCACTTACACGTTATAGATGGGCTCCATGTCCTCCTCCAGGTTCCAGTCCCAGGTGTTCTTCATAGATGGAACGATCCATAGCGGTGGGCAATGGGAATCATTGTCACAGCTTTCTAGTCCGGTTCCACATGATGGAGACTCATCCAAGCTGAAGCGGCATAAATCAAGGATAGCGTGTCCCAGCATGTCGTTCATCCGGCGGTGCGCACTGAAGACACAACCATGCTTCATGAATGGCAGACCTTCGGTGTCGTGCACAGAAGGTGGCATCCGCTTCACAATGGGGTAGTTGTCCCAAATGAAAAGCGAGTACTCTCCAAGAGTGTTCCTCGGCACCCACATAGCATCACGGGGGTCGAACTCGGCGCCGTTCATCTGGTACACGCGGCATCTCAGATCTGGACACATGGTGACGTACATGGTCAAGGTCCATGCATAATAATGTTGTGCTCAAATATGGCGGTCAGTAATATTGTGCAGTAAATAGTACTACTCCGGTATAGAGGAAGTAAAATAACCGGCTTATTATATATAGCCACTCTTGGCTACATGGATGAGATAGTAAGACATGGAAAAACAAAAATGGTGGGAGCTAGTGGGTTCAAGTCTTCAAGGGCCTAGCTAGCTATACGCGTCCTCCAAGGTAAAAAGTACTAGTACTAGTAAGTAGTACTACAATGAAAGAGAAGGCGAGAGGGTTAAAAAAATCTAATACTAAATTGTAGTACTAGTAAAGTAAACATGTCCCAGTCAAGAAAAGAAAATAACTAACAAGTACTACTACTCTAACACACAACAATGAGAAAATGGAATACCTGGGTAGATGGTGACGGTCCGATCATGGTAGATCGTGTGACCATGTTGCACATCAATGGTACCATGGGTAACGACTGCTAAGATAGTTGATCCCAATATGCCAAAGTCAGCTACAAGGTTCCAGGTTCGACTGAATCACGGATGCAAATGTACATCCAAGATCGGTGATCTTATTTTGATTGCGGGATGACTGGTCCCTGCAAAATAATGGAGTACCGTTAGGGATGCAAATGATGGTTTGTGCATTCCGTTTGTAATCTCCTGTACCGTAGGATGGCAACCAGATGAAACAAGTCCCCTGGCTTGTCACCGCGAAGATGTGGCCTACATGGCACACGGCGTCTTCGAACGTGTAGGGGTACATATCTGCCGCAAACAACATGTGCCAGCCTCTGTCGTTACTGCCTTTTGTATTGATGGCAATCCTTATGTCGAACACCGCGATGAGATAGTAATCATCGTAGCCGCATCGCTTTGTCGGTGGGTCCACAATTGCTATCTTCTTCAATCTCATGTAGGCATCATCATACGTATTCAAGCCCAGCCAGTCCGGAAGGCCGATCCCAATGGTGGAGAAGGGGTCTACGGGAACGGCCGCACTGTTGTGGATGTTGTGCAAAATGATGGTGGTATCCGACCGGAGGTATGCAAGCCAATCTTCGTTGGCACTAACCCAGACCTATATATAAGACGGTGGGCCACGGAGAAATTATGGGATGGAATAACTAAGTACTATATTTAGAATATACACTACATGATCAAACTCCATGACTGACCTGCTCATCGGACAAAATCCGACTACCTCTCAACGTCGGTAACTCTAGCGGAGTCAACATGCAACCATGGCCAAGGAGCAGTGGAATGTTTGATGGATTGTCCCATAGAATAACCTTCTCCTCGAGGACGCATGGAAGACCAACAAGCATGGCCTTTTCCCAAGCCTGTTTAAGCACCGTCTTAAAATAGTTGGTGCAGGAAGCACCGAGTCTTGCAGCGGTGAGGATATCGGAGCGGCGTGCGATTTCTCCCAGAGGATCGTCGTCGAAGGTCTCCCAGCCCCGACGAGGAGGAGAACCGCCTGGCGAATCCATGGGAGCAGCGACGAACTGCCTTGTTCTCTTCGGGGGGAGGGGAACTGACGAGGAGGAGATAAGGAAGTTATGCGGGCACGCATAGTGGTAGTGCCTAGTGCCCCGCGATGGTGAGGCTATTATTTACTAGTACATGCTCGTACTATAGAAGTAGTAGTACTACTTTCTCAAATAGTAGTGCGATGTACTGTACTTCTATAGTGCACCAGTTTTGAACTCTTGAATCTCAAGGCCAAGGAGCTACAGTTGCAAGTGGAGGGTACTACTGTTCTCTAGAACCATCGTTGTACTATCAATGCAGGGAAAGTACACCTATGTAGTCCGTACTCTCCGTGCTCTATTCAAGCGCGTAGCTGGCCTACTCAGCCGCTCCTCTCACGCACACACTAGCAGCCTGTTTATCAGCGACGGTTACTGCGGGGGCAGAACATTTGAGTTCTTTGATACAGCGAGACTAGGCTTTTCGCTTCCATTTGTGGAGGTGTAATGGATCTCGTCGAACTTTGTTAGTTCCTTCTTTATGAATGAGATGAGGCAAAGCTTTTGCCTCCGTTTCAAAACAAAAAAAAATCACGTCAAGAGGAATTTCTTTTATAGAGCCGATAATGGAGCGAAGTCCATGCGTGCAATGCCACAAGCTACAGAGTAGTAGAGTAGCACTTTACGTAGAAAGCCATATTACATAGTTCCCAATGCCGTGCCAGGCTCTTTCGACTCCTCGGGCTTAATTGGGAGGCGCTAGTTTAAATATTGGGAGGAAGCTACAAGCGAGGTGCGGCTAGGGCGAGCACGCAGACAAGAAACTTTGCATGGTGTGAATTGATATATAGGAGTACTACTCTAGTACGCGAGCCATAAGATGATGGGAGGGCAAACCCGTTCACGTGGCTGGGCTATCCAGTGCACCTAGATTGTGGTGCGACATGTCCGTTCGACTTCAAAAGTCAAACTACCAGTGTACAATATTGACTCGCAGTGAGGTTACTATTTAAAAAAAAGGCCGCCGTGCGTTCGGCCGGGATCGAACCCACAAAACGAGCTATACACTCCCACAACCACTAGTAGTACTCGTTGGAGTACAACGCAACCTAGAATCGCCTTTTTTCGCTAGAACATTGTTCCTTACAAGAAACCACTACTCTACAAACCAGCCCTACCAAGAAACGACTACTCTACAAAAATTAGCAAAAACATACCGAAATTTTCTTAATCCGTCGCAATAAACTACCAAGTGCCGTTATATGCACGTTTCAACCCATGTCGCCCCTTTAGTCAACGCCTTCTATTTGACCGGCAAGTTAGGCGTTATGACTTGTGGGACCTACATATCAGTCTGGACAAAAATCCCCGAGTGACCTCCTACGTCCGGCCCGTCCACCTAGTCATCCTTGGCCATGGGACGCAGCTACCGCCGCCGGCAGAAGGCAAGGTAGAAAGCGTCGGCGGCGTGGAGCCCATCTTGTGGCAGCCTGGATTCCAGCTCCGTCCGGCGCTCGCGGCCGCTAGCTAGCCAAGCTAGCACACACCCTGCTGGATGCATCTAGCTGCTTGTCAGCAAGGTTCGCTAGCTAGGTTGGCACGGCGGTGCGGCGGCTTGCTCGCACGTGCCGCGCTAAGGCCAGCCATCTGGCTCGAGCGAAGGCCAGCGTGGCGGCTTGCTCGCGCGTGAGCCACGCTCGGGCCAGCCAGCCAACCCGTGCGGAGGCCAGCGCGATGTCCGGCCCGTCCGGCGGAGCGGCGGCCAGCTCGCTCATCACCGGCGCCACCGACGAACACGCATAAGAACTGTTTGAAGTAATGTTCAGGAAAAATAATGATTGGAGGAGAAAGAACAGGATAGAAGGTCAGATGTGGGTCCCTCGTGTCAACGGTCAAACAAAATGTGTTGGTTTAAACTGCCTCATTAGCACGGACGTGTGGGCCAACCCTGTCATAAACGGGTTTAAACGAGCCTAATCGACACTAGGTAGTAGTTTTTTGGCGTGGATTAAGAATTTTTGGCTATGTTTTTGCTATTTTTTGTACAATAGTTTCTTCCTAGGGCTGGTTGAAAATGGTAGTTTTTTGTTAAATACTCTACATACTGTAAGTAGGAGTGAAAGTTAAGCTTTGGAAGCCAATAAGCACGGTTAGTTACATAGTGCCTATGTGTACATAATTGAAACTAAATATCAACCATGAGTGACTAATATCTTGATGGAAAACTCGAAACTATGGAAATACTAGCATTTTTTGCATGGTTGGAAATACTAGCAATGTGCATGTGCGTTGCAACGGATCATAATTAGAATAATACTTATTCACAAACTTGATAGAAAACACTCTAATTTTGATATACATATATCACTAGAAATATATTATGTTTCAATCAGAATATATTCCTTGGGCTGTTTTGGTGAGGTGAGGGAGGGATGTGGTTGGTTTTAAGATACTAATTAAGGGGTTTTCTGCAAATTGGGTAGAGAAGTGGGATGTTGTTGAGAAAAGGCAACAACTTACCTCACAGTCGTTAGATGTAGATCTAATGGTCAGAAATGACGGATGGCAGACACACCATCATCACCAACTAAGTCTTCTGTAGGAGTACTAGCAAGATGCCCGTGCATTGCACGGAACATCAAGATGCATTTTTTTTATAAAACACCTGTTGTGATTGACCCATGCGGGAGTAATCCCATGTGTAAAAACTAATGATATCTTGAGAAAGAGGAGAGATAAGGTGAGGAGGAGTGGGGCATGGTGGTGATTGGTGGTCGGACTGAGCGGAGGCATGGGGATGGACGAGGCCGGCAGTGACCACCATGCCAGATTGTTCCAGAGGCTTCCTTTTTTAATTGCTCAACAATGAGGTTGTGGGAGATAAGGATGAACAAGGGAAGGCCTTGTCTGCAAATGTGGAGAGAGGTGTAGGTATCTTTTAGCTTAATTTCTATCCATCAGATATAGATCGGATGGTCTATATTGCAAGATGGCAGGCATACCATCATCACCAACTCGGTTTTTTTATGAGAAGAGATATAAGTATGGAGATACAAACGTATTATCGATACTTGTTTCCATAAACTTGGATCTACATTCTATTCAACGGCTGAGCATGTGGGGCCTTAGCACGATGACTTCTTGACTGTGTAAAACAACGGTTTTCCCGTCGCCGATAAGGAGGGGGTGACGGCGGCGCGCTTTTGGCTCGCTCTAGTCCTAGTAGTCATACTAGGTGGTCTACGCACGTGTAGATTTATTCTTTTTCATGTCTCGTGTTCGTCATACTACCACTACTGTTGATGAATAGACGGTAAGTTATTCACGAGAAAACCTTGGTTGAGCGTGTGTGCGAGAGAGAGATAGCGCGTGCGTGTGTGATATGTGTAGAGACTGAGGCAATGATAAGAGATTATTTGTGTCTATGTGTGTGGAGGATAGAGAAAGACATGTGCATGGGGCTTTGTGTTGTGTAACGTGGAGAGACATAGACATAATCAGAGAGTGAGTGTGTGAGATACATATGCGGACATGGGGAGAGATGTGTGAGTTAGAGAGATGGAGAATTTTGGTGTGCATGTGAGTTAGAGAGAGAGAGGGGGATATATACATACCTAGCGCTGGAGAGAATATGCAAGGGTGTGTGTCTTAAAAGAAGGATCCAGATAGATGGGTGTTTGTGCGTGTCTGTGTGTGTTTGTGCGCGCGTGTGTGTGAGAGGGAGTGTGTGTATGTGGAGAAGAGAGACCACTAATGATGTAAACCTAGTAGGGAAGGGGGAATGGTGTGACATGTGTGTCAAAGAGAGAGAAAGGCATGTGTAGTAGCGGGATAGCATGGGTGCGGGCGGGGAGCAGACTATTTGGAAGAGACATCGAGTGTGTGTGGGAGAGGGGCATGAGAGCGAGAGAGAGAGCTAGCGAGGGAGAGAGAGATGAAGAGAGGGGGAGAGAGAGGGATCATTTGTGTGCTGAAGTGGCGTATAGATAGGGAGACAAGGTTGATGTTGTTCGAAAGTAGCCTATGTACGGAGATGCAAGGGAAGCGAGTCATCGTGTGTGTGATAGAGACTTCATGAGAGATCTAGAATAGATGGTGTAGAGAACAACGTGCGAGATTGAGAACGATGATACGTTAGGGAGCTATGGAAAGAGTCACGACATATATGTATATAGGGAAGGAGCTGGGGCGGGTACGCATGTGGGAGAGTTAGAAAGAGGAGAGTGGTGCACAAGGAGACAAAGGGTGCTTGTTTGCAGTGGGGGTGGTGAGTGAGGTGAGTGTGCGAGAATCACATAACTAGGGAGATAGATGTTTGGGGGTGACGTTTTGTGTGTATGGGAAAGATACACTCTATATAGTGCGTGTGCTTGGGAAAGAGAGATGCCGGGAGACCTAGAGAGTGGGGGAAGAGATGTGTGCATGCCCGAGAGACAAAGTGATAGGACCTATATTGGGGTCCAAACTTAGAAGAGAGAGGGGTGTTAATGTGCTCCTGTGTTCGTGTCCGGGGGAGAGAACGACTTGTGGGGGGGGGGATGGGGTGGGTGGCTTCAAATAAAGAGTGAGGTGTTTATATTTGAGAGACTTTAGCGTAATTGAGATATATATGGTCAATAGTGTGTGCACTCATGGTTGATCAATTTGTTTCACAGTTTGGACTATGAGATAACGATACTTTTGAACATGCGTGATATACTTTGAAGTACCAGAATTACAAACCTAAGATTGGAATTTTAGAATTCGGCTCCATCATTAGCTTTTGTAATTCATTTAAACGGAGGTACATTTTTTAAGCCGGGATTTCGTGATTTCAAATTCATATATCAAACCTAGAGATATACACATACGGGCATGTTCAAACCTTATAATCATCCACTTTATTCATACACATACACATTTTTGTTTTTTGTCATCATATTTAGGATAAACACATTTGGAATTTCATTTGAATTGGACCATATGATGGTATTTGCTTCCACTAGCTCAATGATCCATATTTGAATTGAATGGACAATCTAAGTTTCGAGTTGGAGACATTGATTTTTGAAACTTGCACTTTTTTTTGCGTGCAAAGCAAATAAATTCTCGGCCATGATATCATAGTCGGCTGTACAAGAGCAGAACACTTAATTTCAGCCGCCAAAAGCTTTCAAACTTCCTGCTCACATCAAAATATCTCACGCCCGAAAGTTTAGCCCTGCGATATTCCTGTTTTACCCCTGCCACATGAACGGAAAAGGGCTGCTTTGGTAACTCCATTGTTTTCCCCTCTTTGCCCCCAACATTTTCCCCAGAGCCCCTCCCCGCCTCCCCCAACTACGCCAAGCCGCCGAATCTAGTCCTCCGCCGCAGCGGTGGGCCTCACACCCCGCCGGATCTACCTTCCGCACCTTGGAACCCCCAACTGCGAACTCACCACTTCACCGGAGCTGCTTCAGTGACTGGCTTGTCCACTGCTCCAGATCTCCTTGACCGCCATCATGGTCCACCACACCGGATCTGCTTCACCGGCGCCCTCGTCCACCACAGTGTAGGCCCTTCACCGACTCCCTCGTCCGCCCCATCACTGGCCCTTCATACAAGCCCTCGTCCGCCGCAATAGATCCGCCTCACCGAAAGCACTGTACACCGCGCCGGATGTGCTTCCCCAATGCCTTCGTCCACTGCACCGGACCCGCTCCACGGACACCATATTCAACTCCACCGGCCCTGCTTTACTGATGCCACAGCCTCATCAGGTTATTTTGATTTGTACTCCTTCGGTTTTTCTCTTCTTTATCGTGGAACTGTTCACTTACCACAGATGAGCTTTCTTGTATGTCGACAAGCGCTGCAACCAAAGCACCGGAGCCGCTTCAGCAACGGCGACGTCTGGCCCAAACACAACCGAAACATGAGCACCATCGACGATCCTTAGCTATCAAGTATGACAACGATACCCATACACCGCCTAGAATCAGGTATTATTATCCAACGGCCGGCGCCTACATTCACTTTCTTAGCATAAGCACCGCACCTTCGAATTTCTTCAGGGCATCATTCAATTTTTCATGAGACGCGATATTCTGCTTGCACCTGTAGGGCCATACTTCTAGCAGTGAACATGTTACATGTGCTAAATTACAAACCAGTGCACATATAGTTACAATGCTTTTGTTTTGTCCTAAGTATTACTGTACTTCCTAGATATCACTGCCTACTATTTTACTTCTTGCATGCTATATTTATGATAATGGTGTTGTTCTGATGCCACCTGTTGGTTACATCAGACTGCTTCATGTTCTCCATGCTTAATTACACATCAGCAAACTAGCTTGTGGTTCCGCTGCTTTTTGTTCATTTACCCTACATTTTCTGATGCTAGCTATTACATCACTGCTCCGAGTCTCTGTTCATTACTTTTTTGTACGTTCTTGATCTTCCCAAGTTGCATGACTAATTTGATGCTTCTATTAATTATGGAGCTGCCAACCCCATCAAGTAAAATATTTGTTCTTTTAGGGCTGGCACCTCGAACAAGCATAAAAATAGAGTGAAGCACATATATTGTCGTGTAAGCACACACTCTTCTTTCATTAGTTTAGATTAACCATTGATGATCAATTCGAACCAGTGCATGTGATTAAAATTAATTTTATCTAAATAGAGGGTGCAGAATAAACTACAACAACTAGATTTGCAACCACGGGATGCTGACGATATCTTCAAAGAACATTGCAACAGCAGCGAGGCTTCACAACAACATATTGTAAGCTAGTGTGTTTTAGTACATGTGAAATGTAATGCGTGTGGCCTGCTTTCTTGGCTTGTGCCCTCAACCTGTAATCCTACAGAATTACAAATAGTTCAGTTGTCTGCTTTGCTGTATTGCTTGATTTGAATGCTTGTTTGTTACTTGTTAGGCTATACCTAAGTTTGCCAATATGTCAGCAGTGCCTGCTATACTATCGTAAGACTGTCTTCGTAGTTTATATGAGGCCGCACTGTTAAGTGCTTTCTCAGATTATTTCAACTGCTTAGATGCCTTGGCAACTTAAATATAGCAGTGGTACACTGCCTTTCATCTAGGTATGTCAACTGGGTCCCGTTTAATCCCGATTAAAGTCAACTAATGGTATGATAGTTCAAAAGAGTTTTTGTTTTTTGAGGAAAATGAACTAGCGAGCTAGCAAAAACTAACTAGATGGGACTGGCGGATGCCATTTATTTGCCACTTACATCCCTAACTTTCATCTTACCATTTTAATTTGTTTTCGGCCGATGCTGCTTCGAACCATTTAAATATAGCTTGCCATGCTCGGCAAGAATTCGTATGTCGTTTACCATGTAAGCTTACTGCCTGGATCATGCGATAACTATCTCTTACTTATGTCCAGCGGAAACCTTTGAGGATGCCATTCACACTAGGACACAATGTACAACCCCAGAATCTATTTGTGGAAGCAGTGCACCATCCATGTTACCAGATGGTAGCAGTTCAGAGGAAACACCGCTGGAGAGCAGTCTGAGCACAGATATTATAGTTCTTGAGGCTCTACTAGAGACAGAAAGAGATGTTGTGGCTGCCATGAATGAGGTAATCTTGATCTTGAGGCTGGAAATTATGCAATTAGCTGCACGCATTATGCAAGCAACCTAAGAATTGGAGGAAGTAAGAATGTTGCATTTGAAGACGGTGGAGGTCCTGCTGCTTCTACTATCTGAAGCCCAGGGTAATCCCAGTTCTTCTTTAGATACCAGTTGAAATTGTCATTAGATTAGTATACTTGCATGTTGTGTCATGTCTCTGATTGGATTATGTTGTAAGACCCTCTATGTTGTCCATGTGTTGTAATGATCTGAATTATTTAGGCGAGGTAATCCTCAGTACTTGTATGATTGACATAAGGTGAACTATTTTTCGTGTGAGCATATTGTATTGGATGAAATAACTATTTGACTCAAAGTGTATCCAACCTACTGAATTCGAAGATCACGACATTTCTAAATCATATTCATATATAAAGGTGGAATAAATCTTTGTCGTGGTTTTGAAGAAATAAATAACAAAACATAGAATGATGTATGGATATTCGTAATCGAATACAAATTGGACTTGGATTTAGTTGCCAGGGCCCAGGGTAAACGTGAATGCTAATTCTCCCAAATTTTGAATGAAGCGGCAAAACACCCACTATCATTTGTCGGCTGCCCGAAGCAAGTGTTTGTGAGATGGAAATTACTGTCTACCCCTGACACTTCACATCCTAATCGACCCGATTTCCACTGCTGTCGATAGGGGTAGGCTAGTAACTTCAATCAGACGTGACATGACCGCCTCTGAGCCCATTCAGACACGGTGGGCGCCAAACGTGGGCGGCAAAACACATTTGATTCAAGCTCGTCTGAAAGACCTGTGTCTCTCCCTCCATTTCCCCATTCATACACGGTGGGCGGCAAAACAAACTCTCCCCATCCGAAATCGATGTAGGCAAATATTTTAAATAGGGGCAGATGTGTAACTTCCCTTAGACATGACACAACCGCCCTACCTGTCAGCCCCGTTCATACATCGTGGGCGCCAACCATGGGCGCCAAAACACCCTCTCCTCGCCTGAAATCGCTACCGGCAAATATTGGGGAGATGCGAGATTACCGTCCTATCCCCAACCGACGAGATGTCCGAAATTTTAGACGGGGGCTAAGTTCATAACTTTCCCACATTTCAGACAAGCGCATCCCAAAGTTTGAGACCCCCCTCCATTTCCCCATTCATACATCGTCGGCGCCACAACAACCTCCCCACTCCGGAGAGCCTCCTCCGTCCGCCACCCCATCCTCCACCTTGCCGGAGCTGCTACCCCTACCCCGTCGTCCACTGCAAGAGATGGACGTCTCTCATCCATGGTGCCGGACCAGGATCCTTTCATCGCGTCCTCTCGCTTCATCGGCATTGTCGTCCACCTTGCCGTTGCTGCTCCTATGACCGCCTCGTCCACGACAACAGGACTTATCCCCCGACCCGTCCGTCTGCCGTCTAAATTCTTCTTCCGCGCCGCCGACAACCATCGCACCCGCAACACCCTCAACGTATCAGCAGGGGCCTACATGGCGTCGCAAGAGAGGTGGTACTCTTTCATATCTGCTTAAGTTATTTATATCACCCGGAAAATAGATCGTAACTTGTTTACTGTACTTTTCTTGTCCATACCAAATCGTAGTGGCTAGTTGAAAGCAAACATTGGTTGCGAAGTAGCCTTTCCGGTTTGCACCTTCAGATCAGCCATGGCACGGTCACTATACTCGTAAAGCTTATGGTTTCCCCCTTTATATTCACTACCATCATCGTAGGTGCTTCGTGTCGTGCTAGCACTGCTCCTCAAGACCTCAATCCATCAAGCAAAACAACATGCCACTCATAATTCCAAAGCTTAGTTGTTGAAATACGAATCTGATATGATGCTCATATTACTAAAACAGAGAATGTTTAATTGGTCAACTAATGTTCCTATATTCATTTCGAAAAGCATGTGCGCCACATATAGAGAGACAGCAGGGATTTGCATTTCTCTGTGCGCTCTGGTTCATCATGGGTAGGCAACACACATTGTATTATCTAAAATCTGCTTGCTCTTTGTTATCATGTTCCTCTTCTGTTCTTCTTAATAAGTATATTAGTTCCTCCGTTCCTAAACTTCCTTGGGTGCGTGCGTGTGTTGTGGTGGCGTGCGTTTGTACCGGGTGTTGTTCATCGTTGCTTTATTTATAAAGCGGGGCGAAAGCCTTTTTCGGTAAAACATAAGTCTTTTTAGATATTCCAATAAGAACTACATACGGATGTATATAGACATATTTTAGAGTGTACATTCACTCATTTTGTTCCGTATGTAGTCCGTAGGCGAATCTCTAAGAGGTTTATATTTAAGAAGGGAGGGAGTAGTACAGTATGTTCCTTGTCGGGAAGTGGAGCAGGGACATTTGCAATCGACAAGTCTATTGGGTCGCTTCAGATGGATGCTTTCAACAATTCTAGATGGTCTGCCATAATATCCGGGAAATGCTGGGAGCTATGCCGTCTTTGATAGTCTAGACTGATAGTAACAATATTGTGCCTTCAGTTGAATAGGCTACCCCTTTTGGGGCCAAAGCCTTTCCGAACCCTTTCTTGCCATGCCGGCAATACAAGCCCATATGGTCCAGCTAGTTCCACTTTCCTGATTTTACTCTTGATTCTTAGGGTTTTCCCCCTTTATCTACCCTACTATGATCTGCGTAGGTGATTTCTGTCGTACTAGCAGTACTCCACCCTTCAAGCTAAACAACACAACACTCATAATTCCAAAGCTTAGTTGTTCAAATATGATTGTGATATGATACTGATATTAGTTAACAGACACATTTAATTGGTTAGCTAAAGGTCCCACTTGAGTTTCCAAATGCATGTCGCGACATATAGAGAGACAATAGAATTGCATTTCTTTGTCACTTGTTGACTGTACTTTCTTGTCCATACCAAATCTTAGTTGTTATTTCAAAGCAAACATCGGTTGCTAACTACCCTTTGCGTGGTTTGCAGCTTTAGATCTGCCATCCCACTGTCACGGTCAACACTATACTCGTCATGCTTACGGTTTCCCCATTTTATGATGACCACGATCAGCCTACGTGGTTCGTGTCGTAATAGCACTGCTCCACCCATCAAGCTAAATAAGCTTAGTTGTACAAATTCGAATATGATATTATGCTGATATTAGTAAAACTGAGACATGTTTAATTGGTCAGCTAAATGTTCCTACTTTAGTTTCGAAATGCATGTGAGTCACATATGGATAGACCAGAAGGAATAGTATTTCTCTGTGCACTCTGGTTCATCATGGGTGGGCAACAGACATTGTATAGAAAGACTTGTAATATCTTCAATCTGCTTGCTCTTCTGCTCTTCTTTAACATGATCCTCTTCTCTTCTTTAATAAGTATGTTCCTTGTTGGGAAGAGTAGCAGAGACATTTGCGGTCGACTGGTCAGGTCGAGTTGTTCTCCCTTAGTATATTTTGAATCTGTCAGGTCAGGTCGACTTGTTCTTCTTTACTATATGTTGAAGTTGTCATCTGCGAAGTATCATCACTTCTGTAGCTCTCATATTTTGAGTAGTAGGCCACATTATATTAATGCAGACACCAAATTACAGCATGCATGGCATCTCTTAGAAGAATTGCAGAGATAGCACAAAGGGGTTTACAGGGAGGCAGTATTGGATTAGAATCACTTCTGCATTACAAAGATAATCTCACTTGTTTTTATGTTTTCATGTATGTCAGGTATTGAACATGATCAAAATGAATATGAGAATGGGCGCATGAGAGGAAAATTGCGGAACAATCCACCGGCTAACAAACTTGGCATGGTGGAGGATGGCCTATCTTATTCACCCATCAAGGTGCTTGCTCTAACTCAGCAAGGTTGTATTGGTCGCACATATTTTGCATATGACCTCTTTCATTACTTCTACTTTGTTACACCACCATATGCTTAGTTTAAGCATCATATATGAGTATATGCCATACCTATCCATTTTCTGTACCTATTCCATGTGTCATCATACTATGTTTTTCCAGTCAAATGTTGTTCTTTCGTAATAGATGTCCAAAAGGAAGAGGGTGAGTGCAGATCCTCAAGGAGTACAAACTAGGTATTTGGAAAAGGTAGTGATACCTGTTAAATCAGATAGATCAGCAGCCATAGAAAACACATGCCCAACTGTACCACACTTTACCCCTACTCCACTGGCCAAACCCCTATTAGAACTGCAGAGAGCCTAGCGTCAGGTACTGTCTATGATATCAATTCAAAATCTGGACTCCTAAATTTTTGCATGTGCCTTACCTTCTCTCTTGTATGAAAACTAATTTCAGATGAATCTCCTTTCTCAAAGGATCATAGGATCTCACAACAATATTGGGCACTGCATTGCTCTTGTCAGTAGCTCTTGCCCTTTGTCAGCATACTTACACTCATTGCTGTTTGATTATGTAGCATCACTGTAAATGTTCGCTTCTTTATCCTCCCTTTGCTCGAAATTATAATATCTATATTTACTCTTAGATAAATGTAGAATTAACACAATGGTTATGAAGTTTTGGATTGCTCTTGTAAGTACCTGTTGTCATGTACTCCTTCTGTATCGAATTAATTGTTGCTCAATTGGATGTATTTAGAACTTAATAGTGCTAGATACATCCATTTGAGCGACAAGTAATAACGGACGGTGGTAGTATTACTGTACTTGCATTGCGAGATAGTTTATTGTCTAGCATTACTCTGCATCTTATCTGCCCTGCCCTCCACTTTCTCCAAATTATCAGATCTACATTTACTCTTACCAAAATGTTGAATAAAGCCAATGCCACTACACACGTTGATGTCTGCATTCCTCTTGTCAGTACCTTTTGCCTTGTAACGCTATACTTAATTAATTGCTATTTTATTATGTATCATCACTCTGCACCTGAGCTTCATTATCCTCTATTTCTTCCAATATTATTTTATCTATATTTACTCTTTACAAAATGTAGAATAAAGGCAACGCTTATAAAGAAGTTTCTTTGGGGAATTTATTGAATTATCCTTCCATCGACATAGAGAAGGGCTTTGTCCAGCCCGTGTTAACATGTAATGTAAGTTCATCCTTCTCAAGCCTTCAAACTTTGTTCTAGTATAGATTTGGATAGGCATCATTTCCTCCACTGCTGTTTACTTTGGTGTTTACATCTGATTGGATGTTTGCAACAACTATCAGTTTTAAATTGTAGTTGTAAAAACATGTTCCTTTTGCATAACAGATCCATTTATTTTCTTATATAATTGTGAAACCTGTTACGTGTCTCCTTGTTTCTCTTTTAGAGTCGTATCTCTTATGCCAGACAAAACTTTAGGGAAGATAGTGAGCCAAACCATCTTGAAGAGAGCGAGATGACCCCAAGGTCATGTCTTGATGAAGATAGTGAGTTGAAGCTAGTCACCAGCAGCTGTGAGACAACCTCTGTGCAGTTGCTGCCTCAATAAGTTTGACTTCTTCAGTCTCAACTTAAAGTGGAAAGGCTTGCTTCAGCTCAGCTCAACTTGATGTCAATGATGTAAAGAAGGTCGCAGAGGGCACCCATGCGTGCTTTCTTGCTACGCAGCTACGGTTAGAGCATCGATCGTTGGCACAACTGAGGTCTCATCAGCTTGTTCTGCTGCTTTTGGTGCATCGGCAGGGCAGGCCTAATGCCTTCTGAAGTGCTCTCAGTTTTGTATATTCTTTTGTCGGTGCGTTTATATGCACTGGTGGTGACCTTTGATGCCCAGTGTATGTAATCCACGGTCACGTTGCGCTTTATTATCACCGGTGGCGAACTTTGATGCCCAGTGGATGTAATATGCCGTAATTTCTTTATTGTATAGTCTAGGTTTATTCTTGGCCGGTATGCTGTAATTTAGGCCAGAAGCTTCAATGGATCTCAATGTTGTCGGTCTTCAGGCCGGCCCTTAACTCGCTATATATGGGCCAAAATGTGGGCGTATAATCATCTTGGGCCATTAGTAGGTCTAAAGTATAGTAGTTTAACAGGCCGAGTAAAGTTCTGGCCAGCTGGGCCAGAGAATACCATGGGCTTTTAACAGGCTAAAAACTAGGTTGGGCTAGCATTGAGCCGAAAAATTCACGGGCCAATACAGGCCGAAACTGCCTTAGGCCCATGTTTGGCCCAAATAGAACGAGCCGTTAACAAGCCGAAATATATCTCGGGCCCTGTTTGGCCCAATAAAATTATGGGCTTTAAGCTGGCCGGTATCAACGTGGGCCGTAGGCCCAATAGTGTCACGGGCCATTAACAGATGGGCTGTAAGCAGGCCAGATTCAACGCGGGCTGTAATTAGGCCCAACTGTTACACGGGCCATTAACAGGCCGATAGGCCAGTTGGGCTGAATTTATCCACGAAGACTACGGGCCGTTAAGAGGCCTAAGTTACTTCGGACAAGAAATAGCCTAGTTTCTGCATGGGCCGTTAAATGGCCTAAAGTGAAACCAGGCCGACAACGACCCAGATGCACCACAGGCTGCTAACAGGCCGAAACTATTATCGGACCGAACTGGTAAACGGGCATTTAACAGGCTGAAATACAAACCCGGCTTAGAATGGGCCCAAAAGAACAGTGGCCTATTAATGGGCCTGATATGATATGGGCCGTAATTTAGCCCAAAACACGATAGGCCTTGAACGGGCCTGATCTGATATGGGCCTTAATTTGACCCAAAACATGGCAGGCTGTTAACGGGCCAGCCCACTAGTGTCTGAAAAAAATATGGTGGGCCTTTAGCTGGGCCGGCCTTTTTACCTTAAATGGGCCACTGTTGGGCTGTGCCACATGTCGACATATCATAGGCGTCTTCCGTCCATTGTAGGGATGACATCTGTCCCAACGATGAGCTGACACGTGGATCATCCGGCGAATGAGAATTTTACACGTGGAAAATTCCTATTGGTCGGGGCTGTTAACGGGTTATCGGATCCAACTGGAACCCGATAGCTTAACGACGACCCGTTACGGTGGATGCCACATGTCGGTTACCCTTGACGAAAACACTTGCATGACGCGTGATTTATCGTCATGGAAGTGGACACTTCCATGATGATAATTTTGGTATTGTCATGGAACACTTCTACGACAGCACAGGTATGACTATCTTGATTCTGTCATAAAATCGTCATGGATGTACATGCATGACAGAAAATGTGACCTACTGTGACAAACACGTATCATCACGGAAGTGTATTTTTTTTGTAGTGTGAGGAGGACGCATGTGCTAGCGGCATGTTTCTTCGGTGTATGATGATGGGGTTGAGGGTGTGGTTGATGGGCCGCATTGAGCGAGTGTCATGTCGAGGATATATGGTGGCGACCATGAGGAAAGGGCCATCAGATCAAATCAATGTGGCTAGGGTCTGAACGGGGAGGAAAGAGAAGTTGGGTCGACATATCGATCTGAGAAATGGGTGCATGGTGTTATTTTGTGGCTTTTCAGGTTTTATCGTGCATACATGGGATGGGTTTCTTGGCTTTCGCTTGTACGGTGGAAGGTTGAGAGGACAAATGAAACCCAAAACAGTCAAGAAGGGAAGAAAGATTAAGGAGAAATGGAACGGGGATCATTAGGAAACTGCATGTACGTTGCAACGGAGATACACTATTAAAATACTGCTATAACCACCAAACTGGGCTATTTTCTGTGTTGAACGAGCAGGGAGAGGGCGGACAAAATGAGACGTAAGACGAAACCTTGCGTCTCTTTTAAGTAGTAGAGATAGAGAAGGATATTCATCCGAAGACCACAACCACTATTGCATGCTTCTTCTTATACATCCTATGATTGCGCTCCAAGCAAATTAGGACCATACTCCCCTTCTCTGTTTGGCTCATAGGATGTTCTCCCAGTCTTGTAAAGGCTTTTGGTATGGATAAGTCAATGCATGTGTTAAAAAATATAAATATTCAAGGAAATATTACAACTTACTACATACAACTATAGCAAACTAATGATGCAAGATGAGAAGAAACCATGACACCGTGAACCAACCTGTGGTTGGATGGTTAGAGGGATAGTGGTATCCCCAGCCCACCAGGGTTCAAGTCCCAGTGCTCTCATTATTCCTGGATTTATTTAAGGATTTCCGGCGATGCGCTTGTTGGGAAACGTTGCATGGAAAACAAAAAAAATTCTATGCACACGCAAGATCTATCCATGGAGATGAATAGCTACGAGAGGGGGAGAGCCTCTACATACCCTTGTAGATCGCTAAGCGGAAGCGTTTATCAACGCGGTTGATGTAGTCGTACACCTTCATGATCCGTTTAGATCAAGCACCGAACGTATGGCACCTCCGCATTCAGCACACATTCAACTCGATGACGTCCTCGCCTTCTTGATCCAACAAGAGGGGCGAAGTAGTAGATGAGTTCCGGCAGCACGACTATGTGGTGACGGTGGTGGTGAAACTATTTCTGCAGGGCTTCGCCAAGCACAAACGGATTTAAAGTGGAGGATGAACTAGAGGGAGAGGGGGCGCCGACACATGGCTTGGTGAATCATGGTGTGTGGCGCCCCCTCCCCTCCTCTCATATATATAGGTGGAGGGAGAGGGGAGGCAGCCTAGGGCGCGCCCCAAGGGGGGCCAGCGGCTGCCCTAGGGCGCCCGCCAAGGCGCGCCCCCTTCCATACTTGGCGCGTGGGGGGGGGGGGGAGGGGAAGGAAAGGGGGCCGACGACCCCTAGGGCGCCTCCCCTTCCTTCTTCCTTGCATGGAGAAAGGCAGGAGGGGACCGACCCCTCCTCCTTCCTTCCTAGGGCTAGAGGCCAGGAGGTGGCGGGGCTGGCGTGCTCCCCTCCTTTTGGCCTGTTAGGCGCAACAACTCCCCGTGGCCTTCCGGAACCCCTTCTGGTGAACTGATAATTATCCGGTGTATTCCGAAACCCTTCCGAAGACCGAATACTACCTCCGGACCATTCCAGAGCTCCTTGTTATATCTGTGATCTCATCCGGGACTCCGAACAACATTCAGTCACCAACATACATAACTCATATAGTACTATAGCATCAACAAACGTTAAGCGTGCGGACCCTACGGGTTCGAGAATGATGTAGACATGACTGAGGCGCTTCTCCAGTCAATAACTAATAGCAGGACCTGGATGCTCATATTGGTTCCTACATATTCTACGAAGATCTTTATCGGTCGAACCTTTATGACAACATACGTAGTTCATTTTGTCCATCGGTATGTTACTTGCCTGAGATTCGATCGTCAGTATCTCCATACCTAGTTCAATCTCATTACCGGCAAGTCTCTTTACTCGTTCCATAATACATCATCTTGTAACTAACTCCTTAGTCACTTTGCTTGCAAGCTTCTTGTGATGCTGTATTACCGAGAGGGCCTAGAGATATCTTTCCATCATATGGAATGGCAAATCCCAATCTCGATCCATGCCAACTCAACAGACACCTTCGGAGATACCTGTAGAGCACCTTTATGACCACCCAGTTACGAAGTGACGTTTGATACACACAAGGCATTCCTCCGGAGATTTGGGAGTTGCATGATCTCATGGTCGAAGGAACATGTATTTGACATTAAGAAAGCAGTAGCAATAAACTGAACGATCATATGCAATGCTAACGGATGGGTCTTGTCCATCACATCATTCTCCTAATGACATGATCCTGTTATCAAACGACAACTCGTGTCTATGGTCAGGAAACCTTAACCATCTTTTTATCAACGAGCTAGTCTAGTAGAGGCTTACTAGGGACTTGGTATTTGTTTATGTATTCACACATGTATTTAAGTTTCCGATCAATACAATTATAGCATGAATAATAAACCTTTATCATGATTAAGGAAATATAATAATAACCACTTTATTATTGCCTCTAGGGCATATTTCCAACAGTTTCCCACTTGCACTAGAGTCAATAATCTAGATTACATAGTAATGAATCTAACACCAATAAAGTCTTGGTGCTGATCATGTTTTGCCTGTGGAAGAGGTTTAGTCAACGGGTCTGCCACATTTAGATCTGTATGTACTTTGCAAATTTCTATGTCTCCATCCTTGACATAATCACAAATGAAGTTGAAGCGTCGCTTGATGTGTTTGGTTCTCTTGTGAAACCTGGGCTCCTTGGCTATGGCAATTGCTCCAGTGTTGTCACAAAAGATTGTCATTGGACCCGATGCACTGGGTATTACACCCAGATCGGATATGAACTCCTTCATCCAGACTCCTTCATGCGCTGCTTCCGAAGCAGCTATGTACTCTGCTTCACATGTAGATCCCGCCACGACGCTCTGCTTAGAACTACACCAACTGACAGCTCCACCATTCAATATAAATACATATCCGGTTTGCGACTTAGAGTCATCCGTATCTGTGTCGAAGCTAGTATCGACGTAACCCTTTACGACGAGCTCTTCGTCACCTCCATAAACAAGAAACATATCATTGGTCCTTTTCAGGTACTTCAGGATATTCTTGACCACTGTCCAGTGATCCACTCCTGGATTACTTTGGTCACTCACCGCTAGACTTATGGCAAGGCACACATCAGGTCTGGTACACAGCATGGCATACATTATAGAACCTATGGCTGAGGCATAGGGAATGACTTTCATTCTCTCTCTATCTTTTGCCGTGGTCGAACTTTGAGTCTTACTCAATTTCACACATTGCAACACAGGCAAGAACCCTTTCTTTGACTGGTCCATTTGGACCTTCTTCAGAACTTTGTCAAGGTATGTGCTTTGTGAGAGTCCTATTAAGCGTCTCGATCTATCCCTATAGATCTTGATGCCCAATATGTAAGCAGCTTCACCGAGGTCTTTCATTGAAAAATTCTTATTCAAATATCCTTTTATGCTATCCAGAAATTCTATATCATTTCCAATCATTAATATGTCATCCACATATAATATCAGAAATGCTACAGAGCTCTCACTCACTTTCTTGTAAATACAGGCTTCACCGTAAGTCTGTATAAAACCAAATGCTTTGATCACCTCATCAAAGCGTATATTCCAACTCCGAGATGCTTGCACTAGTCCATAGATGGATCGCTGGAGCTTGCACACTTTGTTAGCACCCTTAGGATCGACAAAACCTTCTGGTTGCATCATATACAACTCTTCTTTAAGAAACCCGTTAAGGAATGCAGTTTTGACATCCATTTGCCAGATTTCATAATCATAAAATGCGGCAATTGCTAACATGATTCTGACAGACTTAAGCATCGCTACGGGTGAGAAAGTCTCATCGTAGTGAACCCCTTAAACTTGTCGAAAACCTTTTGCGACAAGTCAAGCTTTGTAGACAGTGATATTACCATCAGCGTCCGTCTTCCTCTTGAAGATCCATTTATTCTCAATGGCTTGCCGATCATGGGCAAGTCCACCAAAGTCCACACTTTGTTCCCATACATGGATCCTGTTTCAGATTTCATGGCCTCAAGCCATTTGTCGGAATCTGGGCTCATCATAGCTTCTTCATAGTTCATAGGTTCGCCGTTATCTAACAACATGACTTCCAGGATAGGATTACTGTACCACTCTAGTGTGGTACGTGTTCTGGTCAACCTACGAGGTTCAGTAGTAACTTGATCTGAAGTTTCATGATCATCATTTGCTTCCTCTCTGGTTGGTGTAGGCATCACGGGAACGATTTTCTCTGATGTTCTACTTTCCAATTTGAGAGAAGGTACAACTACCTCATCAAGTTCTACTTTCCTCCCACTCACTTCTTTCGAGAGAAACTCCTTCTCTAGAAATGACCCATTCTTAGCAACAAAGATCTTGCCTTCGGATCTGTGGTAGAAGGTATACCCAATAGTTTCTTTAGGGTATCCTATGAAGAGGCACTTCTCCGCTTTGGGTTTGAGCTTATCAGGCTGAAGCCTTTTGACATAAGCGCCGCATCCCCAAACTTTAAGAAACGACAGCTTAGGTTTCTTGCCAAACCAAAGTTCATACGGTGTCATCCCAACGGATTTAGATGGTACCCTATTTAACGTGAATGCGCATGTCTCTAATGCATAACCCCAAAACGATAGCAGCAAATCGGTAAGAGACATCATAGAATGCACCATATCTAATAAAGTACGGTTAAGATGTTCGGACACACCATTACGCTGTGGTGTTCTAGGTGGCGTGAGTTGTGAAACAATTCCACATTGTCGTAAATGAAGGCCAAACTCGTGACTCAAATATTCACCTCCGCAATCAGATCGTAGAAACTTTTTTCTTGTTACGATGATTATCCACTTCACTCTGAAATTCTTTTAACTTTTGAAATGTTTCAGACTTGTGTTTCATCAAGTAGATATACCCATACCGACTCAAATCATCTGTGGAGGTTAGAAAATAATGATACCCACCGCGTGTTTCAACACTCATCGAACCGCATACATTGGTATGTATTATTTCCAATAATTCATTAGCTCGCTCCATTTTTCCAGAGAACAGAGTTTTAGTCATCTTACCCATGAGGCATGGTTCGCAAGTATCAAATGATTCATAATCAAGTGATTCCAAAAGTCTATCCGCATGGAGTTTCTTCATGTGCTTTACACCAATATGACCTAAACGGCAGTGCCACAAGTATGTTGCACTATCATTATAAACTTTGCATCTTTTGGCATCAATATTATGAATATGTGTATCACTACGATCGAGATTCAACAAGAATAGACCATTCACTAAGGGTGCATGACCATAAAAGATGTTACTCATATAAATAGAACAACTATTATTCTCTGACTTAAATGAATAACCATCTCGCAGTAAACAAGATCTAGATATAATGTTCATGCTCAACGCTGGCACCAAATAACAATTATTGAGGTCTAAAACTAATCCCGAAGGTAGATGTAGAGGCAGCGTCCCGACGGCGATCACATCAACCTTGGAACCATTCCCGACGTGCATCGTCACCTCGTCCTTAGCCAATCTTCATTTATTCTGCAGCTCCTGTTTCGAGTTACAAAAGCAACCGAACCAGTATCAAATACCCAGGCGTTACTATGAGCACTAGTAAGGAACACATCAATAACATGTATATCAAATATCCCTTTGTTCACTTTGCCATCCTTCTTATCTGCCAATTACTTGGGGCAGTTTTGCTTCCAGTGACCATTTCCCTTGCAGTAGAAGCACTCAGTTTTTGGCTTGGGTCCAGATTTGGGTTTCTTCACGGGAGCGACAACTTGCTTGCCGGTCTTCTTGAAGTTCCCTTTCTTTCCCTTGCCCTTTTTCTTGAAATTGGTGGTCTTGTTAACCATCAACACTTGATGCTCTTTCTTGATTTCTACCTTCGTCGATTTCAGCATCGCGAAGAGCTCAGGAATCATTTTCGTCATCCCTTGCATATTATAGTTCATCACGAAGCCTTTGTAGCTTGGTGACAGTGACTGAAGAACTCTATCAATAACACTCTCAATTGGAAGATCAATTCCCAGCTGAGTCAAGTGGTTGTGGTACCCAGACATTCTGAGTATGTGTTCACTAACAGAACTATTCTCCTCCATCTTACAGCTAAAGAACTTGTTGGAGACTTCATATCTCTCAACCTGGGCATTAGCTTGAAATATCAACTTCAGCTCTTGGAACATCTCAGATGCTCCGTGGCGTTCAAAACGCTTTTGAAGTCCTGCTTCCAAGCCGTAAAGCATGGCACACTGAACTATCGAGTAGTCATCAGATCGAGCCTGCCATACGTTCGTAACATCTGCATCCGCTCCTGTAGTAGTTCTGTCACCTAGCGGCGCATCAAGGACATAATTCCTCTGTGCAGCAATGAGGATAATCCTCAAGTTACGGACCTAGTCCATGTAGTTGCTACCATCATCTTTCAACCTAGCTTTCTCTAGGAACGCATTAAAATTCAAGGGAACGATAGCACGACCATTGAGACTATTAGGACTAAGTTCATGATAAATTTTAGTTCAAATAATCAAATTACTAATGAACCCCCACTTAAATCAACATCCCTCAAGTTGTCTAAGTGATACATGATCCAAATCAACTAACCCATGTCCAATCATCAGGTGAGATGGGGTAGTCTTCAATGGTGAACATCTCCATGTTGATCATATCTATTATATGACTCATGTTCGACCTTTCGGTATCCAGTATTCCGAGACCATGCCTGTACATGCTAGGCTCGTCAAGTTTAACCCAAGTATTCTGCATGTGCAAAACTAGCTTACACTCATTGTATGTTAACGTAGAGTCTATCACACCCGATCATCACGAGGTGCTTCGAAAAAACGAACTTTAGCAATGGTGCATACTCGTGGAGAACACTTTTATCTTGAAATTAAGTGAAGGGATCATCTTATAATGCTACCGTTGTTCTAAGAAAAATAAGATGCATAAAGGATAATCACACGCAATCAAAATATGTGACATGATATGGCCATCATCATCTTGTGCTTTTGATCTCCATCTCCAAAGCAACGACATGATCTCCATCGTCACCGGTGCGACACCTTGATCTCCATCGTTGCGTCGGGGTCGTCTCGCCAACTATTGCTTCTACGACTATTGCTAATGCATAGCGATAAAGTAAAGCAATTACATGGCGCTTAGTGATTGACACGCAGGTCATACAATAATTAAAGACAACCCTAAGGCTCCTACCGGTTGTCGTACTCATCAACATGCAAGTCGTGAACCTATTACAAAACATGATAATCTCATACATCAACATATATCATATCACGTCTTGGCCATATCACATCACAACATACCCTGCAAAAACAAGTTAGATGTCCTCTACTTTGTTGTTGCAAGTTTTACGTGGCTGCTACGGGCAACTAGCAAGAACCATTCTTACCTACGCAAATCCACAACGGTGATTGTCAAGTTGCTATTTAACCTTCTGCAAGGACCGCCGTAGTCAAATTAGATTCAACTAATAAAGTGGGAGAAGCAGACACCCGCTAGCCATCTTTATGCAAAACAAGTTGCATGTTAGTCGGTGGAATCGGTCTCATGTACGTGGACATGTAAGGTTGGTCCGAGCTGCTTCATCCCATAATACCACCGAATCAAAATAAGACATAGGTGGTAAGCAATATGAACATTACCACCCACAGCTCCTTTGTGTTCTACTCGTGCATATCATCTACGCATAGACCTAGCTCTTGATGCCACTGTTGGGAAGCATTGCATGGAAAACAAATTTTTTTCTACGCACACACAAGATCTATCCATGGAGATGCATAGCTACGAGAGGGGGAGAGCATCTACATACCCTTGTAGACCGCTAAGCGGAAGCATTTATCAACACGATTGATGTAGTCGTACACCTTCATGATCCGTTCCGATCAAGCACCGAACGTACGGCACCTCCGCATTCAGCACATGTTCAGCTCGATGACGTCCTCGCCTTCTTGATCCAGCAAGAGGGCGAAGTAGTAGATGAGTTCTGGCAGCACGACGGTGTGGTGACGGTGGTGGTGAAACTATTTCCGTAGGGCTTCTCCAAGCACAAACAGATTTAGAGCGGAGTATGAACTAGAGGGAGAGGGGGCACCGACACACGGCTTGATGAATTGTGGTGTGTGGCACCCCATCTCCTCCTCTCATATATATAGGTGGAGGGGGAGGGGAGGCAGCCTAGGGTGCGCCCCAAGGGGGGTCGACAGCTGCCCTAGGGCGCCTGCCAAGGCGCCCCCTTCCATATTTGGCGCGTGGGGGGGGGGGGGAGGAAAGGGGGGCCGATGGCCCCTAGGGCGCATCCCCTTCTTTCTTCCTTGCATGGAGAAAGGCAGGAGGGGCCGGCCCCTCCTCCTTCCTTCCTAGGGGGGGCTGGCGCGCTCCCCTCCTTTTAGCCTGTTAGGCCCAGCAACTCCCCGTGGCCTTCCGGAATCCCTTCTGGTGATCCGATAATTATCCGGTGTATTCCGGAACCATTCTGGAGACCGAATACTATCATCCTATATATCAATCTTTACCTCTGAACCACTCTGGAGCTCCTCATCATGTCCGTGATCTCATCCTGGACTCCGAACAACATTCGGTCACCAACATACATAACTCATATATTACTATATCGTCAACGAACGTTAAACGTGCGGACCCTACGGGTTCGAGAGTGATGTAGACATGACCGAGACGCTTCTCCAGTCAATAACCAATAGCGGGACCGGATGCCCATATTGGTTCCTACATATTCTACGAAGATCTTTATCGATCGAACCTTTATGACAACATACGTAGTTCCTTTTGTCGGTCGATATGTTACTTGCTCGAGATTCGATCGTCTGTATCTCCATACCTAGTTCAATATCGTTACCAACAAGTCTCTTTACTCATTTCGTAATACATCATCTTGTAACTAACTCCTTAGTCACTTTGCTTGCAAGCTTCTTGTGATGCTGTATTACCGAGAGGGCCCAGAGATACCTTTCCGTCATACGGAATTACAAATCCCAATCTCGATCCATGCCAAATCAACAGACACCTTCGGAGATACCTGTAGAGCACCTTTATGATCACCTAGTTACGAAGTGACATTTGATACACACAAGGCATTCCTCTGGAGTCCGGGAGTTGCATGATCTCATGGTCAAAGGAACATGTATTTGACATGAAGAAAGCAGTAGCAATAAACTGAACGATCATATGCTATGCTAACGGATTGGTCTTGTCCATCACATCATTCTCCTAATGATGTGATCCTGTTATCAAACGACAACTCATGTCTATGGTCAGGAAACCTTAACCATCTTTTGATCAACGAGCTAGTCTAGTAGAGGCTTACTAGGGACTTGGTATTTGTTTATGTATTCACACATGTATTTAAGTTTCCGATCAATACAATTATAGCATGAATAATAAATCTTTATCATGATTAAGGAAATATAATAATAACCACTTTATTATTGCCTCTAGGGCATATTTCCAACAGAGCTTTCAGTGGGGGAGCATTCCCATCGACGATGAGGTGCCTACGGTGACTTCGTAAATCTCAAGATGATATGCCGACTTAGTCTCTCGAAGGTGCTCATAGGGATAGGGTGTGCGTGTGTGCGTCCATAGGGGTGAGTGTATTCGCGTGTGTATGAGCGTTTGCGTGTGCACTGTGTTAAAAAAAGAGCTAGTTGGTCCTTCGGATCAAAGGCTAACAACTTCTTCAAGAGTAAGAAGTTGGAATTTCAGACCCAAGTAAACACATTTATCATGTAAACAAAAAATATATTCCCCCAACCCCCACCCGAATTTAGTACCATACATGAGAAATTGTTTGCATTTAAGGTTTGCTTATAAGACTCGTCATTAAGTCTAATGAATGGACATTTTACGAGGAAACAAAGGATTTTCCTATCAGCACCTCATAAAATGTTACGCACAATGCTCTAAATGTCAATGGCTGTTATATACTGCATTTTGCGGTGAACAAAATCTGAAATAGATTAAGAGCATGTGTAAAAGTTACTATTGAAGAGGACAGTTGTCCAGTATTTGTGTAGAACACATAATGAACAGATATTAATATCAAAGCTTTTCTTTTCAAAAATAGTTTAAGATGTGATGTGCTAAATCTACCACGACGTGTTTTCGATGCTACGTTAAAAAATGATCTGAAATGATTTCGTTATGATAAGAGGCAAGTAGCCTCTTTGTCGTTAAAAAAATTGCTTACCTATGCTTTGAGGGAATCACATTTGGCGAGCCTCTTGGGTACCTAACCTTCGAGAACTATACACACAATTCATGATATTCTATTCCCTGAAAGATCATACATGAAACTAACAATGCCTAAACTTCTGCTAATGGGTGTGCAAGAACAAAATATAAGAATAATGAAAAAAAGAACAATATGTCAGTATACATAACACAAAATATAGGGATCTAGGCGTCTGACACATGACTGGTTGATCTGATCAATATCCAGAAGAATTGCTGCCATCTTAATGAACCTATCTTAAATATTGATTCCAACTAGCAGTCTGCCAGTTCTCTTTAAGTGTGTAAAACAATGATCCCCAAAATGGATACTACAACAAGATGTTCATGAAAAAAGTACGGGTAAAAGGGCCAGATGCAAGAGTTGAAGAAACTGGAGTACATAATAAGCATCTCCAAGCCTGTAGATTTAGCAGAAAAGTAAAACATACAACACATACATCTAAGAATTTAGTTCTTGTACATGATAACAACCACATGGATAACTATTAGGAGGAAGATAATACCTGCAAAGTGAAGGGTTGAAAGTCTTATGAGGTTGTCAGGACGAAAGGTGTTAATCAACAAAAGTTGTGCAACATCTGGATTATAACTTACATTGGTCAATGAGTCATTACTCATTAGGCACCAATGAAGAATTTCTACAAGTTCAACATCCAAATTCTAAAGATCAACATGATCGTTTGCTTTTTTCATTCAAGGGATTTCTAGAAGAGTCATGACGATCGTAGACCACTCTTTGTGGGTGTGAACACATAAGAGAGACATAGAAAATTTGTAATAAGAATAAGATGAGGTATGCAATAAAATTTTAGGCTACCGATACGTTTAAATTTTCACCTATGAAGATTAATCCCAAACCAACTTTAATAGCAACTATGCAAAAAAAAATGTGCCAATGCAAAATGAATGTAACTAGACTCAATGACACAAAGATAAGAAAGGCACCTACTGACTTCCTGGTTGGTTCCCTAGCAGCGCCTTTTTATAGCCATATAGCTAGGCTTCGATGCTCCTTTAGGTCATGCACCCAGATCCCAAGGGATATCAATCCTGAGTGTATGGCTTACCTATGATCAAGTTTTCGACCACCTCATAGCAACGTTGGTCCGAGTCATACTCGCTTATGGTGTAATAAGTACTCGCTCCTTTGCGAATATCGATGCACCAAGCGTAGTGTCCATGTCTCTTCATTTATCTGCAATGAGAGGGTTAGAGAGTTGCATAAATTTAAGATCTTACCATGGCTATCGTTGTGGGTGAACTCTTCATAATTTCCCCTATGATTCACCCTTCGAAGATTTCAACTCTAACCCATATTTATCGATGACTTTAGAAAGTTCATTTGGAAAATGATAGGAATCAAAGTCCACTCAAGAATTTTTATCTAGGATCCGAGAATCATTTGATTCATCACTAGACAGGGGGTCTTTTGTGAAGAGTGCGTCCTTTTCTTCAATTTCAAGTCCCGCGAAAGATACGTTTCTTCCAAGGTGGCAGCAATACACTCCGGAGCATTAATCACTAGTACATTATTGCAGAAGTTATCTGTGAAGAAACAGTTAATAGGATGCAACTGTTAGTAAGCGCTATTAAGCATAGTGCACCCTCCCCGATGATCTCCCATTCGACGTATAACCTAATAGACACCCATATAAAGCACAAGTTCTATGACCTCCATTTTCCCCGAAGAGGAAGGGTGAAGCAATATAGTAGTGGATAGTATTTTCTAGAGTAGAGAACCAAGGTTATCGAACCAATAGGAGAACCACGCAAACACCCGTCAATAGTACCTACACACACAAGAGCAAATACGTGCACCCAACGCGGGCAAGAGGGTTGTCAATCCCCCTGTACTCGTTAATTGCAAGGATCAAATCTGGTAATAGGTGATAGATAAATTGCAAAGTAATATAAAATAAAGAAAATTGCAGCAAGGTATTTTCGGTTTTTGTAATATGATTAAAGTAGACCTGGGGGCCATAGTTTTCGCTAGAGGCTTCTCTCTCATAAAGATAGCATACAGTGGTTAGAAAAATTACTATTGGGCAATTGATAGAAAAGCGCATAGTTATGACGTTATTCATGGCATGATCATGCATGTAGGCATTACGTCCGTGACAGGTAGACCGACTCCTTCCTGCATCTACTACTATTACTCCACTTCGAGAGTGCTTCTATGCTTGCCTCTCTACGTATTAAATTCATAACAAACAGAGTAATGCATGAGGTATCACTATTGGGAAAGGGCTTATAGGTGAACCCTAATGAGTGGCGGGCAGGGTTTGTCACCTGCCACAGCTAATTTTGAAAACTAGCAGCGGCGGGTAAGAAACAACGCTCGCCACAACTATAAGCTCAACTATGGCGAGCAAAATTCAGACCCCGCCACTGGTACAATCATCCGGACGAGACTTGTTTGACTCATCTGTGACGAGCTCCACCAGTTGCCTGCCACAGGTAGATGACACATCAGTGGCGAGCAGTCGCAAACATCCGCCACTACATATATTTGCAGGATGCCAAAATTTAGCCGAACATAGCTTTGGCGGGTCCTCTGCATTGCCCGCCACAGTTATTTAACATAACTCTGGCGGGCGTTTTCTTTTGCTCACCACACTCTATTTTTCCCGCGCGGGCTGCTATCCACGTCACTTATGGGTGGCGGGCTTGCCGCGGCGCCCGCTAGTGATAAGCTCGCATGCAGTGTATGTGTCCAGCTTGTTCAGTACCCCTCTCCCTAATTTCTTCTTCCTCTGCCACAACACCCTCTTCCTCTTCCTGTTCCTCCGACTCCTATCACCATTGTCATCCACCACATCTCTCTCTTCTTGACTTTACGCGACCGATCGGAGAGAGATGAGGAGACATGTTTTAGGTGAGAATTATTTGTGTATGTACGTATGAGCATGCATGCATATATACTTGATTGTTGATGTGTGGTGTGGTGGACGTGTTGGGCGATTCAACTTTCTGTTGATCGCATGCTTTTGTTGAAAAAATTCAGGGAATACAAATGAGTGCCAAATCTGGTTGAAATGTTGATTAATTTTCCTTTCGTCTAGTTTGTGTCACTCAATATGTTCATTTTTTAGCAAAGGTCATGCCGAATTTTTAAATTTTCCATATTCTTAGATCAAACAGTAATCTATTACATTATGTACGTATGTTGCAGGTTTTCGCGTCGAATGATGGATCGTAGTTGGATGTACTCCATACTACGGGCATCCAATGATTTTGTTAATGGTTTGATAGGGTTCTTAAAGTTTGCGGAGGAACATGTTAGGAAAAGGGGTTCAAAGAAAATATGTTGTCCGTGTGTTGTTTGCGAGAATGATGTTATGTACACAATTGAATCGGGAGAGTTGCATAAGCACTTGTTGGCTAGTGGTTTCATGCTCGGTTATACGACATGGAAAAGTCATGGTGAGGATGGGAAGTCATGTGAAGGTGCAGAACATGACGAGGAACAAGAATGGATGATGGATGGACATGATGAACAATTTGACGATGATGAATACGACGAGTCCGGTGAAGAGTCCGACAAAAGTGAGGAGGCCGAAATGGAGGAGGCAATCATCTAGGGCAAATTGGCGGGAATGGTGCACGATGAACACATGCAAGAGTTGATCGTGAAAGAGACTAGAACCAAGGCAGCTTCTCGTAGAGAGGCTACCAAACTAGCGACTCTTGTGAAGGACTCAACAACTCCTTTGTATGCTGGTTGCAAGGAAAAACACACCCGCCAAAGTGTCACGATGAATCTTATGCACATTAAGGCAAAAAAGAAATAGCACAGACACTTCCGTCGATATGAATTTGAAGTATTTGCATGATGTTCTGCCTGAAGGCAACGTGTTGCCAAAAAGTATCGATGAGGCAAGGAAGGTATTGTGTCCTCTTGACATGGAGCCGGTAAAGTACCATGCGTGCAAAAATGACTGCGTCATTTACCGGAACGAGTACTCCAACCTAACAAGGTGTCCAACATGCAATTTTCTCCGGTTCAAGCAGGGAAACAACAGTCGGGAAGACAATGATGATGATAGAGCACCCGCTAGCGGTACCCCTTATAAGGTTGTATGGTACTTTCCAATCATTCCACGCCTGAAGCGTTTGTATGCAAACAAGAAGCAGTCAAAGCTTATGCTTTGGCATTCTACGAGGAAGAGGGGTGACAGAGTTATTAAACACGTTGCAGATGGTCAGTAGTGGAAAGCAATCGATGACGAGTTCCCTCATTTTAGTGGAGATGATAGGAATGTTAGGTTGGGCTATAGTGTGGATGGTCTAAATCCCTTTAGTAACCAAAACAACATGCACAACACTTGGCCTGTGGTTGTCTGCATCTACAACCTTCCCCTGTGGGTGTGCATGAAGAGAAAGTATCTACACATGGTCATGCTAATTCAAGGGCCAAGCCAACCGGGCAGTGATCTGGACTTGTATCTGCAACTTCTGAAGGAGGAGCTAGAAATTTTATGGGAAGATGAGGGGGTGCGGACATATGACGCTAAAACGGGTACGTATTTCCCTATGAAAGCTGTGCTGCTCAGGACAGTGCAGGACTATCCGGCATACGGTTATTATTCGGGTCAGGTTTGCCACAGGAACTGCACATGTGTTAGGTGAATGGATGAAACCCATTCTCTATATCTGAAGGCCTCTCATAAAACAGCTTACATGGGGCATAGAAGATGGCTGGATAAAAATGATGAACGGAGAAACAGAGAAGATTTGTTTGATAACACAAAAGAAAAGCGAGGGAAGCCATGCAAGAGGAGTGGAATAGAAATCCTACAAATGCCGAACAACTGGTAAGAGTGTCCAGAGCCTGGAAAGAAACATAAGAGAGTGCAGCCACTGTTATAAGTATGGAAAATACGGTGTCCATTTTGGGACTTGGAGTATTGGAAGTATCTCGCCACGCCCCATTGTATCGATGTCATGCATATCGCGAAGAATGTTTGCAAGAGTTTGGTTGCCACCATTTTGAACATCCCAGACAAGAAAAAGATACATGGAGCTCAAGAAAAGACCTAGAATCACTTAAAATAAGGTCGAATTTGTTGGGTTCTACGGTAGGGTGCGTCGACTGCAAATTAAAATTTTCCTACGCGCAGAACAACCAAGATCATGCTACGGGAGATGGATCACTAATTGTTACCACTAGACGCGCAGTGCCATGCAAAGGAAGAAGAGTTGGGGCAGCGCGTCCGCGCGGATCGTCTCCTCCTCGTCCAATCTCCCTTGAACAGCTGGTCATCTGATCCCCCGCACAAGTACGCTGGAGCGGCGCAGGTGCACCGCCTCTAACAGTATCCGCGCATGCAGGAGGAACACCGTGCGGCGGACTGGTAGGTCCGATCACACAGTCGGAGGCGAGTGGAGGTGGCTATTCGCAACACATGCAAAGCCCTAGTGACAGCTCCGAAGCGATCAACCAAATGAGTGTACCGCACCTCCACTATATATAGGCGTCCGTCGCGGGCTCAACACTTGGGCCTCCCACAGACCCTAAAGCCCTAAATCTGTTCGGCCTAGATCCGAGTCAGAGTAGGATCACATCTGACTCTTGGAGTCCGATCCGGCCTCATAGGTTCCTTCCCTTAAGCGCGCGACCCCTTAGGTTCAAGTCAGCTTGGTCGCAGGTTGGATCACCTCCGACCTGCTCGGTTGGTAGCGGCCTCTAGCAAGGCATGCCGACCACCAAGTAGACAATGAAGCCGGTTGGTGAACCTGTACACCATGTCACACTTCTGTTCCCTTTGCCACATGATATATGTTGTCGGGCTCAAGGCGAGTTTGTCATCCTTGTGCTAGCCCGACCTCTTTCTCGTTCCAGTGATGCCAACCACTAACAAGATTATCTCATAATCCCTGTCGCATGGCCATGCTTATCTTGGTCGGATCACACAGGGGCCTAGAGTATATCTCTCCTGATCGGAGGGGCAAATCCCATCTTGCTCGACCATGTCTCGCAGCATGGGTCTGGACAAGCCCGAAACCTACCTTTATAACTACCCAGTCACGGAGTAGCATTTGGTTGGCCCAAAGCAGGTCTGTCACCATCCCGAGTAGATGCGCCAGCTCAGGTCTTAGGACATAGAACGTATGTTGTACTAGAGACTCACAGATGACATATCGCTGCGTCTCATAGTTGGGTCTGTCCGACTCGGACCATATCTCAACTTGGATCCGACTATGCTGAATCCGACCAGATCCTTCCGAGTACATATTATTCGGTTAGCATCCAATTCTCCATGGCTAGTGAGACCAAGCCATCGACCGTGTCATATGCTAGTCTAGTCGGCTGCACATCCACACAACCCTTTCTTCTAGGGACCTTTTAGGACAGTCATCATACAATGCATAGTCCCACAAACAAGTCACGTACTTGCCGATACACATCATTGATAATGTCCAAGGACTATCTTTATTCATAAACACATAGGAAATATCATCATACATGATTGCCTCTAGGGCATATCTCCAAGAGTCTCCCACTTGCACTAGCGTCAATCAAATAGACATCGTATGCCCATAGCTCTAACGTGCCCCTCATGCTTGGGTTGTGGAAGCGGCTTAGTCAACGGATCCGCAACATTTGCATCCGTGTGAATTTTGCATAACTCTACACCACCACTCTTTACGATTTTTCGTATCAGGTGATATTTCCGATCTATGTGTCTAGTCTTGTGGTGATTCCTCCACTTGTGCGATGGCACTAGAATTATCACAATAAAGGTCCAACGGTTTTACTGTGGCCGGGAAAATACCAAGATCATCCAGAAAGTTTCGAATCCAAACACCCTCCTTTGCAGCTTCACAAGCCGCAATGTATTCGGCTTCTGTGGTAGAATCGGCCACCGTATCTTGCTTGGAACTCGTCCAGCTCACTGCTCCTCCGTTCAGGACGTACACGAATCCGGACTGTGATCGACAATCATCTCTGTCGGTTTAGAAACTAGCATCGGCGTAACCCTTTACAACGAGCTCTTCCTCACCTCCATAAACTAGAAAAATTTCCTTAGTCCTTTTCAGGTACTTCAGAATATTCTTCACCGCTGCCCAGTGACTCTCACATGGGTTGGCCTGATATCTGCTTGTTAGGCTTATTGCAAAAGCAACATCAGGCCTTGTACATATCATGGCATACATGATGGATCCGATTGCCAAGGCATACAGAATCCTACTCATCCTGCTTCGCTGATTAGATGTCGAAGGACTCTGAGTCTCGCTTAGCCTTATACCATGTGAGAGGGGCAAGAACCCTTTCTTCGCCTCACTCATGTTGAACCGCTTCAACACTTTATCTATGTACGTGCTCTAGCTTAACCCGAGCAGGCTCCTCGATCTATCTCTATAGATCTTAATGCCCAATATGTAAACTGCTTCACCGAGGTCCTTCATCGAAAACTTGCCATTCAATGACTCCTTGACCGAGTTCAACATCGAAACATCATTTCCGATCAGTAGTATGTCATCCTGTTGGTGTACACAAACAGGGGTATTTGTTTCCCCTTGACTGGTGCTCATACTTGTATGGCCTCCTGGGCAAACTGACCCTGCCGGGCGTATCAAGCTCAAGAAGATCAAGTCAACATAGAAGTCCTCAGGAAAGGCCTCCCTTGCCGGGCAAGCGAGCTCGGCAGGGTCGAAGCCACGCATGGGGGCCGAGACCAGTTTGCCCCAGCAAGGCTTCCGGGGCCGCCAAGCTCAGAACCCGCCAGGCTCCTCGTAGGCAGACCCCCGCCAAGACGCTACCACTCCACCTCATCACACGCAAGTCATTAATCAGCGCGGTGGCAAGCCCTCAAGTAACTAGGTGGATCCTGTCAGGCATGTGGCAACATGGTGAAGAGGCGATTAGCTTTATTGACACCCGTCCAGAAGGCATGTCATGCTAATAAGGAGAAGATGGATAGGTGGCGCGGCAGGCTTGCCGGGCTTGAACCTCAGCATGACACCTATCATGTGCATTTAATACACTTTGTCCTAACTACCAGAGTTAGGTATGATAGCCCTGTTAGCTATCTAATCATACTCAAATGACTTTTTTGCCACTATGGTCTCCCCTTAAACTATAAAAGGAGGCCCGAGACAACCTTGCAAGGGGTTCAATTTTTAAACCCCATAGCACTTGTACGCGCGCGCTGCTCTCCCTGAGGCCTCCTTGCCGGGCTTGAGCTCGCCGTGTCTTCGTGTTCCTCCGAATCAATCCACCACAGCAGGAGTAGGGTTTTACGCTGCAAAGCGGCCCGAACCTGGGTAAAAAAGTGCTGTCATCGTCGCGCTGCCCCTGTTGTTTCTGCTCTTTGTACAATGTGACCGTCCCTGTGCTGAACCACAAAGGGGCACCCATGCCCCATAGGTGACCGGGCTTCCACGCCGACATCTTTGGCACACCAGATAGGGGGAGTCACTTGTGCGAACCTGAAGCAACAGCCAACGCGTTGATCTTCGTCATCCTTCTGCGTCGGCATTTGATCCCATGAAGAAGAGCGGAGTGGCGGCACCGTTCCCAGCTTTGAAGGTCCCTTCATCCGCGGATACAGGCGCCGCGGGCTCCGCGGCCACGATGAACGGAGTGGGCGCCACGGGTGGAGCAATCACTATAGTGCGGCTGTGACTCCCGCCGCGGCCTTCTCCCAACATGGAACACAACAACAGCAATGCAGAGGCGGATGACCAGATTGTCGATAAGCCACACCCATCGGCGTGGGCGTTCACCTTGCGGAGATGAATGTTCGGCTAAGCCGCGGGCCGTGGCAAATCCATCGGGTCTCCGCCCAAATCTGCGGAGCAGCATTGTTGCAGAAGAGAATCGCGGCAAGACATATTCATCTTAACCCGGCAAGTCTCGCCACACGTCGCGGTACACTGCAATCATATTGCATGTGGATTAAATACCAACTTCTGTGTGTGAGGCTTCCAAGGAAAGGAAGGGTTCACGCCTCCGCAACAGTGGCAACTGCAAGATTAAGAAAATATAAATTGTGAAACCTTTCTGGTTTTGGACTCTTTTATTTATCTCTTGCAACTCCTTTAGTTTAAACCCTGACACTTGCATGAGATATCCGTAACGCGAAGGGACTCTTCCGTGATCGCTTGCGTCCTCGTCTGTTTCGATTCAGCTCAACAGTCCAGGCAGCCGCATTGAGAACGTCGAAGGGAAACTTGCCGATGGTGGCTATGCTTGCAGAATGCTGGGGGTCCGCCCCCCCCCCCCACAGCAACACAACTAGTGCCCGCCCCGGCAAGCTCCCAGCATGCGTAGGATCCGTAATCACACAAGATCAATGGGAAGATAAACTTAAAGGATAGCATCAATTCATACAACTACTTAAGAGTACTATTATATCCCAGGAAATAGCAAGGCCTATCATAAGGCCAAAATGTGTCTTCTTGTTTGACAGCGTTACAGCAAATAGAGCAAGAGAAAATAGTCCTGGCGGCCTCCTTGGACCCGGGGCACTCGAAGAACCTTGTCGGCGAGGGGCCAGACAACTTGTGCAACAGCAGAGGTGTCCGTCCCGGCCGACAGCTTCTTGAAGGCGTCGGAGAGATCGATGTCAGGATGACGTTGTGCAAAGTTGACGAGGATAGTGAATATGGCGTCCCGAGCAAACTTCCGGGACTCACTGGCGAAGCAAGCAGATATGTCGTCCTCATACGTCTTCAGTCCGTCAATGAGACCCTTAAAGAAGTGTGTCAGCTTGACGCTTGGGGCTTCATGCTCACTGACGGAGAAAGTCCAACTCTTCATGTTCATCTTGGCGATCTGGGAGGAGATGCGCTCGGCTATGTTGACCATACTCTTTGACCAGAGGTCATACAGATCAACTTGGTCCTTAAGCTTGAGCTCTGCATCCTTCTGGAGAGTTCCTGTAGTATTGACTTCTTCCGTCAAGACCCTCTCTTGGTCCTTGGCCTGCTCAAGATCCTTCTTCAGGGTGGTGAGCTTGGTGTTCAAATCCTCAATGGTACTAGAGGCAGTTTTCAGATCCTAGTCCTTGGATGCAAGCTGTGATTGCAGCCCTTCTAGCATGGTGGCTGCCTTCCGCGCTTCTTCCCGGAGAACCTCTGCCTCTTTCCCGTTCCCGGCAAGCTCTTCTTCCAATTTCCCCATTTGGGTTTCAAGCTCTGTTTTGGCTTCGGAGGCTACGGCAAGGTGATACGTCTCCAACGTATCTATAATTTTTGATTGTTCCATGCTATTATATTATTTGTTTTGGATGTTTTATATGCATTAATATGCTATTTTATATTATTTTTGGGACTAACTTATTAACCTAGAGCCTAGTGGCAGTTTCTGTTTTTTCCTTGTTTTTGAGTTTTACAGAAAAGGAATGCCAAACGGAGTCCAAATGGCATAAAACTTTCGCGATGATCTTTCTTGGACCAGAAGACACACGTAGGACTTGGAGAGGAAGGCAAAAGTGTCCCGAGGGCTCCACAAGCCCTCAGGGCGCGCCCTAGGGGGGGCGTCCCCTGGCTTGTGGGCCCCACGGGAGTCCTCCAACCCTAATCTTTGGCCTATAAATTCAGAAATATTCCCAAACCACCAGAAGCGTCCACCAAAATACTTTTCCGCCACCATAACCTTCTGTACCCGTGAGATCCCATCTTGGGGCCTTTTCCGGCATCCTGCCAGAGGGGGATTCGATCATGGAGGGCTTCTACATCAACTCTATTGCCCTTTCGATGAAGCGTGAGTAGTTTACCATAGACCTACGGGTCCGTAGCTAGTAGCTAGATGGCTTCTTCTCTCTCTTTGATCCTCAATACCATGTTCTCCTTGTTGTTCTTGGAGATCTATCCGATATAATACTCTTTTGCGGTGTGTTTGTCGAGATCCGATGAATTGTGGATTTATGATTAGTTTATCTATGAATATTATTTGAATCTTCTCTGAATTCTTATATGCATGATTTGATATCTTTGTATTTCTCTTCGAATTATCGGTTTGGTTTGGCCAACTAGATTGGTTCTTCTTGCAATGGCAGAGGTGCTTAGTTTTGGGTTCAATTTTGCGGTGTCCTCACCCAGTGACAGTAGGGGTAGCGAGGCACGTATTGTATTGTTGCCATCAAGGGTAAAAAGATGGGGTTTTCATCATATTGCTTGAGTTTATCCCTCTACATCATGTCATCTTACTTAAGGCGTTACTCCGTTCTTATGAACTTAATACTCTAGATGCATGCTAGATAGCGGTCGATGTGTGGAGTAATAGTAGTAGATGCAGAATCATTTCGGTCTACTTGACACGGACATGATGCCTATATTCATAATCATTGCCTTGGATATCGTCATAACTTTGCGCTTTTCTATCAATTGCTCGACAGTAATTTGTTCACCCACCGTATTACTTGCCTTCAAGAGAGAAGCCTCTAGTGAAACCTATGGCCCCCGGGTCTATTTTTCATCATATATTTTCAGATCTATAAACCAAAAAACCCAAAAATACCTTGCTGCAATTTATTTACTTTTATTTTGTTTTATGTTTTAGTAAGCTTTTATATCTATAGCTATCAAATCTCACCTTTGCAAGTGATCGTGAAGGGATTGACAACCCCTTTATCGCGTTGGGTGCAAGTGTTTGATTATTTGTGCAGGTGCATAGATTGGAGACTTGCATGTATCTCCTACTGGATTGATACCTTGGTTCTTAACTGAGGGAAATACTTATCTCTACTTTGCAGCATCACCCTTTCCTCTTCAAGGGAAAAACCACCATGCTCAAGAAGTAGCAGGAAGAATTTCTGGCGCCGTTGCCGGGGAGATCTACATCAAGCCTACCAAGTACCCACCATAAACTCTCATCTCTTGCATTACATTATTTGCCATTTGCCTCTCGTTTTCCTCTCCCCCACTTCTAAAACGATTTTAGAAAAACACAAAGAGATTTGCCTTTTTATTCGCCCTTTTTCCGTTCGTCTTTTCATTTGCTTTTCATTTGCTCGTTTGTTAGATTGGTTTGTTGCCATCATGTCTGAATCTGGGGAGGTTATCATTGAGAATTTTGAGAATATTGCTAGCATAAACCTTGAGGAAAAACTTGATGCTTGTTCTTTAGATCACGAAACTGAAACCCCTCCTAATTATAAAGCAAAAACTTTTCATGTGGGAGATGGTAATATCATTGGGAAAAGTGTTATTCAGGAATTCTTTGATTGTACGAGAACAATGCCTATTCATAAGAGATCTATTCTTCTTGATACAAATTGCTATGCGGATGCTATTGTCATGCTTGTTGATAAATTTGAAAGAAAATTTGTCCACATCCATCCTGCTTTGCAAAAGGTGTTTTATGAACTCCCCAATATTAATCATCCTAAAGCCAAAAAGATTGCAACTATCATCCTTATGTGGGAATTTGATTTTATAGTACAAGAGGCTAGGGAGATTTTTACTTTCTATAATAAAGATATCGAACAACCTCCGATTGAAGAAGTTCTCCATGATAAAGAAACTTTGCGTAGCTTGGAATCTAGAGATTATCAATCTTACAGTGACAATCTTAAAAGGAGAGTTCCCTACTCCGAAATTACCCAAACTGTCTACCTTGAAACTTATGATAAATTTGATTGGATAACTAGGGGAATTTATGTAGGATTTAATGATGATTGGTTATAAGAGATGATTAGGGAACCCATTAAAAATGAGATACGTGTTTTATATGATGATATTTATGGTGATGATCCAGACTATGGGTCTATGAATGTCAATGTCACTAATCAGAGTCATTTTCATTAATTGATTTCACCTTCTATAAAGGAAAGAAAAGAAAACAAAGATTTACTAAGAAAAGTTTTGGAAGATTTGATCAATAAAGAGTTGCATGACAATACCTAGATCTATGTTTTATGCCTAGCTAGGGGCGTTTTACAATAGCGCTTGTTGGGAGGCAACCCAATTTTATTTTTATGTTTTTGTTTTTGGTTCTGTTTTTCAATAAATACACATTATTACCTCTGTAGTAATTGTGTTTTGGTTTTTTAATTAGTGTTTGAGCCAAGTAAGACCTTTGGGATGGCTTACGGTGATAGTTGATTTGATCTTGCTGAAAAACAGAAACTTTTGCATCCAGTAACCGAATTGTTTAAATTCACTGAAGCATGTAAAACCCCTGAATTTTTTAAACAAGATTTATATACAAATTTCCTCTGTTTTACTAAGTTTTCGCAATTTCTGTAGTTACAGAATTATGAGAACAATTCAGATCTTCGAAGACTGTTCTGTTTTTGACAGATTCTGTTTTCTATGTGTTATTTGCTTATTTTGATGAATCTATGGGTAGTATCGGGGGGTATGAACCATGTAAAAGTTGGAATACAGTAGATATTACACCAATATAAATAAATAATGAGTTCACAACAGTACCAAAAAGTGGTGATTTATTTTCTTATACTAACGGATCTCATGAGTTTTCTATTGAGTTTTGTGTTGTGAAGTTTTCAAGTTTTGGGTAAAGATTTGATGGACTATGGAATAAGGAGTGGCAAGATCCTAAGCTTGGGGATGCCCAAGGCACACCAAGGTAATATTCAAGGACAACCAAGCATCTAAGCTTGGGTATGCCCCGGATGGCATCCCCTCTTTCGTCTTCGTCTATCGGTAAATTTACTTGAGGCTATAATTTTATTCACCGCATGATATGTGTTTTGCTTAGAGCGTCTTGTATGATATGAGTCTTTGCTTTTTAGTTTGCCACAATCATCCTTGCTGTACCCACCTTTTGATAGGGACACACATGAATCGTGAATTTATTAGAATACTCTATGTGCTTTACTTATATCTTTTGAGCTAGGCAATTTTGCTCGAGTGCTTCACTTATATCTTTTTAGAGCACGGCGGTGGCTTTATTTTATAGAAATTATTGAACTCTCATGCTTCACTTATATTATTTTGAGAGTCTCTCTAAACAGCATGGTAATTTGCTTAGGTTATGAATTTAGTCCTAATATGATGGGCATCCAAGAGGGATATAATAAAAACTTTCATATAAAGAGCATTGAATACTATGAGAAGTTTGATTCCTTATGATTGTTTTGAGATATAAAGATGGTGATATTAGAGTCATGCTAGTGAGTAATTGTGGATTGGTAGAAATACTTGTGTTAAAGTTTGTGATTCCCGTAGCATGCACGTATGGTGAACCGTTATGTGATGCAGTCGGAGCATGATTTAGTTATTGATTGTCTTCCTTATGACTGGCGGTCGGGGACGAGCGATGGTCTTTTCCTACCAATCTATCCCCCTAGGAGCATGCGTGTAGTACTTTGTTTTGATAGCTAATAGACTTTTGCAATAAGTATGTGAGTTCTTTATGGCTAATGTTGAGTCCATGGATTATACGCGCTCTCACCCTTCCACCATTGCTAGCCTCTCTAGTACCGCGCAACTTTCGCCGGTCCACTACACCCACCATATACCCTTCCTCAAAACAGCCACCATACCTACCTATTATGGCATTTCCATTGCCATTCTGGGATATATTGCCATGCAACTTCCACCGTTTCGTTTATTATGACACGCTCCATCATTGTCATATTGCTTTGCATGATCATGTAGTTGACATAGTATTTGTGGCAAGGCCACCGTTCATATTTTTTATACATGTCTCTCTTGATCATTGCACATCCCGGTACACCGCCAGAGGCATTCATATAGAGTCATATTTTTGTTCTAGTATCGAGTTGTAATTCTTGAGTTGTAAGTAAATAAAAGTGTGATGATCATCATTATTAGAGCATTGTCCCATGTGAGGAAAGGATTATGGAAGCTATGATTCCCTCACAAGTTGGATGAGTCTCCGGACTTAAAAAAAATAAAAGAGGCCAAAAGAAGCCCAAACAAAAAAAAGAGAAAAGAGAAAAAAGAGAGAAAAGAGAGAAGGGGCAATGCTACTATCCTTTTACCACACTTGTGCTTCAAAGTAGCACCATGATCTTCATGATAGAGAGTCTCCTATGTTGTCACTTTCATATACTAGTGGGAATTTTTCATTATAGAACTTGGCTTGTATGTTCCAATGATGGGCTTCCTCAAATTACCCTAGGTCTTCGTAAGCAAGCGAGTTGGATGCACACCCACTTAGTTTCTTTTTGAGTTTTCATAAACTTATAGCTCTAGTGCATCGTTGCATGGCAATCCCTACTCACTCACATTGATATCTATTGATGAGCATCTCCATAGCCCGTTGATATGCCTAGTTGATGTGAGACTATCTCCTTCTTTTTGTCTTCTCCACAACCACCATATTCTATTCCACCTATAGTGCTATATCCATGGCTCACGCTCATGTATTGCGTGAAAGTTGAAAAAGTTTGAGAACATCAAAAGTATGAAACAATTTCTTGGCTAGTCATTGGGGTTGTGCATGATTTAATACTTTGTGTGATGAAGATGGAGCATAGCCAGACTATATGATTTTGTAGGGTTAACTTTCTTTGGCCATGTTATTTTGAGAAGACATGATTGCTTTATTAGTATGCTTGAAGTATTATTGTTTTTATGTCAATATTAAACTTTTGTTTTGAATCTTATGGATCTGAATATTCATGCCACAATAAATAAAATTACATGGATACATATGTTAGGTAGCATTCCACATCAAAAAATTTATTTTTATCATTTACCTACTTGAGGACGAGCATGAATTAAGCTTGGGGATGCTTGATACGTCTCCAACGTATCTATATTCTTTAATTGTTCCATGCTATTATATTATCTATTTTGGATGTTTTATATGCGTTAATATGCTATTTTATATTATTTTTGGGACTAACTTATTAACCTAGAGCCCAGTGCCAGTTTTTGTTTTTTCCTTGTTTTTGAGTTTTACAGAAAAGGAATACCAAACGGAGTCTAAACGGAATAAAACTTTCGCGATGATTTTTCTTGGACCAGAAGACACATGTAGGACTTGGAGAGGAAGGCAGAAGAGTTTCGAGGGCTCCACAAGCCCTCAGGGCGCGCCCTAGGGGGGGCGTCCCCTGGCTTGTGGGCCCCACGGGAGTCCTCCAACCCTAATCTTTGGCCTAGAAATTCAGAAATATTCCCAAACGACCAGAAGCATCCACCAAAATGCTTTTCCGCCGCCGTAACCTTCTGTACCCGTGAGATCCCATCTTGGGGCCTTTTCCGGCATCCTGCCGGAGGGGGATTCGATCACAGAGGGCTTCTACATGAACTCTATTGCCCTTCCGATGAAGCGTGAGAAGTTTACCACAGACCTACGGGTCCATAGCTAGTAGCTAGATGGCTTCTTCTCTCTCTTTGATCCTTAATACCATGTTCTCCTCGTTGTTCTTGGAGATCTATCCGATGTAATATTCTTTTGCGGTGTGTTTGTCGAGATCCGATGTATTGTGGATTTATGATCAGTTTATCTATGAATATTATTTGAATATTCTCTAAATTCTTATATGCATGACTTGATATCTTTGTATTTCTCTTCGAATTATCGGTTTGGTTTGGCCAACTAGATTGGTTCTTCTTGCAATGGGAGAGGTGCTTAGTTTTGGGATCAATCTTGCGGTGTCCTCATCCAGTGACAGTAGGGGTAGCGAGGCACGTATTGTATTGTTGCCATCAAGGGTAAAAAGATGGGGTTTTCATCATATTGCTTGAGTTTATCCCTCTACATCATGTCATCTTACTTAAGGCGTTACTCCGTTCTTATGAACTTAAGACTCTAGATGCATGCTGTTTAGCGCTCTATGTGTGGAGTAATAGTAGTAGATGCAGAATCATTTCAGTCTACTTGACACGGACGTGATGCCTGTATTCATAATCATTTCCTTGGATATCATCATAACTTTGCGCTTTTCTATCAATTGCTCGACAGTAATTTGTTCACCCACCATATTATTTACCTTCAAGAGAGAAGCCTCTAGTAACCTATGGCCCCCGGGTCTATTTTCCATCATATATTTTCGGATCTATAAACCAAAAAACCCAAAAATACCTTGCTGCAATTTATTTACTTTTATTTTGTTTTACGTTTTAGTAAGCTTTTATATCTATCTCTATCAGATCTCACCTTTGCAAGTGACCGTGAAGGGATTGTCAACCCCTTTATCGCGTTGGGTGCAAGTGTTTGATTGTTTGTGCAGGTGGATAGATTGGAGACTTGCGTGTTTCTCCTACTGGATTGATACCTTGGTTCTTAACCGAGGGAAATACTTATCTCTACTTGCTGCATCACCCTTTCCTCTTCAAGGGAAAAACCAACGCAAGCTCAAGAAGTAGCACAAGGTTATCGGAGACCTCTTTGAGTTTAGCTGCCGTGTCTTGGTTCTGCGCGTCGATGGCTTTCTTGTGGCCGTCCTCCAGATCCTTGACCCACTGCTGAATAAGGCATTCCAGCTCATCATCTTTTCCGTGAAGAGTGTCAGCCAGAGCCTACTCATGGGCGGCAAGATCTTTGGCTTTAGCGTTGAGCTCCGCCTCGCGCTCCTTCAGCCTGCCGTCACGAGCTCTTGCCCTTTCCGCAGCAGCAACCATTTTCTCCTCCTTGTCCCTGAGTTCGCAGGATTGGTCATTATACCAAGTGCACAATTCTTCTGCCTTGTCCTTCAGCTACTGAGTGGCCACACACTGGGCCCTGTGTTCTTCCTGAACTGCCTACTACCTCTGACCATACCTCTCTTGCACATCCTTGAGCCCGGCAACCACTGTCTCCAGAAAAACCAAGTCCTTGGAACAGTCGATGGGATAACTTGCTTCTTTGGCTCTTTGGGTCAAGGGAGCCAGGATGCAGCTAAACGCCTCGTTAAAGTTCACCCTGGCGAGGATTGAAGAGCTGGGGGCTGTCGGAGCAGGATGGGCCAAGATCACCGCCAAGCTGCTTGCCGGGAAAGTCACCCTCATGTTTGAAGCATCACTCTTGAGGGGTGCTTTCTCCTCGACATCCATGATGGGGTCAGGTATGCTGCCAGGGATTTCCTCCGTTCCTTCTGGGGCTTCATGGATATCCCTGGGGGCTTCTGTGTGCCCCTCTTCAGTGGCAATCTTGAGGGCCTCCGCAGCGGCATCCTTCCCTATGTCAGCCACCTCCTCGAAAAGTTCCCTCTCTTCAAGAACGGGGGCTGTGAAGGAAGTTGGAGGCAAGAAAGATGTGAGACACAGAAGCTCAACCCCAGAATCATGAAGACAAAAAGTTTTAGATGAAGGTTAAAAAACAAGTGATTTACCTGCTGACGGCTGTTGAGAAGAAACTTCTCCTTCCCCGGCAGCGCTTGTTGCTGACAGGCGACTGGCATCCACTTCCTCCACGGGGGTGGCCTCGGCACGAACGGACCCAGCGATGGAAGCCTTTGCCGGTGAACCCCCTCCTTGGGTATCGCTTGTGGGGGGAGCTGGAGTGGCCGCCGCTTGCTGCTGGGTTTCCCCTTGGTGGCCTCCACTGGCCCCCTTGGCAGGCGACAGGAGAGAAACTTTAGCATGCTCGCCGGCGAACGAGGTATGTCCCATGCCTTCATGCAGTGGACTGGCCCGAGGGCTGAGTACGGCATCATCCATGGCATCCTTTGCCGGCTCAACGCCTAATGCCGAGCCCAGCTCCACTGTCGATCTGGCCCGTTTGGCCCATTGTGCAAGGGTCTCTTCGTCTCTGTCAAGACCAACAACACAAGATCAGTTGGGAATCAAATGAAAAACAGAAAAGCAATCAAGAAAAGCAAAGTTCTTCCTCACTCTGGGTCGTCGAGCATGGCATCCATCTCGTACACTAGGGGCGGGGGTGATTCCCTAGCCCTCTTGAGTGGCGATGGGGTCCTGCTCGCTGCTGGGACCGGGCTTGATGGCGGCGTGGGGTCAACACCCTTCACAACCCATTGCCGGGAAGGTGGTGTCAGGGCTCGAGTGAGGCGGGCTGAATGGCGGCGAGCTGTCTCCTCTTTGTTGCCCCTGGCAGTCGTCTTCTTCACCTTGGGCCTAGACCTTGACAAAGACGCGACCACCGGCTCTCGGCTCCCTCTCTTGCAAAGCTGTCACTTCTGCTCTGGAGCCTGGGGGCCCGCTTCAAGTCCTTCGTCCTCTTGGGGCGCTTCGGCCCCCTCTGCCCCGACAGTCTCTGCCCCGACAGCTTCTGTCGCGGCAACCGTGGCCCCTAACGCCTCAAGCTCAGCAATCTCTTCATCAATACGCTCCTCATCTGAGGAATTCCCATCATCGTCATCGCTGGCTACCCCGACAGCCTTGATCCTTCGGGCTTCTTCAAGCCGACTGAGTATGTACTCTTGCTCTTCTTCAGTTGTGCCCTTGGTGAAGTCCATCTCCTTCCTGGTGGGCCTCTCCTCTAAGCTAGAGGCCCAGTCCATCTCATCCTCCAAGCTGGGCAGTGGCCAATCTTCCTTGACTCCATTGGCATTGCAGTCTGGCATCCACTTGAGGATCTTGTCTATAGGAGAATTGATGTGCAATGGGACAATCCTTGCTGTCAAGTGGAAGGTACCGGCCTTGTGGAACAGTTGCTCACACAACCAGGCATGGCTCATGACTGTCAAGTTATTGGCAACGCTAGGGTAAAGCCGCATCCAGTCCGCGGCATTCTTGTACTCCCAAGAAAAACGATCCCTCCTCTGCAGTGGTGCAATGCGGCGCCGGAGGAAGTCAGCTCCCACATGCTCAATGGTGAGCCCAACAGCTTTGAGGCGGGCGATTCTGTTCAATGTTGGGTGAAGATTCTCGTCAGTGGCGCCCAGGTCACTCCAGTCCTTGCCGCACACCACACATTTAGTCCGCGGCAAGCAGAACGGAGGAGCCTCTGGGTCCTTAATCCAGCACCAATCGCCCCTCCATTCCTCCCACTTGCCGCAAAGTTGCCCTCCAAGATAATCCCAATCTTCTCTCCTCCCCCGTGGAATCCATGATATATTCCCCGAAAGGGATTTGTCCTCAATGCGGGGGATATAGAAGTGGCAGAATAAATCCACGTTGGGGGTGACTCCCACAAAATTCTCGCAGAAATGGGAAAACACCGCCATGCTCGTCAGCGCATTGGGCCCGAAATCCAGCAGGCAGAACCCAAAGGCATACATCATAGCACTCAAGAAATCAGAGAAGGGGGGAGAAAGCCCGTAGTAAAAGTAGGCGCAGAAAAAGGGATACGAATCCGTTGGAATCTTGGGTCCATCAGGAAGAACAATTGGTTCTCCGTGACCTTTGGTTTTCCTCCCCCACATATAGGCATACCTTTGGATCAAGGTATTGCCATCCAAGTCTGACGGCGAGAAATCCACATTCTCCTGCCACCGCTGAACCAGCTCCTCCGCCTCTTTCTTCTTTTCTTCTGCTTTTGGATCTTTGGGCTTGGCCACCCGTTTTCCCTTTACGACGCTCTTCTTGCACCACATTTCCTTGAGCAGAGGGAAGGGAGAGATCTGGTGTGGTATGAAGAGGGATGGTGGTGGTGGGAGCTGTTTCTGTCGCAAGGAAGAAGATGAAGCGAGAGGGGCAAAGGGTGTGAATGAGCAGCGCTCCTTCGTGTCTGCCCTGTTTTATTGGGACCACGCGAGGGAGCTGGCTCTCCACTATTCCCCCTGCAAAACCGCCTTTAATAGGCACACTACCCAGTAACTGCTACAAACCCACGATTCCACGACCCACAGTAACTGCGTCGGATGGACATGTGATTTACAGGTCAGTAAAATAATCAATGCATGGACATTGGATTTTTGCCCCGTGTCTGTGCACTGTTTGGGCCTAACCCAATGACGCCCGCGGCATGTATGGTTCAGGCCTGGGGGCTACTATCGGTGTACACAAACAAAGGTATTTGTTTCCCCTTGACTGGTGCATAGACTTGTATGGCCTCCCGGGCAAACTGACCCTGCCGGGCGTATCAAGCTCAAGAAGATCAAGTCAACATAGAAGTCCTTAGGAAAGGCCTCCCTTGCCGGGCAGGCGAGCTCGACAGGGTTAAAGCCACGCATGAGGGCCGAGACCAGTTTGCCCCGGCAAGGCTTCCGGGGCCGCCAAGCTCAGAACCCGTCAGGCTCCTCGCAGGCAGATCCCCGCCAAGACGCCACCACTCCACCTCATCACACGCGAGTCATTAATCAGCGCGGTGTCAAGCCCTCAAGTAACTAGGTGGATCCTGCGAGGCACGTGATAGCATGGAGAAGAGGCGAATTGACACCCGTCCAGAAGGCGTGTCATGCTAATAAGGAGAAGATGGATAAGTGGCGCGGCAGGATTGCCGGGCTTCAACCTCAGCATGACACCTAGCAGGTGCATTTAATGCACTTTGTCCTAACTGCCAGAGTTAGGTATGATAGCCCTGTTAGCTATCTAATCATACTCAAATGACTGTTTTGCCACTGTGGTCACCCCTGAAACTATAAAAGGAGGCTCGAGGCAACCTAGCAAGGGGTTTGATTTTTAGATCCCATAGCACTTGTACGCGCGTGCTGCTCTCCCCGAGGCCTCCTTGGCGGGCTTGAGCTCTCCGTGTCTTCGTGTTCCTTCGAATCAATCCACCACAGTAGGAGTAGGGTTTTACGCTGCAAAGCGACCCCAACCTGGGTAAAAGAAAGCTGTCATCGTCGCGCTGCCCCTATCGTTTCTGCTCTTTCTACAATGTGACCGTCCCCTTGCCGAACCACAAAGGGGCACCCATGCCCCATAGGTGATCATGCTTCCACGCCGACACATCCACATAAAGATGATTTGAGTGGAAAGCAACTTGGGGAAGGCTAGAAATCAAGAATCTTGTGGTAGGAGTGGAATATCTTGATCACAACACATGAGTAGGTGGTTATCTCTCAGAAAATGAAAGCTGGAAGTGTAGGCACGTTCTGATGGCTCTCTCACAAATGGAGAAGGGGGTGGAGGGGTATATATAGCCTCCACAGAAAATCCAACTGCTACACACATTTGACCCAACTCGGTCAGACCGAATAGAAGAACTCGGTGAGACCGATTTAGTTCAAAATGTGAATGTTAGGAATCTCGGTGGGACCGACTGGAACAACTCCGTGGGACCGATGTGCTAGGGCTAGGGCAAAACCTCATCTCGATGGTGCCAATTGCGTGAACTCAGTGAGACTGATTTCAGCAAAGAGCAAACAGAGAGTTGTTCAAGCAAACTCGGTGTGACCGATTGCTCATTTCGATGAGACCGAAATGTTACAAAAGGGAAACAGAGAGTTTGCAAGGCCAACTTGGTGAGACCGAGATCCGTATTGGTGTGATTGAATCGTTAGGGTTTCTGGCAGTGGTTATGTCAAATGAACTCGGTGGCACCAGATAGAAAGAATCGGTGGGGCCGAGTTTGACTTTTGGTTTTGGACATATTTGGAATGAGAAAGTGGTTGAGGGCTTTGAAGCAATATCACTAAGCATTTTGAGAAAGTAGACCATTAAGCAACACCTCATCCCCTTTTAATAGTATTGGCTTTCCTATGGACTCAATGTGATCTTGGATCACTAAAATAGAAATGAAGAGTCTTGAGCTTTTGCCAATATGTGTCCTTAGCATTTTGAAGGGGTTCCACATCCTCTTGTCCTTACCACGCCATTGTTGAACTTGTCTGAAATACACTAGATAAAAGCATTAGTCCAACAAGAGATATGTTGACATTAATTACCAAAATCACCCAGGGAGCACTTGTGCTTTCAATCTCCCCCTTTTTGGTAATTGATGACAACATACATCAAAGCTTTAGATAAAAGATATGCAGAGTAATAGGTAAAGCTTTGGAGAAACATGTAACATGCATAAGCTCCCCCTACATGTATGCAATCATGTGAAGTTAGAATATAAGAACATGTGAATGCATAATCATGACAGAGCAAGCAAAGAGTTACATGTATCTTGGCTATATGCATCAGAGCAAATGATGTGGTTAAGGAGTGTACCTCCATGTTTATGAATCCTTCTTGCAAACAATATGTACATCAGCAAGAGATCATCATGCACATGAGTGTGATGCATATACTTACCTTGTGGTCTTGAGCTGGCTTTGGAAAGAGGCTTGAGAAAACAAGGTTAGATAACACAAGAACACTCTAAGTAAAGCAGTTTTAAGGAACCACCAGAGTACCATGACTGGGATGACATGTAATGGGTGAGTACTAAGTACTTCATTTATATATTGACATGTCCCCAAAGATCTAAAGATATGCAATGAATTCCAAAGATTTTTCTCCCCTAGACATGGACTCTTTCTCCCCCTGAATCTAATATTGGATAATGGGAGAAGGTAGGGTGAGAGAAAATCAGAGCAAGAAAGGGTAATATTAACCACAATCAGAGCAACAAACATATTGACATGTCTTTCCCCTCTTAAAGACATGTGACTTCTCTCCTCTTTTGATAACAAGCATCTGTAGAAGAGCCTTAGATGTGCTCATTTGATAAGCTTTGATGGTCTCTCTCCCCCTTTGACATCAATTTCCAAGAAGGGAACTTTTGGATTATGAGCCAAAAAGGTGTGGTCCTCGAGAGTCACTACAAAGCAACAGGTAGTCTGAGATGCTGATAGAGGACAGAATCATTGAGTGGAGCTGAAGGAAATAGGGAATAAGAAATGGCAAAACATTTTCTCAGAGTTGAATCGGTGACACCGATTGTTTTCCGTCGGTGACGCCGAGATACCAGAGTCACAGACAGTCCCGATCGGTGAGACCGAATCAGTCCATGTCGGTTGTACCGATGAACTATTCACGAGGTGACCTTGTGCTTCGGTTGAGCCGATGGGTTTGGATCAGAGGGACCGAGTTCAACACAGAGTAAAGATTTTGTCAACTCAGCTCACTTGGCAAATGAAATATCACAAGGATTAGCAAGGAATTAATCAGAAAGATTTGCAATGAATTAACAACAAGGTCACAAAAGAAAATCAAAAAATAGATCTAGATGAAGGTTTTTGTTTTGTTCTAGAGGGAGACATAAAAACAGGAAAAATCATGCAAATGAAAAATCAACTAAGCAAAAGAACACTAGAGAACTTCATCTACAAAAGGGGTTGGCGACACAGTCACCTATGTTAGAGTATATTGACTTAGGAGTCAAGTGAGATCACTTGATCATAGGTCATACTCATCGTTTAAGCTCAAAATGCGGTTACCATTTTTTGTTTAAGCATTTTGATGTATTCACATCTTGTTGAGTTGCTTTGACTCATGACTTGGGGCAAAGCTTCTCTAAGATGGAATGACATACCTTGGGTTGTGGTGTTGATCTTGATCATGTAGTTGAACTTGCGTAGGATGCTCAAGGTTGATGTTATCCATCAAGAGTTGGGAGCACCACTAGTAATTTGAGTTCATTTTCCTACATGGGTTAGTCTTGCAAGGAAGAGCACTTCACTACAAAAAAAAGACACATCCGTGACATTTTGGGCTGAACAATTTTTTTTCTGTCATGCTTATGACACTTCTATGACGATAATTGTGACAAAAGCACGTATCATCATAGATGTGGTGGGCTCCTACTTCTATGACAAAAAATCATGACAGACAATGGGCTATTCGTCCTGGGCGGGCCGGGGACGCACCTGCATGACATTCTTTGGGCCGTCCATGATGGAAAAAAAATCATGGTAGAAGCGAGGGCGAGGAAACTATCGGGGAGTTCCCGGTTACGGTGGGTGGTCGGGGCCGAGCGTTGCACGGAGGTTTGCGCATTTCTCTCATACACGTACGCGCGTGTGTGCGAGGCGTTGGGCTCTAACTGAACCCGAGCGAGGCATTTGCTTATTGAACCCGAGCGATTGCACTAGCTACGCGGGTTACTGAACCCGAGCGATCGATCGATCCCTTGGCTGTTAACTAAACCCGATCGAGCGATTCCTTCGCTACTACTGCTAACTGAAGCCGATCAAACCTGCTGCCTCTTGATGAACTGTGACCGTTGTTGGGGGTTGGATGAACAGTTCCCGGTGGGGGTTGGATGAATAGGACCCCGTGGTAGTAGTAGTAGGCCGTTGCCGTTGGATGAACAGGACCCCGATCGAGAGGAGGCCGCCACACCCAAGCCGATTGGGGTGGATGAACAGGACCCCGTGGAGGGCTGGTTGAACAGTAGCCGGTGGAGGCGACCCCGTGGATGAACAGTAGCTAGTGGAGGCAGGAGGAAGTCGACGGTGGATGAAAAGTAGCAGGTGGAGGCTGGAGGAAGTCAATGGTGGATGAACAGTAGCCCGTGGAGGCTGGAGCGAGGCAGTAGCCGTGGATCAACAGTAGCCCGTGGAGTCCCGTTTTGCGGTACGCCACGCCCCTCCCAATGAACAGGACCCCGTTTCGATCGTAGGCGCTCGAACACAAGTCCGTTTCCTCCATTTTGCGGTACGCCACACACCTCCAGATCAACAGCACCCCGTTTCGACCGTAGAAGCTCGAACACAAGTCCGTTTCCTCCGTACTGCGGTACGCCAGACCCCGTTTCGGCTGTTCCGTCCAAGCCGGTTGGCTCCCGATGAACACGATGCATTCCGACCCAGTCTGTTGCCTCCCGATGAACAGGACGCTGTTTATCCATTCTGACCCAGCCGGTTGGCTTCCGATGAACAGGACACCGTTGCTGCCGTCCGTAGCCTCTCCATGTACACGAGCCCTGGCCGTACGTATGCGTGAGTAGGCGTTCGAGACCCCGCCCGTATGTACATACGTGGCCGTATTTTTTGGCATGTGCCAGTACGTACGTGTACATGGTTTAGAAGGGACTGCCTGAACTGCTACATCGGGGGCTCTACTACTACACGTGTCGCTGCTTGCTCGGCCACGGTTCATCATTGCCGAGAGACCGATCGACCGGTATGTACGTACACATTCGCGATAATGCTACGTACGCTTCGATCGGGTGGGTCCCAGCTATTAGGGAGGATAAGGACGCACTTCCTTGCGTGCGAAGATATAGCTGGTGGGTCCCAGCTGTCATGGGGAAGAATCATTTTTTTGCCCGTAATATGACGCACTTCCTTGCGTGCAAAGATGTAGCTGGTGGGTCCATCTGTCAGCCTCACCGCGTAGAGTCCTCTTCCGATGGCTGTCGTTCATTGACCATGTTGATCACGCCGCGCGAACAACACCAAGGCGGTGGATGACGGTGAGGCCTAGGAAGGGAACGACGCGGAGCCAGGGAAGACGAGGCAGGTGGATGCCCACGTGGAGGGGAGTACGAGGGTTCACTGGTTCGGCTGCGGTGTGAGGCTGCCGTCGCCGGAGAATAACAGGAGGTGTTGGTGAGTAGAGGAATGGCCTGGACGGCGATGGGAGTAGGGTGGGTCGGTGAGTCCTGCGCGGCAGCATAGCCGGCCACGGGAGGCGGTAGCAGGCGGTACCACCGGCGGTGGTTTGGGCAGCTGAAGCAAGAATATCCGAGATTGAAGAAGCACAACATCCGTTGGATGGACATCCAACGGCCACTGCTGCTAGAATCGTGTGTTGACTATAAGTCGACAAAGCCTTGCGTACGCGTCAACTTACTAGGCCCACAAGTGTGTGGCAGAGAACATATAGCCCATTTGCAATTTGTAATAATGTACAACCCATTTTTGAATTCTAATGGAATTTACTACAACCCATTTACAGTTTGTTAAAATACAGCCCATTTTCTAGCCAGGACAACGATTAATAATTTCAACCAACCACTCAAAACAGAATTCAATAAAATTTCCCACATTTTGATGGGATCCGAAATATTTTTATCCTGAAATTTCGAGTCAGATTAAATATAATTTCAAAATAAATTTGTATTACGTAAAAATCCAACGAAATATTGCGCGCGCAACAAGTAATGAAATTAAAATTTTCAAAATCCAAAAATAATATTTTTTTTAACTAATTACGTGTTTGGTGCATTTTTTTATAGTTACAGCCCAGTTTTTATAATTACATCCCATTTATTATTTCTTAAAGCCCATTTTCTTGTTAAGCTTAATGTATCCCTCCTAGGAAAGATTTGCAGCCCAGCGGGGCGGAGAATAACAAGTTGACCTGGGCTGGGTATTCCTTAAAAAAAAGTATAGCTGGGCTAGCCATTTTCACCTTGAAAAAAATTAATATCTGGGCTGGATATTTGGTCGACATAAAATAATAGCCTGGGCTAGACGGGTCACAGCCTGCCCAGTTGATACCCTGCTTCTCTGAACAATAACAATAACATCGCTCAAGAAAAACTCTGCTCACACCTAAAAAACACAAATACTGCTCGAGCTGCTGGGTCCGAGCTGTCGGCCGCTCCTTGTGCAATTCTCTCGTTTATTGATTATATAGGTTGACAATGGTGTGGGACCGTGATGTCAGGAAACCAGGAGGAAGCAAAAAAAAATTATAGTTGTATATAATAAGGAGGCACTTGCGTATGTGCGGCTATGGTCCTGGTGGGTCCCCACTGTCATCCTCTCCAAGTTAAGTCATCTCCTGATTTCTCATGTTCGTTGACCATGTTGACAACGCGAGACGGCGGCGCCACAGCGAGCGCAACAACTCGAAGGACGACGGAGAGGGCCTCGCGGGCCCTACAAATGGTCTGATACATCGCTCGCTGCTCATTCAGGAAGCCATGATCATAGGGCCACATGTCCGTGATGGCATTGTTGTTCGCTTGTTCGCCGGCGATTCGTCCTTCCGTGAGCCGGTGCTCATTGAGGAGACGGAGGTTGCAGCACAGGTCCTCCTGCACTGGTAGCTATTTCGCCATTAGGGCGTCGAAGTGCGGCCGCACCTGCTCTATGGTGAACACGGCATGAACCGGCTTGGGCGGTGGCGCCGGCTCTTGGTCGGAAGCCACGCCCATTGTCTGATTGTCGTCGCTGAGCTCGGCGAGCTCGCTGGCGAGCCAGCATGTCCGGCTGCTGGACCAGACCACTGTCAAGCACGAGTCTTATTGCCCTGGCCCACACATACACCCTCCCTCGCCCGCGCGCGCTTTCCGCCCAAAACTGTCAGCACCGCCCGCGTGCTTCCCGGTGCAGGCGATTGCTCCATGTTCAAATGACACAAGTGCCGTCCATCCGTCCGTCTGCCGCCCACATTAATGATACGTGGTTGCCGAGGCGGCTACTCCGGCACCACCCGTCCGTCCCTCTGCCGCCCACCATTGCTATATAAACTGTTGCGCCGGCCATAGCCGCAGTCATCCGCCTCCGTTTCCTTTCTCCTGTCCACACCACTCCCACCATGGCTTCCTCGCGCTCCAGTGCTCTTTGGGATGGGCGGACGACAGACCAGAAGGAGATGGCAGCCACTGCTGCCGACTGGCTGGCCGACAGGCAGCCGGAGGACGACGACGTCCCAATGGAGAACGTGGTAGTCGACGATCTGGTGCCTACCCTGTGCTCCGCGCCACCCTCGCTGGTGCATTGCACCATGACCATCGGCGAGGCCCGTGCCCAATACATGGAAATGTTGAGGCAGAAGCATGAGGAGCAGTTCCGAGAGGCGCAGGCCGACGCTGCCTACAACCACCATGTCCTCCAGGAGCACCTGTAGGCGGAGGAGTAGATCGCCGCGGAGCGGGCGGAGCAGGAGGCGCTGCTCGAGTCGTACCGCTCCGCTTGCAAGAGCCGCCTCGCACGCTGGCGGTACCGCATGCGGGTGGCGGAGGTTGTGGCCGCCTACAAAGAGGGCGATGAAGCGGGTGAGGCGCTGTTTGGCGAGACCGACGACGATGCGGAGGACAATGCCAGCTCCGCCGGCACCAAGGCGGAGGACTTCGCCGGCTTTGGTGAGGCCCTGCTCCGCCGAGGCCCCACCCCACCAACAACGAGGCAGAGGACATCGCCGGCTCCACCGAGGCCCCACCCTGCCGGCAACGAGGGGGGGGGAGGGGTTTCCCTCGCTCCGCCGAGGCGCTGCCCCGCCAGCAACAAGACAGAGGACATCGCCGGCTCCATCGAGGCCCCGCCCCGCCGCCAACGAGGCCGCGCCGCATAGAAAACGAGGAAGAGTAGAACACGGTAGGTCGCTGCCGCTCGGGTCCATGTAAGGCCACCGCTGCTACCCTCCAGTTGAAGCCAAGCTTGGAGGGTTAAACATTGACGGCCAATTAGCTTCTTGGTGGCGACGTGGAGTCGGAGAGCTGATCTAGAGAAGAAGCTTCTATTCGGCTCAGCCGGACACGGGAAATGGGCGCCGGAGATCATAGATTAGGTTAATTAATTATACCTCCAGTGCACCCCTTTTTAGTTGAAGAATGTATGAAATGTAATGAAATCTGGCATGTTTATATGAAATCCGGCCGTGTATGAATGAATTTAGTTCGATTAGTTCGAATTCTTGTATCACTGGCATTGGATGAACATGCAGAACAATACGTACTAGCATTAATCTCAGGACGCATGGTGATCACCTCGTTTACAGCAGTTTCACACGTACACAAAGTTTGAGCAGCTTTTTAGCGTGCTTGTACATTGCAATCAAACTCACAGGCCTGGCAATTCATAGAGAACATTCAAAACAATCAATGATTATGCATCTCAATGATTCACACGTCAGAGCCAATATTTACTTCACAACTAAAGAATAAAGAAAAATCGATCGATGCTGCTGACGGCAAAGGGCGTCCCATTCCAAAATATCAAACGGATGTCTTCTTGCTAACATCAATGAGCAAAATTTGAGAAGGTTGTCCATTCCAAAATATCAAATGCGTGTCTTTTTGCGTACATCAATGAGCAAACTTTGACAAGGTTTTTCCATTCCAAAATATCAAATGCTTTTTGCGTACATCAATGAGCAAACTTTGACAAGGTTTTCCCATTCCAAAATATCAAATGCCTATGGTTTTGGGATGGGCCGGGTTTGCCATCAGTTCGGACATTGACATGTCACCTCGTGCTAAATAAACCAACTGTTCTTTTTGTGCAGTTCCACTAAAATCAACCAACTTGGCGCGTAGCTTGTATGATTTCGCCTTTATATGTTGCAAGGCCTTGAACATATCGGCACCTCCTTTCTTGTAGCTAATTTTGTGGCTGGAGGTGGAAATGAATGATTCGAGAACATTCGATGTATTGTGCATGATGAAGTATAATGGAGGGCAGGAACCATCAGAACATTTTGTGCAGATCCCATTGAAATCAAGCTGAGCATCCCTGTTCACATAAATATAAAAAAGTGATTAGTACAAAGAAAACTGTATTATGAATTTACAGTTTAAACAGGCAACCTACATGATCCATGCAGAGCACATATTTAAAAAAATAGAACTCACTAGAAAGAATCCTAAAACAACATCGTATTGGCCATCACAGCAACAAAGATGGAGATCTATGAGTCCTTCTGAGCTGAAGTTAGTTTGTTCTTGTGGGCAGTAATGTAACCATCCTTCAACTGCTCCTCCTGATAAGAAGAGAGGCTTGGCTTCTTCATCCTGGCATAATCGGAACTAGGCACTTCATGTACTCCATATTCTTCTTCAGAGGAGGATGATCCTGTTGTGCAAAGACAAGAGAACAACTAAATGCTAGCATCCCTGTTTGCTCGAAAAAAAGGAAAGGAAATATTTAAAACAACCATTACATTAACAATGGGAGTAACGGATGAAATGTATAGTCACAAAGAGATGCATCCTCATTATCCTCATAGGAAATGATATGATACCAAACATAGCAGCTCAACTTGAACTGTATTATTACTTAGTTTTATCAGTGGCTATAACGGTGGCAAACCGGTGCCTCAATTTATTAGCAGCCTTAGATTAACATGCGAAACAATACCACTTTCTCATGACAGTAGCTAAACAGTAGCACAACACCAATAGAGATGAAAAAGCTCGATCATATGGATGAAATCCATGGGCGGTACCAACCTTTTTCAGGAGGCTTATTGTGTAGAGCATGCAGATGAAGCACTTCTCCGGAACCATCCGTTATTATCTACTGTGGTTGCCATGCTTACTATAAACTCCTCGATTAGTTTAATGTTTCCAACATCTTATTATGCAGTTCCACTAAAATATATGTTATCTTCAAACAAGATCCCTATTTGCACAAGTAGAGATAATTACATATTACATTAAGAGTGGCATCAAATCACAGTGGCAAAACAATTAGGATGCAAAACTATATCATTACTTGTGTCATCACAGTTCCAGTGCTTCATTACAGCACCGGGAGTTGATTTTTGTTCCTTTTCCGCTTGTTCTTCCCCTTCATCACTTGGTTCAATAACATACAAGCTTCGCCTTCAATGTAAGATTTGGCATTTCAATTAGGGAGCACAAGTATAGCACTAAACAACAACATTACTTTTCTGATGACAGTAGCAATATATAGGCCAACAGTTGCGAAATATCATTATCTTACCCTAGTGGGATATTACGGTGCACATACAGATTGGAAGTCTAGTCTCCTTTTGTGTAGTTCACTAAAATCAAGCAACATTACCGTATAAGTAGTCAAACATATGAAAGCACACTGCACAATCATGTGGAAGAAGGCCAGTACTGACTTGTCATGACGCGGAATTCAAACAAGTCACAAGAAGAAGATCTGAAACAAATTTGCCAACACGGATAGGAAGTCATATCTCCTCTTGTGCAGTTCCACTAAGATCAAGCAATCAAGCAACGTTGTCGGTGTGACAATTTGGTTGAACTGCACAAAACACTCTTAAAACAAAAGTGTTTTGTGCAGTGCAACAAAAGGTCGCAATAGCAACGAGGTGAAGTAGATAACCCTATTTACACAGAGGTGCAAAGGAAACAATTACTGGTCAATAATGGTGGATGACACAGAAGCCCACAAAAAGAAGCATCTAACTTATCTAAATGGGAAAGAAAGCAAGACAGTAGCATTTCTCAAACAGTGGCATTGATTCATATTAATAGAGAGATTATTATAGATGTGTGTACTGCGTTTGTCATTGTTTTCCCTTTTCGACCAACGCAGGTGTTGGATAGCCAGTCTGTACTACTTTCCCCCTTCCTTTCCTCTTTGAACCACGTCCTAGATTCATGCTATACAATTTTCCCCACTACCTCCCTGTTTGATCAAACACCTATATTCGAGTGCAGAAGTGAAAAAAATCCACATGCAGCTAGAGCAATGCATGTGGATTAAGTAAATTATACCTTAAGGTTCTCGGTGTGTGGCTCAGTGGGTGGCCAGAGGCCGATCTGCCCACACTATGTACGACAACGAGGAAGAAGGGGTCAGAGGCCCTCCCGCGCCATCGCTGGGTGAAAGAGAACAGCGGCGTCGGTAGTGTATTCCCTCCCTCGCCGACGGCGACAGCGTTAAGCCTCCTTCCTTCCCCGGTGGATGGGATGCTGTCGGCTCTTTGACCAGCAGTGAGGGGAGAGAGGCCAACGCAGTCTTGTTTAGATCTGGAGAGGGTGAGAGTGTGAAGAGAGCAACTGCAAGCGCTGAGGCTCCATCGTGTATCTCTACTCTTATAAAAGACCGAGTTGGTGACGACGGTGTGCCTGCCATCGTGTAATATAGACCGTCCGATTTATATCTGACGAATAGAAAGCAAACTTTGGCAATTTTGCAAAAAGATACCCACACCTCTATTCACACTTGTAGATATGGACTTCCCTCATTCATCCTTTTCTCTCACAAGATAAACTACTCATACAAATGCATCTTGATGTTCCGTGCAACGCACGGGCATCTTGCTAGTATATATATATATAGTGGAGAGAATGTGAAAAGAGCAAACCCTAGAAAACAAGCGCGGAGGCTGCAGCGTATCTCTACTCTCTATATCTATGTCTCTACTCTTATAAAAAATAGAGTTGGTGACGATGGTGTGCCTGCCATCCTGCAACATAGACCGTCCGATTTATATCTGACGGATAGGAAGGAAACTATGGCAATTTTGCAAAAAGATACCCACACCCCTCTCCACATTTGCAAATAAGGCCTTCCCTCGTTCATCCTTTTCTCCCACAAGATAAACTACTCATACAAATGCATCTTGATGTTCCTGCAACGCACGGGCATCTTCCTAGTATATACTCCTATATAGTTGGAGTGGTTATCTTTTTCTCTCCATAAAAATTGTTTTAAATTGTGCACAAAACGGAACTCTTTATTTAATTTCTCCCTCCATCACAGTTTACAGGGCACGCATCAACAATCTCTTGGACCAAGGTGATTAGTGATTGGACTGAAAAATAGCATCGGGAGTTATACCATGGCGCCCAATTACTGGAGAAATTAATGCATACACACATGCATGGAGTGCTTTCAGTCCACGTACACACATGCATTCATTTATTCCTCCCCGCATACACACCTGCATGGAGAGAAAATTTTGGGCTTGGTTGTGGTTATGATGCCCTAATTAACTGGGCATTAAACCAAACGCGCCTAAAATCCCTCCGGTGGTGGAAATGCATGAGAATTGAAGCGCTCCCTGCAAACTGTGACGGAGGGCAATGCTAATGCGCGAAGAAAATTTAACGCTCGAAGGAGTCAATTCGCAATTAACGCTCCACGCCTCCAGGTCGCACTTACTATCGTTCACGTGTGGTACACGACCCTCCAAAGTGAACAACAACTAAAACTCCATGTCACGTGGAGGCATTGCCATTGTTGTGTGACCCGGTACCCGGACAATCCATGGCAAGGCGCAGTCGCAGGCGGTCGGAATGCTCCAAATCCGGCAGCAGCGTGCGTCAAATCCCGTGGCTGCAGATATAGCGGTTGGCCACCGGTGTATGAACCTGTGTGTGCGTGTGTGTGTTTATTTTTAACAGCGTGTGTGTGTTAGAGAGAGCGACACATCGACCAACAGAGAGATTGTGTGTAGTACTATGATTTAGCCGCGAGAGTCGGTGCATCCTCTCATTTCCGGGCGTCCGGTCGGGACAGCAGCCACGCCCGCTCCTGACCACCCTAGGCCACCCAAACCCCCTCCATCGGCTACCGGCGCTTCCCGCCCGAAATGGTGAGCACTGCTCCAGAGAATCGGTGCCGCATTCATGCCCGTGCAGAGCGGACGCGACCTCTCACTGGCACCTGCGTTGAAGGGAGAAGCGAATTCAACGAAGAGTGATGGTTGCTTCGTCCGTCCAACTTACTGCCGGGTCTATGTGATTTGATGGGTCATTGGTCATTATTACTGAGGTAGTATGAGCGTGCTGAGTCTCAGTTGCACTGTACACTTTACTTTGGTGCATGACACGTGCACCGGATGCTGGATGTCCCATGTTTCGGTGAAAGGAGGTAGAGCGTCTCCACTCTTTACAATTTTCTCCACTCTTACAATGGAGGAGTGTGAAAGCAGCAAAAACACGGCAACTCAATGATTACATGGCCCACCTCACACTATAACCATATTTTCTGGACACCGTGCGACACCTAACTCTTTAGTAGTACATAGTACGTACTGTAATTTCTCAGCGAGATAAATTTGTACAATGCTATAAAGCTTCCAACTTCTGTTTCATGCATCTTGCATCCAAGGTTGCCCCGTTGCAACATTCCATCAAATACAAAGGAGACTAACATGCATGCTATTGCATCTCAATGATTCACAGATCATAGCCAATATGTACTCCCTCCGTTCCAAAATAAGTGTCTCAACTTTATGCCAACTTTAGTACAAAGTTGTACTACTAAAGTTGACACTTATTTTGGAACAGGGACAGCTAAAGAAAAAAATGATCCATGCAGTCCCTAGGCCTTGAACCCTAAACCCTAACCGGGCTTTAATCTGCTCGCGACGTTGAACCTTCCGAAGAAATGAAGTTTGCAACCCTTTGACCATCGGATCATTTTGTGCAGTTTCACTAAAATCGAGCTGAGCATCCCTGTGGCAAAGAAATTGAAGAAGCGTGATTAGATAAGACTAGTGGGACTAGTTGATGAGACATAAACTCATCATAAATATAGTAGAAGCCAGTAGAGGTACGTGCGGGGCAAAGAAGTAGAGAAATATCCACATGCAGTGATGTGGGCAGTTGGGGCAGTGGTGCAAGCCGGCTGTAAAGGAAGTTGTACCTGAGGGATGTCGGGATGTAGCTAGCTTAGAGGAGGGCGGCGGGAGGCGGCAACTGCCCACGTCGCGACAGTGAGCAAGGGACGAAGGCAACCGCATCGGCTTTATGAGAGAGAACGGCGGGGACCCCTGATCGGGACGCGCCGACAGTGGGTTTTCGCCGTCGGCGACGGCGACCGCATCTACACAAAGCATCCACCCCTTCCCTCGGCGGACATGATCCACCTGGATGTTAGAGATGTGGCCACAGTCATTTTGTGCGAGAGAGTGTGAAGAGAGCAACCCCAACAAGCAATCGTGTAGGCTCCTGGCTATGTATATAGTGGAGCGGTTTCTTTTTCTCTCCATATGAACCTATTTATATTGCGTACGTTCATGCATGGTTCCCGACCCTCCATTAAGTGAGTAACTACTACTAGACGCGTCAAATTATCACATGGGCTGCATCATCGTACAGAAATGAGCTCCACCATGTCACGTGTGTGGTTGGGGAAGACGCAAAGAGTGCTACTAGTACAACGTGCGTGGGTGCGTGCACCTCTTCTCTTCGAGCATGGTTATTAAAAGTATAGCCCACTACTCTACCATGCGGTTATTATATGTCACACCCTGATTTTCGGCCCTTTCTTTTTCTTTTGATTTTCTGAGGATTTTGCTTGAGTTTTCCTTTTCTGTGGCTATGTGGTCTGGAAACTGAAGAAGATGACCTCTTCTTTCTTTCCAGAGTGGCTTGTCATCCTCATATCCATCCCAAGACCTTGCCATTTTCATCTTGGCCCAACCCCAATATTATTTTCTTGGGAATATTCCTTTTTCTATTAAAGGAATAATCCTTTTAGCCCTAGGTTGTGAAGCAACCTATATTTCTATCACTCCCAAAATTCCCAAATAATTCTCATAAATTGTTTGGGTCATATCTTCCTCAAATATGGAAAAATATTTCATTTTCCATGTTCCTCATCATGCTCAATTAATTCCTTTTCTATTCTGTCCTAAATGGCAGTTTGTGAAGCAAGTGCCATTTACCTTTGCCCAATTGACCCCAAACTTTTTGGATACCTTTTCATGTCCATATAATTGCCTCATGCCAAAATTCAACTTAATTTGCCTAGTGAATATTCCTGAGCAATTTTTCAAAGTTTCTGTCCGAGGGAATTGTTTGTGAAGGAAGTACTAGCTAGGATGGTCCAAATAAGTTGAAATTTTGCATGGTCCTTCATATGATAAAATAATCACCCTACTCAAGATTTGAGCTCATGCAATGCATCCATGTGAGCTTAGCATCAATTCTTTGTTTCTGTCCAAATTTTCAGTTAGTGAAGCAAGTATATTTTACCTTGCTCCATTACTGCTGAAAATTTCCCTAAGCCTTCTCCTATCCATATAACCTATCTCCACAAGATTTGGTCTCATTTCATCTAGCCATTTTCCCTCGAGATTTTTCCTAAGTTTCTGTCCAGAGATGTGCTCTATGAAGGAAGTACCATTTTGGCTTGGCCAAATGGCATGAAATTTTTATGGCACTCTCATATGACCAAATAATCTTGCCATGTTCGTTTTCAGCCCAAGTCATCACTCCTAGTGAGTGCTTCTTCTTGTTCTTGTTTTTGGACCAATTTATGTAGTTGTAAAGCAACTATATTAAATACTGGTCCAAATCATCTCATAATTCACAGGACTCTTGTCCCTTCTACCCTAAACCTCCCAGACATGAGCTCTGTCCCTTATCTCTTCTCTGATCACCACAGCATCATGCAACAGTTTGCAACAGCAAACTTTCAGAGATGAATCCCATCGATCCAGAGCTCCTTTCTTTGATCCATCACCTCTCTCAGACTCAATGATGCAGGCACTCATCACCAGAAGTATCACAGCAACCCCTCTTGTCCTCATCATGCCAGTCTGTGCGGTGACCACTGTTTTGGCATGCAGTGGGCGCGAGCTGGCCGTCGTTTTGCTTCGGGCCCTCTCCTGCTCAGCGTCTCAGTGTGCACGGGCATGTCTAGCAGCTTCCCCGGGCCGTTGCCGTCCCTCTGGAGCCCTTGCCCCCTCCGTCTTCTTCTCTGGTGAGCCGTCCCCATCGCCACACAGTGCGTGCCCATGGGCATTCGTCGTTTCCTCCTCCGTTTTCTTCTCCCCCGTGCTCCTTGGCCCACTTTGCCCCCGTGAACCCTCCCCTGTTGCTCCCCGTCGTCGTCCGTCGAGCTCGCTGGCGGGTACACGCGTACGCGGCCGTGGCCGAGCTGTGGCCACACGTCCGCGGCGGCACCGCGTTGCCCCGCCTATAAATAGGCCACCCCGAACCTCTCCGAGTATCTCAAGCTCCTCCCCTCACTCCCAGCTCCCTCCATAACCACTCCATCGAGTCGGAGAACCACTCCTCGCCTTCCTCTCCTGCCATGGCCGCCACCTCGGCCACCTCGAATTGGAGCACACCGAGCCTCCTCCCTCCTTTCTGCCACCACCTGAGGTTCTCCCGAGCCCCCCTGGAGCTTCTCCGCCCGTTCCCTCCTCCTCAAGTGAACCGCGATGCCGTGCCCGATCTTGTCCGAAGCCCCCTCCGCCGCGACCCATGTTCTCCTCAACCTCGAGCTCCCCGGCAACTTCCAAGGCCGGGAACGGCTCCGCCTTGTCCTCCTGAGCATCTGGATAGGTCACACGCCTCCTGCGGTGGCCGGACACGCCTGCAGTCGCCGTCGGGGCGGCCGGCCTCACATCTGCTTCGTCCGGTGTGGGAGGAGGAAGAAGAAGCCAGGCAGGCAGGCCCCACCTCCCACGGGACCCACTCGTCAGCCGCACAGCGCGTTGACTTGGACCTACTGAGGTGGATAAGTGAAGGCGTATTCCTACGAATACGTCTTCCACCACCGAAAGCGCCTTTCAGATCTTCTTCGGGCGTAAGTACGCTTCCTCTAGTCTTAAAGCGTATTTTCATCCTCCTTCGGCCAAGAATATGTTTTCTCAGTTAGTAAGCGTATTCTCAGCTTTTACGCTTTCTGTTTTTCAGTCAGGGGCTGGTTTGTGAAGGTTTTATTTGCAGATGGGTCCCTGCAAGAAAAACTATTATAACTTTTTGCTTGTAACTCCGATTGAGGTGAATCCAATGCCCACGTCTTCGTCTCATCGAGCCCATTCTGTTCATATCATTTTCACTATGGTTTGACATACTAGAAATGACCTGATTGCTCTTGCCCCTAATCAGCCCCCTCCGAGGGAGAACCTTTTTCCGGCGATTCCTTCCGCGATCTTTCCGCACTTCTTCCCGGTGTATTCTTCATCCCCAGGCAAGCCACAACACCCACTTGCATGATGGCCATGCAGTAGCCATGGTTTTCAACTTGAATATTTAATAAATGTCTTCTTGTTTTGATACGGTTATCGTTGTTTCGGTGATGCTTATGGATTTGTGTTCACTTTCATGCTATGTTTTTATGCACCTGGTTACCATGTACTAGTTGCTAGTATTTTTGTCGTATGTCATTCTGAGTAGTAGTATAGGTTGGTGTTAGTAATGTTCTTCGTTGCATGACTATGGTCGGTTACGAAGTACCATGGATATGCTTGTTTCTTTGCATCCAGCTGATTATATGCTTACTTGGTAGTATTCTTGATATGTCTTGCTTAGTATTTATTGTTAATGCTAATGGTCATGTTATGCTATGAGTAGTGTTATACCTGTGATGTTCATGCTAGTCAGTATGCCATGCTCATTCGGATATATGCTTTATTGTTGTTGATATGCTTGATGATTATGTTGTACCCCCATGTTTATGTTGATATCATGCATGATAGTTGCATCATGTTATATTGTATGACTCAGCATCATTTGCATTCAAGTTTAGCCGGACTTAAATGAACTTGAATAACTGTTGGTTGAGTCATGGTGCCACCAAATCGATCTGACCAGTGCAACCACATTTGCCTTTTATGGGAGGGTGCTAACTGGGTCTATTGTCATGCCTCTCGCCGGTGCCTCCAAAGAGGGAAGGTTATGCGCGGGCGCTACCTTGGCCGGGTAGGACGACATAAGCCTTGTGTGCCCGTGGTTGGTTTTGAGCTCATGTCCCCGTTTGGGACCGTTTATTGTTTTGCCACGACGGTGGCCGTTGAATGTCTTTGGTAGATATCGGGGCCACCCAAGACTTAGCCCAGAGGGGAGTTGGTCGGATTGGCTGGGAGAGTGCGATGGCAGTAGATTGGTTTTGTCGGAACGCCATTGGTCCACCCGAATGGGAGTGCGAGGCCATGGGTTCCGTGGTGTTGGTACAGTGTGCTAACCTCTGCAGAGTGTGTATTCAATCTATTGATAGCCGCGCCCGCGGATAAGGGCCCAGTTCGTAATCGGTCACACTATGAGTCAACAGTAATAATAATAATGTGCTTAATAACAACCTTGGTTCGATGATGAGTAAGAAATTGGTTGTGATCGAAAGAGGATCACCGTGGTATCGAGGATACCGAATTGTTGGAAAATTGTTGTGTTATGCGAGAGTCAAGGGTAAAGGTCAAGCTCCTTGTGATCATGTAATGATTACTACGGTATTGTAATACCAAGCTTGATTTGATCCTGAGATGATCGTGTGATGTCCGTGATGGTAAGCTTATGCATGTGATGGTTACGAGGTAACCCGAGCAGAGTAAGTTGGTGCATGATAGCGTCATCATGTTGCATGCTAGTATCATCATGTTCATATGTTCATGCCATGCTCATATTGTTCTAGCTGTATCATGTTCATCTTGTTCATGCTATGATTGATCTGATAGTATCATGTTAATCCGTGTTAACCTGTAATTGCCATGCTGCTGTCTATCCGGATTGCTTTTGGTTGCTGTGAGCTTGCAAGTACATTCAATGTACTGACCTGGCGTGTCATGCCAGTTTGCAGGGCATGCCAGATTTGATTGCTTGTTTGCCGTGGATTCCTTGTTTGCGAGCTAGGATAAGCGTTCCAGCCAGAGTCCCTGCGGAGTGGAGTTCATCACCGTCGTCACTGTTCCGCTGCTAGAGTTATTCCGCTGCTTTATGTTGTTCTGCTGCTTCCATGGAGCAACCGTGGCAGGCATAGTGTCGCCGTGCCGATGTAATCCCCTTGTATCCATATAGCTTGTAATAAAGAGCTGATTTGTTCTATGCTAAGTAGTGCTGTATTCCAAAAGACTTCTCCTCGATCTCTGGGCTGGAATGCAGGGCGTTCCGGTTTCTCTGAGCCAGGGTGCCACAAGGCTTGGTATCAGAGCAGGTCTGGCTGTAGGACGCCCTAGCTCGCGCAAGCGTTAGAGTGCGGTAGAGTCTGGTTGGTTTGTTGCATTTGATTGCTGCATTTGTTTGTCGCATAGCATGCATATAGATTAGTATCTGGTCGCTGATAGTTTGATCTTGTGAGTGTAGGTGGTATCGGTTTTGATCCACTACCTGCACCCTCCCTCTTTGCATACCTGCTTTTCGGTGTTTGGCGTCATCTCTGTCCTAGCGGAGTGATGCCTTGGTACCAAGTGTTCGAGACACCATTTGCAGGAGTTATGCTTAGGTATCGTATCGATATCTTATCCTCCATCCACCCATATCGTTTCGGTGATAGACTTGTCTCTATTCCGAATCGTGCCATCCATCTTGCCCCGTTGGCAACCCTTACTGTTCTTAGCTATCAGAAAAGGGCAATGCCAGCAGGCCTTGCTTCTCCACCGCTATCTTATCTCGTCACCCTTTCTTTGGACGTGTACGGTTCCCGTCCGTCCGCTTGATGATGATGTCGTTGTGACATCCGTGTCTCGCTACATGACCACCAAGTCCGTCCTCACCTCCGTATCCATCCAGATGCAACCAGTGTTAAGCCAGCGTTTGGTGTAGCGTTGGTTACGCCAACTCCTTCCGCACATGGATTCACTTTTCGTGCACACCACCACAGCATATTAGACCGTAATACCGGAGTTTCCGCGAGATTTGTGTGCCTAGGTGTGCATGCATATTATTGTTGTGAGTAGCAGTAATATGTGATGATGCTTGATTATTATTATTTGTATGCTTTGTGTGCTTTTGTTTTCGTCGTTTCTTTTGCTTCTTTCTTTGGGCCTTCGGTGTTACATATTTTCCCCTTATTAAAGTTGCTCATCAACCGACACCAAACCCGAAGAATCAGCAAGGAGTTCAAATATTTGGAAACTCAGCTTAACAGTATGGAATTCTCAGCTGACCGCAGTGAAATGAGAAATATCTGATTGTGATGCTGGTAATCAAAGTTTGCATGAGTGTGCACTCCTCACAACAGTACGGATAATCAAGTCTCCCTCAGTGTGCACTCTTCATAGCAGTGATGATCGAATCAGCAAGAAGATAAATTGGGTGCAAGATCGACAGAATATCATCGGTCAAAGGTATCGTTCAGATGCAAGGTTTGATTCTTCTTTGAGGATGATTCTGAAACATGATATAACTGGAAGAAAGCAAGAATGTGCCATGTATTCAACACTCAGAAAGAAGGATAGTCAAGCAAACCCCATTTCATAACAGTAATCAACAGCAGGAATATTAAGATGGCTTCTTCAGTAAGCAATCGCAAAAGCTTCCGGCATAAGTTACCGAGTTTTCCCTAGCAAGTCTTTAAGGGGGGAAGCTTCTGAAGCACGATGCCCCGTCTTCCTCAGCAAGATACTCTCGATGGGTTCCAGCATAAGCCATTCAATCGTCCTCAGTACGGCATTGGTGCAAGATATTACACTGTGAATTGACAGCATATGGCAGTGCATCTCAGAAATCAGATCCACAACAGTTTGGTCAGGAACACGAGCCAGTCTGGACACAAGTGTCTCCCTTAGAAACCAAATGCTCAACTACACATGCCTTCATTGTGAGCATGCAACCAAGATCTTGCAAGTCACTCGAACGAGGATCTGACAACCACATGAGGATTGTTAAAAGAAGGAAGCCAGTTATACACCGTAGTGTGACAAAGGCCCATGAAGATTGATGACAACAGTGAGCTCTGTACAAGTACCTGTGAACCTGGAATATGATCCTGATGAGCCCTTGTCTACTTTTCTTCAGTGACGGCACCACGCCTGCGACCTGAGCTGTTTTTGGCTATCCGGGGTGGATGCTGACTTTATATTTCTCTATTCAACAACTGTCACGAGTTCTGAGCTGCTTTCTGGCCGTCTCGTGCAGACGTTGAGTTTCTTTTTGTGACAGTGGCCCTATGCTTTGAGTTGCTTTTCAGCCATCTTAGGGAACTGCCACTTTCTTCTTATCAACACGGTCTCATGCTCTGAGCCGCTTTTCGGCCGTTTTGAGTCATGGTTGAGTTATTTTAGTAATGCCCCAGATCTGAGTTGTAAAGACCGTTCTGGTGGCTACTGATTTATTTGCCGATTTCTTGCAAGGGTTCGGATGATAATTTCCCTACGATTAGAACTTGAGAGGTGATGAACCTGCAATTTAAACAATATTACCATGTCAGGAGATCAGGATAAGGGTACGTCTGTCAGAATATTGCACCCGACAGAACCTATGGTCACACGAAGAAGCAATATGACCCTGCTCTTTCAGCAAAGGATCCAGACCAAGAAAACAGTAATGAAGGAGCAAGTCCGATGATGCAGGTACGAAAAGTGTTGTATGTACCACATGGTGTAGATACCCTGGACAGTTTGAGTCAGCATCGATCACCATGAATATTCACCTAAGGGGTCTGCTCAATTTTGGTAAGGACCCCATATCCAGACAACCCGCTCAGTCAACAATATGTGCTCAGATTTGTCAGTATCAAATATCTGGGTCTGTCGAACCAGACCAAGGGGCCATTCAATAGTTTGACCCCGGCAACCATGGTAAAGCACCACACAGCCTACTATCCCCATGGGCATACCGACAAAATGAATAATCAGAAGGGTGAATAACAGTCTTGAAGCATGTGCCCTCACGTACGTGAAGCATCAAAGGCAGCCTGTCATGAACAAAATTCTTCTGCGGGATCCACAGTCAGTGAAGTCTGCGAGTACTATCATATAAGGCCGTACCCCTTCATGATGTCCACGACAGATGACAGCCAACTATTTGGTACGGATCTGACACTCAAGACAGTGGAGCCAGTCAAGATGATTCAGAAATTCCGCGAGAAATCAATATCAGTCAGAAGAACAGTTATGATCCACAACACTGTTTTGAACCTGGAGGACCTACAGTTAGTTGAGTAACCCAATGCAAGGAATAAAAAGGATGGGTGTCCACCAGGAAAAATCTGTTCACAACTTCATGGAAGATTGTCGGTGCTGGATGATATATCCATCGAAAATCACTCTTGGACTTGTGAGATGGACATATATTTCAGTCATGATAATCTATCACACTTAGCTAAGTCAGCAGATATGAAAAGAATTAGAGCCAGTATAAGCATGAACATGTAAGGTAAGTTATGTCAGAATGTGGATACAGTGAAGCAAACCACCCCAGAGCCGGGCAGTCTCATCATATGAAATTCAGTGGGGAACAATCAATAAAGGAAAAAGGATACCCGAGTTGGAAACGGTTTCCTTAAGTTAGTATATTCCAACTTGTTCCATGAGCAACCAAATCTCGAGGACGAGATTTCTTTAAGGGGGGAAGGTTTGTCACACCCTGATTTTTGGCCCTTTCTTTTTCTTTTGATTTTCTGAGGATTTTGCTTGAGTTTTCCTTTTCTGTTGCTATGTGGTCTGGAAACTGAAGAAGATGACCTCTTCTTTCTTTCCAGAGTGGCTTGTCATCCTCATATCCATCCCAAGACCTTGCCATTTTCATCTTGACCCAACCCCAATATTATTTTCTTGGGAATATTCCTTTTTCTATTAAAGGAATAATCCTTTTAGCCCTAGGTTGTGAAGCAACCTATATTTCTATCACTCCCAAAATTCCCAAATAATTCTCATAAATTGTTTGGGTCATATCTTCCTCAAATATGGCAAAATATTTCATTTTCCATGTTCCTCATCATGCTCAATTAATTCCTTTTATATTCTGTCCTAAATGGTAGTTTGTGAAGCAAGTGCCATTTACCTTTGCCTAATTGACCCCAAACTTTTTGGACACCTTTTCATGTCCATATAATTGCCTCATGCCAAAATTCAACTTAATTTGCCTAGTGAATATTCCTGAGCAATTTTTCAAAGTTCCTGTCTGAGGGAATTGTTTGTGAAGGAAGTACTAGCTAGGATGGTCCAAATAAGTTGAAATTTTGCATGGTTCTTCATATGATCAAATAATCACCCTCCTCAAGATTTGACTTCATGAAATGCATCCATGTGAGCTTAGCATCAATTCTTTGTTTCTGTCCAAATTTTCAGTTAGTGAAGCAAGTATATTTTATCTTGCTCCATTACTGCTGAAAATTTTCCTAAGCATTCTCCTATCCATATAACCTATCTCCACAAGATTTGGGCTCATTTCATCTAGCCATTTTCCCTCAGGATTTTCCCTAAGTTTCTGTCCAAAGATGTGCTGTATGAAGGAAGTACCATTTTGGCTTGGCCAAATGGCATGAAATTTTTATGGCACTCTCATATGACCAAATAATCCTGCATGTTCATTTTCAGCCCAAGTCATCACTCCTAGTGAGTGCTTCTTCGTTTTCTTGTTTCTGGACCAATTTATGTAGTTGTAAAGCAATTATATTAAATACTGGTCCAAATCATCTCATAATTCACATGACTCTTGTCCCTTCTACCCTAAACCTCCCAGACATGAGCTCTGTCCCTTATCTCTTCTTTGCTCACCACAGCATCATGCAACAGTTTGCAACAGCAAACTTTCAGAGATGAATCCCATCGATCCAGAGCGCCTTTCTTTGATCCATCACCTCTCTCAGACTCAGTGATGCAGGGACTCATCACCAGATGTATCACGGCAGCCCCTCTTGTCCTCGTCAAGCCAGTCTACGCGGTGACCACCGTTTTGGCATGCAGTGGGCGCGAGCTGGCCGTCGTTTTGCTTCGGGCCCTCTCCTGCTCAGCGTCTCAGTGTGCACGGGCATGTCTAGCAGCTTCCCCGAGCCGTCGCCGTCCCTCTGGAGCCCTTGCCCCATCCGTCTTCTTCTCCGGTGAGCCGTCCCCATCGCTGCACAGTGCGTGCCCATGGGCATTCATTGTTTCCTCCTCTGTTTTCTTCTCCCCCGTGCTCCTTGGCCCCCTCTGCCCCCGTGAACCCTCCCCTGTTGCTCCCCGTCATCATCCGTCGAGCTCGCTAGCGGGTACATGCGTACGCGGCCGTGGCCGAGACGTGGCCACGCGTCCGAGGCGGAACCACGTCGCCCCGCCTATAAATAAGCCACCCCGAGCCTCTCCGAGCATCTCAAGCTCCTCCCCTCACTCCCAGCTCCCTCCCCAACAACTCCATCGAGCCGGAGAACCACTCCTCGCCTTCCTCTCCCGCCATGGCCGTCGCCTCAGGCACCTCGAATTGGAGCACACCGAGCCTCCTCCCTCCTTTCTGCCACCACCTGAGGTTCTCCCGAGCCCCCCTGGAGCTTCTCCGCCCGTTCCCTCCTCCTCAAGTGAACCGAGGCACCGTGCCCGATCTTGTCCGAAGCCCCCTCCGCCGCGACCCGTGTTCTCCTCAACCTCGAGCTCCCCGACGACTTCCAAGGCCGGGAACGGCTCCACCTTGTCCTCCGGAGTGTCTGGATAGGTCACACGCCTCCTGCGGTGGCCGGACACGCCTGCAGGTCGCCGTCGGGGCGGCCGGCCTCGCCTCTGCTTCGTCTGGCGCAGTAGGAGGAAGAAGAAGCCAGCCAGGCAGGCCCCACCTCCCGCTGGACCCACTCGTCAGCCTCACAGCGCGTTGACTTGGACTTGCTGAGGTGCATAAGTGAAGGCGTTTTCCTACGAATACGTCTTCCACCACCGAAAGCGCCTTTCAGATCTTCTTCGGGCGTAAGTACGCTTCCTCTAGTCTGAAAGCGTATTTTCATCCTCCTTCGGCCAAGAATACGTTTTCTCAGTTAGTAAGCGTATTCTCAGCTTTTACGCTTTCTGTTTTTCAGTCAGGGGCTGGTTTGTGAAGGTTTTATTTGCAGATGGGTCCCTGGAAGAAAAACTATTATAACTTTTTGCTCGTAACTCCGATTGAGGTGAATCCAACGCCCACGTCTTCATCTCGTCGAGCCCGTTCTGTTCATATCTTTTTCACTATGGTTTGACATACTAGAAATGACCTTATTTCCCTTGCCCCTAATTAGCCCCCTCCGAGGGAGAACCTTTTTCCGGCGATTCCTTCCGAGATCTTTCTGCACTTCTTCTCGGTGTATTCTTCATCCACAGGCAAGCCACAACACCCACTTGCATGATGGCCATGCAGTAGCCATGGTTTTCAACTTGAATATTTAATAAATGTCTTCTTGTTTTGATACGGTTATCGTTGTTTCGGTGATGCTTATGGATTTGTGTTCACTTTCATGCTATGTTTTTATGCACCTGGTTATCATGTACTAGTTGCTAGTATTTCTGTCATATGTCATGCTGAGTAGTAGTACAGGTTGGTGTTAGTAATGTTCTTCATTGCATGACTATGGTCGGTTACCAAGTACCGTGGATATGCTTGTTTCTTTGCATCCAGCTGATTATATGCTTACTTGGTAGTATTCTTGATATGTCTTGCTTAGTATTTATTGTTAATGCTAATGGTCATGTTATGCTATGAGTAGTGTTATACCTGTGATGTTCATGCTAGTCAGTATGCCAAGCTCATTCGGATATATGCTTTATTGTTGTTGATATGCTTGATGATTATGTTGTACCCCCATGGTTATGTTGATATCATGCATGATAGTTGCATCATGTTATATTGTACGACTCAGCATCTTTTGCATTCAAGTTTAACCGGACTTAAATGAACTTGAATAACTATTGGCTGAGTCATGGTGCCACCAAATCGAGCTGACCAGTGCAACCACATTTGCCTTTTATGGGAGGGTCCTAACTGGGTCTATTGCCATGCCTCTCGCCGGTGCCTCCAAAGAGGGAAGGTTATGCGCGGGCGCTACCTTGGCCGGGTAGGACGGCATAAGCCTTGTGTGCCCGTGGTTGGTTTTGAGCTCATGTCCCCGTTTGATACCGTTTATTGTTTTGCCACGACGGTGGCCGTTGAATGTCTTTGGTAGACATCGGGGCCACCCAAGACTTAGCCCAGAGGGGAGTTGGTCGGAGTGGCTGGGAGAGTGCGATGGCAGTAGATCGGTTTTTTCGGAACGCCGTTGGTCCACCCAAATGGGAGTGCGAGGCCATGGGTTCCGTGGTGTGGGTAAAGTGTGCTAACCTCTGCAGAGTGTGTATTCAATCTATCGATAGCCACGCCCGCGGATAAGGGCCCAGTTCATAATCGGTCACACTATGAGTCAACAGTAATAATAATAATGTGCTTAATAACAACCTTGGTTCGATGATGAGTAAGAGATTGGTTGTGATCGAGAGAGGATCACCGTGGTATCGAGGATACCAAATTGTTGGAAAATTGTGGTTTTATGCGGGAGTCAAGGGTAAAGGTCAAGCTCCTTGTGGTCATGTAATGATTGGTACGGTATTGTAATACCAAGCTTGATTGGATCCTGAGATGATCATGTGATGTCCGTGATGGTAAGCTTATGCATGTGATGGTTATGAGGTAACCCGAGCAGAGTAAGTTGGTGCATGATAGCGTCATCATGTTGCATGCTAGTATCATCATGTTCATATGTTCATGCCATGCTCATATTGTTCTAGCTGTATCATGTTCATCTTGTTCATACTATGATTGATCTGATAGTATCATGTTAATCCTTGTTAACCTGTAATTGCCATGGTGTTGTCTGTCCTGATTGCTTTTGGTTGCTGTGATCTTGCAAGTACATTCAATGTACTGACCTGGCGTGTCATGCCAGTTTGTAGGGCATGCCGGATTTGATTGCTTGTTTGCCGTGGATTCCCTGCTTGCGAGCTAGGATAAGCGTTCTAGCCAGAGTCCCTGCGGAGTGGAGTTCATCACCGTCGTTGCTGTTCTGCTGCTAGAGTTATTCCGCTGCTTCGTGTTGTTCTGCTGCTTGCATGGAGCAACCGTGGTAGGCGTAGTGTCGCCGTGCCGATGTAATCCCCTTGTATCCATATAGCTTGTAATAAAGAGCTGATTTGTTCTATGCTAAGCAGTGCCGTATTCCAGAAGACTTCTCCTCTATCTCTGGGCTGGAATACAGGGCGTTCCGGTTTCTCTGAGCCGGGGTGCCACATTATATGGGCAAAGAGTATAGGAAGTAATAATGACTAATAAGCCGTCAAATCACGAGGCCCACCTTTCTCTATGTTTGACCGAGGAAGCAACCATCATTTCACTCCTCGTTGAATATCCATCCTCTGCTACCTCCACAAATAAATAAAAATCCGCTGCTACCTCGGCAGCATGGTTAATAATATAGCCATGTCAATCACGACGTAGAAATATCATTCACTGATACAATAGGGCTGGCTCTAAGGCTGGTGATTTTTTTACTTTATCTCTTTCCCTTTTTGTCTCATTTACTCATTTTACATATGAGCACGTGTAGAGGATGGCTATTCTTTTCGATGGGACTTCTTCATGGGGTTTAAGTCTAAGTAGCTCCGAATTATTCCCGCTGCCCACCACTCTGAATCGTGCCATCTATGATAGTACTCACATTGCAACAATGTGGTCCACTAGGTCTAGCACGTCCTGTAAGAAGAGACTGTCACGCAAAACATACATTCTTGTTGCCTTCTTCCTCATACAGTACGTACTACTACTAGTACTAGTACTACTCGTTCTCCTATAAACCTTGCGCTTGGCATCTCAAAAATATTAACCTTGCGCTTGGCTCTTCGCCTCTTCGGGAAGTCGAGCAATGGTGGTACTACAGTATATGGTTCTGGCTATCTGAGGCCGAATGAATTGCTGCACGTCCACCACGTGGGCGAGGGTCGAGGGGCGAGGGAGAGTGCGTACTACTACGTCCGTTTCAATATGGACTACATATGGAGCAAAATGAGTGAATCTACACTCTAAAATACGTCTATATACATCAGTGTTTGGAGTATGTACTAGTAGTTCATATCAAAATCTGCTGAAAGACATAGTCCCTCTGTCCCATAATATAAGAGTGTTTTTGACACTACACTAGTGTCAAAAACACTTTTATATAATGAGACGGAGGGAGTATATTTCAAACAGTATGATAATCTCTCTAACCAAGGTAGGGACGAGGAGTATATACATCTAGGGTGCTGCTTCGGTGCCGTAACTGCACCTGCAGTTGGGTCAGTGACATGTGGGCCAGCCATCTGTTAGGCCCACATGTCACTGACCCAACTGCAGGTGCAGTTATGGCACTGAAGCTCAGTCCATACGTCTAACGGAGGGAGTAGTAAAATTTTCTCCTTGTCCTACGCGCCACCGCGCGTGTGGGCGAGGGAGCGGGCGTAGGCGTAGTAAGCAAGCTTCTCCTCATCCTGCGACTCTGCGAGCCACTGTGCCCGTGGGCGGAGGAGAGGGCGTACTAAGCAAGCTTCTCCTCATTTTGCAAGTTGACGGGACACATCAAAAGTAATACAGAGCATCTCCAGTGTATAGAGCCTTGCCTCTAAGGTAGGCCCCACATGGTTTGCCTCTTTTTTTTAAATAACGCATCAAGTCACAATTTGTTTGTTCACCGGTGGTACACGATCCTCCATCAAGTGGACAACCAGTACACGTGTCAAATTACCACGTGGGCTACCTTTTCGTACAGAAATGAGCTCCACCGTGTACCCGCGCGGGTGTGGTTGGGAAAGAGACGGGAATACGTGCGCCGTGTGTGCACCTCTTCTCTTCGTGCATGTCCCCCACCTCCGTGTGTGTGCGTAAGATAGATACAAACCTAGAGAGATGGCGTGTGCGTTCGTGAATGTTTTTTTGTTATGGGGGGGTGATTTCATGAATGTATTTGTGGGAATATGTGTCGATGATATCTCAAACAAAATTTTGACACATGCAATGTGTGTGAAATAGAGGCCTATCTATATCATATATAGAGGGGGCGATCCACGAGAAGAGAGGGAGGGGTCATAGATATCGATAGAGTCGAAAAGAGGATCAAGTGTGTGGGTGCGAGATCGATGAAGAGAGGCATCGAAATTGTGTGTGTGCATGTCAAAGATATAGGGCGACTGACCTACCATAACGTCAGAGGGCAGAGGGCAAGTTTGTGTGTGGCAGGGAGACATGACTAGAGCGCTTGATGTATCGGTGTGTGTGTGGGGGGGAGGCAGAGACCTAACTAGAGAGGTAGATCGACTCGTATATGTGTTGAGAAGGAGAGACCTAGCTATGTCTTGAGGGAGATTGGTCGACATCCATACATAAGGGAAGGATGGGAAATAGGCTGGGACACACACACACACACAGACAGAGAGAGAGAGAGAGAGTGCTGGAGGGGTGGTGGAGTTGCTTCTCGGAGATGGTGGGAGAGGCCTACTAGACAAACTGAGGGTACAACTGCAATATCAAGAAGAGGGGGATGTGTTTCTGTGTGTGCGTATGCGTGATAGATGTGTCGGGAGGCATGCATAGATGATGAAGGGGACCATATGTGTTTGGTAAGCAGACCTAACTAGATTGGTAGATCAATTGTTGTGTGTCTGAGGAAGGAAGAGACATAACTAATGAGGTAGATCGATCGGCGCGTGGGGAAACGAGTTATAAATGACCTAGCTAGCTATATGTATAGTGGGAGATCAGTCGGTGTACATCCATTTGTTAGAGGCAAATAAGGCCGAGAGAGACGGATATAGAGAGAGGGATGGAGCTAGGAGGTGGTGCGAGAGGCCTACTAGATAGGGGGGAGGAGTGTGTGATTGTGAGATCGATGAAAAGAGGGGCGAGAGTTTACACGCGTGTGGGACCGTATGAGAGACATGAGGCATGGACAGAGAAAAGAGGAGATGAAAAGTGTGTGTGTATGTGGTAGGCAGACATCGCTAGAGAGGTTTATCGATCGGTGTGTGTCGAAAAGAAGGAGTTGTGGAGACCGTGAGAGAACGACCTAAAGAAAATAATGAATGTGCGCGATGGATAGAATGCTGAGGGAGGGGGAGGGCGAGGATGGCGTGTGCATGCACGAGAGAAAGTTAGTGCTAGCTACAAAGGTTAGAGGATATGTGTCGATGATATCTCAAACAAAAATGTGACACAATGCAATGTGTGTGTAATATAGGCCTATCTATATCATATATAGAGGGGGCGATCCACGAGAAGAGAGGGAGGGGTCATAGATATCGATACAGTCGAAGAGACAATCAAGTGTGTGGGTGCGAGATCGATGAAGAGAGCCATCGAAATTGTGTGTGTGGATGTCAAAGATATAGGGCGACTGACCTACCGGAATGTTAGAGGGCAGAGGGCAAGTTTGTGTGTGGCAGGGAGACATGACTAGAGCGCTCGATGTATCGCTGTGTGTGTGTGTGGGGGGGGGGGGGCAGAAACCTAACTAGAGAGGTAGATCGTCTCGTATATGTGTTGAGAAGGAGAGACCTAGCTATGTCTTGAGGGAGATCGGTCGACATCCATACATAAGTGAAGGATGGGAAATAGGTTGGGATAGAGAGAGAGAGAGAGATAGAGATAGAGAGGGAGAGAGAGATGTAGAGTGCCGGAGGGATGGTGGAGTTTCTTCTCGAAGATGGTGGGAGAGGCCTACTAGACAAACTGAGGGTACAACTGCAATATCAAGAAGACTGGTGATGTGTTTCTGTGTGTGCGTGTGTGTCATAGATGTGTCGGGAGGCATGCATGGATGATGAAGGGGGACCATGTGTTTGGTAAGAAGACCTAACTAGATCGGTAGATCAATTGTTGTGTGTCGGAGGAAGGGAGAGACATAACTAATGAGGTAGATCGATTGGCGCGTGGGGAAAACGAGTTATAAACGACCTAGCTAGCTATATGTATAGTGGGAGATCGGTCGGTGTACATCCATTTGTTAGAGGCAAATAAGGCCCGGAGAGACGGATAGTTGTACAACTCTCATTTGAGATTCTTTGCAGGAAAACTTCTCTCCAAATGGGAAGGACCATATATTATCGAGGAGGTTTATCACTCTGGAGCCATCAAAATTAATAATGCCGAAGGTACTAACCCGAAGGTGGTCAATGGGCAGAGAATTAAACACTATATCTCAGGTACGCCTATTAATGTTGAAAGCAATATTATTCAAACCATGACACTGGAGGAACACATAAAAGAAACCTTCTGGAACACTCCAGAATACTAAAAAAGAGGAGGTACGTGATACGGTAAGTAAACGGACTTCAAAAAATCCGCAAAAATATTTTCTATCAGTTTTGGAATATTACAAAAATTAGGAAAATAAGAAACAACCAAGAAGGCAACCAAGGAAGGCACAAGACACCAGGGCGCGCCTGGCATGCCTGGCGCACCCAGGTGGGCTGTGCCCACCTTGGGAACCTTCCCGACTCCGTTTTCCTCTTGTTTGCTTGTTTCCCAAGATAAAAAATCTTTATATACCCACCAAACGTGTTGACCACCGTATCACAGAGAAATCTTCTGTTCTTGTTTTGTGCTGTTTTTCTGGCAGACCTATCAAGCCAGGTGACATGTCCTCTCCCTCCTCCAACAATGGAGAAGATGAAGCTTGGTTGATACAGGTGGAGTTAAGGGGAGAAGGAATTAAGGAGGTTGCCATGGAGGAAGGCGAAGAAATTTTTCTTAGAGTTCACCCTCTGGCTTCCGAGAGGGGCACACTAGCCGGCATCTCCACTCGTCCTAACCCTCATCAAGCCATGAGATCAACAAACAACCAAGAGAGCCCTAAAGTGCAAGAAGGACTCCCTCCAAGGAGGCCTTTACACAGGTTACATCGAAACAATTTTCACAATTTGATTCATAATTATGGATTTGAGAATACTCCTCGTGTGCACATACCGTCCAATTGGGACATATCTTGTCCAAGAGAAGGTGATGTAGGAACAAATTCTTGGGGACCGGAAAATAAACACATTATGGCTGAGGTGGAGAAGAACACTGAGTTGCTTCATCGAGCCCTTCAAGAGATTGAAGGTTTGAGGGAGCTACTCATGAATGTATTGGAGAACATGGCCACACCATCATCATCTTCCCCACCAAAGGAGACTTGAGTTCATGGTATGGGCACTACCCTTGGCTTGTGTCAAGCTTGGGGGAGTTGCCCCGATATCGTATCACCACCACTATCTTTGCCTTTATCTATTTTATTTTGATCTTTAGTTATCCTATGATTTAGTTGAATAAAAGTTTAGTTCGATCCTTTCTTTTCGAGTGCTTGCTTAGTGATCTACCTATCTATGTAATCGTGTGCGAGATATATAATAAAGAGTAGTTTGAGTTTTGTTTCTTTACTCTTTTATTTCAATAAAAAGAAAGGAAAATAAATGAAAAAGATCATATGCTAATCTTATGGTAAGTAATGACATCACATAAGAAAAAGTATAAGTGGTAAAATTTGTTGGAGATTGACAAACATAGCATTGGTCAATGACACAATTCATGAAAGAATTAATAAGGGAAGAGAAGATTCACATGCAAATACACTATCTTGGACATCTTTTATGATTGTGAGCCCCCATTAAATATTATGTGTCAAAATTGTTGACGTTGGACAAGGAAGACAACGTAATGATTTATGTTTGTTAATATTCACATAGAAGTTATATTCTCATAGATCCTTCAACATGTGGTGCTTGCTCAATATCTTTGCTAGCCAAAAACTGCGCACTAAGTAGAGATACTACTTGTGCATCCAAAAACTCTTAAACCCAAAATCTTATTTTTAGAGTCCACCATACCTACCTATGGATTGACTAAGATCCTTCAAGTAAGTTGTCATCGGTGCAATAAGGCAATAAAAATTGCTTCTAAATGTGTTGGATCATTTAGTGTAAGAGAAAATTGAGCATTGTACGAACTTATAAAGGTTGCTATCATAAGGGGCAATATAACGTGATGTTCTTTTGCATTAATGGATTTGGCATACAAACAAAAAGCGCATGACAACCTCTGCTTCCCTCTGCGAAGGGCCTATCTTTTACTTTTATGCATTTACTTTTATGTAAGAGTTAAAGTATTCTTCCCTATTCCTTTTTATTTTCTCTTTTTGCAAGCATCATGTGGTGAGGAAAGATCTAGGCACATATATCCAGTTGGATGTGAGTGGGCATGAGTTATTATTGTTGACATCACCCTTGAGGTGAATACATTGGGAGGCGAAACTATAAGCCCCTATCTTTCTATGTGTCCGGTTGAGACTTTTTGTTCATGGGTATGCTGTGAGTGTTAGCAATCATAGAAGGTTAAATGATGGTTGAGTATGTGGACTTGCCTAAAGGCTCCGATACGTGACCCTTCCTGAAAATATGATGAATTGTAGTTGCAAAGTTGACTGAGAAGATAGTTTGTTGGTTTTCAATAAGGTTTATGCTTTATACTTCGATGTTGTGATGAATTGTTACTTGCTCATGAGAAGTTATATGATAAAAGTTGTGTGATAAAGTTTTATGTTAAAGTTCTTTGTTGTTATAATAATAAACATGATGCTTCTATGTCTGTATTTTTGTTTTAATCGACACCTCTCTCTCTAAGCATGTGGACATGTTTTTCGATTTCGGTTTTTCGCTTGAGGACAAGCGAGGTCTAAGCTTGGGGGAGTTGATACGTCCATTTTGCCTCATGTTTTCCTACTGTTATTTATAATGTTTTTATGCATAATAATGCTTTTTGGAGTAATTCTAATGTCTTTTCTCTCATAATATGCAAGGTTTACACAAAGATGGAGAATACCGGCAGCTGGAATTCTGGACCTGAAAGAGCTATGTCAGAGTTACCTATTATGCACATCTCCAAATGAGCTGAAAATTTACGTAGAATTGTTTTGGAATATATAAAAAATACTGGAGCAAATAACTACCGGAGGGGGCCACCCTGGTGAGCACAAGACACTAGGGCGCGCCCTGGTGGGTTGTGCCCTCCTCGGCCCACCTCCGGTGCCCATCTTCTGGTATATAGCTCATTTTGACCTAGAAAAAATCAGAGGGCCACTTTTGGGACGAAGCGCCTCCGTCTTGAGGCTGAACTTGGGCAGGAGCACTTTTGCCCTCCGGTGGAGCGATTCCGCCGGGGGAATTTCCCTCCCGGAGGGGGAAATCATCGTCATCGTCATCACCAACAACCCTCTCATATTTGGGAGGGCAATCTCCATCAACATCTTCAACGGCACCATCTCCTCCCAAACCCTAGTTCATCTCTTGTGTTCAATCTTTGTACCGGAACCTCAGATTGGTACCTGTAGGTGACTAGTAATGTTGATTACATCTTGTAGTTGATTACTATATGGTTTATTTGGTGGAAGATTATATGTTCAGATACATTATGCTATTTAATACCCCTCTGATCTAGAGCAAGTAATCATGGGAGAAGTTTAATATCGCGGGAGAAGTCATGTTGCAAGTAATCATGTGAACTTGATATGTGTTCGATATTTTGATGATATGTATGTTGTGATTCCCTTAGTGGTGTCATGTGGACGTCGACTATATGGCACTTCACCATATTTGGGCCTAAGGGAATGCATTGTGGAGTAGTTATTAGATGATGGGTTCCTAGAGTGACAGAAGCTTAAACCCTAGTTTATGCGCTATTTCTTAAGGGACCGATTTGGATCCAAAAGTTTAATGCTATGGTTAGATTTTATCTTAATTCTTTTCTCGTAGTTGCGGATGCTTGCGAGGGGGTTAATCATAAGTAGGAGGTTTGTTCAAGTAAGAACAGTACCTAAGCACTGGTCCACCCACATATCAAATTATCAAAGTAGCGAACACGAATCGAACCAACATGATGAAAGTGATATGATGAAATTCCCGTGTACCCTCAAGAACGCTTTGCTTATCATAAGAGACCATTTTGGCCTGTCCTTTGCCACAAAAGGATTGGGCAAACTTGCTGCATTTTATTTACCGTTACCGTTGCTTGCTCGTTACAAATTATCTTGCTATCAAACTACTTGTTACTGACTATTTCAGTGCTTGCAGAAAATACCTTGCTGAAAACCACTTGTCATTTCCTTCTGCTCCTCGTTGGGTTCGACACTCTTACTTATCGAAAGGACTACGATTGATCCCTTATACTTGTAGGTCATCAATGGCTCATTGGGCATTACTGCGGCGCTTCGACTGGTGTAGTCTACTGTGGAGTTGTGCACTCTAGTACGGAGTAATTTTGTGCATGGCAAGTGGACCCCAATGCTGACTGTCCCACACATCGGCAAAAGTGAGTAGGAAGGTTCCCGACGACCGTCGAGGAGGATCCGCATGGTAGAGCGTGTCCACTGTTTCTGAAAAAAAATTGATTACGACAAGCGTTTCCACTCTTACGACGGAGGAGTGCGAAACACGGCAGCCACTTGAACTTACACAGTACTCCTACTACTAGGCATGTGCAGTGGTTCATACCTCAGTACTCTAATCTTGTTGCTACTGTAGGAAGATATGACGATAAAAAATGATGTTGTGTGCATGTCAACTATATGAACAGTAATGTAACATGCCCCTTTTTTGACTGTCCGGTCGAGAATGAACGGTGAGATCAATGTTAACAGAACTAGGACTACAGCGCATGGAGAGTACAGTGCTACAGTACTCCACGGAACATGGGATCTGAGATGAGCATGAAGGGTGCATGAGCCCACACTAGGTTAACACAAATACACTAGGAGCATGCAGAGCATGCATGAAGAGGTCCTGAGATGAGCATGCACGAAGAGGGAACAACTATGTTGAGATGAGAATGCAACAAAACACACCCGCACGCTTTGTGCTACAGTGAATGATTTGCACCGTCTGAGTTGGATCCAACGGTCATGTTGTGCCGAGACATGTGCAGGCATAGGACACCTAAACACCACCGAAGTCCCTCTGCTTCTCGAGGCGCACGACAGTGGTGATGTAGGGTGCCACCGCCCGCAGAGACCGCTCCCGGTCGACGGGAGCCAGCTCATCAAAGATGGCGTCCAATGGCACGAATGGATTCCGGTGACGAAGCCCTGAGAGGATTCGCCCGGCAACAGCGACGGCCGCCCGCAACCCCTCCTTGTCCAGTTTCGGCCCCACCACCGCGTGGAGACGGCTCAGCTCCTCGAAGATATAGGTGAAGAAAGAGACCAGGTCAGGAAGCCGCAGCTCGTTGAAGTCGATGGGGGTGGTCGAACGGGTTTAGCCCGACGGCTAGCATGGTCGCGCTGGCACGACTGTAGGCATCGCGCAGCCGCAACACGTGCGTGGCAACATGGTACAGCAAGTGGTTGAGGCAATCCTGGGCCTCGTCACGATCATCCCGCTCGCGGTCCAGCCGACTCGCCTGACTGCCTATCGTATCTCCCGCTTTCTGCAGCAACGCCGCCGACGCCTCGAGCATCTTTGTGGTGGACGCATGCCGCTTTTGAAGCTCCGTGAACTCCTGCACATAAAGGAGGAGCATGGCACTTCTCTCCTCCTTGAGCTCATGAAGCTCCATGTCCTTGGCCTTGAGCTCCGCAACCTTGGCATGGAGCTCCTGTGTCAGGCGCCTCACCTCAGAGTCCGTCATCTGGTGCGCCGCCATGGAACCAGGTAGAAGCAATGGGGAGAGGAAGCAAAGGGGGCGAAACGGCTGAAGGGCAATGCAATCTACGAGAAGGCGGAGGGAGCCAGCCGAGGAGCGGAGTGAATCTTTTGGTTTTCACCATGGGAAAACACCAGTCGATGACTTCTCACTCCAGGGAGCAGTGAGTTTTACAGGCGGAGTCATCATGACTAATTGCTGCCACGCCTGCTCCCGTCAATCAAAAAAATAAAAATCCTACCACGCCTGCTGCACCCAAAGACCAGTGCAACGCAACGGTGGATATTTAAATTTGTCTACCGGGAAGGAGATAACAAAAGGGGTGAAAAACAAATGTGGCGCCGGCCTAGCTAATCGGTCGCACTAGCCCAACAAGCTAGCCACCGTGCTTCACTAATGTACTCAGCGGGAAAGGTGGGCTTTTGTGATTTGACGACTCATTTACTTGCTTCGGTGCTACGATCGAGGAGGGCCCAAAAAACATGCGGTAGATCGTCCCATGTCTCGGCAAGGAAGAAAATATGCGTGCACCACCCAGGAGGACCCAGAAACCGCGCGGTAGGGTGTGCCATCTCTCGGCACAGAGGAAAAATGTGCGTGTAAAAATAAACTATATCAAACTACCTATGGTTCGACCTCGGGACCCAGCCAGTCGGTCAAAAACACCCCACTAACACAACAGCTTCATCATGCTAACATGGCACGGAGGATAGGTGTGGTTAGCTCCGTCTCGACCAGCCACAACGTCTCTTGTTCTAGGCGATTCATCTATTTTCAAAGCATTTTTTAGTTATAATAACACCACGGCAAGCTCGCGCCGCTCTTCGTGTGTGCCCGTGCGTCTAAAGGTTGTACTACTAGATGGATAGGAGAGAGATGGTAGACATGGGACCCACCAGTAAGTCAGTCAACATTCATGCACGTGTTGACGAGCCACTCCCTCTACTCTACTCAACGTAATACTGTATAAAATCAAGTTATGCGACAAAGCCAACAACCGTTGCGGTTTCAGGCTACCGACGTACGCTTTGTACTCTAGGTTTGCCGGTTCGAATCTCGTCCTTCAGATTTGTTAGTTTTAGGTCCAAATTTGATCAATGACAAGTGGGCCTCCCGTGTGTTGTTCCGATATTTCAGTGTAGGATGGTTTTTTTGCACAAACACTTTGCGTGGTTAGACAAGTTACGACACCAGTTACACATATTTTGCAAGTTTAGGAACAAAAATGATAGTGGCATAGAATATTACATGCTCCCTGCAGCTTAGATGCTATGGTGATACGAGATTTTACGTCGTTGGATCTGAGATCCAATGGCTTGGGAGTAGTCTTTGTAATTATGCGCAATTTCCAAACTCTCCAATGGTTTTTTCCAAAAAAGCATTCAAGCCTCGTTTGAGCCACTAGATCTTGGATCCAATGGCTCCCAGTAGCTCATATTATGTGCTCCCCGCAACTTAATTAGCCGCTACGGTGATACGAGCATCTAGGTCGTTGGATCTGAGATCCAATGCCATGTGCGTAGTATTTGTACTTTCTGCGCAATTCCCAAACTCTTTGAGGCCTATATTGCAAAAACATTCAAACCTCCTACTGTGAGCCGTTAGATCTCCCGGGAACTCATATCACCATAGAATCTACGGTGTGGGAGCACCTCATATTTCCCTGTGCGAGAAAACATCAGGTGCTCTCGCAGCTTGGATGCTACGGTGATACGAGCTTCGAGGTCATTCGATCTAAGATCCAATGGCATCTGAGTAGTCTTTGTGCTTGTGGGTTGTGCCCGAACTCTTTGGGTGCTTTTCTGCAAAAAACATTCGAACCACCAAGGAGTCATTGGATCTCAGATCCAACGGCTCCGAGGAGCTTGTATCACCACAGCATCTAAGGTGTGGTAGCACGTGATATTCTTAAATACAAGAGAATATGAGGTCTTCCCTCATCTTAGATGCTACGATGATACGAGCTTTGAGGTCGTTGGATATGGGATCCAAGGGCATCTGAGTAGTTTTGGTACTAATTGTGTGCAATTCCCAAACTCATTAAGGTTTCTTGTAAAAATATTAAGACATCTTGTGAGCCGCTATATATCAGATCTACATGCTCCAAGGAACTCGTATCACCATATAGCATCTAAGATGTGGGGGCACATGATATTCTCCCGGGGGGTTGCACAACCCATCGGTGTTTGGGAGGGTGGGGACAAATATAATGTTCAAAAAATATGATCTAAACAATCGTAAACAGAGCTTCACAATTTTATCTAAGGTCAAGGGGTTACCCCCCCGACAATCTACATAGCTCCACCTATGCAAGACGTGTAGTGGGAGTGTCTAGGTGTGAGAGAGATGACGCGAGAAAGCGAGGTCAATCGAGTCATTTATAGAGGGAGAGATCGAGTGAGTGAGGCCTAGCGTACACTCGAATGATAAAGACGATACACCGAGATATCGTGCGGCGAAGCTGCAGTGAGGGCTGGAGGGAGATAGTTACCAAGATAGTGGCCTAGATAGACTTTGTGTGTGCGCGCACGGTGAAGGTGTTTTACAAAGGCAATGTACATGTCTTGAGAGAGAGAGAGAGGGAGGGTTTGTCATGGACGGCACGACGAGGTTGTGTGTGAGAAATACATTTGTTGAGAGTGTGTGGGCGGGTGTGACATAAATGGAGATCAAAATCTGAAGAGAAATAATGAGCGCGCGTGTGTCGGATACCAATAGCTCTATTAACAAAGAAATGAAGATCGATCGATACATGAAGTATGTGTGGTGGGGGGGGGGGGTGTCGATGGAGAGACCTAAATACAACATTTGCATGTACATAGTACTAGACTTAATATTCAGGTTTCAATTTATTGTGAATTTTAAATATTGAATTGAGGACCATGCATGGCTTACATTTTATTTTTGAATTCGTGTCATACATGCATGGTCATACATCCATGTTGAGATCACTATATCACAAACTCACTCTAATTCAAGAACTCGTCATAAATCAATTACTGTGCCTTTTGGAATGACCAGTTATTTGCAAGGAAAATACGGGCATTGTAATACATATAGATTCATTCGGCAATTTTAAAAAAAGATTCCTTTCGCATTCTCGAATGGTAGCACCCGACGGCGTACCAGCTAGACTCGGGCTCGTGTCCTGCTGGTGGCGTGTGTGGTACGCACATTAGCCAACCCCAACCAAAAGAACCGCGATATTAAACTTCGCGCCTCCACTCGAGCCTCCGTGTTTCGAGTTGAAATATCTGGCGGCCAGAATTCTAGCCCTAGGAAATTCCCCTCATGTCCCCTGTCCATAATGACAACCGATTAACAATGGAGGGATGCTTTAGTAACAAGCCCACGTTACCTACTATGCCGAGCACGGTTCAATTCCCTTGGTCGCCGCTACACAAGGTCACCCGTCAACTTCATTGCCTAGTACTAATAGTACTACACCAGGATGAGAGCACAGAATGGAGCTCCGTTTGTTGATTTTGTTCGTGCGTTGTTCGTGCCTACTAGAGTTACTATATCAAGCAATGCACTGGTACGGAGGGATTATCTTTTTACTCTGCATATATAACTTGTCTGAAGTCTAACTAACCATAATGTTTGACCAAATCCTTTCTTAAGAAATATTAACATCTACAACAGTAAAGATGTATGGCTTGAAAATTTATTTGATGATGCAGGTTATGATATTGTTTTGAATCCTGGATTTTAAATTCCAGAAAATCCAAAGCCGACCTGAAATTCATGAAACTGAGCATGGTCACGTGATATGGCACAAATAGGATGTCGTATTTTTTTGGTTCAATTTGAGACAAGCTGCTTATGAAAAGTTGCACAAATGAAGAGCCAAGTCTTTTGGAACAAAGACATATCACGTTAACGTGAACGGTTTCACTATTCAAACCGTGGGCGTTAGACCTACGTGCCACCATGAGTCCCGCTTCTCATCGGCAGGTGTTGTCCGAGAAAGCGTGTGAGTCGACAGGAGGCGTGCGAGCAGACCGCTGCACCGGCTGACCGGGAGGCATGTGAGCAGGCCGCTGCGCAGGCTAACCGGGAGGCGAGCCCGTTGACCAGGCTCCGCCGCCCACCTTCCTCCCAACTGCCCCCACTTTTAATGGCACCGGCGCCGCAGTTTAAATCACCCCCGCACTCCCAGGTCTCGCTACAATCTTCTCTCTGCCTCTCGGATTCTCCTGTCGTCTACCTCCAACCAGCCTGACCTCACCGTACGCCATGCCGCATCACGATGGTCTGCCCTTAGTCTTCCAGTTTCCTGAGAAGACACCCAGCCGGAGTCTCAAGAACATAAGGCGCTTTGGGACGAGCTTGAACTGGCCTTGAGGGAAGACGTTGCGCCTGTCCCCGCTCTCGTTCCAGCTCCCGTCACCCCGACTGCGCCAGTGCCCATCCCCGTGGCATTGATGGCCTGGGAGCCGAACATTGTCGCCGAGCTTGAAGCCACGGGGTTCCACGAGGTCCCCGCTGACTTTCACGCACTCATGCACCTGCCAGCATATGCGCCTGTGCGTGCACTGATGCGCACGCCCGTGCCGGTGCCCGTGCACACGAATGTCTCCGCCACGCCATTGCCAGCTCCTGTCCCCGCGCTGGTGCCAGTGCCCCCCTCAGCTGCATGGATCGCCACCATCGACCACTTCCGTGCACCAACGCCAGTCGCCTCCTCCCGCCAGTTGAATGGTTCCTAGAGACCGAAGTCCAGAACATTCTAGCCTTCTTCGAAGCTAGGGCCAACGTCCAGGAGTACGCCAACAATGGCGCAAGACGCCGCCGTCGCCGCCGGTCAGTGGCCCGATGACACATAGAGCATGGCGAAGGAGCCGCTTCCCATCGCAAGACGCCTCCACCACCGCCGCGTGATCTAAATATGCCATGAAAAATGTTCGGATTTCCATGCTTAAAATCCGAACGTTTGAGATTTATCATTTGCGTTTATTTTAGTTCGATCATGGTATGAATGTAAAGTCGCAGTCAGACTGAATGAAATCTATGGTTTGATCGATTGAATGTTCTGCTAGAGCCGTATCAAATTAAATATAAAATGTCATCAAGCGACATGTATTACTTCTAATCGCAAACATTTCATATTAAATACCACATCAATTCCAAATATTTTTTTAGGGAAGTCAGTTCCAAATACTTGTAGGGCGCGAGCAGTCCCCTTGTTCGAGCACTAGGCGATACATCTATTTATCCACGCATTTAATTGTTAGTAGATACTACTAGCCTAACTTGTCCGTCACGGCCACTATTGTTCCTAAACTTGTTACATATAATACTAGTACTAGTATTACGTGAAACTGGTGCCGTAACTTGTGAACGCGTCCAGATACAGTCAACGGCCACACCACCCGCGCGTTCTTCGTGTTTGCCCGTGCGTCTAAACGTAGAAGGGGAGGAGAGAGAGAGAGCAGACATGGAACCCACCAGTAAGTTAAGTGGAATAGTACGTGCTCACGAGTCGGTACCACTACTGTACTAAAGTTAATATAAAAACATGTTATCCATTAAATAGGCTGTGGTGATGTAAAAATATTATATCAACAAAGGGGAGTACAACAAACGTTGCTACTATGTTGCCTATTGACGTGCGGCTTGAAGGCCCTGGTCGCATGTTCGATCCTCGTCCTTTTTCATTTTTAATTTATACTAGTAAGGTACACGTGCATTGCACGCATGAGATTTGACAACCAAATTATGAATAAATACCACACCATAGCATGTAAGCTTTGATTCATATATGCATGATGTAGATGTTCGTTTAATTCTTATAGTTCATCTCATTCAAAATCAATAAGTTTTATAAAAAAGTTAATCTATTTTAAGATTCATGAAATTGTGCATTGTAGAGCATAAAGTAAAAACAAATAATGGCAATTCATTTAGAAAAAATTTGGGCAATTATGATACAGAAGATTCTAGAACAAAGGAGAAGTGCTTGTGTTTTGAGTTTTGTGCATTATGCTTAAGTTCAACCATGCAGTCTGCTGGATTGTACATGTGGCAGAATGTGGTGGAATGTAGAAGATATCCAACGGCCAGTGGTGCTCGAATTTACCATCTCTACACCGTCGGATTGGCTTCATCCAACGACCATCTTTCAAAGTTATTCGCACACTATATAGGGGTGTAGATATGGGTCCAAATTTGCTCCAAGACAGTTGCCCCCCCCCCCCCGCTGTGTAGTTTGTAGCGCTTTAATTTCTGGGTCGAAATTTGTTCCATTACAGGTGGACTCCGGGTTTGTAATAATTAAAGAGAACACTAGAGTTTTTTTGCAAAAATACCATGGTGCGACGTGGAAGGTTAGAAAGGGCATGCGAGAGAGCGGTGACCGAGCCAGAGGGAAAACAATTCGGGGAGGGGCGGGGGTTGCAACGGTGTTTGGAGTAGTTGTGGGGCAAATGCTACAAAAATATAATCTAAACCCACTAGAATAAAGGCCTTCACAAATTAATCAAAGGTTGGAGTCACCCTCGCAATGTAAATAGCTCCGGCTCTGCGAGGGATGGAGAGGTAGCTTCAATGTGTGGAAGAGACGGCGTGAGAAAGCGAGGTCAATCGAGACATAGATATAGAGACAAAGTGAGTGTGCCCCGACATTCGTTGAAAAGATATATATGTTGTGGATAGATATTGTCCGATTGAGCTTTTGGGAAGGGTGAGGGCTGTAAGAGAGAGCTTGAGAGATGATCCAGTCATAGATAGGTACATATATCGTTTGTGCATGGGAGGAAGCAAGGTCAATCGATACATAGATAAAGAGAGAGAGATTGAGCGAGTGTGGGTCGTCATGCGATCGAAAGAGTGAGACAGGTTGGAGAGAGTGACCTAGATAGACAATGTGCGTGAGAGAGTATATATACACTATGAATATGTCGAACTAGGCCCAAACATGGAGATATATCGTTTGTGAGTGAGAAAGACCAAGGTCAATCGAGACATGCATAGAGAGAGATAGAGAGAGAGAGAGATTGAGCAAGCATGGCCCGCCATGAGGTCGAAAGAGTGGAATGGCTTGGAGAGACTAATCTAGATATACAATCTGCGTGAGAGAGTATAGAGTGTGTCGATCGAGGCCCGAACAGGGAGATATATCGTTTGTGTGTGAGAGAAAGCGAGGTTAATCGAGACTTAGATAAAGAGAGAGATTAAGCGAGTGTGGGCCGCTGTACGGAAGAAAGAGTGAGATGGTCTCTCGAGAGTGGCCTAGATAGACAACGTGCGTGCGTGCGCACGAGAGGGAGGGGGTCTAGATAGGCAATGCATGTATCTACCAAGAGAGGGTGGGAGGGGGAGAGAGAGAGAGCTCGACATGGAGTGCAATGGCGGGTGTGTGAGAGTTAGAGATTGAAACATGGAGAGAAAGAATGAATATGTGGAAACCAATAGCTTTGTAAGGTGGTTAGGAGAGGAAGATTGATTAATAGAGGAAGTATGTAGCGTGTGTGCCGGGGGGTGGGGGACCTAAAAACAACATTTGAATGTAGATAGTACTAGACTTAATGTTGATGTTTCAATTTAGTGTACATTGTAAGATTTGAATTGAGGACCATGCATATGGCTTCCGTATTTATTTCGAATTCATGCCATACTAGGTTTGGAAAAGTTGATATTGACTCGATTGTTGTGGTATTTTGTATGTGTGTCGTCATATGCTTGAATCCATCCAAAGTTTTCTCACTACCATGGTGTTCATCTTATACATATATGAATTTGTATTAAAAAGTAGCGTGGATACCGTGAAATGTGAAATCCATGTTAGAATTGGAGATTGCTATGTGACAAACACACTCTAATTCAAAGAACTCCTCATTAATTAATTCATAGTATCTTGTTTCGAAGGACTAATTATTTGCAAGGAAAACACGGGCATGGTAATACATAGTACAAGATTCGTTTGCCAATGAAAGAAGATTCGTTTGCATTCTCAAATGTAGGCGCACCAGGCAGACCAGGGTCGTGTCGTGGTGGTCGCGTGTGTCGTACGGACGCTAGCACCCACCCCCTCCCCACAAAAAAAGAACGACGACAAAAAAAGTTCGCGCTTCCATGTTTTGGATTGAAATATCTAGCGGCCTCAATTCTAGCCCTGCAAAATCTCCCTTCTCCCCCGTCCCCTTCCATGCCCAGAGCTCTCAAATCCCTAATTCGTTGCCAACCCAAGCAAAATTCGAATCGCCCTTTGTCTTGTCTCTTTCCCCACCACTGTGTCGGACGACGACGACGAAGGCGACGGTCGTGCTTCACCACTGCACCGAAGGACCTCATCTACCCCCTCATCCACCGCACCGAGTGGTCTACCCACAACGTCGGTCGCCGCAGCCGACGTGCCTCACAGACACCGACTTCCACCGCATCAGGTGCGCTTCACCGATGCTGTCTCCCACCTCACCGGGGCTACTTCACCGAGAACATCGTCGCACCTCCACCCCCCGACGCCATTGGTGCTTCACCAACGGCCTCGTCCACCACATCGTAGCACTCCGCTGCCGCTCGAGATCTGCATCTGTACGCGGCCAGCCAACGCCAGCGCATCACCCTCAACGGCTCTGAAGTGACCCGCACTCTAGCTAGGAATCCACATATCACCCCCTTGTGCACTGTTCCAATGATGTTTGGATATCCTTTTACTGCTCTCTTAGCTTACACGCCTAGGAAACTTTGACTTTAACTCTTATTTCTTCTGGAGATATCATCTGAAACAAGCAAACCCATTTTTAGCGAAGCATGACGGCGCTACGGGATCTGGTACACATCCTGCATGCCGGTATAACCTTGTAAGTACCTGTCCTCCGGTACAACAGCAAGGTTGATTCCTCTCATTTGATCAACCATTCGCCATGTCAAAAATGCAGAGGGGAATGCAAGGAGCACAAGGCCTGCACATCCAAGCAAGTGGTAACATGGACTTGTACATGGAACATCCCAAGCGCAAGCAGAGCTGAAGTGAGCCTGTACAACGAGCTAGCGTAAGTCCCTGCATTTCAATTAATTCGTACTGGCCTGCGTGTATGATTTGTGTGCAGTGGTGGATCCATGAATTCAAGTTACCAGGGGCGAAAATTTAAATTAAAAAATACAAAGGCACTTGCACTCCGGAAATCAACATAACTTGAGAAATGTGAAGCTACATGCACTTTGAAAACCAGCTAATGATCCAAAGTAGTTCCAGATTATAAAACACTAAATGATGTAAGCACCAAAAAACACAAAATGCAACATGGTGTACAAGGACTACTAACATGGACTGTACCTTCTTGAATTATTCGTTCTCTGGCCGAAAATATCCAAGTGTAATTGCACCTATGTACATATCAATATATCTATCCTGCACAAGTATGCCAATAGTTTCAAACAACAGATTAGAAAAGTATTTAAGCTAGGTTGTCATGATACGAGGACTTTCTGGTAGATGGCCTCGATGTTTCCTCAAGCCAAGAAACGACTATAATTTGCTTGTCATCAATTCCTGCAAATTTCCATCTCTCTCTCAACATAGCAGATCATCATTAGACACTAAATCCTTCAATGGGAGCTTGCAAAATGCTTGCATTAGATCCCTCATTAGACACTATATGTTCATCACCAGGAGCATGTAAAATGTTTGCATCGAATCCTTCATTAGCAGTCTGTTCATTAGACACTTCAGTCTCAAGAACAACATGTGTCAGATTTCGGGTTCCGCAAACCCTTGAGAGGTTTGAACTCTGGGGTGCGTGCGAAGAACCCGTCCTCCCCAGTCTGTCTACTCGCTAATCTCATAGCCTAGCTCAACGAACTGTAAGGAAAAGAGACACAGCAGTTTACCCAGGTCCGGGCCACCTTGCGGTGTAAAACCCTACTCCTGCTTTCTGGTGGATTGGCCTCAAGGGGCTGAGGATGAACTAGTACAGTGGCAAACAGCCTCAGGAGGAGAGGTGTTCTTGAGCTCGGGTGAGCTGGTGGAGTGAGGGTGATCTAAATGATCCATCGATCCCATCTCATCCAGTGATCTCTCCCTTCTACGGTGGTGGCTAAGTCCTATTTATAGTGGCCTTGGTCCTCTTCCCAAATGAAAGGCGGGAAGGGATCCCACAACGGCCAAATTTGAAGGGAGACAACTGGTACATGCTATCCTGACAAAAGTAGTCTTCGCCTGCAAAAGCCTCTGGTTGTGACGCCGTGGTGGGCTCGGTGATGACCTCCGTCCTGCCGTCCTGGCGGTCTTGGTCTTGTTGCACGGGAATGGAAACCTTTGGCTGATTCCTTGGGACTCCGCGCCTGCGCTTGCCTCTTTAGCACCGAAGAGTAAACTGGTACACTGCGCCCGCTGCCGCCCGCCTGGCCTTGGTCGTCATGGCTCACATCATCCGGACCTCACGAGGTGAGGCTTGCATAGAGATCTCCGCTCCTCGGGAGCCAACCTGAGGAGGCCGCTCCTCGTGGAGGTCTCGGTGTCGTCTGCTTCGCGAGGCTTGGCCCCTCGCGAGGGTCTTGAGTTGTTGTCGCTGAAGCTGGGCCGTACCAGGCCATCGATGGAGCCACGCCGTGGGCCGCAGGCAGGCAAGTCTGGGTACCCCCATTCCCAGAACGCCGACAGTAGCCCCCGGGCCCAAGGCGCGCTCGAACTTGGCTTCGAGGCGAAGCCAAGGGGCAAGTGCGGAGCGCCGCGGGCCCTAACCGCCTGCGGCCTTGGTCGACGCGTGGCGATTGATGAGACGTGGGCGTCTCCGCTTCCCCGCGCTGCCTCGGCAACTATTCCTGGCTGACAAAAAGGCTGGCGCTTGCCACTGAGCCTTCATTGCCTTCCTTCCGTCTTGCTCCAGATCCCCTTCTTCTTCTACTCAGCATGCCTCCAGATCTGCTGAATCCTTTCCCCGGACTCGCCACCGATGGCTACCGACAAAGCGAAGTCATCGGCCTCCACCGCGCGCTCGGCTCCCTGGTTTGAGCCAGCCTTGAGCGCGTCCTCCATCATCGAGGAGAAGCACCTTGTCGCCGTGCACCCGCTGACGGCGAGCGCCGACAATGAGGGAGGGGAGACGGTGCTCCGAGTCGGCTTCGCCCAGCCGGAAGCCTTGGGTGACACCTTCTACCCCTTCTTCCTGCACAACATCTTCGCTGGGCTGGTTCCCCCTTTCTCCCGATTCTTCTATGCCGTCCTCAACCACTATGGTCTCCACGCCCTCCATCTTCATCCCAACTCCATCCTCCTCCTGTCGATCTTTGCCTTCTACTGCGAAGCGTTCATGGGGGTGACGCCTTCCGTCGCGCTATTCCGCCACTTCTTCTACCTCCGGATAAGCAGCGACCAGTGCTTTGGGTGCGCCAGCTTCATCGCGGCCAATGGCAGCAACGCGATCTCGCGGGTTGGGAAGAAGGTGGAGGACTTCCGGAACAAGTGGATCTTCATGGACGCCAAGCGCTCTCATGCTCGGCTGGAGCTGCCGACCGTGCTGCCGAAGCCCCTGGATCGATGGGCTCACGAGAAGCTCACCGACCACAGGGCGGAGCAGTTGCTGGAGAGGATGACGGCCGACCTGAAGGCAGAGGACCCGAAGGCGGAGAAGCTGACAGGGGCCATGATCATCAAGGAGTTCCTAACGCAGCGTCTGGCTCCGCTCCAGGCGCACTCGTGCCCCCTGTGGAGCTTCAAAGGTGTGGAAGACGACCTCCGGTTGCGCCCGGACAACTTGTCTGACGAGGAGCTGAGCAAGGTCATGCACACCTTGCTCGGGACGGACCAAGGTGGCCCCTCGGATGCCCATCTCCCGTTGTACCATCGCGCCAACGAGGAGAAGATAGCCGCCGCCATGCCTGTCTTCAACGAGCGGGGGCTCGTGCCGCTGGAGCCTTCCCTGCCCCTGGGCTCCCCGGTGCCGGTGTCCTCCGGCGATCCCTCCGGGGAGGAGGAGAACGAGAGCTCAGAGGCGACCTTGGAGGAGGTGGGGGAGACCTCTCCCCCATGGCGGAGCGAGCTCCTCCGCACCTTTTCTGACGACGACGCCGATGAGTACCCAGTCAGGGAGTCGCCGCGCTCCACCGGGGTCACCACGAGGTCTAGGGGCACCCCCCGAAGAAGCCAAAGCAGGGTGTCCAGAAGAAGGACAGGTCATTGTTGCTTCCCCGAAGTGGCGCCTCCGCCCCGATGTCGGCCGCCGCTGCCGCAGATCTGGCCGCCGCGCGTTCATCCGCTCCCGTGGGCGCGGCGGGGCTCACGCCCACGAAGCCTGCGGGCATCGCGCTCCTGAAGAGGATGAGGGATTATGTTGCCACGGATCAGTAAGCGTAGCATCTTGTCTTTGCTTCCTGCTCTTGACGTAGTGCTCTGACATTTTCCTCTTCGCGGCCAGGCCAATGCCGACGGCGAAAAAGAAGAAGGAGGAGGCGAGGGCTCGTGAGGCCAAGCAGCCTACCTCGGCCCCGGAGGTTCTGGGGCAGACGGACGAGGCTGGCTCGCGTCCTCCTGCCGCAGGGTTGCCCTCGCGAGGCACAGGGGCCTAGCCTCAGGAGAAGGACGCCGCTGCGGCCGCGCCGGCTTCAGAGATGCTTGCCTTCAGTGCGCCTACTGACGACCCGAGGGCTCCGGAGCCCCCGGCCATCTTTGCTGTTGCTGCTTCGCCAGTCTTGATGCCATCGCCGTCTCCTCTTCCAGCCGCCACGCTGGCAGGCCGCGGCTCTTCTACTGCGCCCGGTGCTCTGGAGCAGGCCTTCTCCGTGTTGGATCAACTCCGGAACGATCTTCGGGGCCCCGACCGGCGCCGGGGGTAGGGGCGCCTGGAGCTGGTCTCGGGGTGGCTCCATGCTGACTCGTCTGTCAGGGCGGCCTGGGACCAGGCCGACACTGCTGAAGAGGAGGGCCAGAAGGTGGCCGGCGTGGCCGTCGCTGCCCGTGACATGGCGCTGAAGGACGCGAAGGACGCTGAGGAGCGCTACCGCGCGGCGGAGGCCGAGCTGAAAGCCCTCCGCGACGAGCAGGCCACCCGCGCCCGCCAACTCGAGGAGCAGGAGGAAAAGCTGAAGGAGCGGGAGTCTGCGGTCACCGGTCGTGACGCCGATCTGGAGCAGGCATCTCGGGAGTAGGCCATGGAGCGCGGCCGCCTGGAGAAGCTGAAGGAGGAGGTGGAGGTGGCCCAGGCGTCCCATGCCCAGCTTGTCTTCGAAGAGAAGGCTTGGCTGGAGGCCAGGGAGAAACTCCTCACCAAGGCTGAGGAGGCGGCCACCGCGAGGCGTACCGCCTTCGACTCCCTCGAGCAGAAGTCCCACAAGGCACTGCAGGATCTCTACGGGAGCGGGTACAAGGAGCCGCTGGTGACTCCGAAGGAAGGCCCCGCCGAGCTGCTCCCCAAGCTCGTCGCGGCGCTCAAGGGCATCGTCATTGGAGTGGGCCCCATGGTGGAGGGGGAAGCCCGCGCGCTTTCGGCCTCGGCCGCAACGCGCGTCTTCAGCCACCTCCATCTTCGGGACTCCAGCTTCGACTTTGGTGCCCTGCTCGAACCCGTGGACCCTGAGCTCCAAGATGCTACTGCCAAGGCCGTGAAGGGTCAAGTGGAGGCCCTACTGCGGAAGTTCCTCGCCGTCGACCCCGTACCTACGGCTGATGGCAAGGACGGCGGCGACGTCGTCGATGACGGGACTCCCCAAGCGGGCAATGGTGGCGTCCAAGGCTGAAGGAGATGGCGGCGCTTTCCCCTTGTTTTATTCCAGCAACATGTATCGTGCCTCGTGGAGGCGTAAGAACTTATGCTTTGGAACTTTAAGAGACAATATGTTTTGTAATAACTTGCTAAGGTTCTGCAATTTCCTTTCCGTTTGCTTTGATGTTCTGCATTGGCAGGGCCCGGCCCCGCGCATACCTCAGCCGCTGTTGGGTTGTCCGGATTGCCAGGACGAGACCAAGGGGTGAGGGGCTACGTGGCCAGTTAGGCTCCTGAGTCGCGATGCTCAGGAGTCCCCCTTGACGTACGAATAGCCCTCGGGAAGGAGACGCAAGAGTGGGTCTTGATGTTCTGCGTCGGCAGGGCCCGGCCCCGCGCATACCTCAGCCGCCGTTGGGTCATCCGGATCGCCAGGACGAGACCAAGGGGTGAGGGGCTACGTGACCAGTTAGGCCCCTAGGTCGCGATGCCCAGGGGTCCCCCTTGACGTGCGAACAAAACCCCCATACCTGTCCTCGTCGGGCTTTCGCTCGGGAGGGATGTGCGAAGACCAGGTCCGACGAACCTGGCAAGGTGGCGTACGCCAGGCATGACCTGAGCGTAGTCCCCGTGCCCAGCCCCCTCGCGCTACTCTCCCGAGGGGAAAGCAGCGCGGCGAGGCTGAACACCGAGCCTGGTGGCTCTCCTGAGGTTAGTGAAGCCGTTAGGCTACCCCCAGTTGTTTATCACCAGTGCGGAGCAATGCGCTACCGCTCTTGCACGGGCATAGCCGCTCCTCAACCGTGTCGACTGCCAGCGCGGAGCATGGTTCTTCCACTGGTATGTGGGTGGGGCCTCCCTCTGAGGGGAGACCCCGGGGCGTGTACAACCCTACCCTGACACATGGCTTGCACGGCAGGGCTAGAGGAGGTGTGTATGGGCACCCGTGAGCCAGCGCGGGACTCACGAGGCCCTACCTCAAGGCGGGTTGTGCCCGAATTTGATTCGTAACACTTGTGATAGTCCTGCGAGATGGTTAGGCAACCTGGGCCGAGTGAATCTCCTGAGGTTATCGCATGAGAAGGCCAAACACCAACGACCCCAGGAGGTGACGTGAACGGGTCCGGCCCACCAGACAGAGCTCAGCCGTTGGGTTTGTCGACGCTGCAGGGACGGACCTGAGCACAGACGTCGTGCCCAGTCTTCTCATGCAAATGTCCTGAAGAAAGACAACCTGCGCGCGGCTCCCGCGGTGGCGAGGCACCATGTCGCGCGCCCTAACTTACCCGCCCTCGATTAGCTCATGGGAGAACAAGGCACCAAGGACCATTGGAGGTGACGTGCACAGGAACTGGCCCGCGAGCCAAAGCTCAGCCACTTGGATTTAGCAACACTGTAGGGACGGACCCGAGCACAGACGCCGTGCCAGTCCTTAATCATGAGGCGGTCGTGGGTGGGCGTACGACATTCGTGGTGACGAAGCACCGAACATGCAAGCAATAATCATAAATGAACTCATGGATAAAGTAGAGCTAGTTCTGATAAATGCAAAATGATACATGCCGCAGGGACTGACCCACGCGGCTTGGGGATAATGCAGACTAAGGGGCGCCCCCAACTGAACAAACTAGAAAATGTCACCTGGCACCGTTGCTGAAGAGATGTTGGAGTAGCTGAAGACGCGTGCTGCAGAAGTCGCTCCTCATGAGCCGCCCAGGCCCTGAACCTCGGGAGGCTCTGGGGGCCTGGGGGCTCGCGAGGATCCATCTCCTCCTCTGACAGGATTGCCTGGCTTCTGGCCTCGTGAGCCGCCAGGATGCCCCGCATGTGGCGCTGGAATGCAGCAGCTGCGCTCGGCAAGCCCAAAGGCATGCGAACATAGCTGTGAGGGGGACCCTCACATCGGCCAGTGCGGGATGACCAGAAGCGCTCCTGAGATGCGGCCCTATTGAGCCCTGGGATGTTGACACAGACGCGCAGCTCGCTGTCCTCGCCGGGACAAGGAACCGCGCCGGGTGGTGGGTGATGGTTGCCTTGCATAGCTCTTGCCTCCTGAAGCTCCTTGATTGCCTTGGTGATGAACTCCTGAGCACCTGGTACCTCGTGCCTTGTACCCTCCTGGCGGAAGCGCGCTGATGCACGCCTCCACATGGTGCCCGAGTGCCTCCCTCGTGACGTTGGCCAGGTCAGAGGCCCTCCAAAGGAGAGCCCCCGAGCCCAGCTTGAGAGGGGCGCCGGGTGCGCCTTCCTATGCGAGAGAGGGAGGCACCCCGTTAGTGGGCGCAGGGCCTGAGGTGGTGCCGCTGGACACCCCGCTCTCTTGAGGTCCTTGGCGGAGCAGCTGCTTCTTCTTCTTGGGGATAGCCTCAGGAGGGTAGACGGCGCCTTCATCATCTGGGTTCTCGACCGCCGCAGCCTGGTAGGCGCGCTCGAGAGACCACACTGCGTCCTTCTCCTCGCAGGCGACCGTGATGATGCCGCAGCTTCTTGGCATCTTGAGAGACATTGTAACCATGATGAGTCACCGCCATGAACTTGGCCAGGGCCGGATACCCAAGGATGGCGTTGTATGGAAGGCAAATGTGGGCGACGTTGAAGTCGATGAGCTCGGTGCGGTAGTTGTTGCGCTTGCCGAAGGTGACAGGGAGGCGGATCTACCCTATCGGGGTGGTGGAGCCATCGGTCACTCCTGAGAAAGGCTTGGTAGGCTGCAACTGGTCGTAGGGCACCTAGAGTCCGTCGAATGTCTCAATGGAGAGAACATTGAGCCCCGCACCCCCATCGATGAGAGTCTTGGTGACGAGCACATTGCTGATGGTAGGCGAGCAGAGCATCGGGAGAGCGCCGGCATTTGCCGCGCACTTGAGCTGATCGGATGAGCTGAAGGTGATGGTGCACTTGGAGCACCTGAGTGGACGCGCTGCCTCGAGCTTGGGGAGGGCCGCATTCACCTCACGGGCAAACTGCTTGAAGATGCGATGAGAGGCAGGGGCCTGAGCGCCGCCCAGGATGCAGGCGATGGCACGGGGCTCCTAGAAGCCCCCAGCCCCCTCGTCCTGGTGGTGGTCGTCATTCCTTCTTGGTGGTGGCGGCAGCGGAGGAAGGCCAGCGTTGCCCTGAGGATGGTCCTCACGAGGCTGGTCGCGCCATTCTTGGCGGGGGTCGCGGCCGTCCCAGCGTCCTCCACCTCGGCCTCCTCCGCGGTCATAGCCTCGGTCGCTGTGCTCGGGGCATCGATCGAGGCGCCCATCGTGGATGGCCCTGAGCTCCTAGCAATCGTTGGTGTTGTGGCTGTGCACGTTGTGGAAGACGTAGAACGGGCACGTTGTGGAAGACACAGAACGGGCGGCTGCCCTTGGATGACTCTGGGTGGTCGCAGCCGCGCATCATCTCTGGCTCGGCCGCGAGCACGACCGGTCCCTTGCGCTTCACGTCCTTGGCCTTGTGATAGTGCAACTAATCCCTGGGTGGTTTTGGTAATTCTTAACAACATATAGCTCATTGAACTAATACTCTTTCAAGATGATCATTTCAGAAAGTTCAATGATTGGCATGGCATGGACTAGGAATGTGGACCCCTCAAAATGCTAAGGACACATATTGGCTCAAGCTCAAGACTCTACTCTTTTCATTTTAGTGATCCAAGATCACATTGAGTCCATAGGAAAGCCAATACTATTAAAAGGGGATGAGGTGTTGCTTAATGGCTTGCTTGCTCAAAATGCTTAGTGATATGCTCCAAAACCCTCAACCACTTTCACATATCCACATATGTCCCAAACCAAAAGTCAAACTCGGCCCCACTGATTTGATCTATCCGGCGTAGGGGTGAAACCGGATCGGATTCGGACGGATAATCCTTATACCATATCCTATTCCATATTTATTTTCTGATTTGGAAGCGGAACGGATGCGGATTCGAATACCGGATTATGCGGATTCAAATAGCGGATTATGCGGACTCGGACACGGTACGCTAACGGAACGGCGTCGGATCAGAAACGGTCATTTACCATATTCGTATACGAGGAAGATATAAATGCTTCAAACTAAAAGTAAACTTAAACAATGAGCAAATTTTAATACTTATACACGTTAAGAACACATAAAGCACTAGATGGTATTAAAATAAGCCAAATAAATCACTAATAAACATATGTCTCGTCTCATAAGTAAAGATAACATTCATGTATTGCTATTTAATACTTACAAATTCACCCATAATTCGGATTCGGAAATTAAAAGGTCGGATTATCTGGCAAGAAAAAACGGATTATCCTAATGCATCGTATATTAGCAATACCATATCCTATACCGTATCCTATCAATCGGACTCGGATTCGGATCGGATTGTTGTCGGATGTGAAAAATCTCTTACCGTATCCTATAAAAACGGATTCGGAAATAGTTTCAGATGGAAATTATCCTTACCACTTTCACCCTGAATCCGGTGTCACCGAGTTCATTTGACATAGCCACTGCCAGAAACCCTAATCAGTTCGGTCTCACCGATAGGGATCTCGGTCTCACCGAGATGGGATTGCTAACTCTGTTTTCCTTCGTAACTTTTCGGTCTAACCTAGATGAGCGATCGGTCCCACCAAGTTCGCAATGCAAACTCTTTGTTTCCTCTTCGTAACGTTTCAGTCTCACCGAAATGAGCGATCGGTCCCACCGAGTTTGCCTGACCAACTCTCTGTTTGCCTATTACAGAAATCGGTCTCACTGAGTTCATGTGATCGGTCTCACCGAGATTACGTTATGCCCTAACCCTAATGAAATCGGTCTCACCGAGTTGACATGTCGGTCCCACCGAAAATCCTAACGTTCACATTTTGAACTAAATCGGTCTGACCGAGTTTCACTATTCGGTCCCACCGAGTTTGGTAAATTGTGTGTAACGGTTAGATTTTGTGTGGAGGCTATATATACCCCTTCACCCTTCCTCCATTAGTGAGGAGAGCCATCAGAACGTGCCTACACTGCCAGCATTCATTTTCTAAGAGAGAACCACCTACTTATGTGTTGAGACCAAGATATTCCAATCCAACCACAAGAATCTTGATCTCTAGCCTTCCCCAAGTTGCTTTCCACTCAAATCATCTTTCCACCAAATCCAAATCTATGAGAGAGAGTTGAGTGTTGGGGAGACTATCATTTGAAGCACAAGAGGAAGGAGTTCATCATCAATACGCCATCTATTACCTTTTGGAGAGTGGTGTCTCCTAGATTGGTTAGGTGTCACTTGGGAGCCTCCGTCAAGATTGTGGAGTTGAACCAAGGAGTTTGTACAGGCAAGGAGATCGCCTACTTCGTGAAGATCTACCCTAGTGAGGCAAGTCCTTCGTGGGCGATGGCCATGGTGGGATAGACAAGGTTGCTTCTTCGTGGACCCTTCGTGGGTGGAGCCCTCCGTGGACTCGCACAACCGTTACCCTTCGTGGGTTGAAGTCTCCATCAACATGGATGTACGATAGCACCACCTATCGGAACCACGCCAAAAATCTCCGTGTCTACATTGCGTTTGCTCCCTCCAAACTCGTCCCCTTTACCTTCATATGCAATGATTTACATTCCGCTGCTATACTCTTAGAATTGCATGTGTAGGTTGATTGCTTGACTTGTGCTAAGTTGCTAAAATCTGCCAAGACTTAAAATTTGGAAAAGGCTAGATTTTTTATTTGGTCAAGTAGTCTAATCACCCCCCTCTAGACATACTTTCGATCCTACAAGTGGTATCAGAGCTTTGGTCTCCATTTGCCTTGATTTCCATAGCTTTGGTGATCATAGCCTTGGTTTCACAACCTAGGAGAGTATGGCGTCTAGCAAGGGAAATTACCACCATAGAGGTCCTTACTTTGATGGTACTAATTTTGCTAGTTGGAAGCATAAGATGAAAATGCATATTCTTGGACATAACCCCGCCGTTTGGGCTATTGTGTGTATTGGCTTGCAAGGTGAATTCTTCGATGGGAGAGAACCGAATCGTGAAGCTACCGCGGAAGAATTGAAGATGTTGCAATACAATGCTCAAGCTTGCGATATCCTCTTCAACGGATTGTGCCCCGAAGAATTCAACAAAATCAGTCGTCTTGAGAATGCAAAGGAAATTTGGGATACTTTTATTGATATGCACGAAGGTACCGACTCCGTCAAGGAATCCGAATTGGATGTGCTTCAAAGTCAGCTTGACAAGTTCAAAATGAAGGATGGTGAAGGTGTCGCTGAAATGTACTCTAGGCTTGCTCTCATCACAAATGAGATTGCCGGCTTAGGAAGTGAAGAGATGACCGACAGATTCATCATCAAGAAGATCCTAAGAGCCTTGGATGGAAAATATGACACTGTGTGCACATTGATCCAAATGATGCCAAATTACAAAGATCTCAAGCCAACTGAAGTCATTGGAAGAATTGTAGCTCATGAGATGTCACTCAAGGATAAAGAAGAGATTCACAACAAGACTAGTGGTGCTTACAAAGCCTCATGTGATGCTCCTACATCATCAAATGAAAACAAGCCTTCAATGAGGAATTGAGCCTAATTGTGAAGAACTTCAACAAGTTCTACAAGAGTAGAAGCAAGGAAAGAAGTTCCAAGTCAAGGTCCTAGAATGACAAAAGATCTTCTAGTCATGAGCATAATTGCTACAATTGTGGAAGACCCGGACACTACTCCAATGAGTGTACGGCTCCCTACAAAAGAAGAGAAGACTCACCTAAAAGAAGAAGCAAAAGAGAAGAATCACCTCCAAGGGAGAGAAGGAGTAGAGATGATCGTTATGAACGAAGAACCTCTCGCAGAAGCAAGGATTCAGAAAGGAAGGACAAGTCATCAAGGAGCTATACAAAACGAAGACATCAAGCTCATGTTGGTGAATGGGTATCCGGCTCCGACTCCGACCACCACTCCGAGAGAAGTTATCACTCCGACTCCGAATATACTCAAGATGAAGGTGTTGCCGGTCTAGCACTTGTGTCAACCAACTCCTATGACATATTTGACTCACCAAATGAAGGAATTGGAAGATGCTTCATGGCTAAAGGCCCAAAGGTATCACACCCCGAGTATGTTGATTTCAATAGTGATGAAGATGATTTGCTAGGTGATGATGATTTACTTGTTGACAACTCTAGTGATGAAAACTATGATGAACTTGCTATTAATCATGCTAAACAAGATAAAACGAATGATGATGATAAGAAGGAGATTGAGCATCTAACTAAAGAACTAAACACTCTTAAGTTAGCTCATGAAACTACCTTAGAAGATCATCGAGAGCTTTTAAAGACTCATGAGAAACTACGCTTTGAAAAGCTCAACCTAGAGCAAGAGCATGGGTTCTTAAAAGCAATCAATGATGATCTTCGTAAGAAAAGTTCTTCTTACATTGCCAAGCATTTACTCTTGTCTACTTACATGCCATAAGTAAAATCTAGCAACAAGAGTAAGAAAGATTCTTCTTCTAGTAGTAACAATAATCATGCTAAATCCAATATTGTTGCTTCTAGTAGTTCTCTTGATTCCACTAATGATTCTCTTAGCCAAGTTACACTTGAGCAAGAAAATAGCTTATTGAAGGGAATTATAGAGAAAGGTGTTTCCAAGAGCCTTGCCGGAAGTAAGCAATTTGAGGAAATTGTACGCAAGCAAGGAAGGCACCGGAAGAATCAAGGTGTTGGTTTTGAACGAAAGTTCAATGCCAATGGAGTTGAGTGGGAAGAAGATCAATACCCCAAGACGAAGTTTGTTCCTCAACAAGAGAAGTATGATCCTACTTCCTTTGAGGGGACACAAGCTCATGATGATCTTCCACCACAAGACCTCAAGCAAAAAGGCAATGACAAGCTTCAAGAGGAGATTGATGCATTTGAAGAAGCTCCTAAGGCCTTGGTCAAGTGGGTTCCCAAGACTACATCAAGTTCTACTTCATCAAGTACGACTACAACTCCAAGGATTCCCATCAAGATGATGTGGATCCCGAAGAAGAAGAACTAGAGAATTCTTGAGGGTGGCTCCGCCAACATATTTCACTCATATCATTTTGGCAAGAACATGTGTAATCAACTTCCACATCTTGCACTAGTTCAAGGAGTCACAAACCCTCCTAGATTGGAGAGTGGTGTCTCCTAGAGCAAGGAGTTCATCATCAACACACCATCTATTACCTTTTGGAGAGTGGTGTCTCCTAGATTGGTTAGGTGTCACTTGGGAGCCTCCATCAAGATTGTGGAGTTGAACCAAGGAGTTTGTACGGGCGAGGAGATCGCCTACTTCGTGAAGATCTACCCTAGTGAGGCAAGTCCTTCGTGGGCGATGGCCATGGTGGGATAGACAAGGTTGCTTCTTCATGGACCCTTCGTGGGTGGAGCCCTCCGTGGACTCGCTCAATCGTTACCCTTCGTGGGTTGAAGTCTCCATCAACGTGGATGTACGATAGCACCACCTATCGGAACCACGCCAAAAATCTCCGTGTCTACATTGTGTTTGCTCCCTCCAAACTCCTCCCCTTTACCTTCATATGCAATGATTTACATTCTGCTGCTATACTCTTAGAATTGCATGTGTAGGTTGATTGCTTGACTTGTGCTAAGTTGCTAAAATCTGCCAAGAGTTAAAATTTGGAAAAGGCTATATTTTTTATTTGGTCAAGTAGTCTAATCACCCCCCCTCTAGACATAATTTCGATCCTACACCTTGGCCTTCTTGTCTTCTGGGTCAACCCCCGGGAGCTCCAAGAGAGAGAGGCGACCTTCCTCAGCTCTCGCACACTTGGTTGCCATGTTGAACATCTCCAGAGCCGTGCACAGGTCCTCATGTATGGTGAGCTCCTCCTTCATCTTGACATCGCAGACGCCATCAGTGAACGCCGAGATGATGGCCTCGTCCGACACCTTGGGGATCTTGAGGCGGACGCTGTTGAAGCGCTGGATGTACTTCTGCAAGGTCTCTCCTGGCTGCTGCTTGATGCGCCGCAGGTCACCCACGGCCGGTGGACGGTCGTGAGTGCCCTAGAAGTTGGCGATGAAACGCTCTCGCATTTCATCCCAGGAAGAGATCGATCCCGCGGACAGGTTCAGGAGCCACGAGCGTGCACCATCCTTGAGGGCCATGGGAAACTAGTTCGCCATAACCTTCTTGTCGCCGTTGGCTGCCTTGATGCTCAGCTAGTAGAGCTGCAGGAACTCGGTAGGGTCGGGGGTGTCGTCGTAGCGCAGAGGCAGGTTGGGCTTGAACTTCCCCGGCCAGAGGACGCTGCGAAGCTCCGGAGTGAACGCGCGGCAACCCACTGTGCTCACGGGAGCCCGTCGTGGAGGTGGAGCCTGGTCTTGGCGCTCGCGCGCCACCGCTGCAGGCGGCACGCGGTCTTGACGTGGCGGTGCTGGGAGTGCACGAGCATTTTCTTGTGGCCGCTGCACCACCTGACAGCTTTCTTCTTCACGCGCCGGCGCCCTGCGCGGCGGGTCACGCCGCGGGGCCTCGCACCTTGACTCGAGGGCGACGTCTTGACGGGGAGGTGGAGGAGGTGCTCCGTGGGCTACGTCACCCGCAGCAGGCGGCGGGTGAGGCAGCGAGCGAGATGGTGCAGGAGAGTCCCCGGCGGCGCTGACAAGCTCGGCGATGCGGTCCAGCCAGTGTTCATAGAGGTCGTCGACGAGGCGGTAGCGCAGGAGCTCGCGCGCCATGAGCAACGCAGCCTGCTAGTTCGCCGGCCCGCGACGAGCATGAGATGACGAACCAACCAGAGTCAGGGACGGGGTGGCGGTGCGTCCATCCCACCGCACAGATGGGTGCAGTGACGAAGCTTGCTGCTCGTGCCCCGCGGGGCCGGTGGCAGCGTTTGCCACTGGAGACGGGGGGCGGCGAGGGCAGCCGTCACCCGCCGGCGCCGTCTAAGCAACACGGGCGGTGAGGGCGGCCCAGCGCTCAGCACGAGCTCGACGAGCGTCAGCCATGGAAGCGGTGGAGCGGTGGTGGATCGACCGGCGGAAGAGAGGCTCCGACGCACCCCTACCTGGCGTGCCAAATGTCGGATTTCAGGTTCCGCAAACCCTTGAGAGGTTCGAACTCTGGGGTGCATACGAAGAACCCGTCCTCCCCAGTCTGCCTACTCGCTAATCTCACAGCCTAGCTCGACGAACTGTAAGGAAAAGAGACACAACAGTTTACCCAGGTTCGGGCCACCTTGCGGTGTAAAACCCTACTCCTGCTTTGTGGTGGATTGGCCTCAAGGGGCTGAGGATGAACTAGTACAGTGGCGAAGAGCCTCAGGAGGAGAGGTGTTCTTGAGCTCGGGTGAGCTGGTGGAGTGAGGGTGATCTGAATGATCCGTCGATCGCATCTCGTCCAGTGATCTCTCCCTTCTACGGTGGTGGCTAAGTCCTATTTATAGTGGCCTTGGTCCTCTTCCCAAATGAAAGGCGGGAAGGGATCCTACAACGGCCAAATTTGAAGGGAGACAACTGGTACATGCTATCCTGACAAAAGTAGTCTTCCCCTGCAAAAGCCTCTGGTTGTGACACCGTGGTGGGCTCGGTGATGACCTCCGTCCTGCCGTCCTGGCGGTGTTGGTCTTGTTGCACGGGAATGGAAACCTTTGGCTGATTCCTCAGGACTCCGCGCCTGCGCTTGCCTCTTTAGCACCGAAGAGGAAACTGGTACACTGCGCCCGCTGGCGCCCGCCTGGCCTTGGTCGTCATGGCTCACATCATCCGGACCTCACGAGGTGAGGCTTGCATAGAGATCTCCTCTCCTCGGGAGCCAACCTGAGGAGGCCGCTCCTCGTGGATGTCTCGGTGTCATCCGCCTCACGAGGCTTGGCCCCTCGCGAGGGTCTTGAGTTGCTGTCGCTGAAGCTGGGCCGTACCAGGCCGTCGATGGAGCCACGCCGTGGGCCGCAGGCAGGCAAGTCTGGGTACCCCCGTTCCCAGAACGCCGACAACATGAGCTTGTATGTTTGCACCGAAAACTTGATTAGACACGTCAGGTTCAGTCAGTTCAGTATTGATTGGGGGAGTTACAAAATAAGCACAAATTGGTTTCATTTTCTTATAGATTCCCTACATACAAGCAGTTTTACAACACCGTCAGGTTTAACTATTGGCCAAAAATTAAACAATTGAATTAGATATAATCAGGGATGTGATGTACCTGCTCGTTGCACATGCTGCTCTCGCGAGCTGCGACTGTCCGTTTGCGCAAGCTCGATGCTATGTCCGTGCTGCCGCCGCTGCCTCCTACGCAGGGTATACCCAGCGTTGGATTTTCATCTTCTTGTCCTTCCATTCGCTTGAAGCCTGGCGACTGGCATCCAACGAGGGTGCGAGGAAGTGCTGTGTCAGTCTGTCCAGCGGCGGCTAGGTTAGGAGCGACCCAGACTGGAGGCCGAAGTGAACGAATTGGGGAGTTTTCCTGGTGTCGATCGATATGGGAGGCGCTCGTTTGGGCCGCGAGCCTGCTATAGGGCCAGCCTTGCACTTACATTATTGGCCCATCCAAATTGAAACATTTTTCTTCATTTTTTACAATGCCTGCTTGTGCGCTGGGACGAACAAAACTAGCCTGGGCCAACCTGGACAACTCAAACTAGGTGCACACTTTCCAGCCACCCGAGACGACGCCCATACTAGCCCCTACGGTGGTGTCGCCCCTTTTTGCGTGTATGATTGGGGTAGTGAAAAATATTCCAGTGGCGCTTTTGATTTACCCACAGAATGGTTGAATTGCTTGTTTCTATTAACTGAGTTCGCCAATAATGTGAAGGATGCCAGTCTTTTCATCCTATTGTAGATTGCTTAGATCTCGATATGCCAAATGTAATCGCATGAAATATACAGTAAAAGCCAGTGTGATGTGTGTTGCTACAATTAGTCTGACAACCCGTCCTCATATAAAATATCAAGGATGCACCATCTTATCAGATTAACCATTCGACTTACCATTGCAGTGTGGGAAGAAAGAAGTATTGGGACTGTGTATCCAAGCAATTGATGCCATAGACTCCTTTGTAGAACCTTGTAAGCGAAAAAGAAGTTGCAGTGTGCCTGTACAAAGAGCTAGCGTAAGTTCAGCTACCTGCTTCTTGGAATTTTAGTTAGCCACTGATTGCAAAATTGTTCAATTACGTTGCTTGGTTTAATTTAGTTTGCTACTGGTTACATAATGCCATAGCCTGTTAATCCTATTATAGACTGCGCCTATCTATGTGTTTGATACTTACTGTTGAGAATTATCTGTTTGCCTGAACTTAAATAGCTACTTAAGCACGTAGATAGCTGGTCATATTTACTTCTAGGGTGCAGCAAAATTCATGTGTAATTTACATTCTGATACCCTGTTTGTTTAAATGGTTTGCTGTTATCACTTGTAGCACTAGTAATGTGTGCATGTTCATAGACAGACAACTATCAGGTTTATATGAGGGACAACGTCTTTCTAACTTATATATATATGTGTCGGAATCATTTTGCTTACATAAAAGAAATTTACAGATGTCTGTGTTGCTGGTAAACGGTACCGACTTGTTACTTTAATACGTTGCCAAGAACTTGTTAGTTTTACTAGTTCATGTGTAATTAAATACGTTGCCAAAACTGGTTAGTTTTACTAGTTTGATGTTAGTTTCTCATGGCTCTTGCAACACTTTATTTATGATTGCTAACATTCAAGTTTGCAGGATCCAACTGAAACTCCGTTGGCACAACAGGTATGTTTTCAAAAACATCCTTGTTTACCTGGTTTGCTACTCTAACTTGTTGCTGTAATCATCTTACCATGTTCAAGTTTTCAGGATCCAATTGGAAGTCCAATTGCACAGCAATTTCATTTTCAAAAATATATTTGTGTAACAGGTTTGCTGTTGTAACTTGTTGCTCTAATCAAGTTACTGACTACTCAACTTTTCAGGATCCAAGAGAAACTCCAATGCCACAACAGGTTCCTTTTGCAAAACTTGTTTGTTTAACTGCTTTTCTACTGCAACCAGTTGCTCTAATCACGTTACTGGCTACTCAACTTTTCAGGATCCTAGAGAAACTCTAATGCCACAAGAGGTACCTTTTGTAAAACTTGTTTGTTTAACTGCTTTGCTGCTCCAACTGGTTACAATGATGTTAATAACTACTTTTCAGCATCCAATCAAAACTCTTTAATTCCTTGTTTGTTTAACTGGTTTGCTGTTCTAACTCCCAGTTGAGTTGTTTTGCTAAATTAAACTTTTTGGAATCCAATTGGAACTTTAATGGCAAAACAGGTTAGCTCAAGATCAAAGAGCGAGGTCCCCATGGATGTTGTATCATCCCACAGTAGTGGCACCGGCCCAATCGTGCATCAAGAATTGCCAATTGCTGATGCTCTAGAGGTTAAACTATTGGTAGAAACAGATTCTGCTTCTGCACTTAGAGATGAAGTTGACATGTTGAAGAAGCAAACAGCACAATCACAAGCAGTACTCAAGACAACCATTAAATATTTGGTGGATTTCAAAACGAAGCAAGCTGAGACTGACCGCATTGTTAAGGTCCTGAAGGAAAAAAGGAAATTAAATTTCCACTTGGTAAATCATAGGTGAAATGTTTTTTCCATTGTTGAATAACCTTTGTGTTGTTTGTTCATGTAATCGATCAAACCATTTGTTTTAGAGATCATGTATTAATTGTTTTTTGTTTTTTGGTTTGTAATTTTTTTAGCACGAGTCTGTATTAATTGATAAGACTCTGAGACATTTCATTTTGATTGCTATGCGAGACCTACAAATATGCCAATCAGGCTGAATGTGCATTCATCAATAATAGTAGTATAGATGGTCCTTAAGTGGCACTCATCTATAAGGGCCAAGATGATTTACTAGCTTTGCTAAAAAAATGATGCTCTTCTAGCAAAAAAAGTACAGCGGCCTGGCTTATGTATGTTAGTTGATATTATTGATCCATATACTCTATAAGTGTTTATATGTCTGTTAGTTTTGTACATTATTGGTTGATTGACTTAGTATTTTGAATCTTGAGACATCACTTGTGTACATATCTAAATGGGAGTACACATATTGTGTGTGTCATACATGTTACACTTGAGTTGGACATAAAGTGGTTTCAAATATTCGAATTCACCTTAAACTGGATTCTACCTTCTAAATTCGAGTATCAGCATTTGTAAATCATATTCATATATGATAGTGGAATACATCTTTGTTGTGCTTTTGAAGATATATAAAAAACATAGAATGATTTATAAAGATTTGTATAAGAATACAAAATGGATTAGAATTTAGTTGCCAGGGTAAACATGAATGCTTACTGTCCCAAAATTTGAAAGAAGCGGCAAAATATCCACTCCCACGTCGGCTGCCCGAAGCCAGTGTTTGCGAGATGGAAATTATTGTCTACCCCTTACATGGAGAATCCATCGGCCCGATTTCCACTGCTCTTAATAGGGGTTGGTTAGTAACTTCAATTAGACGTGACACGACCGCCTCTGAGCCCATTCAGACACGGTGGGCGCCAAACGTGGGCGGCAAAACACATTTGATTCAAGCTCATCCGAAAGACCTCTGTCTCTCCCTCCATTTCCCCATTCATACACGGTGGGCGGTAAAACAAACTCGACTCAGCCAAAATCGATGTAGGCAAATATTTTTAATAGGGGCAGGTTTGTAACTTCACTCAGGCGTGACACAACCGCCCTACCTGTCAGCCCCGTTCATACACAGTGGGCGCCAACCGTGGGTGCCAAAACTCCCTCTCCTTGCCTGAAATCGCTCTGGGAAAATATTGGGGAGATGCGAGATTACCGTCCTATCCCTAACCGACGAGATGTCCAAATTTTAAACGGGGGCTCAGTTCGTAACTTTCCCATATTTCAGACAGGCGCATCCCAAAAACATGGTTCCTCGTACCTCTCCCTCCATTTTCCTATTCATACACCGTCCACGCTAGAACACCATCCCCACACCAGCCTCCTCCATCTGCCACCCCATCCATTGCTGCCGTCATCCACCATGCTGGAGCGCCTACCAAGACCGCGTCGTCCACTGCTAGAGATGGACGTTTCTCATTCACGGCGATGGACCAGGAGCCTTGCAGCGCGTCATCTTGCTTCATCGACGCCGTCGTCCTCCTTGCCGGGGCCGCTCCCACGACCTTATCATCCACCGCAACGGGACTTATCCCCCGATGCACCCGTCTACCGTCGTAGATCTGCTTCAACACCACCGACAGCCATCGCACCCCTGATGCCTACACGGTGCCGCAAGAGAGGTGGTACTACTTCATATCTGCTCAACTTTTTGATCTCAACCAGAAAATAGATCATAACTTGGTTACTGTACTTTCTTTTCAGCTCTTAGAATTTAGTTCAAAGCAAACAATGGTTGCTAAATAGAATTTCTGCAGTTTGCAGCTTCAAATCAGCCATGGCACAGTCATAATAGGGTTTAATTGATCATGCTTAGGGTTTCCCCCCTTTTATGATCACTATACGATTAGCCTATGTGCTTCATGTCATAATAGCACTGCTCCACCCATCAAGCTAAACAAGCTTAGTTGTTCAAATACGAATCTGATATTATTAAAAAGAGTCGTTTAATTGGTAAGCTAAATGTTCCTAATTTAGTTTCGAAAATGCATGTATGCCACTGGGGTGTGGATCTACAGGGTGCCCACGGTGGGCCGCGGCCCTCCTTGGGATTTTGGGTCGGCCCAGACCCTGATTCCCCTCCATTCTACTGCGCTTCCGATCTCTACTCGCCCCCAGCCGCCTGCCTCACCGGTGACTTGCCTCCTCGGACGGCATGACTCTAGGAGGAGACGCCGAACTAACAGGAGGTCAGGAGCTGCTCGCCCAACAGCGTTACCGCTGCCCGGGCGCGCCGCCGTGCCTACCTTCCCAGTCCGTTCAGGGCTCAGGCATGCAGCACCCACTAAGCCAACCTGATTTATCCTGAGATACATCCTCAACACTCAGCAGCCACTCCTCATCACCTATTTTCTAATTGATTAATTACTCATTAGGCAGGACTGTCATTACGGTTTGTTGTGTACTGAGTGCTACCTACACTTAATGGTTCAGATATTTCAGTAATCTTTAGTACCTGTAAAGTTCACAGGGTTTCAAAATTCCGGCCCTACGAATAGACACTAGTCATGTTGGATTGTTGGTCAAAGTGACATTGACCCAGATTACTACTGCAGGCCAGGTTTGTTGACAATTTTACTTGTCTTTCTTACTCATTCGATATGATATCCAATTATTCATGTCGATTAGTTGCAAACAATAAGTGCTAGACCAACTTCTTGATTCAGATTTTGGACGGTCTCTTACTGCAGTTACAATTCTGCATACTTGTCTTAGTAAGCTCACAAGTAATGATTGATTCACTACCTCTATGCTGGCCTTGTCATATTTTTTGTCAATATTCTTTTAGGGTGGACCACCCTGTTTCAAAATACTGGAACCGTAGACATGAGTGAATAGTATTTCTTTGTGTGATCTCTTCCATCATGTGTGGGCAACGAACACTGCATTGTATAGGAAGAAAGTGTCATAACCACCTTTTACATAGACTACGATCTTTTACATGGAATACATTCTGCCTACTTGCTTTGTGTCGCACTATCAGCACTCCACCCTTGAAGATAAAAATTATGCCTTTCATAATTCCTTAGTTTATTTGTTCAAATACGAATTTGATATGATTCTAATGTTCCTACTTCAGTTTTGAAATGTGTGTCTGCCTGTTATAGAGACATAAGAGGTTTGTATTTCTGTGTGTGGTCTGGTCAACACGGTTGGGGATGAACTTTGTATACGCAGGGGTTTGTAGGGAGACACTCTTCGAGTTGAATCCGCAATGCATTCCATAGATAATCTGACTACTTTTTATGTTTTCGTGAATCTCATATACTGAATAGCATCATAATGATTATGAGCATGCGCGCATGAAAATAATAAAGCAGAACAATGCCATGGCTGTCAAACTTGGCATTAAGGGACTAAAATAAAGTCTGGATGCAATGCAATGCAAATGCTCTCCGCCTACAGATTCATGCTCAGAATATGATCCTAACAATGATTCTGAGCTAGAGGGAGACCTAAGTCAATGTAGCTCCCTAGTGGAGGAGTCAGAGGCAGATGCCCTATCTTATTCACCCATCAAGGTGCTTGCTCTAACTTTCCAAGGTTATATTGGTCGCACATATCTTGCAACTGATGCTTTGCATTGCTTCTACTTTGTTGCACTTCCATTAGCTTAGTTTACACATCGTGTATGTGAATACGCCCTGCATATCCATTTTCAGTACATATTCCATCTGTCATCATACCATATTTATCCATTCAAATGTTGTTCTTGTGTATCAGACGTTCAAAAGGAAGAGGGCGATTGCTGATCGCGGAGGAGCATGAACAAAGTATTTGGAAAAGGTAGTGACACCTGATAAATCAAATAGCCCATTAGGTGTAGTTGCAATATCACCAGACCCAGAAAACACGGCCACAACTCTAGCAGACTCTAGCCCTACTACACTGGCCATCTCTGATGCGCCAACTCAGCAGACCCCAATTGCAGCCAACAGTATAATGATGCTGGTTGACATAGCACCAGCTCTACGACGCAAAACCCCCATTCCAGCAAAGAGTACACCAAAACCAGTTTCCAAATCCCTTTTCGAACGAGAGAGAGCCCCAATTGCAGCAAATAGGACCCTTGTTCCACTTCTTCCCAGTTTAGAAGACGAGGCTTATATTGTTGTCGGGAACTTTGTGCGCACCTTTCCTTCATGGAAAGATTATACCACAGACAAAGAACAATTTCCAATCTTCCTTCGCAACTTATGCGTAAGTAATGTACTGATGTTATTCATGGTAATTACTGCATATGTTTCTGCTGACAGAAGACACAAGATTTTATTCTTTTAAATAGGCGAGGACCAAACTGGACAGTCAAGACGAGCAAGGGTTGGTCGCGCATTTCAAGCACTCGTTGATGAAGTATCGTTCCAACCTGAGGCAAGCGCACTTCGATGGAAATCCTCTAAACGAAATTTCTGTAAAGTCTTCGGTGCTACATTTATTAGACAGTGACTGGAATAATCTTGTTACACATCTGTCTCGTCTGCAGCGTAAGGTACTGTCTATGATATCACATCACAATTTGAACTACATTTCTGCATGTGCCTTACCGTCTCACTTGTATGAAAACTGTTTGCAGAAGAACATTCATTCTCAAGGGACCACATAATCTCGCAACTATACTGCACACTACATTGCTCTTGTGAGTACCTCTTGCCCTATATGACCATACTTACTTTCATAGCTGGTTGATTATGTAGCATCACTGCACATGTTAGCCTTGTTATCCTCCATTTGGTGGACATTATAAGATCCGTATTAACTCTTACATAAATTTAGAATCAACCCAAAGTTTTTGAAGAGGTTTAGCTATGCAGTCCTCTTGTAAGGACTGAACGTCATCTATCATTGTACTTACAATAATAGCTACTCCCTCCGTCCCATAATATAAGAGCATTTTGTACAGTACACCAGTGTACAAAACACTCTTATATTATGGAAAGGAGGGATTGGTTCATTCTGTAGCATTCTGTATCTTATCTCCCTCGCCCACCATTTACTAAAAAATATTATCGTGGTGGGCGCACGGCAGATGCCAAAGGATGGCTAAAGAAAGGGACAGGCTCGAGGGCACCGGTAGGCTCCAGAGGTGAGGTCGGTATGAGCGAGAAAGGGATGCAAGACATACCCAGGTTCGGGGCTCTCCGGAGAGATAACACCCCTAGTCCTGCCGAGTGTGGTTTATACGTGGATGGTACAAGCTTGCTCCTAGAGCTGTATCGGGGAGGAAGGAAGACAGGCCAAAGCATAGGCTGCCCCTTCTCCTTGTGTTTGTGTTCTACTGATCGTGTCTTTGCCCGTGTACATGCAGGGCTCCTGGGGGGTTTTATAGGTCAACCCCCTAGGGTTACAATGGTAAAGATACATGGCCATGTGGCCGGGATGTCAGCGTTGGGGAAGCCGGTGTTGGGGCCCGCCGGGTACCAGGGTACGCCGGGTTCTCCGGGCGCGGGCCCCGTGCACCGGGGGACACTGTTCTCCATCTTATCATGCGTCACAGAGTGGGCGGGCCGGCTCAGCTACAGTGGCCCGTCGCCTGGTTGCCATCGGCCTACGTCAGCAGGATGAGGGATGCACTGTAGCCATGCCGGCCATGGTCAGCGGAGTAGGAGGGCCACTGTTGCCATGCTCCTGCCGGTCAGCGGGGTTGGTGGGCCACTGTGGCCACGCTCATCCCTTCATGGGGACTTGTTCCGTCGTACGCCCGAGATGGGATGGGAGCTGACCCGCAGCCGGGTTGAGGGGCGCCCCGCGGTTGCGCTTCCTTGTCGATGAAGTATTGTCCAGCCGGGACCGGCCGGCATGCGCCAGCAAGCCTGGCCGGGTTGCGGGCCTTGGCCGGGTCGAGTAACCCGGCCGAGGACAAACCGGATTGAGGGGCGTTGCTAGCCCTGAAGTTTTTGAAAGGGATCCGGATTTCGCTACCTACCCGGGGCTCATCCCCCCGATAGTAGTCCCCGAAGCTGTGAAGGCTTACCGGCTTCAGGCCCGGAGGGGGGGGGGGCTTCGCAGTTTCACCCCTGAGGAGGTGGCTGATGTTGATGAGGCTTGCGATCGCCAGGTCCGGCAACACCCACTGTGTGCCAGCTTTCGGAAGCCGGATTGTGGCATCCCGGCATGGGCAGGAAACCGAAGAGTCCGCCGAATCTTGGAGGGGAAGGGATGCGACCCCTCGGTTTTGATGCGAGCGCCATGTGGTGAATAGTAGCTGAAGAGGCCCTGACAAGCCACGTGCATGATGGGACGTGGCAGCGGGCTGGGGCCCGCCACTCCGCGCCATCAGCCCCTGTGCGGGGATTTAATGTGGCGGCCGCGGACGGTTGCCCTTCTCGACGCAGTTAATTGGCGTGCAAATCATGCCCACTCAATGCAGGGAAGTGGGAGGAGTGGGTGCAAACGATCCCACTTCCCCACGCTTAGCCCGCGGTTATAAATTGGGGGGAGGGGGCGGCGGAAAATCATTCACGCGTGTGCCTCCCATCTCCTTCTTCCTTCGCCCAGCTCTTGAGCTCACTGCCCACTGGAGAACTAGGCGCCGCTCTAGTCGCCCGCCTGCCGTGCTAGCTCCTTCTTGCCAACGCGCACCACACCCACGCCGAGCACCACGGATGGCGCTGCCAAAAGGCTCGTGGGAGGGGTCCAATGTCACCGACAACGACATCCAGTATCTTCGCGACACCCGACGCCTGCCGCCGGCGGCAGAGGTGGCCGCACGCGCGCCCGGAGGGGAGGTGGAGCCGCAGCCGCAGGATGGTGAGCGCGTGGTCTTCTACAGCCACTTCAAGCGCGGGCTCGGCCTTCCTACGAGCGCCTTCTTCCGCGCCTTCCTCTCCTTCTTCGGGCTGCAGCCGCACCACCTAGGCACCAATGCCGTGCTGTAGCTCTCGGGCTTCGTCACCCTTTGCGAGGGGTATATGGGGGTGGAGCCAGACGTGGAGCTCTGGAGCCGCCTCTTCTTCCTCAAGCAGCAGGGGCCGGAGGCCGGGGTTATGTCGGACTGTGGGGCCGCCGTCGTTTCGGTCGAGCCAAATGGGGTGTTCCCCAAGATGCCCATCGAGGAGTCTGCCAAGAAGTGGCAGAATACCTTTTTCTACGTTCACCGCGTCGGCGGGGGAGGCGACACCATCAACTTGCCCCCATTCATCAATGAGCAGCCGCTCGCCAAGATGAACTGGGGCTACATGCCCAAGAACCCGCCGCAGGGGATGCTGAACCTATGCGACCGGATTCGGGAGATGACGGTGCGGGAGGGCCTCAAGAGGCCAGACCTTGTCGCCGCGTTCGTCGCACGCCGGGTCCTGCCACTGCAGCACCGGGCACACATCATCGGCCTGATGGGTGACCGCCGGGACCCTATCCGGATGTTGTCCGGGAGGCTGGACCCAGAGCAGGCCGCCGAGTGGGTGAACGCCATCTCCAAGGCCGGGTTGGCTCCGGATTGGCGCTTCGGCAAGGCGCCCTACAACGCCTAGTTCCCGATGCCCGCGGTGAGTCCTTGATCCCCATATTTTGCTACGTGCCATCTCCTTCTTCGTTCGGATGTGACGCGGGAGGTGCTGCTGAATGCAATCCGGCCAACGCATGACTGGACGAGGGAGTAGGTACTTGCCGTCGAGCGGGCCTGATCGAATGGAGAAGGGTCCTACGCCGAGACCCCGGCGTCGGCCGACACTGCGGCCGACGCGACCCACCGAGCGGGTAAGTCTTTGTGCCCAGATCTCTTGTGAGACTGGTCGGATGACGAAGACATGGATATTCTGACGCAAGCTGGTGGTGCAGCGCCATAGAGGGGCAGAGACGACAACGTTGCTCCCCCAAGACGGCCGAAGAACACGGCCGAGGCCGGGTTGTCTCGCGCACCGGCCGCACAGGAAGGTGGACGCGGGGCCAAGAAAACCAGCCGCGAAGCACACGACGGACCCGGCCGCAGGCGGCAAGCTGGTCGCCAAGAAGAGGCGCCGCGCTGCCCGGCGGCGCCGGCAAGGCCGACCGTCCCGACAGCGATCGGGTACGCTTTCTTGCTGACCCCGGCGAATCACCGAGCAGTTCTTTTCTTATGTTACTTTGTTGTGATCCAGGTCACCGTTGGCGCCGGCGCTGGCAGCGACGGACGCCATGTCTGGGAGCGGCTTCTCGTTCCGGCGGTCCCAGAGCAGCGCCGTCGACCGGGATGAGGAGGCGCCCAAGGAGGACCTTGGCCTGGACCTGGAGGATGCCGAGGGCCTGGCCTGGCGGGACCGGAATAGGGCCCTGGAGGAGATGGAGGCAGCATCGGCCCAGGCCAGGGCCAGGGCCGCGGAGGCGAGGGGGCGGCCCGTCGGGGAGCTGACTTGGCCGGAGATGCCGGCGGGCTTGGAGCCGGCGGGAATGGTTTTTGTGCTGGCGACGGAGGGGCGCGACCCAGACGGCCGGGCGGAGGCGGTGGTGGGCGACCGGGAGGTCGTGGAGATCGGCGACGACACCCCGCCCTGGGTCGACATAGTCGAGCGGGTGGAGGTCAGAGGAGGCGGGGGGGATCCACCCCGGAAGGGGCGCCGCAGGCGACGTCGGACGTGGTACCGCAGGCGACGCCGGACGGCGCGCCAGAGTTGAGGCCCGCCATGGAGGAGACGGTGGGGGGCGAGCATGCCTTGGTGCTCGGGCAGCCACCAGCGGCGCCGGGAGGCCGCCCCGAAGCCGGGCCGGAAGCGGTGCAGGCCGGGTTCAGCCGGGCCGCCATTGGGCCGCTAATGCGGGAGGAGGCGTCGATGGATGCCGTGCGCCGGCATCTCCGTGGGCGCGCGGAGCGGGTTCAGGCCTTTGCCCAGGCCGAGACGGAGCGGGCATGGGAGCTGGAGCGCTACATGTTTGTGAGTCTTCTTTCTTTAATTTTTTACTCTGTAGCACTTGGTGGGGGCGCGCCAGTGCACCCACTGGGTGTAGCCCCCGAGATTCGGGCCAACTACGTAGTAGTTGGGTTGAATCTTCAATAAGCTTCTTGTGTAGATTCTTGCTTTTTCGTAGCAACTGAATGCCTTCCGGGTTGGCGTTTACAACCGGTTTTTGGAGAAGCACCAGCGGATCACGGTGCGGCTCGCCTCCAAGGAGGAGGCGCTCTACTTCGCCGAAGGTACGTTTCGCGTGCTCTTAGTGGGGGCTCGCTAGCGCACCCACTGCATGTAGCCCCCGAGATTTGGGTCAACCGCGTAGCGGTTGGGTCAAATCTTAAAGTAATCTTGTCCTTTCTTTTAGTTGTCTTAACTTTAAATCTCGCTGCGCAGCTGCCGCGGCCGAGGTGCCGGTCCTGCGAACCTGGCTGGCCAGAGCCAGCCAGCAGCGTAATCTGGTGGTCGCCGATGCCGGCCGGCTCCGGGCCGAGGTGGAGCAGCTGAGGGCGGAGGCCGCCAAGGTCGCGGAGGCCCGTCAGGCGCTTGCCGAAGCCGGCCAGCAACGTGGCCAGCTGGCCGGCGACAAGAACCAGCTCCAGGCCGAAGTGGAGCGCCTGAAGGCGGAGGTGGCCAAGACGGTGGAGGCCCAGCAGGCAGAGGTGGCACGCCTTAAGGCGGAAGCCGTCAAGGCAGCGGAGGCCCATCAGGCGGAGCTCCTCCCTCTCAAGGGGGAATATGAGGAGGCGGCTGCCGCTAGGGACGGCGAGCTGAAGGCGGCCGTCCACAAGCGCGCCGAGCTGGGGAAGGCACTGGAGGCGCGTGACCGTGTCGGGGACTTGGAGCGGCATGGTACGTTGCTCGAAGCGCAGCACCTGGACGAGGCCTTCACCAGTAAGTATTTCTTTGTTGGTTTCACCGGGTTGCGAGCCGACTGAGTTTTCGTGTAGGTGATCATTTCTCTTGCTTGCTTGCCAGACTATTTCTCGGAGATGCAGGGCAGGGCGGAGGTGGCCGTGCTCTCCGACTGGGCAGCCCAAGGGGACGCGGGCACCGGCGTCGATTCGCATGTCGCCTGGTCCTTCCCAGAGATCATGCGCGTCGTGGAGGCCCGCCTGCAAGCCCTGGATGAGCAGATGGCGCGGCTGTCTGAAGCTGGGTTGGAGATGGTGGCGGCTCTTTGGCCCGGAGCCATTGCGTCTGCCACCTTCTCGCGGCTGGCGCACTGGCTAGAGGCTAGGCCGGCTCGACTCCATGCCTGGTGCGTCTCTGCGGCTCGAGCCGGCGCCGACTTGGCGCTGCGGTTCATTATGTCGTGGTATCCAAATCTGGTGCTGGACCGGCTGGAGGCCCAGCGAGCCGACGCGGAGCCCCAGCTGGAGGCGAAGGCGGGCCGGATCGCTGCCCGGGCCAGCTATCTGGCCTCGTTCACGCTGCATGACGAGTTTCACCTGGAGTGAACTGAAGATGGCGCGGTAGTCCCGCCGGACGACTTCAGCCTGGCACTCGATGACCCGACGGGTAGCGCCCAGGAGTCGGGCCCCTACACGGATGACGAGGCCAGGTTGGAGGATATCGGCGCCTCTGCGGACCCAGGGGCCATTGCGGAGAGACCGGCAGCTGCGCAACCCGGTGCGGGAGACGCCTGAAGCTGTCCTGCTTATCTTTCTTGTAGTTTTGTTAAATAGCAGGTCCACCCACCTACTGGGTGTATTGGTGAATGTAATGAATTCTGCCCGTACTACTGTAATGTGAATATTTCCGTGAATGTTTGCGCTTTTGCTCTTTGTTTTCTGAGCCTTTTTTGCTTGCTTGCTCCTTCTTTGGGCCTCCCCCCCGCGAGTCGAATAGTCGGATTCTAATCTGCGACAAGGAGTTCGATCCTTGGAAAGAGCGCACAGCACTTACGCCCTTCGAACGTTGAGCGCGAGCGAAACACCCACTGGGCCGGCTGGCGAGCAGCCGGTCGTGCGACAACTTGGTGCAGTGAGGCCGGGTTGGCCAATCCGGCAGATCCAACTTAGTGTTTCGCAGCGTGTAGCTGCTTTGGCCCATAGTTCTTGCCGGCCAACAGCCGAAGCTAGACTGTGGCGTAGGGCGAAGTGGAGGACCTTGGCTACCCGAACACGCCGGGATGTGCTAAGGAGGATGGCGGGTTGTGGCCAAGCCGGCCAGCCCCCGAGCCCTCGGGTTGACCGCATCAACCCGGCGGTGGGGGTTTTAAGAAAATTTATAGGGGTGTGTGAAACCCAATAACTTGATAAGAAAAGGGTAACCCCCGAGTGTCGTTCGGGGGTCCCATTGTCTTTCATAGAATTACAAAAGGTAGCGATACATACGTGCATACAGCTAATTGTAAAATGGGCGGAGGAGCTCTGCATTCCAGGGCCGGCTTGTCTCCTCGCCGGCGGTATCTCTCTTGCGCTTGTTCGGCTTGTGGGCGTCGATGAGGTAGTAGGCGTTGTAGTCGCATAGGGCTTTGCTGACGATGAAGGGTCCCTCCCATGGGGAGGCTAACTTGTGCTGGCCGGCTTGCCGCTGGACAAGCCGAAGGACGAGGTCTCCTTCGCGGAACGCGAGGGGCTTGATCTTTTTGCTGTAGTAATGCCTCAGGCCTTGCTGGTAGATGGCGGATCTGCTAAGGGCCAAGATGCGTGCTTCTTCGAGTAAGTCGACACCGTCTTCGCGGGCCTCGTTGGCTTGAGCTTCTGTGTACATCATGACTTGTGGCGAGTCGAACTCGACGTCGGTCGGGGTGACGGCTTCTGCTCCGTAGATGAGGAAGAACGAGGTGAACCCGGTCGACCGGTTCGGTGTTGTTTGTAGACTCCAGAGGATGGCCGGCAGCTCGTCGAGCCAGCTGCCGGGTGAACGGATGAGGGGCTCGACGAGCCGTGGCTTGATGCTGGATAAGATGAGGCCGTTGGCCCGCTCGACCGGGCCGTTGGATTAAGGATGAGCCATGGAGGCCAGGTCAAGCCGGATGCTGGAGACGAAGCAGTATTGCGCCAGAGCGCCCTTGGCAAAGTTGGTGCCGTTATCGGTGATGATGCTGTGCGGGACGCCGTAGCATACCGCGATGTCTTTGACGAACCGGACGGCCGTCAGCCCGTCTAGCTTCTTGATTGGCCGCGCCTCGATCCACTTGGTGAACTTGTCGACCGCCACTAGCAAGTGCGTCATGACGCCCCGATCGGTCTTGAAGGGGCCTACCATGTCGAGCCCCCAGACCACAAAGGGCCAGGTGATCGGGATGGTCTGCAGGGCCGAAGCCGGCTAGTGGCTGCGCTTGCTGAAGCGTTGGCAACCCTCGCACTTGAGGACGAGTGACTCGGCGTCTTTAAGGGCCGTGGGCCAGTAGAAACTATGGCGAAAAGCCTTGGCCATTAGGGACCTGGAGGCGGCCTGGTGCTCGCACTCGCCCTGGTGAATGTCGAGGAGGATCTCTACGCCCTTGTCTTACTCGACGCAGCGCTGGAACATGCCTGTCGCGCTGCGCTTGACGAGCTCGTTGTTGATGATGTTGTAGGCGGACGCCCGGCATTGCACTTGCTGGGCCTCGGTCTCGTCCATGGGGAGTACCCCATTCTCCAGGAACGCTAAGATTGGCTGGGCCCAAGACGGAGCTGCTACCACGGTGAAGACGGCCACCAAGGCAGGCGTCGGGGCGGTAGCCCCTGAGCTGGAGGCGGCAGCCGGATTGGCGGTGGCAGCCCTCGGGCCAGGATTAGTAGCCCCCGGGCCGGGTTCGTTGGTCGCCGGGTAGGAGCAGGCGGCCCCTAGGCCGGGATCAGCAGCCCCCGGGTCGGGATTAGCAGCCCCCATGGCTGGTTTGCGGGTGGCAGCCCCCGAGCTTGGAGTGGCAGCCCCTGGGTCCGAGTTGGGGAGGGGCGCTGCAGGGTCGTCCGGGATGGAGATGGACTCAGAATCCGGAGATGGCTTGACGGACAGCTTACGCAAGTGCTTGAGGGAGACGCCGGACGGTATGGCCTGCCGGGATGAGCCGATCTTGGCTAGCGCATCGGCGGCTTCGTTCTCCACGCGCAGGACGTGGAGGAACTCGCAGCCATCAAAGTTGCCGGAGAGCTGCTGGACCAGGAAACGGTAGCTTGCCATGTTGGCGTCCCGGGCGTCCCATTCGCTGGAACACTGTTTCACCACCAGATCCGAGTCGCTGTAGCATAGGATGCGCCGGATGCCGAGTTCCTTGGCAAGCCGGAGGCCGTGCACAAGGGCTTCGTACTCGGCGACATTGTTGGATGCGGCAAAGTGGATCTGGAGTGCGTACCGTAGTCGGTCGCCCTTCGGGGAAGACAACATGATGCCGACTCCCAAGCCGGAGTGCATCTTGGAGCCGTCAGAGTGTATGCACCAATGCATTGAATCCGGTGGCGGTGGCAGGTACTGGGTCTCTGTCCAGTCGACAAGGAAGTCGGCCAGGGCTTGGGACTTGATCATGGTGCGGGGCTCGTAGAGGATGGTGTGGCTGGCCAGCTCGATGGCCCATTTGGCAACCCGGCAGCCCATGATCTCGCCGATGGGGGCCGAGCTGACCACGGTGATGACGTGTTCTTGGAAATACTGTTTCAGCTTCTTGGCGATGAAGTACACGCCATAGCACATCTTCTAGTAGTGTGGGTAGTTCTGCTTGGAGGCGGAGAGCACCTCGCTCGGGTAGTAAACCGGGCGCTGGACAACTAGATCTTGCCCTTCTCTGGTCGCTCGACCACCAGCACCGTGCTGACCGATCGTGAGTTGGCGGCAATGTATAGCAACAGCGGCTCCTTATCGGCCGGCGCGGCTAGGACGGGTGTGGTGGAGAGCATGCGCTTGAGATCCCGGAACGCTTCATCCGCCTGGTCGTTCCACTTGAACGGTGACGTCTTCTTCATCAGCTGATATAGGGGCAAGGCCCACTCGCCCAGCCGGCTGAGAAACCGGCTGACCAAGGCCAAGCAGCCGGTGAACTTTTGGACATCTCGCAGCCGGGTTGGCTTGCGCATGCGCTCGATGGCCTTGATCTTCTACGGGTTCCCCTTAATGCCACGCTCCGAGACGAGGAAACCAAGCAGCTTCCTGGCCGGCACGCCGAAGACACATTTCTCCGGGTTGAGCTTGATCTGGTACTCACGCAGATTGGCAAAGGTCTCCTTCAGGTCATCGAGGAGCGTGAGGTGCTGCTTGCTCTTCACCATGATGTCGTCGACGTAGACGTGAATGTTGCGGCCGAGTTGCTTCAGCAGGCATTTCTGCATGCAGCGCTGGAAGGTGGCGCCGGTATTCTTCAAGCCGAATGACATGGTGATGTAGCAATATGCCTCGAAGGGCATGATGAAGGACGTTTTCAAGGCATCGGCCGGGTCCAGCTTGATCTGATGGTAGCCGGAGTAAGCATCCAGGAAGGAGAGGAGCTCGCAGCCAGCGGTGGAGTCGATCACTTGATCTATCCGTGGGAGAGCGAAAGGATCCTTGGGGCAGATCTTGTTCAGGCTGGTGTAGTCTATGCACATGCGCCAGGTATTGTTCTTCTTCAAGACGAGGACCGGGTTGGCCAGCCACTCGGGGTGGAACACTTCCATGATGAAGCCGGCTGCTAGCAGCTTGGCGACCTCTTCACCGATGGTTCTTCTCTTCTCCTCAGAAAAGTGACGTAAGGGTTGACAGACAGGCTTGGCGTCCTTGCGAACGTGCAATTTGTGCTCGACGTACTTCCTCGGAATTCCCGGCATGTCCTTTGGGGTCCATGAGAAGATATCCCGATTCTCACGGAGGAAGTCGACGAGCTCGCCTTACTATTTGCTGTCGAGGCGGGTGCCCACGACGACGTACTTGATGCAGCTGGGGTCTTCCGGTTTCAGCTTGATCTTCTTGGTCTCCTTGGACGGTTGGAACGAGGCCTCGCCAACCGACTCCTTGGCTGAAGCCGGCACGGTCGGCGTCTCGTTGGCCAGCGCGACAAGCCGGTCGAGCTGGCGCCGCTCTTCGGCTATAACCAGCGATTCGGCCAATCTGGCGCCTGCTTGAGCCCACTCTAGGGATTTCCGGTAGTTACCGGCGATGGTGATGACGCCCTTGGGTCCCGGCAGCTTCATCTTCAGGTAGGCGTAGTGGGGGACCGCCATGAATTTGGCGAGCGCAGGCCGGCCCAGCAACACGTGGTATGCGCTGGACAGGTTCACCACCTCGAACCAGATCGGCTCGTGCCGGAAATGATCGCTCGTGCCAAAGAGGACGTCGAGCCGAATCCGGCTGATGGGGGGGGGGGAGGCAGGAGAGACCTGGCATGATGCCATGGAACACCGTCCGGGATGGCTCCAGGTCCTTGGCCTCGAGGCCGAGCTTGGTCATGGTGTCGTGATAGAGGATGTTGATGCTTCTGCCGCCATCAATGAGGACTCGTGAAAACTTGCAGGTGCGCCTGGCGGCGACTATGGTAGTGTCGAGGACGAGGGCGTAGCCACCCGGGTTGGGCATGACGGCCGGGTGGTCCTCCCGGGTCTAGCTGATCGGGTGCTCCGACTAGTGCATGTACTCCGGCGCGGCCGGGACGATGGTGTTCACTTCCTGCCGGAGTAGGCGCTCGCTACGCTTGTCATCACCGAGGCTGGTGAAGACGATGTAGCTCGCGTTCTGGTTGGGGAAGACATCATCACGCATCACGCCGTTTGCCGGAGGAGGGGGAGGGGGTAGAGGCGGCTGCCCCACACCCGGAGCTGGACCCCGGGGCGGCGGGATGTCGCCCCCCATGATGCACTTGGTGATGGTGCACTGCCGAAGCGTGTGCGTGGACGGCCTCGCACCGCTATGGTGCTTGTAGGGAGCGTCGAGCATCTCCTCGAAGCTCATGGCGTGTTGCCATGCCGTCTTGCCGGTTTGCCGGCGCTTGCCGGCCGGCTCGGCTGTGGGTGCCTGTTCGGTGGCCGCGACGAGGCGGCTGTTGTAGCAGGGGGCCTGTTGGTCAGCCTTGCGCCTGTTGTTCTGCTGGTTCTGCTGGCGGCCGCTTTCACCAGCCGGCTTGGAGGGAGATGCCGGCGATGCCTTGCCGGCTTCATCCAGTACCACCTGGATCTTCATGGCAGAGTCGGCGTTGGTGTACTTGTCCGCGATGACCATGAGTGAGGCCATGGTGGTTGGCTCGGAGCGCAGGAGCTTGTGCTTGAGGAGGGTGCCATCCTGGCAGCCGCTCACGAAGTACTGAATGGCCTGGACCTCATGGACGCCCTCACAGCTGTTCCGGAGCTCAGTCCAACGCGCGAGGTACTCGCGGCCGGTTTCAGCCAGCCCCTGCATGCACATGGCGAGCTGGCTGGGACGGCCGGAACGCTTGTAGGTGCTGGTGAAGTTGCGCACGAAGGCCTGCTCGAAGTCAACCCACGCGTTGATGCTGCCGGCTGGTAGACTATTGAGCCACGTCCGGGCTGAACCCAGCAGCATGAGAGGGGCGTAGTGCATGGCAAGGCGGCGATTGCCGCCCGCGATGCCGATGGCGGTGGTGTAGTTGATGAGCCAGTCCTCCGGCTTGACGGTGCCGTTATACTTGGGGGTGTCGCGGGGGAGCATGAACCCTTTGTGGAAGGGCTCATCCCGGATGCGTGGCCCGAAACAAGCCGGTTCGGCAGCATTGTCTTCCTCCAGCTCAAGGGAGAGGGCGAGCTAGTCAAGGCGGTGGCGAGTGTCGGCGTCGTCGATTGCGCGCGAGCCCAGCCGGCCTGCGACGGGGCCACGGGGGGCCGGGTTGCCACGCCGGCCGGACTGCTGTCGGGCCCATTTCTGAGAATAATTCCCAGAATAGCCCCAAGTCACACCAGCCCCAAGATCAACACAACTGGTGAACTTCCTTGATACAGATAACCAGTACAAGATAATATTACATAGGGTTGAGTCTGAGGCTCAACAAAGTTTATTACAACTTGCCCATAGATGGCAGTGGCGGAATATGACAGTGGTGTGGTGGTGGTACAATACTAGTACAATAACATAGCGCCAAGCGTCAGTGTGAGGCTTAACTATTTTATTGGTGTAGCGGAAGCTCGGCGGATGATACAAGTGGTATACTCCTATCTCACAGGTTGACTGACTGGGACTCCTCTAAGCGTCGGGCTCGCTAGCGCAATCCTCTTCCACAAGCTCGTCCTCCTCCAAGTCTGGCCAAGTAAATAGCCAGGGACAAGCCAGTGAGTACGTTGGAATGTACTCGCAAACATTATGTACAAAAGATATAGTGGATGCATATGCTCGTGCTAACTGGAAGTGAAATCATGACAAATAAATGATATGAACATGAACATAGCATGTTAGTCATAATCAAACTTATTAGAAATTAAACAAATGAATGCCACGGGTAGTCTAGCTAGCCCAAGTGACATTCAGCAAAATAAAAGAAATGCCAGTCGGGTGTCAAGTGACGCCACGGTCGGACTTGAAGAGAAATGCCAGTCGGGTGTCAAGTGACGCCACGGTCGGACTTGAAGAGAAATGCCAATCGGGTGTCCACAAGAGTAGTGGCGGAGCCGCCTGTTAACTCGAGAGATGCCACGAGAGGTCTTGAAAATAAAATTGAGTGCCCGGGGTAGTCTGGCCAGCCCCTGAGACACTCAAGAAATATAAAAATAAGAGAAACGGGTTAGTCCTCAATAATATGCATAACCATAATAATATTGAACATGCATAAAATATTCATGGTAACAACAGGGTGTCTATAATTATCCTTCAAAATATTTCAGGCATATTAAAATTATTTCCTCCGGAGACCGACACCGGGATCGACACTTGACCCACCCAGCTACGCCCTTTGACCGAGGACACGGCTATTCGAATAGGTTTAACTCTGCAGAGGGTGTACTCTTTACCCACAAGTAAAGGATTTCTTTAGTCAGCATCGTGACACCGACTAATTCCCATTACGGTCTTTGGGTTGAAAACACACCTGACCAGCACACACCAGATTAACTTTCCGGATGCCAGGAATCACCCAAAGCATCGTTCAAGAAAAACTCTAAGACGGAGAGACCAACGTCCTGCATGGGATCACTATTAATACGCGCAGATTCCAAGGGGTGCCCCCCTCTCGTTTAAAACCGGAACACCCATGCCCCCTGACCAGATGACAGGATTTAGTCCAAGGCCCTGGAAACCCTCATCGTGGCCCTCTGTACGGTTTGCACTTTGACAGGGGTTATCAACTTACTAAGCCGTACCTTCCTTGCGGAAGGACCCGTGGCAGCACGGTATCCAGCTAGGTGTAACGGAACAAGACTCGATCTAGGCCGACTCAGGAGGTGTTATTTATTACCACCGGTATGTCCACATAGTCACGTGACACCACCGTGTCAAAAGTAATGGCCCGTTCCCATCGGCACGTCCAAATCAGGAGACACTCCCCCGAATACTCACAACTTTACCATGTTAGAAAGATTCTTTACTTGAGTGAAGTGCAAGACATGGGTAAGAAAATGATATGACCGAACATGCATGCACTTGTGATACATATGGTGCAAAACCAACGGATGCAAACATGCAAATGCAATCACCATATCCCAAGTTCAATAATGCTTGCCTTGTCCAAAGTAGTCAGGTGAAAACCCTTCAAAATTCTCAGCAAAGTTTCCCTCTTCTTTTTCTGAAAAATCAAATTCAACTTAAATTAAAAAATTTGACAACAGTACAAAAAGTTGTCTCAAAACATTTTTAAATAAATACTACAAAAAACTAGCGAGAAAAATAAGAATAACAGAAAAAGAACCAAGTCATTTGGACTTATGGTTTAAAAGCTACATGCAGTCAAAGTTGCAGTCAACTCTTCCTTAAAAATAAAAACAGAAAGAAAACGTTTCGGTAGCGAATACGCCTTCCAGTGGAGAAGACGTAAAAGCGCAGAATACGCCTTCGCTTAACACAGAAACGAGAGAGAGAGAGCTGATGGGTGGGGTCCACCCGTCGGGTTTAAACTGCGTTCGCGCGCAAAGACAGAGAGATGGCGGTGGTCACCGGCGACGATCGCCGGCGTCCCAGAGGGCGGCGATGGTGGAATATGATCCGGGTGGAGTGGCGCGTCGGTGGGTGGTGGTGGTGGTCGCCGGGGAGCACCTGAACGCCGGCGAGGTCGACGGTGGCGGACGGTGGCTCGGGTGGTTCTGGAGCTCACCGGAGAGGGCTTGGGTAACGAAATTGAAGCGCGGGATTGAAGATTTGGTGGATAAGATGGCTACTGGCAAGGTTTTGGTGAAGGTGGTGGCGTAGTGGCGTCGAACTGATCGGTGTCAGAGGTGGCGGAGCGGTGGCCGGAGGGGTAGAAGAAGACCTCCCCGAGGTCGGGTGAGTGCATGGGAGGGCGATTGGGAGGTGGTGGAGGCGATGGATGGAGCGAGTGGAGCTCGGGGGGGGGGGGCTTTTATAGGCGTTCCGAGGCGGTCCGGCGAGGTTCGGATCATGCCGGAGTTACGGCGGTCGGCGAGGTAGGTTTGGGCGATGGTCAGGGACGGTGAGGGTTAATGAGGGCGGCGGAGTCTTCTGGAGACGCCAGCGCGATCGAGGTCGAGCGCTTCGGCCTCATCCACGGGATGAGTCCCATACGGGTGCGGCGGCGAGGACAAACTCTGGCGACTACCAGGAGGGGTCCAAAAGTTTGGGCGGTGCGGCGATGGCGCAGAGAGGGGAGACGCGTGGAGTTGGAGGTAGGCGGAGAGGCTGCGGCGCAGTAATGGGAGTTGGTGGCCGACGTGACTCCGCTCGTCCGCCGCGGATGAGCACGGTGCAGGGCGTTGCATCGGCCAGCCGCCAGCTCACCGGCGAGGAGTGACTGCGGAGTGGGCCAGGGAAGGGTGAGGCATTGATGATCTTGGCGTCGCCGTGAAGGAGAAGGAAGGGGAGGGGTGCACGGCACCGTTTCCCTATGTTTCCTGACGAAATTCAGTTAACTGAATTTCATTTCAGGTATGAACAGTGCCCTGATTATTCATATGGTGTAAGGCAGAGAGTGTTGGGGATTTTTAGATTTTGTGGCAATTTTTGTGATGATGTGTTGATACATATGAGAGGGCCTGGCAAAGTTTGGGAATTTTTGGAGCATTTAAAAATATGTTTGGATCAGAAATATTGAATCTGGTCCAAATTTGAATTAAGTGGGATTTGAAAATTTTGTACTGGGGTACCCCATGTCTTTGGAAAAATGGGTTGTGGGTACCATATATTTGTTGGGATAATTTTGGTGGAGGTGGAATCCTTGTAGAAATGGTGGTTCCTTTGTAAACCAAAGGAATGATGGAATATATGAATTCCAATCTTGGAATTTATTCGGATGGTGAAAAATATTTTTGTGGGGTAGGAGAGGTTTGGATACTGCCCTAGATGATGTGCTTGGCTTGTGGGATAATTTTGGAGTGGAAGAAAATTTGTTGGATGGATTTTAGAAAGGCTAAAAGGAGGTGAAAAGGTTATTTTGAAAATTTAATTATCCCCAAAACTTTTCTGGCTGAAAAATAATTGTTTGAAAACCCCCAAATTAATTATCCATATAATTTTAAACCTTTTAAAACAGAATATTAAAGAAAATTGAAACCCAAATAAAATTTGAAAATGTTTTCAAATTGAAGAAAGGTGATATGGTCAAAAAAATGATTTTCAAAACTTTTATTTTTAAAGGAAAGATTTCAAATATTTCAGAAAAATATTTTTGGGGTGTTACAACACCTACCCCCCTTAAGAAAAATCTCGTCCCCGAGATTTCAGCTGTCCCTCAAACAGGTACGGATATTCAGCCCTCAGGTGATCCTTTCTTTCCCATGTTGCTTCTTCCTCGGTGTGATTACTCCATTGAACCTTGTAAAATTTTATCACATTCTGCCGGGTCCTCCATTCAGACTCCTCTAAAATCTTTATAGGATGCTCCCTATATGTTAGGTTTGGTTGAAGGTCCAAGTCTTGGTGTTGCACTTGCTTGTCCGGGTTACTAACACATCTTCTCAGTTGTGACACGTGAAAAACATCATGAACATCTGATAATTCTGCTGGTAGCTCTAGTTGATACGCAACCTTGCCTCTTCTTGCGATTACTCGGAATGTTCCAATAAATCTTGGTGCCAATTTTCCTTTGACTTTAAATCTCTGTAGTCCTCTAGTTGGAGATACTCTGAGATATACGTATTCATCGGGCTCAAAACTGATTTGGCGGTGCTTTTGATCGTAGTAGCTCTTTTGACGGCTCTGAGCCGCTTTCAGTCTATCTTGAATAAGCTTCACTTTTGTTTCTGCTTCTTTAAGAACTTCGGGTCCGAAAATTTGACTGTCTCCGGTCTCTGACCAATTGAGTGGGATACGGCACCTTCGTCCGTACAGGGCTTCAAAAGGTGACATTTTTAAACTGGCTTGATAACTGTTGTTATATGAGAACTCTGCGTATGGTAAACTGTCTTCCCAGCTAACTCCATAAGTGAGCACACATGCTCTTAGCATGTCCTCCAATATTTGATTTACCCGCTCAGTTTGTCCTCCGGTTTGCGGGTGGTATGCTGTGCTGAATGTCAGTTGAGTTCCTAGGGCTTGCTGTAGGTGCTCCCAAAATCTAGAGACAAATTGGGTGCCTCTGTCAGAGACTATGGTCTTGGGTACTCCGTGTAAGCAAACAATCCGGGAGAGATATAATCTGGCGAGTCTCTGTGTGGAGTATGTGGTTTTTACCGGTATGAAATGTGCCACCTTGGTTAAATAATCTATTATAACCCAGATAGCATCATTTCCGTGCCGTGACCTTGGCAATCCGACGATAAAATCCAGCCTTATTACATCCCATTTCCATTCAGGCACTCTGAGTGGCTGTAATAGTCCTGCTGGCCTCTGGTGTTCTGCTTTTACACGTTGGCATGAATCACAACGTGTGACATATACGGCTATATCTCTTTTCATCCCGTGCCACCAGTAGTTTTCTTGTCGATCCTTGTACATCTTTGTTCCTCCTGGATGAATAGAGTATGGTGTGGTATGGGCTTCTGCCAGAATTTGTTGCTTTATTTCTTCCTTATTAGGCACACATATTCTTTTCCCGAACCATAAAATTCCCTGACTATCAACGGTAAACTCGGGCGCCTTGCCCAATTTCATTTTCCTCTTAATCCCCTCAATACTTGGGTGTCCTTTTTGGGCTTCCTTGATCTGTTCCTCTAATGTTGGTTTTATCTCCAGTTGATTAATGGTTCCTTCTGTGACTAGGACCATGTTGAGTCTGGCAAATTCCTGGTTGAACTCATGTTGTGAAAATTGCACACTATTATTATTGGTGCAGGGATTTCGGCTGAGAGCATCTGCCACAACATTTGCTTTACCCAGATGATAATGAATTCCGATGTCGTAGTCCTTTATTAACTCAAGACAGTGACGATGTCTCAAGTTTAATTCCGGCTGGGTGAAAATATACTTAAGACTTTTGTGGTCCGTGTATATTTCACACCGTTCACCGAGAAGAAAGTGTCGCCATTCCTTGAGTGCGTGTATTACCGCAGCTAGCTCCAAATCATGAGTAGGATAATTCTCCTTGTGTCGTCGTAGCTGTCTTGAGGCATAAGCCACGACTTTTCCTTCTTGCATAAATACACATCCAAGGCCCTTCCTGGACGCGTCATAGTATATCTCAAAAAAAATTTGCACATCGGGCACAACCAGAACGGGTGCCGTTGTCAATCTTTTCTTCAATTCCTGGAAACTTTTCTCACAGGCTTCAGTCCATTCAAACCTCTTATCCTTCTTAAGCAATTGGGTCATGGGTTTAGCTATGGTGGAGAATCCTTCAATAAATCTCCGGTAATAACCTGCCAGACCAAGAAAACTCCTGACCTTAGTCATGTTGGTGGGTTGTTTCCATTCTTGGACAGCTTTTACCTTGCTTGGGTTCACTGCTATCCCATCTTGTGTCAGTATGTGTCCCAGAAAACCAACTTCTCGCAACCAAAATTCACATTTACTGAATTTGGCATATAGTCGATTTTTCCTCAATTCCTCCAGGACTATTCGTATGTGTTGCTCGTGTTCCTCGGGTGTCTTGGAATAAATAAGTATATCATCGATAAATACGACCATGAACTTGTCCAAATATTTCATGAAGACCTTGTTCATGAGATGCACAAAATAAGCAGGAGCGTTGGTTAAGCCAAAAGGAATCACTGTGAACTCGTATAATCCATATCTGGTAGTAAAGGCAGTCTTGGGTATATCTGCCGATCGGATTTTTAATTGATGGTAGCCTGACCTCAAATCTATTTTTGAGAAAACCTTGGCTTCTGCTAGCTATTCAAACAAGTCATTTATCCTGGGCAGCGAGTATTTATTTTTTATGGTGACCATATTGAGAGCCCTGTAGTCAATACATAGCCTTAGGGTACCATCCTTCTTCTTAGCAAATAAAACTGGCGATCCCCATGGTGATGAGCTGGGTCGAACATTACCCTTTTCCATCAGTTCCTTAATCTGTCTCTTCAACTCAGCCAATTCCGTCGGAGCCATTTGGTACGGCTTCTTATAAATGGGTGTCGTTCCAGGTGCCAATTCAAAAACAAATTCAATTTCACGGTCCAGGGGCATTCCTGGTAGCTCTTCAGGAAATACATCGGGGTATTCGCAGACTACAGGAACCTTACTTAATTCTGCCGCATCCACTTGATTTAATTTTCCTTGTGTGTCGGTGTAGTAAACAGGGGGGGTGTTCTCTACCCCTGGACACGCACCGGCAAGTCGCAGCCTCCAGGCGGGAAGGACATGGCAGAGGAGGAATCCACCCAAGAGTACATTCGAAGCCCAGTTCCCGGCAAGGTCTACTTGCCGGGAATGGGTCCACGCAACGCCGGAAAGCCAGAGCTGGCAAGACAAGACTCCAGGCGGATCGACCAGAAGATCAAGTCTACTACTACCGGCGAGATCAGGGCCGGCAAGCTCAGGACTCGACAAGACTAAAGATAAGGCCCCGGCAAGGTTCTTGCCGGGATGACCAGCTGAACCCGGCAAGGCTTGCCGGGGGACAGCTAGACTGGAGACAAGGCCCCGGCAAGGTTCTTGCCGGGATGACCAGCTGAACCCGGCAAGGCTTGCCGGGGGACAGCTAGACTGGAGACAAGGTCCCGGCAAGGTTCTTGCCGGGATGACCAGCTAAGCCCGGCAAGGTTCCTGCCCGGCAAGGTTATGCCACTATGCTGCTGCTCCAGTGCGGCCGCCAGCATGGCACTCTGGACCCTTCTCCAGGCATGCGTGGCAGAGCACTGTGCCAAGCGGCGCTGATGGGATGGCCCCTTTTCCCATCCCCAAGAAGCTAAGGGACACCTAGACAGAGCATTTAATGCGCTTGTCCTGACCCGTCAGTGATAAGCATGTAAATGCTGTAGCAGAGTACTTGCCGCGGCAAGGTACTTGCCCCGGCAAGTCATTGGCTGTGGCAAGGTATTGGCTACGGCAAGATAGCAGCTGCGGCAAGGTACTTGCCCCGGCAAGTTACCTTGCGCGGCAGGCTATTGGTTGCGGCAAGCTATCAAGTGCGGCAAGGTCTTGCCGCGGCAAGCGTTACTGTACCACTGTGCTACTATGCTGCTGCTCCAGTGCCTCTGCCAGCGTGGCGCTCTGGGTCCTTCCAAGCGTGTGTGGCAGGGCACTGTGTAGACGGCGGTGCTCTGTAGCTAGCGGTGCAGGAGCAGGTGGGATAGGCTTTTCCCACGTCCAAGGCGTCCGGGTACATGTATCTGGACAGCTAAGGCATGGGCATTTAATGCCCTTGTCCCCTGTCGTCAATGGTAGGTAGGACATGTCATCCTGGTAATAATGGCCTTACTGTAGCAACTTTCCACCTCTACCTTTACTGTTTGCCACCTGTTGGTGACCCCTTTGTGCATATAAAAGGAGGCCCATAGGCAACGTGGAGGGGGAGAGGGACTGGAGATGGAGAACCCCAGTATTGTACGCAGATACTCGGTACTGTAGCGCTCCTGGAGCTAGAACAATCATACAGATAATAAACCAAAGAGCAGGAGTAGGGTTTTACGCATCCGTGCGGCCCGAACCTGGGTAAATCTCTTTCGTGCACTGTCGTGTTCTTCGCTAGATTTGCTCTTCGTGCGACCGTCTCTCCCTGCCGAACGTAAAGGGGTCCTTCCCTGGGTCCCATAGGTGATCGCGGATTCGTCCCCGACATCTTTGGCACGCCAGGTAGGGGTGAGGGGTTGCGCGAACCTGATCTGGCGATCAGCGCGGCAGTTTCTTCATCATCTTCACCGCCATAGCGTCCAAAAAGAAGGGCCTGAACCTTCACAAAAAGCTAAGTTTTAAAGCTTTAATTACTTTCTGCTGTTAAGTCTTATCCTGGACGATATTTTTGTGCATAACCTGTGCGCGAAGGAGCACTCCTGAAACATTCTGCGCTCCTGGTTGTTTTGGGTCCGCCCAACAATGCAGACGCAGCTGCGATTGTTTCTAAGGCGTTAAGCTCCCGAAGAGGCGGCGTTCTCGATAGGCTGCTGAACAGGACCCGATCCTAAGCGCCATCGACCGGAACGTGCGCATTCGGGGAGTATTCCGGCAAGCGTGGGGGGCTCACTGTGCAAAAATGCAGTCGTTTAAGGAGAAGGACTTAGCGAGTTTTATTCTAAGGTTCCTGCGTAAAACCGTATGCTGAGGAGCCTTCCCGGGGCTAGTCGCGCTCCTAGTTGCCTCGAGTCCGCTCGGCAACCTGAGCAGCTGCGCCAGAGCCGGGAAGGTAAACCTTTTCGGGAGGCGGCGTTCCCGGCAAGCTGCTAAGGATCCATTCCTCAAAGCGCTGCTGACTGGATCGTGCGCACCGGAAAGTGTTCCGGCAAGCAAGGGAATATTCAGCAGGAGTCAAGATTGCAGCGAATCCGACATTAACCAGAAGCTAATCAACTTGTTGTGCTCAAACGCTGTTCTGGCATTTCATGCCCAGTCAGTGTTGCAGGAACACGCATGGAAGACAAGCTCGGGGGCTAGCGGCGCCCTAGCAGAAAAAGCTAAGTTGCACAGATTTTTTTGGCAATTGCATTCATTTTACTGTCCTCACTCGCTTCTTACACCTACACGCGAAGGAGCCTTCCCGGGGCTAGTTGCGCTCCTAGTCGCCTCGAGTCCGCTCGGCGATGTGAGCAGCTGCACCAGAACCGGGAAGGTAAACCTTTCCGGGAGGCGGCGTTCCCGGTGAGCTGCTAAGGACCCGATCCCCAAGCGCCACTGCCTGGAGCGTGCGCACTGGAAAGCTTTCCAGCAAGCGTGGGTCGTCTTGATTGATTCCTCGTTCTCGTATATCGACCTGCACGCGAAAGGACCTTGCCGTGGTTAGTCCGCGCTCTGGTTTCGCCTCGAGTCCGCTCGGCAAACTTAGCAGCTGCGTTCTGGCCCGGCAAGTCGCCTTGCCGGCGGCGGCGTTTCCAGCAGGCTGCTAAAGACCCGCACCTAGCGCTCGCGGCAAGCGTGCGCACCGGCAGGGTTTCCAGACAGCGTAGGGTACAAGATATGTGCAAGGACGGAATCAATCAAGGGGGAAGCATGCATTCATTTAGCATGAAGAAATATCTCTTGTGCCATAAAGCTTGGCCTAATCAAGGTAAATTGTTTCTTTATGCGTGCCATTGCAGCAACAGGGTTGCGACCTCCAAGCGGGAGGAACGGCAGGGAACAGATCTACATGTTGCCGGTGTGCGTCGTTGGGCCTAGCCCGGACAACCATTGTGCACGCCTGTCCGGCCCAGGCCCGGGGGCTCCTGTCGGTGTAGTAAACAGGGGGGGTGTTCTCTACCCCTGGACACGCACCGGCAAGTCGTAGCCTCCAGGCGGGAAGGACATGGCAGAGGAGGAATCCACCCAAGAGTACATTCGAAGCCCAGTTCCCGGCAAGGTCTACTTGCCGGGAATGGGTCCACGCAACGCCGGCAAGGCAGAGCTGGCAAGACAAGACTCCAGGCGGATCGACCAGAAGATCAAGTCTACTACTGCCGGCGAGATCAGGGCCGGCAAGCTCAGGACTCGACAAGACTAAAGATAAGGCCCCGGCAAGGTTCTTGCCGGGATGACCAGCTGAACCCGGCAAGGCTTGCTGGGGGACAGCTAGACTGGAGACAAGGCCCCAGCAAGGTTCTTGCCGGGATGACCAGCTGAACCCGGCAAGGCTTGCCGGGGGACAGCTAGACTGGAGACAAGGCCCCGGCAAGGTTCTTGCCGGGATGACCAGCTGAGCCCGGCAAGGTTCCTGCCCGGCAAGGTTATGCCACTATGCTGCTGCTCCAGTGCGGCCGCCAGCATGGCACTCTGGACCCTTCTCCAGGCATGCGTGGCAGAGCACTGTGCCAAGCGGCGCTGATGGGATGGCCCCTTTTCCCATCCCCAAGAAGCTAAGGGACACCTAGATAGAGCATTTAATGCGCTTGTCCTGACCCGTCAGTGATAAGCATGTAAATGCTGTAGCAGAGTACTTGCCGCGGCAAGGTACTTGCCCCGGCAAGTCATTGGCTGCGGCAAGGTATTGGCTACGGCAAGATAGCAGCTGCGGCAAGGTACTTGCCCCGGCAAGTTACCTTGCGCGGCAGGCTATTGGTTGCGGCAAGCTATCAAGTGCGGCAAGGTCTTGCCGCGGCAAGCGTTACTGTACCACTGTGCTACTGCGCTGCTGCTCCAGTGCCTCTGCCAGCGTGGCGCTCTGGGTCCTTCCAAGCGCGTGTGGCAGGGCACTGTGTAGACGGCGGTGCTCTGTAGCTAGCGGTGCAGGAGCAGGTGGGATAGGCTTTTCCCACGTCCAAGACGTCCGGGTACATGTATCTGGACAGCTAAGGCATGGGCATTTAATGCCCTTGTCCCCTGTCGTCAGTGGTAGGTAGGACATGTCATCCTGGTAATAATGGCCTTACTGTAGCAACTTTCCACCTCTACCTTTACTGTTTGCCACCTGTTGGTGACCCCTTTGTGCATATAAAAGGAGGCCCATAGGCAACGTGGAGGGGGAGAGGGACTGGATATGGAGAACCCCAGTATTGTACGCAGATACTCGGTACTGTAGCGCTCCTGGAGCTAGAACAATCATACAGATAATAAACCAAAGAGCAGGAGTAGGGTTTTACGCATCCGTGCGGCCCGAACCTGGGTAAATCTCTTTCGTGCACTGTCGTGTTCTTCGCTAGATTTGCTCTTCGTGCGACCGTCTCTCCCTGCCGAACGTAAAGGGGTCCTTCCCTGGGTCCCATAGGTGATCGCGGATTCGTCCCCGACATTGTGATGCGGAAATTCTCCTTGTGCCAAATTTTATTGTTTCTTCTTGGCAGCTTGTAAGAGTCACTGTGCGGTTGTAGTAGTCTATGAAACCTTTATTTTTGGTTAACCAATCCATTCCCAGTATAACATCTAGTTCGACTGCTTCTAGAACAATCAGGTTGGCTAAAAATACCATTCCTTTGATCTCAATATTCACATCCTTGAAGTACCATTGTGTGCTTTGCTTCGATCCCGGGGACTGAATAACCATGGAATTTTGCAAAGGCGAAAAAGAAAATCGATTCTTCGAAGCGAATCTTTTTGAGATACATGAATGGGAAGCTCCGGAATCAAATAAGACTGTAGCATTAATTGAGTTGATAGGAAACGTACCAAACACAATATCTGGTGCATTTTGTGCCTCCTCAAAGGTCACGTGGTTGACCTATCCCTTCCTCTGGTTGTTATTGGGGTTGGAGTTGTTGCGTTTGGGGGCTGTGTTTGTACCATGGCCATTGTTGTTGGACTTGGGGGTATTATTTCCTTGCTTTGGGCATTGCCTGGAGTAATGCCCTTCTCCTCCACATGCATAACAGGTGATGCCTGGATAGAATGTCGTATCTTTGGTCCTGTTATGGAAAGCACTGCGGTTCTGTTGTGGTGCTACCGCTGCTGGTCGGGGTAGCGGAGTTGCTGGTCGGGGTGTTGTAGGCTTCTGAAATTCATTCTTGGGCCTGTTGTTGTGAACCTGAGATGACTGGTTCATACGGCGCTTGCGTATTTCATTCATGTTGCGGTGTTCGTTCTCCAGTATAATGGCCTTGTCCACCAGTGTTTTGAAATCAGGAAAGGTGTGGACTACCAGTTGGCACTTTAAAGATGGGATAAGTCCGTCGAGAAATTTTTCCATCTTTTTGTCTTCTGTCATGTATTCGTCGTTGGCGTACGGGGCCAGCTGAGTAAATTGATCCAGGTACTGGGCTACCATGGTGCCTCGCTGCTTGAGATCCTCAAATTCCCTTTTCTTCAATTTCATGATACTGTTAGGAATGTGTGCTCCCCGAAAGTTTTCCTTGAATTGTTCCCATGTCATATTGGCTCCGTTGGGATGAGTGTGACATATGTTTTCCCACCATGATGCTGCTGTACCAGAAAAATAGTACGGGGTATAAAGCACTTTTTCCCGGTCCGTACACTCGGCAATAACCAATTTTCTTTCGATATCACGTAGCCAATCGTCTGCCTCCAATGGTTTGTCGGTGTGAGAAAACACAGTAGGATTGGTCTTCTGGAGCTCAGATAATTTTGACCTGTTCTGATTTTGTCCTTGGTGATTTCCCATATTGATTAAATGCTGCATCTCTCTTGGTGCTGTTGCTGGCTTTGTTCGTACAGATGGCACACTTGTGAAAATGCTGAGTCACTGCCCTGTTGACTAGTCTGTCCTTGTGTAAAATTATTTCCCATTTGTCCATTGTTGCTCTCTGGCGGACTTGGCATAGAACGGGTCCAGGGGCGATGCATTTTCTTTCTGGGGGTATTTGTGTAACACGGATGAGAAAAGAAATTATAACGGCAGCAAATAAATTTTTTAAGAGACTGAAAAATCTCCCCCCAGGATGCAAGTACAACAGGTTATATCATACATGCAGGATTTAATTATACAAGCATAACTTAATTATACAAGATGCTTGCAGAAACTGTATACTACACGACCACCTATTCAACTAGCGTACTACCTCGTCCTCTCAACGTGCTGTGGTCTGAGTCTGTTACTCGCCATCTTACAAAAAGAAGAGGATACAAAAAATCAATATCTTACAACCACGTCTCATAAAAGACTACTGCGGTGCTGACGGTCGATCTGTCCTCACGGTGTGTCTGAGACACTGTAGGCTCCGCTGAGGGTAAGTCCCAGCTGAGGTGCTGGAGACTCAACCTCCTCCTCCTCCTCCTCTGGAATGGTCTCCAGTCGGGTAGAGGTCGATGCTACGCCTGTCTGAGGTGGCACCGTGTGCATCGGCAGTGGAGCTCTGGTTGGAACAGGAGCAACCAGGCGACTAGCCTCATCACTCGGGGATGAGTGCTGAACCGCAGGCTGAGCAGGAGAATAGTGTGGTGGAGTCGGAATACGAGGGGCACGTGGTGATGGTGAACGGAACTCACTCCTGCGAGTGATCCTCGCACGAGCCAAGTCCATTCGTGCAGCAAGATGGTCGTCCACCAGTGCGGTGAAGACCGACTCTAGTGCCATGATATACTGGACAAGGGGCTCGATCGCCTCATCCCTTTCTCCTGCAGTGCAGGAAAAAGCATAATGGTTGGTATAAGGAACATGGCACGGAAGGTAGTGATAGGGACGGGTCTGCATAACAGGCAGGATGTCCCTGAGACGAGCAATAGCCTCACGGGCGGCCATCTGGATAGCATGCCTCTCAGAGGGCATGACTCTCCCCATAAAATGGTAGTTGCGGAAAGACAAGGTACTTCCACCCCGAATATATACCGAAGCCTGGTACATAGTCAGAGTGTCTGTGATCCTGTCAGGAAAAACGGTGTACTCTGGACGGCTCGGAGATCTCATCGCATCTCTAGTGATGATGGTAAGAAGACGGGAAAATCCCGCAGGCTCGTTGGCGAAAATCTGGTATGGGCAGTTGCCGCCAGACATCTACATCAGTAGACAAAAATCCAAATAGTCATATCATGTGCATATGATGACCATGGGAAAAATGCTACAATGCATGAGATGCATGCTAAAAATGTTAGTACTGACTCGAGTGCTAGTGATCGTGCCTAGGGCTTCCTACAGTCAGCCTGGCTCTGGTACCAAGTCCTGTCGGGCCCATTTCTGAGAATAATTCCCAGAATAGCCCCAAGTCACACCAGCCCCAAGATCAACACAACTGGTGGACTTCCTTGATACAGATAAACAGTACATGATAATATTATACAGGGTTGAGTCTGAGGCTCAACAAAGTTTATTACAACTTGCCCATAGATGGCAGTGGCGGAATATGACAGTGGTGTGGTGGTGGTACAATACTAGTACAATAACATAGAGCCAAGCGTCAGTGTGAGGCTTGACTATTTTATTGGTGTAGCGGAAGCTCGGCGGATGATACAAGTGGTAGACTCCTATCTCACAGGTTGACTGACTGGGACTCCTCTAAGCGTCGGGCTCGCTAGCGCAATCCTCTTCCACAAACTCGTCCTCCTCCAAGTCTGGCCAAGTAAATAGCCAGGGACAAGCTCGTGAGTACGTTGGAATGTACTCGCAAACATTATGTACAAAAGATATAGTGGATGCATATGCTCGTGCTAACTGGAAGTGAAATCATGACAAATAAATGATATGAACATGAACATAGCATGTTAGTCATCATGCCAGTCGGGTGTCAAGTGACGCCACGGTCGGACTTGAAGAGAAATGCTAGTCAGGTGTCATGTGACGCCACGGTCGGACTTGAAGAGAAATGCCAATCGGGTGTCCACAAGAGTAGTGGCGGAGCCGCCTGTTAACTCGAGAGACGCCACGAGACTTGAAAATAAAATTGAGTGCCCGGGGTAGTCAAGCCAGCCCCTGAGACACTCAGGAAATATAAAAATAAGAGAAACGGGTTAGTCCTCAATAATATGCATAACCATAATAATATTGAACATGCATAAAATATTCATGGTAACAACAGGGTGTCTATAATTATCCTGCAAAATATTTCAGGCATATTAAAATTATTTCCTCCGGAGACCGACACCGGGACCGACACTTGACCCACCCAGCTACGCCCTTTGACCAAGGACACGGCTATTCGAATAGGTTTAACTCTGCAGAGGGTGTACTCTTTACCCACAAGTAAAGGATTTCTTTAGTCAGCATCGTGACACCGACTAATTCCCATTACGGTCTTTGGGTTGAAAACACACCTGACCAGCACACACCAGATTAACTTTCCGGATGCCAAGAATCACCCAAAACATCGTTCAAGAAAAACTCTAAGACAGAGAGACCAACGTCCTGCATGGGATCACTATTAATACGCGCAGATTCCAAAGGGTGCCCCCCTCTTGTTTACAACCGGAACACCCATGCCCCCTGACCCGATGACAGGATTTAGTCCAAGGCCCTGGAAACCCTCATCGTGGCCCTCCGTACGGTGTGCACTTAGACAGGGGTTATCAACTTACTAAGCCGTACCTTCCTTGCGGAAGGACCCATGGCAGCACGGTATCCAGCTAGGTGTAACGGAACAAGACTCGATCTAGCCGACTCAGGAGGTGTTATTTATTACCACCGGTATGTTCCACATAGTCACGTGACACCACCGTGTCAAAAGTAATGGCCCGTGCCCACTGGCACGTCCAAGTCAGGAGACACTCCCCCGAATACTCACAACTTTACCATGTTAGAAAGATTCTTTACTTGAGTGAAGTGCAAGACATGGGTAAGAAAATGATATGACCGAACATGCATGCACTTGTGATACATATGGTGCAAAACCAACGGATGCAAACATGCAAATGCAATCACCATATCCCAAGTTCAATAATGCTTGCCTTGTCCAAAGTAGTCAGGTGAAAACCCTTCAAAATTCTCGGCAAAGTTTCCCTCTTCTTTTTCTGAAAATTCAAATTCAACTTAAATTAAAAAATTTGACAACAGTACAAAAAGTTGTCTCAAAACATTTTTAAATAAATACTACAAAAAACTAGAGAGAAAAATAAGAATAACAGAAAAAGAACCAAGTCATTTGGACTTATGGTTTAAAAGCTACATGCAGTCAAAGTTGCAGTCAACTCTGCCTTAAAAATAAAAACAGAAAGAAAACGTTTCGGTAGCGAATACGCCTTCCAGTGGAGAAGACGTAAAAGCGCAGAATACGCCTTCGCTTAACACAGAAACGAGAGAGAGAGCTGACGAGTGGGGTCCACCCGTCGGGTTTAAACTGCGCTCACGCGCAAAGACAGAGAGATGGTGGTGGTCACCGGCGACGATCGCCGGCGTCTCAGAGGGCGGCGATTGTCGGAATGTGATCCGGGTGGAGTGGCGCGTCGGTGGGTGGTGGTGGTGGTCGCCTGGGAGCACCTGAACGCCGGCGAGGTCGACGGTGGCGAACGATGGCTCGGGTGGTTCTGGAGCTCACCGTAGGGGGCTTGGATAACGAAATTGAAGCGCGGGATTGATGATTTGGTGGATAACATGGCTACTGGCAAGGTTTGGGTGAAGGTGGTGGCGTAGTGGTGTCGAACTGATCGGTGATAGAGGCGGCGGAGCGGTGGCCGGAGGGGTAGAAGAAGACCTCCCCGAGGTTGGGTGAGTGCATGGGAGGGCGATTGGGAGCTGGTGGAGGCGATGGATGGAGCGAGTGGAGCTCGGGGGGAGGGGCTTTTATAGGCGATCCGAGGCGGTCCGATGAGGTTCGGATCACGCCGGAGTTACGGCGGTCGGCGAGGTAGGTTTGGGCAGTGGTCAGGGATGGTGAGTGTTAATGAGGGCGGTAGAGTCTTCTGGAGAAGCTAGCGCGATTGAGGTCGAGCGCTTCGGCCTCATACACGGGACGAGTCCCGTACGGGTGCGGTGGCGAGGACAAACTCCGGCGACTGCCAGGAGGGGTCCAGAGGTTGGGCGGTGCGGCGATGGTGCAGAGAGGGGCGACACGTGGAGCTGGAGGTAGGCGGAGAGGCTGCGGCGCAGTAATGGGAGTTGGTGGCCGAGGTGACTCTGCTCGTTCGTCGCGGATGAGCACGGTGCAGGGCGTTGCACCGGCCAGCCGCCAGCTCACCGGCGAGGAGTGACTTTGGAGTGGGCCAGGGAAGGGCGAGGCATTGATGATCTTGGCGTTGCCATGAAGGAGAAGGAAGGGGAGGGGTGCGCGGCACCGTTTCCCTCTGTTTCCTAACAAAATTCAGTTAACTGAATTTCATTTCATGTATGAACAGTGCCCTGATTATTCATATGGTGTAAGGCAGAGAGTGCTGGGGATTTTTAGATTTTGTGGCAATTTTTGTGATGATGTGTTGATACATATGAGAGGGCCTAGCAAAGTTTGGGAATTTTTGGAGCATTTAAAAATAAGTTTGGATCAGAAATATTGAATCTGGTCCAAATTTGAATTGAGTGGGATTTGAAAATTTTGAACTGGGGTACCCCATGTCTTTGGAAAAATGGGTTGTGGGTACCATATATTTGTTTGGATAATTTTGGTGGAGGTGGAATCCTTGTAGAAATGGTGGTTCCTTTGTAAACCAAAGGAATGATGGAATATATGAATTCCAATCTTGGAATTTATTTGGATGGTGAAAAATATTTTTGTGGGGTAGGAGAGGTTTGGATACTTCCCTAGATGATGTGCTTGGCTTGTGGGATAATTTTGGAGTGGAAGAAAATTTGTTGGATGGATTTTAGAAAGGCTAAAAGGAGGTGAAAAGGTTATTTTGAAAATTTAATTATCCCCAAAACTTTTCTGGCTGAAAAATAATTGTTTGAAATCCCCCAAATTAATTATCCATATAATTTTAAACCTTCCAAAACAGAATATTAAAGAAAATTGAAACCCAAATAAAATTTGAAAAGGTTTTCAAATTGAAGAAAGGTGATATGGTCAAAAAAATGATTTTCAAAACTTTTATTTTTAAAGGAAAGATTTCAAATATTTCAGAAAAATATTTTTGGGGTGTTACAACGGCGGGGGTGGGTCTTGCTGGCGCCGGTCTCCGAAAGCCGTCTCGTCGCCCAAGCCGTCAACGGCCGTCGCGGCGCGGTTGCGCCGGGTCCTCGTCAGGCCGGAGTGGGCCTCGGTCGGGTGCGGGGAAGATGCCGTGTTCCGCTGCTCGGGGTCCTCAGAACGGCGTGAGCCGGATGCGGCGGGATTGTCGAGGCGGTTTTGCTGTGCGTTAGCAGCGCAGAGAAGCTCGTTCGTTTGCTGCAGGCGCTCCTGCAGCTCCTCACCCTGCAGCTGCTCCAAGCCGACGGCGGCCGCTTGCGCCGCACGCATGTTCTTGACGGGATTGTCGTAGATGGGTGGGACCGCCCCCAGCGCGCGGCCGATGGCGGCGCCACGGTTCCACACTTCGGCAACTCGCTGGGTTCAGCCACGGCCGACGTGAAGCCGTACGCGGCCTCGCACTCCCGCTGGGCGGACTCCAACCGGCGCTACATGGTAGCGAGTGCCGCGGCCTTGTCCAGCAGGCGCTTGTGCTCCTCCTCGAGCCGGGCCCGTGCCTCTGCGGCTTTGGTGGCAATGATGTCGGTGGCGATGGGGACACTGAGGTTCTGCACCGTGGTGCGCAATGGGTCGGATCCGCCGGTGCGTGCAGCTGCGGCCTGGGCGGCCTTCCGCACGGTACTGGACAAGCCGGAGTCAGAGTCGGTGGCGAGCACCTCTACCCTGGTGCAGAGATTCGCCGCCCCGGCGGAGACATCATCGCCGAGGGGAACGGGCGAGTCGATGACGTCGAGCACCCTGCTGGGGTACTCATCGGCCGCGGATACGTCGAAGATGCGCAGCGCGACGAAGGAGGCGGTGAGCTGGTCGATGGCGTCGGCCATCGGCGCACCATGTGCGGGGAACGCGCAGTGCGCGATGGGCTCACCGGAATCGATGAAGGGCCCCGTCTGGAACATGTCTTTGGCCGGGACCTCGAGCTGCCCCACGGTGGGCGCCAACTGTCGTGGTGGGCGCATGGCAGATGCCAAAGGATGGCTAAAGAGAGGGACAGGCTGGAGGGCACCGGTGGGCTCCAGAGGCGAGGTCGGTATGGGTGAGCGAGGGACGCAAGACATACCCAGGTTCAGGGCTCTCCGGAGAGATAACACCCCTAGTCCTGCCGAGTGTGGTTTATACGTGGATGGTACAAGCTTGCTCCTAGAGCTGTATCGGGGAGGAAGGAAGACAGGCCAAAGCATAGGCTGCTCCTTCTCCTTGTGTGTGTGTTCTACTGATCGTGTCTTCGCCCGTGTACATGGAGGGCTCCTGCGGGGTTTTATAGGTCAACCCCCCAGGGTTACAATGGTAAAGTTACATGGCCATGGGGCCGGGATGTCAGCGTCTGGGAAGCCGGTGCTGGGGCCCGCTGGGTACCAGGGTACGCCGGGTTCTCCGGGCGCGGGCCCCGTGCGCCGGGGGACACTGTTCTCCGTCTTGTCATGCATCACGGAGTGGGAGGGCCGGCTCAGCTACAGTGGCGCGTTGCCTGGTCGCCATCGGCCTACGTCAGCAAGACGAGGGATGCACTGTAGCCATGCCGGCCATGGTCAGCGGAGTAGGTGGGCCACTGTTGCCACACTCTTGCCGGTCAGCGGGGTTGGTGGGCCACTGTGGCCACGCTCATCCCTTCATGGGGACTTGTTCCGTCGTACACCCGGGATGGGACGAGAGTTGACCCGCGGCCGGTTTGAGGGGCGCGCTACGGTTGCACTTCCTTGTCGAAGAAGTCTTGTCTGGCCGGGACCGGCTGGCATGCGTCAGCGAGCCTGGCCGGGTTGCGGGCCTTGGTCAGGTTGAGGAACCCGGCCGAGGACAAGCCAGATTGAGGGGCGTTGCCAGCCCTGAAGTTTTTGAAAGGGATCCGGGTTCCGCTGCCTGCCCGGGGCTCATCCCTCCGACAAATATCAGATCTATATTTAATCTTACCAAAAATGTTGAATACACAGACAATGCGAGTGCAGAAGTGTAGCCCATTGCTCTTGCCAGTACATTTTGTCCTGTAACGCTTGTACTTACAGGGATTGGTAGTTGATTATGTAGCATCAATCTGTATCTTATCTTCATTATCCTTTATCCCTTCCAACATTATCATAACTATAATTACTCTCTACAAAATGTAGAGTACATGCAATGCTTATGAAGAAGATTATGTGCTGAAATTCTTGAGTTATCCTTCCCTTGACATGGTCTGAAGACCCAGCCACCGTGCACCATTTCCCCGGCACTACTTATGAAAAGTTGTGGATTGCGCTATTCAAGCCCCAAGAAGAGGATTGGCCAGCCAAAGACAAGGAGCATGTCGGCCTCGACGCCGAGCACCCCCCTAAGAATGTAATAATACTCCCATCCACTTTTTAATTTCAGATGTTCGTGTCTCAGTGGATTTATCTCTCATATTCTTACTTTGACAGGGATGGCTTGCGAAGGCCAAGAAGATCAACAGCCCGGCCTCGCTACCCGAGGACCCCAGGTCACCTCAGCTGGAGGAAATGCTGGCCGCGGCGCCTTATAAGGTTCTAGAGAAAAAGGAGAACACAAAGAGAAACCCCACGAGGGAAACCCGTGGGGGCCTCCGCTCATGAATTCCTCCGAACACCAAGTCCAAAGACAATCATGCCCTTCTACACATGAGGGGGGAGCAAGATGGCGAAGAAGAGGAGGGAAGGGTGACACTTCCCGCCCCAGGATAAGAGTCGCGTCAGCCGAAGCAGAGGGGGATCATCCTGCTCTGGCTCCGAATAAATGGAGCCGGGGCAAGTTGGTCATGCCCAATGATAGTTCGGACTCCGAAGAGGAGTTCGTGGCCTCCGAGAGGATCCCGGAGAGAATTTCCTGGGTCAAGCCCTTAAGGTGAGGTTTCCGAAGATTATCCGAGCGCTGGTCTAACTAGCCTATTGCTAACGTTGTACACTTTTTCTTTTTGCAGCCCGTCGCGCGACCTTCCCACCGATCAGATTTCGGAGGGCACCTCTTTGCCCACCGATCTAGCGAAGAGTGGAGGCGCATCGCACTCTGCACCTGCCCCGGTCATCGGGGAAACCGGGGAGGTATTGTCCCAAAGGACCCCCCCCTCGTTCCAAACACTATCTAGCATGCATCACGTCCGTGTCAAGTAGACCGACTCCTGCCTGCATCTACTACTATTACTCCACACATCGACCGCTATCCAGCATGCTTCTAGAGTATTAAGTTCAAAAGAACGGAGTAACACCTTAAGTAAGATTACATGATGTAGAGGGATAAACTCAAGCAATATGATGAAAACCCCATCTTTTTACGCTTGAAGGCAACAATACAATACGTCCCCGCTACCCCTACTTTGTCAGTGGGTGAGGACACCACAAGATTGAACCCAAAACTAAGCACCTCTCCCATTGCAAGAAGAACCAATCTAGTTGGCCAAACCAAACCGATAATTCGAAGAGAAATACGAAGATATCAAATCATGCATATAAGAATTCAGAGAAGATTCAAATAATATTCATAGATACTTTGATCATAAATCCACAATTCATCAGATCTCGACAAACACACCGCAAAAGAATATTACAACGGATAGATCTCCAAGAACATCGAGGAGAACATTGTATTGAAGATCAAAGAGAGAGAAGAGGCCATCTAGATACTAGCTATGGACCCGTAGGTCTCTGGTAAACTACTCATGCTTCATCGGAAGGGCAATAGAGTTGATGTAGAAGCCCTCCGTGATCGAATCCCTCTCCGGCAGGATGCCGGAAAAGGCCCCAAGATGGGATCTCACGGGTACAGAAGGTTGCGGCGGCGGAAAAGTATTTTGGTGGATACTTCTGGTCGTTTGGGAATATTTCTGAATTTATAGGCCAAGAATTAGGGTTAGTGGAGCTCCGAGGGGCCCAAAAGCCCTCAGGGCGCGCCCCCCCAGGGCGCGCCCCTGAGGCTTGTGGCCTCCTCGGGACTCCTCTGAGTTCTTCTCCAAGTCCTACATCTATCTTCTGGTCCAAGAAAAATCATCATGAAAGTTTTATTCCATTTGGTATTCCTTTTCTGTAAAACTCAAGAACAAGGAAAAACAGAAACTGGCACTGGGCTCTGGGTTAATAAGTTAGTCCCAAAATAATATAAAATAGCATATTGATGCATATAAAACATCCAAAACAGATAATATAATAGCATGGAACAATAAAAAATTATAGATAAGTTGGAGACGTATCAAGCATCCCCAAGCTTAATTCCTGCTCGTCCTCGAGTAGGTAAATGATAAAAACAGAATTTTTGATGTGGAATGCTACCTAACATATTTACCCATGTAATTTTCCTTATTGTGGCATGAATATTCAGATCCATAAGATTCAAAACAAAAGTTTAATATTGACATAAAAACAATAATACTTCGAGCATACTAATAAAGCAATCATGTCTTCTCAAAATAACATGACCAAAGAAAGTTATCCCTACAAAATCATAGTCTGGCTATGCTCCATCTTCATCACACAAAGTATTAAATCATGTACAACCCCGATGACAAGCCAAGCAATTGTTTCATACTTTTGATGTTCTCAAACATTTTCAACTTGCACGCAATACATGAGCGTGAGCCATGGATATAGCACTATAGGTGGAATAGAATATGGAGGTTGTGGAGAAGACAAAAAGAAGGAGAAAGCCTCACATCAACTAGGCGTATCAACGGACTATGGAGATGCCCATCAATAGATATCAATGTGAGTGAGTAGGGATTGCCATGCAACGGATGCACTAGAGTTATAAGTGTATGAAAGCTCAAAAAGAAACTAAGTGGGTGTTCATCCAACTTGCTTGCTCATGAAGACCTAGGGCAATTTGAGTAAGCCCATCATTGGAATATACAAGCCAAGTTCTTATAATGAAAAATTCCCACTAGTATATGAAAGTGACAACATAGGAGACTCTCTATAATGAAGATAATGGTGCTACTTTGAAGCACAAGTGTGGTAAAAGGATAGTAGCATTGCCCCTTCTCTCTTTTCTCTCTTTTTTTATTTGGGCTTCTTTTGGCCTCTTTTATTTTTTTCAAAGTCCGGAGACTCATCCCAACTTGTGAGGGAATCATAGCTTCCATCATCTTTTCCTCACATGGGACAATGCTCTAATAATGATGATCATCACACTTTTATTTACTTACAACTTAAGAATTACAACTCGATTCTAGAACAAAATATGACTCTATATGAATGCCTCCGGCGGTGTACTGAGATGTGCAATGATCAAGAGAGACATGTATAAAAAATATGAATGGTGGCCTTGCCACAAATACTATGTCAACTACATGATCATGCAAAGCAATATGACAATGATGAAGCATGTCATAATAAACAGAACGGTGAAAGTTGCATGGCAATATATCTCGGAATGGCTATGGAAATGCCATAATAGGTAGGTATGGTGGATGTTTTGAGGTAGGTATATGGTGGGTTTAATGCACCGGCGAAAGTTGCGCGGTACTAGAGAGGCTAGCAATGGTGGAAGGGGGTGAGAGTGCGTATAATCCATTGTCTCAACATTAGTCATAAAGAACTCACATACTTATTGCAAAAGTCTATTAGCTATCAAAACAAAGTACTACACGCAAGCTCCTAGGTGGATAGATTGGTATGAAAAGACCATCGCTCATCCCCGACCGCCACTCATAAGGAAGACAATCAATAAATAAATCATGCTCCGACTTCATCACATAACAGTTCACCATACATGCATGCTACGGGAATCACAAACTTTAACACAAGTATTTCTACCAATCCACAATTACTCACTATCATGACTCTAATATCACCATCTTTATATCTCAAAACAAATGCAAGGAATCAAACTTCTCATAGTATTCAACGCTCTTTATATGAAACTTTTTATTATATCCCTCTTGGATGCCTATCATATTAGGACTAAATTCATAACCTATGCAAATTACCATGCTGTTTAGAGAATCTCAAAATAATACAAGTGAAGCATGAGAGTTCAACAATTTCTATAAAATAAAGCCACCACCGTGCTCTAAAAAGATATAAGTGAAACACTAGAGCAAATTGCCTAGCTCAAAAGATATAAGTGAAGCACAAAGAGTATTCTAATAAATTCACGATTCATGCGTGTCCCTCTCAAAAGGTGTGTACAGAAAGTATGATTGTGGCAAACTAAAGATCAAAGACTCATATCATACAAGACGCTCCAAGCAAAACACATATCATGTGGTGAATAAAAATATAGCCTCAAGTAAATTTACCAATGGATTGAAGACGGAAGAGGGGATGCCATCCGGGGCATCCCCAAGCTTAGATGCTTGGTTGTCCTTGAATATTACCTTGGGGTTCCTTGGGCATCCCCAATCTTAGGCTCTTTCCACTCCTTATTCCATAATCCATCAAATCTCTACCCAAAACTTGAAAACTTCACAACACAAAACTCAACAGGAAACTCATGAGATCCGTTAGTATAAGAAAATAAATCACCACTTTTTGGTACTGTTGAGAACTCATTATTTATTTATATTGGTGTAATATCTACTGTATTCCAACTTTTCCATGGTTCATACCCCCCGATACTACCCATAGATTCATCAAAATAAGCAAACAACACATATAAAATAGAATCTGTCAAAAACAGAACAGTCTGCGAAGATCTGATTTGTTCTCATACTTATGTAACTCCAAAATTTCTGCAATTTTTGGAAAATAGAGTCAATTTGGATATCAATCTTGTGTAAACAATTCAGAGTTTTTACACACACCAATGAATTTAAATAATTCTGTTACTGGACGCAAAAGTTTCTATTTTTCAGCAAGATCAAATCAACTATCACCGTAAGCCATCCCAAAGGTCTTACTTGGCTCAAACACTAATTAAAACACCAAAACACAATTACTATAGAGGTAATAATGTGTATTTTTTGAAAAACAGAACCAAAAGCAAAAAACATAAAAATAAAATTGGGTTGCCTCCCAACAAGCGCTATTGTTTAACGCCCCTAGCTAGGCATAAAACATAGATCTAGGTATTCTCATAGTAATAAGGGAGATCATCCATGATCATCTCATACTCCCTTATTTCAGCGGCAAGTTTCCTTTGTGGTAAGCAAAAATAATCAAAGGGTCTAAATTTAATAGGATAAGGATCCCTAAGATCAAGTTTAGAAGGAATTTGTTCCTCCTTTGGCCCCTTGTATTATATAGTCAACTCATCATTATAAGCGTTCCTTTGGTGGAACGTCATAAGCCTATCTCTTAATATGAACCCTAATCCGTTTTTTTGTATAGCAAAATTATCATTGAGTTCAGAAATCTTATCAACCAAAACCTCGGTAGGGACCCTTTTCTCAAATTTTCATTATAGGCAGCATAATTGGGAGATTGCAATCGCATTATTTCCTCTTGATTAAAAAGGATCTCCTCTATGGGGGGACATCCACTATTTATTTTATAATGCACAAAAATTTCACTAGCTTCTTTCATAATGAATCTAAACTCATGAGCTAGAAATATAGTGGCGGCACACTTAACAGAAGAATGCTGAATATGGGAGAACTCTAGAAAAATCCTTTGTATGCATGGATGCATATGAACAAATTGTCCTTCAAGTTCAATTATAAACAAAGTTATTGCATCCGCAAGGCTATTAGTTTTATTAAGAACAGATCCTCCTAGTGTAGGTAATGTACTGGCACAAGTAAAGAAATCTTGAAGCACCCCTTTTCCAATAATATTACCGCTACCCACACGGAGTTTTTTAGTATGGATAATAGTGGGTTCTTCATGAGGATCATTATTGGCAAAATCATTAAAACCTTCCTCAAGATTATTGCTATATTTTTCAATGATAAACTCCCCAGATTCAGACATAATGGCAGCAAACCGATCTAGCAAGCGAGCAACCAAAAAGCAAATGAAAAGACGAATGGAAGAACGGCGAATAAAAAGGCAAATCTTTTTTTGTTTTTCTGAAATCGTTTTAGAAGTGGGGGAGTGGAAAATGAGAGGCAAATGGCAAATAATGTAATGCAAGAGATGAGAGTTTATGGTGGGTACTTGGTAGGCTTGATGTAGAACCTCCCGGGTATCGGCCCCAGAAATTCTTCCTGCTACTTCTTGAGCTTGCGTTGGCTTTTCCCTTGAAGAGGAAAGGGTGATGCGGCAAAGTAGAGATAAGTATTTCCCTCAGTTTGAGAACCAAGGTATCAATCTAGTAGGAGGTACAAGCAAGTCTCCAATCTATGCAGCTGCACAAACAATCAAACACTTGCATCCAACGCGATAAAAGGGGTTGTCAATCCCTTCATGGTCTCGAACAAGAGTGAGATCTGATAGAGATAGATATAAAAGATTACTAAAACGTAAAACAAAGTAAAAACAAATAAATTGCAGCAAGGTATTTTTGGGTTTTTTGGTTTATAGATCTGAAAATATACGATGGAAAATAGACCCGGGGGCCATAGGTTTCACTAGAGGCTTCTCTCTTGAAAGAAAATAATACGGTGGGTGAACAAATTACTGTCGAGAAATTTATAGAAAAGCGCAAAGTTATGATGATATCCAAGGCAATGATTATGAATATAGGCATCACGTCCGTGTCAAGTAGACCGAAATGATTCTGCATCTACTACTCTTACTCCGCACATCGACCACTATCCAACATGCGTCTAGAGTATTAAGTTCAAAAGAACGGAGTAACGCCTTAAGCAAGATGAGTGATGTAGAGAGATAAAATCAAGCAATATGATATAAACCCCATCTTTTTATCCTTGGTGGCAACAATACAATATGTGCCTCGCTACCCCTTCTGTCACAGGGTGAGGACACCGCAAGACTGAACCCAAAACTAAGCACCTCTCCCATTGCAAGAAAAACCAATCTAGTTGGCCAAACCAAACCGATAGTTCGAAGAGAAATACAAAGATATCTTAATCATGCATAAAAGAGTTCAGAGAAGACTCAAATAATATTCATAGATAATCTGATCATAAATCCACAATTCATCGGATCTCAACAAACACACCGCAAAAAAGTATTACATCAAATGGATCTCCAAGAACATCGAGGAGAACATTGTATTGAAGATCAAAGAGAGAGAAGAAGTCATCTAGCTACTAGATATGGACCCGTAGGTCTGTGGTAAACTACTCACACATCATCGGAAGGGCAGCAAGGTTCATGTAGAGGCCCTCCATGATCGAATCCCCCTCTGGCAGATCGCCGGAAAAGGCCCCAAGATGGGATCTCATGGGAACAGAGGCTTGCGGCGGCGGAAAAGTATTTTGGTGGACGCTTCTGGTGGTTTGGGAATATTTGGGAATTTATAGTGCAAAGATTAGGGTTAGGAGACCTCCGAGGGGCCCACAAGCCCTCAGGGCGCCCCCCAGGGCGCGCCTGGCAGGCTTGTGGCCACCTCGGGAACCTTCTGACCCCCTCTCCAAGTCCTCTGGATGTCTTCTGGTCCAAGAAAAATCATCGTGAAAGTTTTATTCTGTTTGGACTTCGTTTGGTATTCCTTTTCTATAAAACACAAAACAAGGGAAAAACAGAAACTGGCACTGGGCTCTAGGTTAATAGGTTAGTCCCAAAAATAATATAAAATAGCATATTAATGCATATAAAACATCCAAAACAGATAATATAATAGCATGGAACAATAAAAAATTATAGATATGTTGGAGACGTATCAAGCATCCCCAAGCTTAATTCCTTCTCGTCCTCGAGTAGGTAAATGATAAAAACAGAATTTTTGATGTGGAAGGCTACCTAACATATTTATCAATGTAATCTTCTTTATTGTGGCATGAATATTCAGATCCATAAGATTCAAAATGAGAGTTTAATATTAACATAAAAACAATAATACTTCAAGCATACTAATAAAGCAATCATGTCTTCTCAAAATAACATGGCCAAAGAAAGTTATCCCTACAAAATCATATAGTCTGGCTATATATGCTCCATCTTCATCACACAAAGTATTTCATCATGCACAACCCCGATGACAAGCCAAGCAATTGTTTCATACTTTTGGTGTTCTCAAACTTTTTCAACTTTCACGCAATACATGAGCGTGAGCCATGGATATAGCACTATAGGTGGAATAGAATATGGTGGCTGTGGAGAAGACAAAATGAATGAGAAAGTCTCACATCAACAAGGAAAATTAATGGGCTATGGAGATGCCCATCAATTGATATCGATGCAACTGAGTAGGGATTGCCAGGCAACAGATGCACTAGAGCTATAAGTGTATAAAAGCTCAAAAAGAAACTAAGTGGGTGTGCATCCAACTTGCTTGCTTACGAAGACCTAGGGCAATTTGAGGAAGCCCATCATTGAAATATACAAGCCAAGTTCTATAATGAAAAATTCCCACTATTATATGAAGTGACAAAATAGGAGACTCTCTATATTGAAGATCATGGTGCTACTTTGAAGCACAAGTGTGGAAAAAGGATAGTAACATTGTCCCTTCTCTCTTTTCTCTCTTTTTTTCTCTCTCTCTTTTTTTTGTTTGGGCTTCTTTTGCCTCTTTTATTTTATTTGGGCTTCTTTGGCCTCTTTTATTTTTTTTTAAAGTCCAGAGACTCATCCCAACTTGTGAGGGAATCATAGCTTCCATCATCCTTTCCTCACATGGGACAATGCTCTAATAATGATGATCATCACACTTTTATTTACTTACAACTCGATACTAGAACAAGATATGACTCTATATGAATGCCTCTTGCGGTGTACCGGGATGTGCTATGATCAATAGTGACATGTATAAAAAATATGAACGGTGTCCTTGCCACAAATACTATGCCAACTACATGATCATGCCAAGCAATATGACAATGATGGTGCGTGTCATAATAAAACGGAAAGGTGGAAGTTGCATGGCAATATATCTCGGAATGGCTATGGAAATGCCATAATAGGTAGGTATGGTGGCTGTTTTGAGGAAAGGTATATGGTGGGTTTAATGCACCGGCGAAATTTGCGCGGTACTAGAGAGGCTAGCAATGGTGGAAGGGTGAGAGTGCGTATAATCCATGGACTCAACATTAGTCATAAAGAACTCACATGTGGCACCCCGGCTCGGAGTAAACCAGAACGCCCCGTACTCCAGCCCAGGGACAAGTCCTCTGGAATACGGCACTGTTGGCATAGAACAAATCAGCTCTTTATTACAATGGATATGGTTACAAAAGGTACAAGGATTACATCGGCACGACGACACTACGCCTGCCCGGGGTAGCTCTATGCTAACAGCGGAGTAACTCTCTCGGCAGTGGAACAATGACAACGGTGATGGCTCCACTCCGCAGGGACTCTGGCTATAACGCGTATCCTAGATCGCAAACTCGGGATCCTCGACAAGTAAGCAATCATGGCATGACCTGCAAACTGGCATGACACGCCAGGTGAGTACTTTGAATGTACTCGCAAGCTCACAGCAAACATCAACATTAAGGCAAGACAACATCATAGCAGTCAAGATTAACAAGTAGGGTCATCCAGCAAGATAACTTCTGAAGTGAATGCAGTAAGGTAAAGCATATTTAATTTGTACTCCAAAAAATCTCAGGATCAAATCCGAATCTGTTCCAAGTCCAATCCCAATCATGTGGTCATCCGACCACTCATCTTATTGCCATCCCATGGATGACATATCATATACCTGATACCATCTGCACCACAAGTCTGACAAACTTACTCTCTTCTGGGTTGTCTTACAACCCTCGGAATACTCACAATCCACCGAGCACTTCTGATCATACGACGAGTTCTTCCATCATTATCACTACTATGGTTGACCACCTAGTGAGGTCTGGATGGACTGTCCAATACCATGGACACGGCTATTCGAATAGATTTTACACTCTGCAGAGGTTGCGCACTTTACCCACACCATGGAGCACCTGACCTCGTGATCCCATTCGGGTGGACCAGCGTTGCTCCAACGAAACCTGCCTGACCCGTGACTCTCCCATCGTACCACCGGCAATCATCCTCCCCCGGAGTCAAGCCCTGGGTGGCCCCTGTGTCATCTCGTGACACCTGCCACCATCGTGGCCAAACTAAATTGTCCCAAATGGGGACCTGGATCCAAATAACTCAACTGGGCTCACAAGGTTATCGCCGCCTACCGGGCCAGGGTAGCGCACACGCATAACCTTCCCTGTCGGGCGGTACCGGTGAAAGAGCACGCGATCAGACCAAGTCAAGGCCGTCCCATACCAGCAAATGTGGCTACACAGATAAGTCCGGACAGGTGACTCAAGGTCAACCATGAAATATCTAATCCCCGAATAATATCTCTGTCATGGCTGATACTCCGATAACCAGTATGCTTAAGCCACTGCTACTAATTCATCTCAACGAACTGCCAGATGAACTCCAAAATAATCATAGACAGTGATCTCAACATCATAGTATCAACAAGTGGGTAAGCTACTAGTCACTAATAATCCGGTACTCAACATGGTAGTCACCTATCCAAGAATTCACTCAGGTATTGTATCACCAATTCATTTCACAGATACTTCATACTTGCTACTAAATTAATTAGTGTGACTATGATATTGCAATGCAATTATGCAGATGAGAGTTGTGGCTTGCCTGGGGATGAAGGAACCATCGGGAAGAAGTGCGGAGAGTCCGCGGGAACGATTGCCGAAAATAGTTCTCTCCCGGAGGGGGCTGTTTACGGCAAGGGAAAATGGTCATTTTCATCATGGGACCACATAGTGAAAATGATACCAACGGATAGAGCTCGACGAGACGAAGAAGTGGGCGTTGGTTTCACCTGAATCGGGGTTGTGGATAAAAAGTTATAACCAGTTGAATATCAGGGACCAGTCTATAACATAAGTATTCACAAAGAGGTCCCTGGCCGGTTAAAGCAGAAAGCGCATTTCTGAGAATACACTTCCTAACAGAGGAAGCGCACTTCCACCCGAAGAAGCACCAGAGTACGTTTCCTATAACTGAAAACGTATTCTGTGAAAAGACTCTTCCACTTAACAGCGGGCGGGCCCGGGTTGACTTTGTCTTCCTCTGGATGACTGGCGGGGCCCACCCCATCTCTTCTTTTCTCTCCTCCCCTGGTCTCCTTCTTCTTTCCCCTGTCCCGACCGGAGCAGAGGGGTGGCCGGTCGCCGGTGCAGCCGATGGACGGCGGTACGGGAGGGCCCGCCGAGGGGCTCACTGGAACCGGACCCCATACCGCATCCGGGGGCGGTCGCAGGACCTCGGGGAACGGCCTGCAGCACCGTCGCCATGGCACGAGGCACGGCGGCCGCACGGCAACAGCGGTGCCGTGACGGCAGGGCCTCCCCGGCAGAAATGGAGATGGCGGCGGCCTGCTACCACTCAGGGGAGCCCGAGGGCATGAAGGAAAGGGAGAGGGGAGGGCCAGGACGCAAGGTAGCAGAGGGGATCGACGGCGGCCTTGCGGGTGTGGGAGGGACAGAGAGCTCCGGGAGCTCGAGAGGGAGGGGGCTGGGCTCGATGGGGGTCGGGAGAGGCTCGGGCACGCCTTAAATAGGCTCAGGGATGGCTCGGGAAGAAGCTGGACAGCGGCCGGAGCTTCGGGACGACCGGCAATGTGGCGGCTCCCCGGTGGAGCACCGGTGGTCGGCAGAGGTAGCCACGGGCTACGGGATGAGGAGAGGAGGTTATGGACGAGCCACGCATGCGGTGGGGAGTTCTCCGGCGCGCGCGGACGAGCTGGGACTGACCGGAGGTGGCTTCCCGAAGGAACCAGTGCACAGAGCACTATGGCTGCCGACTAGTGTCATGGTCACCACCGGCACCACGCGTCAGCGGGACCCAACCACTGCCAGGCCTTGTCAACATGGTGCTTCAGAGGTTGGTGAGTGCCAAAACGCAATGGAACAAGCACAGTGGTTAAGGATATGACTAGAGCCTGCTGGCAACCACAGGAACAGCAAGGTATTTGAAATGATATGAGAGAGATTGAGCAGGGGGTATACTCTGGTTTTTGGCTGAGGGTGATCACATGCTAGGGTGATCATCTCTGCAAATTTGTAGCTCATTTGGATGGAGATAACTAGCACTTGTAGTTCAATGGGCTCTACTGGACAGAAATGCAAAGTATGAAGTGGCACTCACATACTTGCTTGGTTTGAGCTAAAATTTGGAGGAGATGAATGATTTGGTCACATGAAGACACTGTATAAATTTCATACCATTTGGATAAACCAAAATGGTACTTCCTTCACACAGCATCCCACAGGACAGGATCTTAGAAAAATTCTAGGGAATTATTGGAAGATTAAATGAGCCCAAATTTTGTGAAGATAGGTTATATGGGTAGGAGAATACTCTGGTAAATTTTCAGCAATTATGGAGCAATATAAAATATAGTTGCTTCACAATGTGAAAATCTGACCAGAAACCAAGATTTGAGGCTGTGCTCACATAGATGATTGGATAGAGTCGAAACTTGGTGGATAGTCATGATTTGAGCATTTGAAAATGCTTGCAAAATTCAACTCATTTGGATACTCCTAGCTAGCACTTGCTTCACAAAGATTCCAGTTGCCCAGAAACTTTGGAAATTAGCCAAGAAATATTTAATATCCAAATAAAGTTGAATTTTGGCATGTGGCAATGATATGGATAGGAAAGAATGCCCAAAAAGTTTGAGACCAAGCAAGTAAATATAAAGGGTACTTGCTTCACAAACTGCCAGCTGGGGCAGAATCAGAAAAGGAATATTTGTGAAATATTTTTGAACATGTCAAGGAAATGTTTGACATATTTGTGGAAGATATGACCCAAACAATTTATGAGAATTATTTGGGAATTTTGGGAATGATGGAAATGTGGGTTGCTTCACAACCCAAGACAAACAGGGTTATTCCTTTAAAAGACAAAGGAATATTCCTAAGAAAAGATTATTGAGATTGTCCAAGATGGAAATGACATGGTCTTGGGATGGTTTTGAGGTTGGCAAGCCACTTGGGAAGAGGAATCAAGGGGGATCCCTCTAGGTTGCAAAACTACTAAGCCACAGAAAAGCGAATCTGGACCAAATTCAAAAGAAAAAGAAAATGGGCAAAATCCAGGGTGTTACAAACCTACCCCCCTTAAAGAAATCTCGTCCTCGAGATTTGGTTGCTCAGGGATCAAACATGAATATTTCCACTTGAGGAAACCATTTCCAACTCGGGTTTCCTTTTTACCTTTGTATAATGCTCCCACTGAGTTTCATATGACTGACTGCCTTGCTTCGGGGTGGTTTGCTTTACTGGACCCCTTTTTCTGGCAAATCTTACCTCATATGTTACTCTGACTTTAATCCTTTTATGTCTGCTATCTTGTCTGGGGCAATAAATTATTCTAACCAAACTATGTTCCCTGCTCATAAGTTCGAGGGTAGTTCCTCATGGACGTGTCGTGACGAGGTCCAATACAAATGACCGTTCACTGAGTTGTAAACAGATTCTCTTGGTGGACACGAAATCTTTTACTCTTTACATTGGGTGACTTCAAATGGATGTGTGTCCTCCAGGTTTATAGTACTGTGAATCGTACCGTTCTCCTGGCGGAATATGACTTCTCGCACGGATAGCTGGGTTATCTTGGGTATCTTCACTGTCTTGGGTATAAGGCTCCTACCAAATATTTGACTGTCACCTGTCATGTCCAGCATAAAGGTGTATGGTGATATTATCCATAGACTTGACTGACAGTGGTCCTGGCAGCAGAATCTTGTTCACGGCAGGTTAGTCTTTAACTGATTCCCATCTGTGAGGGCACATGCTTCGAGACTGTTGTTCATCCTTCTGATTACTCAGTTTGTCGGTACCTCTATAGGGATGGTAGGCCGTGCAATGCTTTGACATGGTTACTGAATTTGAACTGCTGAGTTAATCTTTTGGCTGACCTGACCAGCTTGGTTGCCCTCTTCTGACAATTCTGAGCATATCTGGTTGGCTAGGCGGGTTGTCTCGATATGGGGTCCTTGCAAATGGAATAGACCCCGTGGGTGTGTACCCATGGTGACTGGTACCGAGCCAGGCTTCTCTGAGTATCTGTACCATGTTGCTCTTGCAACCATTACCATATCCGTACGGCCAATCTTGCTTTTTCATTATAGTTCTCTTTGCCTGGATCCTTTGCTGAAAGAACTTAGTCTTATATGCTCTTGATTCTTCGGGTGACCATGGGTGTTGTCAGATGCAATATTCCGGCAGGCACATCACTTTACAAGTTGTAGCTGTAGGGTAACGTTCGTCTGAACCCTTGGATAAAACCGGAAAATAAACCAGTAGCCACCAGAACGGTCTTTACAACTCAGATCTGGGACATTACTGGAATAACTCAACCCCGACTCAAGACGGCTGAAAAGCAGCTCAGAGCATGAGATGGTGTCAATAAGAAGAAAGTAGCAGTTCCCTAACACGGCCGAAAAACAGCTCAGATCATAGGGTCACTGCTATGGAGAGAAATTCAACAGCTGCCCGAGACGGCCGAAAAGCAGCTCAGAACACGGGCCAGTTGCTGACAAGAGAAATAAAAGTCGGCATCCACCCCGGACGGCCGGAAACAACTCAGAACACCGGCGTGGTGCCGTCACCAAAGAAAGACACGCAAGGGTTCATCCGTGTCCCATACAGCTCACTATTAAGCATACAGGGTATTCGGCTATCCTTCTTGCTGGACACTTTGGCGCGGAATGCACTGTGGATCATGTACACAATTTGCCTTCTTGCTGATGCGATCATTACTACGTGAAAGTTGCACTGATGTATGCTTGATGCTGACAACCAATCCAGCTAGGATATCATTTGTATTCGGGCCCGATATTCCTGATATAACACAATCTGCTGAAAATTCCATATTGCTGAGCTGAGCTTCCAAATGGCTGTCTTTTCACTGACTCTTTGGGTTCAAGGTCGGTGAGCAACTTTCTTAAGGGGAAAATAAGGTAACTCCAAGGGCCCAAATAAAAAAGCAAAAGAAACAACTAAAACATAACAGCAAGACCACGCACAAGCAATATCAAATTCTACAGCGATTCACAGCAATAGTATGCATTCCTACTTAAGCCCACAAATCTCGCAAGAACTCCGGTATTACGGTCTAACATGTTGTGGTGATGTTCACGAAAGTGAATCAATGTGTGGAAGGAGTTGGTGTAAACAAGGCTACACCAAACACGAGCTTAACACTGGTTCCATCTGGACACGGAGGCAAGGACGAACTTGGTGATCGAGGATCGAAACACGGAGGTCACGACCACATCATCAAGCATACGGAGGGAAACCGTATCCGTCCAGGGATTAGGTGGCCGAATGAGATAGTGGTGGAGAGAAAGGCTTGCAGGCATTGCCCTTTTCTGATAACAGGGATCAGTAAGGGTTGCCGAAGCAGCTAGTGGAATGGCACGATCCGGGATAGAAACATGTCTATCACCGAAACGATAGGGGTGGCTGAAGAGAATATATTTGTGTGGTACCAGTGGATCAATTCGACAAGGGATCGACACCACCAAGCACCTTGGCATCACTCCGCTGGGACGGAGATGACGCCACACCAAGGAACAAATATGCAAACTGGAGAGCACAGGTAGTGAATCGAAACCGATGCCACCTACACTCACAAGGTCCATCGTTAGTGATAAGATATCTAGTCTATATGCATGCTATGCACAAACCAATGCAACAAACAAGTGCAGCAAACCAACTGGATCCTATACTACCGGTTACTAACGCTCGCACCTAGACTGCGCGTCCTATAGCGAGACCTGCTCTGATACCAACCTCTGTGGCACCCCGGCTCAGAGTAAACAGGAACGCCCCGTACTCCAGCCCAGGGACAAGTCCTCTGGAATACGGCACTGTTGGTATAGAACAAATCAGCTCTTTATTACAATGGATATGGTTACAAAAGGTACAAGGATTACATCAGCATGGCGACACTACGCCTGCCCGGGGTAGCTCTATGCTAACAGTGGAGTACCTCTCTCGGCGGCGGAACAACGACGACGGTGATGGACTCCACTCCACAGGGACTCTGGCTAGAACGCGTATCCTAGATCGCATACTCGGGATCCTCGACAAGCAAGCAATCATGGCATGACTTGCAAACTGGCATGACACGCCAGGTGAGTACTTTGAATGTACTCGCAAGCTCACAGCAAACATCAACATTAAGGCAAGACAACATCATAGCAGTCAAGATTAACAAGCAGGGTCATCCAGCAAGATAACTTCTGAAGTGAATGCAGTAAGGTAAAGCATATTTAATTTGTACTCTGAAAAATCTTAGGATCAAATCCAAACCTAAGCCAAATGCCAATTCCCAAGCATGTGGTCATCCAACCACTCATCTTATTGCCATCCCATGGCTGACATATCATATACCTGATACCATCTGCACCACAAGTCTGACAAACTTACTCTCTTCCGGGTTGTCTCACAACCCCCAGAATCCTCACAATCCACCGAGCACTTCTGATCATACAACGAGTTCTTCCATCATTATCACTACTATGGTTGACCACCTAGTGAGGTCTGGACGGACTGTCCAATACCATGGACACGGCTATTCGAATAGATTTTACACTCTGCAGAGGTTGCGCACTTTACCCACACCATGGAGCACCTGACCTCGTGATCCCATTCGGGTGGACCAGCATTGCTCCAACGAAACCTGCCTCACCCGTGACTCTCCCATCGTACCACCGGCAATCATCCTCCCCCGGAGTCAAGCCCTGGGTGGCCCCTGTGTCACCTCGTGACACTTGCCACCGTTGTGGCCAAACTAAATTGTCCCAAACGGGGACCTGGATCCAAAGAACTCAACTGGGCTCACAAGGTTATCGCCGCCTACCGGGCTAGGGTAGCGCGCACGCATAACCTTCCCTGTCGGGCGGTACCGGTGAAAGAGCACGCGATCAGACCAAGTCAAGGCCGTCCCATACCGGCAAATGTGGCTGCATGGATGAGTCCGGACAGGTGACTCAAGGTCAACCATGAAATATCTAATCCCCGAATAATATCTCTGTCGTGGCTGATACTCCGATAACCAGTATGCTTAAGCAACTTCTACTAATTCATCTCTACGAACTGCCGGATGAACTCCAAAATAATCATAGACAGTGATCTCAACATCATAGTATCAACAAGTGGGTAAGCTACTAGTCACTAATAATCCGGTACTCAACATGGTAGTCACCTATCCAAGAATTCACTCAGGTATTGTATCACCAATTCATTTCACAGATACTTCATACTTGCTACTAAAGTAATTAGTGTGACTATGATATTGCAATGCAATTATGCAGATGAGAGTTGTGGCTTGCCTGGGGATGAAGGAACCATCGGGATGAAGTGCAGAGAGTCCGCGGGAACGATTGCCGGAAACAGTTCTCTCCCGGAGGGGGGTTATTTACGGCAAGGGCAAAATGGTCATTTTCACAGCAGGACCACATAGTGAAAATGATACGAACGGATAGAGCTCGACGAGACGAAGAAGTGGGCGTTGGTTTCACGTGAATCAGGGTTGTGGATAAAAAGTTATAACCAGTTGAATATCAGGGACCAGTCTGTAACATAAGTATTCACAAAGTGGTCCCTAGCCGGTTAAAGCAGAAAGCGCATTTCTGAGAATACGCTTTCTAACAGAGGAAGCGCACTTCCACCCAAAGAAGCACCAGAGTATGTTTCCTATAACTGAAAACGTATTCTGTGAAAAGGCGCTTCCACTTAACAGCGGGAGGGCCCGGGTTGACTTTGTCTTCCTCTGGCTGACTGGCAGGGCCCGCCCCATCTCTTCTTTTCTCTCCTCCCCTGGTCTCCTTCTTCTTTCCCCTGTCCCGACCGGAGCAGAGGGGTGGCCGGTCGCCGGTGCAGCCGATGGACGGCGGTACGGGAGGGCCCGCCGAGGGTCTCACTGGAACCGGACCCCATACCGCATCCGGGGGCGGTCGCAGGACCTCGGGGAACGGCCTGCAGCACCGTCGCCATGGCACGAGGCATGGCGGCCGCACGGCAAAAGCGGTGCCGTGACAACAGGGCCTCCCCGGCAGAAATGGAGATGGTGGCGGCCTGCTACCACTCAGGGGAGCTCGAGGGCATGAAGGAAAGGGAGAGGGGAGGGCCAGGACGCAAGGTAGCAGAGGGGATCGACGGCGGCCTTGCGGGTGTGGGAGGGACAGAGAGCTCCGGGAGCTCGAGAGGGAGGGGGCTGGGCTCGATGGGGGTCGGGAGAGGCTCGGGCACGCCTTAAATAGGCTCAGGGATGGCTCGGGAAGAAGCTGGATAGCGGCCGGAGCTTCGGGACGACCGGCAACGTGGCGGCTCCCCGGTGGAGCACCGGTGGTCGGCAGAGGTAGCCACGGGCTACGGGATGAGGAGAGGAGGTTATGGACGAGCCACGCATGCGGTGGGGAGTTCTCCGGCGCGCGCGGACGAGCTGGGACTGGCCGGAGGTGGCTTCCCGAAGGAACCAGTGCACAGAGCACTATGGCTGCCGACTAGTGTCATGGTCACCACCGGCACCACGCGTCAGCGGGACCCAACCACTGCCAGGCCTTGTCAACGCGGTGCTTCAGTGGTTGGTGAGTGCCAAAACGCAATGGAACAAGCACAGTGGTTAAGGATATGACTAGAGCCTGCTGGCAACCACAGGAACAGCAAGGTATTTGAAATGATATGAGAGAGATTGAGCAGGGGGTAGACTCTGGTTTTTGGCTGAGGGTGAGCACATGCTAGGGTGATCATCTCTGCAAATTTGCAGCTCATTTGGATGAAGATAACTAGCACTTGCAGTTCAATGGGCTCTATTGGACAGAAATGCAAAGTATGAAGTGGCACTCACATACTTGCTTGGTTTGAGCTAAAATTTGGAGGAGATGAATGATTTGGTCACATGAAGACACTGTATAAATTTCATACCATTTGGATAAACCAAAATGGTACTTCCTTCACACAGCATCCCACTGGACAGGATCTTAGAAAAATTCTAGGGAATTATTGGAAGGTTAAATGAGCCCAAATTTTGTGAAGATAGGTTATATGGGTAGGAGAACACTCTGGTAAATTTTCAGCAATTATGGAGCAATATAAAATATAGTTGCTTCACAATGTAAAAATCTGACCAGAAACCAAGATTTGAGGCTGTGCTCACATAGATGATTGGATAGAGTTGAAACTTGGTGGAGAGTCATGATTTGAGCATATGAATATGCTTGCAAAATTTCAACTCATTTGGATACACCTAGCTAGCACTTGCTTCACAAAGATTCCAGTTGCCCAAAAACTTTGGAAATTAGCCAAGAAATATTTAATATCCAAATAAAGTTGAATTTTGGCATGTGGCAATGATATGGATAGGAAAGAATGCCCAAAAAGTTTGAGACCAAGCAAGTAAATATAAAGGGTACTTGCTTCACAAACTACCAGCTGGGGCAGAATCAGAAAAGGAATATTTGTGAAATATTTTTGAACATTTCAAGGAAAGGTTTGACATATTTGTGGAAGATATGACCCAAACAATTTATGAGAATTATTTGGGAATTTTGGGAATGATGGAAATGTGGGTTGCTTCACAACCCAAGACAAACAGGGTTATTCCTTTAATAGAAAAAGGAATATTCCTAAGAAAAGATTATTGAGATTGGTCCAAGATGGAAATGAAATGGTCTTGGGATGGTTTTGAGGTTGGCAAGCCACTTGGGAAGAGGAATCAAGAGGGATCCCTCTAGGTTGCAAAACTACTAAGCAACAGAAAAGCGAATCCGGACCAAATTCAAAAGAAAAAGAAAATGGGCAAAATCCAGGTTGTTACATCACATACTTATTACAAAAAATTATTAGCTATCGAAACAAAGTACTACACGCATGCTCCTAGGGGGATAGATTGGTAGGAAAAGACCATCGCTCTTCCCCGACCGCCACTCATAAGGAAGACAATCAAAAAAATAGATCATGCTCCGACTTCATCACTTAACGGTTCACCATACATGCATGCTACGGGAATCACAAACTTTAACACAAGTATTTCTACCAATCCACAATTACTCAGTAGCATGACTCTAATATCACCATATTTATATCTCAAAACAAATGCAAGGAATCAAACTTCTCATCTATTCCATGCTCTTTATACACTAGTGGAAAAAAGCCTAGCTATGGCATGGCAAAAAGTGCCTTGCTGGCGTAGAGACCCAACGCCACCAATATGGCGCCAGTAAAAACAGTTTAGTGGTGGCGTTGGCAGACACGTCAGTAGTATTTTAGTACTGATGGCATGCCACCTGGCTAATGCCATCAATATATTGTGTTATCTATGGCGTTTATTGTGAGGCAAGGCCAGCAATTTGTATTTTTCAGCAATATAAAAAATATACCCAGCTATTAGTATATGTGCATCCATTTAAACTTCTAGTGGTAAGTCTCAAATCCACAAAAATATACCCAGCTATTAGTATAATTTTTAGTAACTAGCTTGCTACTACCTACAAGCAAAAGTTATCCGGTAGCTAGCTACAAGCAAAAGTATCGTCATCTCACGCAACTTGTTATCCGCTGACTAGCTACGATGAAGAATGATCCTCATCTCACGCAACTTGTTCTTATTGCTCTGTCCCTCCTTTTTGAAATCGACTTTGTGGGTCTTCAGCTCCTCCCTCTTGGCCTTTAGGAGCCGTATCTCCTTCTTCATAGACTCGACCTCGGTGACCAGTAGCCGCTTCTAGTCGATGAGCTTCAATTTCTTATCGCGAAGATCGGAGTTCTTGTCGATCATCTCGTCCTTCTCTTTCTTCAGGGAGTGATTCAACTCCTTAAGTGCCTTCATTGTACTCTCCTTTGACGTGACAAGCTCACAGTAGCTGCTGCTGGACCGGTTCTGGAGATGGGTCTCGTACATACGCCTGGCAAGTCAAATATTTGAAATGATCAATAAAGAATGGTTAGATGATATATGTATATATGCATGTGTTTTCAATGCTCATGGATGTTTTTGTAATCTTACCTAGTTGGTGCTCGTTTCGCCTTTGTCAACTTCATAGGCCGTGAAGTTGCACGAGGACTGGTAGTGGCTGTTCCAGCTAGTCATGGCTGGAACTTCAAAATAGTAACAAGTATAGGTAAATTATGACAAGAACCAAACACACATGTCAAAGTATACAATGCAAATATATCCATAACATCTTGGAGTATGCTACATTAGCAAACACACTGTTATATTCATCAAGGGTAAAACAGCTACAATATGTCATATCATGTGCATAACTAGCTTTGGACAACAACAATATAGCACTATCGATATCTTCACACAATTAAATGGATGAAGTGTAGTATATATATGCCACTTTGTATCTATAACATGTGGGCAAGAACCAAACACACACCTAACTTGGTCAAACTTGCCTAAGTTGAGTTTTGACAAAGTGTGGCAAGTTGTGGCTTGGAACCAAACAACGCCTAAGGCCTTGTTTGGATTGTGACTATATTTGCCACACCTAACTTGGAGCATTAGTTTCAAGTGGAGATTTTCTTTGGACACTCAACTATTTTGCCACACCTAACTTGGAGCATTACTTTCTAGTGGAAATTTTTTTTGGACACTATATTTGCCACATATTGCCACATTGGACACTCAACTATTTGAATTAAACCGAAGATTCAATGAGAAGCTAGTGTTATATGTGAGATGGTGAAAAAGTAGTACACAACAACAACTCAAAAACTTTGTTATGGATTATGTCGGTGCAACAAACCTTCATGTGTGTTGCCCGGACTATACACAGGCACGACTGAGGGAGTCCTGGATTAAGGGATCCTCGGGCGTCCAGGCTACGTAAGGTGGGCCGGACTGATGGGCCATGAAGATACAAGACAGAAGACTCTCTCCCGTGTCCGGATGGGACTCTCCTTGGCGTGGATGGCAAGCTTGGCGTTCGATATGAAGATTTCTTTCTCTGTAACCGACTTTGTACAACCCTAGTCCCCTCCGGTGTCTATATATACCGGAGGGTTTAGTCCACAGGGGCAATCATAATCAGACAGGCTAGACTTCTAGGGTTTTAGCCATTATGATCTCATGGTAGATCAACTCTTGTAATACTCATATTCATCAAGATCAATCAAGCAGGACGTAGGGTATTACCTCCGTAGAGAGGGCCCGAACCTGGGTAAACATCGTGTCCCCCATTACCATCGATCTTAGATGCACAGTTCGGGACCCCCTACCCGAGATCCGCCGGTTTTCACACCGACATTGGTGCTTTCATTGAGAGTTCCGCTGTGTCGTCGCTAGAAGACTCGATGGCTCCATCAATCATCCACAACGATGCTGCCTTGAGGGAGGTCTTTCTCCCCGGCCAAATCTTCGTATTCGGCGGCTTCATACTGCTGGCCAACTTGCTTGGCCATCTAGAGCAGATCGACAGTTATGCCCCTGGCCATCAGGTCAGGTTTGGAAGCTTGAACTACGTTGCTGATATCCGCGGAGACTTGATCTTCGACGGATTCGAGCCCATGGCAGCCGCTCCCTGCCACCGCGATGAACATGACCTAAATCTGTCATCGGACCATACCCAGGAGATAGCGCCTGTAACTGCTCTGGCCCTAGATCCAGAGCAGATTGCGCCATCCGAGGACGGGAAGCTCAACCCCGCCACGGAAGCCGCAGACTCAGCGGCGTTGGAGCCGCACATAGACCACACTTCGAACGGGATCTGTGTCATCGGAACCTCGGATTCGTCTCCGGCCATAGGTTCCGAACCGCGTGCGTCCGCACCCATCGAGCTCGATCGGGTGCCGACCGTCGAGTTCAGCTCCGCGGACATCTTCCGGCACTCACCTTTGGGTGATGTGCTAAAATCATTAAAAACCCTCTCCTTAGCAGGGGACTCACAGCCGAATTATATCCGGTTTGAACTAGAGGCTGATGACGGAGAATTTCGCTTCCCACCCACCGCCCACTTCATTGCCACTGTCGAAGACTTAACCGACATGCTCGATTACGACTCCGAAGACATCGACGGTGTGGACGACGATGCCGGAGAGGAGCAGGCCCAAAACCCGCCGTTTACTGGGCGCTGGACAGGCACCTCCCCGTATGACGTGTACATGGTGGATACTCCCAAAGAGAATAATGGCGATAACAAGAAAGATCCAGTCGAGGATAAACCTCCTGAGACACAGCCAAAGCGCCGACGTAAGCGGCACCGCTCTAAATCACGCCGTGGAAAAGACAGCAATACCGGCGCGAGAGAAAATAATACTCCGGACGATGCCGAAGACAAAGAAGATCCCGTCGAGCCGACTTCCGAACAGGACGATAGGGAAGATGGGCAAGTCAGCCCTGACGAACAGGCCATAAACGAAGACTCGGAGGACAGCAACTATGTTCCACTCTCCGAGGATGAGGTGAGCCTCGGCGACGAAGACTTTATCGTGCCTGAGGAACCCGTCGAGCAGGAGCGCTTTAAGCGCCGGCTAATAGCCACTACGAGGAGCCTGAAAAAGAAACAGCAGCAGCTTCAAGCTGATCAAGATCTACTCAACGACAGATGGACTGATGTCCTGGCAGCCGAGGAATAAGGACTCGAGCGCCCCATTAAAAGTTACCCGAAGCGTAAACTGCTACCCCAATTCGACGATGAGGCACTTGAGCCCATGCCATCAACACGTAATGCGGCTGACCGACCACCACGTGGCCGGGACAAAGCGGAAACCCAAGCCGAACACCTGCCCATACTACCTCGCCGTAAAGGCGAAGACACTACAGCTCGGGAATACACATATGACCTGCGGCAAGACCTGGAGAATAGAGCAGGTCAGTCCAGATCGATCTACGGATCGCGGGGGCATGCCCTAGCGCGCGACGACGGCTATCAGGCCAGACGTAACGAGCATAACCATGTCCGGGCCGTAAACCGTAGACGGACTACATCCGCACTACGTCGCGACTTGGCCCGATATAGAGGCGCCGCACATCCCCTTTGCTTCACTGATGAAGTAATGGAACACGAATTCCCGGAAGGGTTTAAACCCATGAATATCGAATCATACGATGGAACAACAGATCCCGCAGTATGGATTGAAGATTTCCTTCTCCATATCCACATGGCCCGCGGTGATGACCTCCACGCCATCAAATACCTCCCACTAAAATTAAAGGGACCAGCGCGGCACTGGCTGAACAGCCTCCCAGAGAACTCCATTAGCAGCTGGGAAGACTTGGAAGACGCCTTCCATGATAACTTTCAAGGTACATATGTCCGGCCTCCGGATGCCGACGACCTAAGTCACATCATCCAGCAGCCCAGGGAGTCAGCCAGGAAGCTCTGGACTAGGTTCCTAATTAAAAAGAACCAAATTGTCAATTGTCCGGACGCCGAAGCCCTCGCGGCCTTTAAACATAGCGTCCGAGACGAATGGCTGGCTCGCCACCTCGGTCAAGAAAAACCAGAATCCAAGGCAGCCCTTACCGCTCTGATGACCCGCTTCTGCGCGGGAGAAGATAGCTGGCTCGCTCATAGAAGCAACAGCGCCAGTGATCCGGGCACTTCCGAAGTTCGAGACGGTAACGGCAAGCCACGACGCAATAAACACAAGCGTCAAAATAGTAATGAAGGAACGCAAGACACGGCGGTAAACGCCGGATTCAGCGGCTCCAAAACCGGTCAACGAAAAAAGCCATTCAAGGCAAACAGAGACGGACCATCCAATTTAGACAAGATACTGGATTGGCCCTGCCAGATTCATGGCACCCCCGATAAACCAGCCAATCACACCAACAGAAGCTGTTGGGTCTTCAAACAAGCCGGCAAGCTTAACGCCGAACACAAGGGGAAGGGGCCGCCCAGTGACAGCGATGAGGAAGAGACTCGCCAACCAAACACCGGGGGTCAGAAGCAATTTCCCCCCGAAGTAAAAATAGTCAACATGGTATACGTGACACACATCCCTACAGAGGAGCGCAAGCGCGCACTACAGGACGCCAATGCCATAGAGCCAGGCACCCCAAAATTAAGCCAATGGGCGGCCTGCCCAATCACTTTTGATCGCAAGGACCACCCAGCCAGTATCAGTCACGAAAGTTCGGTAGCTCTGATCCTCGATCCAATTATTGATGGGTTCCATCTCACGAAAGTCCTTATGGACAGCGGCAGTAGTCTTAATCTACTCTACCAAGACACTGTCCGCAAAATGGGCATTGATCCTTCATGAATCAAGCCCACCACAGCTACCTTCAAGGGAGCAGTGTCCGGCGTAGAAGCTCGCTGCATGGGCTCAATTACATTGGAAGTCGTTTTCGGCTCGCCGAACAACTTTAGAAGCGAAGGCTTGACCTTCGATATTGTACCATTCCGCAGCAGCTATCACGCACTACTCGGGCATGCCGCTTTTACTCATTTTAATGCGGTCCCACATTACGCCTATTTCAATATTAAGATGCCCGATCCACGCGGCGTCATCACGATAAACGGAAATACGGAATGCTCCCTCCGTACAGAGGAGCGTACTATGGCTGCTGCAGCTGAAGTACAAAGCGGCCTTATCAAGCCGCGTATCTCATCGGCCGTCAAGCCGCTAGTCTCTACTAAACAGGACCAATCAATCTCAGAGCTGGATTAGAAGTTCGGCCTCCGTCGTCCGCCCCATATAGCCGCGAAGTTTATACCGCGCATATATAATTATGCACTTAAAATACCATGGTCATCGGCGGAGGCACAGTACGGACAGGCCTACAATGCGGTCCGCACCCTCATAGTCTTTTTACTTTTTCTAACTATTTTTTATCCTTTGCAACAGGTGATTCCAAGCCTGGTCATCTTACAGACTCTTTCTAAAGTTCAGCTTCGTATAAATAACCAAAGGCTATTCCTACTAAGGAGTCCTTTAACCGAGGCAAGGCAGCGCAGACGTGCGACAGGAGGTCCTAATGATTTTTGTAAGACCGCACTCTTTATTTTAAACCTATAAAGTGCCTTTTTCCTCAGCTTCGGCCCCTGGCATGTTAAATAGCCCGGGTAGGGGTGTTATAATCTGTAGAATTGCGTTTGACGTGTCAATCAGATTCCAGTGAACATAACCCGTATTCAGTATTCGCTTTTTCTATGTACTGAATTTTGCTTCTTTGGTTGTTTCACGAACGCACCTCGGCACAAATTGCCAGGGGCTCGATACGGCAACACATGAGTTGCCGGCAAGTCTGAATAGCTTTTTAGCACACTTCGGCGTCACGAGTTTGGCCTTATATGCATCAGCTCCGAATCATGTCTTTGGTCAATAGTTGGGTTGCCCGGCTCCTGTGCTTACTACCTTACGTTCCGCTATATCGGCTAGGGTAGTAAAGGGAGAACTACTGCGATTGTGTCCTGGTTTATCTGGATGAGCACCTAAGTAGAGAAAGCCGAAAACTGACTGTCATGATGCGGCGAGAGCTGGTCAACCACTCGATGACTCATCAGAATCCGTCGTGATTCTTTCCGTATTACACGAAGGACCGTTTTTCTGGTCACCTATGTAACGCACCGTATTCGGGTAAACGCGTACATACGAGGGGCTATATCGTAGACCCACCGCCAAACTCCTATGGCTAAGTGAAAGTGTTAAAGCCCTATAGTCCGATTGCCTAGTTCGCCGCATTGACACCTCCTTCATGGACCAAGACGTTGGGTCAAGAGTGATCAAGTGCTTTTTCGAACACCCCCGTATTATATGCGAGGGGGCTGAAGCCGACGACTGGCAAACTTTCAGATTATACGAATAACGGCCGCACAGGAGGAACCAAAACTTTCAGGCAAAAGTATAAAAATATGGCCTTAATATATCATAATATTGTTTTTACAAATTTGGTATATTCACTCGAATATCATATGTTTCGTGCACTGACCCTCTATCAAGCGGGCACCCTCTAGGACATCCTCAAAATAATGCTCCGGCGTGTGATGGTCCTGGCCCTCGGGTGGACTCTTCGCTGCAATATCGGTGGCCTTCATCTTCGCCCAGTATGTCTTGATGCGGGCAAAGGCCATCCGTGCACCCTCAATGCACGTTGACCGCTTAACAGCGTCGATATGCGGCACCGCATCAACAAGTCGCTGCACCAAACCGAAATAACTATTCGGAATTGGCTCAGTCGGCCACAGCCGGACCACGATGTTCTTCATGGCAGATCCGGATATCTTGTGGAGCTCAGCCCACTGGGCCATCTGTTCGTTCAGGAACAGCGGACGCTTCGGCATGCTGAATTGCGACCAAAAAAGCTCGTCCGTTGCACGTCCTTCTTGCGCTTGGAAAAACTGCGCCGCATCGGAGACACTCTTCGGCAAGTCCAAGAATGCGTCTGGAGAACTCAACATTTGATTAAGGGGGGCATACTTCGGATCGCCGAATTTAGTCTGTAATAAGAAGGTCTTACCGGCCGATATCTCCCCAGCTTGCCGGATCTCTTCCCGAGCCGCTCTAGACTCGGACCGTGCTTCTCTCGCCTCTTGTAAGGCCTTGCCGAGTTTGACCATTCTGGCTTTGTTATCCTTCTCGAGGAATTCGCATTGAACATTGGCATCCTTTAGCTCGCGCGTCATGGTAGATATTGTCTCCTCGCACTGGCGGCGAGCAGCCTGTTCGGCCTTTAACTCAGCAGCTGCCTTCTTGGCAGCTGCCTCACTCATCCTAGCTTGCTCTTTGGCCCGGGCAAGCTCAGCCCGTAGGGCCTCAACTGCGGCAGCATTATCGGCAGTTATGCATATCTCAGTATACAATTTTCAGCGTCATGCTCATATTATCATACTTACATATACTGACTGCCCCAAAAACATACCTTGCGCCTCGTCGAGCCGCCTGTTAATAAGCGTGAGGTCGTCATCCGCCACATCAAGTTTCTGCTTCAGCCTTGCAACCTCTGTAGCTTGGGCAATCGTCATGGATGAAACAGCCTGTGTTCCAATCCATCAGATTATTTCCTGGGAATATCTTTTTTGATCCTCTGATCGCCTCCCTTCGGACGCCAACCAGAGTCTCAGGGGCTACTATCTATACACAGGTGCATTTTGCATGTAGAAGTGCAATTAATGATATTACATTGCATACCTCGAAGCCTCTTAGCAGGCTCATGAAGGATTCATTCAATCCGCTTCTCGCAGATAGAATCCTCTCAACTGCCGTACCCATTAAGGTATGATGTTCCTCTGAAACGGACGCATGTTGCAGCATGCCCGTCATTGTATCCGGCGCCCCCGGATCCCTGGGAGCGGCCGCAGGAGTATGGACTCCCTTCGAAAGAATATGTTTACCCGGCTCTAGAGTCGTCCCCGGCTGTAAACTGGATAGTCCGGGCCCTTTATTGTTGGTCCCCATAGGGTCCGCATGCCCCAGACTCTGGACGGCCGAAGTATCACCTTCGGGCGTAATTTTTATTATCCCTCGCACCGCTTGTTGGTCGGGAGAGATCCTCCGGGACGACACCTCGGAGTCATCTGCCCTGTCGGGCGAGAAGGTCTGTGGAGGCGTCTCGCTTTCCATCATCTCCGGAAGAAGATCCCCCGAGGAGGAGGACTGTTGAGGAAGACTGCGTGCCGAACTGCAAACATATATTTTAAATGTTACCCTGGTAACCGGAAAGCAATGGGATATGTTTCGGACGCCCCTGTTTACTTACGATTCGGCTAAAGGCTTGTCCTTACGGAGGAACTGCGCGACAACGTCGTCGTCAGAACCCGAGCCACCTGACAGGGACACCTTCCCTCGCTTAGGAGCCTTTGCTTCCAAATCTTCGGAGGCGGCCCTCTTCTTCCCATCGGGAGAGGGGATGTCAGTTTCTCCTTCTCTTTTGTCTTCGGAAGAGGGAGTTCCAATCTCTCCGGACATATTGTCTAGTGTACTTTTAGAATAGAGGCCACCTTTGGCCTTCTTGCTCTCCTCTTTGTCCCCCTTCACCGACACTTGGTATGGCGCTGGAGCCAGCATCCTTGTTAACACAGGATCTGCTGAGTCTTCGGGAAGAGGGGCCGAACACCTAATTCTTTCCGCCTTCTTGATCCAGCCCTGGTCAAAGATGGTTTTCTCAGTATATTGTTACGAGATATTTAACTAAGTTGTGTTCAGGAGTCGAGGGCCTACCGAGGTATCCGGATGGTTGCAGTCGAGGCCGATGTCCTCGGTAGTATCCGGCCACTATTTTCGGGTCCCGAAGAATAACTTCCACATTCCTTTGTGCGTCGTGCCAAAGAAGTGTTGAAGAGTCCGTGGTCCTTCCGGATTGAACTCCCACATGCGGAGGGGCCATCGCTGGCACGGCAGGACCCGGCGGACTAGCATTACCTGGATTACTTCGATGAGGCCGGTGTCCTTCTCGAGGAGGCTCCGGATGCGGTTTTGTAGCATCTGCACCTCATCCATTGATCCCCAGTCCAGCCCCTTATTAATCCATGATGCGAGCCGTAATGGAGGGCCAGGCCGGAATGCAGGTGTAGCTGCCCACTTGGTACCGCGGGGTTCAGTGATGTAAAACCACTCCCGTTGCCATAAGTTGGAGGTTTCCGTGAAGGAGCCTTTTGGCCAAGGTGTGTGGGTGAGTTTGCTCACCATCGCACCGCCACACTCTGCTTGCTTCCCATCGACTACCTTCAGCTTCATATTAAAGGTCTTGAGCCATAAGCCAAAGTGTGGGGGAATACGGAGAAAGGCCTCGCACATGACAATGAACGCCGAGATGTGAAGAAAGGAGTCCGGAGCTAGATCATGAAAATCTAGCCCGTAATAGAACATGAGTCCACGGACGAAGTGATGGAGAGCGAACCCTAGCCCTCGGAGGAAGTGAGAGGTGAATACGACCCTCTCGCCGGATATGGGAGTAGGAATGACCTGCCCTTGAGCAAGGAGCCTGTGGGGGATTTCCGCGGTCAGGTATTTTGCCGCCCAGAGCTTCGCGATATCCTCCTCTGTGATGGAGGAGGCCACCCACCGGCCTTGAGGGTTGGGTCCGGACATGACTAGGAGGCTCGGAACGAATAAATTGAACCTTGGGTGCTAGAACTCGAGGTTGGAAAGGATGAGGAAAGGAGAAGGCATGGGTGAAAATGGTGAATCCTTATCTCCTTATAAAGGCAATGAATATCAAGCGCCGCCCCACTCGCCTTAAAACTCGCCTATTCCCAAGGGCCGTGCAAACGGCACGGTTGGATTACCCACGCCCGTATTGATGAGAATCCCGTAATGAAGGGACATGATCTCTGCTATGACAAGGCGTGCCACTGGAAACCGCATCTTAAAGCGTGGGGCGGGAGGCTAAAGAACGGTTCGAAATAATGACCATGCATGAACGTGGTGTCGCCTTACAAAAAGTTGTCAGCGGATTGGACTCGTGAAATATTATACTCTCTGCGGTTGTGTGTGGTACTTGTTTTGCATAGCCGGACACGCTTTCTGTCCTCGAAGTCTGTTTTGGAGTATTCGGAGGAGGAACCCGCCTTGCAATGCCGAAGACAATCTGCGCGCCGGACACATCGTCATTGAAGCCTGGTTTAGGGGCTACTGAGGGAGTCCTGGATTAAGGGGTCCTCAGGCGTCCAGGCTACGTAAGGTGGGCCGGACTGATGGGCCATGAAGATACAAGATAGAAGACTCTCTCCCGTGTCCGGATGGGACTCTCCTTGGCGTGGATGGCAAGCTTGGCGTTCGATATGAAGATTCCTTTCTCTATAACCGACTTTGTACAACCCTAGTCCCCTCCGGTGTCTATATAAACCGGAGGGTTTAGTCCGCAGGGGCAATCATAATCAGACAGGCTAGACTTCTAGGGTTTTAGCCATTACGATCTCGTGGTAGATCAACTCTTGTAATACTCATATTCATCAAGATCAATCAAGCAGGACATAGGGTACTACCTCCGTAGAGAGGGCCCGAACCTGGGTCAACATTGTGTCCCCCGTCTCCTGTTACCATCGATCTTAGACGCACAGTTTGGGACCCCCTACCCGAGATCCGCCGGTTTTGACACCGACAACGACAACAAGGAAGCCAACACCATGCATTCAAGACAAAACCAAGCCAGAGAGAGCTCTTTGAGAAATCAAAGGGTGGATCAAGAAGACCAAGACAAGCCAAGACAACAAGATATCACTAAGGAAAAACCTCCCTTGCCGGGCAGGCGAGCCCGGTCAAGTCGAGGCCACCCCGAAGACAAGTCCCAAGAACTTCCCCGGCAAGGATTGCCGGGGCTGCTGGTGGCCTCCATCCTCGCCAAGACTCCACCGCTCCACCGCATCGCAACGCAAGTCATCCATCGGTGCGGTGTCGAGCCCCCAGATAACTAAGTGGATGTCATTTGGCATGTGGTAGCCATTTAGGAGGAAGATCACCTCTATATGACACCCGTCCAGAGGCGTGTCAAGCAGACAGGTGGAAGATGACTAAAGCGGCGCGGCAGGCCTGCCGGGCCGCATCCACAGCGCGACACATGGCAGTGTATTTAATGCGCTTTGTCCTAACTACCAGAGTTAGGTATGATAGCACTGTTAGCTATCTAATCACTGGATAATGACCGTTTTGCCATTATGGTAACTCCTTAGCCTATAAAAGGAGGACCATGGCAACCTTAGAAAGGAGTCGGACCCTCGTGTACTCATACACGCGTAGCTGCTCTCCCCAAGGCAACCTTGACGGGCTCGAGCGCCGCGCGTTCTTCACGGTCTCTCCATCAATCCACCAAAGTAGGAGTAGGGTTTTACGCTTCTCAGCAGTCCGAACCTGGGTAAAAACCACCAGCGTCACCACTGTCGTGTTGTCCCATGGCCTCTGCTCTTTGTGCAATGCGTCCTCCCCCCTGCCAAACCACAAAGGAGCCAATGGCCCCATAGGTGGCCATGTTCTACCACGACATCTTTGGCGCGTCAGGTAGGGGGAAGCACTTGTGTGAACCCGAGGTCATGAACGGCACAACAGTCTTCATCATCATCTTCTCAATCGTTGGCTTCATCATCCATGGCGCCCAAGAAGAAGTCCGGCGCGACTGCTCACCCTTCCACCTCAAAGGCCCCCTCGCATGCAGCCGCCGATACTGTGGGGGCTGCAGCGGCGTCGGGGGACGCGGACGCCGTGGGGAACGTGACCGGCGCAGGTGGCGCTGTTATCGTTCCCTGCACGGCCAAAGCGGGGGCAGAAATCGTCGGAGGAGGGCGGCATTAACAGCATTCCGACGACTGTGCCCCATAGCGCACGGGTGGGGAGAACATTCAGTCTCCACCTCCCCATCGTGCCGATGGACGCAGCCACTGCGACAACGCTCGCTCTGGTGTGAACTGCGCCCCCTTGGTTGTCCCTGCAATGGGCACAACGGCGGGGCAATCGCCTCCCCCCGGGCGGGGTAACCAAGATGAAGCGCCGAACGGGGTCGTCAACCCCCAGGCGCACCCATCTCACCACCATACCACCGTGGCGGCTGGCTCGCGGCGACCAGAGCATGGCGCCGCCACCACTGGTACTAGCAGGAGCCGAGTGATGTCGCAGTCTGCGTCGTCGTCTATGCCAAGCACTGCTTCGGAAGCCATGGTGCGAGCCCAACTCCTGCTGAGATGCCCACCAGTGGCCGATCAAATGGATGAGTGGAGAGCCACAATCCAGAGTTTGATCGATTTTGCTGAAGCGGGAGGATCCCAGCGGGCGGATCCTCCACGGCTCCCGCAAGCGACAACCATGGCCCGAGCTGCTGACCGTGCTGAGGGGGCCACTCCAACGGTACAATCCCCTCCGGGACAGCCAGCGCAAGGACCACAACCAGAACCGCGCAACCAGGAGCCCGACGAGGTATCAATGGCTTCATCCGACCCTCGGGCCTGTCGAGATCAGCGGCAGGTCCTGGAGGATCGGCAGAGGGAGGACGCGCGTGTCACCATTGAATGACGCCGCGAAACCCGCCGCCAATCTGACAGGTGCAATGGCCCAGACGTCGACAACCCCGCGCCCAGTGAAGGCGGATACTTGCCTTTTGAGGTTTGGTACCTTGTCTTCACTCACGAGCTGTGGCAAGTCCGTTGGCCATCTGCCCACATTTTCAAGCCAGAAATACCAGAGAAGTATGATGGAAGGTTGAAGCCGGCAGAGTTCTTGAGAATCTACACTATCGCTGTTCAAGCCGCCGGGGGAAGAGATGAGAAGGTGTTCGCCAATTACTTCCCTTTGGCGCTCAAGCCAAATGTGAGGTCATGGCTGATGCACCTTCCGGAGAATTCCATCTCATCATGGGCTGACCTGTGCCATGAGTTTGTTGGCGCCTTCACGGGCGGCCATCAAGAACCAGGACGGCCAGCGATCTGTAGCTCCTTCCACAAAAGGAAGGGGAGAGTTTGCGGAAGTACATGCAGAGGTTTAGCCGGGTGCACAGAAACATCCCAGACATCCACCCGGCAGCTATGATTGTCGCGTTCCAGTCAAACATGCACAACAGGAGGATACGTTCCAAGATGAACGTTCGGTTGCCCAAGACTCTGAATGAGCTGTACACTATGGCGGATAAGTGTGCCAGAACAGAGGAAGGGAGCGACTCCCCGGAGAAGAGGGCGGCATCAAAGTCGACTCAGAGGATGACGACGATGCTGCTGACCCAAAGAGGAAGAACAAGAAACGCAATAAGAAGCACAGGGAAAAGGCAGTATTGGCAGTTGAGGGCTCTGGCACTCCTACTACCGGCAAGAATGCCAAGACCGAGGTCCCTGGTAAGGAAGTTGCCACGTGCACTGATTGCCAGGAGGCTGCGGCGGCCAAAAAGGCTGGGAAGGCTGACGGTCCATACTGCAAGATCCACCAGACCAAGGGCCATGATCTCCAAGAGTGTCACCAAGTTGGGCAGCTTGTCAAGAAGCAGAAAGCTGAGTACGAGAAGCATGACAAGGAAAGAGACCAAGAAGGTGTTGGCGGGAAGGGCCGAGGCGGCAGAGGAGGCCACCGCGGCAAGGTTCCCCAACATCCAGAGAGACCTGCAAGAGGCCGAGAGAAGAAAGAAGGTGAAGATGAAAGTGATGAAGGAGATGAAGAGGAAACCAGTGAGCAAGAGTTCCAGAAAGCCACTGAGGCCCTGTGCATTGACGGAGGCGCATCTTTGCACTCCTCTCACTGCTAGCTTAAATAGTGGGCGCGTGAGGTCAATGTCGTAGAGCCAGTAGTAGACTCCCGGAAACCGCTCAAATGGTCCCGCACGCCCATCATCTTCGACGAAGAGGATCACCCTGACCGCACCACCGCGGTAGGGTGCTTGCCGTTGTTGGTTTCACCAACAATCCGCAACCTCAAGGTCACGAAGATGTTGGTTGACGGCGGGGCTGGGTTGAATCTGATTTCCCCCAAGGTGCTCAGCAAGCTTCAAATATCAGATGAAGAGATCAAGATTACTGGCACTTTCCAAGGGATCAACCCCGACAGGAGTCGTCCTAAGGGAAAGATCACACTGCCGATGACGTTTGGAGGAGAATTGAACTACCGGACCGAGAAGGTTGTGTTCGATGTGGTTGATCTCCCCCTGCCGTACAATGGAATCCTTGGTCGTCCAGCCCTGGCAAAATTCATGGCGGCATCTCACTATGCCTACAACATGTTAAAAATGCCAGGGCCGATGGGCGTCATTTCCATTCTGCCAGACAAGAAGGACGCAGTCATATGCGTGGATAGGATGTACCGAGACGCAGTCGCCGCTGAGGCCGCGGAAGCTGCAGCTCCCACTAAGGAAAGTAAGAAAGGGAAGAAAGCTAACAAGGATACCGGCAAGGAATCCGGGAAGCGCACCTCTTCAGAGTGTGCTGCACCTGTCGATGATTTGCTGGAGAGCTCCACTAGCAAGAAGCCCAAGGTTGCCTCACATGCGGTGAACAAGGTCTCGGTAGGGCTGGATGGTGTTGGTGGTACGTTCACCATCAACTCCACCCTTGATGACAAATAGGAAAGCGCGCTCGTTGCCTTCCTGTGGGCGAATGTAGATGTGTTTGCCTGGCAACCATCTGACATCCCCGGTGTTCCCATGGAGACAATCGAGCACCACCTAGCTGTCTGCCCTCATGCCAGGCCGGTCAAGCAGAAAGTCAGGAAGCAAGCTTTGGAGCGGCAATAGTTCATTGCCGAGGAGATCAAGAAATTTGAAGCAGCTGGTTTGGTCAGAGGAGTATTGCACCCAACATGGTTGGCGAACCCAGTGGTGGTGCGCAAGGCGAACGGGAAATGGAGGCTTTGCATAGACTTCACGGATCTGAATAAGGCATGCCCAAAGGACCCATTCCCCTTGCCGCGCATTGACCAGATTGTAGATTCCACTTCCGGGTGTGATCTGCTTTCCTTCTTGGATGCCTACTCTAGATACCATCAGATATTCATGTCCAAGGAGGACGAGGAGAAGACCGCATTCATAACCCCATGTGGCACATACTGCTTCGTGCGGATGCCCTTCGGGTTGAAGAGCGCTGGATCCACCTTTGCAAGGGCAGTGCAATTTGGTTTTGAGTCTCAGTTGCACAGGAATATTGAAGCTTACATGGATGACATAGTAGTCAAGACCAAGGACAAATCAACTCTCATTCAGGACTTGGAAGAGACCTTTGCGAATCTATGCAAGATCAACTAGAAGTTAAACCCTGAGAAGTGTGTGTTTGGCATTCCCTTCGGCAAGCTACTTGGTTTCTTCGTGTCCCATCGGGGGATAGAGGCCAACCCTGACAAGATCAAGGCGATCGAGAAGATTCAAGCACCCAAGACAGTTAAAGACGTGAGGTGCCTGACCGGATGTGTTGCTGCACTGAGTAGGTTCATTTCCAAGTCTGCCGAGCGCGCCTTGCCGTTCTTCAAAATTTGGAAGAAGGCAGGGCCAATGAAGTGGACCCCGGAGGCAGAAGCAGCGCTGCGAGACTTGAAGATCTATCTTTCCTCTGCTCCCACCTTGGTCACTCCTAAACCACAAGAGTCATTGCTGCTGTACCTAGCGGCAACCAATCAAGTGGTTAGTGCAGCGTTGGTGGCGCAGTGGGAAGTGGATGAAGGAGCAGCCGCAGCTACTGTCCCTCCGGAGAGGAAAGTGAACCTATCCCGGCAAGGTCCGGTGCAGATCAGGAGAAAGAAGAGCAGGATAACGAAGACAATTCCAAGACCGCGGCAAAGAAGAAGGTGGTGCAGCGGCCAGTATACTTTGTCAGCTCCCTATTCCAGGGGCTAGATCAAGGTACTCAGGCATGCAAAAAATGATCTTTGGCCTCATCATGGCCTCGAGGAAACTGCGCCACTACTTCCAAGCCCATGAGATCATAGTTGTCACCCGCTTTCCTTTGCAACGCATACTGAGGAACCCGGAGGCCACTGGCAGAATATTTGAATGGGCTTTGGAATTGTCAAGCTTTGGTCTGAAGTATGAAAGTACATCAACCATTCAGAGTAGGGCATTGGCGGAGTTCATCGCGGAATGGACACCAACCCCAGATGAAGAAACACTAGAAACAGTTATCCCCGGCAAGGAGGCCCCCCAAGAGTGGATCATGTACTTTGATGGTGCCTTCTCACTGCAAGGTTCAGGGGCTCGCATGCTCCTTGTCGCACCCACTGTAGAGCACCTCAAGTATGTGGTCCAAATGCATTTTCCCTGGGAGAAAGCTACCAACAACACTGCAGAATATGAAGGACTCCTTGCCGGGCTCAGGATCGCAACAGAATTGGGAATTAAGAAGTTGATCATTCGTGGAGACTCATAGCTTGTGGTGAGGCAAGTGAACAAGGATTACCAGAGTCCATTGATGGAGGCATACGTCGAAGAGGTGAGGAAGTTGGAGGAGCATTTTGACGGATTGCAAACAGAGCACGTGCGACATGCGGAAAACAGCATTGCTGATCATCTGTCAAAATGCGCTGCGCAAAAGCTTCCTGTGGAATCAGGGACTGTTGTCCTCCACCTGACTCAACCCTCAGTATCCCCGACAATAATGTCCAGAAAGAGGAGGAAACTGTACTCCGGCAAGCCTCTCCCAGTAGAGCTTCCCGAAGCCCACGGCAGAGAGGTTGGCGGGAACAACTCCACTTTGCCTGGTGAGCAGCACCCTCCCACCGAACTACCAGTTCTTGCGGTTGAGATATGCGCTCCCACAAATGAGGAGGTGCCATTGATCCTTGTTGCCGAGCCTCAGGCTCCAACTTGGGCACGACACATAGTCCATTACCTTCAAACAGGAGAACTCCTCGAAGAGCAAGAAGATGCTGAAAGAGTAGCCCGGAGGGCCAGTATGTATCAGTTTTTCGATAACACGGTATACAGAATGAGGCCCAACGGTGTGAAATTGAAGTGCATTTGCCGGGAAGAGGGGAAGGAACTATGACAGAGATACACAAAGGCATGTGCGGCTCCCATATTGGATCAAGAGCCTTGGTCGGAAAATCATTCCGGCAAGGTTTCTACTGGCCCACGGCCCTCCAAGATGCAATTGAGCTAGTCACCAGATGTGAAGCCTGCCAGTTCCACTACAAGAATATCCATCAACCTGCTCAAGCTCTCCAAACGATCCATTTGTCATGGCCATTTTCGGTCTGGGGGCTCAACATCTTGGGCCCCTTCCCTCGTGCTACCGGGGGCTTTGAATTCTTGTACGTTGCAACCTACAAGTTTACAAAGTGGCCGGAGGTGGAGCCTGTGAGAAAGGTGACCGCACAATCAGCTATCAAGTTCTTGAAGGGATTGGTGTGCCGCTTCGGAGTACCCGCCAGAGTCATCACTGACAACGGCACCCAATTCACAAGCCGCACCTTCATGCAATACGTTCAAACCCTCAGAAGCAAGGTTTCATTCGCCTCTGTTGCTCATCCCAGGAGCAATAGACAAGCTGTGAGGATGAACGCTGAAGTGCTGCGAGGCCTCAAAACAAGAACTTTCGACAAGCTGCGGGAGAGCAGCAAACGCTGGATCGACGAGCTACCGGTGGTTCTTTGGTCCCTCCGTACGACACCAAATCGAGCTACCGGCCAGACTCCCTTCTCCCTAGTCTATGGGGCAGAAGCAGTGATCCCCACGGAACTCATATATGGGTCACCTCGAGTATTTGCCCATGATGAAGTAGAGCAGGAGCAGCACCGGCATGACGATGTCGTGCTCCTTAAGGAGAACTGTCTCCGGGCTGCTACGCGTGCTGCACGCTACCAGCAAGCCCTGCGTCGCTATCACAGCCACAGGGGTCATGCCCAGAGCCTTGAGGAAGGCGACCTTGTCCTTAGGCGTGTTCAGTCCGCCAAGGGTACAAACAAGTTGACGCCAAAGTGGGAAGGCCCTTACCGGGTAGTACGAGTCACCAGACCCGGCGCAGTCCGTCTGGAGACCGAAGATGGCATTCAGTTGCAAAACTCATGGAACATTGAGCATCTTCGTAAGTTCTATCCGTAAGGCGCGGCTAGCGGGCACAAAGCCAGGCGCAGACCCTGAGCACAGACAATAAAACGAAGCGCTGCCCCCCCCCAAAAAAACTTGCATGCATGCATAGCATAACATGAACATGCCATGATCATGTAGATGAGATCATATGTTGCTTTATTTTCCTCTGCACTAACTGCAGGACTCTTGCCGCAGACTCGGTCCCAAAAAGAAGAAATGGAAACAAGCTCACATACTGATCCACGACAAGCCAAACAGATAAGTTCCTTTTTATCCATACATGTTTCTGTAAGAAGTAAACTTGTGCAAAGAGAAACCTCGTTACCTTCGAAACATTTGTGCTCCCATCCTTTGACCCGAACGTTGCTTCGGTCAAGGTGGTTGTAGTGGCTCTTGGCGGAGAAGGTTCGACGAGGGGCTGGTCCCTTCCATAGTTTTGAGCCCGGCAGACCAAGCCCGCGGCAACAAACGGAAGGCACCGGCAGGATAGCTTGCCGGAGAAAACTTGTTTACTTAAAAGTATAGAGGCATTCCTCCTCTGCATGGATATTGTACATGCACAAGTACCCGACAAGACCGTCTTTTTTCATTAATGTGCGGATAAACAAGTACAAAGCTTATAGAGTGAAAACATGGATAGAAGAGACTCATATTTGAAGCTAAAGTTTGGCAAGTGCCTACATATTTTAGGTTGAAAAAAGATAAGTGCCCCGTAATCCCTTTCTTGTCCCTCTCCTCCTAGGAAACTACAGCGGGAGGTGAAGAGGGCAAAAGGAGTGCCTGGGCAGAAGCCCAGCCTGACCCCGTCAAGACCTGCAGGACACAACCTAACAAGATTGAGAGGGCGCGAACGAAAGTAATGGGTGGGGAGAGCGGCTAGGCGATGCCCTGGTCACCGCCACCAGGGCCAGCAGGACACAGCAGGGCAGATGAAGCCAGAGTCCACGAGGAACCCTGCCGGGGTCCAACTGGAAGACTGCTGGAGGAGCCGGAGACACCATCCAAACCCGACACCCCGGCAAATCGCCTTGCCGGGGAGGAGATGCAGGTGCAGATGGTGGTGCCGCCGGAGTCGGAGCCGTCGTCATCGCCGTCAGTGTCCTCCTCGTCGCTATTGCTTGAGGAGGAGCTTTCGTCGCCAGTTGAGCTCTCTGCGCAACACCCTAAGCGAGCACCCGAACGCCCGAGAGCAGGTCGGCGTCCATTAACTTGAAATGGAGAACGTGCCCGGCCGCCAAGCTATGGGCACGGGCGAAGGTCTTCCAGCCACGCCGGAGAAGCATGACATGAGGAGCGGGGAACTCCACGTCCGCCCGCATGCTGCCATATGCAGCATCCCCTCATGTGCAGCCTCAGCCCCGGTGGCTGCTCGACCTCCATCACCCTTGCAAATGGGGTGGGAAGCTGAAGACGGCTGCGCGGGGGCCCGCACAGCTTGACGATAAACTCTAGCGGCTGGTTCCCGATGTGGCCTTCGGTCGGGTCCTAAGAGGCCAGAGGAGGTGCGATCAGAACGCCGCCGCGTCCTCCTCGACCCCGAGCGCCACGACGACCACGTCCACGTCCTCTCCCGCCTCCTCTCACGGAGGGCTCCGCCCCCGCGTCCCCAACAGGAGGAGGGAGGCGCTGTCGAGTAGAAGCCCTCATTGCCACCACTGGGGTGCCACTACGCCCTCTCCCCCTCACCATGGTGGAGAGATAATATCAGAAAGAAGGAGGAAGGGATAGGTGTGAGTCAGCACCTCGCCCACGTTCCCTTTTATAGGCGAACGAGACCGGGGGCTGGCTCCTCACCCAGGAGGCAACCGCCCCGATCCTCCAATCTGACTCCTCTGCGTCACTAACGGCGCACGGAATCAAGACCGACCTCCTGCGCCTATCCATGGCACCTGGCTTTCTGCCTTGGCACTCATTCCCATGCCCTCCGCGTCCGCCACCAACCCTGCGCAATGCATGCGGCATACGTGGCAGAAACGGCGGGGGCAGGGGAGTTAGTGGAATGGCAGTACCGTCCCGTGAACGTGGGACATGGGCGACCCATGGATCATGGCGTAAATCTCCCCCACGATGTCTCGCATGACGCACGGGAAAACCGGGAACTGACGCAAGCACAGGTTAATGAAGAAGCAAGGAAAATATCAAGAAAAAGAGAATATCAGCGCAAGACCCCTGCCTGTGTACCTGATAGGGCCTACACCAACGATGCTCGGCAGCACGTTTAGACCAGGCCCGAGGGCTCCTGTCGGTGCAACAAACCTTCACGTGTGTTGCCCGGACTGTACACAGGCATGACCACCAGGAAGCCAACACCAAGCATTCAAGACAAAACCAAGCCAGAGAGAGAGAGCTCTTTGAGAAATCAAAGGGCGGATCAAGAAGACCAAGACAAGCCAAGACAACAAGATATCACTAAGGAAAAACCTCCCTTGTTGGGTAGGCGAGCCCGGCCAGGTCGAGGCCACCCCGAAAACAAGTCCCAAGAACTTCCCCGACAAGGATTGCCGGGGCTGCTGGTGGCCTCTGTCCCCGCCAAGACTCCACCGCTCCACCGCATAGCAACGCAAGTCATCCATCGGTGCGGTGTCGAGCCCCCAGATAACTAAGTGGCTTTCATTTTGCACGTGGCAGCCATTTAGGAGGAAGATCACCTCTATATGACACCCGTCCAGAGGTGTGTCAAGCAGACAGGTGGAAGATGACTAAAGCAGCGCGGCAGGTCTGCCGGGCCGCATCCACAGCGCGACACGTGGCAGCGCATTTAATGCACTTTGTCCTAACTGCCAGAGTTAGGTATGATAGCACTGTTAGCTATCTAATCGCTGGATAATGATCGTTTTGCCATTGTGGTAACCCCTTAGCCTATAAAAGGAGGACCGTGGCAACCTTAGAAAGGAGACGGACCCTCGTGTACTCATACGCGCGTAGCTGCTCTCCCCAAGGTGACCTTGCTGGGCTCGAGCGCCGCGCGTTCTTCACGGTCTCTCCATCAATCAACCAAAGCAGGAGTAGGGTTTTACACTTCTCAGCGGCCCGAACCTGGGTAAAAACCACTAGCGTCACCACTGCCGTGCTGTCCCATGGCCTCCGCTGTTTGTGCAATGCGTTCTCCCCCCTGCCGAACCACAAAGGGGCCGATGGCCCCATAGGTGGCCGTGTTCTACCACGAAAGATTACAACAGCAACTCAAACACTTTGTTTCAGAATTTAGATGCTTCCAAAGATGATGACTTAAAAATTGACAGATTGCACTTCCAATTTCCAATTTCCAATTGACAACAACAACAGCAACTCAAACACCTTAATTTGATTGACAGGTTGCACTTCCAATTTCTACAGCTAGCAACTCAAACACCTTAAATTGATTGACAGTGGCAGTGACCTACAGCAAAAGAGGGAGGGATGATACGCTCACCTGGGTTGGAGCCGAGGGTCACCTACAGTCTACTCCGTCGCTGTCGCCGTTGCCTGCTGTCGTCGCTGAAACCCTAGCATAGGGAATGTGAAACACACCTCTAATTAAAAAAATCCAAATGGACCAGATGAGAGTGGGAGGCTCAGATGTGTACCTCAGGACCGGAGAACGACGCCAATCGCCGGAATCGAAGCGGCGACGACGAGCGGCGAGAGAGAGGGAGAAAAAGGGGAACGGAATAGAGCAGCGCAGGGCAGAGAGAGGGAGTAGGTCGAGGGGGTCGTTGCCCCCGTTGGTTTTGACCCCCACGACATCCTATTCCTATTTGGGCTAGCCCAATAAGAAAAAAAGGTCACCACCTAAGAAATGTTATTATTTCAATTTAAAAATAATAGAAATTTAATAAAAGTAAACTATAATATACTATAAAAAAGATCACCACATAAAAAACTAAAAAGAAAAAAAAATTGGAAGTGTGAAACTACATATTTGAAGGCTCAAAACTATATATTTCGAGTCTTAAACTAAAAAGAGAAAAAAGTAAATTTAAAGTCTCAAGGTACATATTTTTAAAAATGTCATTATTACCATTTTAAAATAATATAAAATTAATAAATGTAAACTAAAATATACTATAAAAAGATCACCACATAAAAAACTAAAAAGAAAAAAATTTGGAAGTGTAAACTACATATTTGAAGGCTCAAAACTATATATTCACAGTTTTAAACAAAAGGAAAAAAAAGTGTAATTTAAAGTCTCAAAACATATTAAAAAATGTCATTATTATATTTAAATAATAGAAATTTAATAAAAATAACATAATAGTTTGTAGTTTACTATTAAAAAGATCACCGCATAAAAAACTAAAAGGAAAAAAATTGAAAGTGTCAAACTACATATTTGAAGGCTCAAAACTATATATTTCAAGTCTTCAACTAAAAAGGAAAAAAAGTAATTTAAAGTCTCAAAGTACATATTTTAAAAAATGTCATTATTTCTATTTAAAATAATAAAATTTTAATAAAAGTAAACTATAATATACTATAAAAAAGAATATACCAAAAATCATATTAATATAAGAATGTTGGCATTGACAAAATAACAATACTGGCGTCGGAACCAACAATACGCCACAACTAAATATAATAGTACTGGCGTTCCATATGCTATTCCACGACAGCACTATATTACGCCTGGTACAAATTGTTGATCCCATATACTTCTGACGCTACCCTGTTTTCCAACGCCACCACTATGCCCCTACTAATGTCGTACCAAATAAGCCAACGCCACCACTATTTGAAAAAAATAGTGATGGCGTTGGTTGTAAATGGCGCGCCACCAACAAAAGTTGTGGCTAGCACTTTTTCCACTAGTGATATGAAAGTTTTTATTATATCCCTCTTGGATGCCCATCATATTAGGACTAAATTCATTACCTAAGAAAATTACCATGCTATTTAAGATTCTCAAAATAATATAAGTGAAGCATGAGAGTTCAACAATTTCTATAAAATAAATCCACCGCCGTGCTCTAAAAAGATATAAGTGAAGCACTAGAGCAAACTGACTAGCTCAAAAGATATAAGTGAAGCACATAGAGTATTCTAATAAATTCACAATTAATGCGTGTCCCTCTCAAAAGGTGTGTACAGCAAGGATGATTGTGGCAAACTAAAAAGCAAAGACTCATATCATACAATACGCTCCAAGCAAAACACATACCATGTGGTGAATAAAAATATAGCCTCAAGTAAATTTACCGATGGATTGAAGACAAAAGAGGGGATGCCATCCGGGGTATCCCCAAGCTTAGATGCTTGGTTGTACTTGAATATTACCTTGGGGTGCCTTGGGCATCCCCAAGCTTAGGCTCTTGCCACTCCTTATTCCGTTGTCCCTCAAATCTTGACCCAAAACTTGAAAACTTCACAACACAAAACTCAACAGAAAACTCATAAGATCAGTTAGTATAATAAAATAAATCAGCACTTTAGGTACTGTTGTGAACTCATTCTTAATTTATATTCGTACTATATCTACTGTATTCCAACTTCTCCATGGTTCATACCCCCCCGATACTACCCATAGATTCATCAAAATAAGCAAACAACACATAGAAAACAGAATCTGTCAAAAACAGAACAGTCTGTAGTAAGCTGGAAATTTTGTATACTTCTGTAACTCCAATGATTCTGAAACATTACGACAAGTTAGAAAATTTGTATATCAATCTTGTGTACAAAATTCAGATCAAAATCACGTTTTTGTGATTTTTTAAATTTCTGGCAATGAGTGGAAAAGTTTCTGTTTTTCAACAAGATCAAATCAACTATCACCGTAGACCATCCCAAAGGTCTTACTTGGATCAAACACTAATTAAAACACCAAAACACAATTACTACAGAGGTAATAATGTGTAATTATTGAAAAACAGAACCAAAACAAAAACATAAAAATAAAATTGGGTTGCCTCCCAACAAGCGCTATTGTTTAACGCCCCTAGCTAGGCATAAAACATAGATCTAGGTATTGTCATCTTTGGTATGCAAACCATAAGTAGCCCTCATAATAGATTCATATGTCAACTTAATTTTCTTTCTTGGAAAGTGTTCCATGCCCTTCTTTAATATAAATTGAAATCTAATGTTTCCTTCTTTCATATCAATAATTGCACCAATCATTCAAAGGAAAGGTCTACCAAGAATAATAGGACATGTAGGATTGCAATCCATATCAAGCACAATAAAATCTATGGGCACATAATTCCTATTTGCAACAATAAGAACCTCATTAATTCTTCCCATAGGTTTCTTAATAGTGGAATCCGGCAAATGCAAATTCAAAGAACAATCATCAAATTCACGGAAACCTAGCACATCACATAAAGTTTTTGGAATCGTGTAAACGCTAGCACCCAAATCACACAAAGCATTGCACTCATAATCTTTAATTTTAATTTTAATAGTAGGTTCCCACTCATCATAAAGCTTTCTAGGGATAGAAACTTCCAACTCAAGTTTTTCTTCAAAAGATTTCATCATAGCATCAGCGATATGTTTAGTAAAAGCTTTATTTTGATTGTAAGCATGGGGTGAATTTAACATGGATTGCAACAAGGAAATACAATCTATCAAAGAGCAATTATCATAATTAAAGTCCTTGAAATCCAAAAGAGTGGGTTCATCGCTACCTAAAGTTTTGACCTCTCCAATCCCACTTTTATCAATTTTCTCATTAAGATCTTTAAACTCCAAATTATTGGGACGCCTTCTAGCTAAGGTTGACTCATCTCTAGTCCCATATTTATCAAGATTTATATTAGAAAACAAAGATTCAATAGGAGTCACACCAATCACTTTAAGATCTTCAACATTATTTTCAAAGGACTCTGGTTTAGCGGCCATCTTATTTACCAAAGTAGTTTGCTTATCGGAAATTTGGCCTACTAAACTTTCAATATGAGCATATTGAGATTTAAGGCCATATATTTCCTTAGTAACATCATTGAGCTCTTTATTAATATACTCCATCATAGTTTTTTGCTCGTGAAGCTCGTTTATAAAGAAACTATTATGCTCAAATTGTAAGGACATATAACTTTTAGCATTATTTTCAATCTCTTCCAACTTCCTATAGTAAGGATCAAAGCTCTTGGGTTGAGCCATACGGGCAAACAAGCAATCTAACACACGAGCAAACGGAAAGCAAACGAAAAGACGAACGAAAGAAGGGCGAATAAAAAGGCAAATATTTTTGTGTTTTTCTGAAAACGTTTTAGAAGTGGGGGAGAGGAAAACGAGAGGCAAATGGCAAATAATGTAATGCAAGAGATGAGAGATTATGATGGGTACTTGGTAGGATTGACGTAGAACCTCCCCGGCAACGGCGCCAGAAATTCTTCCTGCTACTTCTTGAGCTTGCGTTGATTTTTCCCTTGAATAGGAAAGGGTGATGCAGCAAAGTAGGGATAAGTATTTCCCTCAGTTAAGAACCAAGGTATCAATCTAGTAGGAGGCACAAGCAAGTCTCCAATCTCAGGGTGAAAGTGGTAAGGATAATTTCTGTCTGAAACCGTTTCCGAATCCGTTTTTATAGGATACGGTAAGAGATTTTTCACATCCGATAACAATCCGATCCGAATCCGAGTCCGATTGATAGGATACGGTATAGGATATGGTATTGCTAATATACGATGCATTAGGATAATCTGTTTTTTCTTGCCGGATAATCCGACCTTTTAATTTCCGTATCCGATTTATGGGTGAATTTGTAAGTATTAAATAGCAATACATGAATGTTATCTTTACTTATGAGACGAGACATATGTTTATTAGTGATTTATTTGGCTTATTTTAATACCATCTAGTGCTTTATGTGTTCTTAACATGTACAAGTATTAAAATTTGCTCATTGTTTATGTTTACTTTTAGTTTGAAGCATTTATATCTTCCTCGTATATGAATATGGTAAATGACCGTTTCTGATTCGACGTCGTTCCGTTACCGTACCGTGTCCGAATCCGCATAATCCGCTATTCGAATCCGCTTAATCCGGTATTCGAATCCGCATCCGTTCCGCTTCCGAATCCGAAAATGAATATGGAATAGGATATGGTATAAAGATTATCCGTCCGAATCCGATCTGGTTTCACCCCTACTCCAATCTATGCACCTGCACAAACTAACAAACACTTGCACTCAACGTGAAAAAGGGGTTGTCAATCCCTTCACGGTCTCGAACAAGAGTGAGATCTAATAAAGATAGGTATAAAATATAAATAAAAAGGCAAACTAAAGTAAATCTAAATAAATTGTAGCAAGGTATTTTTTGGTTTTTTTGGTTTATAGATCTGAAAATTTATGATGGAAAATAGACCCGGGGGGCATAGGTTTCACTAGAGGCTTCTCTCTTTAAGATAGCATACGGTGGGTAAACACATTACTGTTGAGCAATTGATAGAAAAGCGCAAAGTTATGAAGATATCTAAGGCAATGATCATGAATATAGGCATCATGTCTGTGACAAGTAGACCGAAATGATTCTGCATCTACTACTATTACTCCACGAATCGACCGCTATCCAGCATGCATCTAGAGTATTAAGTTCAAAAGAACGGAGTAACGCCTTAAGCAAGATGGCATGATGAAGAGGGATAAACTCAAGCAATATGATATAAACCCTATCTTTTTATCCTTGATGGCAACAATACAATACATGCCTTGCTACCCCTTCTGTCACTGGGTGAGGACACCGCAAGATTGAACCCAAAACTAAGCACCTCTCCCATTGCAAGAAAAAACAATCTAGTTGGCCAAACCAAACCGATAGTTTGAAGAGAAATACAAAGATATCTTAATCATGCATAAAAGAGTTCAGAGAAGACTCAAATAATATTCATACATAATCTGATCATAAATCCACAATTCATCGGATCTCAACAAACACACCGCAAAAAAGTATTACATCGAATAGATCTCCAAGAACATCGAGGAGAACATTGTATTGAAGATCAAAGAGAAAGAAGAAGCCATCTAGCTACTAGCTATGGACCCGTAGGTCTATGGTAAACTACTCACACATCATCGGAAGGGCAGCAAGGTTGATGTAGAAGCCCTTCGTGATCGAATACCCCTCCGGCAGATCGCCGAAAAAGGCCCCAAGATGGGATCTCACGGGAACAGAGGCTTGCGGCGGCAGAAAAGTATTTTGGTGGACGCTTCTGGTGGTTTGGGAATATGTGGGAATTTATAGTGCAAAGATTAGGGTTAGGAGACCTCCGAGGGGCCCACAAGCCCTTAGGGCTCCCCCCAAGGGCGCGCCTGGCAGGCTTTTGGCCTCCTCGGGAACCTTCTGGCCCCCTCTCCAAGTCCTCTGGATGTCTTCTGGTCCAAGAAAAATCATCGCGAAAATTTTATTCTGTTTGGACTCCGTTTGGTATTCCTTTTCTGTAGAACTCAAAAACAAGGAAAACAGAAACTGGCACCGGGCTCTAGGTTAATAGGTTAGTCCCAAAAATAATATAAAATAGCATATTAATGCATATAAAATATCCAAAACAGATAATAGAATAGCATGGAACAATCAAAAATTATAGATACATTGGAGACGTATCAGCCTGCGAAGGAATTACTCACTCCCGGCGGTGAGCATCATGAAATTGGTGATGGAGGATGGTTGGTGATGACGAAGACCGAAGATCCCCCTCTCCGGATCCCCGAATGTGCTCCAGATATGGCCTCCCAATGAAGAACAGGAGGTGGCGGCGGCTCCGTATCATAAAACACGATGAAACTTGCTCCCTTATTTTTTCTCTAAAAATAGGATTTATAGAGTTGGAATTTGGTCCAGCTGAGCCTCGTGGGCCCCACTACCCACGAGGGCATGCCAGAGGGGGGTGGCACGCCCTAGTGCCTAGTGGGCAGCTGGGGCCCCCCTCAAGTGGGTCTTGGTTCCAGTATTTTTATTTATTCCAAAATAATTCTCCAAAAAGTTTCATCCAATTCTGAGAACTTATATTTCTGCACATAAACAACACCATGGTAGTTCTGCTGAAAACAGCGTCAGTCCGGGTTAGTTTCATTCAAATCATGCAAATTAGAATCGAAAACAAGAGCATAAGCATTAGGAAAAGTAGATACGATGGAGAAGTATCACCTACGGGTCCATAGTTAGTAGCTAGATGGCTTCTTCTCTCTTTTTGATCTTCAATACAATGTTCTCCTCGATGTTCTTGGAGATCTATTTTATGTTATGACTTTTTGCGGTGTGTTTGTTAGGATCCGATGAATAGTGAGTTTATAATCAGATCTATCCATGAATATTATTTGGGTGTTCTTTGAACTCTTTTATGCATGATTGTTATAGCCTTGTATTCTTCTCTGATTTATTGGTTTGGTTTGACCAACTAGATTGATTTATCTTGCCATGGGAAGTGGTGCTTTGTGATGGGTTCGATCTTGAAGTGCTCAATTTCAGTGACAGAAAGAGACATGATACGCCTGTATCGTTGTTATTAAGGGTAACAAGATAGGATTTATTTCATCCGTGAGTTTATCTTGTCTACATCATGTCATCTTGCTTAAAGCATTACTCCGTTCTTTCATGAACTTAATACACTAGATGCATGCTGGATAGCGGTCGATGTGTGGAGTAATAGTACTAGATGCAGGCAAGAGTCAGTCTACTAATCTTGGACGTGATGCCTATATACATGATCATTGCCTTGGATATCGTCATAATTATTTTCTTTTCTATCAATTGCCCAACAGTAATTTGTTTACCCATCGTATGTTATTTTCTTGAGAGAAGCCTCTAGTTAAAAATATGGCCCCGGGGCCTATTTTCTATCATATATTAAAACCAAAAATACCTTGCTGCAATTTTCTTTTGTATTTTTATTAGATCTATTTATCAAAACCCATACAATTTAATCTTGCTCATAAACATTGAGGGATTGACAACCCCTCTACGCGTTGGGTTGCAATTATTTGTCATTTGTGTGCAGGTGCTGTTTACATAGTGTTGCTTGGTTCTCCTACTGGATTGATAACCTTGGTTTCATAACTGAGGGAACTACTTATCTCTACTGTAATGCATCATCCTCTCTTCTTCGAGGAAATCCCAACACAGCTCACAAGTAGCACTCATGAATTTCAGCAAGCTGAGAAGAGATATATGTATGGTCCCAGCTATGGACGACCACGCACACTGAAGGAAAAAGCAAAAGCCAAGGTAGTTTCTTCATCCAAGGAAGAATCTGACTGCAGTTCTGGTGGTGCTGAAGAAATCGGTAGAGAACTTGTTGTGCTGGTGAGGAAATTCCAGAAGTTTTCAAAGAAAAGACGCTTCGGAAAGTCTTCAAAGTATGACTTGAAGAACATTGGAGAAGCTTCTTCTCGAGACTACAAGAAGAGAACCTACCACAAATGCAAGAAGTCTGGCCACTACATTTGCTGATTGCCCTCTATGGGAAAAAGAATCAAAAAGGAAGAACAAGAGCAGAGATGATGACTCTGATGAAAAGAAGAAGAAATACTCAAAGTCTTCATCAAAATCTTCATCGCAAGAAAAGCAGTTCCAGCAAAGCTCGAGCATTCACTGGGAAGGAAATGGATTCCAAGGAAGAATCTGATCGTGAGGAAGCTGAGGAATCAGAGTTGATAAGTATTTCCCTCAGTTTGCTAAAATTCACAAGAATCATAGAGCAAAACTAACAGAAGGCACATGGATCATGAGTAGCCCTTTTGTGGTTGATACGTCTCCAACGTATCTATAATTTTTTATTGTTCCATGCTATTATATTATCCATCTTGGATGTTTTATATGCATTAATATGCTATTTTATATCATTTTTTGGGACTAACCTATTAACCTAGTGGCTAGTGCCAGTTGTTGTTTTTTCCTTGTTTTTGTCTTTTACAAAAAAATTAATACCAAACGGAGTCCAAACGGCATGAAACTTTTTGAGGATTTTTCTTGGACCAGAAGACAACCACGGAACTTTGGGAAGAGGCCAAAAGACCCACGAGGGGGCCACAAGCCCTAGGGTCGCGCCCAGGGGGGTGCCCCTAGGCTTGTGGGCCCCTCGCAGACCTCTTAACCCTAATCTTGGCTCTATAAATACGCAAATATTCTCCTTACATCAGAGGGCACACCAAAAATACTTTGCCGCCGCCGCAAGCTTCTGTTCTCGTGAGATCCCATCATGGGGCCTTTTCCATCACTCTGCCGGAGGAGGATTCAATCACGGAGGGCCTCTACACCAACCTTGCTGCCCTTCCGATGATGTGTGAGTAGTTTACCACTGACCTACGGGTCCATAGCTAGTAGCTAGATGGCTTCTTCTCTCTCTTTGATCTTTAATACAATGTTCTCCTCGATGTTCTTGGAGATCTATTCGATGTAATCTTCTTTTGCGGTGCGTTTGTTGAGATCCGATGAATTGTGGATTTATGATCAAATTATTTATGAATATTATTTGAGTCTTCTCTGAACTCTTTTATGCATGATTAAGATAGCTTTGTATTTCTCTCCGATCTATCGATTTGGTTTCACCAACTAGATTGGTTTTTCTTGCAATGGGAGAGGTGCTTTGTGATGGGTTCAATCTTGCGGTGTCCTCACCCAGTGACAGTAGGGGTAGCGAGGCACGTATTTGTATTGTTGCCATTAAGGATAAAAAGATGGGGTTTTTACCATGTTGATTGGATCTATGCCTCTACATCATGTCATCTTGCTTAAAGCGTTACTCCGTTCTTGTTAACTTAATTCACTAGATGCATGCTGGATAGCGGTCGATGTGTGGAGTAATAGTAGTAGATTCAGGAAGGAGTCGGTCTACTTGTCACGTACGTGATGCCTATATTCATGATCATTGCCTTAGATATCGTCATAACTTTGCGCTTTTCTATCAATTGCTCAACAGTAATTTATTCACCCACTGTATGTGTTCTTTCAAAAGAGAAGCCTCTAGTGAAAACTATGGCCCCCGGGTCTATTTTCTATCATATATTTTCAGATCTATAAAACCAAAAACCCAAAAATACCTTGCTGCAATTTATTTATATTTACTTTATTTTGCCTTTTACTTACCTTTTATATCTATCTCTATTAGATCTCACTCTTGTTCGTGACCGTGAAGGGATTGACAACCCCTTTTTCGCGTCGAGTGCAAGTGTTTGTTACTTTGTGTAGGTGCACCTATGGGGGACTTGCTTGTACCTCCTACTGGATTGATACCTTGGTTCTTAACTGAGGGAAATACTTATCTCTACTCTGCTGCATCACCCTTTCCTCTTCAAGGAAAAAATCAACGCAAGCTCAAGAAGTAGGAGGAAGAATTTTTGGCATCGTTGCCGGGGAGGTTCGACATCAAGCCTACCAAGTACCTATCATAAACTCCCATCTCTTGCATTACATTATTTGCCATTTGGCTCTCATATTTCTCTCCCCCACTTCTAAAACTTTTTCACAATTTTTTTTTGCCTTTTTATTCGCCTTCTTCCATTTGCTTTTTCGTTTGCTATCTTTTCTTCTGTTGCCATGTGCCTTCTCTGTGCTTGCATCTTTGCTTGCTAAAAATCTATTGATATGGATCCACTTAAAGTTTTCTACTTGAATCATCTTCGATCCATATGTGCTTGTGCTGAAACCCCAACTAGTTTAGTTGAGGGAAAATCATTAGATGAGCATGCTAATTTTGTGCGTCACCGTTTGTCTCAAAAAGGGGGACTCTTATGGAATCAAATAAATTGTTTGCCATGCTATGCTTGGAATCTATGTGAAATTTATGATTTTACTTGTTGCTCGGAGAACCCTAAAAAACACCTTCCCTACCTATGTGAGTTTAATGATAATGAAATCCTATCTTCTTATGCCAAAGGTGTTTATAGTTACTATGATATCGAGCAAATTGAAGAATTTGTTGCTTTTAAGGGTGCTTATGAAGTTGCTTCTTTGATTGAAAAGAATGATATTACTCTCTACAAATCTGAAAATCTTGACATACTTAAATATTACTATGAAAACTATGATCATAATGCCTATGTTACATAATTTATTGAGAGAATTACCGTTTCTTTGGAACAAAATAATGATATGCATGAATCTATAGATAATTATGATTCCGTTGATTTGATTGAAATATCCTCCCTTGATGAACATGATGCTTGCTATTCTTATGGCCATGATGCCAATATTAATTATAGTTATGGAGATGAACTTGCTATAGTTCCTTATGTTAAACATGAAATTATTGCTATTGCACCCCCACTTGATAGCTCCTTGAATGAAAAGCATGATTGCAATGATGTTATTATAAATGCTGTTAATATCAATTGTTCCAATAATATGAAAACCCCAAGCTTGGGGATGCTAGTTTTTGCTATGTCCACTACTTATTGCAATGATCATGATTAGGGTGATGATTCTTCTTATGATCTTGAAAATTTATTTAAGCCTCATGATGAATATGTTTGCGATAATATTGAAAGTGGGTTTGGAAGAGTGTCAACTCTAGGTAATAATGATCCCACTACTTTGGATAATGCTCAATCTTATGAAATTTTTGATAAAAGTGGGCTTGGAGAGGTCATGACTTTATTTGATGATAATCCTACTATTTTGGAAGAGTGTCAACTTTGCATGCATGTGGATCATGTAGAGAATATGTTATGTGATACATATATTGTTGAATTTGAATATAATCCCACATGTAATTATTATGAGAGAGGAAAATATGGTTGTAGAAATTTTCATGTCACTAAATTACCTCTCATTATGTTGAGATTGCTATTGTTTCTTTCTTCTTCCTTGCATATGCTAGTTTTTGCTTGTCTTGATAATTTGTTTGCTTATAAAATGCCTATGCATAGGAATTATGTTAGACTTAAACTTATTTTTCACATGCTACATGATGCTCTCTTCGTGTTTCAATTGCTATCTTTCATGTCAGCATCATTAAAATTATCAATGTCTAGCTAAAAGGCTTTAAAGAAAAGCGCTTGTTGGGAGACAACCCAATATTTTTATTTTCTTTTATTATGTGGTTATGCAATATTACATCTGTAATAATTTTGTTTTGGTGTTTTATTTAGTTTTTGAGCCAAGCAAGACCTTTGGGATGCTTTGGTATATCGTTGATTTGATTTTGCTGAAAAACAGAAACTTTTGCGTCCAGTAACAGAATTGTTAATATTCACTGGAGCTTGGAAAAATTCTGAATATTTTACAAAAGATTTATATATGAATTTACTCTATTTTCCTAAATTTTTAGAATTTTTGGAGTTAAATAAGTATGACTAATATTCGGGTCTTTACAGACTGTTCTGTTTTTGATAGATTCTGTTTTCGATGTGTTGTTTGCTTATTTTGATGAATCTATGGGTAGTATCGGGGGGGTATGAACCATGGAGAAGTTAGAATACAGTAGATATAACACCAATATAAAATTGGAATAAGTTGACAACAGTACCTAAAGGTGGAGATTTGTTTTATCATACTAACGGATCTCATGAGTTTTTTGTTGAGTTTTGTGTTGTGAAGTTTTCAAGTTTTGGGTAATGATTTGATGGACTATGGAATAAGGAGTGGCAAGAGCATAATATTTGGGATGCCCAAGACACCCCAAGGTAATATTAAATAACGACCAAGCATTTAAGCTTGGGGATGCCCCTGATGGCATCCCCTCTTTTATCTTCAATCCATTGGTAAATTTACTTGAGGCTATATTTTTATTCACCACATGATATGTGTTTTGCTTGGAGCGTCTTGTATTATTTGAGTCTTTGCTTCATCCTTTCTGTACACACCTTTTGAGAGGGACACACATTAATCCTGAATTTATTAGAATGCTCTATGTGCTTCACTTATATATTTTGAGCTGGGCAGTTGCTCTAGTGCTTCACTTATATCTTTTTAGACCACCACGGTGGTTTTATTTTGTAGAAATTGATGAACTGTCATGCTTCACTTATATTATTTTGAGAGTCTTAAAAATACTATGGCAATTTGCTTAGGTTATGAATTTGGTCCTAATATGATGCGTATCCAAGAGGGATGTAATAAAAACTTTCATAAAGAGCATTGAATATATGAGAAGTTTGATTCCTTGCATTTGTTTTGAGATATAAAGATGGTGATATTAGAGTCATGCTAGAGAGTAATTGTGGCTTAGTAGAAATACTTGTGTTAAGGTTTGTGATTCCCGAAGCATGCACATATGGTCTATCATTGTGCGATGAAGTTAGAGCATGATTTATTTTTTATTGTCTTCCTTATGAGTGGCGGTCGGGGACGAGCGATGGTCTTTTCCTACCAATCTATCCCCCTAGGAGCATGCCTATTAGTACTTTTCTTTGATGGCTAATAAATTTTTGCAATAAGTATGTGAGTTCTTTATGACTAATGTTGAGCCCATGGATTATACGCACTCTCACCCTTCCACCATTTCTAGCATCTCTAGTACCGCGCAACTTTCGCCGGTGCAGCAAGGTATCAATCTAGTAGGAGAACCAAGCAACACTATGTAAATGGTACCTGCACACAAAGAACAAATACTTGCAACCCGACGCATAAGAGGGGTTGTCAATCCCTCCACAGTAAAAAGATAGATAAATTTGTGGTAGATTGGATAAATAGCTCTAGGTAAAACATGAAAGAAAATAAGTAACAAAAAAGTGCAGCAAGGTAATATTGGGTTTTTGGAATAATAGATCAAAAAATAAAAGCGAATAAAAATAGATCTCAAAGAAAATATGATAAAGAATAGACCCGGGGGCCGTAGATTTCACTAGTGGCTTCTCTCAAGAAAATAGCACACGATGGGTAAACAAATTACTGTTGGGCAATTGATAGAATATCAAATAATTATGGCGATATCCAAGGCAATGATCAATATATAGGCATCACGTTCAAGATTAGTAGACCGACTCCTGCCTGCATCTACTACTATTACTCCACACATCGACTGCTATCCAACATACATCTAGTGTATTAAGTTCATGGAGGAAACTGAGTTATGCAATAAGAACGATGACATGATGTAGATGAGATCTATTCATGTAGGAATAGCCCCCATCTTGTTATCCTTAATATCAACGATACATGCGTGTCTTGCTACCCCTTCTGTCACTAGGAAAGAACACCGCACGATCGAACCCATCACATAGCACCTCTTCCCATGGCAAGAAAAATTGATCTAGTTAGCCTAACTAAACCAAAGATTCGAAGAAGAAATACGAGGCTATAAATAATCATGCATATAAGAGATCAAAAGAAGACTCAAATAATATTCATGGATATAGATCTAATCATAAACTCAAAGTTCATTGGATCCCAACGAACACACCGCAAAAAAGAGTTACATCAAATAGATCTCCAAGAGACCATTGTATTGGGAATCAAAAGAGATAGAGGAAGCCATCTAGCTACTGCCTACGGACCCATAGGTCTATGATGAACTACTCACGCATCATCGGAGAGGCACCAATGAGGATGATGAACCCCTCCGTGATGGAGTCTAGATTGGATCTTGTGGTTCTGGAACTTGCGGCGGCTGGAATTGTGTTTCATTGACTCCCCTAGTGTTTCTAGAATATTTGGGTATTTATAGGGTGAAAAGGCGGTGTGGGAGGCCACCGAGGTGGGCACAACCCACCAGGGCGCGCCTGGGCTCCTGGGCGCGCCCTGGGGGGTTGTGCTCCCCCCGGGCCTCCCCTCTGGTACTTCTTTGGCCCATCTTGTGTCTTCTGGTCCAGAAAAATTCCCCAAAAAGTTCCACTGCATTTGGACTCCGTTTGATAGTGATATTCTGCGAAGTAAAAAACAAGCAAAATACAGTAACTGGCACTGGGCACTATGTCAATAGGTTAGTCCCAAAAAATGATATAAAGTTGTTATAAAATGATTGCAAAACATCCAAGAATGATAATATAACAGCATGGAACAAGCAAAAATTATAGATACGTTGGAGACGTATCAGCATCCCCAAGCTTAATTCCTACTCGTCCTCGAGTAGGTAAATGATAAAAATAGAATTTTTGATGTGGAATGCTGCCTAACATGTTCATCACATATTCTTTTATTTTGTAGCATGGACATTTGGACTTTTATATGGTTCAAAGCAATAGTCTAGTTTTGACATGAAGATTTCAATACCCAAGCATATCAACAAGCAACCATGTCTTTCAAAATATCAACACTAAAGAAAGTTATCCCTAGCCCATCATGCTCAATCATTGATCCATTCATGAAACACACTCGCATATTAGCTACACCCAATGCTCAAGTACGATCATAGTGCCCCTTAGTTGGTGCTTTATAAGTGAAGATGGAGACTCAAATAAAAATAAAAATTGTATAAATAAATAGATAGGCCCTTCGCAGAGGGAAGTAGGGATTTGTAGAGGTGCCAGAGCTCAAAGCTTAAATTGAGAGATAATTTTTTTTAGAGGCATACTTTTCCCGTCAACGAAAAAGACCGAGTAATTCCCAACACTTTCCATGCTAGATATATCATAGGCGGTTCCCAAACAGAAAATAAAGTTTATTCCTTTTTCCACCATTCTTTCACATTCCACGGCTAGCCTTATCCACGGGTACCATCCATACCAACACTTTCCAAGGAATTTATTATTTGACAACAAAAAGTAAATTTCTTTTTCATTTCGGGACTAGGCATCCCTATTGCCACTGCTCTCTCGTGCAATGACAAGTGAATAAACACTCATCTTGAGAATAACACATCTAGCATGGAAAATATTGGCCACCCCCTGCCGCTTCATGAGCGGTACGGGCAGACAAAAAGGGAATTTATTTTGAAAATTAGAGATGGAACATATAAATTTGCTTAGAACGACATGGAAATACCGCATATAGGTAGGTATGGTGTACTCATATGGCAAAACTGGGTTTAAGGATTTTGGATGCACAAGTAGTATCTCTACTTAGTACAAGTGGTGGCTAGCAAAAAGATTGAGAAGCAACCAACCAAGAAATGAAAAATCACATAAGCGAGCATTAAGCACAACTAACACCGAATAATGCACCACAAGTAGGATGTAATTTCATTGCACAACTATTGACTTTTGTGCTTGCATGGGGAATCACAAACCTTAACACCAATATTCTTACAAAAGCATAATTACTCACCAACATGACTCACATATCACTATCATCATGTCTCAAAACTATTACAAAGAATCAAGTTTATTTTGTCCAATGATCTTCATGAAAGTTTTTATTATATCCCTCTTGAATATCAATCACTTTGGGACTAGTTTCATATGTTGCAATTGCTTTTTACAAGCTCAAACAAATCTAAGTGAAGAACGTGAGCATAAAAAATTTCGTCTCTCAAAATAATATAAGTGAAGCATGAGAGAATTTCTTCAAAAATTTACTAACTCTCAAATTAATCTAAGTGAAACATGAGAGCATTTCTTCAAAAATATTAAAGCACACCGTGCTCAAAAAGATATAAGTGAAGCACTAGAGCAATTCCATCGCTCATTTTTTTTAAGTGAAGCATATAGAGCAATTCTAACAAATCATAGCATAATTTTGCCTTTCTTAAATAGGTGTGTCCAGAAAGGATACTTGTTACAAACTAAAAAGCAAGAAAAGCAAAGCTCATGATATGTGATGAATAAAAATATAGCTCCAAGTAAAATACCGATGGTCGTTAGAAGAAAGAGTGGATGCCTTCTGGGGCATCCCCGAGCTTAGTTGCTTGGTTCGCCTTGAATATTGACTTGGGGTGCCATGGGGCATCCCCAAGCTTAGGATCTTTTCACTCCTTATTCTTTCATTCATCGTGATCTCACCCAAAACTTGAAAACTTCAATCACACAAAACTTAACAAAACCTTCGTGAGATCCGTTAGTAGAAGAAAACCAATCTTTACTTTAAGTACTGTAGAAAACCCATTAAATTTTTTATTGCATTATATCTACTGTATTCTAACTTTACCATAGCTTATACCCCCCAATACAATCCATAGATTCATCAAAATAAGCACACAATGCAAAGAAAACAGAATCTGTCAAAAACAGAATAGTCTGTAAAGATGCGAATTGTTATCATACCTATGTAACTCTAAAAATTCTTACAAATTAGGAAAACAGAGGCAATTTGTACATCAATCTTTTGTAAAATATCAGAATTTTTAGTCGGCTATGTGAATTTTGAATATTTTGTTACTGGACACAAAAGTTTCTGTTTTTCAACAGGATCAAATCAACTATCACCAAAGCTATCCCAAAGACTTTACTTGGCACAAACACTAATTAAAATATAAAAAAACAATCATAACAGAGGCATAATTGTGCAAACACTCAAGAACAGAAAGAAAAAGGCAAAAATAAATTTTATTCATTGGGTTGCCTCCCAACAAGCGCTATCGTTTTATGCCCCTAGCTAGGCATAATGCATAGATTCAAGTATTGTCATCTTTATTCTTATTTTCCATAGATATGTTCTTGTCAGGAGATTTTGCAAAAAAAACTTGAAACACATTATCCATAGAAATTTTAGCATTATCAAGTTGCCCATCTACGTATCCCCTTTGATTCATGGCAACAATCCAAGAATATTGTTGATTAACATCATTGAAAACTTGTTGGATTATATCTAAAACGGGAATTTCCTTTTTAAGATTCTCATAAAAAATTTGGTTGTTTCCAAGCAAATGTCTCAACATATAATCACTATTATAAAGGATCTCATTTATCATCGGTTTTTCATGGTTCATACCATAAAAATCAAAAATTTCCCTAGCTTCCCGTACTATGTAGTCAAATTCATTCATAAGAATAAGGGTAGCTAACTTTTAAGCCTTAGGATCCTTCATAACGGGTAACTCATAGAACAATCTTTGCAAGTTAGGGTGAGTATGGATAAATCTATTTTCAAGATTCAGAACTAGTGCTGAAATAGCTTCCGCATAAGATTTAGTTCTTTTAAGTCTAGGAGTATCATCAAGAGTCAAATTTCCAACACTATTGAAAAATTCTTGGATATGTTCTTTTCCCATAACGTTCTCTTGCCCCAAAACAAAAGTTTTAGCATCCAGATTGCCAGATCGTCCAATTTTAGGAGTTAGGCCATCATCTGTTTCTGCCATACCAAAGTCACTCATGGTGACAAGCTCAAGCAAATAAGTGATCTAACTAGAAAACGGCGAACGAAAAAGAGGGCGAATAAAATGGCAAATTTTTGTGAAGTGGGGGAGATGAAAACAAGAGGCAAATGGCAAATAATGTAAATTGCAAGGAGATGAGATTTGTGATTAGGAACCTGATAGATGTTGATGATGTCTCCCCGGCAACGGTGCCAGAAATTCGCATGTTGATGGGAGACTATCTTGACTTGATCCTCCATGGCAACGGCCCCAAAAATTCCTTTTGATGTCGCTTGAACTACGTCAGTATTTCCCCAAAGAGGAAGGGATGATGCAGCACAGCTACGGTAGGTATTCCCTCAGTTATGAAACCAAGGTATCAATCCAGTAGGAGAACCAAGCAACACTATGTAAACGGTACCTGCAGACAAAGAACAAATATACTTGCAACCCGACGCGTAAGAGGGGTTGCCAATCCCTCCACAGTAAAAAGATAGATAAATTTGTGGTAGATTGGATAAATAGCTCTCGGTAAGCGTGAAATAAAATAAGTAACAAAAAAGTGTAGCAATGTATTTTTGTGTTTTTCGAATAATAGATCTGAAAATAAAAGAGAATAAAAATAGATCTCAAAGCAAATATGATAAAGAATAGACCCGGGGGCCGTAGATTTCACTAGTGGCTTCTCTCAAGAAAATAGCACATTGTGGGTAAACAAATTACTGTTGGGCAATTGATAGAAGATCGAATAATTATGACAATATCCAAGGCAATGATCAATATATAGGAATCACGTCCAAGATTAGTAGACCAACTCCTGCGTGCATCTACTACTATTACTCCACACATCGACCGCTATCCAGCATGCATCTAGTGTATTAAGTTCATGGAGAAATGGAGTAATGCAATAGGAATGATGACATGATGTAGACGAGATCTATTCATGTAGGAATAGCCCCCATCTTGTTATCCTTAATAGCAACGATACATGCGTGTCTTGCTGCCCCTTCTGTCACTGGGAAAGAACACCACACGATCGAACTCATCACAAAGCACCTCTTCCCATGGCAAGAAAAATCGATCTAGTTGGCCTAACTAAACCAAAGATTCGAAGAAGAAATACGAGGATGTAAATAATCATGCATATAAGAGATCGAAAGACGATTCAAATAATATTCATGGATATAGATCTGATCATAAACTCAAAGTTCACCGGATCCCAACAAACACACCGCAAAAAAGAGTTACATCAAATAGATCTCCAAGAGACCATTGTATTGAGAAACAAAAGAGATAGAGGAAGCCATCTAGCTACTGCCTACGGACCCGTAGGTCTATGATGAACTACTCACGCATCATCGGAGAGGCACCAATGAGGATGATGAACCCCTCTGTGATGGTGTCTAGATTGGATCTCGTGGTTCTGGAACTTGCGGCAGCTGGAAATGTGTTTCATCGACTCCCCTAGGGTTTTTGGAATATTAGGGTATTTATAGGGCGAAGAGGCGGTGCGGGAGGCCACCGAGGTGGGCACAACCCACCAGGGCGCGCTTGGGTTCCTGGGCGCACCCTGGGGGGTTGTGCTCCCCTCGGGCCTCCTCTCTGGTACTTCTTTGGCCCATCTTGTGTCTTCTGGTCCAGAAAAATTCTCCAAAAAGTTTCGCTGCGTTTGGACTCCGTTTGGTACTGATATTCTGCAAAGTAAAAAACAAGCAAAAGACAACAACTGGCACTAGGCACTATGTCAATAGGTTAGTCCCAAAAAATGATATAAAGTTGCTATAAAATGATTGTAAAACATCCAAGAATGATAATATAAAAGCATGGAACAAGCAAAAATTATAGATACGTTGGAGACGTATCACACCATACCTACCTATTATGGCATTTCCATAGCCATTCTGAGATATATTGCCATGCAACTTCCACCGTTCCGTTTATTATGAGACAAACCATCATTGTCATATTGCTTTCTCGGTACACCACCAGAGGCATTCATATAGAGTCATATTTTGGTTCTATTATCGAGTTGTAATTTTTGAGTTGCAAGTAAATAAAAGTGTGATGATCATCATTATTAGAGCATTGTCCCATGTGAGGAACGGATGATGGAGACTATGATTCCCCCACAAGTCGGGATGAGACTCTGGACTTAGAATAAAAATAGGCCAAACTGCCAAAAATAAAAAAGAGAGGCCAAAGAGCCCAAAAGAAAAAAAAGAAAAAAAATGAGAGAAAAAGAGTGAAGGGACAATGTTACTATCCTTTTGCCACACTTGTGCTTCAAAAATAGCACCATGTTCTTTATGATAGAGAGTCTGCTATTTTATCACTTTCATATACTAGTGGGAATTTTTCATTATAGAACTTGGCTTGTATATTCCAATGATGGGCTTCCTCAAAATTACCATAGGTCTTCGTGAGCAAGCAAGTTGGATGCACACCCACTTAGTTTTCTTATGAGCTTTCGTACACTTATAGCTCTAGTGCATCCATTGCATGGCAATCCCTACTCACTTGCATCGATACCAATTGATGGGCATCTCCATAGCCCATTAATTTTCCTAGTTGATGTGAGACTTTCTCCTTTTTGTCTTCTCCTCACAACCTCCACCATACTCTATTCCACCTATGGTGCTATATCCATGGCTCACACTCATGTATTGCGTGAAAGTTGAAAAGGCTTGAGAACATTAAAAGTATGAAACAATTGCTTGGCTTGTCATCGGGGTTGTGCATGATAAATACTTTGTGTGATGAAGATAGAGCATGACAAGATTATATGATTTTGTAGGGATAACTTTCTTTAGCCATGATATTTTGCGAGGACATGATTGCTTTACTAGTATGCTTGAAGTATTATTGTTTTTATGTCAATATTAAACTTTTTGTTTTGAATCTTATGGATCTGAACATTCATACCACAATAAGAAAAATTACATTAATAAATATGTTAGGTAGCATTCCACCTCAAAAATTCTGTTTTTATCATTTACCTACTCGAGGACGAGCATGAATTAAGCTTGGGGATGCTTGATACGTCTCCAATGTATCTATAATTTTTTATTGTTCCATGCTATTATATTATCCATCATGGATGTTTTATATGCATTAATATGCTATTTTATATCATTTTTTGGGACTAACCTATTAACCTAGTGCCCAGTGCCAGTTGCTGGTTTTTCCTTGTTTTTGTCTTTTACAGAAAATCAATACCAAACAGAGTCCAAATGGAACGAAATTTTTTAAGGATTTTTCTTGGACCAGAAGACAACCACGGAGCTTCAGGAAGAGGCCAGAAGACCCACGAGGGGGCCACAAGCCCTAGGGGCGCGCCCCTAGGCTTGTGAGCCCCTCACAGACCTCCTAACCCTAATCTTGGCTCTATAAGTACCCAATTATTCCCCTTACGTTAGAGGGCACACCAAAAATACTTTTTCGCCGCCGCAACCTTCTGTTCTCATGAGATCCCATCTTGGGGCCTTTTCCGGCACTCTGCCAGAGGGGGATTCGATCACGGAGGGCCTCTACACCAATCTTGCTACCCTTCCAATGATGTGTGAGTAGTTTACCACCGACCTACGAGTCCATAGCTAGTAGCTAGATGGCTTCTTCTCTCTCTTTGATCTTCAATACAATGTTCTCCTCGATGTTCTTGGAGATCTATTCGATGTATTCTTCTTTTGAGGTGCATTTGTTGAGATCTGATGAATTGTGGATTTATGATCAGATTATTTATGAATATTATCTGAGTATTCTCTGAACTCTTGTATGCATGATTAAGATAGCTTTGTATTTCTCTTCGATCTATCGATTTGGTTTGGCCAACTAGATTGGTTTTTCTTGCAATGGGAGAGGTGCTTTGTGATGGGTTCAATCTTGCGGTGTCCTCACCAAGTGATAGTAGGGGTAGCGAGGCACGTATTTGTATTGTTGGCATTAAGGATAAAAAGATGGGGTTCTTACCATATTGATTGGATCTATCCCTCTACAGCATGTCATCTTGCTTAAGGCATTACTCTGTTCTTGTTAACTTAATTCACTAGATGCATGCTGGATATCGGTCAATGTGTGGAGTAATAGTAGTTGATGCAGGCAGGAGTCGGTCTACTTGTCACAGACGTGATGCCTATATTCATGATCATTGCCTTAGATATCGTCATAACTTTGCGCTTTTCTATCAATTGCTCAATAGTAATTTGTACAGCCACCGTATGTGTTCTTTCAAGAGAGAAGCCTCTAGTGAAAACTATGGCCCCCGGGTCTATTTTCTATCATATTATTTTCAGATCTATAAACCCAGAAACCCAAAAATACCTTTCTGCAATTCATTTATATTTACTTTATTTTGCCTTTTACTTATATTTTATATCTATTTCTATTAGATCTCACTCTTGTTCGTGACCGTGAAGGGATTGACAACCCCTTTTTCGCGTTGAGTGCATGTGTTTGTTAGTTTGTCCAGGTGCATCTATTGGGGACTTGCTTGTACCTCCTACTGGATTGATACCTTGGTTCTTAACTGAGGGAAATACGTATGTATCTCTACTTTGTTGCATCACCCTTTCCTCTTCAAGGGAAAAATCAACGCAAGCTCAAGAAGTAGCACCTCTCTCCCTGACGCCCTTCTCTTGGCTGGTTCTGATCTATAGGCACGTACGCCATCCTCGGGACATTCAAATGTGCTTTGACCCAAAGGGGATGATCCCAGTGCAGGGTTGTTCGTAACAGGCGTCGGCGGTGAGGGCGCCGGTGGTAACTGTGTCTCTAGTGGGATCTGCGTCTTAGGCCACCTAAGGTTCCAACCAAAGGATCATGTGAGTGTATAGCATATACGCCCATCTGCAACTAGAGGTTGTTCAGGAGGCTCCAAATCATTGAAACCTTCAATCACACTACAGAGTGACACCCTAGCAAGGTTGGATGGCATTACTATATTGTGCATCACTTTGCTTTTGGGTGCAACGACGATACCTGATGCAACTTCCTTGAGTTCACCGTTCACCATGGCTTGTAGAGTGCATAGGGTGTCCACCTACGGAACATGTATTCCTCGTCGATGTTAGAGATTCAAATGATGGAACCATACCAATGGAAGAAGGTATATGCATGAGTTGAGGCAGAGATAATTACCATAAGGGCGTCGATATAAGTCGGTGAGGTCCTCTGGCTAATATAAGAGACGAATGGGATGCTATGAAGTGTTGGATTGGGTAGCGAATCCTTATCCAAGTTCACATTGGCAAATGCCGAGAACATATGGGTCGGTAGTTCAGCAGGCATCCCCGAAGCTAATTGTTGTCTCACAATCTCAATTAGACCGGGCCACATTTTCTTCACATCGCCATGCGTCGCGGCAGCTTCTTTGGCATAAAAAGACTTTTCCATGTCTTCTCTCATCCTAGCCATTTTGGCATCTATAGAATCCTGATTAGTTTCTTGTCTCTACTTTTTAAGCTCAACATTTTCCGTATAATGTGTGCCCCATATTTCATGATAGCCGGCACCAGTCACCCGACCAGTCACTGGCTTCTCCAATGGGTCCTTGTCTAAGACCATGTTGCAAGGCTTGTTTATAGGGTCATTCCACCTTACTAAGGACTCCACTGAGGATTTCAGTTGTTCTGCATAATATTGTGCCTGCAACCTGCACGCAAGTGGCTTTTTAGAAATGTGTTTCTTCATAAAGAAATACACTTCACAAAGGTAACAAAATACATACGACACAATGAATTACCATCAGTTCCTTGACCCGTATTACTTTTGGGTCTTTCAATACTAATTCCTTCAGCACGGGATCATAAATGTACCGGGATTGGATAAAATCGTTATGGCGCTGATTCTTGAATTGCTTATACCGATTTGGTTTGCTCGCCGCAACTAACTCTTCGTCTTTCACTACAAAAAAGACACTTCCGTGACATTATGGCCCGAATAAGAACTTTTGTTGCCAAAGATGTGACACTTCCATGATGATAATTGTGAGAAAAACACGTATCATCATAGATCTGGTGGGCTCCTACTTCTATGACAAAAATTATGACAGAAAATGGGCTTTTCGTCCTGGGCGGGCCGGAGGCGCACCTGCATGACATTCTTTGGGCCATCCATGACATAAACAATCATGGTAGAAGTGAGGGCAAGGAAATTTTCGATAAGTTCTCGGTATACGATGGGCAGTCGGTGGGTGGTCAGGGTCGAGCGATGCAATGGTTTGCGTGTTTCCCTCGTACATGCGCATGTGCAAGCCCTTCGCTATCTGAACCCGAGCAAGTCATTCGCTTACTAAGCTCGAGGGATCGATCGATCCCTCGCACTACATAGTGAACATGAGCGATCGATCCCTCGCACTACGTACTGAACCCGATCGATCCCTTCGTTGCTAACTGGACTCGAGTGATTGCTTCGCTGCTAACTGAACTCAATCATTCCCTTCGCTACTAACGAACCATAGTGATTGCTTCACTGCTAACTGAGCCTAATCGATCCCTTCGCTGCTAATTGAACCTGAGCGATCGATCCCTTCATTGCTTACTCAACCCGAGCGATCGATGCGGGCGAGACTCGTGTGCATACGTAGTTTGCTGGCCCAATCAATTGATGCATTGCATCACGCCCCATGCAATACGTGAGTTGACCTAGCCGGTTGGGTTGCCACTCGATGAATAGTCCCCATTGCTAGCTGCCGCACACGTGATACGTAGATCGAGTCGAGACCAAGCAGCTGGTTGAATCGATCCAAAACCTTGTACGAGATGTGTTGACCTAGCCGGTTTGTTGGCTGTGGATGAACAATCCATGTTGTTGCTACGCACGCATATGCCGCACCATAGCCGGTTGGGGTTGGATGAACAGGACCCTGTGGTAGTAGGCGGTTGGTGTTGGATGAACAGGACCCAGATGAGGCTGTGCCACAGTACACCAAACGCCAGCCAATTGGGGATGGATGAAAAGGATCCCGTAGAGGCGTGCGGTAGGAATAAGATGACGATGGATGAACAGTAGCCCGTGGAGGCCGTTTTGCGGTACGCCAGACCTCTCCCGATGAGCAGGATCTTGTTTTGACCGTAGGCGGTTGAACTAAAGTATGTTTTGTGGTACACAAGTCCCCTCCAGATGAACATGACCTCGTCTCGACCGTAGGTGGTTGAACATAAGTCTATTTCATTTGTTTTGCGGTATGCCAGACCACTCTTGATGAACAGGGCCCCGTTTCGAAAGTAGGTGGTTGAATAGAACTCCATTTCATCTATTTTCTGGTACGCCACACCCCCAGCCGGTTGGGGGGCGATGAATAGGACCCCGTTTCAGATGTTCCGACCCAGCCGGTTGGCTCCTGATGAACACGATGCTGTTTCATCCATTCTGACCTAGCCAGTTGGCTTTCAATGAACAGGATGCCGTTGCTGTGTACCCCCACCATCCAGTGTAGCCGCCCGTTGTCTCTACCACGTTGCCTCCTGATGTACACGAGCCTAGCCGTATGCACGAGTACGTGATTGAGACCCCACCCATATATATGTCTGTGGCCGTATTTCTTACAGCGTGGTTGTTGGGGATATTCCCCACAGTTTGACCCGGCTAGGAGGTATAACCCGGCCCATCACTTGGCGGCTCATGGGTCACCTCGCTTACCGGGTCGAACTGGACAACAAGGACTAAGGCCCAGTGTGCAACCTCGCAGAATGCCGGCTCATGAAGAGGCTTGGAGGGCCGGCTCGTAGAGAAGTGATACGTCTCCGTCGTATCTATAATTTTTTATTATTTCATGCCAATATTATACAACTTTCACATATTTTTGGCAACATTTTGTATGATTTATTGGACTAACATATTGATCCAGTGCCCAGTGCCAGTTCCTGTTTGTTGCATGTTTTTGTTTCGCAGAATATCCATATCAAACAAAGTCCAAACACGATAAAATTTTACGGAGAATTATTTTGGAATATATGTGTTTTTTGGGTGGTGGAATCAACGCAAACAGAGGCCCACGGTCTCCACCCTCCACCAGGGCGCGCCCAGGTGTCTTGTGAGCTCCCCGTAAGTCTCTTGGGGCTCTTCTTCAGGTGCAAGAAAGATAATTTATGGAAAGAATCATGTAAAAGTTTCAGCTCAATTGGAGTTACGGATCTCCGAGAATTTAAGAAATGATGAAGGGCCAGAAAATAGGAATGCGAAACAGAAGAGAACAGAGAGATAGATCCAATCTAGGAGGGGCTCTTGCCCCTCCGCCGCCATGGAGGCCATGGACCAGACGGGGAACTCTCCTCCCATCTAGGGGGAGGCCAAGGAATAAGAAGAAGAAGGAGGGGGCTCTCTCCCCCTCTCTCCCGGTGCCACCGGAGTGCCGCCAGGGCAATCATCGTGACGGCGATCTACTCGAACAACTTCGCCGCCGTCAACACCAACTCTCTCCCCCTCTATGCAGCGGTGTAACCTCTCTTCTACCTGAAGTAATCTCTTCTTAAACATGGTGCTCAATGCTATATATTATTTCCCAATGATCTATGGCTATGTTATGATGTTTGAGTAGATTCATTTTGTCCTATGGGTTGATTGTTGATCGTGATTGGTTTGAGTCGTATGATTTTTTTGGTGTTGTCCTATGGTGCCCTCTGTGTCGCGCAAACGTGAGGGATCCCCGTTGTAGGGTGTTGCAATACGTTCATGATTCACTTATGATGGGTGGCGTGAGTGACAGAAGCACATACCTGAGTAAGTGGGTTGTTGCGTATGGGAGTAAAGAGGACTTGATACTTAATGCTATGGTTGGGTTTTACCATAATGATCTTTAGTATTTCCGGATGCTTGTTAGAGTTCCAATCATAAGTTCATATGATCCAAGTAGAGAAAGTATGTTAGCTCATGCCTCTCCCTCATATAAAATTGCAATAATGATAACCAGTTTAGTTATCGATCACGTAGGGACAAATAACTTTCTTATGTGACAAAAAGCTCTCTACTAAACAACTAACTTTTATTGTCTTGCAATTTATTCGTAGTTTTATTCTTGCAAAGTAGTTCTAGCATCACACCTACAAAATAGTTTCATACTTGTTCTAGGTAAAGCAAACGTTAAAGTGTGTGTAGAGTTGTATCGGTGGTCGATAGAACTTGAGGGAATATTTGTTCTACCTTTAGCTTCTCGTTGGGTTCGACACTCTTATTTATCAAAAAAGGCTACAAACGATCTCCTATACTTGTGGGTTATAAAGAAGGTCCAAGAAGAGCAAGACATGGCAAGGGAAGCAAGAACCGGACTAGTATCCGGGTCGTAATAGAAAAGAGACTAGTTGTAGTCCTACTAGGACTCTACATGTAAGCCGGCCCCTTCAACTTATATAAGGAGGGGCAGGGCACCCCAAGAGGGAAAAGTCAAGATAGACAGACAAGTTTTAGAAAAGATCAAAGTAGAAGCTCTTGAGATAGAGGTAGCGAAAGAGCACCCTTGTAATCGAGATCATCATCATCAATAGCAATCAAGTAGGATGTAGGCTTTTACCTCCACCGCGAGGGGCTAAACCTGGGTAAAACTCGTCTCTCTTGATTCCGACCAACCCCGTTCAAGCTTCCACCTAGCCGCGATGGCCTCACAACTTAGTCCTTTCATGAGGACATCTGCCGTGACAAAACAACGACAGTTGGCGCCCACCGTGGGGCAGCGCACGATAGTGTTGAGTTCTTGGAGGGACCTCTCCCAGGGATCAAGGGATACATGATCGGCCGGATGACGAAGAGCCGATATGAAGAGGATCTACATCGTCAACGAGCAGTTGGAAAGGCATACACAAGATTAGATCGAGACGAGTTAGGTTTTCGTGTCCGTGCAGCTCCGCAAGTCACCAAGAGACATGTAATGCAGAGGATCAAGTCCCGAGACTGCAAGAGCAAAGCTCAGTCCGCCAAGTTGCCGTTTTTGTGCTGCTACTCGCTGCATAGTACAAGTCCCGAGGGGAGATTAAGCTGCTACTGCTCCCTGAGATCAAACTAAAAGCTATACCGACAACGTCCAGTATCAAGTCCGCGTACAGGCGAGAGTACTTTTTCCCGGTGACGTCTCGCAATCAAATCAAGCCATTGGAGTACTAGTTGTACTAACCGTGTCTGATTCAAAGAAGAAGAAAAAAGAAGATACTAGCATGACCAGCCGGACAATCCTTGAAGTAAAAAGTACAAAAGGAAGTGTCATGAATTAGTGCCACTATCCCACATGGCACAATTCCCAAAGTGCCTTAGTCCTCACATGAGCAACCAAGGAAAGAAAAAGTGGATCAATGTATAGTATGACAATTGGACATCCAGGTGCTATTGGTCCAGTCTTTTTATTAGCACATATTAAATTCTACAAGAACAAGTATAGGGGATCTATTGGATCATCTGGCCTGCAATATTTTTTATACAGGAATATAGGTGACTGTCTTACTGCAAATACGGAGAGCACGCTAGCATCATCCGCACCGGCGTCTGCGCATGTGATAACCCACAAGTATAGGGGATCGCAACAGTTTTTGAGGGTAGAGTATTTAACCCAAATTTATTGATTCGACACAAGGGGAGCCAAAGAATATTTTAAGTATTCGCAGTTGAGTTGTCAATTCAACCACACCTGGAGATTAAATATCTGCAGCAAAGTGATCAGTAGCACAGTAGTATGATAGTTTGATAGCAGTAGAAGTGATAGTAACAGTAACAGTAACGGTAACAACAGTAGTGATAATTTTGTAGCAGATGTAACAGTAGCAATAGTAATAGTAAAGCAGCAAGAACAATATGTGAAAAGCTCGTAGGCATTAGATCGGTGATAACGTTGGATAATATTCACCATATAACTGTCATAACCTAGGGTGACACAGAACTAGCTCCAGTTCATAAATATAATGTAGGCATGTATTCCGTAAATAGTCATACGTGCTTATGGAAAAGAACTTGCATGACATCTTTTGTCCTACCCTCCCGTGGCAGCGGGGTCCATAAGGAAACCCTGGGATATTAAGGCCTCCTTTTAATAGAGAACCAGAACAAAGCATTAGCACATAGTGAATACATGAACTCCTCAAACTATGGTCATCACCAGAAAGTATCCCAATTATTGTCACCTTGGGGTTTACGGATCATAACTTGTAATAAGTGCATATGACTTGCAAGATCGGATCATGAACATAGATATAATGGTGAAAACATAAATGGTTCAGATCTGAAATCATGGCACTCAGGCCCTAGTGACAAGCATTAAGCATAGCAAAGTCATAGCAACATCAATCTCAGAACATAGTGGATACTAGGGATCAAGCCCTAACAAAACTAACTCGATTACATGATGAATCTCAACCAACCCCTCACCGACCAGCGAGCCTACGAAGGAATTACTCACTCCCGGCAGTGAGCATCATGAAATTGGTGATGGAGGATGGTTGATCATGACGATGACCAAAGATCCCCCTCTCCGGAGCCCCGAATGGGCTCCATATCTGGCCTCCCAATGAAGAACAGGAGGTGGTGGCGGCTCCATATCATAAAACATGATGAAACCTCCTCTCCTATTTTCCCCCCAAAAATAGGATTTTATAGCGTCGGAATTAGGCTCAGCGAAGCCTCGTGGGCCCCACTACCCACCAGGGCGCGCTACAGGGGGTGGCGCGCCCTGGTGCCTAGTGGACAGCTGCCCCCTTCCAGTGGGTCTTGGTTTTAGTATTTTTATTTATTCCAAAATAATTCTCCAAAAACTTTTGTCCAATTCAGAGAACTATTATTTCTGCACAAAAGCAACATCATGGTAGTTCTACTGAAAACAACGTCAGTCCGGGTTAGTTTCATTCAAATAATGCAAATTAGAGTCCAAAACAAGAGCAAAAGTGTTAGGAAAAGTAGATACGATGGAGACGTATCAACTCCCCCAAGCTTAATCCATTGCTTGTCCTCAAGCAATTCAGTTGACAAACTGAAAGTGATAAAGAAAAACTTTAACGAACTCTTTTGTTCTTGTGTCCATATATATGCTTAAATAGCACCCAGGTTTTCAGCAAAGATCATAACTAACCATGCGAATGATCACTCTTAGAAATTATATTCACTCATATCAATGGCATAATCACCTAGCGAGCAATAATAAAATATCTCAAATCCCAACACTTTGTCGAAACAATCATGATATAATATGACAATAATGGTATCTCGCTAGCCCTTTCTGAGACCGCAAAACATAAATGCAGAGCACCTCCAAAGTTCAATCAGTGACTAAACATTGCAATTCATGGTAGAAGAGATCTATTCATGATGCACACAACATTAACTATACACAATGCATGAGGATGACAATAGTTCTCTCAGGACCGGTGCTTGTTTGAGAAGGTGATGACTCAACATAAAAGTAAAATAACATAAAAGTAAATAGATAGGCCCTTCGCAGAGGGAAGCAGGGATTTGCAGAGGTGCCAGAGCTCGAAGTTTAAATCAGAGATAAATATAATTTTGGGAGGTATACCCTTCCTGTCAACGTTATGACCAAGTGTTTTCAATATCTTCCATGCTAAACACATTAGTGGCGGTTCCCAAGCAAAAACAGTAAAGTTTACTCCCCCTCCACCAACAAACACAAGCCATGGCTAGCCGAATCCTCGGATGCCCTCCATACCAACAACAGTCCGGGGGAGTTTTGTTTAATTATTTGTAATTTTTGATTCCGGGATTGGGCATCCCTATTACCAGCCCCTCTCGTGCAAGGACGAGTGAATAAACACTCATCATGAGAATAACCCGCTTAGCATGGATGATACTGACCACCCCCTGTTAAGGGAGTCCTGGACTAGGGGGTCCTCGGGCTGCCGGCCTATCTCAATGGACTGGACAGTTGGGCCGCACTATATCCGGACCGAAGACCTTTTTTGTGCCTTGGCGTACACCCCAAGTCAAGGTGGAAGATTCGGCGTTCTGGTTCCTTGATGTAACCGACTATGTGTAACCCTAATACCCCTGGTATCTATATAAACCAGAGGGTTTAGTCCGTAGAGGCTAAGAGAACAATCGCCATCCTACTAGTTTAGGGTTTAGTTCATCTGATCTTGTTGTAGATCAACTCTGTAACCCCCCATACACAATCAATATAATCAAGCAGGACATAGGGTATTACCTCTTAGAGAGGGCCCGAACCTGGGTAAATATCGTGTCCAATGTACCTTGTTCCCCATCGATCCAAGATCCACAGTTCAGGACCCCCTACTCGAGATCCGCCGGTTTTGACACCGACATTGGTGCTTTCATTGAGAGTTCCATTGTCGAATCGCCGCGGGATCGATGACTCGCCTGATCGTCGGAGATGGCGTCAACACTCGAGACTTCTTCGTCCCCTGGCAACTTTTCACGTTTGGCAGCATTGTCCTGCGTGCCGACTCGACTGGTCATCTCAACCAGGTCGACAGTTTCACCCCTGGGCACCAGATCAGGTTTGGCAACTTCGAGTACATCACCGACGCTCGGGGCGACCTGATCTTTACTGGCTTCTCAGCCTTACCTGGAACAACCACGGCCTCTGAAGCTTTAACTTTGGGGCCTCTCCCCAATCCGACCTCCGGATCAGCCTTTACCGCACCATCATCTTCGAGCTCAGGAACAACTCTTACATCCGGAGATCAAGAATCAACTCCGTCCGAACCCTTCCTCCTTACCGTAGATCCGGTTCTTAGCCCTAACGGGAGTTCGGCGTCCAAAGATGGGGAATCAACCCCAGCTGGACTCGCCCTCCTCACTATAGACTCGGCTTTGAGCCTTGACACAAGTACGGTGTCCGAAGATCAGGATTTTGCGCTGGACGGACTCATGCCTCACCCCCACTGTGACGATGGAGGTCAGCTCCGAAGAAACCTCATACGCCAATCCGGTCGGCCTCGCCTTGTTAAATGAGGTGCTCGATCGGATCCACACGATGACTATTGTTGATGGCCTGCCCTCGGCTCATGCTCAACGTAACCTTGAGGCGGGCCACAGGGAATTTTACGTCCCACCCACCACACACTTAATAGCCATTGTCGAAGACTTAACCGACATGCTGGACTACGCCTCCGAGGGGGCCGATGACATGGACGACGATAGCGAAGCCACGGCCCACACGGACGCCGCCCCTCCATTCACCGTCCGATGGACGGCCACATCCACCTATAATGTCTACATGGTGGACACCGCTAAGGACAACGGTGATGGCGCTAATGGGGATGGCACCCCCAGAAGGGACAGTAAGAAGCCTGGAGAGGAGCCCCCCAAACGCCGAAGACAACACCGACGATCCAAGGGGCGACGAGGCAGGGAAAGCAACACGGGCACCGGAGAGGGCGACACCCCAGACAACGCAGAAGACCTCGGCGACCCCGCCCCCGAGCACCAGTCTGATGGATTAGAGGGGCATGAGGGTCAGTACAATCCCGAGGACCCCAATGATTTTGAAGATAGCAATTACATGCCTCTCTCTGAAGAGGAGGTCAACCTTGGAGCTAAAGATTTTATCATCCCAAAAGATCCATTGGAACAAGAGTGGTTCAAGCAACAACTCATAGCCACCGCATGAAGCTTGAAGAAGAAACAACAACAAATAAAAGCCGAACAAGACACCCTAAACGACAGATGGATGAAAGTCCTAGCAGCCGAAGAAGGGTATGGCTATGAACGGCGAACAAAGAGCTACCCCAAGCGCAAATTGTTGCCGCAATTTGATGACGAGGCCTTCGAGCGTGCACCACCCAGACGAACTCAAGGCGACCAGCTCCACCGCCCCCCTCGAAGAAGGGACAGGCCGGCTAGTGATACGTCTCCAAAGAATCTATAATTTTTGCTTTTTCCATGCTGTTATATTATCATTCTTGGATGTTTTACAATCATTTTATAGCAACTTTATATCATTTTTTGGGATAACCTATTGACATAGTGCCAAGTGCCAGTTGTTGTTTTTTGCTTGTTTTATACTTCGCAGAATATCAGTACCAAACGGAGTCCAAACGTAGCGAAACATTTTGGAGAATTTTTTTGGACCAGAAGACACAAGATGGGCCAAAGAAGTACTAGAGGGGAGGCCCGAGGGGAGCACAACACCCCAGGGTGCGCCCAGGAGCCCAGGCGCGCCCTGGTGGGTTGTGCCCACCTTGGTGGCCTCCCGCACCTCCTCTTCGCCCTATAAATACCCAAATATTCCAAAAATCCTAGGGGAGTCGACGAAACACAATCCCAGCCGCCGCAAGTTCCAGAACCACGAGATCCAATCTAGACACCATCATGGAGGGGTTCATCATCCTCATTGGTGCCTCTCCGATGATGCGTGAGTAGTTCATCATAGACCTACAGGTCCGTAGGTAGTAGCTAGATGGCTTCCTCTCTCTCTTTTGATTCTCAATACAATGGTATCTTGGAAATCTATTTGATGTAACTCTTTTTTGCGGTGTGTTTATTGGGATCCGATGAACTTTGAGTTTATGATCAGATCTATATCCATGGATATTATTTGAGTCTTCTTTTGATCTCTTATATGCATGATTATTTATAGCCTCGTATTTTTCTTCGAATCTTTCGTTTAGTTAGGCCAACTAGATCGATATTTCTTGCCATGGGAAGAGGTGCTTTGTGATGGGTTCTATCGTGCGGTGTTCTTTCCCAGTGACAGAAGGGGCAACAAGACACACATGTATCGTTGCTATTAACGATAACAAGATGGGGGATATTCCTACATGAATAGATCTCGTCTACATCATGTCATCATTCTTATTGCATTACTCCATTTCTCCATGAACTTAATACACTAGATGCATGCTAGATAGCGGTCGATGTGTGGAGTAATAGTAGGAGATGCAGGCAGGAGTCGGTCTACTAATCTTGGACGTGATGCCTATATATTGATCATTGCCTTGGATATCGTCATAATTATTCGATGTTCTATCAATTGCCCAACAGTAATTTGTTTACCCACCGTGTGCTATTTTCTTGAGAGAAGCCACTAGTGAAATCTATGGCCACCGGGTCTATTCTTTATCATATTTGCTTTGAGATCTATTTTTATTTGCTTTTATTTTCAGATCTATTATTCCAAAAACCGAAAAATACCTTGCTGCACTTTTTTGTTACTTATTTTATTTCTCGTTTTACCGAGAGCTATTTATCCAATCTACCACAACTTTATCTATCTTTTTACCGTGGAGGGATTGACAACCCCTCTTACGCGTCAGGTTGCAAGTATTTGTTCTTTGTGTGCAGGTACCGTTTACATAGTATTGCTTGGTTCTCCTACTCGATTGATACCTTGGTTTCATAACTGAGGGAAATACCTATCGTAGTTGTGTTGCATCATCCCTTCCCCTTTGGGGCAACACCGACGTAGTTCAAGCGACATCAAAACGAATTTCTGGCGCCGTTGCCGGGGAGACACCATCAACATCTATCAGGTTCCTGATCACAAATCTCATCTCCTTGCAATTTACATTATTTGCCATTTGCCTCTCGTTTTCATCTCCCCCACTTCGCAAAAAAATTGCCATTTTATTCGCCTTCTTTTCGTTTGCTTTTTTCTTGTTTGATCTTTTGTTTGCTTGTGTTGCCATGTGCCTTCTATATGCTTGCATCTTCGCTTGCTAAAAATCTATTGATATGGATCCCCATCCACTTGCTAATCTTTTTAAAAGATCCAATCATGATTAACCAAATGCTAGTGAGTCGAGTGCACTAGATTATCTTTATGATGATTTGCTTGAGATTCGTGAATCGGAAAATTGTCATGAAGAAATTTCTGAAGTGATTCATGATAGCTCCTTGAATGAAAAGCATGATTTTAATAATTTTACTATAAATTCTATTAATGTCAATTGTGCTAATAATATGCAAAACCCCAAGCTTGGGGATGCTAATTTTGCTATATCCACTACTTATTGCAATGATCATGATTGGGTTGATTCTACTTATGATCTTGAAAATTTATTTAAGCCTCATGATGAATATGATATTGATAATAATGTTTGCAATAATATTGAAAGTGGGTTTGGAAGAGTGTCAACTTTAGGTAAAAATAATCCCACATATTTGTAGAGTGTTCAATCTTACGAATTTTTTGATGAAAGTGGGTTTGAGAGGTCATGACTTTCGTTGATGTTAATCCCACTATCTTGGAAGATTATAAAACTTTTATGCATGTGGATCATGAAGAGAAAATTTTATATGATAGCTATATTGTTGAATTTGATTATGATCCTACATGTAATTATTATGAGAGAGGAAAATATGGTTGTAGAAATTTTCATGTTACTAATTTACCTCTTGTTATGTTGAGATTGCTATTGTTTCTTTCTTCTTCCTTGCATATGCTAGGTTCTTCTTGTCATGATAATTTGTTCCCTTATAAAATTCCTATGCATCGGAAGTATGTAAGACTTAAATGTGTTTGTCACATGTATTATGATGCTCTCTTTGTGTTTCAATTCTTGTCTTTCATGTGAGCATCATCAAAATTATCAATGCCTAGCTAGGGGCATAAAACGATAGCGCTTGTTGGGAGGTAACCCAATGAATAAAATTTATTTTTGCCATTTTCTTTCTGTTCTTGAGTGTTCGCACAATTATGCCTCTGTTATGATTGTGTTTTTTATGTTTTAGTTAGTGTTTGTGCCAAGTAAAGCCTTTGGGATAGCCTTGGTGATAGTTGATTTGATCCTCTTGAAAAACAGAAACTTTTGCGTCCAGTAACAGAATATTAAAAATTGACAGAAGCTACGAAAATTCTGAATTTTTTACAAAAGATTTATATACAAATTTAATCTGTTGTCCTAATTTTTCAGAATTTTTTTAGTTACGTAATTATGATAACAATTTGCATCTTTACAGACTATTCTGTTTTCTTTGCATTTTGTGCTTATTTTGATGAATTTGTGGATTGTATCGGGGGGTATAAGCCATGGTAAAGTTAGAATACAGTAGATATAATGCAATAACAAAATTTGAATGGGTTTTCTACAATACTGAAAGTAAAGATTGGTTTTCTTATACTAACGGATTTCACAAAGGTTTTGTTAAGTTTTGTGTGATTGAAGTTTTCAAGTTTTGGGTGAGATCACAATGGATGATGGAATAAGGACTGAAAAGAGCCTAAGCTTGGGGATGCCCCATGGCACCCCAAGTTAATATTCAAGGAGAACCAAGCAACTAAGCTTGGGGATGCCCCGAAAGGCATCCCCTCTTTCTTCTAACGACCATCGGTATTTTACTTGGAGCTATATTTTTATTCGTCACATATCATGAGTTTTGCTTGGAGCTTCTTGTATTATATGAGTCTTTGCTTGTTTTGCTTTTTAGTTTGTCACAAGTATCCTTGCTGTACACACCTATTTGAGAGAGCCAAAATTATGCTATGATTTGTTAGAATTGCTCTATATGCTTTACTCAATTTTTTTGAGCTTTGGAATTGCTCTAGTGCTTCACTTATATCTTTTTGAGAATGGTGTGCTTTAATATTTTTTAAGAAATGCTCTCATACTTCACTTAGATTAATTTGAGAGTTAGTAATTTTGAAGAAATTCTCTCTTGCTTCACTTATATTATTTTGAGAGACGGAAAATTTTATGCTCGTGTTCTTCACTTAGATTTGTTTGAGCTTGTCAAAAGCAATTGCAATATATGAAATTAGTCCCAAAGTGATAGATATTCAAGAGGGATATAATAAAAACTTCCATGAAGATCATTGGACAAAATAAACTTGATTCTTCGTAATAGTTTTGAGATATGATGATAGTGATATATGAGTCATTTTGGTGAGTAATTATGCTTTAGTAAGAATATTGGTGTTAAGGTTTGTGATTCCCTATGCAAGCACGAAAGTCAATAGTTGTGCAATGAAATTACATCCTACTTGTGGTGCATTATTCGGTGTTAGTTATGCTTAATGCTCGCCTATGTGGTTTTTCATTTCTTGGTTGGTTGCTTCTCAATCTTTTTGCTAGCCTCCACTTGTACTAAGTTGAAATACTACTTGTGCATCGAAAATCCTTAAACCCAGTTTTGCCATATGAGTACACCATACCTACCTATATGCAGTATTTACATGCCGTTCTAAGCAAATTTGTATGTGCCATCTCTAATTTTCAAAATAAATTTTCTTTTTGTGTGCCCGTACCGCTCATGAAGCGGCAGGGGGTGGCCAATATTTTCCATGCTAGATATGTTATTCTCAAGATGAGTGTTTATTCACTTGTCATTGCACAAGAGACCGGCGGTAATAGGGATGCCCAGTCCCGAAATGAAAAAGAAATCTACTTTATGTTGTCAAATAATAAATTCCTTGAAAAGTGTTGCTATGGACGGTACCCGTGGATACGGCTAACCGTGGAATGTGAAACAATGGTGGAAAAAGTAATAAACTTTATTTTCTGTTTGGGAACCGCCTATGAAATATCTAGCATGGAAAGTGTTGGGAATTACTCGGTCATTTTCGTTGACGGGAAAAGTATGCCTCTCAATTTAAGCTTTGAGCTCTAGCACCTCTACAAATCCCTACTTCCCTGTGCGAAGGGCCTATCTATTTACTTTATGCAATTTTTATTTTTATTTGAGTCTCCATCTTCTCTTATAAAGCACCAACTAAGGGGCACTATGATCATACTTGAGTATTGGGTGTAGCTAATATGCGAATGTGTTTCATGAATGGATCAATGATTGAGCATGATGGGCTAGGGATAACTTGCTTTAGTGTTGATATTTCGAAAGACATGGTTGCTTGTTGATATGCTTGGGTATTGAAATCTTCATGTCAAAACTAGACTATTGCTTTGAACCATATAAAAGTCCAAATGTCCATGCTACAAAAGAAAAGATTATGTGATGAACATGTTAGGCAGCATTCCACAAAAATTCTGTTTTTATCATTTACCTACTCGAGGACGAGTAGGAATTAAGCTTGGGATTGCTGATACGTCTCCAACGTATCTATAACTTTTGCTTGTTCCATGCTATTATATTATCATTCTTGGATGTTTTACAATCATTTGATAGCAACTTTATATCATTTTTTGGGACTAACCTATTGACATAGTGCCCAGTGCCAGTTGTTGTTTTTTGCTTGTTTTTTACTTCGCAGAATATCAATACCAAACGGAGTCCAAATGTAGCAAAAAAATTTGGAGAATTTTATTGGACCAGAAGACACAAGATGGGCCAAAGAAGTACCAGAGGGGAGGCCCAAGGGGAGCACAACCCCCCAGGGCGCGCCCAGGAGCCCAGGCGCGCCCTAGTGGGTTGTGCCCACCTCGGTGGCCTCCCGCATCGCCTCTTCCCCCTATAAATACCCAAATATTCCAAGAACCCTAGGGGAGTCAACGAAACACAATTACAGCCGTAACAAGTTCCAGAACCACGAGATCCAATCTGGACACCATCATGGAGGGGTTCATCATCCTCATTGGTGCTTCTCCGATGATGCGTGAGTAGTTCATCTTAGACCTATGGGTCCATAGGCAGTAGTTAGATGGCTTCCTCTCTATCTTTTGATTCTCAATACAATGGTCTCATCGAAATCTATTTGATGTAACTCTTTTTTGCGGTGTGTTTGTTGGGATCCGATGAACTTTGAGTTTATGATCAGATCTATATCTATGAATATTATTTCAGTCTTCTTTTGATCACTTGTATGCATGATTATTTATAGCCTCGTGTTTCTTCTTCGAATCTTTGGTTTAGTTAGGCCAACTAGATCGATATTTCTTGCCATGGGAAGAGGTGCTTTGTGATGGGTTCGATCGTACGGTGTTCTTTCCCAGTGACAGAAGGGGCAGCAAGACACGCATGCATCATTGCTATTAAGGATAACAAGATGGGGGATATTCCTACATAAATAGATCTTGTCTACATCATGTCATCGTTCTTATTGCATTACTCCGTTTCTCCATGAACTTAATACACTAGATGCATGCTGGACAACAGTCGATGTGTAGAGTAATAGTAGTAGATGCAGGTAGGAGTCGGTCTACTAATCTTGGACGTGATGCCTATATATTGATCATTGCCTTGGATACCGTCATAATTATTCGATCTTCTATCAATTGCCCAACAGTAATTTGTTTACCCACCGTGTGCTATTTTCTTGAGAGAAGCCACTAGTGAAATCTACGGCCCCCGGGTCTATTCTTTATCATATTTGCTTTGAGATCTATTTTTATTCGCTTTTATTTTCAGATCTATTATTCCAAAAACCAAAAAATACCTTGCTGCACTTTTTTGTTACTTATTTTATTTCGCGTTTTACCGAGAGCTATTTATCCAATCTACCACAAATTTATCTATCTTTTTACCATGGAGGGATTGACATCCCCTCTTACGCGTCGGGTTGCAAGTATTTGTTCTTTGTGTGCAGGTACCGTTTACATAGTGTTGCTTGGTTCGCCTACTGGATTGATACCTTGGTTTCATAACTGAGGGAAATACCTACAATAGTTGTGCTGCATCATCCCTTCCTCTTTGGGGAAATACCGACGTAGTTCAAGCGACATCAGCTGGCGAGGCCGAACACCCACCTGCCCCCTCGCTGAAAATGCAATGAGGTGGCAAAGCCAAAATATCAATACGATCTTCGACACGACCTGGCCGCTAGAGCAGGTCAGTCAAGGTCCATCTATGGGATCTAGAGGTTACCCTCCCAATAGAAGAGACGGATACCAAGCATGGCTCGACAGAAACGATAGAGTTCGGGAGCAACACCGGGCCAGGATGGAATCCGAGGTTCGACGCGATGTGGCCCGAACAACAGGCACCGCTCACCCAATGTGCTTCACCGATGAGGTGATGCAACACCAATTCCCAGAAGGGTTTAAACCCGTAAACATCGAGCCATACAATGGAACTATAGACCCGACGGTGTGGATTGAGGATTTTCTTCTCCACATTCATATGGCATGAGGAGATGACCTCCACACCATCAAATATCTGCCATTAAAGCTCAAAGGACTAGCCCGACATTGGTTAAACAGCCTCCCCGAAGACTCCATAGGGAGCTGGGAGGAGCTCGAGGATGCTTTCTAAGCCAACTTTCAAGGAGCTTATGTCCGGCCTCCGGATGCCGATGACCTGAGCCACGTGGTCCAACAGCCCGGTGAGTCAGCCCGGCAGTTTTGGAATTAGTTTTTGACCAAAAAGAATCAGATAGTCGATTGCCCGGATGCCGAAGCCATAGCCGTGTTCAGACACAGTATCCGGGATGAATGGTTCGCACGCCAGCTCAACCGGGATAAGCCGAAGACAATGGCAGCTCTTACCTCCCTGATGACCCATTTTTGTGCGGGCGAAGATAGCTGGTTGGCTCATAGAAGTACCAACCCAGAAGACCCCGACACTTCAGAAGTCCGGGATGGCAACGGAAAGCCAAGGCGCAATAAAAATAAGCGCCGACACAATGGCGCCGAGACTGACGACACGATAGTAAATGCCGGATTCCGCAATTCCAAGTCAGGGCCATGGAAAAGGCCCTCTAAAGGAAACCAGGATGGACCCACCAAGTTAGACGTCATCCTGGATAGGTCGTGCCAGATCCACGGCACCTCGGACAAGCCCGCTAACCACACCAACCGTAATTGTTGGGTAATCAAGCAGGCCGGCAAACTCAAAGCCGAGGATACGGGCAAAAGCCCCCACAACGAGGACGATGAGGAACTGTAACATCCCAATTTTCAATTTGGATGTTAATAATTAGATCATTCATATGCATCCATCATTTAAGCATTTTTTGGACCTGTTGATTTTCATTTGAATCAGATCCAAGGGACTTTGAGCAACTCAAGGACTAAAAGAGAGAGTTGGAAGTTTTCCCTAAAACCATTTTGTAAATTTCAAAGTTGGGATCGGGTTGCTACAAGATGGTATCAGAGCCAGGTTTACTGTAGGACGCGACCACTAGGAATGGAAAAGCCTTAGAAAAAAACTTATTTTCAATTTCCCTATATATCCGTTGGTCTTATACTCTTCTCTATTCATTTCTGATCCTTCTCTATTTCAATATAGATGTCGACCCCCAGAACCAAGTTTTATTAGCCCGACGAGACCATGCCCTTTGGACGACACCTGAAGGAAGTCGTGAAGTATTTGAACATCGCCCTACCCACTTTCACCGGAACCTTCACCGCGACCTTGCCGGAGGAGAAACGTTGGACGATTGAAGTTTGTATCCCTTTTACCTTTGATGCACCAACCTGGAACTTAGGCAGGAGTATGGCCGCACACCTCACCTTTGGATGCATTTATGAGGAGTACAACAAAGATCTTGAAGACACTGTCTACAGGATATGCGGACGCCGGGATCACCAATGGGAAATGGTCCGCACCAGGAACGACGAGTCGATCGCATAATACATACAGGATATGGACCAGCACATCCGCCGATTGGAGAATCAGATGGGCGCTAGCATGAAGGAAACCGAGAAGCTGATCATCTGGAATATCGAGATGGAGGATGAACTCAAGGAAACCCGCGATGGAATTAGCTTACTACGGGAGCAGTACGAAGACCTGAAGAAAAAGCTAGAAGCAGCCGAGGAGAAGCTGGACAATGGAGATGATGACATGGAGTCTTCCACCGATCAAAACTTCTAGCTGGCCACCATTTTAGATATTAGAAATTTGATTTATTTTCGATTAGAGTTTTCCGAGTAGTTCGAGGCTGTTCGTGAGATTTTGTAATAGTTAGCTTAGACCCGATTGTGTGAACCTTGATTGAAATTGAATGGTGTGATTTGGAATTTATTTGCCTCATATGCATATGGGTAGTGTAATTTCTCATTAGGACCTTACTCTATTCTAATTTCTCACCCACTCTAAACCCATCAGATGCATTCGAGATGTCACCCCAGATTTACCTTCCCGCCGGAGCTCACCCAGTTGATCCAACAATAGAATGCCTTAATGGAGATGCTCATCCAGAACCAAGGCAACAACAATAACAACAGCGACAACAACCCACCGCCACCACCCCCAGTTGACAACCTGGCCCGTTTCCTAAGGTTGAATCCGCCAGTGTTCTCTAGCAGCACCAAGCCGATTGTTGCTGATGATTGGGTCCACAAGATTGGGAGGGAGCTGGTAACTGCTGGATGCACGGATGCGGAGAAGGTGCGCTTTGCCGCACATCAGCTTGATGGACCCGCAGCCTCTTGGTGGGAGAATTACACCGCCACCTATCCCATTGCCACAGTTACATGGGATCAGTTTCGGCAGGCCTTCCGCACTGCTCATGTCTCAGCTGGAGCCATGAGTCTGAAGAAGCGTGAGTTTCGCAACTTACGCCAGGGAAATCGTACAGTGGCTCAGTACGTGGACGAGTTCAGCATGTTGGCCAGGTATGCTCCTGGAGATGTGGCCGATGATGCAGCAAAGCAGGAGAAGTTCTTGGAGGGACTCAATGATGATCTGAGTTTCCAGTTGACTGTTGCTACCTTTAACAACTATCAGGAGCTGGTAGACAAGGCCCTCATTCTGGAGGGAAAGCAACAGCAGATGGAGAACCACAAGCGGAAGCACGGACATGACAAGTACAACTCTGGAGCTCAACAGAAGCCTCGTACTTCATCAGCTTCTTCTGGATACGATAATTCTGCAAGGGACGAGCATAATGGTCAAAACCACCATAACCACACTGGCCATCCTCACGATGGAAATGGACATAACAACAATGGAGGGAACACCAGTCTGGCATCCAACCATTCGACACCCATGAAGGACATGAGCCAGATAAGATGCTTCAATTGCCAAGAGCTAGGACATTTTGCCAGAGATTGTCCGGAGCCAAGGAATGAGAATAGAAAATCTAGAGAGAAGAAGCCCAACCCCTTCAACAGAGGCCATGTGAACCACACCAGAGTGGGAAGAGCACATAACACCCAAATTTCCAGTATCATCATTTTTTCGGTATTGGTGCATAATTTTCATTCATATCAAGGGAGTACGGGTATCAAGCATGGTTCAAGCAGGATATTTTACATGGATTTTTTTGAGTACCCAACCCTAACCTATTGCTGGCCAACTCGAATCTCGAGGACGAGATTCATCTTAAGGGGGGTAGGTTTGTAACATCCCAATTTTCAATTTGGATGTTAATAATTAGATCATTCATATGCATCCATGATTTATGCATTTTGTTTACCCCGTTGATTTTCATTTGAATCATATCCAAGGGACTTTGAGCAACTCAAGGACTAAAAGAGAGAGTTGGAAGTTTTCCCTAAAACCATTTTGTAAATTTCAAAGTTGGGATCGGGTTGCTACAGGAACCTCGCAGGCCGAATAATGCAGGCCAAAAACAATTCCCTCCTGAGGTTAAAATAGTGAATATGATCTATGCCACTCATATACCCAAGAAGGAGAGGAAGCGCGCACTTCGGGACGTTTACGCCATAGAGCCTGTAGCCCCGAAATTTAATCCATGGTCGGCATGTCCGATCACCTTCGACCGCAAGGACCACCCGACCAGTATTCGCCATGGAGGATCGGCGGCTTTGGTCCTAGATGCCATTATCGATGGATACTACCTTACCAGAGTCCTCATGGACGGTGGCAGCAGCCTCAACCTGATCAATGAAGATACGGTAAGAAAAATGGGAATTGACCCGTCAAGGATCAAACCCAGCAGCACCACCTTCAAGGGGGTCCTCCCCGGCATTGAAGCCCACTGTTCGGGCACTCTCACTTTGGAAGTAGTATTTGGCTCTCCGGATAACTTCCGGAGCGAAGACTTGATCTTCAACATCGCCCGCTTTCACAGTGGCTATCACGCCCTCCTAGGCCGAACGGCGTTCGCTCGCTTCAACGCCGTCCGCCATTATGCCTACCTCAAACTGAAAATGCCCAGACTAAAGGGCGTCATCACAGTTAATGGCAATACAGAGCACTCTCTACGGACCACACACTGCGGCCTTGGCGGCCGAATACGAAGGGCCGAAGTGCTAGCTCGCTGTCAAGGGGCTTTCCTGCGTTCGACGTGCATAGAGACACGAGCCCCACAGCATGCCCACCCCAGCGGCACATTACGTGCCTCGACATAACAACTTCGCGCACAAAATACCATGGGCAGCTGTGGGGCTTAACCACCAAGAGTTCAGTTCAACCATACCATGGCATAATGCGTCTTCAGACGATGAACATGTACCATCTAGGACCTATCTGGCATCAAGCCCCACCAATGCAGCGACCTCTCGAGGACCCTTGTCAAGGACCTGTCATCAGATAACAACCCTCCCCATGGATTTGTTCCTTCCAAACAGAAGCAAAGGCGCGGACGTGCAATAGGGCATAGTTCGGGTGTTAACCCACACATCAAATCCCTACGTGAACCTTTCATCTATAAATTTCTCTTTTTTCTTTTACAACATATTTCTATCTGAAGCCTTGTTCGGTAGTTTCAATTGTACGACTAAACGTCATAGAGCAAACCCTTTGAGGTCCCTCTACAGTTATCCATACTGCACCTTTTTTTCTTCTCCGCTCTTCGATCTTGTCTTAAACCGGTACAACATATATGCAAAATGGCTAATAGACCGGGGGATCGACCATAACGCTCGCCCCACGCATTAAGTCCGGCACCCTCTATTCCAATGTGCCCGGCGTCTCAGATATTGCACTATATGCATCGGTTCCGAATTATGTCTAGGGTCAATAGTTGGGTTGCCTCGCTCCTATGCTTACCTTCTTACGTTCTGCATGTTCGGCTAAGGAGGTAAAGGGAGAAACACTGCGATTGCGTTTTCGGCTAGCCCAGTCAAGTACCTCAGTGGAGAAAGCCAAAAACTGACTGTCATAATACGCGAGAACTGGTCGGCGATCCGATGGCAGGTGTTAAACCCAAAATCGTTGGCAATTATACCATGTAACATGAAGGGTTTGACGTGGAACAAATCAGGTGATAGATGCCTGGCCCTCGGGCTTGCCGAACATCTCACCACACGGGGGGTTGGTTACCAGCCAAGCTCCTATGGCTAAGTGAAAGTAATAAAGCCGCATAGTCCGATTGCCTTGTTTCCCTCCTACACTACCGCCTACGGGCACCGAGACGTCGGCTAAGGGTTACAGTGTGGAGGATGGAACACCCCTCGTAGCATCTACGTGGGGGCTGAAGCCGACAACTGGTAACTTCCAGACTAAAACAGTCGCACAGGAGTCAAAATTAATATAAGCACATGCAAGTATGATAACCCATACAAAACACAACCGCATTATAAAGCATAAGGTTCAACCGCAGTTTAATACATAAAATGGCACAACTACTCAAGGAATACATCCTTTGAACATAGTTCCTCTACTGCCCGAGCACCGTCCATAACGGCGGCAAAGTATTGCTCTGGGCGCCTATGCTCCTTTCCAGTTGGGGGAGGTCCGGTGGCCATCTCGACGGGTTTAATCTTTGGTCAATGCACCATGGTCTTCGAGAACGCCATCCGAGCCCCCTCAATGCACACCGAGCACTTTACGGCATCAACATGGGTGGCAGCATCACACAACTTCGCCATCAGACCAAAATAGCTGCTCGGTATGGGCTCGGAGGGCCATAGTCAGACACAGAGGTCCCTCATGGCCGGCTCCGCCATCCGGTGCAGCTCCATCAATTGCTTCATTTGACTAACAAGGAGGGGAGGGTGCTCGGGCACTTGGAACTGCGCCCAGAACAGCTTCAACTCAGTGTCACCCTCCCGAGCCGCATATTGCCTTGACGCATCTGCCGTACTCCTCAGGAGCATCGGAAAGGCGCCTGTGGAACGCTAGACCCGGGTAAGCAATGCGAATCTTTGGCAACCAAAGACACTCTACAGTAAGTACTGCTTACCATTCGCAATTTGCTTTAGTTGTCAGAACTCTTCCCGAGCACCTCGAGCCTCCGTCCGCGCTTCCTGGACATTCGTCTTCATCTTTGCCAGCTCGGTGGCATGATCCTTATTCTTCTGCTCAGGGTCCTCACATTTATTGATGGCATCCTTGAGCTCTTGTTGCACCTTGGCAACCCTGGCCTCATGCTTCTCATTGTCAGTTTTTACCAACGTGAGTTCGGCGGCCGCTCGTTCGGCCGCCGCCTTCTGTTCGGTTGCTTCCGCTTTGGCCTTCCGCAGCTCAGCCTTGAGACCCTCGACCTTCGCGGCGGCAGCTACAAATCACATATTGCTTAGGAATAACCCTGAATAGTTTTCTTAACAAAGAAAATCAAGGAATTGCGTTTTGAACGAACTAACCTTGGGCTTCGTCAAACCGCTTGCTGACGAGGTCGAGCTCCTCATCAGAACTCTTGAGCTTCCGATTGATCTTGGTCAGCTCCGCGGCATTGGCAGCAGCCGCCAACGCCGAAGCGGGCAAAATAAAACCAACATGGCATTTAGGCCACTATCCTCATGATTTTTGATCCTCTGCCAGGTTTTTTCTTTTTCAAAACCTGCTAGAGTCTCGGGGGCTGCTACATATAATGACTGCCATTTGTTTACAAAGAACATTCTTTACAGAGAAAACATTACTTTGTTTACCTCAAAACTTATTAAGAGGCCACCAAAAAGCTTCTTTTAGTCCGCTGTTAATGGACCGAACGCTTTGCAAAACCTCACCCATCAGGGTGCGGTGTTCCAGGACTATGGAGGAGTTGTTCACTACCTCCTCCATCACATCCGGCCACTCTGCCATGACCCGGTCCCCAGTGTTCGGCATCGGCGGCGGGGTATCGTCTCCCCCTTAGGTCGGGGGTGGCCATGACGCTTCGGAAGTCCATGAAGGCCCCAGAACCATCTTCTAAGAGGGCTCGGCTGGTCCGAGCTCCTTCTCCCGGTCTTTGGCGGCCGAAGCGTGAGCCTCGGCCATGTCGATGTCGCCATCACCCCCCGTGCGCGGTCTCTCCGATGACCAGAGGAGGCGCAGAATGCGATGCGCCTCCGCTTTCCGCCAGATCAGCTGGCGAAGAAGTGCCCTCCAACATCTGGTCGGTAGGGAGGTCGCACGGCGGGCTACAACACGGGAGCGTACATGCTTTTAGTAATGGGTTAGTAAAATCGGCACCTGGACAGTCTTTAGATTCTCACCTTTTAGCGCGAGGCTTGACCCTGGAAACCCTCTTCGGGACCTTCTCGGAGGCTGCGGACTCCTCATCGGAGTCCGAACTATCATCAAGGATGACTAATTTGTTCCTGCTCCTCGTCTTCGGAGCCAGGGAAGGGTGCTCCCCTTCGGCTTCAGCCGCCGCCGCTCTTTTTCTGGTACGGGAGGAGTTGCTCTCCTCCTCCTCCTCATCTTCATCCTGCTCCCCCTCATGTGTAGAGGGGGCGTGGGTGTCCCTAGACTTGCGGTCCGGAGGAGCTCGAGAACGGAGGCCCTGCCGGGCCACCCTCGTGAGGTTCTTCTTCTTCTTCTCCTTTTTCTCCGGCGCCTTGTAAGGCGCCACGGTCAGCATCTCTTCCAGCTGAGCCGACTTGGGGCCTTCGGGCAGTGGGGCTGGACTATTAATCTGCACGGCCCTCTTAAGACAACCCTGTGGAAACGAGAAAAAGGAATTAAGGATCATAGCGGGGACGCAAATATCTTAACATAAAGTGGATGAAACTACATTACCTCCTTAGGGGGCTTCTTGGCGTCGAGGCCAATGTCCTCCCCTTCGGCTGGCCACATTTTTTGCGGCCTGAACAGCACCTTCCACAGCTTCTTGTGGGTGGTGCCATAGAAGTGTTGCACGGTGCGTGGGTCTTCGGGCTTCCAGGACCACATTCGGGCGGCCCGAAGCTGGCAATGAAGGAGACGACAGTGGAGCATGATCTGGACCACGCTGGTTAGCGTGGCTCCCGCCTTTATCATATTGGAGACACATGTTTGCAGCGCCTCCACCTCGGTAGTAGACCCCCAGTCGAGGCCTTTCTCGGTCCACAATGTTAACCTCGCAGGGGGTCCGGATCTGAACTCCGGAGCGGCTGTCGAGGCCGCGCCATGGGGCTCTGTGATGCAGAACCGTTCTTTTTGTCAGATCTTGACCGTGTCTATGAACACGCCCTCTGGCCATCCAAGCTGGGTGAGCCTGCTCACCATAGAACCCCCACAATCCGCATGCTGACCATCAACGATCTTTGGCTTAATGTTGAAAACCTTTAGCCATAAGCCGAAGTGTGGCGGGATTCGAAGAAAAGCTTCGCAGACAATGATGAAGGCCGAGATGTGGAGGAAGGAATTCAGAGGCAGGTCGTGGAAGTCGAGCCCTTAGTAGAACATTAACCCTCGAACGAATGGGCGGAGTGGGAAGCCCAGTTCCCGGGTAAAGTGGGGAATGAACACCACCCGTTCGCCGACGCGGGGCGTCGGCACAACCTGGCCCTCCTCTAGGGCCCGATGAGCAATGTTGGGGGAGAGGTAGCCCGCTCGCTTCAGGTCCTCAATGTCGTTGTTGGAAACGCTTGAGGCCTCCCACTTACCCTTCGCTCCGGATCCGGCCATGGCCGAGTGCGGGAATGGCGCAAAGGAATAAAATAGACAAGGTATAATAGTTAGTACCATCCTGTGGTGCACTGATGTCTTCTTCATTTTGCAGATAAAGATCTTGTTGTTCCTCAGTGCTAGTTTCTTTATCCTAACAATCTTTCTTAGTTTCTTGACTTGGCTAATATTCATGGATTACTCATTTCACCATATGCAAAATGGATCGACCAGTGGGTCAAAACCTCTGACAGCAGGACGTACATGTGCAAGACCAAATTGTTAAAAACCTAAATATTAGAATGGTTCCTGCAATTGCACAATAATGTGCTATTAGACAAGGACCATGCATGTGCACACCTCAATTGTAAACCTCAGTGTTTCCCACTGTTTCCCTGCAACACATATAAGGTAGATATTGATCAGGTTAAGTAAGGGTTGGCATACTATCAGTAAAATATGTTGATGAAAAACAAACACATTGCAGATTCAGCAGATTAATTCGAGCCAAATGGAAAAGCGATTTATCAAAACCAAGCATGCTTAACAACTAGGAAATGCTGCAATTGTATATGTTCCTCATGTATTTAGTACAGCCAAATTCGATTTATTCCTCACATGCATAACAATACAAAATAGTACCCACAACAATTGAACACTGCATTGCAGACTTGAACCAAACAGTTAACTAAACAACACAACAAATGAACCAAACATTAACTGAGCACCACATTGCACAATATATAACATACTAGAAGATCAGACAGTTAAGCAAACCAAGCATGCTTGAGAACTTGGAAATATAGCAATTGTATTTGTTTCTCATGTATTTTGTATAGATAAATTTGATTTATTTCTCACATGGAAGACAATACAAAATTGCACCCTGAAGAATTGAAGATCACATTGCAGAATTGAACCAAACAGTTAACTGAACACGACAACTAATTAACCAAACAGTTAATAAATGAGCACCACATTGCACGACATATAGAACATATACACTAGAGCAACAAATTGCTTGGTAAAAGTAGATAGGATAATTCACTAGAATTTGTTAAGGAAAGGCAGCAGCAGCACATGCAACGGGTAAACCGAGCATGCTTAACTGGCGTAGCTAGCTAACTGAACATAGGTCCTTATAGTGAGCTAATAAGACAAGCTACTCCTCATCATCGGAGATATCGATGATGATTTGCTGCTTGGACATGGAAGAGGGCGAGGCCTCCACATCATGGGTGCCCTCCTCGTAGTGGTGAGTTTCCTGAGCCGCTTCGGGCACCAACCTACTGGCTCTCGAGTTGAGGTAAGCACGGGCACGCAGAGAAAACACCTCGTAGTCTTTGTCTCGAGAAAACGCCATGAACTGTTGTTTAAAGCAGCCAACCACATCGCAACGTCAGTGCGCGAGGCGTTGACGGTGGCCTCGACGGTGAGGTGCTCCTCCAAGATCTGGGGGTCGGCACGAATGGCAGTCATCACGACCTCATCCGCGCGTGCGGCCACGATTTGCTTCTCCGCTGCCAAATGCTCCTTGAGCTCCTGGCTATACTCCGTGCATCATGCCTTAGGGCGGTGCTTATTTGGGGGAGGGGTCAGTGATTTGGGTGGAAGGTGTCGTGCCGGCGGTCGGGGCATGTGGGATGTGGAAAGAGGAGGAGGATGGGGGTCGGGTGTGGATTACCTGCCTGGATCGACGAGGCCGAGCCGCGTGAAGGAGGATCGCCGGCAAGGAGGCAGCGCTGCAAGCAAGGAGTGAAGGTTTGAACTTGGAAAGGAAGGCGGAAACAGGGGAAATGTCGCTTTTGGTAAGGGGGAGGGGCGGGGAGGTAGATATTTCTGCGGAAGCCAAAATTTTTGGATCGGTGCAGCGAAAAAACTGGTGCACAAAGTCAATGAACCTTCTCGCGTAAGCCATATACTACTCCGACGGTGCTCCAAGATATTTTGTACTGGATCACACACGGTTGGTGATAATAAACAGTGTGTGACCAACTTGATTTTTTGTCTTGATTTGAAATACATAATGGAGTCATAGCAGCAAAGGAAGGTGTTTGAATTGCTAGAACTTTTATATGCAATGAACATGCAACTATGGGAGTGTAGTAAAAAATTGATATTATTCAGGGTTCGTTTGGACATTTCTATACATTAACTAAGTTTTTTGGGCATTTAAGGTGCATAATTCAAAACTAAACTATATGCACATGCTTCGATGCACCAAAATGGGTTGTAAAATCATATATGTGTCCATGGCTGGATGCTTATGTACAATGCAAGAAATGGGAATGAATTTCAAACACCTCGGCACCATGGGTCGCCGGCAAATGTTGAGATACTTGGTTTTGAAATTCCATTAAATTGAAAAATTGTATTAAATTCATGAAACTTGGCATGCTATCATGGAATGGCACGAAAATGCTGTGGTAAAAAAATTGTCCCATTTGGGGCAGATTTGGGTCTAAGCTTCTCACAAACCAAAGTTTCTCACAACAAGCCTCATGGTTCCGATAGGGTAACGTGTCACCTTTGTGGACGAAACGATATTCGTTGCCTCTTTTTGCTTTCAATTTTTTTCTAGTGTCAACATAGAACAACAGGAGTATCGTTTTAAATTCTGTAATTTTTGGGGGTTCCTTTGGACATTTTTATAAATTAACTGATTTTCTAGGCATTTTATGTGCATAATTCAAATTTGAACTACATGCACATGCTCCAGTGCAGAAAATGTGTTGAAAAATAAAATGTTTATCATTCGGTGCATGCTTAGGTCCCACGCAAGAAATGGGAATGAATTTGAAACACCTCGGCACCGTCGGTTTCCAGCAAATGTTGAGATACTTGGTTTTGAAATTCCATTGAATCGAAAATTCGTCTGAAATTCATGAAACTTGGCATGCTATCATGGAATGGCACGAAAATGCTGTGGTAAAAAAATTGTCCCATTTGGGGTATAAGCTTCTCACAAACTAGAGTTTCTCACAAGAAGCCTCATGGTTCCGGTAGGGGAACATGTGACCTTTGTGGACGAAACGATATTCGTTTCCTCTTTTTGCTTTTAAATTTTTTTCTAGTTTCAACATAGAACAATAGGAGTATTGTCTTAAATTCTGTAATTTTTGGGGGTTTGTTTGGACATTTTTATAAATTAACTGAGTTTTCTAGGCATTTTATGTGCATAATTCAAATTTGAACTACAGGCACATGCTCCAGTGCAGAAAAATGTGTTGAAAAATCAAATGTGTGTCCTTCGGTGCATGCTTAGGTCCCACGCAAGAAATGGGAATGAATTTGAAACACCTCGGCACCGTCGCTTGGCCGCAAACATTGAGATACATGGTTTTTAAATTCTAGTAAATCCAAAACTCGTCTAAAATTCATGAAACTTGGCATGCTATCATGGAATGGCACGAAAATGATGTGATAAAAAAATTGTCCCATTTGGGCAGATTTGGGTATAAGCTTGTCACAGACCAGAGTGTCTCAGAAGAAGTCTCATGGTTCCGGTAGGGAACATGTCACCTTTGTGGACGAAACCATATTCGTTGCCTCTTCTTGCTTTCAATTTTTATCTAGTGTCAACATAGAATAACAAGAGTGTCGTTTTAAATTTTGTACTTTTCCGCAGTTTGTTAGGACGTTTTTATACATTAACTGAGTTTTCTTGGCATTTTATGTGCATAATTCAAATTTGAACTACATACACATGCTCCAGTGCAGAAAAATGGGTTGGAAAATCAAATGCGTGTCATTGGGTGCATGCTTAGGTCCCACGCAAGAAATGGGAATGAATTTCAAACACCTTGGCACTGTCGCTCGGCCGCAAACATTGAGATACATGGTTTTTAAATTCTAGAAAATCCAAAACTTGTCTAAAATTCATGAAACTTGGCATGCTATTATGGAATGGCATCAACATGTTGTGGTAGAAAAATTGCCCCATTTGGGGCAGATTTGGCTATAAGCTTCTAATAAACCAGAGCCTCTCACACGAAGCCTCATGGTTCCGGTAGGGAACTTATGACCTTTGTGGACAAAACGATATTGGTTGCCTCTTTTTGCATTCAAATTTCTGCCTAGTGGCAACGCAGACCAACAGGAGTGCCGGGTTAAAATTTGGAATTTTTCTGGGTTCATTAGGACATTTTTATACATTAACCGAGTTTTGTAGGTAGTTTATGTGCATAATTCAAATCTGAACTACATGCACTTGCTCTAGTGCAGAAAATGGGTTGAAAAATCAAATGTGTGTCCTTGGGTCAATGCTCAGGACCCACGCAAGAAATGGGAATGAATTTTAAACACCTCGGCACCGTTGCTTGCCGGCAAACGTTGAGATACTTGGTATTTAAATTCTAGTGAACCCAAAACTCGTCTGAAATTCATGAAACTTGTCATGCTATCATGGAATGGCACCAACATGCTGTGGTAAAAAAATTGTCCCATTTGGGGCAGGTTATGGTATACAGCCCTCAGAAACTAGAGCTTCTCACAAGAAGACCTGTGGTCCGGTAGGGAAGGTGTGTCACCTTTCCGGATGAAACAACATTCATTGCCCCTTCTTGCCTTCATTTTTTTTCTAGATACAACAGACACCGACATGAGTGTTATGTTAAATTTTGGAATTATTCGGGGTTTGTTTGGACATTTTTATACATTAACCGAGTTTTCTAGGCATTTTATGCACATAATTCAAATTTGAACTACAGGCACATGCTCCAGTGTAGCAATTGGGTTGAAAAATCATATGTGTGTCCTTGGGTGCATGCTTAGGTCCCATGCAAGAAATGGGAATGAACTTCAAACACCTGGGCATCGTGGCTCGGTCGATAACATTGAGATGCTTGGTTTTAAAATTATAGTAAATCCAAAACTCGTTTGAAATTCATGAAACTTCGCATGTGCTATCATGGAATGGCACCACATGTTGTGTTATTTTTCGTGTCCAATTTGATAGAAGGCGCATGAATTAACAGCCAACAAAGCCATTTTGACAACAAATAGTTGCCTCGTTATATCTCAAACATTTGTATAATTTAAATCGTGGGTGTTCTGCTAACCATTCACACGACACCACACATCAAACTTTTAATGGCTAGGAGGTGCCGTGCGGACAGCTGCTTGAGTAGACGGGAGGCATGCGAGTGCAGTCCGCTGTGTAGGCTGATCGGGAGGCGTGCAAGCAATCCACCGATGTGCAGGCTCACCAGGAAGCATGCAAGCTGTACGGCGCGTAGGCTCACTGGGAAGTGAGCCCTTTCACTTCCATGGCCGCACGCCCCCCTCAGCGTCATGGGACACCGCCGTCGACCGCTACATCACAGCGCCGGTGCAGCACGCCGCCTCCGCCGCCGCAATTAGTATCTTGATCGTATATGAATATAAAGTCACAACATTACTGAATGAAACCTATGGTTTGAATGTACAGACTTATCAAATATATTAAAAAACATCAATGGTTTTCAAATTTAAAACACTCATCACAAACGATTTAGATAGAACACCCATATGCAAACCGATAGCTTCCTCAGTAAGCCAAGGGAAAATGTGACGCGCAGGATTTGTGCATCTCTTCATCGCAAACGTTTTAGATAGAACACCCGTATCAAAAGCAAGAGCTATGTTCCCTCCCCACTAAGACAAGGGTAAATTGGCCGTGCAGGATTTGTGCATCTCTTCATCGCAAACATTTCAGATTGAACATGGTATGCAAAGAGAGAGCTATGGTTCCTTCGCCACTAAGCCAAGAGAAAATGCGGCGCGCAGGATTTGTACATCCCTTCAACGCAAACGGTTTTTTCTGATGACCCGTGTGCAACCACGTACAGACAATTTGGTAAGATTTGCATCTGTCATATTGGGTATATTGCCATTTGTCAAGCTGGAAAGATTGACATTTGTTGATCTAGTAACATTGCCCCTTGTCAACCTTGTAACCCTGCCATTTGTCAAAATTTGCAGCTAAAAATCACTAGCACTATATAATTTTGCAACTGAAATTCAGTAATCATAGATTTCATTCATAGATTAAGAAGTCGTTCTTTATACAAACAAATCAACTCGACAGCTGAACCGATCAAACTTTTCCCAAATTGTTGCTAACCACGTACTAAAATAGCTAGTTAAACTATATATACTAGCTAATTTTAAGCATGTAGTACAGTTCAACCACATCTATAGTCAGATGAACTGAACAAAATAGCCCCTAAACACTACTACGGAGGGGCTTTGTACTACTTCCAGCAGCCTCTCCTCTACCGAGCGCACTCAGTAAGAGGCAGAGGAGGAGAAGCCTATAGACGAGCTGAATAATTGCAATACGGTGCCTGCCGCTGCTGCACCTTCAGCGCCGCTCACCTCGAACGCCCTCTGCCGCTCCGGACGACCCTTCTCGAAGTGGTGGGACTCCTTGTAGATCTCCTCATTCCTCGCCTCTACGGCGGCATGTGCTGCGGCCACGGTGGCGGTAAGGCTCTTTGCGTGCTCGACGAGGCGCTCCTCCTCCTCCCGCGGGAACTTGATGCAACGCGCAAGATCGCTGACGCATGTGCGGCCCTCCAGCTCCACCTCCCGCCTTCGGGCGGCGATGGCGGAGCGGGTGATGACCCCGGTGGTCGACGGTGGGCTGGCGGCCATGGAGGCCGACGATGGGGTGGCGGCCATGAACACCACCTCCCGCCTTCTTCGGGCTGCGGTGGCAGAGCGGGTGATGGCCACGTTGGCCGGTAGTGGGGTGGCGGCCGCGACGGCCACCTCCCTCTTTTGGGCCGCGGCAGCGGAGCGGGCGATTTCCCTGGCTTTCGATGGTGGTGTGGTGGACACGACGGCAGACGATGGGGTGGCGGCAATGGCGGTCGGCAACAGCAGCCGACGGGCAGCGGCAGCGGAGCGTGTGGTGGGTGTTCCGCGCACACCCAACAGGGACGCCACATGCACTATACTGCCCCGGGGACTACGCCGCCACCGCAGTGTAGCCTCCCAGCTGCAGCTATCCTCTGATGACGGCGGAGTGGCTGAGGGACGATGACGGACCGGTGCCATTGGCGATTATGGGAGAAGCAGACAAGATAAGCTACAAGGAGGGAGGGGAAATGCGACGCAGGACTCGCCAGCCGTGAGGGTTTATATAGCAGGCCGGTAAGCATTGGGATTTTGGGGGATTTTGCCAAGTCGGGCGAGAAGCTTGCGCGGCTATGCGAGGGAACCTGCGCGGTTGCGCAGGAGTGGGCTCACTGATGATTCATTGGTGCCACTTTGAGCCACCATTTGGCCAAAAGAACGCCTGCGCGGTGCTGAAGCTTGCGCTCGAAGCCATCTGCGGCTGCGGGGTGACAAGACGTGCGAGAGGAGGATGAAACGACACGTACACATATGGTTAATAAATAAAAAACATTTGCGATTTAATTACCTACTACCTCCGTCCTGCGTTATAAGTCATGTTTGTATTTTTGTGCTAAATTTTGACTAGAGATTTAACTAATAAAATATGAATGCATGTCACCAAAGATTATATCCTTGGATTCGTATTCGAACATTGTTTCCAATTATATTATTTTTTATAACATGCATTAACATTTTGTTAGTTAAATTTAAGGTCAAAATATGGCATAGAATATAAAGGGGACTAATAAACCAGGACGAAGATAGTAGCACACGGCCGCTCTCTACGCACGTCGCAAACAATTGTTCGACCACCGTGTGATGTGGAACATGACGCAGTTTCACATCATGACGCCGCCTTGCAACTGCCGGTCGAACTTCTCTATGCGTGTGGTTGCTCACGGTGGAGGCGGCCGCGGTGCGCTCTGCTCGCGTCCCGCCGCACGCACTCTGCTCGCGTCCCACCGCACGCACTCTGCTCTCGCATCCCTCCGTGCGCTATGCCAGCGTCCCTCCGCGCGCGCTGCCAGTGTTTGTGGCTGGCGCACGATCATGTATGTTCGTGCTGCCATTATGCATGCGGTTGCGCCAGGCGTGGCGCGACGATGCAGTTACCCACTGCAAAAACTGTCATGCGGACGTGCCGAGAATCCAGGCCGCCCGGCCCCCATTTATTCCCACGGCCATTTACCTTCATCTGTTGCGCCCCACGACACAATAATCAAGCACACCCACGACAACACATACTGAGAGGATATCCAGCGGCTCCAATGTCGCTCCCCGTGGCTCCAATGGCGCTCCCCGTGGCTGATGACAACAACGGACGGTAGTTCACCTCGCCTCATGTAGTGGACCCCCATGTGAGGGGGAAGGACCTCTCGGTCGTGTAAACGAATGAGCCGATCTCGGTGGAGAGCTCCATCCAAACTATGGAGTAGTTGCTTGCCGAGGACAAGTACCATGTGGTCAGCTTCGACCTCGAGTTCACCGGTAGTCATGCCGGGCGTGATCAGAAGGTTGCCGTCGCCCAGTTGTGTGTGTGCCATCACGTCCTCGTCTACCACTATTGCCTGGCCACAAGGCCTTGCGAGTGTTTTGCCAGGTTTATCAAGAGCCACGACTATAGTTTCACTACGGTGGACATCATCAATGATCTAAAAGTGCTCGAGGTTTCGGGCTTGGCCTACCAGAACCTTGTCGACATTCGTCACCACTACAGGGTCTGGGGCATCCCGAAGATCAAGCAGAACTCCTTGGTTAACCTCGCTTTGGCCATCATCGACCCCTACTACAAGAACATGAAGGTTGCGTGCAACAAGGACAAGATCGCGTGGCACAGTGCCTGGGAGCAGAGACTGGATGAAGAACACGTCAAGTACGCGGCCAAGGATGCGTACACAAGCTACGAGATGTACAGGCAGATCGATGGCATGAGGAAGTGCCTTCGCCCTACCCCAGACGAGGGATCGAGCCACGGAGCAGTGGCGATAGCCTCAGAAGAAGTAGATGATTAGATGATTGTTCCTCCTAGTTTATAATGCATGTAATTGTTTATTGAGGTGTGTGTGAATGTTTTGTATAGTCACTTATGTAATTGGATGTTTATTTTTGGTTATATATGTTATTCATCTGAACAAAGAGCAAATCACATCGCACACGGAGTAAACTAGGGAACCCATCGGTGATGATTTCATCAATCACTGACAATTGCATACCAGTAAGGGTTTGCCCACAACAGACACAGGTTATTAGCAGCAATCGTCTGTGTTATTATCAGTCTTCCCACACATTTCTGATTACTGACTTGTTTGCCGCGTATCACACACATCTTGTTAAGTTGAAGCGTTTCTATTGTCTTGGCTCATCGCAAGCAGTTCATCCAAGTAAACTGTATGCCCTATATCGCACACACCTTGATCTGGCTAGTCGTTTCTGTTGTGTTGGCTAATCACAAACAGTTCATCCGAGTGAACTGTATGCCGTATATCGCACACACCTTCATGTGGCTGACCGTTTCTGTTGTTACGATCATCGCAAATAGTTCATTCAAGTGAACCATATGCCACGCATCACACACGTAACTATAGTCTGAATCGTGTTTGATGTCTCCGCCATCACAAACAGTTTGTCTCATTTTTGACAGTTTTCTTACACCACCATTTGCGATTAATGCATCACACACAGTTTCGTCGAAGGGTCTCTGATCGTACTGTCGCGTTGGGACCATCCTGCAGTAGTGGTTGGTGCACCCACTAGATCTCCCATGGCATTAAAAGCATCCAAAGATGGACACATCAAGAAATTCCCATCGGTAATCGTATCAAGGACGAATCTATACCAAGTGGTAATACCCACATAAAAACTGCGAAGAAGAACAATGGTAGATTGCTTACAAATAGATCTATTATGAGCATTGCAAATTCTATACCAAGCATCTTTTAGATTCTCCTCTCCCCTTTGTTTAAAATTAAGAACCTCATTCTTGGGGGTACACGCAATAGAGGAAGAACTAGCCAGAGCAACAAAGTAGTCAAACAAGAGATCTGATGAGAAAAAGGCAAATAAAAAAGAGGAGGCAAATAAAACGGCAAATTTTGTGAAGTGGGGGAGATGAAAACGAGAAGCAAATGGCAAATAATGTAAATTGCAAGGAGATGAGATTTGTGATTAGGAACCTGATAGATGTTGATGATGTCTCCCCGGCAATGGTGCCAGAAATTTGCAAGTTGACGGGAGACTATCTTGACTTGATCCTCCCTGGCAACGGTGCCAGAAATTCCTTTTGATGCGGCTTGAAACTGCGTCGGTATTTCCCCAAAGATGAAGGGATGATGCAGTACCGCTACGGTAGGTATTTCCCTCAGTTATGAAACCAAGGTATCAATCCAGTAGGAGAACCAGGCAACACTATGTAAATGGTACCTGCACACAAAGAACAAATCCTCGCAACCTAATGAGTAAGAGGGGTTGTCAATCCCTCCTCGGTAAAAAGATAGATTGTTTTGTATGTGTTTGGATAAATAGATCTGAATAAAATGCTAAATAAAAGATGCAAATAAAAAGTGCAGAAAAGTATTTTTGGGTTTTTGGAATAATAGATCTGAAAACAAATGCGATGAAAAATAGATCGGAAAGCAATATGATAAAAGATAGACCCTGGGGCCGTAGATTTCACTAGTGGCTTCTCTCGAGAAAATAGCCCATGGTGGGTAAACAAATTACTGTTGGGCAATTGATTGAAGATCAAATAATTATGATGATATCCAAGGCAATGATCAATATATAGGCGTCACGTCCAAGATTAGTAGACCAACTCCTGCCTACATCTACTACTATTACTCCATACATCGACCGCTATCCAGCATGCATCTAGTGTATTAAGTTCACGGAGAAACGAAGTAATGCAATACGAACGATGACATGATGTGGACAAGATCTATTCATGTAGGAATAGACCCCATCTTCTTATCCTTAATAGCAACGATACATGCGTGCCTCGCTGCCCCTTCTGTCACTGGGAGAGGACACCGCATCGAACCCATCACAAAGCACCTCTTCCCATGGCAAGAAAAATCGATCTAGTTGGCCTAACTAAACCAAAGATTCGAAGAAGAAATACGAGGCTATAAATAATCATGCATATAGGAGATCAAATAAAACTCAAATAATATTCATGGATATAGATCTGATCATAAACTCAAAGTTCATCGGATCCCAACAAACACACCGCAAAAAAGGTTTACATCAAATAGATCTCCAAGAGACCATTGTATTGAGAAGCAAAAAGAGAGAAGAAGCGATCTAGCTACTACCTACAGACCCTTAGGTCCATTGTGGACTACTCACGCATCATCGAAGAGGCACCAATGAGGATGATGAACCCCTCCGTGATGGTGTTAGATTGGATCTCGTGGTTCTGGAACTTGTGTCGGCTGAAATTGTGTTTCGTCGACTCCCCTAGGGATTCTGGAATATTTGGGAATTTATAGGGCGAAGAGGTGGTGCAGGAGACCTCCGTGGGCCCCACAACCCACCAGGGCGCGCCCTGGTGTCTTGTGGTCCCCACGGGCCTCCTCCCAAGTGCTTTATTGGCCACCAAGGTGTCTTCTGGTCCAAAAAACTCCAAAAAGTTTCATTGCATTTGGACTCCATTTGGTACTAATATTCTGCATAGTAAAAAACAAGCAAAAAACAACAACTGGCACTGGGCACTATGTCAATAGGTTAGTCCCAAAAAATGATATAAAGTTGCTATAAAATGATTGTAAAACATCCAAGAATGATAATATAACAGCATGGAACAAACAAAAATTATAGATACGTTGGAGACATGTCAGCCCCCCATACACAAGCAATATAATCAAGCAGGACGTAGGGTATTACCTCTTAGAGAGGGCCCGAACCTGGGTAAATATCGTGTCCCACGTCCCTTGTTCCCCATCGATCCAAGATCCACAGTTCAGGACCCCCTACCCGAGACCCGCCGGTTTGACGCCGACACCTGTCGCTCCATGAGCGGTCCGGGCACACAAAACAGATGTTCATTTGAATTTTTAGAGGTGGCACATGCAAATTTATTTGGAACGGCAGGGTAGTACTGCATATAGGTAGATATCCTGGACTCATCTGGAATAACTTTGGTTTAATGGTTTTGATGCACAAGCAGTATTCCCGCTTAGTACAGGCTAAGGCTAGCAATTAGGTTGAGAAGCGACCAACTAGAGAGCAAAAATGGTCATGATCATGCATTATGAATAATTAACATTGATTACTAGCATGATTAGGATATAAACACCATGAACATAAATGTCATGGATGCTATGTTGGTTTTGATTCAACTACATGCGTGAACATGTGCCAAGTCAAGCCACTTGAAACATTCAGAGGAGGATACCATATCATCATACTACATCACAATCATTTTAATGCATGTTGACCCTCAAGATAAATCATTATCCACTCCTAGATACTTAAGCATGGCATGAGCAACTAAAATCTCTAATTGGCATTGCAAGCATGTTTAATCATAATATGCTGAATCATGGATACTGAGTTAAAGATATTTACAAAAACAAGTTGAGTTCATACCCGCTTTTCCTGCCACAATCACTTCATCATATATCATCAGTATTTCCTTTCACTTGCACGACCAAATGATATGAAAACAATAATAGTGCAAGAGTGGCGCGGACTAAGCTGGAATCTGCAACATTCTATTCAGAGGAAAAGACAAAATAATATGGGCTCTTTGTTAGATCAACAATAATGCTTATGAGAGCCACTCAACATTTTCATCTTGGTCTTCTCCTTGGTACGACTCAACAAAAAGAAAAGAATTTCAGAGGAACACACTGAAATATTTTTGGAGTTTTTAGTTTTTCTTGGAAGAAGAAAATTAAAGAAAGTAAAACAAAAATGAGAAAAACTATTTACCGGGAAAGCTCCCAACCAGCAAAAAGAGGAAATAAGAAATCTTTTTGGGTTTTCTTTTAATACTACAACTAATTAAACAAGAAAGAAAAACCGAAAATAAGCAAGAAATATTGTTTGGTTTTCTCAAAGTTTTTCAAGCACACAAGAAGAAAGCAAGAAAATAAAACTAACATGGATAATACAATGGAAAAAAATGGGAACACCGACAACTGGAATGAAGTGTGTGAACATGAATGTAACGTCAGTGGAAATACGTACTCCCCCAAGCTTAGGCTTTTGGCCTAGCTTGGAAATCACCATCCACGACCTGGATAATAGTCAGAGTGATAGCTCATGGAGGCTCTCGGTGCAGCCTTCCCAGCCTAGCGAGCGGCCTCACTCGCGCGCCTCGCTCTCATAAATGTAGTATGTTCCTTTACTCTGATAATCAAAGAGAGCAGGTGCAGGAAAAATAATAGGTACAATGTTTTTTTATCAAACATCAAATTATAGTTATAATTAGTGGCCCTATATTTAATAAACTCATGCCGCTGCATGGCCCCAAAGTCTAGGTACTGGGTAGGTAAGACATGATCATTGGGCCAAGGCAACACACCCAGCTCCTTAGCTATATGGGAGGCATAAATCCCGCCATAAAAGTGACCACTGTCAGCATTGCTTTGCAACCTCTGTGCAACAATTGCTCGAAGATTATAATGTTTTATTCTTATTAGAGCAGTGTGTATGAGGCTCAAGTCTGGGGCATAGAGGGTACTGCAATCTTGTTTGCCCATGATGCATTTGCCATTAAAGAGTGCAAAGTAACGAATTTATGGAAATTATGTACTTTTTATTCTAGCTTGTGTCACTCCTCTATCCTCACCACAACATAGACTAGTTAGAAACATCTCATACTTAGATTTTGGTGGTTCGTCTAGCGAACCCAAATATGGAATTTTGCATGCAACACAGAATTCTTTTAGAGGCAAGGTGAAGGCACTATCATAAAGGCTAAATGAAACTCTAGAATCACGAGAATGATATTTAAATTTCTTGGTGAATGTCTGGGTTAGGTTGAGATGTTGAATGCAGTTATCTGCGATGAAGGGGGCGAGCTCGGTGTTGTGAACTGATATGTCTCCGACGTATCTATAATTTTTGATTGTTTCATGCCAATATTCTACAACTTTCATATACTTTTGGCAAATTTTTATACTATTTTTTGGGACTAACATATTGATCCAATGCCCAGTGCTATGGTTGGGTTTTACCTTAATGATCTTTAGTAGTTGCGGATGCTTGCTAGAGTTCCAATGATAAGTGCGTATGATCCAAGTAGAGAAAGTATGTTAGCTTATGCCTCTCCCTCATATAAAATTGCAATAATGATTACCGGTCTAGTTATCGATTGCCTAGGGACAAATAACTTTCTTGTGACAAAAAGCTCTCTACTAAAACTAACTTAATTGTTTCTTTATCTAAACAGCCCCTAGCTTTTATTTATGTGTTCTTGCAAACCTATCCCTTCACACCTACAAAGTACTTCTAGTTTCATACTTGTTCTAGGTAAAGCGAACGTTAAGCGTGCGTAGAGTTGTATCGGTGGTCGATAGAACTTGAGGGAATATTTGTTCTACCTTTAGCTCCTCGTTGGGTTCGACACTCTTACTTATCGAGACAGGCTACAATTGATCCCCTATACTTGTGGGTTATGAAGACCTTTTTTTGGCGCCGTTGCCGGGGAGCAATAGCGTGGGGTGAATATTCTCGTGTGTGCTTGTTTGCTTTATCACTAAGTAGATTTTATTTGTTGTTCTTAGTTGTTTTATATCTTTAGTTATGGATATGGAACACGAAATACCAAAAAAATTAGGTGTACTTGCTACTCATGGAGATGGGGAACCTTCTTAAACCCTCGATGCTCGTTATGTGGAAAATATTATGCACTACTTTGATAATCCTGAGAAAACCCCATTCAACTTGATAATGGGAGACACGTTGGATCAACGTGAATACTTTAGGGATTATCGCTTGACTCAAAAAGGGAAATTCTTATGGGATCAAATTCATATGTTGCATTGGTATGCTCGGAATTCAAGCTTGAGATATGATTATACTTGTTGCTCTAGGATGAAGGCTCCACACCTTCCCTTTTCATGTAAATTTAGTGATAATGAAACCTTGGCTTCTTATGCTAATGGTATATATGATTACTATGATGTGGAACAAATAGAAGAATTTTTTGCTTTCAAGGGTTCTTATGAAATTGAATCTTTGTTTGAAAAGTGTGAAAATTATGATGATGCTCTTTACAGACCTGAAAATTATGCTATACTTAAATATTGCTATGAGACTTATGAGTATAATGCCGATATTAATGAGTTTATTGAGAAAGTCTCCGCTGTCCAAGAAGAGACTAATATTTTGCAGGAATCTATGGAAGAAGAAATTGATGACACTGTGAGCTCATTGGATGAAAAAGATGAGGAGGAGAGCGAAGAACAAAAGGGGGAAGAATGGATTGATCACCCATGCCCACCTTCTAATGAGAGCAACTCTTCAAACCATACATTGTTTAATTTCCCTTCATGCTTATCGAAGGATGATTGCTATGATAATTGCTATGATCCCTTGGATTCGTTTGAAATATCCCTTTTTGATGAAATTGATGCTTGCTATGCTTGTGGCCATGATGCCAATATGAATGATGCTTATGGAGATGAACTTGCTATAGTTCCTTATGTTAAGAATGAAATTGTTTCTATTGCACCCACACATGATAGTCCTATTATCTTTTTGAATTCTCCCAATTACACTATATCAGAGAAGTTTGCACTTATTAAGGATTATATTGATGGGTTGCCTTTTACCATTACACATGATGATTTTGATAGATATAATATGCATGTGCTTTCTGCTCCTACTTGCAATTATTATGAGAAAGGAACTACATCTCCGCCTCTCTATGTTTCCAATACGAAAAAATTGCAAGAAACTGTTTATATTATGTATCGGCCTTTACTTTGTGAGCATGAATTGTTCTTTTATGACATGCCGATGCATAGAAAGAGAGTTAGACTTCGTTGTTGCATGATATATATTACTTTGTGCTCAATACTAAATTGCAAATCATTGTTAATTAAAATTGGCTTTGATATACCTTGGGATCCGGGTGGATTCATTACTTGAGCACTATATGCCTAGCTTAATGGCTTTAAAGAAAGCGCTGCCAGGGAGACAACCCGGAAGTTTTAGAGAGTAATTTTATTCTGTTGTGTGCTTTTAAAAAGTTTAAAAATAAAAAAATAGAGGGGAACCTAAAACTTTTCAAACAGAAAAGCGAAAGTGAGAAAGACGAGCATTGTTAAAGTGGGAGCTAGCCTTGAACTTTGTTCATGCCCATGGAAACTTTGTGAACCTTGATTACAGAAACTTTTCAACAAAAATAATTATCCCCTTGTACAAATCCATTGTATTATAAAAATAATGGGCCAAGATTTGCCTTTAGGATGATTAGATTGCTTGTTTGGTATGTGCAATGCATAAAACAGAAACTTTGGCTATAGTGCGTGAATTTACATTTTTAATGGAATGTTAAAAGCTTATGAAATTTTTTGCACAGTATTGCTATACAATTTTTTTATTTTTTCCTAAAGTTTCAGAATTTTTAGTGTTACAAAAGTATGGTAAATGTTCCGATTGCTACGACTGTCCTGTTTAAGATAGATTCTGTTTTTGATGCATTGTTTTGCTTGTTTTGATGAAACTACCGATTGTATCGGTGGTATAAGCCATAGAGAAGTTATAATACAGTAGCTACAATGCAAAAATAAAATATGAATTGGTTTGCAACAGTACTTAAAGTGGTAATTTTCTTTATTATACTAACTGATCTCACGAGGGTTTTGTTAAGTTTTGTGTGATTGAAGTTTTCAAGTTTTGGGTGAGATCACGATGGATGAAGGAATAAGGAGTGGCAAGAGCCTAAGCTTGTGGATGCCCGAGGCACCCCAAGGTAATATTAAAGGACTCCCAAGCAAGTAAGCTTGGGGATGCACCAGAAGGCATCCCCTCTTTCTTCTAACGATCATCGGTAATTTTACTTAGAGCTATATTTTTATTCGTCAGATGATATGCGTAAATCTTGGAGTGTCATGTGCTTTTTATTTTTCTTTTAATAATGCACCATGCTGGTATGAGATAGCCCTTGGTTGATTTATAGAATGCTTCATGCACTTCACTTATATCTTTTGAGTATGGCTTTATAGAATGCTTCATGTGCTTCGCTTATATCATTTGAAGTTTGGATTGCCTATTTCTCTACACATAGAAAACCACCATTTGTAGAATGCTTTTTTGCTTCACTTATATTTGTTAGAGCGTGGGCATATCTTTTGTAGAAAGAATTAAACTCTCATGCTTCACTTATATCTATTTAGAGAGTCAACAGGAATTGGTCATTCACATGGTTAGTCATAAAATCCTACATAAAAACTTGTAGATCACTGAATATGATATGTTTGATTCCTTGCAATAGTTTTGCGATATAAGGATGGTGATATTAGAGTCATGATAGTGAGTAATTTTGGATTGGTAGAAATACTTGTGTTAAGTTTTGTGATTCCTGAATCATGCATGTATGGTGAACCGTTATGTGATGAAGTCGAAGCATGATTTATTTTTGATTGTCTTCCTTATGAGTGGTGGTCGGGGACGAGCGATGGTCTTTTCCTACCAATCTATGCCCCTAGGAGCATGCATATTAGTACTTTGCTTCGATGGCTAATAAACTTTTGCAATAAGTATGTGATTTCTTTATGACTAATGTTGAGTCCATGGATTATATGCACTCTTACCTTTCCACAATTTGCTAGCCTCTTCGGTACTATGCATTGCCCTTTCTCACCTCGAGAGTCGGCGCAAACTTGGCCGGTGCATCCCAACCCCGTGATATGATATGCTCTATCACACATAAGCCTCCTTATATCTTCCTCAAAATAGCCACCATACCTACCTATCATGGCATTTCCATAGCCATTCCAAGATATATTGCCATGCAACTTCCATCATCATCATATACATGACTTGAGCATTCATTGTCATATTGCTTTGCATGATGGTAAGATAGCTAGCATTATATTTTCATGGCTTGTCCATTTTTTGATATCTTTGCTATGCTAGATCATTGCACATCCTGGTACACTGCCAGAGGCATTCATATAGAGTCATACTTTGTTCTAGATATCGAGTTGTAATATTGAGTTGTAAGTAAATAAAATTGTGATGGTCTTCATTATTAGAGCATTGTCCCAGTGAGGAAAGGATGATGGAGACTATGATTCCCCCACAAGTCGGGATGAGACTCCAAACGAAAAAAATATAAAAATAATAATAATAAGAGGCTAAAAAAAGAGAGAGCCCAAAAAAATGAGAGAAAAATAGAGAAGGGGCAATGCTACTATCCTTTTACCACACTTGTGCTTCAGAGTATCACCATGTTCTTCATATAGAGAGTCACTTGAGTTATCACTTTCATATACTAGTGGGAATTTTCATTATAGAACTTGGCTTGTATATTCCGATGATGGGCTTCCTCAAATACCCGAGGTCTTCATGAGCAAGCAACTTGGATGCACACCCACTTAGTTTTCAGTTTGAGCTTTCATACACTTATAGCTCTAGTGCATCCGTTGCATGGCAATCCCTACTCCTCGCATTGACATCAATTGGTGGGCATCTCCATAACCCATTGATTAGCCGCGTCGATGTGAGACTTTCTCCTTCTTTTTTCTTCTCCACACAACCTCCACCATCATATTCTATTCCACCTATAGTGCTATATCCATGGCTCATGCTCATGTATTGCATGAAAGTTGAAAAGTGTTGAGAACATTAAAAGTATGAAACAATTGCTTGGCTTGTCATCGGGGTTGTGCATGATGAAATACTTTGTGTGATGAAGATGGAGCATAGCCAGACTATATGATTTTGTAGGGATAACTTTCTTTGGCCATGTTATTTTGAGAAGACATGATTGCTTTATTAGTATGTTTGAAGTATTATTGTCTTAATGTCAAATGATAGACTATTTCTTTGAATCACTCGTATCTTAAATATTCATGCCATGATTAGATTATATGATCAAGATTATGCTAGGTAGCATTCCACATCAAAAATTATCTTTTTTATCATTTACCTACTCGAGGACGAGTAGGAATTAAGCTTGGGGATGCTGATATGTCTCCGTCGTATCTATAATTTTTGATTGTTGCATGCCAATATTCTACAACTTTCATATACTTTTGGGAACTTTTATACTATTTTTTGGGACTAACATATTGATCCAGTGCCCAGTGCCAGTTCCTGTTTGTTGCATGTTTTTTGTTTCACAGAATATCCATACGAAACGAAGTCCAAACGCGATAAAAACTTACGGCGATTTTTTTGGAATATATGTGATTTTTGGGAATTGGAATCAACGCGAGATGATGCCCGAGGGGCCCACAAGCCCTAGAGGCGCGCCCCCTCCCCAGGGCGCGGCCAGGAGGCTTGTGGCCACCCATAAGGCGGTTGGTGCCCTTCTTTCGCCGGAAGAATGCTAATATCCAGATAAAAATCGTGTTAAAATTTCAGCCCAATCAGAGTTACGGATCTCCGGGAATTTAAGAAACAGTGACAGGCCAGAATCTGAGAACGCAGAAACAGAAGGAAACAGAGAGAGAGATCCAATCTCGGAGGGGCTCTCGCCCCTCCGCCGCCATGGAGGCCAAGGACCATAGGGGAAACCCTCCTCCAATCTAGGGGGGAGGCCAAGGAAGAAGAAGAAGGAGGGGGGGCTCTCTCCCCCTCTCTCCCGGTGGCGCCAGAACGCCGCTAGGGCCATCATCGTGACGGCAATCTACACCAACAACTTCGCTGCCGTCATCACCAACTCTCTCCCCCTCTATGCAGCAGTGTAACACCTCTTTTACCAGCTGTAATCTCTACTTAAACATGGTGCTCAATGCTATAGATTATTTCCCAATGATGTATGGCTATCCTATGATGTTTGAGTAGATCTGTTTTTTCCTACGGGTTAATTGATGATCGTGATTGGTTTGAGTTGTATGTTTTATTATTGGTGTTTTCCTATGGTGCTCTCCGTGTCGCCCAAGCGTGAAGGATCCCCGCTGTAGGGTTTGCAATATGTTCATGATTGGCTTATGGTGGGTGGCGTGAGTGACAGAAGCATAGACCCGAGTAAGTAGGTTGATTGCGTATTGGAGTAAAGAGGACTTGATACTTTAATGCTATGGTTGGGTTTTACCTTAATGATCTTTAGTAGTTGCGGATGCTTGCTAGAGTTCCAATCATAACTGCATATGATCCAAGTAGAGAAAGTATATTAGCTTATGCCTCACCCTCATATAAAATTGCAATAATGATTACTGGTCTAGTTATCGATTGCCTAGGGACAAATAACTTTCTTGTGACAAAAAGCTCTCTACTAAAACTAACTTAATTGTTTCCTTATCTAAATAGCCCCTAACTATTATTTACGTGTTCTTGCAAACCTATCCCTTCACACCTAAAAAGTACTTCTAGTTTCATACTTGTTCTAGGTAAAGCAAAGGTTAAGCGTGCGTAGAGTTGTATCGGTGCCCTACAAAAAAAAGACACATCCATGACATTTTGGGCCGAACAATTTTTTTTTCTGTCATGCTTACGACACTTCTATGACGATAATTGTGACAAAACCCGGTATCATCATAGATGTGGCGGGCTCCTACTTCTATGACAAAAAATCATGACAGAAAATGGGCTTTCCGTCCTGGGCGGGCCGGAGACGCACCTGCATGACATTCTTTGGGCCGTCCATGACAGAAAAAATCATGGTAGAAGCGAGGGCGAGGAAAATTTTGGGGAGTTCCCGGTTACGGTAGGTGGTCGGGGCCGAGCGATGCACGAGAGGTTTGCGTGTTTTCTCTCGTATACGTACGCGCGTGTGTTTGAGGCGTTGGGCTCTAACTGAACCCAAGCGAGGTGTTCGCTTACTGAACCCGAGCGATTGCACTCGCTACGTTACTGAACCCGAGCGATCGATCAATCCCTGGCTGTTAACTGAACCCGATCGAGGGATTCCTTCGCTACTGCTGCTAACTGAAGCCGATCGAACCTGCTGCCTCTTGATGAACAGTGAACGTGAGGGTTGGTTGAACGAGTCGAGACGTACATGGTTGGGGTTGGATGAACAGTTCCTGGTGAGGGTTGGATGAACAGGACCCCGTGGTAGTAGTAGTAGTAGGCCGTTTCCGCTGGATGAACAGGACCCCGAGAGGAGGCCACCACAGCCGAGCTGGTTGGGCCGGGGGTGGATGATCAAGACCCCGTGGAGGGCTGGTTGAACAGTAGCCGGTGGAGGGCTGGATGAACAGTAGCCCGTGGATGAACAGTAGCTGGTGGAGGCAGGAGGAAGACGCGATGGATGAACAGTGCAGGTGGAGGCTGAAGGAAGTCGATGGTGGGTGAACAGTAGCCTGTGGAGTCCTGTTTTGCGGTATGCCACACCCCTCCGATGAACAGGATCCTTGTTTCGACAGTAGAGCTCCAACACAAGTCCGTTTCCTCCGTTTTGCGGTACGCCACACCCTTCCCGATGAACAGGACCCCCGTTTCGACCATAGCACTCCAACACAAGTCCGTTTCCTTCATTTTGCGGTACGCCACACCCCTCCCGATGAACAGGACCCCCGTTTCGACCGTAGCCGATCGAACAGAAGGCCGTTTCCTCCGTATTGCGGTACGCTAGACCCCGTTTTGGCTGTTCCGTCCAAGCCGGTTGGCTCCCGTTGAACAGGACGCATTCTGACCCAGTCTGTTGCCTCCCGATGAATAGGACGCTGTTTCTCCGTTCCGACCCAGCCGGTTGGCTGCCCGATGAATAGGATGTTGTTGCTGCCGTACGTTGCCTCTCCATGTACACGAGCCCTGCCCGTACGTATGCGCGAGTAGGCGTTCGAGACCCCGCCCGTATGTACGTATGTGGCTGTATTTTTTGGCATGTGGTTGTACATACATGTACACGGTTTAGAAGGGACTGCCTGAACTGCTACGTCGGGGGCTCTACTACTACACGTGCCGCTGCTTGCTTGGCCATGATTCATCGTTGCAGAGAGACCGATCGACCAGTATTTACGTACATGTTCGCGACAACGCTACGTATGCTTCGACCAGGTGGGTCCCAGCTGTCAGGGAGGATAAGGACGCACTTCCTTGCGTGCGAAGTTATTGATGGTGGGTCCGAGCTGTCAGGGGGAGGATTCATTTTTTTCGCGCCTAATATGGAGGCACTTTCCTTGCGTCCGAAGATATAGCTGGTGGGTCCCAGCTGTTAGGGGGGAATTTTTTTTTTCGCAAAATACAGCTAAGCCAAAATACAGAGGCCTTTCCGGTAGGTCCCTGCTGTCAGGTGGAGGAATCATTATTTTGCACATAATAAGGAGGCACTTCCTTGCTACGGCCGTGGACCCAGCTGTCAGCCTCTCCACGTACAGTCCTCTTCCTATGTAAGTCGTTTCTTGACCACGTTGACCACGCCGCGCCGAGAGCACCAAGGCGGTGGACGACGGCGAGGCCTAGGAAGGGAATGACCCGGAGCCAGGGAAGACTCGGCAGTTGTTTCCCATGCGGAGGGGCGTATGAGGGTTTACTGGTTGGGCTGCAGTGTGAGGCTGCCGTCGCTGAAGAATAACAGCAGGTCTAGGTGAGTACAGGGATGGCCAGGCCAGCGATGGGAGTAGGGTGGGGCGGTGAGGCCTGCGCGGCAGCAGAGCCAGCCACGGGAGGCAGGAGCAGGCGGCACAACCGACGCTGGTTTGGGAGGCTGGAGCAAGAAGACCAGAGGTTGAAGAAGCACTACGGCTGTTGGATGGACATCGTATGCTCACTAGAGCTAGAATCGTTCATATTGACGAAGTTGACAAAGCCCTCCGTCCGCGTCAACTTAGTAGGCCCACAAGTCAGCCTCCAACTATGGTGGGTCCCAGATAACAGGGGGCGTATTCATTTTTTTGTGCGTAATAAGGAGGCACTTCCTTGCATGCGAAGATATAGCTGGTGGGTCCGAGCTGTCAGCGGGAGGAACATTTTTTTGGCGAAATACAGAGGCCCTTCCGGTGGGTCCCTGCTGTCAGGTGGAGGAATCATTATTTTGCGCGTAATAAGGAGGCACTTCCTTGCGTGCGGCCGTGGACCCAGCTGTCAGCCTCTCCATGTACAGTCCTCTTCCGATGGATGTCATTCGTTGACCACGTTGACCACGCCGCACCGAGATCACCAGGGCGGTGGACGACGGCGAAGCCTAGGAAGGGAACGACCCAGAGCCGGGGAAGACTCGGCAATGCTTGCCCACGCGGTGGGGAGTACGAGGGTTTACTGGTTCAGCTGCCGTCGCCGGAAAATAATAGGAGGTGTGGGTGAGTAGAGGAATGGCCTGGCTAGCGATGGAGTAGGGTGGGGCGGTGCGGCCTGCGCGGCAGCATAGCCGGTCACGGGAGGAGGGAGTAGGCAGTCCCGCCGGTGCTAGTTTGAGCGGCTGGAGCAAGAAGAGCAGAGATTGAAGAAGCACGGCGGCCGTTGGATGGACATCCAACAGTCACTGCTCTCGTGTGTTGACTAAGTTGACACGGCCTTGCGTGCGCGTCAACCTTTTTTTTAGGAAAGCGTACGCGTCAACCTATAGTAGAAGCACAAGTCAGCCTCAAATCTGTGGAAAAAACATACATCCCATCTGCCATTATTTCTATTATTTTATAGCCCATTTGCTAATTCTTAAGGATTTTTTTGGAGCCCATATTCTTTTTGTTAGCATTACAGCCCATATTGTGGCCACGGTTAAAATTTTCTACGAAATTTTGCATATTTCGGTGCGGTCCGAGCTGTTTTTAACCCCGAAATTTTGAGTCACGTTCAAACTAATTTAAAAATAATAAATTTATATTAATTTAAAATCCAACATAATTTTCCCCGTAAAAAACAATTAAATTCGAAATGTCGAAATCTTTAAAAAATGATATTTGAAACTAATTGCCGGTTTGCTGTGTTTATAAATTTACATCCCATTTCTTACTACTTCATTTTCTGGGCAAGCGAATACATTGCTCTCGTCTTGAAAGATTTGCAGCCCAGCAGGGCTGAGAAAGCAAGTAGGCCTCCGTTGGGTATTTCTTTAAAAAAAGTAGAACTGGGCTAGCCATTTTCAGCAAGAAAAAACACAACTGGGCTCATGATGTGATAAACATAAAATAAAACCCTGGCTAGACGGGCCACAGCCCCTGCATAGCCCCATTGTTACCCTGATCCATCTCTAAAACTAGTAAATAACAACTGCTTGTTCCTAAAAAAGTAAATAACAACTGCGCGACCTGCTGGGTCCCTTGTGTCAGCCGCTCATTGTGTAATTCTCTCGTTTATTGACTACGTTGACAATGGCGTGGGACCCAGATGTCCAACCATTAGGAGGAACCATTTTTTTGGGCTTGTAATAACGAGGCACTTTCTTGCATACTGCCATGGCCCTGCTGGGTCCCTACTGTCATCCTCACCACGTACAGTCATCTCCTTATTCCTCTCGGTTGTTGACCACGTTGACAACGCCAGACGACGGCGCACCATGCACGGCGAGCGAACCAAGGCGGAGGACGGAGGCGAGGCCTCGGATGGAACGAACAGGAGTCGTCGAAGATGCGCCAGTCTAGTCGCAGGCGGAGGGGAGTACGAGGGTTGACTGGTTCGGGTGCGGGTGCGTGTTGGGGCTGACATCGCCGGAGAATAACAGGACATGTGGGGGAAGAGAGGGATGGACTGGCCAACATTTGAGGGTACGGTAGGGCGGCGAAGGCACAACCAGCCGTGGGAGGCGGGAGCAGGCGGAACCGACAGGGTTGTTTGGTTTGGGCGGCTGGAGGAAGAAGACAAGAGATAGAAGATACATGACAGATGTTTGATGTCAGTCCCACGGCTAGTAGGCAGAATCGTTTGTTGACTAGTAAGTCGACACCACCTTGGATAGGCTTTTTCCTCGTGGGTCCCAAATGTCAGAATCCAAATCTGTCACGGCCATGCTGCCTTTCTTATAAAAATTTACAGCCCATTTGGTGTGCTGGTTCAACATAGGTTTCTGGGTGCTGGTGGGGGCTAATCACTTGGGTTCTGTAATGCACAGTGAGCTCAAGTAGCCGGCAAGAGTGATGTTATTTCCTTTGGTTGGGATTTGTTACAATATTTCTATATTAATTAAACAAATGGCAGGCCATTTGCCTTGTTTCAAACAAAATATGACAGGCACAGCCGAGTTGAAACCCAGATTACAAACTGTACAAAAGAACGAGGGTTAATTGTTCATCAGGTTTAGACAAAACCCAGATTGAACATGCATGGGAATAACATCTAACCCAACCACTGTTTTTGGCAGTCACAAACAAATGGGTCGGTCTGATCCATAAAATCAACACCCTATGCCAAAAAGTTTACTGGCATATGACGACAAGTTGTTGTAAATAGAAGCCGAGCACGTTCAGAAGCCCATTTGTCGACATGAAACTTGTTTTTTTGCTGTTCAGCATATCCATCCGTGAGAAATTTCTTGTTGAAAACCTTAAGCCTCATGGACAATAGTAACCTCGCATTCAACAGGAAGAATGTGACGAAGTTTCTGTTTGCCTGATTGGATGCATAACCTTCCATCGTTATTGTCCTCAAACGAATGTCATGAGAACTGAGATCCCGGTGCTTATTAAGCCACCGATTGGTTATATGTTTTTCTCCATGTGTTGCTACCTACGTAGACATGAAGATTGAAAATAGGTTAGGTCTAAAAAAAGAGTATGTCGATAGAGCAACAACCGAAAGGTAATTCTAGTACAATATATATGGGCTTTCAATGTGCATGAAATAATCACCTGTATATACAAATTTTCCAGACATGGAAAGCATCGCAGCAAGCCAATAATTTTGTTCAGATCAATACTAAACATTCCGATATATAAGATCTTGATAGAATCCAACACCATTGATAGGCTATCGATGGACGAACTCTTCATTGAGTATATAACATAATATTAGTATCCAAAGTGTACTCCAAGATGATATAAAACTTATGCGCACAAATGAAAAATGCAGCTTGTGATTACAAAAGTGTAGATGATAATATACAGTACCTGAATAAGTGTGGAGCCAAACACCATGTTGTGATGTACAAACGGATCACGAATTACACCCAAGGCCTCAAGTTTAGGCGCAGAGACGACAGCTATTTGCGAAGTTTTATAACAATAATCAAGATGAAACCTTTCAAGTGAAGGGGCATCTTCGATGATGAGCTGCTGTCCTTCAAAATAAATTCCAATGCTTTTAAGGTGAGGCGACTTTATTTGGAGACAATGGATACGGATTTCTGATCCGAAAACAAGCATCAAGCGCTCCAGGGCAGGGCAACTGGATTGGATGATGCTGTGTAGTGAGGCCTCCGACAGATAAACCACCACAAGCGAAAGTCTTTTTAGCACTGGGAGTCGAATCATTAGTACCAGATTGTCTGGTAGATGGCATCGGGCTATGGTGAGGGTGTGGAGAGAGGAGGAAAACCACGAGATGGACAACGGTGGTGTGGGCACAAATACATGGAGTTGGGATCGCGGCATATATTTTTTGTAGTAATGGTAGAACTCAAGCTGCTGGAGTTTTTCGAATTCATTGGATGTCAGCCAGGCGTCCACCGTGCGTGTTATGGACAGCAGGTAGCGTGTCGGGATGCAGAGGTGTTGAACGAGGCCCTGGTGGGAGGATACGATGGCTCTGAGGAGATCAAATTCAGGAAGGACATTTATCTGACGACAGTCGAGATTAAGAGGCGCGGTGTGCCAGAGAGTGCGCCATCGAGATGCGAGGACTTGTGTGCGGCAGTCATCTTTGGTGGGGAGAAGGGAGATGATCTCCCCAAGGATGTCGTCCGGGAGATCACTGATGCGGTCCACCGGAGATTCTACGGGTTCCTCAGATCCGGGGGGGGGGGGGGGGCTCGCCGCTTCTCCCCGCGCTGCCTGGTGCGGGATCTACAACCGGCGTCACCTCTGGCGGGAGCCTCATCTTCTTGGCGCTGGGGCCAGCCGACTCCATTTTCCTTGTGGGCGTCGCGCCGAGCTCACGGGTTTGAGCAGAGTAGCGAGAGACGAGCCTAGTGGCAGTGCGAGTGGGGAAGAAGGATGGCTGGGGTTTTCTGTAGGAGCGAGGAAGAAGAGGAGCAGGCGTTTTCTGTACGAGTGAGGAAGAAGGTGAGCGGGGGTTTTCTGTACAAGTGAGGAAGATGGGGAGCGAGGGGAATTGGGTGGCGACGGAAGCGGGAGAGTCCAGCGAGCTGCAGTATAAGTGGAAGCGAGGAGGAAGGAGGGTTTTTCTGGGATCGCCCCCTCTTCAAGAAATATGGGCTTTTACTCGTAAAAACAAAAACAAATGGGCTTTAAGATGGATAGGCTTTTGTATCGGCCCAGTCGGTTGCCTGTGTTTCATACTGGAGGGACTTAACACTAGAGGCAGCCCATTAGAGACACTCTCTAGCTCCCCAGCTTATTTCCCATTCGAAAGAAAAAAAGAGACGCCTCTAGCTTAATTATGGCTCCTCATCGATAACATTTTTCAACTTGAAAAAAAGTTATAGCTCCTTTTTGGGCCGGCTTGGCATCCACCAAATTAGAGGATGGTGTACTGCATGCAGACACTCACACTGGTCATAGCGTGGCAAAATGAGGGGTCAAATAACATGCCCACAATATACATAGATTGTAAAGGTTGACACGTTAACATTCACACTAAACTAAGCTTCACAAGATACTGTATGCATACTAGCTAACATTCACAAGCACTTAAGTTCAGCATGTTTACGCATCTAAATGATTCACCAGACTATAACCAAGACAAAGCTGTGAGAAGGTGTAGAAATACAGAAAAAATGATAGATGCTTCTCTGAGCAAAGGGCCTCCGTACGCACGCATTAATTTCCTGGGCATGCTTCTTTCTGCTCAATGTTGCGTGCACTTTGAGCATGTTGGCAACTCCACAGCTAGCTTGATGGCTCATCTTGCAATTTACGCTGACACATCGCAGCAAACAGAGGAGGCAATAGAGATCACTCAACATCAGACCATTTTGTGCAATTCCACTGAAATCATCTTCATTGTCCTGAATGTGAAAAGATAGGAAAGCGATGTACTTAAACGGTGTCGGAAAACAGTAGCAGATATCAATAGCTTGGCATGACAAAACACGATCATCTGGACGAAGGGGATACTGACCTGCGTGAGGAAGATTTTATAGGTGGTTAGTTGATTTCCACCTTGGGATCTCCTATGATGGCACGGAGGAAATTCTATGCAATCGATGAGCGCAATTCCTTCCGTGTGGCTGTAGAAAATTTGTCCGACTAACCACAATATCTTTTTTGTGCAGTTCCACTAAAATAATGCACCGCTGTTTGCATGACCCCTACTCGCCGGCCAGGCCATCAATGACTCGGTCTCTTTTATCTTGCGTTGACGGAGCGGCTGCAGTGCTGGTTTGCTCCTCCACACATGACAGGCTCATTCCACACTGCAAACAACAAGTCAATGTACGAATAAGCTTATTTCATCTTGCGTTGGTCATTCTACCTAGTTAAGAATGTAGGAATACCTGGAGCACCGTGAGGTCAGCTGACAGCAGGTTCCACTAAAATTGAGGTTTGTGCTTCCGTTTGCACAAATAGACACCATATGGAGATAGACAACCCTGTTTGCACAAATATGTAACATGGTTATTTAAGCAGTGTCATTTTTTTGCAGCGGCATATGATTAACAGCAGCATCTCATATGTTATCAATGGCATTATAGTGACAGTATGAAAAAGTGCCATTAACTAAGAAGTGTCATCACATCAAATCAACATTGGCACTAGATTAACGGGGGCTTACATTAACATGCATAACAATTGCATTATGACTATGTGATGACAGATTGGGAGTAGCACTTGATCAGTACGTATGTGCACGGTTAACAGGAACGATAGTTCTAACAAAGGGTGATACGGAAAGGAGAAACACATCGTCGTGTCAACCATTGTGCAATTAAATTTTGTGCAGTTCAACGGAGATGCAGCTATGTTACCGGTGTCAGAGTTTAGTGTAACTGCCCAAAACACTCTTTATGAGAAATAAAGCAAGACAGAAGCATTTCATAAAACGGTGGTGGCATTGATTCATTTTATCAATGGCAATAGATTGACAGCAGCATTACTTAACAACGACATCACATTAACAGTGGCATTGTTTCATTTTACCTGTGATGTTAGATTAACAGCAGCAGTAAGGGCATAGGGACAGGGGATGCACAATCACGTTTTACATCCACCGAGGCATAAAGTGGTGAGGCAGAGGTGTTGCCGGGTGTGGCAAACATGCAAAGCATGTCTGGATTTGTGCATTTTTTGTTCTCGTCAGTGACCTTTCCTATGTGACCACAAGAAATCTAGACGTGCTCATTCTAGGTTGCATTATCGACCCAACACCCCCCACTTTCTATCCTTTTTCGACCAAGAGACCGGTCAGGCCAGCATCTTTATTTCCCTTTCCAACCAAGAGATCGATTCGTTAGCCAGTATCTGCAGTACCTTTTTTCCTCTAATAGTAAAAATTTAGGTGGTGTCCGAGTGTTTGACAAGCCGACGGAGCTAGCTACATGGAGAGCTTTGTAATACTAGAAGAATATCCACATGCTGGATGCAGCGACATGTGAGCAATCCTAACTTGATGAAAAAAGGGATGCAACGACATGGGGAGCTGGGCAATTAGAACAAGGCCGGTTCTAAAAAAAGTTATACCTCCGGTCGACGGGATGTGGCGAGGCAGGCGGTGGGATCAGCCAACTCTACGGTGGGGAGCAATGGTGAGGAGGACCTCCCACGCCGGCGCCAGGTCAGAGAAGATGGTGCACGTCGGCTTCCTCCCTCGCCACCGGCGACCACCAGCGGAAGGTATCCGGCCGGATCTGTGTCAACTGGAGAGAAGAGAGAGAGAGACAAAGAGAGTGGACACCATGGTCTTGTTTAGATCTGGAGAGGGTGAGAGAGTGAGAAGAAGAGAACAACCCTAGCAAGCAAGTCCCGAAGTGGACTAGTGGAGTAGTAATTGTTTTTCCCTCCGTAGCGATCATTTTAAATTGAATACGCACGCAGCCATATTTTTTTTCATTTAACGTACCAATAAAAAGAAACTCGATCAATAACCACGCTACCGCGTTCAGGTCGCACTTGGTATGGCTGACATTTGGTCCCAGGCCCCACATTAAGTGGACGACTAGATGTCTCAAATTGTCATGTTACCTGCCTTTTCGTGTGCAAATGCGCTCCACCGTGAGTGTACCTGGGCGTGTGCGTGAGGGGAGAGTGAAGTCTGATTTACTCCCTCCGTCCCAAAATAAGTGTCTCAAGCTTAGTACAACTTTGTATTAGAGTTAATATAAAGTTGAGACACTTATTTTGGGACGGAGGGAGTATAAACCTTGAGGTTGTAGAGCTGGTCAGAAACAAACCCTCACCTTTAAATCCTTGAAGTTCGTACCCTATCCTCTGTAATCCCGGTCATTTTTAACCTTAAGGGCATGTGCGGTTCAAGGGGTTTTAACGGGGATTAACAGGGATTGTGGGGGATTAAATCATGTACAAGCCAAATTCCCCTCCATTCCTCTCCAAACCCCATGGGAGGAGGTTGAACCGAACAAGGCCTAAGACTAACCACAGTGGGAGTAAATTAATTCCATACGGTACCATAATATGATACTCAACCCTCTCTTTCTTCATTTAATTCTACGCCACCTCATCAAATTTTCCTAGTTGGCATGCATGATACTACTTATGATACTCCCATTACAAACAGCCTGGTAGAATTAATATACCTAATCTAAATGGTCGCCGCCCGATCTCTTTGTCCTCCTCCAGCATCCGGATGAAGAAGAATCATGCAAGACACCGGCTATTTTCGCCGGCGTCGCCTCGGTGGTGGCCTTCATGGGATACAATCGGCGGCGGCCTCCCGTGTTCTACTTCTCCTCGATGATGGCGGCGGGCGGGGACGTGCTGGCCGTCACCTCATCGACATCCGCATAGCCACGTCACCTCGTCGACATCCGCGGCGGCTTCTTTCTCTGCCTGCATGGCGCGGCTACGCGCGCGTCGATGGCAGATGGTGCAGTCGCAGGCACTAGAGGCGCTGTATGATGTGGCGGCGTCGAGGGCAGGGACGATGCCCGTGCCGCCGTGCTCCCCAACAAGCCGGCGTGGAGCAAGTCGGCACTCTTCCTCGAGCTGAATTGGAGCGGCCAGCTGCGGAACCACGCACTGGCTTAGTGCGGCAACTGCCTCCGACGGGCTAGGCGAGGTAGGTGGAGCAGCGAGATGCCTCGCTCGTAACTGCTGGGCTCGGTGGGCCACCCAGATGGCTTTTATGCCGGAGAACTGCTCTTCCTGCTCATCGGATGCCGCCGAAAGAGTGGAGAAAATGGTGGAAGGAGGAGCTTGGCCGGCGTCCTGCTCCTGAATGGACATGTGTGGCCGGAGTGGGTTTCTCGCATTCCAAGTGGATTTAAATGTAGGTTTTTGAATGCGGTGAGGAGGCGGGTACAACTGGGAGTGCAGTGGGCGGCGCCCTCGGCCGGTGCGCCGGTTCAAATGGCGGACGCAGTGAGAGGTCGCGTCCGCCCTGACCCCCTTGACCGTGGACCTTGACGGTGTACGTCACCTTGTGTCCAGATCTGAGATATCACGTGTACCAGATGAATGACTCCAAGTTCGACCACCGTGATGCTAGGTGCAAGCCGAGGAACACTGTTGGAGAGACCCCCCTCATAATTTTCCTACATTGGTCGTATGATTCATAGGATAGAATGCTATAGGATTTTTTTTCCTATGAAATCATGTGTTAATTGGCAATCTAGCATCCACTCCAACTTTTTTTTCACTTCCTTTGTTTTTCCTGTGTCAAACACTCTGGTTTTTTTAGGGGAACACTGTGTTAATGCTATGGGATTCAAGTGGACATGCCACTCCAATCCTTTATTTTTTTTTCCTATTCATGCATTTTAAGTTCCTACGAAGAGAGTACTTGCTCTAAATGATGTGCCGCTGCAAGAGCCGCCTATATTAATTAACCATGCTCTAAAAAGGTGGGCCAGCTTTGGCTATAGCATACTGTACTAGGTTAGTAGGTGACCTTGCGCTTGGCTCTTCGCCTCTTCCGGAAGTCGAACAATAATGATGGTACTACAGTAGTACTTCTGGCAATCTGACACCAAATGAACTGCTGCACGTCCACCGCTTTTAAGCAAAAGTTTCTCCTCGTGCTGTGAGCCACCATGCACGTGTTGGCGAGGGAGAAGGCATACTAGTAGTAAGCAAGCTTCTCATCGTTCTGTGAGTTGACGAGACACATCAAAGTTATTTACTAGTACTCCCTCCAAAAAGGGTAGACCTTGTCCATGGCTACCATCCCTTGCTCCGTCATTGAGTATGTGCGCTATTCATGTGCCATCGAGGAGAAAAAATATTGCGTAGTTGGTGCCATCGAAGTGCACGACTCACTTACGCACTGCTTATCTCCATTTTCTTGCATGACACATGCACCTTGATGCTAGATGTCCCGGGTGTTGGCAAAAGGATGAACAAAGCTCACGTAAAAAAAATAGTGAAAGAACATAGATTCTCGACGATCGAGAAGGAGCAAGGAACCTCGCGGTGGACCGTCTGCACTCATAATATTTTATATTATTCAGCGATATAAAATCAACCAAATATCTCCACATTCCTATACCATTCTATAGTGTGAGAATAACTTTGAATGTTACCTCCGTGGGACACCTAGTTATAGTATATCCAACAGCCTGTATCGCTTCTTGCTCCTCGTCCTTATAGCCTACCGACTGTACCTTATATACACTTGCTCTTTGAGCAAAGGCCTCCCTAAGCACGCATTAATTTCCTGGGCATGCTTCTTTCTACTCAATGTTGCGTGCACTTTGAGCATGTTGGCAACTCCACTGCTAGCTTGCTGGCTCATCTTGCAATTGACGCTGACACATTGCAGCACTCCTACAAGGCCCAGAGGTTAATTTGAGAACAAGTACCTCGAGGTTAATTTGACAGACATGCCTTATAGGTTGACAGAAGTCGTATCACTTTTTTTGGAAAGATGTCGTGAAGTAACACGATAGACCTAATTCTTTCAAGCCAATTAACATGTGTTCAAATTTTTTTATCAAAAAGTAACGCGTAGACCTTTGATTAACATGTGTTCAAAAAACAAGTACTCCTGCAAGACCCAGAGGTTAATTTGAGAACAAATACCTCGAGGTTAATTTGACAGACATGCCTTATAGGTTGACAAAAGTGATATCACTTTTTTTGGAAAGATGTCGTGAAGTGACACGATAGACCTTCTTCCAAGCCAATTAACATGTGTTCAAAAAACAAAAATTATCAAAAGTAACGCGATAGACCTTCGATTAACATGTGTTCAAAAAACAAAAAATGTCAAAAATTACAAAACAAAGACCTCGCGATAGACCTTCGATTAACATGTGTTCAAAAAACAAGTACTCCTGCAAGACCCAGAGGTTAATTTGAGAACAAGTCCCTTGAGGTTAATTTGACAGACATGCCTTATAGGTTGACAAAAGTCATATCACTTTTTTTGGAAAGATGTCGTGAAGTAACACGATAGACCTTCTTTCAAGCCAATTAACATGTGTTCAAAAAACAAAAATTATCAAAAAGTAACGCGATAGACCTTCGATTAACATGTGTTCAGAAAACCAAAAATGTCAAAAATTACAAAACAAAGACCTCAAGGTTCAACTAATAGGACGGATCACTATATACATTTAAGCCAATTAAATGTCTATAGTAACCCATCCCATTAGTTTTAACATTGAGTCCACTTCCCATTCGGTCACCCATCTGATGACTACTCCAGCCTCAGCACAATTAACTTGAGAGTTCTATTGGATGAGCAATCGGAAGGGAAGCTGGTCCTTGCTGATATAGGAAGGCTCTTCGCATCCTTTATTGTGTACTTGGATGACCGCGTGTTGCCGCCCAATGGCCAATGCCACGTCCCCCGCGAATGTAGAAGCTTCCCTCCCTTGTCTAGCTGGTTCGCGCATTTCCCCCTATTTTTTGCCGCCTGCCCACCTATAGAACCGCCTCGCGCCGGCCAATTCCTCTCCATACACCTAGGAAGGCGGTTGAACCAAACAAGTCTAACTTGTTTCTAGTGGGTACATTGACGTGACATCGATAGGGTGTGATAGCTGACTCTGGCAAAATAATTGACTACCACGTTGGCATACATGAGCATGGGGCCCACTTGTCAGCGTGCTGGATGGAGGAAGGAACGCAAGACAAAATGGAGCACAGAAGGATGCGAATCGATTGGCTCACGTGTGATGAGCACTGGAGCAATCCACTCAGATTGTACTACGTTAAAAAATTCGTGCTAACACGGCCGGTTATACTGTAAGTAGGTGACCGTGCGCTTGGCTCTTCGCCTCTTCAGGAAGTCGAAGAATGATGATGGTACTACAGTATAGATACTTCTGGCAATCTGACACTAAATGAACTGCTGCACGTCCACCGCCTGTATTAAGCGCACTATCGTAAAGCAAAAGCTTCTCCTCGTCCTGCAAGCCACCACACGCGCGCGTGAGCGAGGGATAGGTTGTACTGGAGTAGTAAGCAAAGCTTCTCCTCATTTGCGAGTTGACGGGAGACATCAAAAGTAGTTTATTAGTCTCCAAAAAGGGCTGACCATGTCCATGGCTACCATCCCGTGCTCCATCATTTAGTGCGTGCACGATTCACGTTAAATTGAGAAAATAATGTTGCGTACGTGCCATCGAATAGAATAACTTAATTTATAATAAACGCGTCACCGCGTCATGATCGAACTTTGATTCGTCCATGCGTGGTTCCCATGAACAACTACTACACTCACCAAATTATCAGGTGAGCTGCCTCTTCATACAGAAATGAGCTCACCGTGTACCCGCGTGTGAGTATTAGGGAAAGAGGCAAATAGTACATGCGTCGGTGCCTGCACCTCTTCTCTTCGTGCTCGTATTCCTTTTTTTTGGGTGATTCGTGCACGTACTCCACCTACGTTTGTGACCGTTGGTGAGTCTCTCCTACTATACTTTTTTTTGCAAGAACTCTCCTACTATACTTAACTCCATTTTCTTGCATGACACGTGGACCTGGATGCTGGATGTCCCACGTGTCGGCAAAACTTAGAAGAACGCTTTTCGACGACCGAGAAGGAGCAAGAAACCTAGCAGTGGAGCGTCTGGACTATTTAATATTTTTATTCAGAGATATAAAATCTACCCAATCTTCTCCACAGTAGACCGACGAGTCTGAAACACGACAGCCCAGTGTAGTTACATCATACATGGCCAACCCACGCTATCACCATATTTCTTGGCCTCCGTGCGACACCTAGCTCTAGTATATTCCACTAGCCCGTATCGCTTCTCGCTCCTCGTCTCTCTCAAAGTGCGGCGGGCTGGCGATTTTGCCGTCTATTGAGGTCGGTTAACTCATCACTCGCTCCCACATGTTAGCGACATGCCAAGAGCATTCTAAAAAAATTACTGTACTCTATTGTTATGCCAAGAAGAGGATGTGCTTTGACCAACGGACCAAACGAGACAGGCGTGCCATGCCGTGAGTGGGTCCAATTTCTCATTTTGAACTTGTTTGGTGTAGTAGTAACACTTGGTTTTGCACCTTCATAGAATGATGAAAAACCCCTCTAAAAAGGCGCTTTGCTTTCTGCTAATCCCGTCGACCGTTCTTGTTTTGTGCATTAAATTGGTAAGTGCCATAACTAAGATATAATTAACCAATGCATGTAAAACATTCTTTAGTACTGTAGTACTCCACACGCATGCATGCGTTGCGATTAGTACTACGTACTCCCTTCATCCATACGTATATATAGGGCCTAATGTATTCTTCGAGGTTGCCTTTGACTATTGATAAGATTTTATATAATTTGAAAATTATGTCATTCAAAGATCCTTTCACGTAAGAATTTGACGGTATGCTTTGAGCAACTTGCATGTCCTATACTGCTCTTGTTTGGATACTCTAACTTAGCTAGAGGTTAGACTAACTCATCACTAACCCTGAACTAACTCTAGCCAAAGAGGTGTTTGGATGACAGGGTTAGATTGACAATAAATGCACTTGATGGAGAGAGAAAAGTGATTTTTCAGTGGGCCCCATGAGAACTAGCTCCAATTAGCACCTCTTGGGTGGGATAGTTTTTTTGGTGGGTTAGGTGCAACTTGCTCCAATTTAACCTTCATGTCTGGATACTTTAGAGTATTTGACCCCCAACTAGCTCAAACTAACTCTAACCCATGGATCCAAACAGGGCCAAAGTTAGCCTCGGAAAACGCATTAAGCCCTATATACATGGACAGATGGAGTACATGATACTAGCAAACGGTCACCATTAGTAGTAGTTCATTGGTTGGTTTCGATTTTTGATTCAGTTGTTGTGCTGCTACTGTCCAATATTCATGTGTGGTTGTTTCTAGAATAAAAAAAGGAGGTAGTACTTACTGTGGGAAAGGTGAAGTGATGGTTGCTTCGCCCAAGCAACTTATTACTCTGGGAATATTGGAGTACCAGCGGATTCAACGAAGAGAGAAATGATGGTTGCTTCATCCGAGCAACTTACTGTGGCGAAGGTGGGGCTCTGTGATTTGACTGCTCACTAGTAATTATTACTGCGGCGCAACGACCAGGGTGAATCTCCCCTGCAGTTGTGCACTTAATATTGCTGCATGGCAGGTGGAGCCGGATGAAGGATGTCCCACATGTCGGCGAAACAAAGTTGAATTGTTTTTGGCATTGCTATCAATCTTTCAGGATTTGTTTATATGTACGCATAATTTTCCAGCATAATGAAATTGTACTGTGATGCTATGAAGGTTTCAACTTTTGTTCCTGCAGAAAAAAAAGGTTTCAACTTAGGATTCATGTGTCCTCTTGCCTCAAGATTGTCTCGTTACAATATTCCATCAAATACAAATGAAACTACCATCGCTGCTAATGCATCTCAATGGTTCACAGATTAGCGCAGATATTCACATCACAACTGAAGACAAAGTTGTGAGAAGGTGTACAAATGAAGAAAAAAATATAATTTATCGATGTTGTTCGTAGGCATGGCTCCATTTCCTAGGCACAATGTTCATTGGTTGGCAGCTAGTTTCACGCAGCTCTGTAGCCAAGAAAGAGGTGTATGGAGGACATCACAATCCGATCATTTTCTGCAGTTTCACTAAAATCGAGCTGATCATCCTTGTTTGCAAAGATATTCAGTCAATGTGATTACAATAATAGTGGAACTAGATGATGAAACATAACACACACAAATAGAAGCCGATCACCTCTGCGATCTCTCTTTAGCACTAACTACTTGTTGGAGAAGATTAGGCACGGAGTTGGATGAGGAGGATAGCAAAACCAATCTCCCTTTCGGCAGTCCCACAGAAATGTAAAAACGTTGCCCGTGTGACATTTTGGCAGAAATGCACAAAACACTCTTAAGAAAAAAGTGATTTGTGCAGTTCACCAAAAGGTCGCAATAGCAACAAGGTGAAATGGATAGCCCTGTTTGCAAAAGGAGGTAGAAAGGAAACAATTACTGCCCAATAAGAGGAGTTGAAGACACATACACCGACAAAAAAGAAGCATATTCCATGTCATAAGGGAAAGATAGCAGCATGGTGGTTTATCAAAAACAGTTTGAGGACGAGATTGCAAGATGGAAAGTACGCCGACCGAGATACGTTTTAAGCAAAGAACTAAAGATGATCCACATGCAGGATTTTCCACATGCAGCAATGTGGGAAGATGGGCAGTGGAGCAAGGCTGGAGGAAGCTATACCTGAGGGTCGTCGGGACGTAACTAAGAGGGCGCCGGCGGCCGGGATCTGCCCATACTGCGGCAGCAAGCAAGTGGCGAAGGTCCTACCGCGCTGGAGCTTGGTCAGAGAGAACGGCGGGTACCGCAGATCGGGATGTGCTGCCTCAACGCCGTCGAACGGAGAAACGATGCACATCCTCCCTTTTCGCCGGCGGACTGGATGCGGCCGGATCAGTGACCAAGGTGAGAGAGAGAGGCCACCACCGCCTTGTGTGAGATAGTGTGATGAGAGACAAACCCCGGCAGGCAGGCTCCATTGTATATAGTTGAGCGGATTTCTTTTTTCCCGACGACAGTCATTTTATATTCTGTATGTGCCATTGAGGAATATAACTTTATTTAATACTAACGCGTCAAGTCGAACTTTGTTCCATCTATGCGTGGTACACGACCCTCCTTCGAGTAAACAATCGCTACACGCGTCAAATTATCACGTGGGCTGCCTTTTCGTACAGAAATGAACTCCACTGTGTACTCGCGTGGGCGTGGCCGGGAATGAGACATGAGTACGTGCGTCATGCATGCACCTCTTCTTTATGTGCAGGTACGTACGCGGGTGGGTGTGAGAGAGATGGTTTGTGCGAAACAGAGGCAATGTGTCGATGATATCTCAAACAAAAAAAATGTAACATATGCAATGTGTGTGAAACAGAGTCATGGATATATCATATATAGAGGGAGCGATCCACGAGGAGAGAGTGGAGGGATCATCGGTGTGAGATATCGATAGAATCGAACACACGGATGAAGTGTGTGGGTGTGCGATCGATAAAGAGTGCCATCGAATTTGTGTTTGCCCACGTCAAAGATACAGGGCGGCTGGCCTACTGGAATGTGAGAGGGCAGAGGTGTAGTTTGTCTCTGTGGCATGGATACCTACCTACAATGTTCGACTACCGATGTGTGTGGGGGGGGGGAGGGGGTAGAGACCTAACTATAGAGAGGTAGATTGACTGGTATATGTGTGGAGAAGGAGAGAGACCTAGCTATGTATTGAGGGAGATCGATCGGCATCCATGCATATGTGTAGCAGAGGAATAAGGTTGGGAGAGAGACAATGGTAGAGTGTCGGAGGGTTGGTGGTGGAGTTGCTTCTCACAAATGGTGGGAGAGGCCGCGAGACAAATGGAGGGTACAAGTGCAATATCAATAAGAGAGGGGATGTCTGCCTGTCTATGCACGTGCGTGTGAGAGACGGGTCAGGAGGTATGCAAGGATGATGAGGGGGACGATATGGTTGTGGTAAGTAGGCGTAACTACATAGGAAGATCAATCGTCGTGTCTCGGAGAAAGGGAGAGACATAACTAGTGAGGTACTTCGATCGGTGCGTGGGGAAAAAGAATTATAGTCGACCTAGCTATACGTAGGGAGATCGGTAGGTATACATGCACGCATGTGTTAGAAGCAAATAAGGTCCAGAGAGACGGACAGGGGGAGAGGGGTGTGGCTAGGAGGTGGTGCGAGAGGCCTACTATGTCGAGGGGGGAGGAGTGTGCAAGTATCAGATCGATGAAAAGACGGGCGGGAGTGTGCACCTGCGTGGAACCGTATTGGACATAGGGGGCATGGAAGGTGAGAAGAGAAGAGGGGAAGTTTGTGTTTGTGGTAGGCACACTTGGCTAGAGAGGTATATCGACCGGTGTGTGCCGTAAAGAAGGAGCCGGGGGGCCTACACACACCATGGGTGAACGGCCTAAAGAGAAATAACGAATGTGCGCGATGGAGGGGACGCTGAGGGAGCGTGAGAGGGGGGCGGGCGTGTGCATGCAAGATAGAAAGTAAGCGCTAGCTACAAAGAGAAGAGGATTGTGTGGGTGTAAAGGACGAACAGAGATCATAATTCATTATAAAAAAGTGGATTCGGATATTTGAAGAAGATATCATAGTGTTTTAAACCGATGCATGCATGAATGAATATATGTAATGGTGATACGCATGGTGTGGTTATGAACATGTTATACTACATATAATATATAGAACATTGATTATAATTTGTGATAATGTGTGGCTTTTGTAGCTCAGGGCTAAATACTTGTCACAATGTAGGGGGCGGGGCACTATACTTTGTGTGATAAACACGGTGTATGTATGGAACATGGTTTAGATTATGAAGATCTAGTTAGTACATCAAATGTACTATTATTTGGAATCAACATCCAGCGTATTCAAAATTTTTAATTCGAGTTCATATAGTACACATAGTTCATATCTATCTCTATAGTAATCATGTGGTGTGTTGTTAAGATAATACACGAATGATGGTTTAAGTTGGCAACAATCATGATTGTAGATTCTTATTCAAATAGAGAAACGAATTCAAATTTAGTTTGAATTGCAGCGGTAGTATAGACATTTGGAATGCACTAAAATGTTGGTATGAGTAGGTTACATGCATTATACAACCAGCGAAAAAATTTAATTGGACATAACATGGATTCATAGCTTTGAATAGCATTTTTACAGTAAAACGGGACAAGACTCTCTCTTTGTGTGGTGCGAATAGTTTTATTTTTTTCATTTTTTTCGTTGAGCGAAGTGCAAATTGATTTGGTACGTACAATATTACACGTTAGGCTTGTCCCTAAAATTCAACCCGCACCTTGTTATATCCCGAAAATTCAGATATCGTGCTCCCAAAACTCGCGCCTTCCAAACCCGCGCCTTGCTATCCCGAAATTACAACGCGCACAAAAACTCCCTCCAGCTGCCAAATCCCGACACTCGAAATCCCCCTTCTAACCCTGAGCCGAAAGGGCCACTAGTTCAAATCGGTGGGGGTACTTTTGTAACACACCCTACATTTTCGACAATCCCGTCCCTAAGTCATGGTTCCGCCCTCCCATCACCTCCTTTTCGCCATTCGAAATCCCAGGCCGCCATAACCTCTCTGCTCCAGCCGCGAAACCCCACCCTCCTCCGTCCGCCACCCCACCGCTACCCAGCCGGAGCCTCTTCCCCGACGATGTCGTCCACCTCAACAGCCCGACGTCCCTCATCCACCTCCCCGGATGAGGATCCGTCGTCGATCTCGTCGTCCCGCCGGTTTAGACGCCCTGTCCTCCACCTCCAAGGAGTTTCTCCGACGATCGCCTCATCTATCGCAGCTGATCCATCCCCACAGCGCTGCCTTAACCTGCTTCACCGGAACCGCAGCATCCTCACCGACTCCTCGGACGAAGCCGAGGCCTACTCGGCGCCACCAAAGAGGTTGTACACTCATCGCATCGCACCTTCTCCTTAACTCGACCTCCCGGCGCCGACGGTGCTCCATCTCGCACCCCCATGGCGCGGCTACCTCGAAGTTGGCGCCGCGGGCGACATCTCCATGGCGGCTCTCCCCCAGTGCGAGGCCCCTTCGGCGGCGGCGTCCATACAAGCCGGATCTGCTGCTGCTGCTCCGGCTCTCGCTCACTCGCTCGCACTGTTGTTGCTGCTCCGGCTCTCGCTCGCTCGCTCGCTCGCGCTGCTGCTGCTGCTCCGACTTTCGCTTGCTCACACTGCTGCTACTCCGTCTCTCGCTCGGTCACGCTGCTGCTCTGCTCTCCCCCTCGCTCGTGCTACTGCTCTGCTCTTGCTCTCGCTCGCGCTGCTGATGCTGGTACACGGGCTGCTGCAGCTACACGAGTTGCTGCTCTGGCTCTAGTTCGTGCTGCTCCTCCAGGCGCTGCTACTCTGGCTGCTATCTGCTACTGTGTTCCCCATCGATTGCCTGCTGATTTAGATCACTGTTTCTCTACTACTAGTGCTTGAGCCGCCAAAACTACATGTGAAGTGCCTCTCTGCTACCAGTGCGTTCAGTTTCGACAGTAACATTCAGATTCCACAGTAAATTTCAGTTTTGACAGTTAAGTTCAGAGTCAACAGTTTTTACCTCATCTATTGTAGTCAGGTGTTTTTTGGTGATGTAAATTTTACATCTATCACTTTTTGTTAATGTATTTTACATCATCTATTGGAGATGCTATTAGAATCCCACTTGAGATTAACGATGTCTGTCTTGTACTGCTTCAGCCTCGACGTCTTACGGCTCGCCATAGCTGCTCCAACGATAGAACCATCCATCACAACAGAGCAATGCCCTGGACGCCGTCTACAGATTCCTCAGATCTTCCTCCACACCTCTGTTAGCCACCTCTGCCGCAACTTCTTCAGCGACCAACCCAATGATGATGAGGTCGACATGGCTACGGCAAAGAGGTTGTACATTTGTCGCATCACTTACTACTCTACATTCATGTCAATCCATTAGGGCTATTTTGGTTCAAAGGAAAAAGTGAAGGAAAAACATAGCAATAGGAAATTTTCCTATGGCACTCTACTATTCAATCATTGATGCATTTTGTTGAAAGGAATGGATCAAAACATCCACCTGGACCTACTACTTTATCGTCCTGTTCACCTCTTAGACTCCAAGTCAGGTCCAAATTAATGTTCAAACTTGAGTTTTAAAATTACTTGTGGGGCACATATCGAGGCAGCAATGAATAGTATCTCTGTCTATTATCTGGTTCACCTAGGGTATGCCTATGTTGTTCATCTTGGGTGGGAAACAAATAGTAAAGCAATCATCATATGCCTTTTTATTAAATTAAAGCTATCATCAGCCTGCTATCATTATTTTTGGATCCATCCACTGGTTGTTACCATCACTCTAGATTTCCGCATGCTCTCCTTACATAATCTCACTATATTTTTTTTGTATGCATGTCAGATATTGTACACAGTCATGCTGAACATGTAGAGAAAAAGATAAGAGTTTTACGCGGCAATACAATGTCATGCAGACATTGCTCCATGGTGGGTTCAATGGCAAACCCTCCCCCCCCCCTCTCTAGATTGTAATCCAGAGGAAGATATCTGTTCTGAGGCGGATTCAGACACAGCTGACCACTCCTATTTACCCCCCAAGGTGTTTGCTCTAACTTGGCATGATGATGTTGGTCATATCATGCATACGTTGCCTTCCAGTGCCTACTTTCGACATCATATATGTCATCTGCTTAGTTTAGACATGTTCTGTAATGCCACCTATTTAGTTTCTATATCATATATGGGAATTATGCAGTCTCATCTCTTTTAGCCAGCCATAATATATGTGAAATATGCAATGCCATCCTATTTAACCAGGCATCATATATTTGAATGATATCTTGCCCATCCTTTTCTTCATTACATTTCCATTTGTCGACAATGTTTGTACATTAAACTACTCTTCCTGTGAATCAGCCATTTCAGTGGGTGATGGAAAAATCTGGAGTGAAAACAAGGTCTTCAGAGCAGACAGTGCTACCTGTCGAAGCAGATCTCTTGCTGGGTCCCGATAGCTCCTCAGAGATGGATTCAGAGATAGATGACCAGTCCTATTACCCCACCGAGGTGTATGCTATAACTTGGCACGGTTATACTGCTCATATCATGCATATGGTGTCTTGCATTGCATAGTTTAGACATCATATACACAATATTCAACACCATGTTCTTAGTTCAGACATCATATATGTGAATGCCCTCTGCTTAGCATATAAATCACATATGTGAATTAAATCATGCGATCCTGATTACTTATATAACATGTATGTGAATTATGTCATGCGAACCTGTTTACTAAAGACATCATATAATTATCTGATGCCATCCAGTTTAGTTAGTCATCATATCTTTGAATTATGTGATGCTATGCTATCCAGTTTAGATAGACATCATATATGTGAAATTATGTCATGCTATCCATTTTAGTTAAACAATATACATGTCAGCTATTTCATGCCCTCTTTATTCCACACTATCTATTGCATCTGTCTCTCATACAAGGTCTGTACATTCAACTATGTTTCCAGTTTATCAGCCATTTGAATTGGAGCGGGTGATGGCAGTATCTAGCGGAGTAAAAAACAGTCTTCAAATAAAACAGTGCTAACTCTTGGTGGAGATAGCACCCCGGTTGTACATGCACGAGAACCATCCCTAACACACATAACCCAGACTCTCGCAGATTGTACCCCTACTGCGATCGACAGAGAACCAGCTTCACCCAATCTAACCCCAACCCCAGCAGATAATAACCCAGTTCCTGTTGACACAGCACCATGTCCACCACAGAGCTCCCAAACAAGAGCAGTTAGTAAGGCAGCTCCAGTGCCCAAAGAGCCAGTACTACCACGGAGAACCCCAACTCCACCAGTTAGTACACCTATTCCTGTGGAGGAAGCACAACCAGCCATTCGTAGTTTAGCATCTATCGCATTTGATGTTGTTAAATCCTATGTGCGTATCTTCTCATCATGGAAATATTATACTGAAGATGAAGGAAAATGCTAGTTGCAGGTGTTCATCCAGGAGTTATGTGTAAGTAATGTTATTCATGGCAATTACTTTGCTTTGTCCCACACATTCTACCTCCATGATGCTTATAATACAGCAAATTTTCCCATTTTTCTCTATACAGAAGGACCGATTTGGAAACTCAGGATGAGGTAACCTGTGCTAATACCTCTGCTATCTTCAAGAATGCTTGGTGGCAGTATCGGAATTACCTAAAGAAAACGTACTTCACTGGCAAAGAAACTCATCAAATTCCCTTACGTTCTCCTGAGACACATTTACTGGACGATGACTGGGAACGCCTTGTTCTGTACTGGTCCTGAACCAAGAATGTGGTAAGGTCTATGAGCTCATTTTTTATTTTTAAGTATTATATGCCTGCGTCTTACTGTACTCTGTTCGTGTAGAACAAGTGCTTAAACCTGAAGAACAACTGTTCTCATTTAAGATTCCATTGCTATTGTGCATACTGCTTTGCTCTCGTATCACTATATTTATTCATACAAACTTATTTTTAAATTGAAGGATCCAATCAAAACTCCAATGGCACAACAGGTATGTTTACGCATGTTTCTTTAACAGGTTTGCTCTTATAAATAGCTCTGTTGATTTCAATTTCAATTGTGTATATAGTTGACTTTTCATATCATGCACATTACTAGCATCACAACAGAGCCAATAGTGTTGTTGTACATGTAGACCCGTGGTACCCATCTGAAATCTTGTTGTGCCGTGTAGTTTCCCATGCTATGTATTCTTTCAGTGCTGCTTTGTCTTGAACTGATATGATTTGAACCGTGTCTCTATTTTGATTTGGCAAGACAATGCAGTGACCATAGGACATAGATATATGTTTGTTTGATGCTTTTATTACGTACTACTCCCTCCGTCCCAAAATTCTTGTCTTAGATTTGTGTAAATGCGGATGTATCTAGTTACATTTTAGTGTTAGATACATCCGTATCTAGACAAATCTAAGACAAGAATTTTGGGACGGAGGGAGTACTTGGCAATAAAAGACTTGGTAGTTTAATCCTGTCCACCTTACTAATGAAGTGGTTCACCCAAATGAGTTTCATATACTAGTACATGCTAAGCCTGTTATGTGTCTGCTTGTTTCTTCTTTTAGAATGCTGACAGAATATTGGGGAAGAGTGCCTTATTAAGCAATGGTAAAGGAAGTAATGCAGATAAGGTTTAGGATAGTGAGACATCCTTGTTGGTCTCCAACAAAGCTGATAAAACAACTAAGGAAAACTATCTTGAAGACAGTGAGACAACCCCAAAGTCCAGTCTTGGTGTAGTGTTCGAGTTACTGGCCACTACCGCTGGCACAAACTATTCAAACTCACTGTCTGAATCAGTTCGGTTTCTTGAGTCTCAACTACAAGCTGAAAGACATCGATCAGCTGTGCTGCGACAAGAAGCCGAAGGACTGCGAAAGTCCCTGGAGAATTCAGATGCATACTTTCTGGTGCAACAGCAAGCGTTGGAGGATTTTAGTGCCAAACATGAGAAAGCTAATAAGCTTGCTAAGCTTATTGCCAGCATGGTGGATACCCAGGATAACGTTTCTTGAGCTATTTTGAAGTTGTTTCAGTTATGGACTTGTTTTGCTGCCGCGTTTATTTGCACTGGTGCCCAATTTAGACGGCCAATGTATGTAATATGCTGCTTTGTTCCATATATTTGCACTGGTGGCGAACTTTGATGCCCAGTGGATGTAATATGTGTAATAGCCATAATAGCCTAGCGTTAGTTGCTTGCTTATTTATTTACTTATTGTCTTGTTTAGTTGTTTGCTTGTAGTCACTGCAGTTCTTTTTTCGCGTTTTTCTAGTGGCCACAATCACCTATTTTTATAATTAGGCCACAATAACCATGGCAAAACACGGACCGTTGTAACCATGGTCCTGCTACCTGCTGTAGTGACCATGGGCCTCTTATGGGCCGTAGGATCCATGGGCCTTCTACGGGCCGTAGGATCCATGGGCCTTCTACGGGCCGTATAAACGATGGGCCTTCTACGGGCTGAATAATCGTTTGGCCACACAGGGGCCATACTATTCGTGGACCAATAACGGTCCGCAAAATGGGCCAAAAATGGGCTACAGTGGAAATCGTTTGTTTATGGCCCGACCATAACGGGCCATTAACATGCCACAATCGGGCCGACTGTAACCACGGGCCGAGTTTGGCCCACAGGCGGAACAGGCTAGTATGGACCGTAAGTAACCGAATTCTGGAAATTAGCCCAAGAATAAATGGGCCCTTAGAAGGCCGAAAGGTAACACGGGCTGGAGACGGCCTACGGAATTATGGGCCGTTAATGGGTATAAAGTGATACACCGTTCATTATGGGCCAGTTTCACCTCGGGCCTTTAATGAGCCGAAAGATGTCATGGGCCATACATGGGCCGGAAGTTACAATGGGCTGGAATCATATTGGACGGCCCAGATGACGCTACTGGGCCCAATTCAGATAGGCCATAACAGGCCGTGAGTTAGCGGGCTATAAATGGGCTATATGCGAACAGGCCGTTAACAGGCTTTTCGTGGGCCGGCCCGCTACCTTTTGACCAAGTCAAATGGGCCGGCCTTTTCACCGAAATGGGCCTCTGTTGGGCTGTGCCACGTGTCGACGTATCATAGGCACCTGCGGTCCAATGAGGGGATGACATCTGTCCCAACGGTGAGCCGACACGTGGTTCCTTTGGCCATTGAGAATTTTACACGTGGAAAATCCCCATTGGTCCGGGCTGTTAATGGGTTATCGGATCCAAACCGGAACCCGATAGCTTAACAACGACCCGTTACGGTGGATGCCACGTGTCGGTTACCCTTGATGAAAGAACTTCTATGACACGCGATTTATCGTCATGGAAGTGGACACTTCCATGATGATAATTTTGGTAATGTCATGGAACACTTCTACGACAGCACAGGTATGACTATCTTGATTCTGTCATAAAATTGTCATGGATGTACATGCATGACAGAAAACGTGACCTACTGTGACAAACATGTATCATCACGGAAGTGTATTTTTTTGTAGTGGTGGTCGATAGAACTTGAGGGAATATTTGTTCTACCTTTAGCTCCGCGTTGGGTTCGACACTCTTACTTATCGAGAAAGGCTAGAATTGATCCCCTATACTTGTGGGTTATCGTGAACATACTGCTCAAATTCTTCGTTTATCCCCGCTACTATCATGAACTCGTTACACGGCCATAAACATGATTTGGTACCGGCATCCTGCATTGAGCTTTCACTTGGCTCAACATAGGGCCATCGTATCGAGCTTTCGCTTGACGATGCTCCCGAGGACCTCCACCTCGAAGAACTCCTAAAGAGGTGCATATTTTTGTACGAACAATTTCTGAAATTTTTGACCCACAAAATTTTGTCCACAAAACTTCATAAGATTGATAGCAACTACTCATATGGATGTCTAGTGGCTATATCAAGCATTCAAACTACTTGGTACACAAAGAATTCAACATGCAAGCTCATTTATAGTAGCACCAAGAGCAGTTAAATACTCAAAATATAAACACTAGAGCAAAAACTAATTGGAGCAATGGAGGAGTCACATACCAAGTAGCAATCCCCCAAAATAGTTTCGGAAACGGAGCTTCGAGCAAAGAGATCTAAATCCGCGGGTTTGAGAGCAAGAACACGAGAGAGAGAGCTAGAGTGATTTTTTTTCTGGAGGTAGGTGATGAAGTGCACTAAAGGGATAAGTGAGGGGGCCTCGTGGGGCCCACTACCCACCAGGGCGCGCCTGGGGTAGCTGGCGTGCCCTAGTACCTAGTGGGCACCAGGGGCACCCCCCTGTGATGTTATTTATATAAAAAATTCTTAAATATGCAGAAAATATCGTGTCAAAATTTTAGGTCATTCTGAGCACTTTTATTTTTGGGCACTTTTTTATTGCACGGAAAATTCAGAAAACAGGATAAACATGGCATTTTATTGTATTTAACAAAAAATAACAGAAAGCAAAAAATGGGTACAGAAGGTTGTGCTTACTAAATTCATTGACCACATGCCTCTCAAAAATAATCCATTAATAAGGTTGATCAAGTCTTATTAACAACCACTTTGGATTAGCATGAACCCGAAGAATTTTTGTAAAACACTAAGTTACCTCAACGGGGATGTGCATATCCCCAACAAGTATTTCATATTTCTTTTTGGCAGTAGGAAGAGGGAGTTGAAAACTTCCAATAGTATGCTCATTACCATTGATATGAAAGGTGACTTTGCTTTTATTACAATCAATAAAAGCCCTTGCAGTATTCAAAAAGGGTCTACCAAGGATAATCGACATGTTGTCATCCTCAGGCATCTCAAGTATAATAAAATCTATTAAGATAGTAACATTTGCAACAACAACGGGCACATCCTCACAAATACCGAAAGGTATGGCAGTTGATTTGTTAGCCATTTGCAATGATATTTCAGTAGGTGCGAGTTTATTCAAATCAAGTCTTTTGTATAAAGAAAAGGCATAACACTAACACCGGCTCCCAAATCACATAAAGCAGTTTTGACATAACTTCTTTTAATGGAGCATGGTATAGTTGGTATTCCTGGATCTCCTAGTTTCTTAGGTACTCCATCCTTAAAAGAATAACTAGAAGTGCAAACCGCGCATTTGCGTGGCTAGACGTAATAATATTTAGTTGTGTATCATGTGATGTAAAGAATACTTTTTTTAGAGAGAGGGAGAGAGAGTAAACAATAGGCTTCTCTCCTCCACTCCATGTTCTAAGTGTCTTTGCACTAAAAACAAAAAATATTATTCACAGAGACTTAAATAATTCTAAACATTTGTAGCTCGTACTCCTACTTGAACCTAAAGATCTCTTTTTCACCCAACTTTTCTTTGGTTCATTATTTGCAACTTGTACATGTCATGCCTCCAAATGCGTCTTTGATAGCTAATTAGTCCCGTGTCTATGAGCCTGACCATCAGTGCAAGCAATTGCATTTCTCAGTATATGTTATCTGAGGTTGTCAAAAACACACACACTCTCTCTCTCTCTATCTTTCAATCTCCATAGTTTTTTTCATGTCTATATCATTTTGCACTCATCCATGGCTCACCAGCTAATAAAAATGTGATTAAATGTCTGATATGATTTAATTTTTGCAACATTTTTGTTAAAAATATTATGGCTTGCCCTTTTTCCTTACCCATCTAATTTTCCAGTGGATCTTGTCCTTTTTCTTCACATTGTTATAATGTGGAGATAATTACAGAGAACTTCATACATCTCTCTCTCTCTCTCTCATCGTGCCCATGTTTTTATCAACCTATAAACTCATGCCCACCTCTTTTCCTATACTGTCAACCCATGCATAGTGATATACATAGCACATGATTCATCTTGCTCATCAATAGAAGTGTACATATATACATGAATCGAGAAATAAAACACATCTATTTAGAGAAAATAAGGAAACTAATATATGTGGTGTGATTTATTTCTTAAGACCTTTGCTAGTTTAGCTACATCATTTTCTTACGCTCGCACATATATAAAGCATGAACATGCATAGATCCTTATATACTGTTATACATGCACATAAACTTTGAGTGTTTTCTGTGATCTTCTCTTCTCCTTTATGCTATTCTGGATGTCATGCTTTCCTTTTCTAGTGTAAGTTCCTCGTCTCCATTCCACTTCCTTTTACCTATTTTCCTATAATGACAAACCATGTATCTTGATAAATCTATTGCATACTTTCTCTTGTTGGTAGTATATAAGCGACTACTTGGTAGAGGCAAGCTCAAGTGCTTATGCCTCAGAAGTATTGCTTTCTTGTTTCTTCGATAACATAGGTGGCTCAAAAAATTGTGGTGGACTTGTGGCCCTCGCGTTTGTGCACCGTATGCTGTCATGACGTGTTGAGTATCTCGCCTTCCGCAGATGCTGTGGTGGATCCTGCTAGTGTGAAAGATGCACTACAAAAACATGGAGCGGTGAGATCGGTAGCTACCATGCTCGTGGCACCATCGCCGGTGAAGCACCAGTGGTAATCCCTCTGGTAATAAGTTTTTGTCCTGGGTACTCAAGAGTCAAGATCTTTTTTCAGGGATGCTAGGTACTAAAGACTAATTTACGTGCTTGTGCTATATAGCTGGTGCAAAGCACAATCGGATTCAATATTGGCATGATGATGAAGCATGATATCAGCATGTTTTCTTGCGTGCATGCTTTTTCTTTTTGCGTGCATGTTCTTGACATGCCCATATTTCTTTACGTGATATGAACTTGGGTGAGTCCATTCTGGACTCGGTCTTGACGTGCTATATGACCTGCCCATATTTGTTCACGTGATATGAGTTTAAGCATGTCCATGCTGGACTTGGTTTTCTACATGTCAACTATTCAAAAAGAAAGACTTATATGTGTTCAAAAATAAAATGAAAAAAATAATAGACTTATGTGTACGTGCCAATGATAGACCTTTTGGTACATGACTAATATTATGTGTATCCTTTTCAATTTTCATCCTTTATTTTCAACCGTTCTTATTAGAATCAATGAATTAAATATTTTTAGTTTATGTCGATGAATATGACGGCTCGTTTGTCTTTTGTTTCAACAATATAATAGATTTTCAAATTGTATAATGTAGTTCTATTATTTATCCATCTAATAAGAATATAAATCAAATCGAATTTACTTATTTATAAATGTTACACGGAGTATAATTTAAAACCAAAATTCTAGCCCTTTTTCCTTATTTTTATTTCATATATAAAATGTATCACTTATTAATCTATTTTTACTATATTTTATTAATCTAATAAGAGCTATCTATCAACTGGATGGGTGTGTGCTTTAACCTTGTAATCTTAACGACCTATTTTTTCTGCCTCACTATTGTTCGCCATATGGATGTGTGTTTCAGCGTTGTAACTTTAATGACATATTTTTTTATGCCTCATAATTGTTCGCCGAAGGATTTGTTTTCTTTTTTGAGGGGACGCAGAAGGAATTTTTTGAGCTGTACGCCAAAGGATTTGGTGATCTGATTGAGTGTGAACTGGGCCCATTAATGTGCCAGGTTGGCCCTTGTTTAGCGTGCCTGGCTATTCCTGGTTATTGTCCGATTCAAATTCAAATCAGAATAGACTACTTGTTTACGTGATGGAACCTTGGACGCTTTGTAGGTGGCCTTCTCCCACACGTTTGTGGGTCCACTTTTTATAACGAAACAGGTACGTGACAGAATTAGTATGTGCAAAATAATACATATACATAATATTTGTATGTAACGTTACATCTTTAAATCTAAGTTGCTTATATCTAATCTGTGTGGACAAACATGATTGCTTGTTTGCCTATTGTTTTAAGTATATAATAGATTAGCAAGCATAGTGGAGATTTCAGCTTCAGGTATTTTCCTTTTATTACTGACAATATCTTTCATGTATTTAGCATAAGGGGCCATCTTTAAAATATCAGTCAAACGAGTACGCAAAAATACTGGCCTAAGCATTGCAGCAAATCCTTCAAATTCTTCCACATCTTTTTTCTTAGACGGTGTAGGTGGAAAGCGCATGGGTTTCTGAACCCATGGTTCTCTTTCTTTACCATATTTTCTAGCAACAAAGTCTCTTTTATCGTAATGTTTATTTTTAGGTTGTGGGTTATCAAGATCAATAGCAGGTTCTATTTCAACATCATTATCCGATTCCTTATCATTATCTGGTGGAGTATCGTCATGAACATCATCATTATCATTTTCATTATCACTACATGAATGCTCATTACCAGATTGAGTTTCAGCATCAGAAATAGAGACGTTATTATTTTCTTCAGAAGGTTTTTCTACCTCAGGTTCACTAGAAGTAGGCAAAGTCCTAGCATTTTTATTTTTATTTTTCTTTTTAGTAGGACTAGGTGCATTAGTATTAATTCTTTGAGAATCTTGTTCAATTATTTTAGGGTGACCTTTAGGATAAAGATGTTCCTGAGTCATTTTACCTTCTCTAGTTGCTACTCTAACAGCATAATCATTCATATTATTGTTCATTTCATTAAGCAGCTCACCTTGAGATTTGGCAACTTGTTCTAACTGGGTTCGAACCATGGAGGCATGTTTTCCTACACCTCTAACATCATTTGTAATTCTAAATAACAAGTCACTCAAACAAGCAATCATATCAGAATTTTGTTTCAACTGTTTCATAACATTCGCATTGAAGTGATCTTGTTTTCTAATGTAGTTGTCGAATTCATACAAGCATTGACTCGGATGTTTATTATAAGGGATATCACCTTCATCAAACTTTAAAAGACAATTTACCTCTACCACCTATGGTGGTGTGTCAAGACCATGTATTTCTTGAATAGGTGGTAAATTCTTAACATCTTCGGCTTTAATACATTTTTCCTTCATACATTTTTTGCTTCTTGCATATCTTCAGGACTGAGAAATAAAATACCCCTCTTCTAAGGAGTGGGTTTAGGCGGTGTCTCGGGAAGTGTCCAATCATCATAATTCTTCAATATATTATTCAATAATTCCTCAGCTTTTTCAACAGTTCATTCCCTGAAAACACAACCAGCACAACTATCTAGGAAGTCCCTAGAAGCATCGATTAGGCCATTATAGAAGATATCAACTATTTCATTTTTCTTGAGACGATGATCAAGAAAAGCATTAAGTAATTGGAGAAGCCTCCCCCAAGCTTGTGGGAGACTCTCTTCTTCAATTTGCACAAAGTTAAATATTTCCTGCAAGGCAACTTGTTTCTTATGAGCAGGAAAATATTTTTTAGAAAAATAATAAATCATATCCTGGGGACTACGCACACAACCAGGAGCAAGAGTATTGTATCATATCCTAGCATCACCCTTTAATGAGAATGGAAATAACTTGAGAATATAATAGTAGCGAATTTTCTCATCATGAGCAAAAAGGGTGGGCATATCATTTAATTTAGTAAGATGTGCCACAACAGTTTCAGTTTCATAGCCAAGGAAAGGATCAGATTCAACCAAAGTAATTAACTCTGGGTCGACAGAGAATTCATAATACTTATCAGTAACAAAGATAGGTGAAGTAGCAAACTTAGGATCACATTTCATTCTAGCATTCAAAGTTTTTTCTTTCAACTTGCATAATAATTTCTTAAGATCATCTCTATCTTTACAAGCAAGAAAATCCCTAGCAACCTCTTCATCCATAACATAACCCTCAGTTATCTTAGGCAATTCATATCTTGGGGAGCTAAGTCTAATAGGTGTTTCATAATTCTTAGTTTCAAAGTCTTCATCAGTTTCAGTAATTTCATCAGTTTCAGCATTCTCAATATCTTTAGTTCTAACAAGTTGTTTATCAAGAAATTCACTTAGTGGCACATTCTTATCAAGCAAGGTACTAGCATCATCATAAGCATTATTCATAGCAAAAGTAGCATCATCAATTACTTGTGACATATCAGGATTAATAGCATGTGGTGGTCTTATAAGCTTACTCAAAACAGAAGGTGAATCAAGTGCAGAGCTTGATAACAGTTCCTTACCTCCCCTTGTCTTAGAGGGAACGATCTTGGTTCTATCATCCTTAAGATTCTTCATAGTGATCAATAGACATAAATCCCAAGTGACTCAACAAATATAGCTATGCTCCCCGGCAACGGCGCGAGAAAAAGGTCTTGATAAACCACAAGTATAGGGGATCGCTACAGTTTTTGAGGGTAGAGTGTTCAACCCAAATTTATAGATTCGACACAAGGGGAGCCAAAGAATATCTGTAAGTATTAGCAGTTGAGTTGTCAATTCAACCACACCTGGAGATTAAATATTTGCAGCAAAGTGATCAGTAGCACAGTAGTATGATAGTTTGATAGCAGTAGCAATGATAGTAACAGTAACAGTAACGGTAACTGCAGTAGTGATAATTTTGTAGCAGATGTAACAGTAGCAATAGTAGTAGTAACACAGCAAGAACAATATGTGAAAAGCTCGTAGGCATTGGATCGATGATAAGGTTGATAATATTCATCATATAACAGTCATAACCTAGTGCGACACAGAACTAGCTCCGGTTTATAAATATAATGTAGGCACGTATTCCGTAAATAGTCATACGTGCTTATGGAAAAGAACTTGCATGACATCTTTTGCCCTACCCTCCCGTGGCAGCAGGGTCCATAAGGCAACTATGGGATATTAAGGCCTCCTTTTAAAAGAGAACCGGAACAAAGCATTAGCACATAGTGAATACATGAACTCCTCAAACTACGGTCATCACCGGAAAGTATCCCAATTATTGTCACCTTGGGGTTTACGGATCATAACCTGTAATAGGTGCATATGACTTGCAAGATCGGATCACGAACATAGATATAATGGTGAAAACATAAATGGTTCAGATCTGATATCATGGCACTCGGGCCCTAGTGACAAGCATTAAGCATAGCAAAGTCATAGCAACATCAATCTCAGAACATAGTGGATACTAGGGATCAGGCCCTAACAAAACTAACTCGATTACATGATGAATCTCATCCAACCCCTCACCGACCAGCGAGCCTACGAAGGAATTACTCACTCCCGGCGGTGAGCATCATGAAATTGGTGATGGAGGATGGTTGATGATGACGAAGACCGAAGATCCCCCTCTCCGGAGCCCCAAACGGGCTGTAGATCTGGCCTCCCGATGAAGAACGGGTGGTGGCAGCGGATCTGTATTGTAAAATGCGATGAAACTTCCTTCCTATTTTTTCTCCAAAAATAGGATTTTATAGCTTCGGAATTTGGTTCAGCAGAGCCTCGTGGGCCCCACTACTCACCAGGGCGCGTCAGAGGGGGGAGGCGTGCCCTGGTGCCTAGTGGGCAGCTGGGGCCCCGCTCCAGTGGGTCTTGGTTCCAATATTTTTTATTTATTCCAAAATTATTCCCCAAAAAGTTTTGTCCAATTCTGAGAACTTTTATTTCTGCACAAAAACAACACAATGGTAGTTCTGCTGAAAACAACGCCAGTCCGGGTTAGTTTCATTCAAATAATGCAAATTAGAGTCCAAAACAAGAGCAAAAGAGTTAGGAAAAGTAGATAAGATGGAGACGTATTAGCATGCCGCACTGCCTGACGAATAGGCGCACAGGTCACCGCCCTGCGATCCGGTCTACATTAACACGCCGAGGCCGCGCCCACCCGCACAAGCTACCCAATGAACACGCGCATGCAACAACCCCTGCGGTCCGGTCTACTCCAACAAACGATGGAGCAAAAAACAAAACATCAGGTGCTATCATCCTATGTATTTTATCAGTACATGTTGATTCCTCCGAGAACAACTACTTTGCCCTGCGGTATATTTATACACACGACAATTATTCACTACAAAAGTAGCGTTATACTACGGATACAGAGCGTGCACCATCATCATTCTGCACGAACGTTCATCCGTGCCGCACTGCTCGATGAACACGTGTGTAAGCCATCACCCCCGCAGTTCAGTCTACATCAACGTCGCGACCGACCCATGTGTCCACTCCGGCTTACAACTCCTGCAGCCAACTCACGCGAACGTGCCGGCTTCCAACGGCGCGGTCGACTCGCGTGTCCGCGCCAGCTTACAACGTCGTGGCCGACTCTCCCGTCCGTGCCGGCCTCCAACGCCGCGGCCAACTCGCGTGTCCACGCCGGCCTCGAACGCCACGGCCGACTCACACGTCCGCGCTGGCATGCGTCCATGCCGGCCTCCAAACACTGCGGCTACTCGCGCATCCATGCTGGCTTCCAACGCCACGGCCGACTCGCGCGTCCGCCCCGGCGTCCAACGCCACCGCCGACACTCGCATCCGCGCCGACCTCCAATGTCGCGGCCGACTCGCGCGTCCGCGCCAGCCTCCAATGTCGCGGCCGGCTCGTGCGTCCATGCCAGATTCCAATGCCGTGGCCGACTCGCGCGTCCACGCTGACTTCAAACACCGCGGCCTACTCCCGTGTTCACGTTGGCTTACCGGCCAACTCCCACGTCTACATGAACAGACCGGAGCCGCGCCTGCCTACACGACCTGCTAAACGGACGTGCACAGGCCGTCGCTCCTACGACCCGGTCTATTCCTGGAGCAAATAATAATATATTATCAGCCTCCGCCACACTGGATTGCTCAATGGGCAGGTGCACTAGCCGCCACCCTTGCGGTTTGGTCAGTTTCAACAAGCCGTCGGTTCGAACCATCCGCCGGGTTACCGACACTCGACTCATACGGGATCATATATAACCCGCCGCGGTCGACCTCAACCTTCCGCGGGTTCACATTGCGTCATCACATTGAGGCACAAAAACAGCAAAGTCATTTTCATGTTTTCCATGATTTTATTATTCAATGAAATAAACTGGCACTTTTGAGTTAACCTCGGAGGTAGCACCATGTTCATCTTCACGCGATTTCATGGTACGACAACCTTAACCTCCTGTATATATTATGTCGGTGCAACAAACCCAGGTGTATATTGCCCGGACTGTACACAGGCTCAAGGGCAAGGTTACAGCAACAAGACAAGGCCAAGCAGGAGAAATAGCTCTTTGAGAAATCAAAGGGCAGATCAAGAAGACCAAGACAAGCCAAAGGAACAAGATATCACTAAGGGAAAAGCCTCCGTTGCCGGGCAGGTGATCCTGGTCAGGTCGAGGCCACCCCAAGGGTAAGTCCCAAGACCTCCCCGGCAATGGTTGCCGGGGCGCCGACGGCCTGCTTCCCCGCCAAGGCTCCACCACTCCACCTCACAGCAACGTCGGTCGCTTATCGGTGCGGTGTCGAGCCCCCAAGTGATTAAGGGGCTGTCATTTGGCACGTAGCAGCCATTTCTGAGGAAGATCACCCCTAAATGACACCCGTCCAGGGGCGTGTCACGCAGACAGGCGAGAAGGTAGTTGAATGGCATGGCAAGGCTTGCCGGGCTACTTCCACGACGTGACACTAAGCGGTGCATTTAATGCACCTTATCCTGTCTGCAGAGTTAGGTATGATAGCACTGTGGCTATCTAATCACTGGATAATGACTATTTTGCCACTGTGGTAACCCCTTTACCTATAAAAGGAGGGCCGAGGCAACCTTAGTAAGGATTCGGACCCTTGTACTATCATACGCGCGTAGCTGCTCTCCCCGATGCAACCTTGCCGGGCTTGAGCGTTGCGCGTTCGTCACGGTCCTCCACCCAATCCACCAAAGCAGGAGTAGGGTTTTACGCCTCGCAGTGGCCCGAACCTGGGTAAAAACCACTCGTGTCACCATTGCCGTGCTGATCTACGTCCTCCGCTCTTTGTGCAACATGCCCTTCACCCTTGCCGAACCATGAAGGGGCCGATGGCCCCAATCATGTCGAACCACGACATCTTTGGCGCGCCAGGTAGCGGGAGCGCTTGTGCAAAACCGAGGACGTAGACAGCACGTCAATCTTCATCACCATCTTCTTCATTGACGGCTTCATCATCCATGGCACCCAAGAAAAAGTCTGGTGCAGCATCCCACCCTTCCACCTCGAAGGCCCCCTCGCATGTAGCCACTAATCCCATGGGGGCTGCGGTGGCATCGGGGGACGCAGACACCGCAGGGAACATGACCGGCGCGGGTGGCGGCGTCACCATTCCCCCCGCGGCTGAGGTGGGAGCAGGAGGCGCCGGAGAAGGACATCATTAGCAACACCCTAGCGGCCACGCTCCACAAGATGCGGGAGGGGAGAATATCCAATCTTCGGCTCTCCACCTCACTGGAGAACGCAGCCGCAGCGATGGCGCCCGCTCCGGCGCGAATCGCAACCCCCTAGCTGCCCTTGCTGCGGGCGTAGCTACAAGACACACGCCTTCCCCAGGGCAAGTCAATCAAGACGAAGCGCTGAACGGGGTCGTCAACCCCCAAGCGCGTCCTTCTCATCGTCACGCCGCCCTTGTGACTGGCTCGCGATGACGAGAACGCGGCGCCGCCACTACCGGTACCGTCAGGAGTCGGGCGACGTCGCGATCTGCGTCGACCTCCATGCCAAGTACCGCTTCGAAAGCCATGGCGCGAGCCCAGCTCCTATAGAGATTCCCACCAGTGGCCGACCAAATGGATGAATGGAGAGCCACCATTCAAAGTTTGATTGGTTTCGCTGAGGCAGGGGGATCACAACGAGCGGGCTCGCCACAGCATCCGCAGGTCGCGACAACGGCCCGAGCCACTGGCCGTGCTGAAGGGGCCAACCTTACAGTGCAGTCCCCCCCCCCCATGACAGCCAGCGCAGGGGCTGCAGCCAGAGCCGCGCAACCAAGAACCCGACGAGGTGTCGATGGCTTCATCTGATCCTCGAGGCCGTCGAGATCAGTTGCAGGTCCTGGAAGACAGGCGGAGGGAAGACGCACGCGTCACCATAGAACGGCGCCGCGAAACCCACCGCCAGTCTGATAGGCACAATGGTCCTGACATCGACGAACCTGCACCCGATGGAGATGGATACCTGCCTTTCGAGGTTGGGTGTCCTGCCTTCATTCGCGAGCTGTGGCAAGTTTGTTGGCCATCTGCCCGTACGTTCTAGCCAGAGATACTGGAAAAATACGATGGAAGACTGAACCCGGCAGAGTTCTTGAGCATCTACATCATCGCCGTTCAAGCCGCCAGAGCAAGAGATGAAAAGGTATTCGCCAACTACTTCCCTTTGGTGCTCAAGCCAAATGTGAGGTCGTGGCTGATGCACTTGCCGGAGAACTCCATCTCGACTTGGGCTGAACTGTGCCATGAGTTTGTTGGTGCCTTCACGGGCGGCCATCAAGAACCAGGGCGGCCCAGCAATTTGCAGCTCCTTCCACAAAAGGAAGGGGAGAGTTTGCGGAAGTACATGCAGAGGTTCAGCCGGGTGCACAGGAACATTCCAGATATCCACCCAGTAGCTGTGATTGCCGCGTTCCAGTCCAATGTACGCAACCGCAGGATACGTTCCAAGATGAACGTCTGGTTGCCCAAGACTGTGAACGAGCTTTACACCTTGGCGGATAAGTGTTCCCGTACGGAGGAGGGGAGGCGTCTCCCCAGAGAAGAGGATGGCATCGATGTTGACTCAGAAGATGACGATGATGCCGCCAACCAGAAGAAGAAGAACAAGAAACGCAACAAGAAGCGCAAGGAGAAAGCAGTATTGGCTGTCGAGGGGTCCGGCACTCCTAGTATCGGCAAGAAGGCCAAGACCGAAGGCCCCGGAAGGAAGTTGCCGTGTGCGCCGACTGCGGGGAGGCTGCGGCGGCCGAGAAGGCTGGGAAGGCAAACGGGCCATACTGCAAGATCCATCGAACAAAAGGCCATGATCTCCAAGAATGTCATCAAGTTGAGCAACTCGTCAAGAAGCAGAAAGCTGAGTACAAGAAGCGTGATAAGGAGAGAGACCAGGATGGCATTGGCGGGAATGGCCGAGGCGACTGAGGAGGCTGCCCGGTAAGGTCCCCCAACGTCAAGGGAAACCTACTAAAGGCCATGAGAAGAAGGAATGTGGTGACGAAAGCGATGAAGGGGATGAAGAGGAAACGAGCGAGCAAGAGTTTCAGAAAGACACTGACGCCATGTGCATTGACGGGGGCGCATCCTTGCACTCCTCTCACTGCCAGCTGAAATAATGGGCACGTGAGGTCAATGCTGTGGAGCCAGCTGCAGATTCTCGAAAACCACTCAAATGGTCTCGCACGCCCATCATCTTTGACGAAGAGGATCACCCTGATCGCACCACTGCGGTAGGGTGCTTGCCATTGTTGGTATCACCAACGATCCGCAACCTCAAGGTCACAAAGATGTTGGTTGACGGCGGGGCTGGGTTGAACCTGATTTCCCCCAAGGTAATCAGCATGCTGCAGATAACAGATGAAGAGCTCAAGGTTACCAGCACGTTTCAAGGAATCAATCCTGGCAGGAGTCGTCCAAAGGGGAAGATTACGCTGCCAGTAACATTTGGAGGAGAATTGAACTAACGGACTAAGAAGATTGTGTTCGATGTGGTTGAGCTTCCGTTGCCATATAATGGGATACTTGGATGACCTACCCTGGCAAAGTTCATGGCGGCATCCCACTATGCCTACAATACCCTGAAGATGCCAGGGCCGATGGGCGTCATTTCTATCCCATCAAACAAGAACGATGCAGTTATATGCGTGGACAAGATGTACCGGGATGCGGTCGCTGCCAAGGCTGCGGAAGCCGCAGTTCCTACCAAGGAAAACAAACAAGGGAGAAAAGCTAGTAAGGATACCGGCAAGGAATTCGGGAAGCGCGCCTCTCCGAAGTACGCTGCACCCATCGATGATTTGACGAAGAGTTCCACTAGCAAGAGATCCAAGGTTGCTGCACCCACTGTGAAGAAGGTCCCGGCAGGTCTGGTTGGCGCTGATGGTACATTCACTATCAACTCCACCCTTGACAACAAATAGGAAAGCGCGCTCATTGCCTTCCTGCGGGCGAATGTCGATGTGTTTGCTTTGCAACCATCCGACATCCCCGGTGTTCCCAGGGAGGTAATCGAGCACCACCTTGCTGTCTGCCCTCATGCCCGGCCCGTCAAGTAGAAGGTCTGGAAACAAGCCTTGGAGCGACAGCAGTTCATTGCCGAAGAGATCAAGAAACTTGAGGCAGCTGGTTTGGTCAGAGGAGTATTGCACCCAACATGGTTGGCGAATCCAGTGGTAGTGCGCAAGGCGAATGGGAAATGGAGGCTTTGTATAGATTTCACAGATCTGAATAAAGCATACCCGAAGGACCCCTTCCCCTTGCCGCGCATCGACCAGATCATGGATTCCACCTCTGGGTGTGATCTACTTTCCTTCTTGGATGCCTACTCCGGGTACCACCAGATATTCATGTCCAAGGAAGATGAGGAGAAGACAACGTTCATAACCCCATGTGGCACGTACTGCTTCGTACGGATGCCCTTTGGGTTAAAGAGCGCTGGGTCCACTTTTGCAAGAGCAGTGCAAATAGGGTTTGAGTCTCAGCTGCACAGGAATATTGAAGCTTACATGGATGACATAGTAGTCAAGACCAAGGACAGATCAACACTCATTCAGGACTTGGAAGAAACCTTTGCAAACATGCGCAAGATCAACTTGAAGTTGAACCCAGAGAAGTGCGTGTTTAGCGTTCCCTCGGCAAGCTACTTGGCTTCTTTGTGTCTCACCGAGGGATAGAGGCCAACCCCGACAAAATCAGAGCAATCGAACAGATTCAAGCACCCAAGTCAGTCAAGGACATGAGGCGTTTAACTAGACGTGTTGCCGCGCTGAGTAGGTTCATTTCCATGTCCGCCGAGTGCGCCCTTCCGTTCTTCAAAATCTTGAAGAAGGCAGGGGCCGTGAAGTGGACCCCGGAGGCAGAAGCAGCACTGCAGGACTTAAAAACTTACCTTTCCTCTGTTACCACCCTGGTCGCTCCTAAACCACAAGAGCCGTTGCTGCTGTATCTAGAGGCAACCAATCAAGTGGTTAGTGCAGCACTGGTGGCCGAACGGGAAGTGGAATAAGGAGCAGCTGCAGCTACTGTCCTCCTCGGAGAAGGAAGTGAACCAGTCAAGGCAAGGCTGGGCGCAGATCAAGAGAAAGAAGAGCAGAGAAGCGAAGGCAATCCCAAGACTGCGGCAAGGAAGAAGGTAGTGCAGCGGCCAGTTTACTTTGTCAGCTCCCTGTTACAGGGGGCTAGGTCAAGGTACTCTGGCGTGCAAAAGTTGATCTTTGGCCTCGTCATGGCCTCAAGGAAACTGCGCCACTATTTCCAAGCCCACGAGATCACAGTTGTCACCCGTTTCCCTTTGCAACACATATTGAGGAACCTAGAGGCCACTGGTAGAATAGTGGAATGGGCTTTGGAGCTATCAAGCTTTGGTTTGAAGTTTGAGAGCACGTCATCCATTCAGAGCAGAGCACTAGCGGAGTTTATTACGGAGTGGACACCTACCCCAGACGAAGAGGCACTGGAAACAGTTATCCCCGGCAAGGAGGCCCCCCAAGAATGGATCATGTACTTTGATGGTGCCTTCTCACTACAAGGTGCAGGAGCTGGCATGCTCCTCGTCGCACCTATCAGAGAGCACCTCAAGTACATGGTCCAGATGCATTTCCCCCGGGAGAAGGCTACCAACAATACTGCGGAATATGAAGGACTCCTTGCCAGGCTCAGAACCGCGACAGAGTTGGGGATTAAGAAGTTAATCATTCAAGGAGACTCACAGCTCGTGGTGAGGCAAGTGAACAAGGATTATCAGAGCCCATTGATGGAGGCATATGTGGAGGAAGTGAGAAAGCTGGAGGAGCACTTTGATGGGTTGCAAACAGAGCACGTGCCATGTGCGGAAAACAGCATTGCTGATCATCTGTCAAAGTGCGTTGCGCAAAAGCTTCTTGTGGAACCAGGGACTTTTGTTCTCCACCTGACTCAGCCCTCCGTATCCTCGGCAACAATGGCCAGAAAGAGGAGGAAACTGGACTCCGGCAAGCCTCTCCCGGCAGAGCTTCTCGAAGCTCCTGACAGAGAGGTTGGTGGAAACAACTCCACTTCACTTGGTGAGCAGCACCCTCCTGCCAAACTACCAGTCCTTGCGGTTGAGGCATGTGATCCCACGAACGAGGAGGTGCCGCTGGTCCTTGTTGTCGAGCCTCAGGCTCCAACTTGCGCACGACATATAGTCCATTACCTCCAAACAGAAGAACTTCTCGAAGAGCAAGAAAAAGCTGAAAGAGTAGCCCGGAGGGCCAGTATGTATTAGTTCGTCGATGACACACTATATAGAAGGAGGCCCAACGATGTGAAATTGAAGTGCATTTGCTGGGAAAAGGGGAAGGAACTGTTGGCACAAATACACAGAGGCATGTGCGGCTCCCATATTGGATCAAGAGCCTTGGTTGGAAAAGCTTTCCGGCAAGGTTTCTACTGGCCCACGGCATGGCACTCCAAGATGCGATTGAGCTAGTCACCAGATGTAAAGCCTGCCAGTTCCACTCCAAGAATATCCATCAGCCTGCTCAAGCTCTCCGGACGATTCCTTTGTCATGGCCATTTTCGGTCTGGGGGCTCGACATCTTGGGCCCCTTCCCCCGTGCTACCGGGGGCTTTGAATTCTTGTACATTGTCATCGACAACTTTACAAAGTGGTCGGAAGTGGAGCCTGTGAGGAAGGTAACCGCACAGTCAGCTATCAAGTTCTTGAAAGGATTGGTGTGCCGCTTTGGGGTACCCGCCAGAGTCATCACTAACAAGGACACCCAATTCACAAGCCGCGCCTTCATGCAATACGTTCAAACCCTCGGAAGTAAAGTTTCATTCGCCTCTGTTGCCCATACCAGAAGCAATGGACAAGCTGAGAGGGCGAACACTGAAGTGCTGCGAGGACTCAAGACAAGAACATTTGATAGGCTGCGGAAGTGTGGCAGGCACTGGATTGATGAGCTGCCAGTGGTTCTTTGGTCCCTCCATACGACACCAAATCGAGCAACAGGCCAGACTCCCTTCTCCCTAGTCTATGGGGCAGAAGCAGTGATCCCCACGGAACTCATATACGGGCCACCTCAAGTATTTGCCTACGATGAAGTAGAGCAAGAGTAGCACTGGCATGACGATGTCGTGCTCCTTGAGGAGAACTGTCTCTGGGTTGCTACGCGTGCTGCACGCTATTAGCAAGCCCTACATCGCTACCATAGCCACAGGGTTCATGCACAGAGCCTTGAGGAAGGCAACCTTGTCCTTAGGCGCGTTCATTCCACCAAGGGTGCAAACAAGTTGACGCCGAAGTGGGAAGACCCTTACCCGGTGGTACGAGTCTCCACACCTGGCGCAGTCCGTCTGGAGACCGGAGATGGCATTCAATTGCAAAACTCATGGAACATTGAGCATCTTCGTAAGTTCTACCTGTAAGGCGCAGCTGTCGGGTCCCGCCCGACAGCCACCCTTTTGTACAAGCCTTCCGGATGCTGCATGTAACCCTTTGCACAAAGCCAGGCACAGACCCTGAGCAACAGATAAATAAACGAAGCGCTGGTGGCCCCAAAACTTGCATGCATGCATAGCATAACATGAGCATGGCATGATCATGTAGATAAGGTCATATGTAGCTTTGTTCTCCTCTGCACTAAATTGCAGGGCTCTTGCTGCGGACTTGGTCCCAAAAAGAAGAAACAGAAACAAGCCTACATATCGGTCCCCGACAAGCCAAACAGATAAGTTTCTTCTTATCCATACATGTTCTGTAAGGAGAAAACTTGTGCATATAGAAACCTCGTCACCTTTGAAGCACGGGTGCTCCCATCCTTTGACCCGAATGTTGCTTCGGTCAAGGTGGTTGTAGTGGCCTTTGACGGAGAAGGTTCGACGGGGGGCTGGTCCCTTTTCATAGTTTCGAGCCCGGCAGGCCATGCCCACGGCAACAAATGGAAGGTACCGGCAGAATAGCTTGCCGCGGAAACTTGTTTACTCAAACGTATAGAGGCATTCCACCTCTACATGGACATAATACATGCACAAGTACCCGGCAAGGCTTGTCTTTTTTAATATGCAGATAAACAAGTATAGATCTTACAGAGCACAAACATGGATAAAGAAGATTACACATTTAAGACTAAAGTATGGCAAGTGCCCACATATTTTAGGCTATAAAAAGATAAGTGCCCCATAATCCCTTTCTTGTCCCTCTCCTCCTAGGAACTACAGGGGGAGGCGAAGAGGACAAAAGGAGTGCCTAAGCGGAAGCCCAGCCTGACAAGATCGGGAATGGCGAGGCTGCGAAGGCAGCGACAGATAGAGCGGCCAGGCGGCGCCCTAACCTCCACTGGGACTGCGCGGTGCGCCCGGCAGAAGGCACCAAGAGAGTCTCCCTCGGCAATCATACGGAAGAGGCTGGTGATGATGGTGCCGGGGCAGGGGAAGAGACGAAAAACGGAGCGGCAGGCCAACAATATGAGACGAAGGCGTCGGCGCCATCGTACTCCGACCTGACGGCCTGCCACCTGCCTTCCTCGTCTTTGCCATTTTTCTCCTCGTCACTGTCGCTCCAGGGAGGAGTTAGGCCCCTCGCCCGACGCCTCCCCCGGAGAGACTGCTGATGATGGTGGCGGCGCCCAAGGCATGCTAAGAGCACCTTCTCCCACTTCAGCGGGCAGAAGGGCACCACCATCTCCGGCGTTGCCCCTCGCCTTGCCAGATAGAGCAACACCGGGATCATTAAGGATACCGGGCACGGGCGGGCGCCAGAAGCCCCGGACGAATAACTCGTATGAAAGATACGAGCACTCCGCCATCGAGGAGAGACACGGCACCCCTCACACCGAGATCAGTGCAACCGCCGTGGGTGCGTTACCACCAACTACGGCGGCTCCAACGATAGCCGCCACGTCTCCTGCAGCCGCGGACCAAGCTTACTCCCCGGGTATCTACACGGACATCCAAGATCATCGCCCCTGAACGGAAGTGCGGGGTCGAGCCCCAGCATCTCTTCTTGGGCATGAAGAAGGCAAACGAGAAGAAGGAGAGAGAGCGGGGATGGGTGCCCCCATTCACCCTCACGCTCCCTTTTATAGACAAGCAGAAGCCCGGAGTTGGGGGCTCCTTCGGACCCGACCCGCTCGTGTCACTGGCAACGACCGGGCTCGTTCATCGCCCTCTCACACCAACCCGAAGTAGTCGGGTTTTTGCCACGGCGCCCTCCCCCACGCCATCCATCAACTACCCCGCGCAATGCATGTGGCGTATGTGGCAAAAAAAGCGAGCGCGGTGGGAAGAGTGGAATGGCATTTACCTCCCCATGAATTAAACTCATTCACGGGACGGTGCAGAGACGGCCCCACCGCATTCGGCATTTTGCACGACGCTCGAAAAAACCAGGAACTGACTCAAGCACAGGTTAATGAAGAAACAAAGAAAATATCAAGGGATGAGCTGCCACAAGCCCTCTGCCTATGTACCTGATAGGGCCTACCCCGACGATGCTCGGTAGTGTGTTCAGGCCAGGCCCGGGGGCTCCTGTCGGTGCAACAAACCATGGTGTATGTTGCTCGGACTATACACAGGCTCAAGGGCAAGGTTACAGCAACAAGACAAGGCCAAGCAGGAGAAATAACTCTTTGAGAAATCAAAGGGCAGATCAAGAAGACCAAGACAAGCCAAAGGAACAAGATATCACTAAGGGAAAAGCCTCTCTTGCCGGGCAGGTGAGCCTGGTCAGGTCGAGGCCACCCCAAGGGCAAGTCCCAAGACCTCCCCAGCAACGGTTGCCGGGGCGCCGACGGCCTGCTTCCCCGCCAAGGCTCCACCGCTCCACCTCGCAGCAACGTCGGTCGCTTATCGGTGCGGTGTCGAGCCCCCAAGTGATTAAGGGGCTGTCATTTGGCACGTAGCAGCCATTTCTGAGGAAGATCACCCCTAAATGACACCCGTCCAGGGGCGTGTCACGCAGACAGGCAAGAAGGTGGTTGAATGGCACGGCAAGGCTTGCCGGGCTACTTCCATGATGTGACGCTAAGCGGTGCATTTAATGCACCTTGTCCTGTCTGCAGAGTTAGGTATGATAGCACTGTGGCTATCTAATCACTGGATAATGACTGTTATGCCACTATGGTAACCCCTTTACCTATAAAAGGAGGGCCGAGGCAACCTTAGAAAGGATTCAGACCCTTGTACTATCATACGCGTGTAGCTGCTCTCCTTGAGGCAACCTTGCCGGGCTTGAGCGTTGTGCGTTCGTCATGGTCCTCCACCCAATCCACCAAAGCAGGAGTAGGGTTTTACGCCTTGCGGCAGCCCAAACCTGGGTAAAAACCACCTGTGTCACCATTGCCGTGCTGTTCTACGGCCTCCGCTCTTTATGCAACATGCCCTTCCCCCTTGCCAAACCATGAAGGGGCCGATGGCCCCATAGGTGATCGTGTCAAACCACGACATATTATGATCAAAGGAATCAAGCCGGCTTATCTAGACTCCAGATGTTTTGCAGTGGAAGCATTGTCTCCTGTATATCCTATGCTGGGCTTTTCCATGATCATATGGTAACTTGGGGGCTTCCAACTCATCAAGTTTAGCTATTAACATCCCTCTTGACCCGGCATATGCCGTTATGAAACTTGGTTAAACCTGCCTGTTCGCTTGATGCTACTTTGAAAAGGTGATCTGGTGCACTCTTGATAAGTCAATCAAAATTGACCCTGAACTTGTCAAGGTTATAACACCGGTTTAAGTCACGTGAGTGTCCTCTTTCAGTAAGCGAGGATAAACCAAAATAGGCTACAAGGCCTGCTTCCACAGGAAGCAAAACCAAGACTCAAGGCTCGAAAGCCGGTCTTATGTCGAGCCTCGAAATCCGGCATTTTTATACTCTATTACCATACACATCATCATACATTGCATCATCATACAATGCATCATCATACAATGCATATCTATATTCGTTTATGTTGTAGGAATCGGTCTATTGGCCGGGTTAGCCATTTGCAATTATAGAATTTGTTAAGTCAATTACTCTGATGCCTCTATGGCCTTTGTTATAATACCAATGGCTATCAAGCCAGCTTCAACATGAAGCACAAATAACTGGCCTCGAAAGCCGACATTTTTTCCATGTTTATTCAAACTTGGTTCATATTGATTTTATATCATATGATTTGTTATAATAACAATTCATTGTCTTGTCAAAGTATATATATTGGTTTCCTGTGTCGCAGGAGCCGGCCTTCAAAACTAGGTTACATTGTAACTATGCAAGAACAAACAAATCCTTGATTGCCAAAATGGACGGGTCTTATATGGTTTATCAAAACCAGTTTCAAATAACATGGCTATCACTGCCGATTTTGAAAAAAATGCAGGTACATATTTATGTTGGGGAACGTTGCATGGAAAACAAAAAAAATTCTACGCACACGCAAGATCTATCCATGGAGATGCATAACTACGAGAGGGGGAGAGCATCTACATACCCTTATAGATCGCTAAGCGAAAGCGTTTATCAACACGGTTGATGTAGTCGTACACCTTCACAATCCGTTCTGATCAAGTACCGAACGTACGGCACCTCCGCGTTCAGCACACGTTCAGCTCGATGACATCCTCGCCTTCTCGATCTAGCAAGAGAGGTGAATTAGTAGATGAGTTCTGGCAGCATGATGGTGGTGGTGAAACTATTCTGCAGGGCTTCGCCAAGCACTATGGACATGGACGGAGGAGGAACTAGAACTAGAGGGAGAGGCGGCGCCGCACACAGCTTGGGAATCATGGTCTGTCTTGCCCCCTCCCCTCCTCACATATATATAGGTGGAGGAGGAGGAGGGGCTGCCCTAGGGCACACCCTAAGGGGGCCGGCGGCCACCCTAGGCGTCCGCCCTAGCCGCGCCCCCCATCCTTCTTTGGCGTGTGGGGGGAAGGAAAGGAGGGCCGGCTTGCCTAGGGTGCCTCCCCTTCCTTTTCTCCCTTGTGTCACTACTGTAGGATGCTGCTAACGTGACACTACGATCAGAGACCCTTTGACGAAACTGTGTGTGATGCATTAATCGCAAACGGTGATTTAAAATAACCATCAAAAAAGATGCAAAATGTTTGCGATGAAGGATACATCAAACACCGTTCAGATTTTAGTTGCATGCGCGATGAGGGGCATACGGTTCAGTTCAATGAACTATTTGCGATGAGGCAGAACAAAAGAAACGGGCAGCCGGATGAAGGCGTGTGCGATATACGGCATAAAGTTCACTCGGATAAACTATTTGTGATGAGGCGGAACAACTGAAATGGGCAGCCAGATGAAGGTGTGTGCGATATACGGCATACAGTTCACTCGGATGAACTGTTTGCATTGAGCCAAGAGAACATAAACGGTTCAACTTAACAAGATGTGTGTGATATGCGGCAAACAGGTCTGTAATTGGAAATGTGTGGGAAGACCGATAACAACACAGACGATTCCTGTTAACAAGCCGTGTGTGTTGTGAGCAAACGATTGCTGGTATACAATTGTCAGTGATTGATGAAATCATCATCGACGGGTTCCATTGTTTAGTCCGTGTGCGATGTGATTTGCTCTGTCTATAGAGCATCAACATATATACTTAAAAAGATAGCATTGCAAAACCAAATTAAGCATACAATTACACAAGTGACTACACACATAACATTTCCAAACACCAAAGTAAGCAATTACATGCATACTAAACTAGGAGAAAATAGGATCTAATCATCTACTTATTGTTGCGATGACGCTTGCCATTGCTCTGCTTCCGGCTAGATTCGTGACCGTTTTGGGGAAGGAGGCACTTCCTCATGTCAACGATCCGCCTGTACATGTCGTAGCTCGTGTACGCCTCCTTGGCCGCGTACATGACGTGAGCTTTGTCGAGTTTCTTCATCCAGGCCAAGTGCCAGGCACGCTTGTCCTTGTTGCAGGAATCCTTCATGTCTCTGTAGTAGGGGTTGATGATGGCCTCCGCGAGGTGAACCAATGAGTCCTTCTCATGCGCCTTGCTACCCCAGATCTTGTATTGGCCCTGGATGTCGACAAGATTATGGCAGGCGATGCCCGAATTCTTGAGCACCTTTACATCGTTGGTGATGTCCACCGTAGCGAACATCTAGTGGGGGATGTTGACAAACCGGGCGAAACGCTCGCAAGGCCTTATGGCAAGGCAGTAGTGGTAGACGAGGACGTGGTTGCGCACGCACATCTGGGTGACGGCGACCTTGGGACGAGACCCGGCACGAGCGCGGGTGTACTCGAGGTCAAACCCGACCACCTTGTACTTCTCCTCGGCAAGCAACAGCTCCATGATGTGGATGGAGTGCTCCACCCAGACCGGATTGTTGGTGTACACCACCGAGAGCTCTGTGAACCTTCTGTGGGTGTCCACCACGGCATGCATGGTGAACTGCTGCTCGTCGTCGGCAGCCGCTCAGAGCGCCATTGGAGCCGCGCAGGATACCCTCTAAGAATTTGTCGTGGTGGGTGTGCTTCTTGCAATGGTGGGGCGCGAACAAAAGGTTGAAGAGACACAAGGGTTAAATGGCTGCTATAATAAATGGGGGCCGGCCGGCTTGTAATCGTCACGTCTTGTCACCGCGTTCATAGTGGAGGATTCCAGTGCACACTTGACAACACCGCACCGCAAGCATTTTGTTTGACCACGCGTGGGCTTGAAGAGGCGCCAAATGTATCATCGGTGAGCTTGTTCCCGCGCTACCGCACAGTTTACCATGCAAGCTTCCCGCCCAGCTAGTTTGGCCATGCGTCGGCTAGAAGAGGGGCAAATCATGGGCGTTTATTGGCAAAAAGCTTTGTAAAAACAAAGTGTGTGGAATGACTTCGGTCATAAGTTTACCCGTGGGTGATGAGGTCAAAGTTAAACAGAAGGGTGATGATGGACACTCGAGTGCAATAATTAATTCAGCGCTCTACAGGGCACATGGTTGAAGAAACCAACTGTGTGCAATAATGTCGAAGATCGCAGTCGAGTTAGCTATACAGATCGTGTGCTATGAGATCGACAAGGTAAACAGATTCAAGAATGGTTAATGAAATCTAAGTCCATTGCATATTAAGGTCAAAATAGTGCTACCAATATACGAGTCTCATACGATGCCATTTCAATGATTGTACCACAAAAGCTCGAAATATTACAAGGTTCAAATTCCAGAGTTATATGGCTCAAATTCGAAGATTACAAGGTTCAAACTGATATTAGAAATGAAATTCAGCTCATCAGCTGCAAACACTCGCGCTGATCCGCTCAGCATGGATATCAGAGAGGTTCAAACTAATATTACCACTTTATAAGTCTGGTTTCTAAGCAACTGAGAAGTAGGGGTGGAAACGGATCGGATGCGGATCGGATTGTGCTCTTACCACTTCCATTTTCATATTTTCAAAACGAATACGAATGCGAATACAGATGTTAACAAATACGGATGCGGCTCGGATGTTATTCAAATATGGATACGTATCGGATGTTTACTCGATTCGGAACGGATATGAATAATAGCGACATATTGCTTAAGTAAATTAGTCAATAGCTATTTGACATGAAATAATAAACTTGTGACATACAATAAGTCAATGATAAATAGGTTTATGAATAAATTCTACTGTAATCCATAATAATTTCCAAGTTTAATCATACAAAGAGTAAATTTTGACCACTTATTTGGCTTTTATGTTGGATAATTGGAGTATTGGGGCAAGAATTTGGAAAATCGCCTCCCATAATCTTATTCGGATACGGATATATCCACTTCCATATCCATATTTGTGTCAATATCTCATACCATTTCCATTTCCATTTTGGTTAAATAAATTCAGATACGGATAATTTCCATTTCCATTTTGGTTCGGATGCGGATGTTTCGGATACGAATAGGCATTTTCTCGAATACGGATATCGGATATGTCGGATTATCCACTACCACTTTCGTATTCGTATCCGCCATGATGACTTCTGATTACCCTGTCATCTGAAGTTCCAAAATGAAATTCACCATTTTTGGAGCCTATTCCATTCTGCCGCAGCCGCCGGCGCTGATCAACAAACCATTCATTTTTGCGAAATAAATGTAGGGAAAACCTCATTACCTTCAGTACCCTTGCTCTGACAACAAAGAACCTGGCGAATATAATCTCCGGTAAGGTCCCTCGGTAGGAGTTCAAAGTAATTTCTGAGAGATGCAGATCTAGGCATTCGACGTGATTATTATATTGTATCACATTATCCACCACCGGGCCTAATCTTATCTGCAAAAGTAGAAAATGTGTTAGTGCCTACAAGCAGTTTTGAACACTACTACATGCCTATTTGGTTTGCAGGATTTGTAAAATGCACTAACATGCCATCTTCGATCCTACATGATTAACATGGGCATTTGATTACAATCTAGAAAAATGTAGCCTTCTTCATAAGAGGTTGGAGTGGATGAAAAGTTCCCTAAGAAAACTAGTACACATGAATCCAAAGTAGAAATGCTTATGGATTGTAACCATATGGATCAAGCAACCAATATGGGGGGGGCATGTATGTACTGAAATCCTCCAAAAAATCCTTCAGAAATCGTAGTACATTGTCATTGTAAACTTGGAAAAAGGTGTCACAAATTGAACTCCCTTATGGTTAGCATTTAACAGGAAAGGAACATCACCTCGATATATAGCTTCTCCAGGCACTGAAAGCATCTCAGGAAACTGACAACTTGCTCCAGGTTGAGGCCGATAGATTCTATTGCCAAGACCTTCACTGTGCGTAGTTTCGGGGTCAAGCTTGTCGGAATCATTTTCTGGGTGACAGACGAACATACATCTTCAAAATTAGAAATAATGTTAATTTCTAGAAGGAGAGGTAGAAGGCGGTTGTTGTACCTGAATGGGTGTGGATCCAATAACAAGTTTGGAGTATTTGTCAGACGAGTAGCCCACCACTGTCAATTTCGGCGCAGAAATGATATTGATTCTTGTTGGACCTTCTTGATCAACTACAAGTAATCTCTCAAGTGAAGGTGTGTCCTCAATGACCATACCGTGGTACACATCTTGTGGTGTCTTCTTGCCGCACCAGCAACACACATAAATAGTCCGGAGAGTCATGGAGGTGATGTGGAAGCTACTCAACCCATTGATCGCCTGAAGATGAAGGTACTCGAGTGCAGTACAGCCATGGAGCAGGCGCTCCATGTCACCGTTTGGGAGGCAGACGGCGAAGAGCTCGAGGTGCTTCAGTCGTGGTAGAATAAGAGTGGGCGCGTCATTAAGGGGGGGAATGGCAGTTCCTGAACTTGGCGACGCGCAACGTGGGCGCAAGGCGAAGCGCGGACATTGGCAGTGAGCGCATATGCCCATCATCAAAAGTGAGCTCCTCGAGCTGATCTAGGGCGGGGGATCAGAACCAGTCGTCAAGCTTGGCTCGGTCTTTGCCGTTGGAACGGAACTTGCCCATTCTAAGGCCTCTTGTTGGGCCAGGGTGACTGCCGAGGATCTTGGAGAACGCATCCAAGCTTTTGCGATAGCCATGGCAGAGCTCGTGGGTGTCGATGAGGTCGAGAGGGGTAGAGTTCCATAGGGGGCGCCACCACCGGGGAAGGACGGTTGTCCGCGCCCCATATTTGATTGGGAGGAGGGAGATGATGACTTTCAACATATCATCGGGGAGGCTGCTGATGAAGTCTAGGCCTGCTGGAGTCGCTTGTGGTTCTTGCTCGCCCCACCTACGCTTGTTGGCACCCCTGTTCTCCACCTCTGGAGTCTCATTGTCAGCTGCGCTTTCTCATAGAAGTGGGAGTACAGGGAATATTTAGTTAAAATAGGGCAATAGAAAAGTGTATTGGTAACTAGAAGTTAGTAGGTAGGAATATAGTAAGAAAATGGAATAACAATTGGTTGCTTAAATACTACACAATTCATTTGATATTGCTGGGTAAGTCAACATGCAGATACTTGAAAAGAAAACTTACTTCGAACAAAGTCTGGATGGATGATATCGTCGGGGAAGTTAGCACATATCTCATGACCAGGCTCTTTTATGTGCAGTGCAATTTTAGTGCCAGCTTTCAGTACATAAAACTTAGAAATTTCTTTCCAAAGGCCAGTGCTAAAATAGGAGTCACCACGTTCATCAAGTCTTACAGTAGCAACGATTGTAAATCCATGGTTTGTGTTTAGTATGACATCCCTGCAGTCTTGATTTATGTAAAGGGAAAGATTGTGCACTACAGATTCTGTTGCATAGCAAGGGACGCGCTGCAGAAAATGGTAGGATTGTTAAAGAAAATATGGTAACATGCAAATATGGGTCCAAATTGAAAGAACTGTACAGCAGTTGAAATCGAAGGACAAAAATCTATAATTAAACAGATAGGGTAAACATGATGTCATGGAAATATGAGAGTAATCGAAAGAACAATACATCATTAATTTGCCTAATATAGAAAGAAGAGGGGAAAAAATCCCCTTTGACGTATATGGTACATGTGGCACCTTTTATCAAAATGTAGCAATATTTAGTATATGTTCAGGAAAGTAGGCCATGCCAACCGATTTAGGGTGAGATTGAACATACCGCGCGCATCCTCAAGTCATCTGGTATGGTGAGATGGAACTCCATGGATGTCTGGCGGAGGCCGCAAAGTCCTGATGTGTCCGCGCACTGTACACTCTATGAATGAAAGAAAACCCTCAAATCAGCTCGAATAAAAATGAATTCACGGCGATTTCGGCTGGGTGATTAAAGGAGGCAGATGAACTGGGATAAGAGATGAGATAATATCTCATTAAATTAGTTACCTTGTTGTCCATGAGAAAAAACCCTCAGTACGGCGGATTCCCCAACCGGGCGGAGCTGGGTCGACCGCGAGCAGCGTCGAGAAATTCGATGGCGATAGGCGGCGGCAAGCGGAAGTGGCGAAATGCGGTGGGGTTTGCCGGTAGCCTGGCGGCGGCGGCAGGCGGCGAGCTAAGTGGTTGCCGCCGCGATAGGCGGTGCCATGCATAGACGCGGAGGAGCTTGTGCAGGTGTGAATGGGGACCGGAGGGGGTGGCGGGCAGGGTGAGGGTTTTTGTGATGTGGGGATGGTGAGGGTTTTCTTTTTTCTTTTTTGAATTGGGTGGTGAGGGTTTTCTGTCCCACAAAGAGTTTCAGAGGCAACGGTTTGCTAGAGCCAACCATGTGTGATTGACGTAACAGGCAAAATGAAGGTCATTGCACAATGTTCCAATTTTGGGAACCATGTGTGATTGATGTACTACCTCCATCCTGGTTTATTGGTCCCCTTTGTAATTTGTACCAAATTTTGGCCAAAGATTTAACTAACAAATGTTTATGCATGTCACCAAAAATTATGTCATTGAACACTATGTTCAAATACGCATCCAATGATATAATTTTGGCTGACCTACACTAACATTTTGTCAGTTAAATCTTTGGTCAAAATTTAACACTAATTACAAAGGGGACCAATAAACCAGGACGGAGGTAGATTTCATCAACCGAACTGATTGCATCCATATCCCACATTTAGACATAAGTAAACATAGATTAAACATACTCAGACATACATAATAAGCGTACACAAGCATAGTTCAACCATAAGTACATAGTTCAACCGTCATTAAGACACTACATAGCCATACATAGTTCGATCCCACATCTCATCTCATCTGCCGGCATGATCCTGAAGCTTCTCCAGGTACACGGCGTACGCGCCATGCGCCACCCTGTGAGAATACTTCTGCTTGAAGGAGCCAACGGCCCGTCCTCTTGCATGCGCTAGAACACTTTGATACGCGTCATGAAGCTTGTGGTTGCAAAATGGGCATCGATAGCCGCCGTCCCAGGTCCTAATACGCCTGTTATGCATTCCTGCATAAAGCTCCCTCAGGATTTGCCTCTTGTACCTCCTCTGGCCATCTTCATCCTTGCTGTCCACATCGTCAGACAACACCTATACAAATAGAAAAAAAATGTGGCGTCAAATTAATGTTTACAAACTAATCTCTAGTGAACATTTGGCAGCTACCAAAATTTAGCATCAAATCAATGTTTACATGCCGTGAAGTAGGATTAGGAATTTATGGCTATTTTTTTATACGTATTCAGAGATTATGGTTCGATTTTTAAGCACAGTCATCTATGTACAGACCAATCTTGAAGAAAATAATGGCACAAACATATATGTAGGTCATTCAAAATCAATTGTCAAGTCCTGGCTAGGAATTATTAGCACGAACACTAACCCTAGTCGGATTACTAGCAGAAATCATTTGCACAAATGAAACAACTAATCACTTATCACTTGTACCATTCAAACAATCAATACACTACACGGATCAAACGAAACTTACTCAGATTTCATGGATTGGGAGAACATAACCATAGGATTTCTATTCCAAAAAGGGGGAGGCAGGAGTAACTAGAGAAACCCTAGGATCTATTTGACACATAAATGGGTATAGATGACTAACCAGTTGTCCGTTGTCGCCGAAGTGGTCATCGGAGTCGTCGCCGGGGTCGTCGCCCGAGTCATCACCGGAGTCGGTGTGGACCTCCGACTCCGGCTGTGGAAGCTCGACGCCGTCGATGATGTCAGGGTGCAGCGATACCTCGCCGGCGGTGACGGCAACCTCTATCTCCATCTCCACGCCGTGCTCCGGTGCTTCAGCAGCCCCCATGTCACCACTCCCTCCGGTGGGGCGCTTCGGCGGCATCCTCATACACTGACGGCTTTGAGGACTGAGAGCGGCGTCGAGGATGCAAGCAGAGAGAGAGGATTGTGTGTGTGGCGAGGATCGGGGGTGCGGCCGCTCGGGCGCGCCATTAATATGGAGTAGTGGGAGAGAGGCGGACGGCGGTCAAACCGCTGGCTCGCCTCCCGGTGAGCCTGCGCACCGGACTCCTGGCATGCCTACCGTCGTTTCACACAGCTACTCGCATGCCTCCCGATGACACTGTGCAGCGAGCACGCCTCCCGTCAATTCACACACCTGCATGCACGCCTCCCGGTCTGCCTGCGCGGTGGGCTGCTCGCATGCGTCCCGTCAACTCACGCCTGCTCGCACGACACACGGGTCGCATGGCGGCACGTATATTATTTTTCTATTTGGATGATTAATGATGCCGCTTTATTGCTTAACCTAAGCATGGCACGTATCCATTGTTGGTCTAACACTCACGGTTTGAATAAATAATCCATTTGGGATATTGGTTCCCAATTATTAATAATCTCCCGTTTGTAAGAAGATAAAGAATACATCAAAACTGGTCTCAAATTTGACAAAAAAAAGTACAATGCCACTTTGTATTGGTGTCCATATGACAACACGATAAGTTTCATGAATTTCAAATAAGTTTTGGATGTACTAGAATTTAAAAATCGAGATTCTCAATGTTTAAAATTTCTTGCACGGGGAGTAAACATGCACCCAGTGAGACACATGTGTTTTTGCAATCCATTTAGGTGCACTGTCATGTGTGCATGTAGCTAAAATTTCATTTTTTCACATTATACCCCTAGAAAATCAATTAATGTACTAAAACATCTTAATGATCTCTGTTTTTTTTTCAAAATTAAAACATCCCTCCTTTGGTAACATATGTTCACCGTGGGATAATTTAACCTGCATCGTAGTTGCGGTGGATTCGCGGTGTGTGTGTGTGTGTGTGTGCGTCTGGGGGTGGCGGGTGACTCGCAGTACACTACGAGTCGTGAGCCACCGTGTGGGTTGGCCATTTTGTGAGGCAGGTGCCACATCAGAGTCGTGAATTCGTTTTTTAAAACATTACACAACCCTTTCATACATACATGTTTTGGCCACATGCAGTCGATGGTTTTCCTACACGACACTCGATACTCGCATGTGACGCTTTTTGTGGGCCCGCGAGGTCGTCGTCCATCACTTTGATGAATAGCCGGCAGTGAGGTTAATTTGACCAGCAAGGTAGAATCTTTTTTGTTTGTGTTATGGTGGGAGTATATATATAGTACGCGTCGAAGAGGTGGGAGGGGACTAGCATATATACTCTACATACGCGTCCGCGAACAAGTACACCTCACTCAGTGCTGGGACTTTTCGGTTTCCGAGGCACGTGCCACATCAAAGTTGTGAAATTGGCTATTCAAACATCACACAACACCTCTTTGTGCCACATGCATGCAGGCGGTGGTTGTCCTAGGACACTCACATGTGACGCTTCCATCTTTGGGCCCACGAGGCCATCGTCGATGCATGCATCACTTTGACATACATCGGGAGAGGTTAATTAATTTCCCCATCAAGGAGGATTCTTTTTGGGTTGTATTACGGTAGGAGCATATAGTATGTGTCGAAGAGGGGGAAGGGGACCATCATATGTAGTACGCTTCATGAACCTCGCTCTGTGTGGGGACTTTACAGTTTTCGAGGCATGTGCCACATCAAAGTTGTGCATTTTGGGTATTCAACATATGTTTGGCCCTCATGCAAAGCGATGGTGGTTGTCCTCTCGCACCCACTTAAGCGGTTATCAGCGATATCGATGCTTTCCATCTGTGGGCCTGCTTGGTCCATCACTACTTTGCCTGACAACGAGAGAGGTTAATTTGACTTAGGAGGGGATTATTTTTTTGTTTGTAATATGGTATATACATAGGTCATGCTCTGGGATGACATGATATAGTTTGAGCACACACATGCATGTGTACGCATGAATCCCTCCCATCGAGTCGAAGTGGCTAGTACCACGACACGTCACGAACCGATCTCGCTCTGTGTGGGGACTATACGATTTTCGATGCACGCACCACATCAATGTTGTGAAATGGTATTCAAACATGCATGCACGCATCGCCTCCATACATATGCATGTATTGGTTGTCTTCGAACGGTACACTCCCTCGCGTAGTTGTCGGTGACAAGCCTATATATTCGTGGGCCCGCGTGGACATCCATGATCACCTTGACCGACAACAAGATAGGTTACCATGGCGGATTCTTCCTTTGGTTCGTGTTATCGTAGTATAGGTCATGGTGAGATTCAGACCTAATTAAGTTTGAGCGCATGCTATGCACGCATGCATGCATGAATCCCCATCATCCGCTTGAAGTGTGGTGTGACATACATATGCATCATCAACTAACCCTCACTCGGTGTGAGGATTTCTGGTTCTAAAGCACGGTGCCACATCAAAGTTGTTCCATTGTGTATTCAAACACACCTCTCCATACATATGTTTGGGCCACACGCAGGCAGTGGTTGTCTTCGGGGACTAGCTACTTGCATGATTATTGGCGAGCTAGCCCATCTCCGGGGTCGCATGGACGGCCATCACTTTGACCAACAACAAGAGAGAGGTTGTACGACCAAGGTAGATTATTCTTGGTCCGTTTTATGATCCATCTTGGTGAGATGCCTCTCTGGCCCGCCGACTGAAAGTGGGTGTGCATGTGGGGGGGGGGGACTACTACTTCGCACTTTGCTAGGTGAACTTCTGTGGGGGGGGGGGGGGGCATGCATTCATAGCTTAGGATTCCCTTCCTGCTGACATGAGGTGGGGGGGCAAGCAATACAGTGCGCTTTGCGAGATAGGTGCCACATCAAAGTTGCATTTGGTATTTGAACATCAAACCACCCTTTTCATACATATATTTGGTCCACATGCAAGTGTGTTCATGTTCTGACCCTCTCCCGCATCATTTTTCGCCAAATTTATGAACATTAGACAAGTCGGATGATGCAACAGACATGGTTCACTCACACTAATCGTGTACCATGCCGGTGCCCCTGTCACGCACATCCGCACAGTACATTGGGCTCCACAAGGCTTCCCCTCTCAAAAATATCTACCTGCCTGCAGCTTTTTTCTTTTTGATAACACACGGTTATTATGTTTCAACCATGTGTGATGTTTCTTGTTCCTGCTCCCGCCTGCATCCCTCGAAAATATCTGCCCGCCTCGAGGGTTTTTCTGTTTCATAACACACGGTTGTTATCTCCGGACCGTGTGTGATGCACCATCATCCAAATTTTCAATAGCCCCGGCATTTCACTCCCATGTTTGACTCCCGCGTAGTAAAATTTTCAGTAGTCGTGTCATTTCTTCAAACACACCCTCGCCCCCTCCACACACACACACACACACACACACACACCAAAACCTCCTCAGGCGCGCGCGCGCGCACACACACACACCCCCCCTCCCTCGCTCGAAATCATAGCAAGGTCGTCGCCGCCGCCGCAAGGCCTCCATTGTCAACATCTGCCGGTTTGCCCACGCAGCTTACGCACCGATCTCCATACCATGGCCGCCCTGAGTTTCTTAGATGACGCCTGCCAAACACCCCCTTTCCCATAGATCCCCATCCCCATCCCCCACTCCAGAGCGTCACAGCCTAAGCCCGGCTACACTTCCCGTGGAGCTCAAGGAGCGACTGGCCCAAAAGAGGTGTATCGCGGTCTCTTCGCCCGACGTCGCCGAGAAAGCTGACGACCATTACTGGCCGCAGGCACTCAATCAGCGGGCTAGATTATGCGGCTATGTCACCGACGCTAGCTACGACATCGAGGTCATCGACAGCGACGGCCTGAGGCGGGCTATGTCACTGGTTAAGTGGCCCACCCCCAACCCCTTGGGTTCAACCGCCATCGATCTCATCCATGGCCCCGCCGCTGATCTCCTCTGGCTCGCTGTCAAGAATTTGCCATCCTACATCGCCATCGAGCCCGTTTTATCATTTCTGAAGGACACGTCCTGCGATGCTGGCTTGGGATCCACAGCTTCCAAGTCATACCTCATTGACGGCGACCATGAGGAGGGCACCCTCTCTGGCTCTTCCAAGGGGAAAGAGCCCATCTGCTCTTCCAAGGGGAAAGAGCCCGTCTGTGACATCAGGGAGGGCACCCTACAGCCGTGCTCTTCCAAGGGGAAGGAGCCCATCTGCGACAACATGGAGCGCATCCAAGGTATGTGCTCTTCCCATGGGAACGAGCCCATGTGTCACAAGTGAGGAACCCATGATTTGTTTTGCCGTGCCTCTTCACAGGGGGGAACCCATGATTTGTTTTGTCGAGTCCCTTTTGTAGTGTAGTGAGAAAATGTCCAGTTTTAGTTGCTATATTTGGTTGTTTGCAGTATGCCTTGTTTATTTCAGTTGTTCACAATGTGATGCTCTATATGTGCAATTATTTAATGTGCAGTACATTTCATCAATCCAGTTTTAAACATACCGATAGGAATGCACATATTTGCTTGTTGTTAAGCCTGTTATAGCTAGCATATGCCTCTTTTAAAGTTTTTTGATTGTTCAGTTGTTTGTAGTTAGCATATGTCCAGTTTCAAATGCTATCTTTGTTTGTTCGTTGTATGCCTTGTTTATGCCAGTTATTCACAATGTGATGTTCTATATGTGCAAGTATGAACTGCGCAGTTCAATTTCAACAATACCACTATGAATGACTACATTTGGTTGCTGCATCTTGTAGTTAACACACCTTTCCATTTTTATTTAACAATAACCAGTGTACTTAGACCAGCACAATACCAGTTTGAATGACTATGTTTGCTTGTTGTTAAATGTTAGGCCTGTTGCAGTTAACACACCTTTCCACTTGTTTTGCTTTACTAGCATGCTTAAACCTGCACACTGAAGCTATCCTTTGGAGATTATTTTGTCTGCCATGGATATATTTGGTTGATGTTTAGCCTGTTGTGCTTAACATGCCTCTCGATGTACCTACACAGGACAATTTTGGGAACGACTGCTGTTTTCCATCGAGGTTAGTTTCATCCCATGGCTTATATATACTCACTGTTCAGGATATCGGTAGCTGGTACCATATAGGCCGGGGGCTGATAAGGGACTAATCGGTGAATCAGACTTTTAACTGAATATATCTGTAACCCATTTATCGTTAGGTTAACTAGGGCCATATGTAATATATCTGAGGCTACATAGCAACATGCACTGTACTTAATGTCTAAATATGCAATCCTAGGTTACATAGCAACAAGGAAGAGTGTTACCTTAATGTTCTGATGATGTCTAGATATACGTAGAAGAGCAGCAGCAGCAACAACTACAACAACAACAACACAACCCTGTTTGGATACTCAACTTAGCTAGAGGTTAGAGTTAGTTTCTAGCTCATGACTAACCCTGAACTAACTCCATCCAAAGAGGTGTTTGGATGACAGGGTTGGATTGACAATAAATGCACTAGAAGAACTAGCTCCAATTAGCACCTCTTGGGTTGGATAGTTTTTTTGGGTGGGTTAGATGCAACTAGCTCAAACTAGCCCTCATGTTTGGATATACTTTAGGGCTATTTGAGCCCGAACTAGCTCAAACTAACTCTAACCCATGGATACAGCAGCAGTTAATCAGCCGATAATTTGTAAGAATGCAATAAACTCCTTCCGTCCCATAATATAAAATGTTAATTCATCTAATATGTGAGTATATTGGATGTTATAAGATATTATAAAAGAGTGTTGTACTACATCATTGTGCAATTGTTGTTTAGCTTCTAATATTAACTTGGTGCTTTTAGGTACATATGTCATTGGTAAAGATCCGCGCTTCGACCCTTTCTACGTATGGGGCAATGAGATATCGATGAACCAGCATCAAGTGAGGAAGCTGATAAAGATTGTTAGTAAAATGGGTCAAAAGATGGCAATTAAACTATTTGTTTACACTTTATCCAAGACAACAACGAACTGCAGGATGGTAAGTAAGAACTCTGCAGCCTTCTTTTTACTGCCCATAATGAGTTGTGTTAGATGATAATGTCTGAATCTTTTTCCTTTGCAGTGGTTCCCAAAGTAGTTTACTCAAGATTACGTCTCAAACTACATGATTGGTGGGCATGCAAAGGTTAAAGTATTTCTACCAGAACACGATGATTATCTAGATGTTTTCATGAAGACCATGAAGGATGGGCGGTCAGCCATCACAAGGGGTTGGACTAGAGTCGTGCGTGCCTTCTGCATGGAGTAGGGCATAGTATGGGCATTCCGCTTCACCTTGTTCAGCAACCAGAATGTATTTCGCCTCTTTCTTTACCGTCTTTAATAGTACAAGTATACAGCTGTGGTTCATCATTCTTTATTTGGTTCTTATGTAATTCTTGAACATATGTACCTATGAATCGAATAATGCATTGGTTGTTTGAACCTGATGGATATGAATAAAGCTATAGCATACATTCAAAATCAAATCCGGTACAATTTGAAATAGCAGCAATTAAATTACGGTGAAATTACACTCTGCAGGTCGTTACGGCACACACGGTTGGTAAAACACAAACGTTTGCGATATACACCATAATCCGACACGGTTCACAGAGAGGAAACATGTGCAAGCATGCACACAGTTGTCGTTTGCAAAGTGTGTGCGATGTCAGACTATATCACAAACGGTGTGGGCAAACTAAATGTTTGTGATAGTTGCCTTATCGTACGCGATTCGCAACCATGAACTATTTCTGATGTGGTATGCATCGTAAACATTGCACCACAGAATAGCGTGTGCGATAGTTGCCGTTTATGATGATGTTACGACGGTCTGACGTTTCGTAATCCTGTCCGACACTCGTACGATGATTAGCTAATCTTCTTAATTAGTTATCGCATACGGTTTGGGAAAAGCAAATGTGTGTGATTGTCTGCTTATTATACACGTTCTATAATAGTGAACCATTTGTGATGGGCCACGCATCGTAAACATAGCACCACAGAATACCGACTGTGATGGCAATGCGAGCACAAACGAGTAGTGAGTATTGTATATGCATCAAGGCTCCCTATCCCCGATGGTTTCCGGGTCGTGTGGGAAGGACCCCCCTATCGCAGTCACTCACTTGGCGATGGTTCCAAATGCCGTCGCGGAAAGGGGTTAAAAACCGTTTGTATTGCACCTCGCTGTACCAGTGTGCGAAGAAAGGCAAGAGGGGGCTGGCCCTTTCCCTTTCCTTTACAGGGACGGCGGCCAGGATGGGGCGTGCGCCAGCCCCCTGTGGGCTGGTGTGCTCCCCTCCCCTTGGCTCGTTAGGCCCAATATCTTCCCGTGGCTTTCCGGAACCCCTTCCGGTGATCCGATAAATATCCAGTGTGTTCCAAAACCTTTCCGGAGACCAAATACCATCATCCTATATATCAATATTTACCTCCGGAGCTCCTCATCATGTCCGTGATCTTATCCGGGACTCCGATCAACATTCGGTCACCAACATACACAACTCATATAATACTATATCATCAATGAACATTAAGCATGCGGACCCTACGGGTTCGAGAATGATGTAGACATGACCGAGACGCTTCTCCGGTCAATAACCAATAGCGGGACCTAGATGACCATATTGGTTCCTACACATTCTACGAAGATCTTTATCGGTCGAACCTTTATGACAACATACGTAGTTCCCTTTGTCTTTCGGTATGTTACTTGCCCGAGATTCGATCGTCGGTATCTCCATACCTAGTTCAATATCATTACAAGCAAGTCTCTTTACTCGTTCTGTAATACATCATCTTGTAACTAACTCCTTAGTCACTTTGCATGCAAGCTTCCTCTGATGCTATATTACCGAGTGGGCCCAGAGATACCTCTCTCTCATAGTGAGTGACAAATCCCAATCTTGATTCATGCCAACTCAATAGACACATTCGGAGATACCTGTAGAGCATCTTTATGATCACCCAGTTATGTTGTGACGTTTGATAGCTCACAAGGTATTCCTCCGGTATCCGAGAGTTGCATGATCTCATGGTCGAAGGAATATGTATTTGACATTAAGAAAGCAGTAGCAATAAACTGAACGATCATATGCTATGCTAATGGATGGGTCTTGTCCATCACATCATTCTCCTAATGATGTGATCTCGTTATCAAGTGGCAACCCATGTCTATGGTTAGGAAACCTTAACCATCTTTTGATCAACGAGCTAGTCTAGTAGAGGATCACTAGGGACACGGTATTTTCTTATGTATTCACACATGTATTTAAGTTTCCAATCAATACAATTATAGAATGAATAATAAACCTTCATAATGATTAAGGAAATATAATAATAACCACTTTATTATTGCCTCTAGGGCATATTTCCAACAGTCTCCCACTTGCACTAGAGTCAATAATCTAGTTCACATCACCATGTGATTAACACGCAATGAGTTCTAAGGTGTGATCATGTTTTGCTTGTGAGAGAGGTTTAGTCAACAGGTCTGCCACATTCAGATACGTATGTACTTTGCAAATTTCTATGTCTACAATGCTCTGCATTGAGCTACTCTACCTAATTGCTCCCATGTTCAATACGTATCCATATTGAGACTCAGAGTCGTCCGGATCAGTGTCAAAGCTTGCATTGACGTAACCCTATACGACGAACTCTTTATCACCTCCATAACCAGGAAACATTTCCTTAGTCCTCTTTAGGTACCTAAGGATAATTTTGACCGTTGTCCAGTGATCTACTCCTGGATCACTATTGTACCCCCTTGCCAGACTCATGGCAAGGCACACATTAGGTCCGGTACACAGCATGGCATGAATTATAGAACCTATGGCTGATGCATAGGGAATGACTTTCATTCTTTCTCTATCTTCTGCCGTGGTCGGGCTTTGAGTCTTACTCAACTTCACACCTTGCAACACAGGCAAGAACCCATTCTTTGACTGGTCCATTTTGAACTTCTTTAGAACTTTGTCAAGGTATGTGCTTTGTGAAAGTCCTATTAAGCGTCTTGATCTATCCCTACAGATTTTGATACCCAATATATAAGCAGCTTCACCGAGGTCTCACTGAAAAATACTTATTAAAGTATCCTTTTATGCTATCCAGAAATTCTATATCATTTCCAATCAGCAATATGTCACCCACATATAATATCAGAAATGCTACAGAGCTCCCACTCACTTTCTTGTAAATACAGGCTTCACCGTAAGTCTGTATAAAACCAAATGCTTTGATCACCTCATCAAAGTGTATATTCCAACTCCGAGATGCTTGCACCAGTCCATAGATGGTTTGCTGGAGTTTGCACACTTTGTTAGCTCATTTAGGATCGACAAAACCTTCTGGTTGCATCATATACAACTCTTCTTTAAGAAACCCGTTAAGGAATGCAGTTTTGACATCCATTTGCTTGATTTCCTAATCATAAAATGCGGCAATTGCTAACATGATTCGGACAGACTGAAGCATTGCTACGGGTGAGAAAGGCTCACCATATTCAACCCCTTGAACTTGTCAAAAACTTTTTGCGACAAGTCGAGCTTTGTAGACAGTGATATTACCATCAGCGTTCGTCTTCCTCTTGAAGATCCATTTATTCTCAATGGCTTGCCGATCATCAGGCAAGTCCACCAAAGTCCACATTTTGTTCTCATACATGGATCCTATCTCAGATTTCATGGCCTCAAGCCATTTGTCGGAATATGGGCTCATCATAGCTTCTTCATAGTTCGCGGGTTCGCCGTTGTCTAACAATATGACTTCCAGGACAGGATTATCGTACCACTCTAGTGCCGTAGATGTTCTGGTCGACCTACGAGGTTCAGTAGTAACTTGATCTGAAGTTTCATGATCATCATCATTAGCTTCCTCTCTAGTTAGTGTAGGCATCATGGGAACGGTTTTCTCTAATGTGCTACTTTCCAATTAGAGAGATAGTACAATTACGTCATCAAGTTCTACTTTCCTCCCACTCACTTCTTTCAAGAGAAACTCCTTCTCTAGAAATGACCCATTCTTAGCAACAATGATTTTGCCTTCGGATCTGTGGTAAAAGGTATACCCAATAGTTTCTTTAGGGTATCCTATGAAGACACACTTTTCCGATTTGGGTTCAAGCTTATCAGGCTAAAGCCTTTTGACATAAGCATCGCATCCCCAAACTTTAAGAAATGAAAGCTTAGGTTTCTTGCATAACCATAGTTCATACGGTGTTATCTCAACGGATTTAGACGGTGCCCTACTTAATGTGAATGCGGCTGTCTCTAATGCATAACCCCAAAATGATAAAGTCAAACCGGTGAGAGACATCATAGAACGCACCATATCTAATAAAGTACAGTTACGACGTTCGGACACACCATTACGCTGTGGTGTTCCAGGTAGTGTGAGTTGTGCAACAATTCCACATTGTCTTAAATGAAGGCCAAACTCATAACTCAAATATTCGCCTCCGCGATCAGATCGTAGAAACTTTATTTTCTTGTTACGATGATTCTCCACTTCACTCTGAAATTCTTTGAACTTTTCAAATGTTTCAGACTTGTGTTTCATCAAGTAGATATACCCATACCTACTCAAATCATCTGTGAAGGTTAGAAAATAACGATACCCGCCGCGTGCCTCAACACACATTGGACCGCATACATCGGTATGTATTATTTCCAATAAGTCATTAGCTCTCTCCATTGTTCCAGAGAACGGAGTTTTAGTCATCTTACCCATGAGGCATGGTTCGCAAGTATCAAATGATTCATAATGAAGTGATTCCAAAAGTCCATCGACATGGAGTTTCTTCATGCGCTTTACACCAATATGACCTAAACGGCAGCGCCACAAGTATGTTGCACTATCATTATCAACTTTGCATCTTTTGGCATCAATATTATGAATATGTGTATCACTACGATCGATATTCAACAAGAATAGACCATTCATCAGAGGTGCCTGACCATAAAAGATATTACTCATATAAATAGAACAACCATTATTCTCTGATTTAAATGAATAACCGTCTCGCAATAAACAAGATCCAGGTATAATGTTCATGCTCAACGCTGGCACCAAATAACAATTATTGAGGTCTAAAACTAATCTCGAAGGTAGATGTAGAGGTAGCGTGCCGACGGCGATCACATCAACCTTGGAACCATTCCCGACGCGCATCGTCACCTCGTCCTTAGCCAATCTTCGTTTATTCTGCAGCTCCTGTTTCGAGTTGCAAATATGAGGAACCGAACAGTATCAAATACCCAGGCGCTACTACGAGAATTGGTAAGGAACACATCAATAACAATTATATCAAATATACCTTTGTTCACTTTGCCATCTGAAAGGATCGATACAGTCGACTAGAGGGGGGTGAATAGGAGACTACAAATTTTAATCTTTCTTGTCAATTTTAAGGTTTAGCGGATAAATAGGGTTCACTAGATATGCAACAAGGTGAACACAACCTATATGACAAGCAAGCTTAGAGCCAAATATGCTAGGCAACAATCTAATTAGCAAGCCAACAAGCATACAAGACAAAGTAAAGTGCGGGAAAGGATTAACCACAAGTGAGGCGAGGACGCGGATTTTATCCTAAAGTTCACTCTTCCTTGGGGAAGAGATATTCTCCGTTTAGATCGGTGCCAGAGCCAAGGCTTGCGGAACGCCACGAAGGCTCAACGTATTCTCTTTCGAGTCAGCCCCAATGGATGAGCCTCGAATCACTCGGGGTTGGTCTTGAAGGCGACCACCACACCTTTACAAACTTCTCCAGAGCACACCACAAGCAAGGAAGCTTCCGGAGGAACCTCTAACCACCTAGGAGCCCAAGCTCCAAGAGTAACAAGTCAATGGGGAAGAAATGTTGCAGGGAACGCGATTTGGTTTGGTCAAGATGTAGATCGGGTCTTGCTCTCCCAATCCCCAAAGTTTCATCAAGTTTGGGTGGAGGGATTGAGAGTATTGAGCAAAATGGAGTGTAGCAATGGTGGAGCTCAACAAGACATTAGGGTTAGGGATGGGGGTGGAAGAAGGGGGGATTTTATAGTGTTCTTGGCCGGATGGGGTTTTCTGGCCATTGGACCCTGTGCGCACGGGCTAAGTCAGCCCCCTGCGCACAGGGTACTCAGCGAGTTTGCCAGCAGCCCGTGCACACGAGGGTCAAATGACCCCGTGCGCACGGGGTACCCAAAGAGTTTCTGACCCCGTGCGCACGGGGTATCCAGAAACACTCTGTTGCAAACTTTCTGGGTACCCGACTAGCACACAATGGACAAGAAGGTGGTAGGAGTAGGAAGGCTAGGTGTATGAGGTTTGGCAATGGCATTCCCACACGACACACATCCACACAGACCCCTCTTAATAGTGCGGTCTTTCCTACGACTCGAATCGAACCAAAAATAAAACCTTCGAATCGTCGGACGACCACGCCTCTGATCTTTTTGAATTGGGGGTCGCACATCACCATCAATAGCACAATGGAACCAATATCCTGAGATAAACTTTAACAACTGATATTAGTTCCACTAACCACATTGTCATCACACCAAAATATAATTTAAGTGCCATTTGCACTTTCAATCTCCCCCTTTTTGGTGCATTGATGACAACGTGGTTAGGACATGGCATCAAAAGATAAGACAAAGATAAATAGCCGTGCGACAGATTTTGATCAAGAGAGCTCCCCCTATATGTGTGCCCGAAAAAGAAAATGCTTGAGAATGCATCAAGCACACACACATGGGACTCCCCCTAGATCAAAATTGTCAAGGCAAGTGATCAACAAAATAAACCTATAACGGTGCCTAGATCACATGCAACAGGGTGGTGAGAAAGTATCGTGAGAAATCCTAGTAAAGATAGATCATAACACATAATATGAGCATAAGCATGTAAACGATCCATGAAGCATAAATAGTCTCACAAACTGACACATGGTAGCTCACAATTACATACCGGAAAGCAAATAAGAGTATCTCAAGCTAGTTAAAGACAACCAACCACTAGTACAGCAAGGTGCTATACAAATGGTTTTTAACCCCTTTCCGCGACGGCATTCTGAACCGTCGCGCAAGTGAGTGTGTGCGATAGGGGGTCCTTCCCACACGACCCAAAAACCGTCGGGGATAGGGAGCCATGATGCAGAGGCCTTGCCAAATGTAATCGTATGTGATGCAGCACACACCAAATTCTGCCAAATGTGTGGGATCGGTGATTAAACGTTTGTAATGACATGGTGAAACCAAATGGTGTGTCGTAATGAACCATTTGGGAAATAGTATGTAAGGCACACGGGCCAACTTATGAACTGTGTGCGATATGTGCCCCATCACACATGAGTTTTCTGCGGAACTCGTCTGCCATGCATGACTCCATCGCACACGTTTCCGAACAATTACTGTGTGCGATAATGTTCTATCACAAATGGTTCAGGAGCCCCTTCACACACATACAAGTGCTGCAGACCGTTTGTGATTTGTTGTGTATCACCGACAGTTGCGGTAAGAGTGACATGTGCATTTCGTTTGGGATCCCATACGTTTCCTGAAAAATTTACGACTGTGATTGTATTTTACATTGGGCATGGTTTACTCTGAGCTCTCGTGTGTGATAATGTGGTATCACAAATGGTTTCGGAGCCCCCACGCACACATAGTAGTGCTACAAATCGTCTGTGATCTGCTGTGTATCACCGACGATTCCGCTACAATTGTCGTATGCTTTCCGATGTGGATCGCACACGGTAATTTAGTTGAACCGTGTGCGGAGCAATTGCCAGGTTAAAGCAAAAGTATCCCATTTGAATCGGCATGCAAAAAGCAAATTCGCCACAATATGCAATTGAACAAATTGTGTCTGAACATTCATCAGATTTCGCAACAATTGTTTAGCGGCTAACTCTTACTCAATGTTTCTGGAGAAGGCATGCTGAAATCTTCATTATCACCAGTGGGATTGATGTAGTGATTCAGGAAGAAGTTGTTGATAAATCTCCGAACCATCGGCAATTCACCAGCAGGGAGCGGTTCAGGGGTCCTCGGTTCTAGGATGAGCTGCAGTATTTTTAAGATCAGAATGTGCCATATGAGTGGAGTAGAAGATATTAATTAAGATAGACTTACTAGTACTAATTCGCGAGCATCTTCACAACTATCAGCAGATTTGCAGATGGAGATCATGTGTCTGCAAACATAGTATCCATAAAGGTTGGTCCCTGCTTGTTGCTGAGGACACTGAAATATTTTGTACATAATTAGTCATGTATTTGTCTGTTAGGAACAACCTAACCGGTGTTAGATGTATTTTTTTCTTTGGACAGAAATAGAAAGTGGTTTATTTAGAAGCTTGAACATTTGACTAGCGTAAGAAAAGGTATGTGTAGACTATTGGATACATTTTCCTAAAACACGGATTTTGGTGTGTTACCGGAGAAATGATCTCGTGCTGCAGAGGTAGTTCCCTCTTGAACAGGTTCCCTGGTTTAGTTTTCCACAATGCGAGCACACTGCAAATGAAGATGAATTTTGACAACATCAATTATTGAACCAGATATGAATGCAAATTAATTTCAACATCATATAATTCAATACCTATCCATGAATTGCTGAAGATGCGTCAGATCCTGAGCGTTTGTTGACTCTCTGAGAGAATCCATGTAGTAAACTGTGTTCTTGTTTGGAACAATGAATACCAAGATCCAGTGATTGCTACATATTAAGAAAGCCATGAACTTACAAATTATGTCGAAATCTAAAAGACAATCAGTGTATGCGTGGTTGTTTATTTGACTTACCATTCATGATATGGCCAGAGAAATGATTCTGCATGGGACATGTTTTTGAAGATACGGGTGACCGTGTTAATGGCCCACTCCCGTTGATCCTTACCATGTAATGTTGTGCCATTTGCTAATGCAGGATCTATGAAATATAGACTCTCCCTTTTTCTGCTCTGCGCGTTCAATCACCTGAGAGGAATAAAATGTAGTTAGTTGTTTATCATTTACAGCCTTGTATGGAGAAGTTGATTAGAGTTTGTTAAGTACTTACAAAATCAGGGATCTAACAAGAGTGGCATCGAGCTCGTTGAAGTTGAAGAAGAGATGTAAGTCCTCGAAATTCACACTGATGGAACCAGGATCATGTCGGAAATGATCTCTGTTGTAGCAGACTAGCAGAACATGATGACCTGCTCACATTTGATCCATGCAATATTTATGTAACTCGCGGCAACTGGAGCTGCACTCATCAAAGTATTCGCCAACAAGAAATGGCTGGCCATGGACGTAATTGAGTGCTTCAAGTATGTCTGCTTTATTTTTAGCAAGCAACAAATCTATTTCTGCATCATTCATGCCGGCAGAAATAATATTACTCTCCGATTCGAACAACTTGCTGTAAATTTGGTTCTAGGCGATGAGTGCTTTAAGTAAGAGGCAATCGTTCTCTTTCCTCTTTGCTCTCGGGGGGCGCTTCCTCACGGGTGTAGCCTTTTTGCCCGCTTCCTTCTTGGTACTTGAAGCACTTCTGATCCAAGGTCTGGATGGCTGAAAGGCAGACTGCGGAGCAGACGGTAAAGCTTCGACGGACTGCTTAGCAGACGATTTAGCTATGCTGGACTGCTGAGCTGGCGGTGCTGCTGTGATGGACTGCTGGGCTGTAGGAGCAGAGGCATCGGACTGTTAACCATGCGTTGAAGCTATGTCGGGTTTCTGCGCAGGTGGTGCCAACTTGTCGGTGTGCTGAGGAGGTCGTGCCAACATGTTGGTTTGCAGAGCAGGCAGTGCAGACGCATGGGTATGCTGATCACGTGGCTGCGGACCGTTGGACTGATGAGCAGTCGGTTCTGGACCTACAGACTGCTTAGCAGGCGGTTCCGAAACATCAGACTGCTTAGCAGTCCGTTCCACCTGGTAGATCTGCTGAGCATGTGGTGCAGCTAGGTCTCCCCCCACTGCTTCAGCGGCCGGCATCTGAACCAGTGGTGCATCTTCAGTAGTTGTAGGCCTTGCCACTGGCTGCTCTAGGGCGAACGATGACATGGCCTGTACGGCACAAAGCCGGGCGGGCTGATCACAGGTTGATGCATCGGCCGTCGGATTACAAGTATTAGGTTCCTTGGGGGAACCACGCGAGAGCTGCTGTGGCAAGGAGAGCGTTACCGATTAAGGGGCATGATACGTCCCCGTCGTATCTACTTTTCCTAACACTTTTGCTCTTGTTTTGGACTCTAATTTGCATGATTTGAATGAAACTAACCCGGACTGATGCTGTTTTCAACAGAACTACCATGGTGTTGTTTTTGTGCAGAAATAAAAGTTCTCGGAATGGAATGAAACTTTTTGGAGATTTATTTTACAATAAAAGAAAAATATTGGAGCCAAGAACCACCGGAGGGGGGCCCTGGGTGAGCACAACCCACCAGGGCGCCCCCCTCCAGGCGCGCCCAGGTGGGTTGTGCCCACCTGGTGGCCCCGCAGACCCTGAATCCGACTCCTTAAATACCTAAATTTGGAGGGGAAAAAATCTGGTAGAAAGAATTATCGCGTTTCACAATACGGAGCCACCGCCACCTCCTGTTCTTCATCAGGAGGCCAGATCTGGAGCCCATCGGGGCTCCGGGGAGGGGGATCTTCGGTCTTCATCATCACCAACCCTTCTCCATCGCCAATTCCATTATGCTCCCCACCAGGAGTGAGTAATTCCTTCGTAGGTTCACTGGTCAGTGAGGAGTTGGATGAGATTCATCATGTAATCAAGTTAGTTTTGTTACGGCTTGATCCCTAGTATCCACTATGTTCTGAGATTGATGTTGTTATGACTTTGCCATGCTTAATGCTTGTCACTTTGGGCCCGGGTGCCATGATTTCAGATCTGAACCGTTTATGTTGTCACCATTATATCTATGTTCTAGATCCGATCTTGCAAGTCATATTCACCTATTACGTGTTATGCTCCGTAAACCCCAGAGTGACAATAGTCGGGATACTTTCCGATGATGACCGTAGTTTGAGGAGTTCATGTATTCACTATGTGTTACTGCTTTGTTCCGGCTCTCTATTAAAAGGAGGCCTTAATATCTCTTAGTTTCCTTATGGACCCCGCTGCCACGGGAGGGTAGGACAAAAGATGTCATGCAAGTTCTTTCCATAAGCACGTATGACTATTTACGGAATACATGCCTACATTATATTTATGAACTGGAGCTAGTTTTGTATTGCCCTAGGTTATGGCTGTTATATGATGAATATCATCCAACGAATTCACCGATCCAATGCCTATGAATTTTCCACTTATTGTTCTTGCTAAGTTACTACTGTTACTGCTATTGTTACACTTGCTACAAAATCATTGCTATCACTGTTACTGTTACTGTTACTATTATCACTGCTATCAAAACTATCATATTACTGTGCTACTGATTATCTTGCTGCAGATAATTAATCTCTAGGTGTGGTTGAATTGACAAGTCAGTTGCTAATACTTACAAATATTCTTTGGCTCCCCTTGTGTCGAATCTATAAATTTGGGTTGAATACTCTACCCTCGAAAACTGTTGCGATCCCCTATACTTGAGGGTTATCAAGACCTTTTTCTCACGCCGTTGCCGGGGACCATAGCTATATTTGTTGAGTTACTTGGGATTATTATCTATTTATCAGTATGAAGAATATGAAGGATACCAAGAATAAGATTTTTCCCTCTAAGACGAGGGGAGGTAAGGAACTGCCATCGCACTCTGCACTTGATTCACCTTCTATTTTTAGTAGACTTGCAACACCACCACATTCTATTAATCCTGATATGTCACAAGTTATTGATGATGCTACCTCTGCTATGAATGCTACTCATGATGATGCTAGTACCTTGCTTGATGATAATATGCCACTAGGTGAATTTCTTGATGAACAAATTGCTAGAGCTAAAGATATTGAGAATGCTAAAACGGATGAAATTATCGAAACTGATGAAGTACTTGAAACTGAAAATCTTGAAACACCTATTAGGCCTAGCTCTCCTAGATATGAATTGCCTAAGATACCTGAAGGTTATGTTATGGATGAGGAGACAGCTAGAGATTTTCTTGCTTGCAAAGATAGAGATGATCTTAAGAAATTATTATGCAAACTGAAAGAAAAATCTTTGAATGCTCGAATGAAATGTGATCCTAAGTTTGCTACTTCACCTCTCTTTGTTGATGATAAGGATTATGAATTCTCAGTCGACCCAGAGTTAATTACTTTGGTTGAATCTGATCCTTTCCATGGCTATGAAACTAAAACTATTATGGCACACCTTACTAAATTAAATGATATAGCCACACTTTTTGCTCATGATGAGAAGATTCATTACTACTATGTTCTCAAATTATTTCCGTTCTCATTAAAGGGTGATGCTAAGATATGGTACAATACTCTTGCTCCTTGTTGTGTTCGTAGTCCCCAGGATATGATTTATAACTTCTCTGAAAAATATTTTCCTGCTCATAAGAAACAAGCTGCCTTACAGGAAATATTTAACTTTATGCAAATTGAAGAAGAGAGTCTCCCACAAGCTTGGGGGAAGCTTCTCCAATTGCTTAATGCTTTGCCTAATCATCCTCTTGAGAAAAATGAAATACTTGATATCTTCTATAATGGACTAACCGATGCTTCTAGGGACTTCCTAGATAGTTCTGCTGGTTGTGTTTTCAGGGAACGAACTATTGAACAAGCTGAGGAATTATTGAATAGTATATTGAAAATTTATGATGATTGGACTCTTCCCGAACCACCGCCTAAACCCACTCCGAAGAAGAGGGGTATCTTATATCTCAGTCCTGAAGATATGCAGGAGGCAAAGAAAAGTATGAAGGAAAAAGTAGAGGATGTTAAAAATTTACCTCCTATTGAAGAGATACATGGACTTGACACACCACCACCAAAGGTGGTAGAGGTAAATTCTTTAATGAAGTTTTATGAAAGTGATATCCCTTACAATAAACATCCTAGTCAATGCCTTTATGAGTTTGACAACTACATTAGAAAACAAGATCACTTCAATGAAAATGTTATAAAACAATTGAAATACAACTCCAATATGATTGCTTGCTTGAGTGACTTGTTATTTAGAATTACTAATGATGTAAGAGGTGTAGGAAAACATGCTTCTATGGTTCAAACTCAATTAGAACAAGTTGCTAAATCTCAAAGAGAGTTGCTTGATGAAATGAATAATAATATAAATGACTTTGCTGTTAGAGTAGCAACTAGAGGAGGTAAAATAACTCAGGAACCACTTTATCCTGAGGGACACCCTAAAAGAATTGAACAAGACTCTCAAAGAATTAATACTGATGCACCTAGTCTTTCTAGAAAGAAGAAGAAAAAGAAAAATGATAGAACTTTACATACCTCTAGTGAACTTGAAGTAGAAAAACCTCCTGATAATGATAATGATGTCTCCTTTTCTGATGCTGAAACTCAATCTGGTAATGAACACTCATCTAGTGATAATGAAAAAGATAATTATGATGTTCATGAAAACACTCAACCAGATAATGATGTTGAAATAGAACCAGTGATAACCCACAAGTATAGGGGATCGCAACAGTTTTCGAGGGTAGAGTATTCAACCCAAATTTATTGATTCGACACAAGGGGAGCCAAAGAATATTCTCAAGTATTAGCACCTGAGTTGTCAATTCAACCACACCTGAAAGACTTAATATCTGCAGCAAAGTATTTAGTAGCAAAGTAGTACGGAAGTAACGGTAACGATGGCAAAAGTAACAGTAGCAGTTTTGTAGCAATTGTAACAGTGGCATAAAAAAGTAACGAAGCAAAGATCAATATGTGAAAAGCTCGTAGGCAATGGATCAATGATGGATAATTATGTCGGATGGCATTCATCGTGCAACAGTTATAACCTAGGGTGACACATAACTAGCTCCAATTCATCAATATAATGTAGGCCTGTATTCCGAATATAGTCATACGTGCTTATGGAAAAGAACTTGCATGACATCTTTTGTCCTACCCTCCCGTGGCAGCGGGGTCCTAATGGAAACTAAGGGATATTAAGGCCTCCTTTTAATAGAGAACCGGACCAAAGCATTAGCACTTAGTGAATACATGAACTCCTCAAACTACGGTCATCACCGGGAAGTGTCCCGACTATTGTCACTCCGGGGTTGCCGGATCATAACACGTAGTAGGTGACTATAACTTGCAAGATAGGATCAAGAACACATATATATTCATGAAAACATAATAGGTTCAGATCTGAAATCATGGCAATCGGGCCCTAGTGACAAGCATTAGGCATAGCAAAGTCATAGCAACATCAATCTTAGAACATAGTGGATACTAGGGATCAAACCCTAACAAAACTAACTCGATTACATGATAAATCTCAACCAACCCATCACCGTCCAGCAAGCCTACAATGGAATTACTCACGCACTGCGGTGAGCATCATGAAATTGGTGATGGAGGATGGTTGATGATGATGATGGCGATGATTTCCCCTCTCCGGAGCCCTGAACGGACTCCAGATCTGCCCTCCCGAGGAAGAACAGGAGGTGGCGGCGGCTCCATATCGTAAAACGTGATGAGTCCTTCTCTCTGATTTTTTCTCCCCGAACCTGAATATATGGAGTTGGAGTTGATTTCGGTGGAGCTTCATGGGACCCACAAGCCAGGGGGTGCTCCCAGGGGGGTAGGGCGCGCCCCCCACCCTTGTGGACAGGCGGTGGGTCCCCCTCGGTTGATTCTTTCACCAATATTTTTTTATTTATTCCAAAAATATTCTTCGTGAAGTTTCAGGTCATTCTGAGAACTTTTATTTCTGCACAAAAATAACACCATGGCAGTTCTGCTGAAAACAGCGTCAGTCCGGGTTAGTTCCATTCAAATCATGCAAATTAGAGTCCAAAACAAGGGCAAAAGAGTTTGGAAAAGTAGATACGATGCAGACGTATCAACTCCCCGAAGCTTAACCCATTGCTTGTCCTCAAGCAATTCAGTTGACAAACTGAAAGTGATGAAGAAAAACTTTTACAAACTCTGTTTGATCTTGTTGTTGTAAATATGTATAGCCAGCATTCAGGATTTCAGCAAAGATTATGAACTAACCACATTCACAATAACATTTAGGTCTCACGTTTACTCATATCAATGGCACAATCAACTAGCGAGTAATAATAATAAATCTCGGATGACAACACTTTTCCAAAACAATCATGATATGATATAACAAGATGGTATCTCTCTAGCCCTTTCTGAGACCGCAAAACATAAATGCAGAGCACCCCTGAAGATCAAGGATTGACTAGACATTGTAATTCATGGTAAAAGAGATCCAGTCACAGTCATACTCAATATCAATTAATAGCAAAGCATACAAATGACAGTGGTGCTCTCTAACTGGTGCTTTTAATAAGAGAATGATGACTCAACAATAAAAGTAAATAGATAGGCCCTTCGCAGTGGGAAGCAGGGATTTGCAGAGGTGCCAGAGCTCGAGCTTTTTGAAACAGAGATGAGTATAATTTTGAGCAGTATGCTTTCATTGTCAACATAACGACAGAGATCTCGATATCTTCCATGCTACATACATTATAGGCGGTTCCCAAATAGAATGGTAAAGTTTTTTTTACTCCCCCTCAACGAACAAGCACACTCCACGGCTGGTCCGAAACAACGGGTACCGTCCATACAAGCAACAATCCTGGGGGAGTTTTGTTAATTTATTTTGATTTGATTTGAGCATGGGACTGGGCATCCCGATTACCAGCCATTTTCTCATGAATGATGAGCGGAGTCCACTCATCGTGAGAATAACCCACCTAGCATGGAAGATACTGACAGCCCCCAGTCGCTACATGAGTGATTCGGGCATAAAAAATAGATTATCATTTGAAGGTTTAGAGTTTGGCACATGCAAATTTACTTGCAACGACAGGCAAATACCGCATATAGGAAGGTATGGTGGACTCATATGGAATAACTTTGGGTTTATGGAAGTGGATGCATAAGCAGTATTCCCCTTAGTACAAGTGAAGGCTAGCAAAATACTGGGAAGCAACCAACTAGAGAGCGATAACAATCATGAACATGCATTGAGAGTAACCAACATTGAGTGCAAGCATGAGTAGGATATCAATCACCATGAACATAAATATCATGAAAGCTATGTTGATTTTGTTTTCAACTACATGTGTGAACATGTTCCAAGTCAAGCCACTCGAATCATTCAAAGGAGGATACCATCCTATCATACTAAATCACAACCATTTTAAAAGCATGTTGGCACACAAGGTAAACCATTACAAACTCCTAGCTAATTAAGCATGGTATGAGTAACTATAATCTCTAATTATCATTGCAAACATGTTTCATTCATAATAGGCTAAATCAGGAACGATGAACTAATCATATTTACAAAAACAAGATAGGTCAAGTTCATACCAGCTTTTCCTCATCCCAATCATTTCATCATATATCGTCATTATTGCCTTTCACTTGCATGACCGAATGATGTGAATAATAATAATAGTGCACGTGCATTGGACTAAGCTGGAATCTGCAAACATTTATTCAAAGGAGAAGACAAGGTAATATGGGCTCTTTGTTAGATCAACAATAATGCATATGAGAGCCACTCAACATTTTCATCGTGGTCTTCTCCTGTCGACCCCCAAAGAAAAGAAAAAGAATTTCAAAGAAACACACTGAAATATTTTTGGAGTTTTTGTTTTTCTGATGAAAGTAAAACAAGAACGAGAAAAACTATTTACACGGGAAGGCTCCCAACAAGCAAAAGAAGAACGAGAAATCTTTTTGGGTTTTCTTTAATACTACAACTAAGCATGAAAGGGAAATAAGCTATAACTAAAAAAAATCATTTTGTTTTTCTCAAAGTTTTTTCAAACACACAAGAAGAAAGCGGGAAAAAGAAAGTAAACTAACATGGATAATACAATGAAAAAGTATGAACACCGACAACGGGAATGAGTGTGTGAACATGAATGTAATGTCGGTGAGAAATACGTACTCCCCCAAGCTTAGGCTTTTGGCCTAAGTTGGTCTAGGGCCACGACTGGCCCGAATTGTATCCAAAATCATAGTTGGGGTTGTACTGTGCTACGGCAGCTACCGCTTGGCAAGCTAGTTCTTGGAGGCGAGCGGCCTCCATCTCTCTCTCATACTCGTTTGCCTCCTCTCTGGTTATAAAATATCTCCCTTTTACCTGGAAGTTAAAGAAAGCTGGAGCAGGAAGGGTAACATGGATAGCACGCCGTCTGTCAAAGATTAGTCGGTACTGGAGGGACTGTTCGTTCCTCTCAAGAAACTGATAGCGCACCAAAGCATTATAATCAAGGAAAGCAGGTGGCAACTCTATGTCATTCCCCCTTATGGGTACTCCAAGATAATTAGCTAAATGAGTTGCATAAATTCCACCAAATAAATCTCCATCTTTAGCATTAAGATGTAACCTCCTCGCAATAATGGCCCCTCAAATTGTAACGCTTATCACCTAACACCGCACACTTGAGGACACTAAGATCTGGAATGCAAAGGTGGCTATGATCATGTTTACCATTAATGCATCTACCTATAAAGAGAGCAAAATAATGTATGGCAGGAAAGTGAATGCTCCCTATGGTAGCTTGTGTGATATTTCTAGTTTCTCCCACAGTGATGCTAGCAAGGAAATCATTGTATTCAGCTTTGTGAGGCTCACTAAGAAGGCCCCATTGTGGGATTTTGCAAGCAGTATTAAAATCCTCAAGGTCCATGGTATATGATTCATCATAAAGATCAAATAAAACAGTATGGGTATTACGCTTAGATGAAAATTCAAACCTCCGCACAAAGAAATCGGTGAGGTAATAGTATTGTCGGCACTTATCTGACACGAAGTCCTCAAGGTCGGCATTTTGTACGTATGCATCAAACTCATCCTTGAAACCTGCATGAACCATGAATTCATCCGATGGCCATTCACAAGGCCGCACTTGAGCTTCCCTTGGTGGTTCAAGGTCTGGCTCATGTATCGCGAGCCTAGGTGCTTGCTTCCTCGAAGAACCACCTTGGTACATTTTCCTAGACATTTTCTTCCTCTGATTTTTTTTGAAATTTTTAGTGACTCAAAATAAAAGTGAACCAAACTCAACAAGATTGATAGCAACTACTCCTACTAGTGCCTAGAAGCTATATCATGCATCAAAACTACTTTGGACCATATAAATTTGACATGCAAGCTCAGGGACAAGGTCACCACAGCAGCAAAAAAATTGCAATAAATAAAGCACTAGGACAAAAACTAATTGGACCATTGTAGGAGTCACATAACGAAGAACAATCCCCCAAAACAGTTTTGCAAATGGAGCTTTACACAAGGACATCGAAAATGCTAGCAAAATGAGCAAGAACACGGGTTTGAGCTACGCGATGATTTTTTCTGGACGAAGACTAAGTGGATGGGTACTAGAATAAGTGGAGGGGACCTACGTGGGACCCACAAGGTAGGGGGGCGTGCCTAGGGGGGTAGGGCGCGCCCTCCACCCTTGTGGTACACTGGTGTAGCCCCCTGGTGCAATCTCAGTGCCAGAAATTCTAAAATATTCTATAAAAAATCATACTAAATTTTCAGGGCATTTGGAGAACTTTTATTTTTGGGACATTTTTTATTGCACGGGTAATTAAAAAAATAGACAGAAAATACTATTTTTGCTTTATTTATTCTAAATAACAGAAAGTAAGAGGTGGGTACAGAAAGTTGTGCTTTCCAAATTCATCCATCTCATGCTCATCAAAAGGAATTCGTTAACAAGGTTGATCAAGTCTCATTAACAAACTTCTTTCGAATATCATGAAACCGTATAATTTTCGAATAACACTAAGTTACCTCAACGGGGATATGCATGTCCCCAACAATAAGAATATCATATTTCTTTGTGACAGTAGGGAGAGGAAATTCAAAACCTCCGACAGTAATAGTTGAAAATTTTCTAATAGAATTGATACTATGAACTTGAGGTTGTTTCTTCAGAAAGTGTACTGTATGCTCATTACCATTAACATGAAAAGTGACATTTCCTTTATTGCAATCAATAACAGCCCCTACAGTATTCAAAAAGGGTCTACCAAGGATGATCGACATACTGTCATCCTCGGGAATATCAAGAATAACAAAGTCCATTAAGATAGTAACGTTTGCAACCACAACAAGCACATCCTCACAAATACCGATGGGTATAGCAGTTGATTTATCAGCCATTTGCAAAGAGATTTCAGTAGGTGTCAACTTATTCAATTCAAGTCTACGATATAAAGAGAAAGGCATAACACTAACACCGACTCCAAGATCACATAAAGCAGTTTTAACATAGTTTCTTTTAATGGAGCATGGTATAGTTGGTACTCCTGGATCTCCAAGTTTCTTTGGTATTCCACCCTTAAAAGTGTAATTAGCAAGCATGGTGGAAATATCAGCCTCCGGTATCTTTCTTTTATTTGTAACAATATCTTTCATATACTTAGCATAAGGAGGCATTTTAAGCATATCAGTTAAACGCATACGCAAAAAGATAGGTCTAATCATTTCAGCAAAGCGCTCAAAATCCTCATCATCCTTTTTCTTGGATGGCTTAGGAGGAAAGGGCATGGGTTCCTGAACCCATGGTTCTCTTTCTTTACCATGATTCCTAGCAACGAAGTCTCTCTTATCATAACGTTGATTCTTTGATTGTGGGTTATCAAGATCAACAGCAGGTTCAATCTCTACATCATTATCATTACTAGGTTGAGCATCGACATGAACATCATTATTAACATTATCACTAAGTTCATGTTCATCACCAGATTGTGTCTCAGCATCAGAAATAGAAATATCATTTGGATTCTCAGTTGTGTCTATAACAGGTTCACTAGAAGTATGCAAAGTCCTATCAGTTTTCTTTTTCTTTTTATTACTAGGACTAGATGCATCAGTATTAATTCTCTGAGAATCTTGCTCAACTCTCTTAGGATGACCCTCAGGATACAAAGGTTCCTGAGTCATCTTACCACCTCTAGTCATAACCCTAACAGCATTATCATTATTCTTACTATTCAACTCATTAAGCAAATCATCCTGTGCCTTAAGTACTTGTTCTACTTGAGTTGTAACCATGGAAGCATGTTTACTAATAAGTTTAAGATCATTAATAGTTATACTCATATAATCACCCAAGTAATCAAGCCTGTGAGCATTACGTTTCAATTGTCTACTAACATAAGCATTGAAATTTTCTAGTTTAACAATAAAATTATCAAACTCATCCAAGCATTGACTAGCAGACTTATTATGAGGAATATCACCTTCATCAAATCTATAAAGAGAATTTACCTCTACTACCTGTGTCGGGTTATCAAGACCATGTATTTCTTCAATAGGCGGTAAATTCTTAACATCTTTAGCTTTAATACCTTTTCTTTCATAGATTTCTTTGCCTCTTGCATATCTTCAGGACTGAGAAATAGAATACCTATTTTCTTCGGAGTTGGCTTAGGAGTTGGTTCAGGAAGTGTCCAATCATTATCATTACACAATATATTATTCAATAGAAATTCAGCTTGCTCAATAGTTCGTTCCCTGAAAACACAACCAGCACAACTATCTAGGTGGTCCCTAGAAGCATCGGTTAGAACATTATAAAAGATATCAAGTATTTCATTTTTCTTGAGAGGATGATCAGGCAAAGCATTAAGTAATTGGAGAAGCCTCCCCCAAGCTTGTGGGAGACTCTCTTCTTCAGATTGCACAACATTAAATATTTCCTGTAGGGCAGCTTGTTTCTTATGAGCAGGGAAATATTTCGAGAGAAGTAATAGATCATATCCTCGGGACTACGCACACAACCAGGAGCAAGAGAATTAAACCATAACTTAGCATCACCCTTTAACGAGAAATGAAACAATTTAAGAATATAATGGTAGCGAATTTTTTCCTCATGAGCAAATAGGGTGGCTATATCATTCAATTTAGTAAGATGTGCCACAACAGTTCCAGATTCATAACCATAGAAAGGATCAGATTCAACCAAAGTAATTAACTCAGGATTGATAGAGAATTCACAATCCTTATCAGTAACAAAGATAGGTGAAGTAGCAAACTTAGGATCATATTGCATTCTAGCATTCAAAGACTTTTCTTTCAGCTTAGCTAGCAATTTCTTAAGGTCATCTCTATCATTACAAGCAAGAAAGTCTCTAGCAGTTTCTTCATCCATAATATAACCCTCAGGTACAACAGGTAATTCATATCTAGGGGGAGAATCATAATCTTCAGTTTCAATAATATCATCAGTTTCAGTAATTTCATTCTCTCTAGCCCTAGCAAGTTGTTCATCAAGAAATTCACCTAATGGCACAGTATTATCAAGCAAAGAAGTAGTATCATCATAAGCATCATGCATAGCAGAAGTGGCATCATCAATAACATGCAACATATCAGAATCAATAGCAGGTGTAGGTGTCACAAGTTTACTCAAAACAGAAGGTGAATCAAGTGCAGAGCTAGATGGCAGTACCTTACCTCCCCTCGTAGTTGAGGGAAAAATCTTGGTTCTAGTATCTTTCAAATTCCTCATTGTGATCAACAGATATAAATCCCAAGTGACTCAGAGAATAGAGCTATGCTCCCCAGCAACGGCGCCAGGAAAAGGTCTTGATAACCCACAAGTATAGGGGATCGCAAAAGTTTTTGAGGGTAGAGTATTCAACCCAAATTTATTGATTTGACACAACGGGAGCCAAAGAATATTCTCAAGTATTAGCAGCTGAGTTGTCAATTCAACCACACCTGAAAGACTTAATATCTGCAGCAAAGTATTTAGTAGCAAAGTAGTATGGAAGTAACGGTAACGATGGCAAAAGTAACAGTAGCAGTTTTGTAGCACCTGTAACAGTGGCAACGAAAAAGTAACGAAGCAAAGAACAATATGTGAAAAGCTCATAGGCAATGGATCAATGATGGATAATTATGTCAGATGGCACTCATCATGCAATAGTTATAACCTAGGATGACACAGAACTAGTTCCAATTCATCAATATAATGTGGGCATGTATTCCGAATATAGTCATACGTGCTTATGGAAAAGAACTTGCATGACATCTTTTGTCCTACCCTCCCGTGGCAGCGGGGTCCTAATGGAAACTAAGGGATATTAAGGCCTCCTTTCAATGGAGAACCGGACCAAAGCATTAGCACTTAGTGAATACATGAACTCCTCAAACTACGGTCATTACCGGGAAGTGTCCCAACTATTGTCACTCCGGGGTTGTCGGATCATAACACGTAGTAGGTGACTATAACTTGAAAGATAGGATCAAGAACACATATATATTCATGAAAACATAATAGGTTCAAATCTGAAATCATGGCACTCGGGCCCTAGTGACAAGCATTAGGCATAGCAAAGTCATAGCAACATCAATCTTAGAACATACACTACAGGAATCAGCTTATTCGTCGTCCGCCATGGCGGACGGCAATGGCACCAAAAGCGGACGATAAAGCTCTTTGCCGTCCACCACCGACGGCAAACCTGTCCGGCAAAGAGAGCGACGGTAAACATGTTCTTTGTCATCTGTTTCCCCAAAGTGGACGGCAAAGGCCCTTTGCTGTCGGCGGCGGACGGCAAAGAACATGGATGGCAAAAACATGCGTCAGTCACGTTAGGTGGCTAACGGCAGCCTTTGCCGTCAGCTAGTGGACGGCAAAGCTGCCCAGCCCTGACGTCAGCAGATGCGTCAGCAGACCCAGCGCTTTGCTGTCGGCCACCGACGGCAAAATGACCAAATGGGTTGCTCCCAGGTTGCACAGGTTGCTGCCATGTGGCCTCTTGGCCGTCCGTGGCGGACGGCAAAGAGCCCTTTGCCGTCGGTGGCGGACGGCAAAGTGCTTGTATTGTTGCTGTTTTTTCTGTTTTCTGCTATATCCCTGCATTTTCAAAAGATATATATGATATATATAGTTTCAACATCAAACTAGCTCATGTATCAAACATCTAGCAGTCCATCAATGCAACAGAACACATAGGGTATTAAAAGATCCAATACATACATAGTTTCACAGAGTTCATCCATATATATACATACATAGTTTCACATTGTTCATCAATATAAATGAAAACAAGAACTAAACACTAGCAGTCCATCAATGCCGCTTCCATGAAGTGAATCAAACTTGCAAAAATGGGAGTAAGAAAGTTAGAAGAAGAAGAAGAAGATGATGAAGAAGACTAGAAGAAGAAGGAGAAGACTAGAAGAAGAAGAAGACTAGAAGAAGAAGAAGAAGAAGAAGAAGAAGAAGAGAGAAGAAGAAAAAAAGAAGAGAAGAAGAAGAAGAAGAAAGAAGAAGAGAGAAGACTAGAAGAGAAGAAGAAGAAGCTTCATCTTCTTCTTCTTTTCTCTTCTTTCTTCTTCTCTTCTATCTTTTTATCCCTTTCCTCCTCATTCTCATTCTTCTTCTTTTATTCTTTCTTTTTATTCTCTTTCTTCTTCTATTCTTTCTTTTCTTCTCTTTCTTGTTTTTCTTCTTGTTATTCCTTATTTGTGTCATTTTAGAGCTACTAACATAGGTAATTATGCCATTTTGTGGCCCACTAAGCTTATTATGTCAATTTGGAGAAAAATAAGGTACGTATAGGTCATTTTTGTGCTAACCTAGGTGATGATGCCATTTTTGAGCCAACTTACGTAGGTATAGCTCATTGTTTATCTAACTTCGGTAATTATGCCATTTAGGAGGAAAATAAGCTAAGTATGCATTTGTTAAGCAAAACACTAGAGAAAACTTACCCTCATCACAACAAATGCGATGAAGATCGCAACTAAGGTAACAATTGATCCAATGGCATAATGATACCAAGCCTCATTATCATTGGCATATTTTCTAATCTTCTTAATCTTCAAGCGCATTGCATCCATCTTCAAGCGCATTCATTCATCTTCATCTTGTGATCATCGACGACATCGGCAACATACAACTCCAATTTCATCTTCTCTTCTTCAATTCTTTTAATTTTTTCTTTCAAATACTCATTTTATTTTTCAACTAAATTGAACTTCTCGACAAGAGGGTCGGTTGCAATTTCTGGTTCACATACCTCCTAGATAAAAATATCTCTATGTCAACTTGATGGCCATAATTGTCATAAATGCGAAATGCAACAAATAGTTATAAAAGATAATTTACCACAGCTGAATCATAAAGCGGGCGAGGGCCGACAGGGACGGATATCAAGACCATGGCACTATGTATAACAAACAATCATACAAAGTAAGAAAATTATACAAGTAACTATATAAATCATACAATCATACAAGTAACTATATAAATCAAGTACAACATAAAAAATTGAATACCTAATAATAATTTGGATCGTCGGGTTCAATAAATGCTCTGGAATCAATAAATGCATCATCATCATCACTATCATGAATGAAGTGCTCATCGGGTTCAGCGACATCAACATGTGGAAGGCCACCTTTACGTAATCGGTCAAGCATTGACAAGTCATCCGCAGCAGTAACCTCTTCTTGTTAAGGCTCTTCTTGTTCCGGCTCAGGGGTGAAGTCGGGTTCACTGTCGCTGTCTACTTCAATGTTCTGGTGTGAAGTAGAGCATTTCTTGAAGCATTTTTTTGGAAAGACATGTTTCTTGGAAGAATTCACCTTCATATGTGTCTGGGTTAATGTGAGGTTCATAATCCTCTTCATTGGGGGGAGGTGGTCTAACATGTGGCGGCACTTCATAAACGACATCCCAACCATTCAGATTTGGATCAGTTTGGCAGGCCCATGGTAGATAGAAAACTTGGGTCGCCTGTTGAGCCATAATATAGACATCGGGAACATCTAAATGGGTGCTTTGTTTGATTTCGACTAGCCCTATATGTTCATGAGTCCTTCTAGTCTCCTTCGGCTGGAACCAGTAACATTTGAAGACTACAACGTTCGGTGCATTTTGACCATAGAATAGAAGTTCATAAATTGCTTCAACTCTCCCATAATACTTGATACCTCCATCGCTGATAGCAGAGATACAACAATTTGTAGACTTTCGGTCGGCCATAGATAGCTCTTTGCCGTAGGTACGAAAGCGATACCCGTTGATGTCGTATTTGTCAAATGAACGGACCTTAAAGTCAAAACCATTAGCGACTTGTCTCAATTCGGCGTCCATAGACTCTGAATTAGCCTACAAGTTTAATACGAAAGGATTGTTGCATTAGCCGCAAATTAGACGAAGAAATGAGAATGGTCTAATGGAAATTACCGTTTGTTTGAACCAAGAGATGAAACCGGGAAAGCCGGCTCCTTGCTTTGCCAGAAGCTCATACTCTTCGATGGATTCCTTTTAGATCACCGCTGCATCCGAGAAACAGGCGACGTATCGACTGTATCAAAAAATATCCGGGAATAAGAGCAGTTCAAAGGAATTAGAAGTTGCAAAACAATGTACGCGAGAACTTACTCGATGTACGACCGCACTTCTGTTAGGTTGGTCAAGATATACAATGAAATGGTCCGCCATTCTTTAACATCCAATGATATTGGTTTCAAAGCACCGGCTGGTGCGAGATTCCCTTTGAATAGGCTGAGGTTGGATTTATGGTCACCAGCATTGTACCGAGGCTTCGGATTATGCAAATGAAGATTTTTGGCTTCGTAGTGTGCTGTCACGAAGTTTGCCGCCTCCTCAGTAATGAATGCCTCGGCCATCGATGCTTCAATTCGACATTTATTTTTACATTTTGCTCGGAGCGTCTTCTGCATCCTCTCAGTTGCGTAGCACCAATGATTTTGCACGGGCCCCCCCAATCTTGCCTCGGTCGGGAGATGCAAAATCAAGTGTTGCATTGGATTAAAGAAGCTTGGCGGAAAGATCTTCTCTAACTTGCAGATCAACTCCGGTGCCAACTCTTCCATTTCTTTTATCACGGCAGGCGATAGATCTTTCGCACAAAGAACACGGAAGAAATAGCTCAGCTCTGCCAATACTAGCCATTCATCCTCAGGGATGAAGCCACGCAACATCACCGGCATTACCCGCTCAATCCATATGTGCCAATCATGACTCTTGAGACCAAATATTTTCAATTTATCAAGACTAGCTCCCCTCTTTAGATTCGCTGCATAACCATCGGGGAACATCAACTGCATTTTCACCCACAAGATAATTTCCCTCATAGCTGGCCTTCCAAGATTGAACCATGCCTTTGGCTTCGTCCAATTCTGCTTTCCTTTCGGTTCTTGCATGTTTTGTAACGGTCTATCACATAGCGCCTCCTGATCGACTCTAGCCTTAGTATTATCCTTTGACTTCCTGTCTATGCTGAACAATGTACCAAAAAGTGCCTCGGCGATATTCTTTTCAGTGTGCATCACGTCGATGTTGTGTGGGCAAAGGAGGTCTTTGAAGTAAGGCAGATCCCACAAGCATGTCTTGTGAGTCCAGGCGTGTTTCGAATTATACCCCTTGAAATACCCTGGATGCTCTGGATCTAGCTCAAGAGCGTTTAACTGATCCAGGGTCTCTTGGCCTGTCAACGGAGGTGGTGCAGAGTTTTTGATAACTCTACCTTTCATGAAGTTCTTCTTGTCTTTCCTGAACTTATGGCAAGGATCCAGGAACTGTCTATGCAAGTCGAAGCAAGAAAACTTGGGACCCGCCTGCAGCCAACAAAACTCAAGAGCTGCCTTGTATGTGGGGCACGGGAACCTTCCATGCACACACCATCCAACGAATAGCGCATACGCCGGCAAGTCATGCGTCGAGTACATGTACCAGACACGCATTATGAAGTTCTGTTTGTTAAAGGTGTCGTATGTCTTGAACCCATTATCCCAAGCTTCTTGCAATTCGTCCTTAGCGGCTGCATGTACACGTTCATATTTTTCCCCGGATAGTTCGGACCTGGAAGTATCAACGTCAGAAAAATGTTCTTTCTTTGCATAATCTGTCCGGGGGGGAGATTGAGTGGAAAGACAAATACGGGCCAACAACTGTACTGGGTTGCCGTCAGACCAAACACACTGAACCCATCCGTGCTGATGCCGACTAGAGGATGCCTTGGATCTGCCGCTTTTTCCACATATAATGCATCGAAGTGCTTCCACGCTTCACCATCCGATGTGTGTACCATCATCAGATTCCCATCTGCATCTAGTTCGGTTCTTTTGCCCTCTTTGTGCCACATCATCTGTCTGGCGGTCTCTTCGACCATGAAAAGACATTGAAGTCTTGGTACGATTGGCATATACCGAAGAACATTAACCGGGATTTTGGTCTGGGTCTTCTCACCTATACCGTTGTCTACCACAATATACCTGGACGACTTGCAAATGGGACAATAGTTCAAGTCTGCATACTCAAGCCTAAATAAGGCACATCCTTTCTCACAGGCATGTATCTTCTCATAGGGCATCTTAAGAGCACGGAGGATTTTGTCTGACTGGTACAGGTTTGCAGGCAGTACATGGCCTTTGGGTAGAAAGCATCCAAATACTGTCATCATCGCATCGTAGCATTCTCTGCCCAGGTTGAATTGAGCCTTCAGAGCCATTATTTGTGAGTTGTCATCCAGCTGACAATGCTTAGTGTGCTCGTGAAGAGGACATTTTAAAGACTCCAACATTTCATTGAAGGCCTTTGCAGATTCCTCCATCTCTTCGTTCGAATCCCGAGCATCATCAAAGTTTTGCACCATGTCTGCCATCCCGGTACCATGCTCGTCGGTGCGACGACGAACCACCTCAGCTCTGGCACGTTGGGCAGACTTACCATGAAATGTCCACACCGTATAACCGGGCGTAAAACCACTCTTCTGCAAGAGTTTGCCCATTTCATCTTGTGTCCTCTTTTCCCAGTTCTTGCACCGGATACAGGGGCACCAGTTTTTCCTCTGGCCATTTGCAAATGCGGCTTTCACAAACCCCTTGGTTTTTGTTAACCATTCATTGGTAATCTCTTTCTGACTAGTGCGCGGTGTACATCCACGCACGATCACCCATCTTGCTTAGCTACTGGACAGACAAAAAAATATATAATTCAGCATGTATATTCATCAGTTCATCTAGTTTGTCAATTTTATTATGTCCATGCAACCTACACTCTAATAGGTAAAGATAGGTCCTAATCCCACCCGAGTATGTGTAGATTGAGTACGTTCTCCATGCTCTACCCCATTCCGAGACAAAATTTCGTCAGCACCTCCCCGCAGTTCTCCTGATACACGTCTCGGCAAAAAGCCGAGAGAATGTGCATCCGGAGAACAACAGGAGGGCCGCTGACAAAATTTTGTCTCGGAATGGGGTAGAGCATGGAGAACATACTCAATCTACACATACTCGGGCTATCCGTGGAAATCGCTGGACAATCCGAATGAGTTACGGTGATAAATATGCAACTGAATGCATATTTATCGATGCAACCCTTTCGGACGGGAGACACATACTGGTTACGCGACTGTAGTTACCTAGCTAGTGTCATCGGCACGAAGGCCGGAACAGAGCAAATAATCAAGGGGGGAGGAGGAGATGTCATTTGTGCTCACCCACGAACGCAGGGGCGGAGCTCGTCGAACCCCAGACCCTCGCAGTGACGAAACAACTGCACATTGAAATCAAAAGATGAGTAACATAGCATTATTGTTTTTGCCATCAACCTAACTAAAATTAAACTAAACTAAGCCTAAACTAATGTAAATCTAAAAAAACAGAAAAAAGAAGAAAAAAAAGGAGAGATCTAGGGCAGCGGTGGAGCTCACCAGAGAGAGGGCAGCGGTGGCGACGGGCGGCGGTGGAGGAGGGGGGCGTGGCACCGGTGGAGACCGAGCGGCGGTGGAGGAGGAGCGCAGGACGGGGCGGCCTGGGGCGACGGGGGCGGGGGATCCGGGGCAGGGAGGGTGGAGGCAGGTGGCGCCGCGTGGCAGCAGCGCCCAGGCGACAGGGGAGGGGGCGACGGGGATCGGGGTGGGGGTACGGGACGGTGTGGGCGACGGGGCTGGGGCGGGGGGCACCAGGGGCGGGGCGGCAGGGGCGTCGGGACAGCGGGGGCGGGGGATGCGGGGCCGGGAGGGTAGTGGGACGGCGGCGGGGGCGGGGGGCTCCGGGGTCGCGAGGGTGGTGGGGCGGCGGTGGGGCGGGGGGCTCCGCGGCTGGGAGGGTGGTGGGGCGGTGGCGGTGCAGGCGCGGTGGGCGCGCGGGTGGAGAGAGAGGAGAAGAGAGAGGGGTGGGGCCGGGGAGAGAGGGAGGGGTGGCCGTTAGAGGCCGTTAGTGGGCACGTTCTTTGCCGTCAGCTGGCGGACGACAATAAATCTTAGCCGTCCGCTAGCTGACGGCAAAGAGGGGGGCTAGTCGGCCGTTAGGGTTTGGACCTCCACTAGACACCTACCCACCTCTTTGCTGTCCGCCAGCGGACGGCAGAGAATCTTCGCCGTCTGCCAGCCAACGACAAAGAAATGGCTGATGGCAAATAGGATCTTTGCTGTCAGCCATTTCTTTACCGTCCGTTTTTTAGAAGCAGACGGCAAAGGCCTTCTTTGCCGTCCGCTAGCGGACGACAAAGATCTGACTAATGGCAAATTCTCCGTTTCCAGTAGTGATAGTGGATACTAGGGATCAAACCCTAACAAAACTAACTCGATTACATGATAAATCTCATCCAACCCATCACCGTCCAGCCAGCCTATGATGGAATTACTCACGCACGGCGGTGAGCATCATGAAATTGGTGATGGAGGATGGTTGATGATGATGATGGCAATGATTTCCCCTCTCCGGAGCCCTGAACGGACTCCAGATCTGCCCTCCCAAGGAAGAACAGGAGGTGGCGGCGGCTCCGTATCATAAAATGCGATGAATCCTTCTCTCTGATTTTTTTCTCCCCGAACGTGAATATATGGAGTTGGAGTTGAGGTCGGTGGAGCTTCGTGGGACCCACAAGCCAGGGGGGCACGCCCAGGGGGGTACGGCGCGCCCCCCACCCTTGTGGACAGGCAGTGGGTCCCCCTCGGTTGATTCTTTTGCCAATATTTTTTTATTTATTCCAATAATATTCTCCGTGAAGTTTCAGGTCATTCCGAGAACTTTTATTTCTGCACAAAAATAACACCATGGCAATTCTGCTGAAAATAGCATCAGTCCAGGTTAGTTCCATTCAAATCATGCAAATTAGAGTCCAAAACAAGGACAAAAGAGTTTGGAAAAGTAGATACGATGGAGACGTATCAACCAGCTGTTGATCTTGATAACCCACAACCTAAAAATAAAAGATATGACAAAAGAGACTTTGTTGCTAGAAAACATGGAAGAGAAAGAGAACCATGGGTTCAAAAACCCATGCCCTTTCCACCCAAAACAACTAAGAAAAAGGATGATGAAGAATTTGAACGCTTTGCTGAAATGCTTAGGCCAGTCTTTTTGCGCACTCGCTTGACTGATATTTTAAAGATGGCCCCTTATGCAAAATATATGAAAGACATCATCACTAATAAGAGAAAGATACCGGAAGCTGAAATCTCCACCATGCTTGCTAGTTACTCTTAAGGATGGAGTACATAAAAAACTTGGAGATCCAGGAATACCAACTATACCTTGCTCCATCAAAAGAAATTATGTTAAAACTGCTTTGTGTGATCTAGGAGCTGGTGTTAGTGTTATGCCTTTCTCTTTATATAAAAGACTTGATCTGAATAAACTCACACCTACTGAAATATCTTTGCAAATGGCTGACAAATCAACTGCCATACCTATCGGTATTTGTGAGGATCTACCCGTTGTTGTTGCAAATGTTACTATTTTAACTGACTTTGTTATACTTGAGATGCCCGAGGACAACAACATGTCGATTATCCTTGGTAGACCGTTTTTTAATACTCCAGGGGCTGTTATTGATTGCAAAAAAAGCAATGTCACTTTTCATATCAATGGTAATGAGCATACGGTGCACTTTCCGAAGAAACAATTCCAAGTGAATGGAATTAATGTTATTGAAAAATCTCCGACACTCACTATTGGAAGTTTTCAACTACCTCTACCTACTGCCAAAAAGAAATATTGTGACGCCCCGATTTAATCATACACTAATCATACAAGCAAACATGTACGATCAAGATTAGGGACCCACTAGAAGATATCACAACACAACTCTAGACACAAATTAAAGTCATACAAGCTTCATATTACAAGCCAGGGGCCTCAAGGGCTCAAATACATAAGCTTGAATACAAATGAGTCAGCGGAAGCAACAATATCTGAGTACAGACATAAGTTAAACAAGTTTGCCTTAAGAAGCCTAGCACAAACATCTACGATGATCGAAAAGGCAAGGCCTCCTAAGTGGGAGCCTCATAACTACTCCTGGTCATCGGCGGTCTCCACGTAGTAGTAGGCTCCATCGGGGTAGTAGAGTCGTCGATGGTGGCATCTAGCTCCTGGGATCCGTCATCTGGTCGCAGCAACCGGGAAGAATGGAAAATGGGCTAAAAGGTAGCAAAGCAACCGTGAGTACTCATCCAAAGTACTCGCAAGCATCAGATCTATTCTAAGTATAAATTGGTATCAAAGGAAGGGATGTATCTGTGGACTAAACTACAGAATGCCAGAATAGAGAGAAGGCCTAGCCTATCGAAGACTAGCATCTTCAAGTATCTTGCAGCATTTAGAAGAGTACAGAGTAGCATATTATATTTAACAAGTATGTTGTAACATTAGCGCCCAGAGATCCTTTCTCGACTCCCTGCGAGAAAGCGATCCCGGAGCCATCATATCATTTTCATGCCTCAGCATCCAGTTTTAGTTGTATCGATTGGGATACAACTCCGAGCGTCCGTTACCATGGACACGGCTATTCGAATAGATATACTTCCCTGCAGGGGTGCACAAACTTACCCAACACGCTCGATCAACTCTGGACGGACACACCATCTAGTCATGACCGGCCTCGGCCAATCAACACGCCGTAGTCCTACCTAGGCTCAACAGAGAGGCCAGCACGCCTGTCTACATCCTAAATGCAAAGGGGTCATGGGCCAATCATCCTTTGCAATCCTGCGCATTGCGAACGCGGCTGGTGAGCAGACCTGGCCCCCTTATACAAGTGCAGGCTTAACTAGTCCAACCCGGCGCGCGCTACTCAGTCACTGACGTCAGTGAGCTTTCTGAAGAATCGTACGACGCAGAGTGCCCATACTTATTCCCACGCAGTGGTTAGTACATATAGGACAGTGGCCAACTCAGGTCAAATACCCAAATCCATTAGTGTCTTGGGAGTGCGTGGTAATGAGCAGAGACTCACGATCATGTGACCCTGTTGCCCCATCTCGTGGACTTACGGCAAGGGCCCGGAATGCCCGGCCGTGCCACGTAGAAATCTCGCGGGTACCCTTCAGGTTAACCCGACTACACATCAACTCATGGGTACCCCTCAGGGACGACCCGACTTCAGTAACATGGTTCTGTGATAAAGTCAAATTAACCGCGTGTCCAAAACAGCAAGGGGGAAACCCGAGGAATCACCCTCCATGGATTCCCACTCGATGTAACCGTCAAGGTGGACTAAGAGGAATCACCTTCGATGGTCCACACTTGAGGGGTTGCATGACAAAGTCGTTATCGGGAGTGGTGAAGGAGGAATCACCCTTGATGACCACGACCGAATAGCTACACTACATGGTTAACATCAGAAGTGCTAACAAGGTATCACCCTTGGCACTCGATAGTAACTTTGCAGAGTCGTACAACTAAAGGGGGGTGAGGTGATGTGTCGGGCCCTCGACGTCGATCACGTTGGTCGAGTCACCTGGTAATCCAGCAGGGGGGCAACAAGGACAAGGTGAGGGGTCACTGATGAATCACTTTCCAACCTATACTAAGCAGTTTAGGATAAGCAGGTAAGGTACAAGAGCAGGTTACAAAAGCAGGCTATGCATCAGAGCAATCAAGTACAGTAGCAAAATCTAATGCACGCATGAGAGAGAATGGAATGGGCGATATCGGAATGATCAAGGGGGGTTTGCTTACCTGGTTGTTTTGCAGATGAAAGGAATCTTTGGAAGCGTAGCCGTAGTCGAACACCGAAGCATCAACGGTCTCGGGGTCTACCGGAGAGGAAGGAGGGGAAAGAAACAATAAATAACAGGCATACAAAGCAACAGAAAGTATGGCATGGCCGTAAGCAGTGTTAGGGGTGTTCTAACGCGGTACTACACGTTGTAGTCGGAGAGGGAAAACACCCGGAGGGGTTCTCCCGGCGTTTGGCCTTTTTCGGACAGATGAAAGAGAGGGGACAGTTCCAAGTTTATAGTGATAGAGGCATGTAACAGGTATGCGGATAACGTATTCGGATTTGTCACATTTTTTGATTGATTTTCATATATAAATTATTTTAATCCGAGTTACGGTTTATTTTCTATTAATTTTCAAAGATTTAAACATTTTCTAGAATTTCCTGGAATTAAATTTAACTCGAAAATACAAATGAAAAATGCTAGTTGCACCTAGTCCAGTGCACCCAGCAGCGCACTAGAGACTGACAGTGGGCCCCGTTGACTGCCAAGTCAGCAGTCAACGCTGACCTGTTAACTGGTCATCGGGGCCCAGGGGGTCCCACGCGTCAGTGACTGGGGCTAGCCCAGTTAGCAGTTTGACTGGGTCAAACTGGACAGGGGCCCACTTGTCATTGGGCCAACTAACTAACAGGGGTTAATTAACATTTTTGTTAGTGGTGGGGCCCGAGTGTCAATGGGGTTAGGGGGGTTAGCTTAACACTAACAACCACACTAATTACACGGGGCCACTAGCCAGTGACCCGGGAGGGCCAAAACGCGATAGCGCGCACGCCGGTGGCTAAACCGATGGCGGTGACGCGTAAGAGTCAGCCGGAAAAGCGCTAGGGGCGGCCATTTGATGTGCGGCTAGTCGGGATCGGACGTGGGAGGTCCCGCACGTCGACTGGTGGTTGTTGCTTGGCCGGGGATGGGCTAGAACGACGGCGGCAACAGCTAGCATTGGCGGTCGGAGGTGGAGCTCGATGGAAATGAGCGCAGGGGGCATGGGAGGAGGCGAACGACGTGGCACGACACGCGTGGGCGGTGCAGCATACGCGGGTGGGCGCGGCTACGCAGCAGGACGCGGCCAGGAGCATGGGGAACACGGCAACGTGCGCGGCGTCCGCGAGCTCGTCAGAGCTCGGGCGGTGAGGGGATGTGGGCCTACTGTAGGGGGAAAATGGAAGGCTCACAGCGGAGCTCGAAGTGGTGGTCAATGGTGTCGGGGAGGCGCTGTTGCCGGCTAATCGAGCGGCAGCGCCCATCGGTCATGGGCGAGGTAGACGGCCACGGGCATCATGGCGGCGGCCTCCCAGCTCGACTTCGGGGTTGCAGATGCTGAAGACAACGATGACGCTCCTCTTGGACACCAGAAGACGGACGGTGGCGGTCGGTGGCCACGATGGTCCACGGTGGCGCGGCGATGCCGGCGCTCAGATGCTACTGTGGAGGGGGGCGATGCGAGGGAGGGGAGCTGAGGAAGCTAGGGTTAGCGAGGGAGTGAGAGGGGGAGCCTTATCCACCTGGGGCGGTGCTGGATGGACGGCGCGTGGCGATCTTGTGCGCGGACACACGGCCGGCAGGCAATCCCTATTTGGCGCTGCAGGTGCCGGTTATAACTATTTTGTGCAAACCAGCGCCTACAGCGCACCTCTCTCTGGAGCGACTGGGTCGGCCCATGTATCTTGTAGGCCAACGACCACAACCATCAGGCCATAGAACGACGAGTGCTTTATAACTTCTTTCCACCTTTTTATTTCTTTCTGAAGTCGCGGGAACTCCAAACCATTTTTTCGGTTCGTTGGTCACTTTCAGGTGCGATTTTATTTGGGCTTTATTTTCTTTTCTTTATTTCTTTTTTATTTTTCTTTGTTTTTCTAAATGTGTCTTTCAAAAAAAATGTGTTCTTATTTCAAAAATCAATGATTTTTTCTTTTACACGTTTTTTATAAAAAACCGATGAAGTTTTGACCAAAGATGATGAACTATTTTCAAATTTGATTAACACTTTTTCAATTTTGATGAATCTTTTTTCAAAATCGATGAACTTTTTCCAAATACGAGTAACTTTTTTCAAATTCGATGAACTTTTTTTCAAAACCGATGAACTTTTTCCAAATACGAGTAACTTTTATCAAATCCTATGAACTTTTTTTCCAAAATCAATGAACTTTTTCCAAATACGAGTAACTTTTTTCAAATCTGATGAACTTTTTTTCAAAATCAATGAACATTTTTTTAATTCGATGAACTTTTTTCCAAATCTTGTGAACTTTTTTCAAATTTGATGAACTTTTTTCAAATCCGATGAACTTTTTTTCAAATCCGATGAACTTTTTCCAAATCCGATGAACGTGTTTCAAATCCGATGAACTTTTTTCAAATTCGATGAACGTTTTTTTAAATTTAATGAACATTTTTCAAATTTGATGCACTTTTTTTCAAGTCCGGTCAACTTTTTTTCAAATTTTGTGATCTTGTTTTAAAACTTCATGCACATTTTCGAATTCATGAAATTTTAAATAGTAATTGTGAACCTTTTTTTATTTCTCTGAACTTTTTTTCCAAATTCGTGGTTGTTTTCAATATTTTTAGAATTCTTTTTCAAAATAATTTATGCTGGGTATATATAGTATGTGTTAACTAAAGGAAAGGTCAAATAGTACTAGTTCCTAGTTGTTGATAGCGATATTCTCTTAGCCTAGCGGTTATGAGCTGCTGCTATCTACGCTTGTCTGCCGAGTTTGAATTCCGCTATTGCCAGAGAAATAGTTTCAAGATTAAAATTCTCTGTATTTTTTTCGTGGCGTGGTTGCTGCGATTGTTGGGCCGGCCCAGCAGCGAGGCGCGTGAGCGCCAGTTGCAGTAACGGGCGCTTAAGGCGCTGTACAGGAGGTCCCCGACCGGCGTCCACCGAGCCCCTGATGAACAGGGGAGGAAGAAGATGCCGATGGTGGGCTGGGCTGGCTGTGCACTTGCAGCCCAGTGCACAGTGGGCTTTTGTTTTTCTTTCTCCCTTTTTTTGTTTTCATTTCTGTTTCTTTATTTCTTTTCTGTTTCCTATTCATTTTACCTACTAATTGAATTTATTAAAAGTGCCGCTGGTTCAAACAATTACTAGGTAATATATATTAATGCCACAATAAGTTAGTAGTCAAATAAATTAGTTTACCTTTTTATAAATTAAAATTATTTAAATAAATGATTGAGCCACTGTTTTAAACAGTTTAGGGCAATAAACATTTTTAAAAAATGTTGGTTCACCACCAATATTGACAATTGATTATTTTCCACAAGATGAACATTTTTTTTTTCATGTTTGTGAAATTTTTGAATTTCACTTATAATTTGAATTTGAATTTGACTTTGATTTTTCATCAAGTGATAATTAGCTCGGTAAGCATGGTGACCTGGCATCATTAGGGTGAGGTTACTGTAGCATGCCACTTGGGGTGTTAGAAATCTCCTCCACTACAAGAAATCTCGTCCCGAGATTTAAGAGGTAGCGTGAGGGGGGAAGGATTTGGTATGAAATTCTAACGAGTCTTCTTGTCTTGGTTGCTCTTATCAAAGAGGTCAGTCCATTGCATTAATGTCTTCATTTCTCTGCATCAGGGCGTCGGGATGAAGTTTTCATCCTTTCTTCGGGAACTCCATCGTACTTACGAAAGGACAAGGGGTAACTTCGAAGATCAGACCTCTGCAAGGTTGATTATCTGGTAGATAGCTTAGGGATAGTGGCAGAAAGTGTCTCTCGAATTGAAATTAAGAAAACATCGAGAGGAAAATAAGAAGGCACAATAAGAAGTTTCAAGCAGGCACGCAATCATTCGATGCCTAATTAGAAGGTGGAAGGGTTTCAGAGCAACGGGAATAAGTATTGTGTCTGATACCAGAATTGATGATCTCTCGGAAGGTGGCTCACGAATTACATACAAAGCCAAGCATACAGGGGTGTATAGGAGAGTCAGGTTTCGATCCTATGGAACTGTGGGTTATGGGCCCACCATCTTGGTTAAAGGTGGGGAGGGCACTGTCCTCTTGCACGATCATGATAGCAAGGCATGTCAGAGAATAGACTGTCAGTTATGTCGGGAACAACATCGGTACCAAGGGCGAGGGACAAAGAGAACCATTTTCCTGCTCGTTGAACAAGGCAAACCAATAGGCAAAGTTCTCGTCCATCGGTGGTTACTGGAATGTCATCAACAATAGTAACAGGGCTGACTGACATAGTGGTATAACGAGGTGCTTACCTAAGCAGGGAATTATCAGTACTCAACTAAGTCAGATTACAAGAAAGGTTAATCAAAACAATGGAAAGGAAAATGCGATTATCAGATGAAACAGAACAATGGAAAGGAAAATGTGTTTAAACACATATTTCAGGGGTATATCCTTCCCAAGGACAAACATAGCATGATATTCATGATAGAATAGAAAGTAGAAAACCATTTAGGTAAGGGGAGAGGAATTTCATCACGTTACCCATACAACGGTGTTTGGGTAATTGATAAATAAAATTTAGCATTGCGCTTCAATTGTTCTTATTGATGATCGAAGTACCACAGACATGCTTCGAGATAGCATTGACATGGTCTTCAAGCAAAGGTCAGACTTTGGATACCCAAAGGATTCATCAGGACAACTTATAGAATAAGTCTTACAATTTCCTCATGGAAGAATGGTTAACCTTGCTAAAAAGGAAACTATAACAATAGGTCCTCTGGCCAGGTGTGCTAGGCATGACATCACCTTACGGGGTCATATATAGACCAATGTTATAACTCTTGGAAATATGTTCCAACCATCATATCTGACCGAGATTCAGATTTGATTGGGGTCAGGATGCCTCAGACTCGGGATGCCTGAGAAGAAAAGGTGCAACACAAATTGACGAGGTGTCATTGTAAGATTCTCGAGAAATGAACTATGGAAGCGAGTTCCGAAACAAGAGTTCATCATTAAACCAAGGAGAGGATGAGGAGGTGGCTGATGGACTCAGCGACAATTCATCGAGATTTCCAAAAGATGGATTTCCACAATTATGTGAACAAGGAGATAACATTTGTCAGATCAAATGATATTATGATGTATGCTCGAGGAAAACATACACAATTAAACATTGGTTGAAAGGTGCACCGTTAGCATGATCAATGTTAGAATGGTGATTCAATAACCAATAGTCCAAGAATGAACCGTCGACCATTATCTTCAAAGCAACAGGGTTGCTAGAAGTACAGAATCCAAGAAGCACCGTTCACTTGTTGGTATTCCAGTTAGAATCAACACGAGGACCAAGAAAGAATGGTGATGGTGAGAAGTATCAATATACCAAGAATTCTTAAGGGGTGGTGAAATTCTCACAACATTCTTGACATAAAAGATGGTAATACACCAAGGTAGAACATGACATAAGTTGGATAGCAAGGATCTCATGGTACAACACAAAACATGAACAAGTTTGTGTCGGAGGAAAGGCAATAATATTATCGATGATAACACAAATCACTGAGGGGCAAGGATGGTCTTTCTCATCATGAATTCGATTGATATCCTGGAAGAGCTCAGAATGTTGATGATGATCATGACACATTTGTCGAGAGATTTCATGAAGATGTAATCGATCAGTGATGACATCAAGTCAAAGGAATGATGAAGCGAAAGGTTACTGGAACCACAGGTACGACACAAACTCGAAATCAAGCTTGCTGTTCAAGGCGAAATGATAAGACGAGTAAAATTGATGTAGGCTTAGCTCATCATCAAAAATTGTGCTCCGGGAAGAAGGGCTAGGTAGCACAGTTAAAATTTAGCACGATAATGATATAGCCGATCAGGCTAGGAATGGCTTGAAGGATTATTAAACGCATAAGCAATGAAAATTACTTAGAGTTATTGAATCAGAGTGCGGAATCGATTCACTTATTGGTGTTCTCAAGTGACTGATAACTCCGAACCCGGGGAAAATCTGAAATCGGTGAGAAGCAACACTAGATGAAGACTCATAGGAAGCAAGATAGTTCTTTGTTATTCCCGAGATATCGGAGGGTAATACTCGAAGGAAGATCAAAATAGAGGTTGTGGAGATGCATTGATCTGCAGAAGACAAGTGTTTTAACTTGTCTGAGAAATGGAATCAAAGAGAAAATATGGTCAGAACCATGATTGCAAAGGATCAGTTCACAGATACCAGATGATATTATATCAATGAAATAGTTATTATTACAAGAAGCTTCCATGATAGGATCTACATCGTGTCCATGGGCATGAACACAAAGTTCAAGGTCGACTCCCACTTCTCCAATGCATAATCTTTCATTCACTTCTCACTTTTGACGAAGTTGTAGTGTTGAAATTTTATCTAGCATAACACCAGTAGAGTATGAACCGTAGAAGTTTCCGGGTTCACACAGATTAGAAAAGGCATAGGTTCAAGCCATTGGGGCATCTTAGGGGCATATGCCACAAACTTCAAGAGTAAATAACACAAGCTCGATAGTATAGCAAGGTTGGCAAAAGCAGAGGATACAATTTACCAAAGGCATTATATATCCGAGGAATGACTCACAAAGTTAATTAATATAAAGGACACTGTCGGATAATAATCCAGCAATGGGTCTGGCGGACCGCAAAGAATCTGATGTGGGTATCGATGTTCAACGAGAAGAAGAAATAATACGAATTCATCGGATTACAGAAATATCTAGATAATTTCAAAGCTTAATTACAAAGGAATTATGATTTCCAAAATGAAGGATCAGAAGCAGACGCTCGGATCAAGGATGGATAAGTTGAATAAACTAAGGGGTACATTTGACGACAATTTGATTGATCGAGAACCAGCTCATGTTTAAAATGACATCTGAGCCGGAAGGATGAATTCTAGAATTTGACCGAGGATTGCGAGCCTTCGCAACATATTGAATCAAGGGACTCAAAATGGAAATGACAAGGGATATCAATGAAGATTACTATACATATGGAATTAACCATAACACAAGCAGGCAAGAATTTCAAAAGCATTAGACTGTTAAGGATTTTCGGGAGAACGGATAGTATTTCAATGTATCTAGTGACTCATGTGAAAAAAATAGTGATGAACAATTCCTCGATAAGGGTGAAGAAGTATTTGTAGGGGTACTCATGCGGCAAGGAACTGCAAAAAAAGCAGGCACAATGAATTCTCAGAATAACGGAAAGTATTACAGGGTATCTTGTAATAACAAGAGAAATTGGAAATCAAGGTATGGACGGCAAGTGTATGTAGCTATCCATAGGAATTATCAGTGGTAGGGAATTGCAATGGCTAAGGGCACAAGGGTCTCGGGAAAACTTCGGGGAGTATCTTCCGAGTCTTCTGAGGAATCAAGCCATCATCTGGAATGAGGGGCTCTCCAGGAGGAAGTAGTTTCGAGAACCTAGAGTTAGAGTTATTAAAATCATTTAACCCGAATAAAGAGAGATCAGAATCCCAGAGTAAAGATCGAGGAATAAAAGATCCTAATACCACCCAATGGCGATGTGGGCCCGTAAGCCGCACAACCATGTTAGTAAATGCTTTTCAATGACTGGACTCAACTTCGGCCAAGGAGTTGGAAAGGGGGATTCCTACAGGCAGTCGGCTCTGATACCAACTTGTGACGCCCCAATTTAATCGTACACTAATCATACATGCAAATGTGTACGATCAAGATCAGGGACTCAAGGGAATATATCACAACACAACTCTAGACACAAATTAAAGTCATACAAGCTTCATATTACAAGCCAGGGGCCTCGAGGGCTTGAATACATAAGCTTGAATACAAACGAGTCAGCGGAAGCAATAATATCTGAGTATAGACATAAGTTAAAAAAGTTTTCCTTAAGAAGGCTAGCACAAATATCTACGATGATCAAAAAGGCAAGGCCTCCTGCCTGGGAGCCTCCTAACTACTCCTGGTCATCGGCGGTCTCCACGTAGTAGTAGGCTCCATCGGGGTAGTAGTAGTCGTCGGTCGTGGCATCTCGCTCCTGGGATCCGTCATTTGGTCGCAGCAACTGGGAAGAATGGAAAAGGGGGGAAAAGGTAGCAAAGCAACCGTGAGTACTCATCCAAAGTACTCGCAAGCATAAGATCTATACTAAGTATGCATTGGTATCAAAGGAAGGGATGTATCTATGGACTAAACTGCAGAATGCCAGAATAGAGGGAAGGCCTAGACTATCGAAGACTAGCATCTTGCAGCATTTAGAAGAGTGCAGAGTAGCATATTATATTTAACAAGTATGTTGTAACATTAGCACCCAGAGATCCTTTCTCGACTCCCTGCGAGAAAGCGATCCCGGAGCCATCATATCCTTTTCATGCGTCAGCATCCAGTTCTAGTTGTATCGATCGGGATACAACTTCGAGCTTCTGTTACCATGGACACAGCTATTCGAATATATATACTTCCCTGCAGGGCTGCACAAACTTACCCAACACGCTCGATCAACTCCGGCCGGACACACCATCAGGTCATGACCGGCCTCGGCCGATCAACACGCCGTAGTCCTACCTGTGCTCAACAGGGAGGCTAGCACGCTGGTCTACATCCTAAATGCGAAGGGGTCATGGGCCAATCATCCTTTGCAATCCTGCGCGCCGCGAACGCGGGCGGTGAGCAGACCAAGCCCCCTTATACAAGTGCAGGCTTAACCAGTCCAACACGGCGTGCACCACTCAGGTGCCGACGCCAGTGAGCTTTCGAAAGAATCGTACGACAAAGAGTGCCCATACTTATTCCCACATGGTGGTTAGTGCGTATAGCCCAGTGTCCAACTCAGATCAAATACGCAAATCCATTAGTGTCTTGGGAGCGCGCAGTAACGAGCAAAGACTCACGATCATGTGACCCCATCGCCGCGCCTCGTGGACTTACGGCAAGGGCCCGGAATGCCCGGTCATGCCATGTAGATATCTTGCGGGTACCCTCCAGGTCAACCCGACTACACATCAACTCACGGGTACCCCTCAGGGCCGACCCGACTTCAGTAACATGGTTCTGTGGTAAAGTCAAATTAACCGTGTGTCCAAAACAGCAAGGGGGAAACCCGAGGAATCACCCTCGATGGATTCCCACTCGATGTAACTGTCAAGGTGGACTAAGAGGAATCACCTTCGATGGCCCACACTTGAGCGCTTGCACGACAGAGTCGTTATCGGGAGTGGTGAAGGAGGAATCACCCTCAATGAACATGACCGCATAGCTACACTACATGGTTAACATCAGAAGTGCTGACGAGGTATCACCCTTGGCACTTGATAGTAACTCTGCAGAGTCATACAACTAAAGGGGGGTGAGGTGATGTGTCGGGCCCTGGACGTCGATCATGTTGATCGAGTCACCTGGTAATCCAGCAGGGGGGCAACAAGGAAAAGGTGAGGGGTCACTGATGAATCACTATCCAACCTATACTAAGCAGTTTAGGATAAGCAAGTAAGGTACAAGAGTAGGTTACAAAAGTAGGATATGCATCAGAATAGGAGCAATCAGGTACAGTAGCAAAATCTAATGCAAGCATGAGAGAGAATGGAATAGGCGATATTGGAATGATCAAGGGGGGTTTGCTTGCCTGGTTGCTCTGAAGATGAAAGGAATCTTCGGAAGCGTAGCCGTAGTCGAACACTGAAGCATCAATGGTCTCGGGGTCTACCAGAGAGGAAGGAGGGGGAAGAAACAATAAATAACAGTCATACAAAGCAACAGAAAGTATGACATGGCCATAAGCAGTGTTAGGGGTGTTCTAACGTGGTACTGCACGTTGTAGACGGAGAGGGAAAACACCTCGAGGGGTTCTCCCGGCGTTTGGCCTTTTTCGGACAGATGAAAGTGAGGGGACGGTTCCAAGTTTGCAGTGATAGAGGCATGTGGCAGGTATGCGGATAGCAAATTCGGATTCGTCACATTTTTCTGATCGATTTTCATATATAAATTATTTTAATATGAGTTACGGTTTATTTTTTATTAATTTTCAAAGATTTAAACATTTTCAGGAAATTCCTGGAATTAAATTTAACTCAAAAATACAAATGAAAAATGCTAGGTGCAACCGGTCCAGTGCACCCAGCAGCGCACCAGAGACTGACAGTGGGCCCCCTTGACAGCCGAGTCAGCAGTGAACGCTGACCGGTTGACTGGTCATCGGGGCCCAGGGGATCCCACACGTCAGTGACTGGGGCTATCCCAGTCAGCAGTTTAACTGGGTCAAACTGGACAGGGGGCCCACCTGTCATTGGGCCAACTAACTAACAGGGGTTAATTAACATTTTTGTTAGCGGTGGGGCCCGAGTGTCAATGGGGTTAGGGGGGTTAGCTTAACGCTAACAACCGCACTAATTATACTGGGCCACTAGCCAGTGACCCGACAGGGCCAAAACGCGACAGCGCGCACGCCGGTGGCCAAACCGACGGCGGCGACGCGTCGAAGTCGGCCGGAAAAGTGCTAGGGGCGGCCATTTGATGTGCGGCTAGTCGGGATCAGACGCGGGAGGTCCCGCACGTCGACTAGTGGTTGTGGCTTGGCCGGGGATGGGTTAGAACGACGGCGGCAACAGCGAGCCATGGCGGTCGGAGGTGGAGCTCGATGGAAACGAGCGCATGGGGCATGGGAGGAGGCGAGTGGCATGGCACGGCACGCGTGGGCGGTGCAGCATACACAGGCGGGCGCAGCTACGGCAGCAGGACGCGGCCAGGAGCGTGGGGAACACAGCAACATGTGGTGCGTCCGCGAGCTCATCGAAGCTCGGGCGCGGGGGGGGGGGGAATCAGGCCTACTGTAGGGGGAAAACTGAGGGAGAACGGACGGAGGCTCACAGCAGAGCTCGAAGTGGTGGTCAGTGGTGTCGGGGAGGCGCTGTTGCCGGGTAATCGAGCGGCGGCGCCCATCGGTCATGGGCGAGGAAGACGGCCACGGTCATCGTGGCGGCGGCTTCCCAACTCGACTCCGAGGTTGCAGACGATGAAGACGACGATGACGCTCCTCTCGGACACCAGAAGACGGACGGTGGCGGTCGGTGGCCACGGTGGTCCACGGTGGCGCGGCGATGCCGGCGCTCAAATGCTACTGTGGAGTGGGGCAACGCGAGGGAGGGGAGCTGAGGAAGCTAGGGTTAGCGAGGGGGTGAGAGGGGGAGCCTTAGCCACCTTGGGCGGTGCTGGATGGACGGCGCGTGGCGATCTGGTGCGCGGACGCACGACCGGCGTCCACCGAGCCCCTAATGAATAGGGGAGGAAGAAGATGCCGATGGTGGGTTGGGCTGGCTGTGCACTGTGCACTTGTAGCCCAGTGCACAGTGGGCTTTCGTTTTTCTTTTTCCCTTTTTTTGTTTTCATTTCTGTTTCTTTATTTCTTTTCTATTTCCTAATCATTTTAGCTACTAATTGAATATGTTAAAAGTGCCACTGGTTCAAATAATTACTATGTAATATATAGTATTGTCACAATAAGTTTAGTAGTTAAATAAATTAGTTTAGCATTTTTATAAATTAAAAAATACTTAAATAAATGATTAAGCCACTGTTTTAAACAGTTTAGGGCATTAAAACATTTTAAAAAAATGTTGGTTCACCATCGATATTAACAAGTGATTATTTGCCACAAGATGAACATTTTTGTTTTCATGTTTGTGAATTTTTTGAATTTCACTTATAATTTGAATTTGAATTTGACTTTAATTTTTCATCAAGTGATAATTAGCTCAGTAAGCATGGTGACCTGGCATCATTAGGGTGAGGTTACTGTAGCATCACACTGGGGGTGTTACAAATATGAAATGCTTATTGTTGGGGACATGCATATCCCCGTTGAGGTAACTTAGTGTTTTACGAAAGTTCTTCGGTTTCATGCTAATCGAAGGTTGTTGTTAATAAGACTTGATCAACCTTATTAATGGATCATTTTTTAGAGGTATGAAGTTGATGAATCTAGTAAGCACAACCTTCTGCTCCCAACTTTTATTTTCTGTTTTCCTTAGTTAAATAAAATAAAATAAAATGCCATGTTTTGTCTGTTTTCTGAGTTTCCCGTGCAATAAAAAATGACACAAAAATAAAAGTTCTCAGAATGCCTTAAAAATTCAATACGATTTTTTCTGAATATTTCTGAATTTTTAGTACAAATAACATCAGAGGGGGTGCACCAGGTGGGCACAACCCACCTGGGCGCGCTAGCAGCGCCAGGCACGCCCTGGTGGGTTATGGGCCCCCTCACTTATCTCTTTAGCCCATGTCATCCCCTACCCCCAGAAAAAAAATCGCCATTGCTCTCTCTCTCTCGTGTTCTTGCTCTCAAACCCGTGGATTTCGATCTCTTTGCTCGAAGCTCCGTTTCCGAAACTGTTTTGGGGGATTGCTACTTGGTATGTGACTCCTCCATTGCTCCAATTAGTTTTTGCTTTAGTGGTTTATATTTTGAATAATTAGCTACTCTTGGTGCTGCTGTAGATGAGCTTGCATGTTGAATTCTTAGAGTTCTAAGTAGTTTGAATGCTCAAAATGGCCTCTATGCATCCTTATGAGTAGTTACTATCAATCTTGTGAAGTTTTGTTGAAAAAAATTTGTCGACTAAAATTTTTAGAATTTTTTTCATAGGAATAAGATGAGTTTATTTAGGAAGTTTGCCTCCAAGAAAAGCTCTAAGGGAGTCATTGGGGAATCATCGGACAATGACCTCCATACTCGGAGAAGGGCGGAGGTGTGGCCGTGCAAATGGCCGCACAACCCCTTCATGGATGGAGCCAGGATCTGTCAAGAGTTCGCACAATTTGCTACTAATGCGGGGCTAACCGACTTCATCGCAGCTGAGTGTGAACAATACCATCTCCTCACAAATTCTTTTGTGCAAAGTTTCCATTTTCTGAGTAGGAATAACCCCCCTGAGGTGCAGTTTAATTTATATGCTGAAACCCATTAGATGCCACTCACTGATTTTTGCAATGTATGTTTGATCCCTTCTAACGGGGAAATAAGAGAGCCTAGGCCTGCAGAGTTTGAGGACTTTTATCGTACTCTGTCAGTGGGAGATGAGAGAGGTGTGTCGAGTGTCACTGCTACTAGTTTGCAGTATCCTTCTATGCATTATTTTGCCCTATTCATTGCTAAGTGTTTAGTTGCTAGAGAGAAAGTTGGTGCACTCAGTGTTCCTGGCTTCGCCATCTTACGCCGTGCACTATACGGCGATAACACCTTTAGCATCAGGGCCATTATTGCACGCCGTCTACACATTAACAGAACTAAGGGCAAAATTCATGGTGGTATTTATGCTACTTGCTTAGCGAGTCACTTTAATGTTCAGATTCGCCAGCATGATTATCATTTACCCAAGGTTTATTTAGATCACCAGGCGATGATGGATCACCAGTTTACTGATGTTGATAATTCTATTAATAATATTCCTTACAACCTAGTTTTCAGTGTGGATTCCCATGACATTATTCCGTTGCCTGCACCTGCTTTTTGATTCTATTGCAAGGTGCGGATATAGGATCATGCCTGAGGACATTATTGCCTACCGAAACGCCCAGGCAGAGGCTAAGGAGGAGCCTCAGGAGTGGGACGCTCAGGTGCCCGCTCCACAGCACTTTGAGATGGGACCGGATGGCTACTACGAGTGGTGATTACCAAGCTAGGCCAAAAGCCTAAGCTTGGGGGAGTACGTATTTCCACCGACATTACATTCATGTTCACACATTTCATTCCAGTTGTCGGTGTTCACACTTTTTCATTGTATTATCCATGTTAGATTTCTTTTCTCGCTTTCTTCTTGTGTGTTTGAAAAACTTTGAGAAAATCCAAAAAATGTTTCTTGCTTCTTTTCGGTTTTTCCTTCTAGTTTAGTTAGTTGTAGTATTAAAAAGAAAACTCAAAAAGATTTCCTTGTTCTTCTTTTGCTTGTTGGGAGCCCTCTCATGTAATTAGTTTTTCTTCTTTTTGTTTTTCTTTCTCTTTAAATTGCTTTCTTCAAGAAAAAACTAAAAACTCCAAAAATATTTCAGTGTGTTTCTCTGAATTTTTTTTCTTTTTATTGAGTCATACCAAGGAGAAGACCACGATGAAAATGTTGAGTGGCTCTCATATGCATTGATCTTGATCTAATAAAGAGCCCATATTACCTTGTCGTCTAATTTTGAATAAAATGTTTGCAGATTCCAGCTTAGTCCACGGCACCCTTGAACTATTATTATTTTCATATCATTCGGTCGTGCAAGTGAAAGGCAATAATGACGATATTTGGTGAACTGGCTATGGCAGAGAGAAACGGTTATGAACTCAACTTGTTCTGTTTTTGTAAATATGTTTAACCTAGTATCCATGATTCAGCCTATTATGATCAAACATGTTTGCAATGACAATTAGAGATTATAGTTTCTCATGCCATGCTTAAGTAGCTAGGAGTGGATAATGATTTATCTTGGATGTCAACATGCATTAAATTGATTGTGATGTAGTATGATGATATGGTATCCTCCTCTGAATGTTCAAGTGGCTTGACTTAGAACATGTTCATGCATGTAGTTGAATCAAAACCAACATAGCCTATACGATATATATATATATTCATGGTGTCCATATCCTACTCATGCTAGTATTCGATGTTATTATGCATAACACATGTTCATGACCGTTTTCGCTCTCTAGCTGGCCGCTTCTCAACCTATGTGCTAGCCTTCGCCTGTACTAAGCGGGAATACTGCTTGTGCATCAAAATCCTAAAACCCAAGTTATTCTAGATGAGTCCACCATATCTACCTATATGCTGTATTACCCTGCCGTTCTAAGTAAATTTTCATGTGCCACCTCTAAAAACTTCAAATAAACATCTGTTTTTGTGTGCCTGGATTGTTCATGGATCGATAGGGGGTAGTCAGTATCTTCCATGCTAAGCGGGTTATTCTCATGATGAGTGTTTATTCACTCATCCTTGCACGAGAGGGGCGGTAATAGGGATTCCCAGTCCCGAAATCAAAAATTGCAAATAATTAAACAAAACTCCCCCAGGAATGATGTTGGTACGGACGGTACCCGTGGATTCGGCTAGCCATGGAGTGTGTTCATTGGTGGAGGGGGAGTAAACCTTTACTTTTATCGCTTGGGAACCGCCACTAATGTGTTTAGCATGGAAGATATCGATAACTTTTGATCGTGCAGTAAACAAGAAGGGTGCATTTCCCAAAATTACATTTATCTCTATTTTAAAAATCTGAGCTCTGGCACCGCTTCAAATCCCTGCTTCCCTCTGCGAAGGGATTATCTATTTACTTTTATGTTGAGTCATCACCTTCTCAAATAAGCGCCAAATCTGAGAGCACTAGTGTCATCCTCATGCATTGTGCATAGTTAATGTTGGATGCATCATGACTGGATCTTTTCTACCATGAATTAAAATGTTTAGTCGTTGCTTGAACTTTGGAGGTGCTCTGCATTTATGTTTTGCGGTCTCAGAAAGGGCTAGCGAGATACCACTCTGAGCTCTCGTGTGCGATAATGTGGTATCACAAACAGTTCCGGAGCCCCTATGCACATGTAGTAGTGCTGCAAATCGTCTGTGATCTATTGTGTATGACCGACGGTTCCGCTATGATTGACGTATGCTTTCTGATGTGGATCGCACACACTCATTTAGTTGAACTGTGTGGGGAGCAATTCCCAGGTTAAAGCAAAAATATCCCATTTGAATCGGCATGCAAAAAGCAAATTCGCCACAATATGCAATTGAACAAATAGTGTCCACAGGAAGAACATTCATCAGATTTCGCAACAATTGCAATTGAACAAATGGTAGCTAAATTCCAATGATTTGTCGACATATATATGCATTACATAATTAATCATAGTGTACGAAATACGAAGACCTCATCAGATGGAAAACAATGGATCCATGCGTATATGTTTAGTGGCTAACTCTTACTCAATGTTTCAGGAGAAGGCATGCTAAAATCTTCATTATCACCAGTGGGATTGATGTAGTGATTCAGGAAGAAGTCGCTGATAAATCTCTGAACCATCAGCAATTCACCAGCGGGGAGCGGTTCAGCGGTCCTGGGTTCTAAGATGAGCTGCAGTATTTTTAAGATCAGAATGTGCCATATGAGTGGAGTAGAAGATATTAATTAAGATAGACTTACTGGTACTAATTCGCGAGCATCTTCACAACTATCAGCAGATTTGCAGATGGAGATCATGTGTCTGCAAACATAGTATCCACAAAGGTTGGTCCCTGCATGTTGCTGAGGACACTGAAATATTTTGTACATAATTAGTCATGTATTTGTCCTATTTGGAACAACCTAAGCGGTGTTAGATGTATTTTTTTCTTTGGACAGAAATAGAAAGAGGTTTATTTAGAAGCTTGAACATTTTACTAGCGTAAGAAAAGGTATTTGCAGACTATTGGATACATTTTCCGAAAATAACGGATTTTGGTGTGTTACCGGAGAAATGATCTCGTGCTGCAGAGGTAGTTCCCTCTTGGTCAGGTTCCTAGGTTTAGTTTTCCACAATGCGAGCACACTGCAAATGAAGATGAATTTTGACAACATCAATTATTGAACCAGATATGAATCCAAATTAATTTCAACATCATAGAATTCATACCTATCCATGAATTGCTAAAGATGCGTCAGATCCTGAGCGTTTGTTGACTCTCTAGGAGAATCCATGTAGTAAACTGTGTTCTTGTTTGGAACAATGAATACCAAGATCCAGTGATTGCTACATATTAAGAAAGCCATGAACTTACGAATAATGTCGAAATCTAAAAGACAATCAGTGTATGCATGGTTGTTTATTTGACTTGCCGTTCATGATATGGCCAGAGAAATGATTCTGCATGGGACGTGTTTTCAAAGATACGGGCGACCGTGTTAATGGCCCACTCCCGTTGATCATTACCATGTAATGTTGTGCCATTTTCTAATGCAGGATCTATGAAATACAGACTCTCCCTTTTTCTTCTCTGCGCGTTCAATCCCCTGAGACGAATAAAATGCACTTAGCTATTTATCATTTACAGCCTTGTATGGAGAAGTTGATCAGAGTTTGTTAAGTACTTACAAAATCAGGCATCTAACAAGAGTGGCATCGAGCTCGTTGAAGTTGAAGAAGAGATGTAAGTCCTCAAAATTCACATTGATGGAACCAGGATCATGTTGGAAATTATCTCTGTTGTAGCAGACTAGCAGAACATGATGGCCTGCTAACATTTGATCCATGCAATATTTATGTAACTCGCGGCAACTGGAGCTGCACTCATCAAAGTATTCGCCAACAAGAAAAGGCTGGCCATGGACGTATTTGCGTGCTTCAAGTATGTCTGCTTTATTTTTAGCAAGCACCAAATCTATTTCTACATCATTCATGCCGTCAGAAATAATATTACTCTCCGATTTGAACAACTTGCTGTTAATTTGGTTCTGGGCGATGAGTGCTTTAAGTAAGAGGCAATCGTTCTCTCTCCTCTTCGCCCTCGGGGCGCGCTTCCGCATGGGTGTAGCCTTTTTGCCTGCTTCCTTCTTGGTACTTGAAGCATTTCTGGTCCTAGGTCTGGATGGCTGAAAGGCAGACTGCGGAGCAGACTGTAAAGCTTCGACGGACTGCTTAGCAGATGGTTTAGCTATGCCGGACTGCTGAGCTGGCGGTGCTGCTGTGACGGACTGCTGGGCTGTAGGAGCAGAGGCATCGGACTGCTGACCATGCGTTGAAGCTATGTCGGGTTTCTGCGTAGGTGGTGCCAACTTGTCGGTGTGCTGAGGAGGCCGTGCCAACACGTTGGTTTGCTAAGTAGGTAGTGCTGATGCATTGGTATGCTGATCACGCGGGTGCGGACCGACGGACTGATGAGCAGTCAGTTCTGGACCTACAGACTACTTAGCAGGTGGTTCCGAAGCATCAGACTGCTTAGCAGTCCGTTCCACCAGGTTGGTCTGCTGAGCATGTGGTGCAGCTGGGTCTCCCCCCGCTGCTTCAGCGGCCGGCATCTGAACCGGTGGTGCATCTTCAACAGTTGTAGGCCTTGCCACTGGCTGCTATAGGGCGGACGATGACATGGCCTGTACGGCACAAAGTCGGGCGGGCTGATCACAGGTTGATGCATCGGCCGTCGGATTACGAGTATTAGGTTCCTTGGGGGAAGCACGCGAGAGCTGTTGTGGCAAGGAGAGCGTCACCGGTTGAGGGGCGTGATACGTCTCCGTCATATCTACTTTTCCTAACGGTTTTGCTCTTGTTTTGGACTCTAATTTGCATGATTTAATGAAACTAACCCGGACTGATGCTGTTTTCAGCAGAACTACCATGGTGTTGTTTTTGTGCAGAAATAAAAGTTCTCGGAATAGAACGAAACTTTTTGGAGATTTATTTTACAATAAAAGAAAAATAATGGAGCCAAGAACCACAGGAGGGGGCCCCTGGGTGAGCACAACCCACCAGGGCGCACCCCCTCCAGGCGCGCCCAGGTGGGTTGTGCCCACCTGGTGGCCCCGTAGACCCTGACTCTGACTCCTTAAATACCTAAATTTGGAGAGAGAAATCAGGGAGAAAGAATTATCGCGTTCACGATACGGAGCCGCCGCCACCTCCTGTTCTTCATCAGGAGGCCAAATCTGGAGCCCGTTCGGGGCTCCGGAGAGGGGGATCTTCGGTCTTCGTCATCACCAACCCTTCTCCATCGCCAATTCCATCATGATCCCCACCGGGAGTGAGTAATTCCTTCGTAGGCTCGCTGGTCGGTGAGGAGTTGGATGAGATTCATCATGTAATCAAGTTAGTTTTGTTAGGGCTTGATCCCTAGTATCCACTATGTTCTAAGATTGATGTTGTTATGACTTTGCCATGTTTAATGCTTGTCACTTTGGGCCCGGGTGCCATGATTTTAGATCTTAACCGTTTACGTTTTCACCATTATATCTATGTTCTAGATCCAATCTTGCAAGTCATATTCACCTATTACGTGTTATGATCCGTAAACCCCGGAGTGACAATAGTCGGGATACTTTCCGGTGATGACCGTAGTTTGAGGAGTTCATGTATTCACTATGTGTTAATGCTTTGTTCCGGTTCTCTATTAAAAGGAGGCCTTAATATCCCTTAGTTTCCTTATGGACCCCGCTGCCACGGAAGGGTAGGACAAAAGATGTCATGCAAGTTATTTCCATAAGCACGTATAACTATTTACGGAATACATGCCTACATTATATTTATGAACTGGAGCTAGTTTTGTATCGCCCTAGGTTATGACTGTTATATGATGAATATCATCCAACGAATTCACCAATCCAATGCCTACGAATTTTCCACTTATTGTTCTTGCTAAGTTAATATTGTTGCTGCTACTTTTACACTTGCTACAAAATCATTGCTATCACTGTTACTGTTACTATTATCACTGCTATCAAAACAATCATATTACTGTGTTACTGATTATCTTGCTGCAGATAATTAATCTCTAGGTGTGGTTGAATTGACAACTCAGCTGCTAATACTTACAAATATTCTTTGGCTCCCCTTGTGTCGAATCTATCAATTTGGGTTGAATACTCTACCCTCGAAAACTGTTGCGATCCCCTATACTTGAGGGTTATTAGGGCGACATTGGTTGCTCTTGGCGGGGCTTCAAGGATCTCATCCATGAAGTCTATTTCCTTTCGTGGCCACTGGATGTGATGTAACAGTGTTTCTCCCAAGGTCCTATGCTCATCAAAGTCCCCTAGGACATTCTTCAGGGCAAATTCATTGAATCCAGGCTTTACTTCAGTCACATAGCACTTCAGACAGCCCGGCTTCAATGGCACATTGTCCAACAAGAGGCCCTCTTCCAAGAAGGGTGGGAAAACCCACGTTGTTGCATATTTTCATGTTCCTTCATAATGTGTAAGAACGCCCTTCAGTCTGTCTTTCATTCCAGATATAGATAAGATGTAGCATCATCATGAGCAGCTGCAGTCTTAGTGTCGCTGGGGTCAGCTGATGCACAGCTAATCTTGTGCGGAATTGTCGTGCAATAACCAGCATCCTCCATGCCCGCCTCCCCTCCCATCTGCTGGCTATCTGTCAGTGTTAGAGTCTTCTGCATCATCATTGACTCCTCAATTTCCTTTCAAACAGTCAGATACATGTCCTTCCTCAACCTTTCATACAATTCATTCTGCTTCATTGCACTCCTCGCTTTTTTCATGCTGAGCCTCTCTTCTTTAATGAGTGTGAAAGCCCTCTTGTGTGGGACATTAACACCTATACCCCTTGCACGGCCAGGGGGCTTTCTTGTTTCCAGAGCATCGGCCAGAATGTCACATGGCGCTGAGTTCCTGTAGAAACTTCCAGGGATCTCGGAAGCCTTTAACATCCCGCGATACAGTTTTTCATCATGTGAGTTTTCAAAGTAATAAGTTTCGTCATCACGCCTCCTTGCACGTGCCCGCAAGTAGTCTCTAGCGCCTTCGCCCCTGATTTCACTAAAGGCTGGTTTCCCACCCGTAGCTACTGCTTCTTTGTCCTCCTGGTCCCATATCGGTTTCATGCCGTAGTATCCTGCCACACCCATACGGTGGGGGTGTGTGTTCCTCTTCTGAAGTTCTGATTGCTTGGCACTCTTCTTAGCAAACTCTGTAGTTGCCCTGACCCTTTTGAATTCTGCCCAGTCTTCCTTTGTAATTTGGGGGTATGCAGGGATTGGGTCCTTGCCTTCACTCAAGTACTTCTTGTACAACACATGCTTCCAGTTTCTCCAAGCATCCCTAGCCTCTTCAGTGCAGCGTGTTCCACCTCCATTCTCCACTGCTCTGGAACGTTGAAGTGATCCATGATCTCCCGGACTATCCTTTGCCGTGTTTCTGTGTCAGCCTTCCGAAACCCCGGCAGATTAATGTTGAGCCTTGCCCTGCCAACAAATCCACACACACTCCTGAACCTCGTGCGTGCTTTATCTGGTTTAGTTGGAGCCCAAGACTTTAAATCGATGACGGTTACTTCATATACACCTTTAGGCTGGTGTGGGGGCTTCCTTGGAGCGTTCCTCCGTGTCCTGACCGAAGGGTAATTACTACAGCTCTATCCCGTTCCAGATTACTTGATCCCTCACCATCTGTTGAAGACCTAGGGTTGTCGGAATCAGATGAAGATACATCGCCTAAAGCATGAGTGCTGTCACTGCTACTCGGCATCTACAAAGAACACATGTGAAACTCAGGAAAGGAGGATAAGCATAAAGCTAACAACTTGGTATCAAGCTATCTAAACATGTCATGCAATAATTTAGAAAATGTACGGCTAATTTGTTAAGTTTGTGCGACTCGGGCGCCCACGATCTGTAAATCGAAAGTAACTTATTGGAACAAATACAGCTTATATGTACTAGTTAGGAAGGTAGATAATGAACATATATATGCTCTCCGTTATTTTATAGCCAATTTGGGAACATACGGAATGAAATAGGAATAGGGATTGCGAGGAAATATGCCTCACCGTGATGGAGAGCAGTAACTAATAGGTTTCTTAATGCAAACCCAGCAGGACCACATGAGAGGCGAGGGTTACAGGATCGATATGCTGGAGGGTGGCTGGCGAGCAAACGAAGATGGCAAGGTGCGGGCAGCCGCGTGTTGGGAACGACAGTGGAGGTAGGGTTGACGCCGAAGAGCGGGCACACGGTCGGGTTGAGCACGCCGGCGCTGGAGAGGGTTCTGCTATGGATCTGGTGGAGGGGGGAGCTGGCGATGGAGATTGGGTGAACTAATTGAGTGAAACACGGGCGGGCGATGGGGGGGTGTTGGCGGCCTAGGTGAAAAGGGTGAAAAAATATCCCAGGTCACCGCGCGGAAAGGCCTATGCAAACGGTTGCCTCTAAGCGCTCGTGTGCACAAACAACATAATTTCGTTTGAAATGAAGACATGCTAATTTTGAAATGAAAACGTGAGTTCATCGTTTCGCCTCCAATTTTTTCCACGGTAAGCAATCACCATTATACAACAGGTTTGATTTGCTGGCGCATTTCAGGTCTCGTGTCCTATATTTAAGCCATATTTGGCATTTACCGTGCATTTTGGCATATAAATCAAATCCTAGCCGGAATTGTATGTGCTGATGAAAGGGATGAGGATTGCCATTCGATCTGGGAGCATCCAACGGTGCAGACGTACGATCTGTGGGGTTTGGGTTCTGGCCATTCAGAATGCACAACTCAGATCACGTGCGCAGCAGGGGGGCATCGTCCACGGTTTGGTAGGCACACGGCTTTCATGAGTGAACCGTGTGCGATTTTAAAACATTTACATAAACTAACAACATATTTTCATTTGAATGAAAACATGAGTTCATCGTCTCGCCTCAATTTTTTTCCACGGTAAGAAATCACCATTGTACCCTATGGTTCAATTTTCTAGTGCATTTGAGATCTCGTTTTCTATATTTGAGTCATTTTTTGCATTTACCATGCATGTATATATATATAACCATGTCGCAACTGCATGTGGGTGTTAGCAAGGTCATTTGTGTGTCTCTTTGCGAGTTTTCATTAATTGTCTGAGAAACGGGAAAAAAATTCAAATAGTTTGGCTGCAGGGTGCGGCCAGAGGCGTAGGCCTTGTTGGTATTTTAATTATAGGAAATACATATAGAGTCCGGAAATAACGAAAATCGGTGTGTCACTGTGGCGTGCTCTCAGGATCCCATGGAAAATTTTTGGTTAAGTTTGGCATGAGTTTTGATGCTCACACCTTCCAAATCGGAGCATCTCACAAGAAGGATCATAGCTTCGAAAAGGAGACGCGACACTTCGGACTCCAATCGTCGGTGACTACATCGTTTCGCCTCAAATTTTTTGTCACGGTAAATAATCACGGATATACCTAGGTTTGATTTTCTGGCCCATATCAGGTCTCGTCTGCTATATTTAAGTCATTTTTTTGCATTTAGTGCATATAAAATCAAAACCCTACTACAACTACATGTGGGTGTTAGTTAGCAAATAAGGTGTACAAATCCTTTGTGTGTCGCTTTGCGAGTTTTCATCCATTGTCCGAGAAGCGGGGAGAAGTTTCAAACATTTCGGCCGCGAGATGCGGCCACCGGCGTAGGCCTAGTTGGTATTTTAATTAGAGAAAATTTAGATGGAGTACGGACATCATCAAAATCGGTGTCTGCCCATGGTGTGCTCTCACGACCCCGTGGAAATTTTTTGGTAAAGTTTGGCACAAGTTTTGATGATCGCTCCATGGAAACCGAAGCATCTCACAAGAAGGATCATGGTTTTCAAAAGGAGACGTGTCAATTCAAACTCCAGTGGCCGATGACTTCATCGTTTGGCCTCATAAAAAATTCCACGTTACGCAATCACCATTATACCACGGGTTTAATTTTTTGGCACATTTCAGGTATCGTTTGCTATATTTAAGACATTTTTTAAATTTAACGTGCATTTTGTGCATATAAATAAAATTACAACCATAACTGCATGTGCTGTCAAAAGGGATGAGGATTGTCGTTCGATCTGGGAGCATCCAACGGTGCAGATGTACGATCCGTGGGGTTTTGGTTCTGGCTCATCAGAACGCACGACTCAGATCGCGCGCGTGGTTTGGTCGGTACACGGCTTTCATGAACGAACCGTGTGCTATTCACAAACCAGATTGCATATCTTCTGTTCATACATACTGGAGTGAGATCAATTGAGTGTGCTACCTCTATGGTATAATAATAAAATAATAATAATAATAATAATAATAATAATAATAATAATAATAATAATAATAAACAGTTCAAATTGATTGCCTGAGCTGATAGCATACCAAGTTCAACATATTAACGGTTCTTACATCAACAGAAAACCGGGCATAACTCACAAATTCAGTACACGCGAGAGTTCTAAATTGAACGAATGAACTTGCAAGGTAGGCATAAAAACTAGTCTTACAGCTTAATTCCCATGTACATGGGGGAACTAGGAACATTACGTTGACCCCGAATGAACTTGGGTTTTCTGATGATTTTACGCGTCTCTGTTTCAGGCGTGCGTGATCCCTTGGCTAGCAACTCAGCAAATCCATCATACTCGTCCTCATCGCCAACATCCTCGACACCCAGTACCCTCCTCTTCCCATGCATCACTACATGGCAGTTCTTATGCAAGGGGTCTTCCGCATAGAAAATCTGGGTAGCATCGCTGGCAAGAATGAACGGGTCAGTGTGATATGCCATCATTGTCCTGTTAACACAGGTCTTCCTGTAATCATCAACCTTTACCTGACTAAGAGGCATCCATGTGCACCTGAATAATGCCACCTTAGCTTTCACATAGTTAAGCTCCCAAATCTCTTTGATGGTTCCATAGTATACCCTTTTATCAGCTTCATCTACAGTCATGCATTCTATTCGAACAAAGCTGTTCTGATATGAGGTCTTCTCATCACGTTCCTCAGTGTAGAACATGTAGCCATTTATGTCATATGCTTGGTATGTCAACACCATAGGTGATGGCTTTTGTGCCAACCACGTAGCAATGTCATCCATGGATCCTTGTGCCAAATGATTCTTCAGCCATTTGGCGTAGTTCTTAGTGTGCTCCTTCATCTCCACATCTAATGCATACACCATTGGTAAGAAGCTTTGGCGTATCTCCGCCAAGTGTTCATCGGCATAAGCGCTGAGAACTGGGTTGTTAAGCAGTACCGTCAAATGGGCTTTCTCTGCCAATTCTCTGGGTGCAGCCTTTTGCATGCCAGCAAGGACCGGCTTACCTTTTAGACTTCCCTCGTGGAGAGAGAGGGGCAAACCTATAGGTCTTTGTTTCATGTATTCGGTGCAAAACTCAACCACCTCCTCCGTGGTATAACCTTGTAGGATGCTTGCCTCTGGATGGTTTCGGTTCCAACAATAGCGCTTCAGTATTCCCATGAACCGCTCGAAGGGATACATGTTGCGAAGAAACACATGACCATAATACTTTATCTCGTCGACAAGGTGCACAGCGAGATGGACCATGACATCAAAGAGTGACGGTGGGAAAAACATCTCTAGGCTCGACAATATTCTTGCAATATCCTCCTGCATATAATCCAACTCTTCAGGATCTACAACTTTCTGCCATAGTTTGTTGAAGAAATCACATAGCTAAATCAGTGTGTTTCTTATATCTTTGTCCATCAGATTCCTGATGGCCACCGGGAGGATTTGTGTCAACATTACGTGGCAATCATGTGACTTCATATGTCCCAACTTCATTTTACCTGAGCTCACATCCATGAGACTTCTGATGTTTACGGAGTATGAAGAGGGTGTCTTAACTGACAACAAATAGTTGAAGAACTCTGTTGCTTCTTTTGTACTGAAATTGTAACTCTAGCGAGCGTGGAGGAATTTGTTATCATCTTCTACTTCACTCTTGTGTTTTGATTGATCACCAAGCATATCGAGCCGTGCACCGTCACCATCCTTTGTTTTACCTTTAATCTTGAGCAGAGTACCCAGGATGCTTTCACATACGTTCTTCTCTACGTGCATGACATCGATGCAGTGATGTACACGTAGAATCTCCCAGTACGGTACAAAACACCAATTTCTTCTTAAACACTTGATTCCTGGGTGTTTGTTCCACCGTCAAAGCATGGTTCTTGCCAAGCATAACATTAATTTGTTTACCGATGTTGTGGACCACCTCCCCATCATAAGGTCTTGGGCCCAAATCTACCTCTGCCATACCATCAAATTCAGCTTTCATCTTTCGGTATGGTGATTTCTCCGTAAGAATCTATGATGACACAAATACACGGTTTTGCGCGAGTTGGGAAGAAATGCTAGTTGTCCTATCCATGCATGTGACACACCCTACATCTCCCTTTGTTTTCTGCCCTGATGTGTTGCCTAATGCCAGCATATCTTGAATGGTGTGCAGCAGCATCGCATGTAGATCGAAAATCTCCTTTTTGTAAGCATCATAACATTTTACAGCAGGCTCTTTTACCCACAATATTAGCAGTTCTTCTACTAGTAGCTGAAAGTAAAAGTCGATGTCATTTCCAGGGGTCTTTGGGCCTTGGATAATCATTGACATCATAATGTATTTTTTCTTCATACACAACCAAGGAGCTAGGTTATATATGCACAGAAGCACCGGCCATGTACTATGTTTGGTGCTCATATCGCCAAAAGGATTCATCCCGTTAGTACACTCCTCGAGCCTTATACTTCTAGGATCCTCGGCAAAGTCTTTAAACTTGTTGTCTATTAATTCTCACTGAGCTCCATCTTTCGGGTGCCTCAGATATTTATCCACAGTTCGCTCATCAGGATGCCACCGCAACCTCTTTTCCTCTCTAGGGCTTGCAAACAAACGCCTCAACCTTGGAATTAAAGGCAAGTACCAAACAACCTTGAACAGGATTCCTCTCTTGATCTCATCATCCAATTTGTACTTGTCCTTTGCTCTCCTATGCTTGTATCATGCATGCTTGCATATGGGACATGCACGCAAATCTTTGTACTCACCACAGTACAATATACAATCATTCACACAAGTGTGTATCTTTTGTACTTCAAGTTCCAATGGGCAAACAATTTTCTTCGCTTCGTTTGTGCTTCTGGGGAGCACATTATCTTCTGGAAAAAATTCTTTGAAAATACCTAACAACTCTGTCAAGCCCTTGTTTGATAGATAGTTTGCTGCTTTAAATCTAAGAAGCGCTAGGGTGGCACTCAACTTGGAATATTTCTTTTGCAACCTGGATACAATTATTTCTTGGAGTCCACAGCAATGGTTGGCAGATCCTTTTACCCAATCATATCCTTTTTGGGCCCTTGAAATCTTCAATCATAACAGCAAAATCTTGCATATCAAGATCATCGTCGTCGTCTGCGTCGCCATCTTGGTTTTCCAGTGGGCGCTTCAGCTTTCCGGTGTTCCATTGGTAGCTTGACGCCTCTGCCCCGTTGTTAGATTCAACATCCATGTGACCCTGGTGGGGTTTGGCATCTCGCAGCCTTGGGTATATTCATCCATGACATGCTCTTCACCTTGTTTGGTCCAACGTGTATATCCATCCATGAATCCCCAAGAGAGTAAGTGCCACTCGACATCTTCAACTTCATGTGACTCTGTATTGGCACAATGACTACATGGACATAGGATGTAATCCTCATCACCAATTCTCTTCTTTGTACTTTCAGCCAAATTCATAAACTCTGCCACACCACTCATAAAATCTGAGCTTCTCCGATTCTTCATCCATTCAGATCATTCCATCCGCACCACACGGAGGGTAATTAAAAACAAAACAACAACATTAACACACGGATTAACTGATGCCCAAAGATGCGTACATAAATCACAAGGTTTTATTTTCATAATTACTGAGGGTGCTCCATATTGTTATCCAGATGTGCAATGACAAAAATTAATGGCCAGTCAATTTACACGCAGAGTACTACAGCACTACCCTTAGGAATTGAATACCTTAATTAAGCCACTCACGAAAAGAATACCTTAATTAATTAACCGTGCGGCAACCTCCACCCAGCAGACAAAGAAGCGCGATGCGGCGGCACCCCGAGAAAGCAGGGTCAAGGAGCAAATCTTAGTGCGGCTACCGCCTAAAATTTGACCTCCACTATCCCTCCATCGACCGCGATGGATGTGCTCCAATCACGCCGCCGCCGACCTCGATGGTTGAGCTCCTCCTATCTCCTGCCGCAGACCAAGGATTGACCTCCTATGACGCCGCCACCGCCCACCGACCGAGGATTAACCTCTTATCCGGTAGCCACTGCCTCGGCCGCCGCCGCCATCTCTATCTGCAGAGGGGTTGTTTTATTTTTTGACGGATATCCACAGAGCAGCTGTTTACACGGTATTATTGCAACTCAATTATATTGCAGCCCCATATGTACAGGGTAGTACATCACATACAGTTATGTCACGACAACCGTGTCTCACCTATGTTGTCTTCTCACATGGTTTGGTGCAGAAATCGTGTGTGAAGTTGTAATACCTAACACAAACGACATGTATAAACAGTGTGCCGTATACAACATATAGTGTGATAAGTAGTTCCCGACCGTTAGCTTATCCCCACAGTTTCCCCATTTCCCCCTAATCCCTAGATAGCGTCCAAATTCCCTCGCGTGGCGCTAACATTGGGGGAATGCGGACGAGTGGTGCTGATGGTTTCGGTGCGGCTGCTCCTGCTCGTATCACCACTCTCGGCAGCGCCGCCACGACAGCGGTCACCGCCGAGCACTTGCCTAAGGTCATCAGAAGGCAGGTATACTATGGATCCGAATCGTCCTGTCAGGTTCCAATCTATGCTGATCTTTTTTAGCATGTCCAAAGTAGCTCCCTGCTGAATCCGTCCTGAATGAGCCCCACCCCCCAAGAAAGCGATCTGCCGCCGGATCCGGAGCATGACTCCAGACTCCGGCAACACGAGTTCGACTCCGAGTTTTGTGCCACCGAGAAGTACCAAAAGCTGAGTTGTGTGCACGAGCACACTCCCGCTCGATGTGTATGCATGGAGGGATTCGACATTGGCAGGCCGTTTCTCAGTTGCCCCTTAGAGGTTAGTGCTAAGTTCATCATTTTACTTGAGTTAATGCCACCGCTCATCCTGAATACTATTTAACATTGGCAGGGATATGAGGCTTGTGCCTTTGTTAACTGGCTAGTTGAAGAATGGCATGGCAGGGCTCAGAGTGTTATCACCAAGCTCGCAGAAGATTACGTAAAGCTAAAGAAGAAACTGGCTGATCTGGAATGTACAATCAGTATGATGAAGCAAGAAAGAATCAATCACAGGCAACAGATGAAAGCAAGAGACAAGAAGGAAATAGCATGTGTAGTTGTGATTGTCACATTAGACATGTTCTATGCATTGTTTGCAATGATGATTAGGGGTTTTGTTTGACAGTATTGCTAAAACACATCTAGATGTGCTCTAAGTAATGCACATCTAGGTCCTATGCCATTGATGTTATGCGAAGATTCGTGCAGATATTTTCCTTTATCTTTTTTTCTTTTCCTTTGTAGTTTGATTATTACTGGCTTCATCAATAAGAAGAGCTCAATGTATTGCTTGCCAACTGTCCTACTCCGTTCGTACCGGTGCATAAGTCACATTACGAAAACCAAAATAATCCCAAAACTCGTTCCTTGTTTTTGTCCTGAAAAAAGAGATCAGCCAATAGGAGTCCTGCGGCTAGTATGCATTCAATGACTTCAGACTACTTAGCATAATATGCAATGCTCAATTCTTTGCATGCAATGGTATTGATTACCAAATAATCATCAAGTTCTCTCATTTTTTTCCCCACCCAGGTCGACGGTACGGAGGGAGTAGTACTACGAGAAATGCTTGTTTCATATTTGGATGCTCCAACATGTGTGCGTAATTACTTATCACATTGAGAACTGCGCAACCCCGAGAATTTGGAGCGAGTGGGTACAAATAATTGCGGTTGATTATATCAGCAGTTAGATAATACGTCAACCCCCCGCTTCAATTGGCATTCCTCTTCTCTGCATACCCCGCTTAAGTGTCCACCATCTTCATCGTCCCCGGCTGGCCGTGCTACACACTTGCAAACACTCTGCAATCTCACTTTCTCGCGGTTTTTATATGACCACAGCCATGTCGAGCGACAGTGAGGACGAAAGTTCCGCCAGCAGTCTGGCGCCCGATGATAGGTCAACATCGGAATCATCCCGCTCGTCTTCCATGAGTCCGGCGTCGAGCCTAGACCTCGATTATATTCGGATCATGGAAGGGACGCCTCCTCCGGAGTCATTAGACGACAACCAGACGGACGAGGAGCCGTCGGAGGACGAAGAAGAGGATGACGATGATGAGGAGGAGGAATGGTCGAACAAGGAGGAGGAGGACGACGATAGCAACGACAATGATGACGGCGGCGGCGATGAAAAGCCAACGGTCAGCGGCAAGAAGCGTCCTCGCCAAGACGATGTCGCGGGGCCATCCAACAACAACAACAAGAAGGACTAAATTAAGCAGACTGTATATATCTCTATTTCCGTTCGCTCATATTAATTTTTTATCTATGTTTCCCCTGTCAATCTCATCGCAGACGGTTAGTAATACGTATTTGACAGAGATCTTTTACATTATCGCCCAAAGGTTGGTTTCTTGAATTGTGTGCCCTGTCGAGCACACAATTCACAAAAAAAGACCGTATGGGCTGTCTATAATGATCGCAAACAATTCTGATTACCGACCTGTTTGTCGGGTATCACAAACATCTTGTTACGCCGAACCGTTGGTGTTCAACTCGATCATCGCAAACGGTTCATCGAAGCGAATTGTATGCCGTATATCGCACACACCTTGATATGGCTGCCCATTTCTATTGTTCTATCTCATTGCAAATAGTTCATATGAACCACCCGTATGCCTGTATCGCACACGTAACTAAAATCTGAACCGTCTTTGATGTATCCGCCATCGCAAACATTTTGCATATTTTTTTACGGTTTTTTTACATCACCATTTGCGATTAATGCATCACACACAGTTTCGTCGAAGGATCTCTGATTGTAGTGTCGCGTTAGCAGCATCCTGCAGTAGTGAACAATTCCGAGAATCACGAGGCTTGAGATCTCAACACACACTAAAGGACACACTAAAGAACACCACTTCTCCCCCTTTGTCATCAGGACAACAAAAGGAGAAAAGACGACACAAAGACACACTAGACAAGAGGAGGTGCACTTGAAGCATCATCGTCATCATTGTCAAAATGCCATCCTGCCATCAGAAAGGAACGAGCTGTGGCCTCACATCGTTGTCCTCGGACCCTGGGCCAACTGATAGGTGGGAACCCGATGAACGAGTTCACGCCCGAGGGTGGCCCGATCTTCACGTCGTAGAATCGAATCGGGAGGGATAACTAGCTACAAGTAGCCAGTATAACTAGCTTTATACCTGCCAAGGTTGGATGCAACCCGTACGTTGGGGGTGGCTGACCGAAGCTACAAGAACTTCAACCTGCTATCCGAACAATCGCAGAACCACAAACCGGGACTAATCCACACAAAACGGCTGGAACCATAGAGCACGAATCAGGGGGAAGTAGAGGCTCCTTCTTGCGAATCCGAATGAACTCACAAGAGCAATGGTAGCAAGGATCTCTCGCTCTAGCAGTCTTGCTGCATAAGCTTGTAGCTGAATGGTTTGACAAAAGATTCTCTAGAGGATGGGGGAGATGGGGTTTTATAGCAGGGACAACCCCCCTTAGCTAGGTGTGAAAATGGTTTCAAAAGTAAGCAGGTTTGCATGGCTTCCTTGGGGGAATAAGCAGTCAACTTTGGGAGTTGTTGGAGAGCTCCTCGGAAATTCGCGAAGTCTTGACAGCTTGGACACCTTCCACGAGATTGGCTAGAACTTTTGACTCACAACTCCAAATGATATGAGGTTTTTTACATTGGAAAGATAATTTGATGTAGCTTCTATTGATGTACCCCTATGGCCCCGTCTCTCCACTACATGGGTGTGGCACAATGAAATATCAGAGGTAAAAACTGACAGCATCAGCTTCACTTGATACTTGTTTTCTCCAAACTTCTTCCTCCAGACCGGTTGCTTCAAGAGCTCATAGGTTGCTGGATTTCTTCCATGTGATATCTAAGTTCAACGAACAACAATGGGGAATAAAGCTTAGTTGTGTCATCAAGGTTATAAGGTAAACTTAACTTAGCGTTCACCTGGTCACTTATTAGTTTGGCGCGGCTTCTGGTTATTGGACCTATAATTGTTGGAGACTTATCGATGGTTGTGGTGTCCTTATCATCCTCCCCCTCTTGAAAAGGAATCGTCCTTGACTCTGATGGTCCAAAGTATGGAGAGAGGTCGGACACATTGAAGGTTGGACTAACACCATAATCCATCGGAAGGTCAATCTTGTAGGCATTATCATTGATCTTCGCAAGCACTTTGAATGGACCATCTCCACATGGCTGCAACTTGCATTTGCATTGATCCAGAAAATGATCCTTCCGTAGGTGTACCCACACAAGATCACCTTCTTCAAACAACACCTTCTTTCTTCCCTTGTTTGCTCGTTTTGCATATTGTTCAGTCATCTTCACAATATTTTCCTTGGTCTTCTCATGAATTTTCTTCACGAAGTCAGCACGCTTACTTGCATCAAGATTAGTTTGCTCCGGCAATGGTAAAGGCAAAAGATCTATGGGAGCAGCAGGTTTGAAACCATAAACAATTTCAACAGAATGAAATTTAGTGGTCGAATGTACCGCCCTGTTGTATGCAAACTCCACGTGGGGGGAGACACTCTTCCCACATCTTCAAATTTTTCTTTAAAACTGCTCTCAGCATCATGGATAGTGTGCGGTTCACAACTTCAGTTTGTCCATCCGTTTGTGGGTGGCATGTAGTGGAAAAGAGAAGCTTTCTTCCTAGCTTTGCCCACAACGTTTTCCAAAAATAGCTCAGAAACTTGGTGTCACGATCTGAAACAATAGTGAGTGGTACTCCATGTAGCCGCACGACTTCCCTGAAAAACAAATCAGCAATGTGTGAAGCATCATCGCTCTTATGACATGGAATAAAATGAGCCATCTTGCTAAACCTATCAACCACCACAAAAACTGAATCACTCCCTCTCTTAGTGCGTTGTAATCCAGGAACAAAATCCATAGAAATATCTTCCCAAGGTGTACTAGGAACTGATAAAGGCGTATAAAGTCCATGAGGGTTTAAACGTGACTTAGCTTTGCGGCAGATCTCACAATGCAGCACGTAGCGCTCAACATCATGTCTCATCCTTGGCCAAAAGAAATGGTCAATCAGCACACTCTCGGTTTTCTTTGCTCCAAAATGTCCCATGAGACCACCAGCATGAGCCTCCTGCAAAAGCAACAAACGAACAGAGCAATCTGGGATGCTCAATTTGTTACCTCGAAACAAGAATCCATCATGCAAGTGAAACTTTTCCCAACCTTTTCCCTCACTACACTTTGTGCGTGGTTCAACAAAATATGGGTCATTGGCATACAATTCTTTGATGCTTTGCAACCCAAGAATCTTAGTATCAAGTTGTGAGAGTAAAATATGGCGTTTAGACAAAGCATCAGCAACAACATTATCTTTTCCTTTCTTGTACTTGACAATATAGGGAAAAGATTCTATGAATTCACTACATTTTGCATGTCTATGGTTCAGTTTTTGTTGACCCCTAAGGTGCTTTAAAGATTCATGGTCTGAATGTATCACAAATTCTTTAGGCCACAAATAATGTTGCCATGTTTCCAAAGATCTCACAAGTTCATATAATTCTTTGTCATAAACTGAGTAATTTAGAGTTGGACCACTTAGCTTCTCACTAAAATATGCAATAGGCCTACCTTCTTGCAATAGTACGCCTCCAATATCCACACCACTTGCATCACATTCAATTTCAAAAGTCTTACCAAAGATGGGTAGTGCAAGCAATGGTGCAGATGTCAATTTTTCTGTCAGCTCTTGGAGGGCCTTCTCTTGTGCTTTTCCCACTTGAAGGGAACATCTTTCTTGGTTAGCTCATTCATTGGGGCAGCAATGGTGCTGAAGTCCTTCACAAACCGATGGTAGAAACCAGCAAGGACAAGAAAGCTTCGTACTTGGCTTACATTTTGTGGAGGCATCCACTCACGGATGGCTTTGACCTTCTCCTCATCTACCTCCACACCTTTACCTGAAACAACAAAGCCAAGAAACATAACTTTGTCTATGCAAAATGTGCACTTTTCCTTGTTAGCATATAATCTCTCCTCCCTTAGGACAACACGCACACACCGGATGTGTTCAACATGTTCATCCAAAGTTTTTGTGGCACCCCGGCTCAGAGAGACCGGAACACCCCGTATTCCAGCCCAGAGATCAAGTCTTCTGGAATACGACACTGCTTGGCATAGAACAAATCAGCTCTTTATTACAAATACTCGGGGACACAAGGGTTCGAGTATTACAACAGAATATCTCAGCACGGCGACACTACGCCTACTCAGGTTGCTCTATGCTAGCAGCAGAACAACTCGTAGCAGCAGAATGACTTCTAGCAGCTGAACGATGATGATAGCGATGGACTCCACTCCGCAGGGACTCTGGCTGGAACGTGTATCCTAGCTCGCAAACTTGGGATCCTCGTCAATCAAGCAAACACGGCATGACCTGCAAACTGGCATGACACGCTAGGTGAGTACTTTGAATGTACTCGCAAGCTCACAGCAACCAAAAGCAATCAAGACAAACAACAGCACGGCATTTACAGGTTAAGCATTAGAGATAAACATGGTACCACTAGAACAACATAAGCATGGCATGAACATGAGCATGTTAAACATCCCATAACTAGAACCATATGAAATGAACATGGCATGTTACTCATGATATGAACAGGATGATACTAGGATGCAGCATGTTTAAACCATCATGATTCAACTTACTTTGTTCGGGGTTATCTTGTAACCACCACATGTACCACTTACCATCGTGGACATCACACGATCACCTCAGGATCAAATCAAGCTTGGTATTAACAATACCATAGTAATCATTACATGACCACAAGGAGCTTGATCCTTACCCGTGATTATCGCATAACACCACAAACATCAACCAGCTTTGGTATCCACGATACCACTGCGATCCTCTCATGATCACATAACCAACTTCTTTCCTCATCGAAAGAGGGTCGTTATTAATCAGATTATTATTACTGTTGACCCATAGTGTGACCTACTATGAACTGGGCCCATATCCGCGGGAGCAGCTATCGATAGATTATACACTCTGTAGAGGTTAGTACACTGTACCCACACTACGGAACCCAAGGCCTCGTGCTCCCATTCGGGTGGACCAACGGCGTTCCAACAAAACTGATCTACTACATGACACTCTTCCGGCCACTCCGACAAACTCCCCTTTGGGCTAAGTCATGGGTGGCCCCGATGCCACTCTGGACATCCAACGGCCACCGTCGTGGCAAAACAAAAACGGTCCCAAACGGGGACAACTGGGCACACAAGGCTTATGTTGTCCTAACCGGCCAACGTAGCACCCGCGCATAACCTTCCCTTGTTGGAGGCACCGGCGAGAGGCATGACAATAGACCGCATTAGGGCCTTCCCATAAAGGCAAATGTGGTTGCACTAGTCAGCTCGTCTCGATGGCACTATGACTCAGCCAACAGGTGTTCAAGTTTGATTAATGTCCGGTTAAAATTGAATGCAAATGATGCTGAGTCATACAATATAACATGATGAACTGACCATGATAACAACATGAACATGGATGGGAAAGCATAATCATTCAACATATCAACATTATTAAAGCATTTATACCGATGAGCATGACATGATGATGGACATGAACAAAATAGTATAACAAGATCACATAAGAGCATAGCATGATCACTAGTATCAAAATAATTATTTGACTGAAGTATAACAAGAGCATAAGCAAGTAAACATCTACTCAACTAGATGCAAACGATCATAGCCCAAGCATAAGCATGCAAACATGATCATGAATAAGTCAATCACTGAATAATAGCACGCACAAACAAATTAAATATTCAAGTTGAAAACCATTGCTATTGCAAGTCTATCATGCAATTGGCTGTCGTGGCTTGCCTGGGGTGGAAGAAATCACCAGGGAGAAGTGCGAAGCATTCGCAGAAAGATTCGCCGGAAACAGTTCTCTCTCAGAGGGGGCTGTTTGGAGCAAGGTCAAAATGGTCATTTTCATGGTGTGAAAACATTATGAAAATGCTACCAACATGACGGGCTCGACAAGATGAAACCGTGAGACTTGGATTCACCCCATTCGGAGTTAGGATCGCGAAGATACGGACGTTTGAAGATCAGGGACTATTTTGTAAAAATTATATTCACAGACAGGCCCCTGGCGGCTGAACCGAAAGCGCCTTCTCGGAGAATACAATACGTTTTCAAAACAGGAAAACGTATTCACCTGAATACGTGTCCACTTAAAACACGCGGGCCCGGGGTGTTAGCCACTTACAGGTAGGGTCGGGGGAGGGCTGGCGCGGTCGCCGTCTTCCTCCTCGCTCCCCCGACAGAGACCAGAGGAGGGGCGGGGCCGTGGCACAGCTGGTGCTGGCCCCGGCAACTCCGGCCACTCCCGGTGGAGCTGGGACCACCGGGGTGCTCGCCGTGGAGTGCCACGCCGGAGAAGCCCAACAGGAGCTGCGGAGGAGGGCTGTGACACCGGCAACGGCAGAAGACAGAGGAGGGACTCCGGCGATGGTTCCGGTGGCTCCGGCTGTCCTCGGCGGAGCTTGGACCACCGGCGACTTCAGGAGAAGATTCTGCATCCATCTGGCTCGGTCGCGGGCTCCGGGGAGGGACGTAGACGCGACGGCCAGTGGCGGCCAAACTAGAGGTCATGACCACGGGCACTCCGGCAAGGAAAAGAGGAGTGGGAGAGGGTCACCGGACTTGGGGAATTCTCTGGTGGTGGAAAGGAGGAGAGGGAGGTGGCTCAGGCTCGCCGGAATCAAGCGGAGACCGAGGCGGCCATGGCGAACGGCGGCGGCTAGAGGAGAGGTGGACCAACTCCGATGGTCGGGGAGGGGAAAGGAGAGGGTGGCGAGGTACGGAGGACCACGGGGAGGCCATCTATAGCCGTGGGGAGGCTCGAGAGAGCTCCGGAGCTCGCTGGATACACAACAATGGCGATGGCAAAGAGCTTTGCATCACGGGCGTGGCGATGGCGACTACACTAGGGTGAGACCAGACGGGGAAGAGACAAGGAAGTGATGGCACGGGCACGGGTGAGCTCCAGGACACGACGAGGCTACAAGAGAGGGAGGAAGCGGATGACAACAGTGGCGGGAACTCTCCAGAGCGCGCTGTTTAGCATGTCTACCCCGTGATCACCGCGTGAACTGGCGCACATGGTGCGCGATGATCGGCAAAATCATGTCAGGGAGATAAGGTGAGTAGAGGGTGTTGCTAAGGAGGAGAGAGCCAAGCATAGTGGTCATTGATGTGATCACAGATAGGAAGAATACAAATGAACAACAAAGTGTTTGTGCTGTGTTGGGGGAACACATACCTGGAGATGAAGGATTTGCATTGTCTGGTGTTGATCACTCACTAAGGTAATTAAGATGGCAAGGTTTTAGCTCAAGAAGAGGGGTTTAGCTAGTACTTGCTATACATAGGGCCAATCTGACCAGAAAAGGAAACCTTGACTTGGCACTCACATACTAGTTTGGACTAAGCTGAAAATGGTCAGGGCATGATGATTTAGGCATATGAGGGTGCCCTAAAAATTTCATACCATTTGGACAAGCCAAAATGGTACTTCATTCATAATGCACCTCTCTGCATAGAATCTTAGAAAAATTGCAGAGGGGCAAATGGCTAGATAAAATGATCCCAAATTTTGTGGAGAGGGTTTATATGGGTAGGATCATGTCCTGGTAAATTTTTAGCAAAAAGGAAGCAATATAAAATATAGTTGCTTTACAACCTGAAAATCTGACCAGAAACCAAGATTTGGTGCTGAGCTCACATAGAGTGATGACATGAGCTCAAATTTGGAGGAGAGTCATGATTTGATCATATAAAGGATCATGCAAAATTTCAACTCATAAGGATTAACCTAGCTAGTACTTCCTTCACAAAGGCTTCCCTTAGACAAAAACTTTGGAAATTTGCTGAGGAAGATTCACTAGGAAAATTGAGTTGAATTTTGTCATGTGGCCATGATATGGATAGCAAAGAGTTCCCAAAAAGTTTGGGGCAAGAAAGCAAAGATAAATAGCACTTTCTTCTTAAAAAGCCACTTAGGGCCAGGCACACCATTCAAAAGAACTGAAGAAAGGTGTGAGGCAAGGTGATCCTGTTTCACCACTTCTCTTTGTCCTGGCTGCAGATTTATTGCAGTCTGTGGTTAATGATATGCATCAAAAAGGGGAGCTTTAATTGCCCATTCCTTGTCATGACTAAGATTACCCTATTGTGCAGTATGCTGATGACACATTGATAATTGTTCCAGCTGATGAACACTAGTTATTGGCACTTAAGAGAATGTTGTTAGTCTTTTCACAATCAACTGGTCTTGATGTAAACTATCATAAAGCATATATGGTCCCTATTAATGTCTCACAAGAGGAAACTGAGAGATTGGCCTCCATCTTTGGTTGCCAAGTGGGGAAGATGCCCTTTACATATTTGGGTTTGCCTGTGGGAACAACCAGACCTACAATGTTTGATCTTTTGCCTCTCATGACTTGCATGGAGAGGAGAATGACTGCTAGTTCATCTTTCCTTGCTCTGGGTGGTAGATTGCAATATCTTAATTCTGCTTTATCATCCTTGCCAATCTTCTTCCTTTGTAGCTTGTTGATCCCACCTGGTATCTTGAAGCAACTGCCGAGAATTCAGAGACAGTGTCTGTGGAGGAAGAATAGGCAAAAGCCTGCCCCATCCTTGGCTGCTTGGGAGTTAATTTGCAGACCCAAGAATAAAGGTGGTCAAGGCATTCTTGATCTTGGTTTTCAAAATGTGGCTCTGCTGTTGAAGCATGTTAACAAGTTCCTTAATAAAGCAGATATTCCTTGGGTGCAGCTCATTTGCAATTCTTATTATCATGAGCTTGTGCCCCAGGGAACATCCTCATGTGGGTCTTTTTGGTGGAAGCAGATTCTCAAGCCGCTAGACCAGTTCAGAGAGGTTTCTTGGGTTGATATCAATGAAGGAGAAACTGTACTTTTCTGGCAGGATAAGTGGAAGGTGGGTGATTATGTGATGCCTCTGCAACACAGATTCCCAAGGTTGTTTTCCTATGTGAAGGACACTTTGATGTTAGTAAAAGAAGGTATCAATAATTCCAACCTGCTATCATGGTTTCACTTGCCTCTTTCTAGGCAAGCCCATCAACAGCTTCAGGCTTTGCAAAATCTGCTTCAGAGCCATGAGGGACAACATGACTTGAAAGATGTTTGGTCCTGGCATGGTACTAGTAAACCTTTTACTCCCAAACAGTTCTACATTTCTAGGTTTATTAACCATACTTTCAACCCTATTCTGCTCTGTATTTGGAAAAGTTGTTGCACCATGAAAATAAAAGTTTTTGCATGGATGCTCATTATGGATAGATTAAACACCTAGGATATGGTGGAAAGAAGGCATTGGCATATTGATGACGGAGTTAATTGTGTGCTCTGCCCCACACACACCAGGGAAGATAGGGACCATCTTTTCTTCAATTGCAACTTCAGTCAGAGGGTTTGGAACTTCCTACAGATTGATTGGTCTACTGGGAATGAAATGGGTCAGGTTGCCCTAAATGCTAAGAGGAATTTTGCACAGCCTTTCTTTGCTGAGGTGGTCTTCACAGCTTGTTGGAATATTTGGATCATCAGGAATGGGAAATTTTTCAGGAAAGAGAGACCTACTTTTAATAGATGGAGAGGGGCTTTTATACATGACATGTCCCTTCTTTCTCTTAGAATTAAGGTGATGCATAAGGAGGACCTGGTTAGATGGGCCTCTTTTCTCCCCCCATAATTGTTTCTTTCTTTTTCTGTAGTTTGTAAATAGTTAACTTTTCTTTTTTTTGATGCCCTTGGTTACTGCTGGTAGCCCTTGTAATTCTTGTACCTCTTCTTTATTAATAAAAGGCTGTGGGGGGGTTTACCCTACAGTGTCTAGTCAAAAAAAGCCACTTAGGGCAGAATGAGAAAAGGAATATTTGTGAATTATCTTTGATGATGCCAAGGAAGGGTTTTGACATATCTATGGAAGATATGACCCAAATATTTTATGAGAATTATTTGGGAATTTTGGGAGTGACAGAAATATAGGTTGCTTCACAACCTAGGGCAAATAGGGTTATTCCTTTAATAGAAAAAGGAATATTCCCAAGAAAAAGAATATTGGGATTGGGCCAAGATGGGAAATGACATGATCTTGGGATGGTTTTGAGGATGACAAGCCACTAGGGAGCCTGAGAAGAGATGATCTTCCCAGGTTTCAGGACCACAGAGCCACAGAAAAGCAATTCAAATCAAAAATCCATATAAAAGCAAAAGAAAAAGAAAGGGCCAAAAATCAGGGTGTGATAAACCTTCCCCCCTTAAAGAAATCTCGTCCTCGAGATTTGGTTGCTCAGGGAACAAGTATGAACATATCCTACTTAAGGAAACCGTTTCCAACTCAGGTATCCTTTTTCTTTATATATGATGTTCCCACTGTATCTCATCTGACTGACTGCCTTGATCTGGGGTGGTTTGCTTCACCATACCCAACATTCTGATAGGTCTTACCTCATATGTTCATGTTCACACTGGCTCCAATTTCTTTTAGATTTGCTGACTTAGCTGGGGTACGAAAGATGATCATGACTGCAACACGTGTCCTTCTCACAAGTCCGAGAGTGGTTTCCGATGGGTGTGTCATCCAGCACTGACAACATTCCATGTTGTGAACAAATTTTCCCGGTGGACACCAAATATTTCACTCTTTGCATTGGGTTGATCAAATAGATGCATGTCTTCCGGGTTCAAAACAGTGATGGGGATCATAACTGTTCTCCTGGTGAAATCTGACTTCTCACAGGTATTTTTGAATCATCTGGGCTGGCTCCACTGTCTTGAGCATCAAATCCATACAAAAGATTTGACTGTCGTCTGTCGTGACCAACATAAAGGTGTACGGACTTATAATGATAGTATCCACAGACTTGACTGACGGTGGTTGTGGCAAAAGAATCTTGTCCATGGCAGGCTTTCTTTTAACTGATTCCCATATGTAAGGGCACATGTGATGCTTTAACACGGTCACTGAAGTCAAACGGCTGGACTGGCCTTTGGTTTGCCATGACAGACTTGGATATTCCCTTCTGACAATTCTGGGAATATACGGCTGGACAAACGGGTTACCTTGATATGAGGTCCTTTCCGAAATGGAGTAGACCCATGGGCGTATGTTCATGGTGATTGATACTGACTCAGACTGCCCAAGGTATTTGTACCGTGTTGGTCATGCAACAAGTACCATAGCTGTATTGCCGGTCTGGCTTCTTCATTATTGTTTTCTTTGTCTGGATCCTTTGCTGAAAGAACTTGGCCATATATATATTCTTTGTCTGACCATAGGTACTGTCGGGTGCAATATTCAGGCATTCGTAACTCATCCTTGTTCATGTGTCGGGTCATCGAATATATACCAGATTCACGTGCCTTGTACGGAGTCCATTGTAATCATACAAGACAGTGACAAAGGTTAATGATATCACCTTGCTGGGTGTGAGAAAGTTGAACTTGATAAGCACGACCAAAATTGTTGTCCCATGTTGTCTTTCTTCAAAGCTTATCTGTCTTGCATCACTCACTGAGGTCCATAACTGGTTTTCTTCCTCTTGAATAACTGGTGAGGTTGTCGGGTTATTACCAGTGACTTGCAAGGACTTGGCAGCATGCTTACAGTATAAGTATTTGATTTCCCGAGGTAGACACTTGTGTTCTGACTGATTCTTGTTTCTGAACAAACTGTTGCGGATCTGGTTATTGGGATGCAATGCCATATGCTGCCAACTCACGGTGTAATATGTTGCACCAGTGTCGTACAGAGGAAGATTGGACAGCTTGTGTTGGAAACCATCGAGAGTATCATGCTGAGGAAGACTGAATAGCTTGTGCTTGAAGCTTTCATCGGGGCAGCTTGTTGAGGAAGACTGGGTATCGTACTTCAGAAGCTTCCCCCCTTAAAGACTTGCTAGGGAAGACTCGATACCTTATGCCGGAAGCTTTTGCGGTGGCTTACTGAAGAAGCCTGAGTATCTTGCACTGAAAGTCATCCACGTATCGTACCGAGGAAGACTGAGGAATCTCGCATTGTAAGCTTCTCGGATAGCTTTGTGAGGGAAGACTGAGTTGCTTACACCAGAAGCTTCTCTCTGTGATATGCGGACTGAATAACATATATATAACTTTTAATATTCCTGCTGCCGGTTATGGGTATGAAAAGAGTTGTTTGACTATCCTTCTTGCTGAGTACTGACTTCATAGTACATTCTGGCTTGTTTCCAGAATATAGCATGGTTCAAATCTTACTCATTAGCAGAATCAGACCTTGTATATGAACCATATCTTTGACTGAAACTGTACTGTTGGTCTTGCACACCATTTGTCTTTCGGCTGATTTGATCATTACTGCTGTGAAGAATGCACACTGATGTATACTTGTATGCTGGTAATCAATCCAAGATATCATTTGTATTCAGACCAGATATGCCCAATATAATGCAGTCGGCTGAGAATTCCATAGTGCTTAGCTGAGCTTCCAATAATTTGAACTCCTTGCTGATTCTTCGGGTCTGGTGTCAGTTGGGGAGCAACTTTAATAAGGGGAAAATAAGGTAACACTGAGGGCCCAAAGAAATAAGCAAAAGAAACGAGTAAAACAAAAGCACACAAGGCGTACAAACAATATCATATATTACAGCTAATCACAGCAACAATTTGCATGCATACTTAAGCACACATATCTCGCGGAAACTCCGGTACTGCGATCTAATATGCTGTGGCGATGTGCACGAAAGTGAATTCATGTGTGGAGGGGTTGGTGTAAACAAAGCTACACCAAGCGCTGGCTTAACACCAGTTGTACCTGGATAGATGCGGAGATGAGGATGGACTTGGTGATTATGTAGCGGAACATGGAGGTCACGACCACATCATCATGAAGCGGATAGAAGGGAACCGTACTCGTCCAAATAATGGATAGGGGGGTAGGATAGCGGTGGAAACAGGGCTTGCGGGCATTGCCCTTTTCCGATGCAAAGATCGGTAAGGGTTGCCAAAGCGGTGAGTCGGAAGGCAGGAGTCGGGATAGAAATATGTCTATCACCGAAACGATAGGGGTGGCTGGCGGAAAGATACTGGCGCGATACCTAAGCACAAATCCTGCAAATGGTGCCTGGAACACTTGGTACCTCGGCATCATTCTGCTGGGACAGACATGACGCCAAACACCGAAAAGCAGGTATGCAAAACTGAGAGGTGCAGGTAGTGGAGCGAAACCGATCCCACCAATACTCACAAGATCAACTGTTAGCGACAAGATAATAAGTCTATATGCATGCTATGCAACAACCAAATGCAGCAAACTGACTCGATCCTATACTACCGTTTTCTAACGCTTGCGCGGACTAGGGCGTCCTACAGCCAGACCTGCTCTGATACCAACACTTGTGGCACCCCGGCTCAAAGAGACCGGAACACCCCGTATTCCAGCCGAGAGATCAAGTCTTCTGGAATACGGCACTGCTTGGCATAGAACAAATCAGTTCTTTATTACAAATACTCGGGGATACAAGGGTTCGAGTATTACAACGGAATATCTCGGCACGGTGACACTATGCCTGCTCAGGTTGCTCTATACTAGCAGCAGAACAACTCATAGCAGCAGAATCACTTCTAGCAGCGGAACGACGATGATAGCGATGGACTCCACTCCGCAGGGACTCTGGCTGGAACGCGTATCCTAGCTCGCAAACTCGGGATCCTCGTCAATCAAGCAAACACGGCATGACCTGCAAACTAGCATGACATGCCAGGTGAGTACTTTGAATGTACTCGCAAGCTCACAACAACCAAAAGCAATCAAGACAAACAACAGCATGGCATTTATAGGTTAAGCATTAGAGATTAACATTGTACCACTAGAACAACATAAGCATGGGATGAACATGAGCATGTTAAAAATCCCATAACTAGAACCATATGAAATGAACATGGCATGTGACTCATGATATGAACAGGATGATACTAGGATGCTGCATGCTTAAACCATCATGATTCAACTTACTCTGTTCGGGGTCATCTTGTAACCACCACATGTACCACTTACCAACGTGGACATCACACGACCACCTCAAGATCAAATCAAGCTTGGTATTAACAATACTGTAGTAATCATTACATGACCACAAGGAGCTTAATCCTTACCCGTGATTATCGCTTAACACCACAAACATCAACCTGCTTCGGTATCCACGATACCACTGTGATCCTCTCACGATCACATAACCAACTTCTTTCCTCATCGAACCAGGGTTGTTATTAATCAGATTATTATTACTGTTGACCCATAGTGTGATCTACTATGAACTGGGCCCATATCCGCGGGCGCGGCTATCGATAGATTATACACTCTGCAGAGGTTAGTACACTGTACCCACACTACAGAACCCAAGGCCTCGTGCTCCCATTCGGGTGGACCAACGGCGTTCCGACAAAACTGATCTACTACATGACACTCTTCCGGCCACTCCGATAAACTCCCCTTTGGGCTAAGTCATGGGTGGCCCCGATGCCACTCTGGACATCCAACGGCCACCGTCGTGGCAAAACAAAAACGGTCCCAAACAGGGACAACCCGGGTACAACACAACTCGGGCACACAAGGCTTATGTCGTCCTACCCGTCCAAGGTAGCGCCTGCGCATAACCTTCCCTAGTTGGAGGCACCGGCGAGAGGCATGACAATAGACTGCATTAGGGCCTTCCCATAAAGGCAAATGTGGTTGCACTGGTCAGCTCATCTCGATGGCACTATGACTCAGCCAACAGGTGTTCAAGTTCGATTAATGTCCGGTTAAACTTGAATGCAAATGATGCTGAGTCATACAATATAACATGATGAACTGACCATGATAACAACATGAACATGGATGGGAAAGCATAATCATTCAACATATCAACAGTAGTAAAGCATTTATACCGATGAGCATGACATGATGATGGACATGAACAAAATAGTATAACAAGGTCACATAAGAGCATAGCATGATCACTAGTATCAAAATAATTATTTGACTGAAGTATAACAAGAGCATAAGCAAGTAAACATCTACTCAACTAGATGCAAACGATCATAGCCCAAGCATAAGCATGCAAACACGAGCACGAATAAGTCATTCATGGAATAATAGCGTGCACAAACAAATTAAAGATCCAAGTTGAAAACTATTGCTATTGCAAGGCTATCATGCAACTAGATGTCGTGGCTTGTCTGGGGTGGAAGAAACCACCGGGGAGAAGTGCGAAGCATTCGCGGAAAGATTCGCCGGAAACAATTCTCTTTCAGAGGGGGCTGTTTGGGGCATGGGCAAAATGGTCATTTTTAGAGTGTGAAAACATTATGAAAATGCTACCAACATGGTGGTCTCGACGAGACGAAACCGTGAGACTTGGATTCACCTCATTTGGAGTTAGGATCGCGAAGATACGGACATTTGAAGATCAGGGACTATTCTATAAAAATTATATTCACGGACAGGCCCCTGGCGGCTGAACCGAAAGCGCCTTCTCAGAGAATATACTTTCAGCAAACAAAAGCGTACTCTCAGTTGATAAAGAAACCAAATACGTTTTGAAAACAGGAAAACGTATTCAGCTGAATACGTGTCCACTTAAAACACGCAGGCCCGGGGCGTTAGCCACTTACAGGTGGGGTCGGGGGCAGGGCTGGCACGGTCGTCGTCTTCCTCCTCGCTTCCCCGACAGAGAACAGAGGAGCAGCGGGGCCGTGGCGTAGCCGGCGCTGGCCCCGGCGACTCCGGCCACTCTCGGTGGAGCTGGGACCACCGGGGTGCTCGCCGTGGAGTGCCGCGCCGGAGAGGCCCAGTAGGAGCTGCGGGGGAGGGCCGTGACACCGGCAGCGGCAGAAGACAGAGGAGGGACTCCGGCGATGGTTCCGGTGGCTCCGGCTGTCCCCGGCGGAGATTGGACCACCGGTGGCTTCATGGGAAGATTTCGCATCCATCTGGCTCGGTCGCGTGCTCTAGGGAGGGACGTAGACGCGGCGGCTCACGGTGGCCGAAAACACGGGCGGCGGCCGAACTAGAGGCCGTGCCCACGGGCACTCCAGCGAGGAAAAGAGGAGTGGGAGAGGCTCGTTGGACTTGGGGAACTCTCTGGTGGTGGAAAGGAGGAGAGGGAGGTGGCTCGGGCTCGCCGGAAGCAACCGGAGACCGAGGCGGCCATGGCGAACAACGGTGGCCAGAGGAGAGGTGGAGCAACTCCGGGGGTCGAGAAGGGGAAAGGAGAGGGTGGCGAGGTGCGGAGGACCACGGAGAGGCCATATATAGCTGTGGGGAGGCTCGAGAGAGCTCAGGAGCTCGCTGGATACACGACAATGGCGATGGCAGAGAGTTTTGCGTCACGGGCGCGGCGATGGCGACTACACTAGGGCGAGACCAGACGGGGAAGAGACAGGGAAGTGATGGCACGGGCACGGGTGAGCTCCAGGACACAGCGAGGCAACAAGAGGGGGAGGAAGCGGATGACAACAGTGGTGGGAACTCTCCAGAGCGTGTTGTTTGGCATGTCTGCCCCGTGATCACCGCGTGAACTGGCGCACGCGGTGCGCGATGATCGGCAAAACCATGTCGGGGAGATAAGGTGAGTAGATTGTGTTGCCAAGGAGGAGATAGCCAAGCATAGTGGCCATTGATGTGATCATAGATAGGAAGAATACAAATGAACAGCAAAGTGTTTGTGCTGTGCTGGGGGAACATATACTTGGAGACGAATGATTCGCTTTGTCTGGTGTTGATCAATCACTAAGGTAATTAAGATGGCAAGGTTTTAGCTCAATAAGAGGGGTTTTGCTAGTACTTGCTATACATAGGGCCAATCTGACCAGAAAAGGAAACCTTGATGTGGCACTCACATACTAGTTTGCATTGAGCTGAAAATGGTCAGGGAATGATGATTTAGGCATATGAGGGTGCCATAAAAAGTTCATACCATTTGGACAAGCCAAAATGGTACTTCCTTCATAATGCATCTCTGTGCATAGAATCTTAGAAAAATTGCAGAGGGCAAATGGCTAGATAAAATGATCCCAAATTTTGTGGAGAGGTTTTATATGGGTAGGAGCATGTCCTGGTAAATTTTGAGCAATAATGAAGCAATATAAAATATAGTTGCTTTAAAACCTAAAAATCTGACCAGAAACCAAGATTTGGTGCTGAGCTCACATAGAGTGATGACATGAGCTATAATTTTGAGGAGAGTCATGATTTGATCATATAAAGGACCATTCAAAATTTCAACTCATAAGTATTAACCTAGATAGTACTTCCTTCACAAAGGCTTCCCTCAGACAAAAACTTCCTTCTCAAAAAGTTCCCAAAATAGCACTTGGAAAATTCACTCGAAAAATTGAGTTGAATTTTGTCATGTGGCCATGATATGGATAGCAACGAGTTCCCAAAAAGTTTGGGGGCAAGAAAGCAAAGATAAATAGCATTTCCTTCTCAAAAAGCCACTTAGGGCAGAATGAGAAAAGGAATATTTGTGAATTATCTTTGATGACGCCAAGGAAGGGTTTTGACATATCCGTGGAAGATATGACCCAAACAATTTATGAGAATTATTTGAGAATTTTGGGAGTGACATAAATATAGGTTGCTTCACAACCTAGGGCAAATAGGGTTATTCCTTTAATAGAAAAAGGAATATTCCCAAGAAAAAGAATATTGGGATTGGGCCAAGATGGGAAATAACATGATCTTGGGATGGTTTTGAGGATGACAAGCCACTAGGGAGCCTGAGAAGAGATGATCTTCCCAGGTTTCAAGACCACAGAGCCACATAAAAGCAATTCAAATCAAAAATCCAAAGAAAAGCAAAAGAAATGAAAGGGCCAAAAATCAGGGTGTGACAGTTTTGCTATAAATAAGGATGTCATCAAAGTAAACAACCATAAACTTGCCAATGAACATTCTAAGCACATGATTCATTAATCTCATGAAGGTACTAGGCGCATTTGTCAATCCAAATGGCATAACTAACCACTCATACAAACCAGATTTTGTTTTGAAAGCAGTTTGCCATTCATCACCCTCTCTCATTCTAATTTGGTAGTAGCCACTTAGCAAGTCAATTTTAGAAAAGATGGTGGCGCCACTAAGTTCATCAAGCATATCATCAAGCCTAGGTATGGGGTGCCTATACCTCACGGTGATGTTGTTAATAGGCCTACAATCAGAGCACATTCTGGAAGATCCATCATTTTTTTGGTACTAAAAGAGCAGGTATAGCACAAGGAGAGAGACTTTCCCTTACATAACCTTTGTTTAGTAGGCCTTCAACTTGTCGCTGAATCTCCTTGGTTTCCTCCAGGTTTGTGTGATATGGTGGTCGGTTCGGCAATGGGGCTCCTGGAACCAAATCAATTTGGTGTTCAATGCATCTTTGTGGTGGCAGCCCTGGTGGTATTTCCTCGGGGAACACATCTTCATACCCCTGCAAAATTTCAATAGCAACACTAGGAGTGGTAGAGGATAAGTCATTAGTAGAAAGAAAGTTGTCCTTGTACAAAAGTACAAAGAACACGGAATTGGGTTCTCTCAACTCTCTCATGTCCCTTTTCCTAGCCATCATAACTAATCCCTGTTTTTCACATGTCTTGGTCAATTTAAGCTATGGGGTTTTATTTGGCTTTGGATTCTCTCGCTCACTATGTTGGTGGATGTCAGTCAAGTGTTTGTCGCTCACTCTCTCTTTGTTTTTCAGATCATCCATCAATATTTCTTCGGGTGTCAAAGGGAGCAAAGATATGCATTCTCCCACGTATTGGAACGAGAGAAGATTAGCACGGCCGCTGATTTGCACATCACGATTATACAACCAAGATCTTCCCAACAGCAATTGGCATGCTTGCATTGGCACCACAACACATTCCACTTGATCTTGGTACTTCCCAATGGAAAACTGAACGGTGACTATGTTGCTTACTCGAAGTGTACGACAATCATTGAGCCATTGCATCTTATATGGACTTGGGTGCCTTCTTTGTTTCAGTCCCAATTTCTCTACCAAATCTGAACTTGCAATGTTGTTGCAGCTACCATTGTCAACAATAATTTTATAAACCTTTTCCTTGATGGTGCCACGATTGTGAAAAATATTATGGCGCTGCCCTTTCTCTTCTCTAGCTGCATTGACACTAAGCACACGACGGGAAACGAAGCAATATCCCATGCTGGCTTGAATATCACAACCACTCTTCTCGCTTTCTTCATCCTCATGATCACCCGGTGCTCCACTATCTTCATGTTCACTCTCAGATTCCCATTCACCTTGTTCATTGATAAATAGAACTCTCTTGTTTCGACATTCAGAGGAAATGTGACCATGCCCTTTGCACTTCCAACACTCAACATCTCGGCTTCGAGATGATGGTACAACCGTGGGGTTAGAAGTACTTCCAGCAGCAGAAGGAGCATGCTTGTCAGCATTCCTAGGAGCCGGTGAGGATGCCGCTCTTCGCCGGGTGGCGGGGGGTGTGAAGTATGCTGAAACTGAGAACCACCATGAGAGGCACTCGGCTGTGACCTTGGCCATGGTGTGGTGGTGCGGCTATGAGATATCCGTCCATGACCACTCCGCTGCACCTTCCTCTCCGTGCGCTTTGCTTGCTCTAGAATATCTTGTAGAGTGTTATAGGGAAACATCTCCACAAAATAAGAAATTTCAGTGTTGAGACCACGCAGAAATCTTGCCATCTTTGACTCCTCATCTTCATGAATACGAGCACGAACAAGCAGTAATTCCATCTCTTTATAGTACTCATCCACCGTGCACGTACCTTGGCTGAGGCATTGCAATCTGTTTCGGAGATCTCTTTGATATTGTGAAGGAACAAACCTTCGCCTCATGGCTTGTTTCATCTCTTCCCAAGTGTCAATGTGGTCACGTCCTAGCAGCAGCTGATTTTCTTGTAGTTGATTCCACCAAGTGAGTGCATAACCAGAAAACTCAACACAAGCAAGGTTTACTCTTTTTGGATCAGCAAGGTTATGGATACGAAAAATCTGATCACACTGCTCTTCCTAGTCAAAATATGCATCGGGGTCTTTCTTTCCTATGAACTTGGGGGACGTGCAACTTGATTCTTGCTATGTCATCTCGACCATCTCGATCGCGACATTCTGCACAACGCCCATCTTCAGCAGCACGACGGTATGGGACACCATCATAATCATCAAAATCATCTCCATGACCAAGAGCAACAAGCTCATGACGGTCATAGTAGTGCCCACGAGGACCATGACCTCGCCCTCGAAGTTGTCCTCCTCGCTGCCCTCCATGAGCAGCACCACCACGCCCATGAGCAGCAGCCACATGCCCACGATAACTATTGTTATCATCCTCCAAGGCACCGTCAACAGCAGCATGCACGGAATTCTCATCCCCAACTTCCTCAAATGGATCAATAGGGTGTTCTCGGTGTCGAACTCTATCACCACCTGCTGGAGGACGCTCGTGAAGCATCCTTTCCATGGCTTGGAGTAAGTTGTTCTCGAGTCATTACAGCTCGGCACGTGTGATCGGGGCATCTTCTTCCCCATGGTTTTCTCCATGAACACTCGATCTAGATCCTGCCATGTTAGTAAGGCCAAAAGTGGAATAGGATGATTTTTGTGGAATCACACAACCTCACCTCTTACTCACCAAAGTTCTTATGAGTTCACATTAGATTATGCTACTCCCGAATGTGTTAAAGCAATTGAAAGACAGGGATCGAAGAACTAGCTTCGGTTTTTGGTGGAGCTCGGTGGGGTAAACAAAAAGGGGCTTGTGCTGAAATCAAGTTGATGCAAACCAAGAAAAATATGTGGATAGATATGCTGCACCTTTGCACCAAGATTGAAAAACACACAACACACAAGCTTCTGAAATTTTTTCTACCAAGCTGAAACTTTTGGATCTTACACAACACTTTCTTTTTCTCTCTTGACTTTTTTTTCTGCCACTCTTTTCTTTCTCTCTTTGATTTTTTTGCCACTTTTTCCAGAGCACAACAACCAATTTTGAAAGCAACTATGAAGATGAACTTGGTGCAGATCTAAAAGATGAAGAACATGCAAGGTATGCAACAACAAGATCTCAGCACCAAGAAGGCTTGGATTTATTTTTGGTGGGGCTTTGGACTTCTAGGATAGAAAATATAGGATGAAAAACACTCGTTCTAAAGGGATGATAGCAAGATAAACTTGGGTAACAGATCCTACTGTGTAAACTTGGCTCTGATGCCAGATGATAGGTGGGAACCCGATGAACGAGTTCAAGCCCGAGGGTGGCCCGATCTTCATGTTGTAGAATTGAATCGGGAGGGATAAGTAGCTGCAAGCAGCTGGGATAACTAGCTTTATACCTGCCAAGGTTGGATGCAACCCGTATGTTGGGGATGGCTGACCGAAGCTACAAGAACTCCAACCCGCTGTCCGAACAATCACAGAACCACAAACCAGGACTAATCCACACAAAATGGCCGGAACCGTAGAGCATGAATCAGGGGGAACTAGAGGCTCCTTCTCGCGAATCTGAATGAACTCACAAGGGCAAAGGTAGCAAGGATCTCTTGGATCTCTCTAGCAGTCTTGCTGCATAAGCTTGTAGCTGAATAGTTTGACAAAAGGTTCTCTATAGGATGGGGGAGATGAGGTTTTATAGTAGGGAGAACCCCCCTTAGCTAGGTGTGAAAACGGTTTCAAAAGTAAGCAGGTTTGCTGGATTCCTTGGGGGAATAAGCAATCAACTTTGGGAGTTGTTGGAGAGCTCCTCGGAAATTCGCAAAGTCTTGACAGCCTAGACACCTTCCACGAGATTGGCTAGAACTTTTGACTCACAACTCCAGATGATGTGAGATTTTTTACATTGGAAAGATAATTTGATGTAGCTTCTGTTGATGTACCCCTATGGCCCTGTCCCTCCACTACAAGGGTGTGGCACAACGAAACATCAGAGGTAAGAACTGACAGCATCAGCTTCACTTGAAACTTGTTTTCTCCAAACTTGTTCCTCCAGACCGGTTGCTTCAAGAGCTCATAGGTTGCTAGATTTCTTCCATCTGATATCTAAGTTCAACCAACAACAATGGGGATGAAAGCATAGTTGTGTCATCAAGGTTATAAGGTAAACTTAAGTTAGCGTTCACCTGGTCACTTATTAGTTTGGCGCGACTTCTGGTGATTGGACCTATAATTATTGGAGACTTGTCGATGGTTTTGGTGTCCTCGTCACCAACCTCCTCACCAGGTGCAACCCTCTCTGCCTTCTTTTAACGCCTCACAAGCTTGTCCTTGTTGTTCTCCTTAACCCGACGGTCCTGAATAGACTCGCACATCTTGAACAAGTTGCTAATGCTCTTGAACAATGACTTCTTCTCTCCTCTGGTGAAACTAGCCTCAGATACTACTCCCTCCGTTCGGAATTACTTGTCTCGGAAATGGATGTATCTAGAACTAAAATACGTCTAGATACATCCATTTCTGCTACAAGTAATTTCGAACGGAGGGAGTACCTTCTTGCCCTTACCACGAGGGATCCGTGCAGTGGAGGACGTACTAGGAGTGTATGTGACACGATCTTCAGGCCTAGGATTGCGCCCCTTCTTGGGAGGCACATATGGAGTAGGAGCAGCAGGGGTCCAGTTGGAGTGGCTCTTGGGAACTGGAAGTCTTGTACTGAGAGATGTACTTAGCTGGGCAGATGGACTCAATCTACACCTGGATGAATGGAGCATAGAAAAAGGACTTGTTCTCTTACACACACTGACGAAGCTCATAGAACATGAAGTCCAGATCATCCACTTTCTTTTTCTTATGCAGGTACACAAACACATTCAACATGGAACTCCACACATTGTGAGAATCACCGGCCTTAGGTGTGAGTGTACACCTCAGGATATGGCGCATAGTATCATAGATAGGCACGAGGTCTTTGATGGAACTGGTGACAAAAGACTTATCCTGTTTGTAAGAAAACGCAATCTCATCCTTGTGGCGCTGTCCAGACTCACGAACACGGCCAAACTCCTCATTTGCTACTTCATCAATGAACGGGTAAGGAAAGATCTCAGAAAACTTCACCATAGAAGAAGAGCACCGATGTGTCCTAGAAATCCACGTGAGGGTGCGAGCAGAGTCATTGGAGAAGAACACTATGGCAAAGAATTGCATCACCAAATCCTCATTGTACGGATGGTTGAGGGTGACAAAAGGAATAAGGCCCAACCTTCCAAGAGCAGAATACACGCTAGGATAGAGGTGATCATTGTCCCGGAGACTCTTAACATTAACTTGCTTGTGAGGAGATAACTTATTGCCCTTCATCATGAGGAGCTCATGGTACACTCTCTGCTGAAACTCATTCTTGAATCGGGGATCCACCCCCAAACTAGTGGCAGCAGCATAGGGATGATTCTGCCTCTCAGCCCAAATCTCTGGCTTGGACCATTCTGAAAGGGGCATCCCCCTGAGATCCCACCCGCCGGGAATGGCTTGCTCGGGACTCAACATCTCTTCATCATCTCCATCAACAAGATCATCCTCAGCCTCTATCTCTGCATCTGCGGGGTTGACATAGTGAGCATCGTCCTGAGAGTCATACTCTTCCTCTGAATCCTCCGAGGCCTCAACAATGGGCTGCTTGGTGGCTGCACGGTGAACACGGCCCTGCCCTGACCCTGACCCCTGCCCAATGCCTTCAGATGGCTTGCGACGAGCAACAGTGAACTCCTTGGAACTTGCCTTTGGGCGCTTGTGACGGAGCTCTTCCCTCTTGTCAGCGGAGTCTGAACACACAAACACCCAACAACACAACGCAAATGACAGAAATGAGTACAAGTGCTTGAGATTAATGGCAAAGGAGTAAGACAGAACCTAGGCAGAACTTTCCTATGTACCTCGTGCGCACGGGGGTCCCGTGCGCACGGTACACGACCATGGGCACAGGGCCCCGTGCGCACACACTAGCGCAGAAAACACTAGTCCCGACATGCTAAAAACCACCTTGCTCGTGTAGGGGATCGACGCCACAAATATGCCGCCAGTGTTAAAAATTAGCTATGGCGTTGGCACCTAAGCCATCAGTATTTTGGATGGTAATGGCGTGCCGCGTGGTCCACGCCAGCAGTATTAGTCATCAGTTGTGACATTCCATGTTTTCTCGACGCCAGTAATTTGATTTTCAAATTTGAAATAAAAGTTGTACATCAGCAATTTCAGCCAAAATGGCAGCATAATCCAGTTTAAGAACAATCAATAAATCAACTATAAATAGACTCAATGACAGCATTTAAGTTTAACAATGCACTTATTGATATAGTTCAACAAAGTAGGCAAAGTAACACACATATGAATGTACAAGTTCAAATAAATAGAGGTGATAATAACATGATATCTTCCATGCATGCCAACTAGCTAACTACGAGTTTTCGGCAGGCGGAGTCAGGGTCATAGTCCGGAGAAAGTGAACCATCATCGCTGCCAGCAGGCTTGTAGTAGACCATGATCTCGTCACGATCGTAATCGAGGTAGAACGTGGCTCTCTCCCCAGCTTCCATCTCGTAAGCATTTGCAAAGGCTTTCCAACCAGGGCAACCAAAGTAGGTGCAGTTTACGTCGTTGGTGACAAGACAATTGAATTTTTGGGTCGTCAGCATCTTCATGAGGGTGCACTGGAATGTGATGGTTGCATCAACTGGAACTTTAAACTTCTCTAAGAAGTCACGCCTTGCCCCACAAGGGATGACCTGAGCAAAATTGAAAGAAAGAAGTAGCTAGCTAGTTACACAATTTTGGGCACAACCGTATACATCATATGAAACTCAATGAAAACATGTTCAACTAAAACATACCGTCCTAGTGAGGAAGTCATTCGGCAGATCTATGAAGAACTTCTTATCCCTTTGGCATCTCACTGAACCACAGGTCTCACATGAGGCATCCATTTACTGCTTTGATGAAGTTGAGAAAAATAAGCATACATAACATATGCACATAAATATAATGCAACATAAGCAGTTAGTACAAACCAGCGCTATCCGCCCATCTAGTTATTAACACATACGTACTTGTAAAAAAACAGTTCTACAAACCATGCGTAGTTCAAACACAAAACATGCATCATGTTAAACAGTTCATATGAAATAGGTAGTGCGCGCTAAGCTAGTGGCCAGAGGGACTGGCCTCGTGGTCGTGCCTAGTCGACCTACGACAACACCCCTGCTGACCCTCCTCCTCACGCTCCAAGGCATCCCAGTCTATGAGAACCTCCTCTGCGCTCTTCCTGGCTACATACTGAAGTAACATCATCTTGTTGACCTCCACGAGTTTGTCATCTCTCGCAAGCTTGCTCACCAATGGGTCGAAGAACGGCATCTCGGCCTCTTTGCTCTCCTTCTCCTCAACCCTAGTGCATATCCTCATGTCCTCAGGCGCGAGGAACATCGTGAACTCACGACACTCAGGGAAGTTCAGATTCACCCCTTCCTGAAAGAACTCTACTGCCATGGCATCATAAGCGCGCGCCGCTAACTCCGGGGTGTCCCAATGGCCAAGTTCGTGGACTACATTGTCCTTTCTAATGGTGGCATAGTACTTATTTCCCTTCTGTCGCACACCACGAAAATTCGGAGCCATCTGTGACGATGCATATATAACTAACAAGTTAGTAAAAAATGGGCATATTAACGAGTACCTGCAAAACTTACAATGCATAAAACGTTATTTCAACACAAGTACACTACTAGAAATACAATAAAATTACACTATCTAAAATCATAGTCTACAACTACACTACATTCTTTTACCACAAGTACACTACTAGAAATACAAGAAAATTACACTATCTAAAATCATATCTAGTCTACAACTACATTACATTCTTTCACCACAAGTACACTACTAGAAATACAATAAAATTACACTATCTAAAATCATAGTCTACAACTACACTACATTCTTTCACCACAAGTACACTACTAGAAATACAATAAAATTACACTATCTAAAATCAATAGTCTACAACTACACTACTTCTTTCCCACAAGTACACTACTAAAAATACAATAAAATTACACTATCTAAAATCATAGTCTAGAACTACACTACATTCTTTCACCACAAGTACACTACTAGAAATACAATAAAATTACACAATCTAAAATCATAATCTACAACTACACTACATTCTTTCACCACAAATACACTACTAGAAATATAATAAAATTACACTACCTAAAATCATAGTCTACAAATAATATAATATAATCTTACAGTAAAATTTTACACTACTCGTATACACAAAATTCGATATCATTCTACACTACTATTACACTACACTAAGTAGAACTCACCCGCGGCGGCGGTAGACGGGGAGGAGGCGTTGCGGGGTGCGACAGGGCCGGGGGCGGTGGCCGGGGTGGAGGCGGAGGCGACGGGGGCTTCGACGGAGGTGACGACGACGGGGACGGGGACGGCGGTGGTGGAGGCGGAGGCGACGGGGACTTCGACGGTGGAGGCGGAGGCGGTGGAAGCGGAGGCGAGGGCGACGGGGGCGGCGGGGGCGGCGGAGGCGAGGGCGACGGGGGTGGCGGTGATTTAATGGCGATCGATAGTTGTGTGTGTGTGTGGGGGGGGTTAATTTAATCAATATCTCCTGCCGGGGGCGGCGGGGTAATTGCTGGTGTTGGCCTACACGGCCAACGCCATTGCTATCTGTTACACATATTGTTTTTTATTTTTAATTATGTGTTTGACATATTGTTTTTTATATTTATATAGATGTTTAGTTTATTATTTTATTGTTTTATTTTCCTATTATTTATTATATTTATTTTTTCTAATTATTTTGTGTAAATATGTAACCATACAAGGGAAACCAATAATTAGAGAACACCAACATTGATCGATCTCATTAATCTAGCATAGATACATAATAGTTGAAGGATGAAAATAATAACACATATATATAACTTGTAGTACTACACACTCTTGATCTAGACTAAGAACATCATCAGTGTAATGATTCCCACGAGAAAAAAATCTGCCACCGATCCAGCAGGGAGAACGAGGCCAAGCATAACACCAGCTAAAAGGGCATGTCGAAGCATCATGAATTTTTGGATTTGGCCGCGCATCACATCACTCTTCAGCCGCATCTCATCTATCTGTTGTCTTGGTTCACCAATGGAGTACTCGAGCAACTCGCTCACGTACTTATGCACGAGATCAACCCATATCCATGTGTAGCAATATTTTGTCCCTAACGCCTATGGATCACAATACACACACACACACATATATTAATGATCGAGAATTGTGCAAATTAGCAGAATAGATCAATATCGAGGTATTTTCTGTCATATTACCTTTCCACGGTTACCGCAGATGTAGAACTCTCGCTCTAGATTACTTTGTGTGTGCGACATATGCTTATCAACAGGGCGTCCATAGCCGCAAAAAAGCAGCACAGGTCGTCGAAGGGACGTCGCGCTGCAGCGGGATGATTCGCCAGACAGGGCTGGCTGCATTGGCCGTGGCGAGTGCATGTCGTGGCCAACGGGGCCAGATGAGAGCTCGGCCAAGGGGGCAGAGTCCCAAACTTGCTACACGCCCCGCCGACGTGGGCTCGAACGGGGGGTTCGTGCCGATTCGACAAGCTCCGGTGGGTCCATTGTCACCAAAGCAGCTGACTAAGAGGGAGTAGAATTTTGTGGAGAATGGAAGTGAATGTATTTGAGAACAAGGGGCTGCCAACACATCTATATATAGGCACAACTTAGTGCTGGTGTTCCGGACGAAGACACGACAGCACTAAGTTAAGTATCTATGGCGTGTTTATAAATCGCACGACAACAATATACTGCAACGGGTCACGACAACTGGGCCCACGTAGTAGTGGCGTAGGTAGTATTAGCAACGTCAGTGATAGAAACTTATAGCTAGCGTACCAGTTTGGCAAACGCAAGCACTATTTGAAAAAAATAGTGCTAGCCTTGATGAAAAACGGCGCGCCATAAACGAATGTTGTGGCTAGCCATTTTTCCACTAGTGACGGGCGTCAAACACCCCATGGACACGGGGGTTCCCTAGCGGCAGCCACTTCCAGATCGAAATTTGGGAGTGGGTGAAGCAAAGAAACCACTAAATATTTGCACTAAGATCTGTCCCACACAAGAGGAGCAATCACCCTAATCTAGAGACCAGCAAGGAACGCTGAAAGCTTAGAAAGATATCCAAGGAGGAACAAGAAGGAGAGGGGGACGGGATCTATCGGAGGAGGAGCCCATCCCAAGGGATCTCCACGGAGCAAAAAGCCCCAACGGTGCCCGGAGGAGCACCTGTGAGAGGAGGCGACGGTGGCGGCTCTGGAGGCGTCCTGTGGAGTGGAGGGGGCGGCGGGTGGGAATGAACCCAAGCCCCCGCCCCCCCGCCCCACCTCTTCAAGGCCTGGAACCGCAAACCCATGCGCACGGGCTAAGTGAGCCCCATGCGCACGATATAGGTCCCGTGGACATGCGGCCCCGTGTGCATGGTACAAGCCCGTGGACACGGGGTACTCAGGAACTTTCGACCAAACATACCTCTTGAAGGCATGGCTGAGTGAAAACTCTTACCAAGCCTTTAACAACATTTCGGTTTATGTTTCTGAATACATCGCGAGAGAAATCCAATCACTACTAGAAGGGAATATATGCAGCACTTATACTAGATGAGAAGATCAACAAGCAACAAAACACAAGAAAACCAAAAACATGAAGAAGGCAAAAAACACAAAACACAAGAAAACGGACAAAAACCTCCAAAGAGGGTGGTGGCCGAGGCCACCATGTCTGAGTTTGTTTGGTATGGCACCGCGAAGATATGAACCTTGGGCCCAAGACCAACACTCATCTTTGAAGCACAAGTGCCACCTAAAAGTGGCTAATGTGAAAGATTTTGTTCAATTTATGCACTTCTAGGATGAGGTAACCCATGAGTTGAGCTAGCTCCCCCTAGACATGTGCCTACATCTAAAAAAGATATTATATGAGTATGTGTGCATGAGCAAGAGTCTCAACCCAAGTTACTTATATCCACGATATTTAGCTCATGCCTTAACTCGCGGAATCTTGCTTCACCAAGTGGCTTGGTGAAAATATCGGCAAGTTGCTTCTCGGTGTTGACATGGAATAAATCAATGTCTCCCTTGGCAACATGATCCCGAATGAAATGATGATGAATCTCAATATGCTTGGTCTTGCTATTTTGTACTAGGTTTTCGGCAATCTTGATTGCACTTTCATCGTCACAAAAAAGAAGCACTTTGTCACATTTGACACCGTAATCCATCAAGGTTTGCCTCATCCATAATAACTGTGCACAACAACTTCCGGTGGCAATGTACTTGGCTTTGGTGGTGGAGAGAGATATACAATTTTGCTTCTTCGAAGACCAACTTACCAAAGATCTCCCTAGAAATTGACATGAACCAGAAGTGGACTTGCGGTCAACCTTGTCTCCAACGCAATCTGAATCCGAGTATCCCACTAACTTGAAAGTTGATCCTTTGGTATACCAAAGGCCCAAGTTTGGGGTATGAACCAAATATTGAAGGATTCTTTTCACCGCCGAGTAGTGGCTCTCCTTAGGAGTGGATTGAAATCTTGCACACATACACACACTCAACATAATATGCGGCCTAGATGCACAAAGGTAAAGCAAGGAACCGATCATGGAGTGATATACCTTTTGATCCACTTCTTTACCATTGGGATCAAGATGAAGTTGGCCATTTGTGGGCATGGGTGTCTTCATGGGCTTGACATCTTGCATTTTGAACCTCTTGAGCATGTCTTGAATGTAAAGAGATTGGTTGATGAAGGTGCATCCTCTCAATTGCTTCAATTGAAACCGAGGAAGAACTTCAACTCTCCCATCATGCACATAGCAAATTCCTTAGTCATAAGATTCTCAAACTCAATGTTAATAGCATGGTTAGTGGACCCAAAGATAATATCATCAACATATATTTGGCACACAAACAATTCTCCTTTTACCATCTTTGTGAAGAGAGTGGAATCTATTACCCCAATCTGGAACCCCTTCGCACTTAGGAACGCCGTAAGGTGATCATACCAAGCACGAGGTGCTTGTTTAAGTCCATAGAGCGCCTTATGGAGTTCATAAATGTGAGAGGGGTGATCGGGGTCTTTGAAACCGGGAGGTTGCTTGACATACACCAACTCCTTAAGAGGACCATTAAGAAATGCACTCTTCACATCCATTTGATGCAATTTAAAATCATGATGAGAGGCATATGCAAGCAAGATGTGAATGGATTCAAGATGGGCAACGGGGGCAAAAGTTTCACCAAAGTCCAAACCTTCAACTTGGGTGAAACCTTGTGCCACTAACCTTGCCTTGTTCCTTGTTACTTGTCCATGTTCATCTTGTTTGTTCTTGAATATCCACTTTGTTCCAATGACATTATGATGCTCTTTGGGTCTCTCAACAAGGGTCCATACTTTGTTGCGGGTGAAGTTGTTGAGTTCTTCATGCATGGCATCTACCCAATCTAGATCGTCAAGTGCATCTTCAACCTTAAGGGGCTCAACACAAGAGACAAACGAGTGATGCTCACAAAAGTTTGCCAAACGTCTACAAGTAGTTACCCCTTTTTTATGCTTCCATAGATGTTCTCGGTGAGATGTTGAAGATGCTTTAACTTGGCGGCCACTTTTTGCTCTTTGATTGCAAGCTCTTCTCACTTGGTTTTGGACTTGATGAAGAAGCTTGTCCTTGAGATTGTTGTAGCCTTGGATACACCCTTCTCTTCGCAACCACAAGTTCTTGTTCATTGGGAAGTGACGATGATAAAGAAACTTGTGGTTGGGGTTGATCTTGATCTTGATAATGAACTTGAGCTTGATGTTGAGCCTTAATAATTGGTTCTTCACCATTTGAATGAGCTTGCCCTTGATCTTGCTTGGGATCATGAGGGAATTGATCTTGTTCTTGGAAAGGTTCATGATCTCCCGTAGCATCTTGTACAAGTGGTGCTGGTGATGACTTCCCTTGTGGAGACTCCACAAGAGGGGCTCTTACTCCTTCTTATTCTACTTGGACTTGGGGTGTTTCTTGTGGAAGAATGTGGCCTATCCCCATAGTCCTTATAGCTTGTGAAGGAGCCTCATCACCAACAACACTAGGAACAATTTTCTCCACATGGGAACCGTTATCTTCATCAAACTCCACATTCACCATTTCCTCAATGCATCCGGTGGATTTATTGAGAAATCGGTAAGCATGAGAGTTTGATGCATATCCAACAAATATGCCCTCATAAGTTTTAGGCTCAAACTTCGCTAAACGGGAATTTTTGTTTAGAATGAAACACTTACAACCGAATACCCGAAAGTATTTGACGTTAGGCTTTCTCTCGATTAGGAGTTCATATGGGGTCTTGTTCTTGAGCTTGCGAAGATAAAGCCGGTTTGAAGCATGACACGCAGTGTTGATGGCTTCGGCCCAAAGCTTGTATGGAGACTTATACTCGTCAAGCATGGTCCTAGCCATCTCAATAAGAGTCCGATTCTTCCTCTCCGCAACACCATTTTGTTGGGGAGTATATGGTGCGTCATATTGATGCTTTATCTCCTCTTCACTCAAGAATTCATCCATCGTGTAATTCTTGAACTCGGTGCCATTGTCACTTCGAATTGCTTTGATCTCACAGTTATGTTGTCATTGACTTCTTTGGCAATGTTGATGAAGGTTTCTTGAGTTTCATCTTTGGTCTTGAGAAAGAACACCCAAGTATATCTTGTGAAGTCATCGACAATGACAAGGAAATACCTCCTCCCTCCCAAACTATCATAAGTTGGAGGCCCAAAAAGATCCAAGTGGATAAGCTCAAGGGGCCTCGAGGTGGTGATGATAGTCTTCACTTTATGAGCTTTTTCATGTAGTTTTCTAGCAATGCAAGCACTACAAGGACGATCTTTGGCAAAAGACACATTGGTTAGTCCAAGGATGTGCTCCCCCTTTAAGAGAGCTTTTAAATTTCTCATGCCAACGTGGGCTAGCCGTCGATGCCATAGCCACCCCACGTCGGCCTTGGCCATTAGGCATGTTGCAGGATGAGTTTTCTCTTTTGAGAAATCAACCACATAAAGGTTGTCTTCAACATGCCCAACAAAGACCACTTTGAGATTGCTTCTCTTAAAGATGATCACATGGAATTCACCGAAATGAGAATCATAACCGGCACGAGCCAATTGAATTGTTGAAAGTAAATTGTAGTGAAGGGATTGGATAAGCATGACATTTGAAAGTGAGGAATCATTAGAGATTTCCACCTTTCCCAAACCCAATACCTTGCCCTTGCTATTGTCACCAAAGGAGATGTTTGAATAGGCCTTGAGTGAATCAACGAACTCCACAAGCATCTCCCTTTCTTCGGTCATATGATTGGTGCATCCACTATCGATTACCCATTGTTTTCCACCAGAGATATAGTCCTACAAGAATCAAGCTCTGGTTTTAGGTACCCATTTTGCAATGGGTCCTAGAGAATTAGCAACAAGGGTCTTAGGAACCCAAATAGTCCAAGCATAATCATCATAGTTAGTGCCAACAAATTTTGCAAATGTATAGCCATCATCTCCTCTCATGAGGACATAAGATGGATTGTTCTTGCCAGAAAAATCCTTGGGAATGGCATTGTCCCTAGTGACCTTGCCATTCCCAATAACCCCTTTATCCTTCTCCTTCTCCTTGTTCCCTTCTTGCACAAACACTACCTTTTGGGGAGGAGGAGGAGTCAGACCGATCTTCTTCTTGTTCTTACCATTCTTGGATGCGGGCTCAAACCGAATTCCCTCCTTGGCAACACACTCCTTTTGGTTACTCAAGAGGTCATTGAGGTTTTTCTCCCCTTGAATGCATGACACAAGCCCTTTCTCAAATTGGGCTTTTAACTTCTGATTCTCCTCTTGGAGTGAGGTGCAATCATGAACAAAGTTAGCCGTACAAGAATCATCATTTAACTCCATATGAGGTACGGAAGTGAGCGCCTTAATGGTTGTAGCTTTAAGTTAGAGCATAAGACTCAGTGAGGGCAATGAGGTCACCTTTGACAACCTTGTAACTAGTCACAAGGAACTTATGTTCCTCAACAACTCTTGTGTGACCAACTAGAAGCTTTTCAACCCTAACAATAAGGGCATGTTTATTCTCAAGAGCAAGTTGCAAAGCATCATTGGTTTTAACAAAGTCAATTTGATGAGCCGACAAGGCTTCCTCAAGTGATGCTCTCATGACACTCTCTTCATGTAGTTCGTGCTCGAGGAGTTCAACTCTCTCTCTTTTTCCTCTATGAGGAGGTTTTCAACGTTCTCAATAAAGTCATCGCATTCGACGAGTGACTTAAGGAGGTCGCCGAAACGAGCACAAGCTTCACCATGAAGATTTTTCATGAAAGCCATCAAGGATTCCTCATCATTATCCACACCCTCGTCACACTCATCCTCCACTATCTCACATGAGACATTGGGAGTGTAGATGGCGGGTTTTTTTGATTTGGACTTAGTTTTTACCTCTTTGGCCATAAGGCACCGATGAGTGAAAGGCTTGTCCATGTTTGGAGAGTCGAATAGGCCGGTGGTGGAGGAGGAGGTAGAGGCATGCATGGCAATGGCGGCCATGCCCACTTGATCATCATCACCGTCATATTCATCTCCGGACATGTATTCTTCATGAACAAGAGCCTTGTCATCTTTCTTCTTTGCAAACTTGGTGAACTTCTTCTTCTTGAGCACAAGCTTCTCGGATTTCTTCATGTCTCTCATACGGACAATAATGCACAAAGTGTCTTGGGCTATCACAATTGTAGCATTTCCTTCGTCCAAACGATCTTCCTTGAAGATTCTTCCCTTTGTTTGCCATGGTCCCGGAGTACTTTTTGACTAAGAGAGCCAAGTCTTCCGCAAAGTCATTTGCCGGGCATGAGGTGTCAACATCTTCCTCACATGTATATTCACTCACTTCTTCATCCCTTGAGGGTTGACTTATCACTTTCTTGGACTTCAAGGCAAGATTGGAGTTCTTGGTTGCACTACAAAAAAAAGACACATCTGTGACATTTTGGCCCAAATGAATTTTTTTCTGTCATGCTTATGACACTTCTATGACGATAATTGTGACAAAACCATGTATCATCATAGATGTGGTGGGCTCCTACTTCTATGACAAAAAATGGGCTTTTCGTGCTGGGCGAGCCAGGAACGCACCTGCATGACATTCTTTGGGCCGTCCATGACAAAAAAATCATGGTAGAAGCGAGGGAGAGGAAAATATCGGGGAGTTCCCGGTTACAGTGGGTGGTCGGGGCCGAGTGATGCACAGAGGTTTGCGTGTTTCTCTCATACACGTACGCGCGTGGGTGCGAGGTGTTGGGCTCTAACTGAACCCGAGCGAGGCATTCGCTTACTGAACCCGAGCGATTGCACTAGCTATGTTACTGAACCCGAGCGATCAATCCCTGCCTGTTAACTGAACCTGAGCGATTCCTTCGCTACTACTGCTAACTGAAGACGATCAAACCTGCTGCCTCTTAATGAACAATGACCGTTGTTGGGGGTTGGATGAACTATTCCCGGTGTGGGTTGGATGAACAGGACCCCGTGGTAGTAGAGGCCGTTGCCACTGGATGAACAGGACACCGATCAAGGAGGCCGCCACACACCCAAGCCGGTTGTGGGTGGATGATCAGGACCCCCGTGGAGGGCTGGTTAAATAGTAGCCGGTGGAGGCTAGATGAACAGGACCCCGTGGAGGGCTAGTTGAACAGTAGCCGGTGGAGGCTGGATGAACAGGACCCCGTGGAGGGCAGGTTGAACAGTAGCTGGTGGAGGTTGGATGAACAGGACCCCCGTGGATGAACAGTAGCTGGTCGAGGCTGGAGGAAGTCGACGGTGGATGAACAGTAGCAGGTGGAGGTTGGAGGAAGTCGATGGTGGATGAATAGTAGCCCGTGGAGGCTGGAGCGAGGCACTAGACAGTGGATGAACAGTAGCCCGTGGAGTCCCGTTTTGCGGTACGCCACACCCCTCCCAATGAACTGGACCCCGTTTCGACCGTAGGTGCTCCAACACAAGTCCGTTTCCTCCGTTTTGCGGTACACCACACCCCTCCCGATAAATAGGACCCCGTTTCGACCATAGCCGGTCGAACAGAAGGCCGTTTCCTCCGTACTGCGGTACGCCAGATCCCGTTTTGGCTGTTCCGTCCAAGCCGGTTGGCTCCCGATGAACACGACACATTTCGAGCCAGTCTGTTGCCTCCCGATGAACACGGCGCTGTTTCTCCGTTCCGACCCAACCATTTGGCTGCCGATGAATAGGACGTCGTCGCTGTACGCATTCGAGACCCCGCATGTATGTACGTATGTAGCCGTATTTACTTTCTTGCAGCGTGGCTGTATGTACGTGTACACGATATAGACGGGACTGCCTGAACAGCTACCACTCCTTACTGGGCCATGGTTCATCATGGCAGAAAGACCGATGGACCAGTATGTACGTACACGTTTGCGACCAGAATGACAATGATACGTACGCTTTGACCTGGTGGGTCCCGGCTGTCAGGGATGATAAGGAGGCACTTCCTTGCATGCGAATATATTGATGGTGGGTCCAAGCTGACAGGGGGAGGATTCTTTTTTTTGCGCATAATAAGGAGGCACTTCCTTGCGTGCGAAGATGTAGCTGGTGGGTCCATCTGTTAGCCTCACCACATACAGTCCTCTTTCGATGGCTGTCGTTCATTGACCATGCTGACCACGCCATGCGGACAGCACCCAGGCAGTGGACGACGGTGAGGCAGGGAACAACGCGAAGCCTGGGAACACGTGGAGCGTAGTACGAGGGTTGACTGGTTCGGCTGCGGTGTGAGGCTGCCGTCGCCGCAGAATAACAGGGTGTGTGGGTGAGTAGAGGAATGGCATGGCCAGCGGTGGGAGTAGTAGGGGGCAGTGAGGCCTGCGCGGCAGCACAGCCGGCCACGGGAGGCAAGAGCACGCGGTGGTTTGGACGACTAGAGCAAGAAAATCAGAGGTTGAAGAAGCAAGACGACCATTGGATGTTAACAATCCAACGGTCACTTGTGATAGAATCGTTTGTTGACTAAGTTGACAAAGCCCTGCGTACGCGTCAACTTAGTAGGGCCACAAGTCAGCCTCCAAATCTAGTGGGCCCCAGCTGTCATTGGGAGCACTCATTATTTTTTGCTTAATAAGGAGGCACTTCCTTCTGTGCCAAGGTATAGCAGGTGGGTCCCAGCTGTCATGGGGAGGATTCATTCTTTTTGGCGTAATAAGGAGGTACTTTCTTGCGTGCGGCCATGGACCATGTGGGTCCCAACTGTCAGCCTCTCCATGTACATCCTCTTTAGATGTTGTCGTTTGTTGACAACGTTGACCACGCCGTGCCGAGAACACCAACGTGATGGATGACGGCGAGACCCAGGAAGGGAATGACCCGGAGGCGGCGAAGCCACAACAGTGGAGGGATGTGGGAGAGTACAAGTATGACCTGGCCAGCGGTGGGAGTAGTAGGGGGCGGCGAGGCCTGCGCGGTAGCACAGCCGGCCAAGGGAGGCAGATGCAGGCGCTCCAGTCGGCGATGGTTTTGGCGGCTGGAGCAAGAGCAACTAGATTAGAGATTGAAGAAGCAGGATCGCCATTGGATGTCAATCCAACGACTACAGATGTCAGAATAATTTGTTGATTTTTTGTTTTAGACCATTAAATTATTTTGTTCACTAAATGGACAACACCTTGCGTAGGCTTTGTCTAGTGGGCCAACAAAGTCAGCTTCGAAAGCTGTGGAGGAATGCAGCCCATTTATTTAGGTTTTACAACCCATTTCATTTTGTTTGCCAATACATCTATTTCCCGGGCTTTGACTCAAAAAATTAATCTATTTCCTGGGCTGGGTAAAAATAATAATGTTGATTTACTATTTATGAGAATTTACAGCGCATTTGATTATTTATTCAAATACACCTATTTACTGGGCTGGGTGAAAAATAATATTGCGTACATGCAGCCCATTTATCATTTCTGATAATTTACAAGCCATTTGATTTTAGTAGAGATCATAGTTTCAAATAGCGGACATAGCATCCGCTATTGCGTCCGCAATAGCACTAGCGCAATAGCGTCCACTATGACTCAAATTAAATATTGGTACTTTTTATTAAGGATCTAGAAATATAACCAATAATCTAGTGCTTTTACAAATCCGCTACGCGGACATAGCGCCCGCAATATCGCCCGCTATCCGCATTCTACTACACGGACCCCAATCCGCTACCAGCTCGCTATCCGCTATTTAAAACCATGGTAGAGATGGACCCATTTTCTGGGATTGGTGAAAAAACAATGATGGTCTGGACTGAGCATTTCGTATAAGAAATAATATTGAGATAGGAATATTTTTAAAAAATTAAGTTAGGCTTGGTAATCTTATTATATAAAAAATGAACTGAGCTGTGCATTTTATTAAAAGAATCATAGGCCAGGCTGCGCTTATTTTAGGATCTTGGGTACAACTGTCAGCCCAGTTGCATTGCTGATGTTCAACGAAAAAGGCCTGTGTAGTACAGTAAAACTTTACATGGCTACTCAGCCTGCATTCAACGATGCCTGAAAAGGCCCAAACAAGGCTTCTGTACAACTTTTTGAAGTTACTGAGCTCAATTAATAACTTAAGAAAAAAAGTTAGAGTAAAGTGGAACCTAATTAAAAGCTGTCATGAGCGAAGAAATAATTCAATGGTCCCACTTGTGTGTGTGTGTGTGTGAGAGAGAGAGAGAGAGAGAGACCCATCGGTCGATGCTCGTAAATACATCTTTCAGTCATATGCATTGCTGATGCTCAGTAAAAACTTATATAGTTGACACAATCATATAGAACATCATAGCACACTAAACTTGCATACAAAAATTTCACGCAGACGACACAATCAGGGTGGAAGCAGTGGATCGCTACGGGTAGGGCTATGTTGAAACCAATGAACTCGTACATAACCGTTCATTGTCTTTATCAATGACGGGGAAATATCTTGAATGTTGTGCAAAGAAAACAGAGAGACAACACAATAAGTTCTGCTGGCACATTAAGTTGACGTACACCCCTTTCTAAAAAAAGTTCAGGTACAAAAATAGAACAGGTCACAATCAAATGTACTGGCACATCAGTGCTTCACACCGATAGCTCGGATTTAACTAGTATCTGAGAAGATTCAATTGTTACCTCAAATTAGAGCACATCCAGGCAGCCAACCCTGCCTCTTCTCCCAAAGAAGCAGTGGCCTCTGCCGCGTGATGGAGTAGGCCCTGTGCCATCATCGTTCTGAGCAACACAGGGAAAGTTTGATGTTGACTCCTGTAATGGACATCATCGACGGACCCTGGCACCAGCGGCGGTGGCAGGACTTCGATTGATGGATTGACCACTTCTTCGACATGCACGAACACTCGATATAGGTACATCCCTAACATGGTCCGCGGTGGCCTTGGTGGTGACGAATAGTACCACCCCGGTTCCTGCACCGGTATCTCAACACCAATCACCTTCGGTATGGTGGACGGCTTCTTCATCCATGCCATAACCGTCAGAGCCCAGCTGTCTGGAGGAACAAACATACTTACGAGCTCACCTCCTAGGTCGTTGATAAGCTCATTCATGGACTGGCTGTTCCAAGCACGTCCATGCATGCCATGGAAGGTATGCTTTGTTAAAAACTCAAGCTCACAGGGCACCGAGCCCCATCCTAGGTTCCACCGATCAAACCTCACCAGCGCGCCATCGCAGAACAAACGCCGAGAAGATTCGAACACACGACTGCAGTCGAAAGTTGTCTGGAACCTGACGAAGAAATCAGCCGGTGGCGGACAGACTTCGACGAGCACTTTCATTTCTGCACAAAAAACAACACCACGGTAGTTCTGCTGAAAACAGCGTCAGTCCGGGTTAGTTCCATGCAAATCATACCAAAACCATATAAAATTGTTGTAAACATGGCATGAATACTTCATAAATTATAGATACGTTGGAGACGTATCAGCATCCCCAAGCTTAATTCCTACTCGTCCTCGAGTAGGTAAATGATAAAAGAAATAATTTATGAAGTGTGAACGCTAGCATAGTGCATAAGTTTGATCAATGAAAATTTCAATCACTTTTCCTAGCATCATAATAGTAACTCTTTGTCATAAAACTCATCATGACAAAGTAGCAATCAATTCACATGTTATGGTTCAAACAATGAATTCTCTTGAAACTCAACAACCTATATTCTTAGTCACCAAACAATTGCACTTCAACTTATTGAACCGAGTCTAAGTAAGAGCTCCACATACTCAATCATCATATAGTCTTCCATGATTGCTAGTACTCAAAGCATATTCTTAGAACAAATGGCATCTATCGAACACAGAGAAAGATAGGGGCTTAATGTTTCGCCTCCCAACTCATTTATCAAAGAGATAATTGTCAACAATAATAAATCATGATCAAATATATTTGACTGGCCATATGTGCTTAGATCTTTCCCCACCACATGATGCTTGCCAACTAGAGAATAATTGAGGTTGAAATGAGAATGCATACTATTGACTCTTGCATAAAAGTAAATACTGAAAAGTAAAAGATAGGCCCTTCGCAGAGGGAAGCAGAGGTTGTCATGCGGTTTTTATTTTTGGATGCCCAAACTCTTAATGGAAAGGAATGTCATGTTATATTGCCCCTTATGATAGCAACCTTTATTATGCAGTCTGTCGCTTTTATTGCTTTGCCATCACAAGTTCGTACAACGCTCAATTTTCCCTTACAATAAAAGATCAAACATATTTAGGAGCATTTTTTTATTGCTTTATGCACCAATGACAACTTAATTGAAGGATCTTATTCAACCCATAGGTAGGTATGGTGGACACTCATGGAAAGAAACTGAGTTTAAGGGTTTTTGGATGCACAAGTAGTATCTCTACTTAGTACAGATTTTTGGCTAGCAAAAGATCCTAGGCAAACACCACATGTTGGAGGATCCATAACAATATAACTCTATGCAAATATACACAACCATAACTCATTACGTTGTCTTCCTTGTCCAACTTAAACTAATTTGCTCAAGTTTGAAAATAATTAATGGGTATTCACAATCATAGAAGATGTCCAAGATAATATATTTGTATGTGAAAGTTCTCTTCCTTATACTAATCATTCATGAATTGCTTGTATGACCAATATTGTGATTGTCAAGCTTCAAAAGATTTCACTTTCTAAACCCAATGTGAAGCTAACACTAGGCATGATATGAACATATAATTTCAACTTCATGATATTCAATTCATTCAACAATTTACTCATAGGATATAAGTGAAGCACAAGAGTAAATGACAAACTACTCCAAAAAGATATAAGTGAAGATCATGCGAGTAGTTAAGTAAATGGGTAGCTATTTGAGGACTCTCTCTTATGTAAAAACTTCCAGGTCTAAGTATTTTATTAAAAAAGCAAGCAAAACAAAATAAAATGACATTCCAAAAATAGCACACATCATGTGAAGAAGCAAAAACTTAGGCTCAACCGAGGCTAACCGATAATTGTTGATGAAGAAAGGTGGGATGCCTTCCGGGGCATCCCCAAGCTTAGATGGTTGAGACTTCTTAGAATATTATCTTGGGATTCCTTGTTCATCCCCAAGCTTGAGCTTTTGTGTCTCCTTAATTCCTTTTATATCACGGTTTCCCTAAATCTTAAAAACTTCATCCACACAAAACTCAATAAGAACTCGTGAGATAAGTTAGTATAAATCAATGCAATAACCTTATCATTATCTACTGTAGCAAATCACTAAAATTATTATTTAACATTGCATACTAAATGCATCTACATATTTAACACTCCTATCCTCAAATAGAATCATTAAACACGCAAACATATGCAAACAATGCAAACATAACAGCAATCTGTCTAAACAGAACAGTCTGTAAAGGGTGAAGAAGTACCCATACTTATTTAACTCAAACAATTCTGAAAATTTACCAAACTGTAGAAAATTTATCATAGCTTATTTTTCAAGAAAATTAAACATTTTATCACATTCTGACTTTTCTCAAGAATTCACGCACTAGCATGCAACTTTCTGTTTTCAAACAACAACACATAGACTTGCAAAATAAGCATGGCAAAGGCTATACTTGACATTTTAATTGAAGTAAAATATGAAAAACATTATTATAAATAAAATCAAGCAAATCCTAATAAAATAAAATGATGCTCAAAGCAAAACTCATATCATGTGACGAATGAAAATATAGCTCCAAGTGAGGTTACCGATAATGTTGGAGACGAAAGAGGGGATGCCTTCCGGGGCATCCCAAGCTTAGTTGCTTGGATATTCCTTGAATATTTACTTGGGGGTTCCTTGGGCATCCCCAATATTAGGGTCTTGTCACTCCTTATTCTCCGCATATCGATATCCTACCCAAAACTTGAAAACTTCAATCACACAAAACTTAACGAAACTTCGTGAGATGCGTTAGTATGACAAAGACAAATCATTCACTTTGGTACTGTCAAGATAAGATTCATAATTTTTCTCACGCAATGCCTACTGTACCCTATCATTTGTACAATTTATATTGAGCAATATAAGCCATAGAAACTAGAAAACAAGCAAACTATGCATTGATAATAGAATCTGTCAAAAATAGAACAGTACGTAAAGATCTGAATTAAGGTCATACTTCTCTAACTGAAAAATACTGAAAACTTAGGACAACGTAGAAAATTTGTATACCCAACAACTGTAAAAAAAATAAGAGTTTTTTTACCCTCCAGTGAATTTAAACAATTCTTTTACTGGGCGCAAAATTTTCTGTTTTTGCACAGAATCAAGTCAACTATCATCTGCACTATCCCAAAGGCTTTACTTGGTATTTTATTGAAACAAAAGCTATAAAACATGATTAGTTCAGTAGCCTAATCTTGTGAACACACAAAAACAGTAGGGGTAAATGCTGGGTTGTCTCCCAACAAGCGCTTTTCTTTAATGCCTTTTAGCTAGGCATGAAGATTTCAATGATGCTCGCATAAAAGTAAAGAATTAAAATATAAATAGAGCATCATGAAGCATATGGATAGCACATTTAAGTCTAACCCACTTCCTATGCATAGGGATTTTGTGAGCAAACAACTTATTGGAACAAGAATCAACTAGCATAGGAAGGCAAAACAAGCAAAACTTCAAGATTTTCAACACATAGAGTGGAAACTTGGTATTATTGCAATATGTAAAAGCATATGTTCCCCTCTCATAATAATTTTCAGTAGCATCATGAATGAATTCAACAATATAACTATCACATAAATCATTCTTTTCATGATCCACAAGCATGGAAATTTTCTTACTCTCCACATAAGCAAATTTATTCTCTTGAATAGTAGTGGGAGCAAACTCAACAAAATAACTATCATGAGATTGAAAATTAAAATCATGATGACAAGTTTCATGGTTATCATAATTCTTTGTAGCATACATGTCATCACCATAATCATCATAGATAGGAACTTTGTTTTCATAATCAATTGGAACCTCTTCCAGAATAGTGGATTCATCATTAAATAAAGTCATGACCTCTCCAAATCCACTTTCATCAATATAATTGTCATATATAGGAGACATGCAATCATCATAATAAATTTTCTCATCAAAACTTGGGGGACTAAAAATATCATCTTCATCAAACATAGCATCCCCAAGGTTATGGCTTTGCATATCATTAACATCATGGATATTCAAAGAATTCATAATAGCAACATTGCAATCATGCTCATCAATTATGCGAAACATTTTAATGAATTCTTCTTGTATCAATTGAGCACAATTTTCCTTTCCATCATTTTCATGAAAGACATTATAAAGATGAATAATATGATGCAACCTCAATTCCTTTTTTTTGTAGTTTTCTTTTTATAAACCAAACTAGTGATAAACCAAGAAACTAAAAGATTCAATTGCAAGATCTAAAGATATACCTTCAACCACTCACCTCCCCGGCAACGGCGCCAGAAATGAGCTTGATGTCTACTACGCAACTTTACTCTTGTAGACTCGTGTTGGGCCTCCAAGCGCAGAGTTTTGTAGAACAGTAGCAGTTTTCCCTCAAGTAGATGACCTAAGGTTTATCAATCCATGGGAGGCGTAGGATGAAGATGGTCTCTCTCAAACAACCCTGCAACCAAATAATAAAAAGTCTCTTGTGTCCCCAACACACCAAATACAATGGTAAATTGTATAGGTGCACTAGTTCGGCGAAGAGATGGTAACACAAGTGTAATAATGATAGTAGATATTGATTTTTGTAATAGGAACAATAAAAAACAGCAAGATAGCAAGTAACAAAAGTGAGCACAAACGGTATTGCAGTGCTTGAAAATGAAGCCTAGGGTCCGTACTTTCACCAGTGCAATCTCTCAACAATGCTAATCTAATTGGATCATATAACCACCCCTCAACGTGTGATGAAGAATCACTCCAAAGTTCTTATCTAGCGGAGAGCATAAGAAGAAATTGTTTGTAGTGTACGAAACCCCCTTAAACTTATTCTTTCCGTTCGATCTATTCAAGAGTTTGTACTAAAATAACGCAAAGTTATTCTTTCCGTTCGATCTATCCAAGAGTTCGTACTAAAATAACACCATATGATACGCATCAACCAACTCTAATGTCACCTAGATACTCCAGTGTCACCACAAGTATCCATGAGTTAATTATACGATACGCATCAAACAATTTCAGATTCATAATACTCGATCCAACACAAAGAACTTCAAAGAGTGCCTCAAGATTTCTACTGGAGAAACAAGGACGAAAACGTGCATCAACCCCTATGCATAGATTACCCCAATGTCACCTCAGGAATCCGCGAGTTGAGTGCCGAAACATATATCAAGTAAATCAATATAATACCCCACTGTCACCACGGGTATTCATATGCAAGACATATATCAAGTGCTCTCAAATCCATAAAAGTATTCAATCCGATAAAACAAAATCTCAAAGGGAAAACTCAATTCATCACAACAAGATAGAGAGGGGAAAACACCATATGCTCCAACTATATTAACATAGCCCGCGATACATCAAGATCGTGACATCTTAAGAACATGAGAGAGAGAGAGAGAGATTAAACACATAGCTACTGGTACAAACCCTCAGCCCCGAGGGTGGACTACTCCCTCCTCATCATGGTGGCCGCCGGGATGATGAAGATGGCCACCGGTGATGATCTCCCCCTCCGGCAGGGTACCAGAACGGGGTCTAGATTGGTTTTTCATGGCTACAAAGGCTTGCGGCGACGGAACTTCTGATCTAGGGTTATTTCTGATGGTTTCTCTATTTATAGGATTTTTTGGCGTTGGAATCACCCGAAGATGGGCCTCAAGGTGAGCACAACCCACCGGGGCAAGCCGGGCCCCTCAGGCGCGCAATGGTGGGTTGTGCCCTCCTCGTGGCTCTTCTGGCCCTCCCACGAAGCTTCGGGGCCAGGTCTCTTTTGTTCCAAAAAAATTTTTCAAAAAGTTTCAGCTCATTTGGAGAACTTTCATTTCTGCACAAAAAACAACATCACGATAGTTCTGTTGAAAACAGCGCCAGTCTGAGTTAGTTCCATGCAAATCATACCAAAACCATATAAAATTGTTGTAAACATGGCATGAATACTTCATAAATTATAGATACGTTGGAGACGTATCATCCGGTCACCGTTGATGGTTACCATCAGCACTCTGCCGGCAAACTGGTCATCAAGTGCCGCCATGCCACTGTTGAGCGACAGCACGCAACGCCCGAAGGCAGGACGGACCTCAGGATCTCCGGCTCAGAGATCCACGTTAACCGGCGACATGATAGTGCGCTTGAGTACATGGAGTATAGGAGGGGGATTTGGGGGAACTGGAGTAGGAATCGAGATTCTAGAGGTAGGGGAGGGGCGGGAGATTGGGGATCAAAAGGTAGCATGAATTTTGAACACGCGCCAATATGCTCTCGGCGCGCAAGCGCACGAAAACACCGGTGGCGCCCACATGTCGGCCTAAGAGTCCTTTTTCTTTCTTTTTTTGAGCGCCCTGCCTGAGAGTCATAATTGACCTGTTTGGCATTGCATTACTACTCAGCCCATATTCAACGACACCACACTGGCCCAAACAAGTGTACATCATCGAAAAGACACTAAGCTCAAATTATAACTTGAAAAAAGGAGATATACTCTGAACACTGGAGAATGGTGATGCCCTCATTTAGCCCACCAGCAGTTCGAGACAATAAATAGTTCAAAACAACGATATATACAATAGTCAAACACTAACTAGTGACTACTACTGACATAAACAACAAGACATGATAGTTCATAAGAAGTCTTGCTACACCACCAAAACGCATCCATCTGCAGCGCTCAGACTCTCGTGATCCAGACGAGAATGACATTCTAAATAGAGGCAACTATTACATAGTAAGAGTGGCATAGACGAGGATGACCAAATGACAAGGAGTATGCATAACAAGAGAGAGAACTACCCATCCAGAATAAGCAGCAAAGACAACAAGTCATTCGAAGAGGGATGATCCAACACCATCATAATTTGCAGCCCCGCTTCAGCCACCAGTGATTCGGAGACACCAGAACTCCACCCTTTCGATGCAATAACCCAATTACCTATCAACCTGAAGGCTTATCACTGCCTGTCGGACTTGAGACATCCAAGGATCAAAGTTAATCCAGATGCCTTTGTCATTCTCACCTTCTTTTGGCTGCAGGCTGTATCGTTGACAATCAGGGGAGTCTACTCCCGAAGTCCTAGGGCTCGCCATGTAGACATAGTTTTCCCTAGCAAACAGAGCCTCTCTGCCATCAAGGTCCTTGCCAACGGTGATCTCCAGGTTAATTGGATAATTGAGTCCGAGAAACAGAGAGTGTGAAACAAGGCTATTTACCATCCTCCAACTCAAAAATCCTGAAGGCCCCAACAAGCTGGTATCCTGCTCATAGATGTAACAGCCATTGTACGGATACTCACGTATTTCACAGTGCTTGTACACAGTGGGGTTTTTGCAATATAACTTTTCTGGCTCAGGTGTGCGAATGATCATCAGTCTTTTGTCGTCGTCTGATCGAGTGAGGAACCAGTTGTGCTACCCTATTTTTGGCAAAGGTGGTGTGATTACAAAGGGCAGTAACTGTAGGGACACTGCATCATATCAAAAAGGACAGGCATTGTTAATGTAAGATCAGCATTGTTCAGAGTATGAGTAGGATAATTCAAGAAACAACATTGATCTGTCCCTGTTGGAACTGAGAGGAAAATACAGGGAAATGTATACTGGGTTCAAAAATATAGAAGTGCCATGCATGGTTATACTCATGTTATCTCGCAATCGATTCTTCACAGGAAACTACCATGCCATGCATGGTTATACTCATGTTATCTCGCAATCGATTCTTCACAGGAAACTACCATGCCATGCATGTTATGTAATCATGTTCTGTCCTCACAAATAAATTCTTTAAGGAAACTAACACACCATGCATGTCATGTAATCATGTTCTGTCCTCACAAATAAATTCTTCAAGGAAACTAACACACCATGCATTGTTATATACTCATGTTCTGTGGGCAAAATTCTTGTAAGGATATTATTCTAGCCATTGATTGCTGAAGGGCGATATAGCTATGTACACATGGTAAGCATTACAGGATTTCACTACTTCCAAATATAGAGTTCTCCATATGCACATTTACTTCCCTAATGTATGGTTAAATGAAACCAACAGTGTGATGCATGTTTCTACATCATGAAAATGAGGAAACTAACATGGCTATTGATACACACTCATATTTAGTAGTATATATATTACTATAAAGTAAGGAGAATATCCATATCTTCCTAACCGTTTGATTATTCAAGGGTACAAATTGGCTGCAATGACATGGTCACAATCGCATGAATTAACTCAATCCAAATATAGCCGATTTACGGCGTCTCTAATACATTGCCATAGTTCTACTCAAATTCTACTCAAACAGGGATATGCCAATCATCACAAAAAGTTCAAACAGTGTCATGGCATTATCATTAAAATCAGACAAAAACAACTTACACGCGCCGTCCAGCAATACATGGTGCCATCTGCTTTGTCGATCGCGTAGATGATGCCATTGTGTTCAATAGCATCTCAGAACTATGTATCAGCTTTGACGATCCAATGCGAGGTGAGTCGTCTCCAGCTAAAGAAGGCACCGGCGGAAAGATAGGCGAGTCCGCGGTCGAACAAGGCAATTAGCTTGAAGTCTGCGTAATCTCCATATCCAACTGACATGGTAATCTAGATGACTTGGACCGTGACGGTAAAACCCTACATAATCCAACGGAGGAAGGATAATCTCATGGGAGGTGTGGAAGTTCATGAGCACCAACTTTTTCCCGTCTTCTCTGATGGCAGCCATCCAGTGTGAGTTCATGCCGACCCAGTACATACCTGCCAAGAAGTTTCAGGCGATGGTGATCGGATCGAAGTCGAGGGAAATGATGTACGGTGACCCACTACATACCTGCAAAGAAGTTTCGGCTAATGGAGGTCAGATTGAAGTTGAGGGGCATCATGTACGCCTCCGTATCATGGTGAGCAAATCTCGCTAGACCAAATAGCAGCAAGCAGGGTGTCTTGAAAAGCTCAGGCCTCGCTTCGGCAATGGCCACGTGCATGTCCCTCGAGCATGCAGCCAGCTGCATGGCACTTAGTATATCCATACACGAATAACAGAGGTCAAGGATGTCACTGGGGAGATTGCTCCAATCGCTGCTCATATGGAAGTTGCGCGGTTCGCGTTCGGCCATGGTGGAGTTTGGAAGGTGGGGTTTTTGGGGGCTTGATTTACGGGGGAGAAGGCTCTCGGTGCTGGAGCGGCTAGCGAGGGAATAGTGGTACTAGGGGAGGCGAGCGAGGCGAGGGTACGCGGGGGCACAGTGAGATGATGAAGAGTGACCTCAGGATCTCCAGCGAGACGGAGATGGAGATGGAGTGATGCTAGGGGAGAGGGAGACGAGGCGAGGCATGCTAGACAGCGGCGGTGACAGTGACTGCATAGTGCACAAGGTGAGGCTGACTTTGGTAACCCGAACACGCTGCCTGGACTAGTGTCACCTAGGGCGCAGGGTCTTGTCACTTAACTGTGAGGATCGGATGAATATTATTTTGACCATCAAGTGTACCATAGTTGTACTACTACTAGTAGTAACATACGGAGTAGTACTGTATAGCCGAAATAGGTCTCCCGTGCTAGCATGCCTCTGGGTTCACTTCATCCTCTAGGCAGCATCCATATTGCGAGCAGAACCAAATTCTCGTGCACGCGGAAGCGCGAAGAAGGGCTTTTTTTAGGATAACCGCATATTCCTTAACCAGAAAAGGTTGTGTCTCGCAGGCACGCGCCAATATCAATCCGAACCAGCTATGACACATTTTTTTGTGCAAAGAGATGGATATGTTTGTATATCTGTTCGTCCACCCAAGTGGGTTTTGCATAGGTCCCACCTGTCAGGAGGGGTGCAGAAACAAAAAGGAATCATAAAATGTTTCGCCAAGGTGATTCGAAAGAGTGACTTCAACTAACTAGAAGCACATGTAGCGATAGAAGGATGGGCACGTACATGGACACGGACCACTCCTCAGTAGGCTACACGCATAGCCTTTTCGTTTTGCAGGTTGGTCTACCTAGCCGTCCAATCAACTGCCTGCATGCCACTTCTCCCATTTACTTCTCCATTGGGAACCGATTTTCCTCGGCTTCTTCACCTCTCCTTCATTTGCATTCAGACCCCACTAGATTCACATCCTCCTGGAGTAATTCCGAAGCCCCTTTAAATAATCATCTTCTTCAGTTAGACTAGCCATCTTAATCCTAATTCTCCAAACCATAGCCCTCCGGTCCAGCGATTCCAAATGGCAAAAGAGATCCCTATGCAGGTTTTTAGCGTCAAACATGTCCTCGTCGAAGGCTTGTTGAGCATAGTTGCCACCATCACCGACCACCCAAGGGTTGTTCGGGAGTGGATCAACAATGTATACAACTCCCTCCAAAAGTTGGAGATGAAGGTCGTCGGTCTCGATGCAGAGTACACGGAGCGTGCCACTGGGAAGATCCAACGCGCCGTCGTCCTTCAACTGTGCCTCAAAGATGAAGTTTTGGTGTATCACATCATACATGCGCCCTCCATACCAGGTGTGCTCCACGATTTCATGTCTCGGGAGGACATATACTTTTGTGGGGCAGCCATCGAAGGGGACAAAGAGAAGCTAGCGCCGTACGACCTTGACTTGAAAAACATTGCTGACCTACAAACCAGAATTCCTGTGGACGATTGTGATAAAGAAACACCATCCCTATTCGACGTAGAAAATTCTGTGCTCGGAACAAATGTTGAGAAGGGTGACGAGACGCTGGGATTAAGGTCGTCTGGATGGGAGAATTATCCCTTGACATACGAGCGGATAAAATATGCTGCCCTAGATGCCCGTGTGAGTTTCAAGATAGCTGCAAGGTCGAAAGAGCTTGTTGCGAAGTCGTCTCCCACATAAAATGAGAAGAAGAAGAAGAAGAAGAAGAAGAAGAAGAAGAAGAAGAAGAAGAAGAAGAAGAAGAAGAAGAAGAAGAAGAAGAAGAAGAAGAAGAAGAAGAAGAAGCTGCACCAGCTGCAGGGCATTATAGATGGATGAACTATTTCCTCTCTTGTAAAAATTATATTTCCTCTATGTGTACATTTATATAGATGAACTATTTCGCTGGTGTGCATGTCTTTGGAACAAGTGTACTCTGTGTACATTGATATAGGTCCGCTTGACTATAATGAACTATTTATCCGCCTAGTTTTCTCTACTACTCCTTGCAGTGAGCGGTATGCAATGCATGTGTCAGTAGACATGACAGCTTGTCCATGGAAGTTGAACTACGACAACCATCACGTTTCTACCACTGCCACATGCGATTCCCACTACGCTGCTCCAACCGACGGCACCACGTCCCGCGACGTGCGCCTCACCCCTCTCGGCCCCACCACGTTCTCTGCCTTTGTGTGCATGACATGCGGGCCAGATGAACTGCGGCGACCATCAAGTTTCTAATACAGCCACACGCGATTCCCACGACGCCGCTCGAACCCATGACACCACACGTCCCCCGACCTACGCCTCACCCCTCTCGGTCCCACCGCCCCTCTGCTTTTATGAGAATGACATGTGGGCCAGCCGCATTTAGGGGCCACATGTCATTGACTCAAAGGCAGGTGCACTAAGCCACTAAAGCTCGGTCCCATGGGCCCCGAGAGGGAAATGTAACTCAAGCGCCAGGCCTTGTGGTGCTCCCACAGTACGAACTCGTGCCAAACTCAGAATTTGGTTCTTACTACTACCCATGCGCCGGCCCATGCATTGCAATGGATCCAAAGTAGTAGAATAATACTTGTTCACAAACTTGAAATATAAACACTCTAGTTTTGATATACATATATCAGTAAAAAAAATTATGCTTCACTGAAGACATATTCCTCGGGCTGTTTTGATGAGGTGAGGGGCGGGTGTGGCTGGTTTCAAGATAATAATAGTTTTAAAAAAAATTGGAGCAGATTTTTTTCTAACATTTTTTAGCGTGGCATGGCATCCGGTGCACCTAAGCATCTGAAAAAAATGGAGTGCACTCTAAAGATATTTACATGCTCCCATTTAGTGGAGTGCACTCTAAACACATTATCTATTTATTTTTCTCTAGCCTTTCCTAGCCATGCAACCAATCCACATAAGCTAGTCATGCATGCAATCCATAAATTGCAATATACTCCAGCATGCAATGCCGCCACATCATCTATTTATGCCTGTTAGTCATAGGTTGTTTTTTGCATTAGTCTTGATCCTTCACAGTTTGGTAGAGGTATGATTAATCCAAATATTAATGTTCCATAAAACTAAACTCCAAATGTCCGCCGGAGCCGAGGCAAAGGATGTACGATTGGGGTGGTGGAGGCATCTTCATAAGAGGAGGAGAGCTCGAAGGATAATCTTGCACGTCTGCCACCACCTGCATATCGCGCGCGAGACTGGTTGAGCGCCCACTGGAGCTCGCGCTCCTCCAGGGAGTGGTGGAGTCACGGGATTTTCCTAAACCACGATGGGCACCATGCAGTACTCCTCGTAGCTGGGGGCGCGGTGCTCGCGTCCCGACTCCTGGGGTACTGTCTGGAGCACGCGCTCAACCACCTCGTGAGCCGCGAGGATGCCATGCTCGCGGCCGTGCTGTTGGAGCACACGCTCGTGCTCCTGAGCGGCGAGGATGCGATGCACGCGCTCGTCCACGTCAAGAGCAGCGACAATGCGATGTTCACGGGAGGTGATGATGCGGTGCTCGCGGGCATGCTGCTGGAGAACACGCTTGTTCACATTGTGAGCGGCGAGGATGCGATGTTCACGGGCGTGCTGCCAGAGCATGCGCTAGTCCACGTCGAGAGCGGCGATGATGCGATGTTCATGGGCATGCTCTCGACGATGCGATGCTTGTAGTCATGCTGCTGGAGAACGCGCTCATCCACATTGTGAGTGGCGAGGACGCGATGCACCTCCTCGTGACCGACCAGGGCATGCTGCTGGAGCACAGCTACCCCTCGTGGCCGACGAGGGCAAGCCACTAGATCACACTGTCCTCTGCGTGGACAGTCAGCATGCACTACTCGCGGTTGAAGAGGGCGTGCTCACCTCGGTGATGTCGGAGACTCCATCCTCGTCCCAGGCCGCGGCGCCGTCCACTTCGGCAATGGCTGCGTGCTTTGGTGGGTGTTGTGTCTGTATGGGAGCTTCGAGCTACAGTACCAGTGGGGGCGGGTGGTAACCTTTTCGTGGTTTCACATGGTCTGAGGAGAAAAAAAGAATCGGAAGTAGCACAATATGTTGGAACATGTCGGAGGAAGGCTGGCAGGAGCAGTACAACAAACATCACATGCACACCATATTTTGAGAAGGGTTTAATGTAATTTGTGTGAAATGGGTCTGTGTGGATGTACGAGTAGTACATCCATATAATTGACATTCATGCACGCAACAAACATTTGTGTGCATGATCTCACCCTATTTTCATATTCTGTTTGGGAGTGGATTTGATTTTTGTAATCGGAGCTCATTTTTGTAGTTGGTTTCAATTTAGACTATGCATGTATTATTGCGAGAGATAGATATAGAGAGAATGTTTGTGTGAGAAAGAGGGGGGCGGGGGCAGCGATACCTAATGAGAGAGGGGCATATGCGTGTTCGAAAGACTGTGTGTGTCGTAGAGAGAGGAATGTTTGAAAGGGAGAGAGGGTGTGTGTGTGTGTGTGTGTGTGTGCGTGTGTGTGTTAGAGAGAGAGAGGTGCGTGTAACATCGGGATCGACAAGGTTACGAAATTGCGGATATGGCAGAGCGATAGTGTGTGTGTGATGAAGGGACACACAGACAGCGTCTGTTTGCATGTGAGAGAGCTGGATAGACCTCGACAGCACGGCTGGCTAGGGGTGGAAGGTTATGTGTGGTAGAAAGAGATAGTAGAGAGACAGATGAATGCTTGTTTTTTGCAAGGAGACCTAACTACATAGATGGGGTTAGCAAGAAGAAGAGAATGGCGGTGTGCCTTTTTGTCATGGGATGGAAGAGAGACCAAGAGACACACATCATGTGGAGAGGTGTGTGTGTTTTGAGAGAGAAAGAGAGGGAGGCGTGGACCTAAATAATGAGATGGGTGCTCATGTGTATGTTATAGGGAAGGAATTGTCTCGGTGGTAGTCTTATGATGGCGACCCAATCTTTCAATGAGAGTGGGGATAAGTATCGATTTGGTGGATTTTGACGTTGATGATCCAGCTATATCGTACCCGATGATACAAATCGACAATCGTTACTAAACAAATCTTCGATGGACGATGATCTTGTCGTATGCACAAAATCAACCTGAATAACGAGATGGAGTTCCTTCAAGCAACCGAAGAACCGGCTAGAACTAAGATAATGCAATCATAATTGCCAGTATGAATTAATTAAGGATAATGGTGAGGTTGTTGGTACTGAACAAAAGGTGGTAGTCCTACACACACCCCGCAAATGCAAATTATAACGAAGCAAAACAATGTGTACACAACAACACGAGTTCTAACCTAGAAAAAGGGTAGTAGCCTTATTTATATCTATAGACTATATTACTATATTTTTATTTGTATAGTTATATCTATATCTATTCCATTCCCTCCGTTTGTAATTTACTCTGCACGTATATAGCTTTAACTGCAACCAAATTTTATAAAGCTTGACCGAATTTGGTGAAAACCATATGAACATTTACACTAACAAATTCACATGATGTGGGAATAAAAGCAATGGTGAATCAAATGATATATATTTGGTGGTGTATATGTTAATACTTTTTCCTACAAATTGTTGAAAGTATACAAAGTTTGACTTTAGAGAAACCCAATATGCGGTATTATGTATTATATATTCTATATTCATTATTTTTCCGGAGTCAATGCGTGTATTTGCACGTACACGATATAAACCGTTGATTGATGTTGATCCAATGGTCCAGGTGGCTGCGATTCGGATCTACTCACTGTTACAGCGAGGTGCTACACACACGGTTTTTAATCCCTTTCCGCGACGGCATTTTGAACCATCGCCGAGTGAGTGACTGCGATAGGGGGGGTCCTTCCCACACGACCCAGAAACCGTCAGGGATATGGAGCCATGATGCAGAGGCCTTGCCAAATGTAATCATATGCGATGCAGCACACACTAAATTCTTTCGCACGTGTGGGATCGGTGATTAAACGTTTCTAATGACGTAGTGAAACCAAACGGTGTGTCGTAATGAACCGTTTGGGAAATAGTATGTAAGGCACACGGGCCAATATATGAACTGTGTGCGATATGTTCCCCATCGCACATGAGTTTTCTGCAGAACCCGTCTGCCATGCAAGACTCCATCGCACACGTTTCCCAACAATTACCGTGTGCGATAATGTTCTATCATAAACGGTTTAGGAGCCCCTTCGCACACATACAAGTGCTGCAGACCATTTGTGATTTGTTGTGTATCACCGACGGTTGCGGCCAGAGTGACGTGTGCTTTTCCTTTGGGATCCCACATGTTTCCTGAAAAATTTACGACTGGTATTTTATTTTACATTGGGCATGGTTTACTCCGAGCTCTCGTGTGCGATAATGTGATATCACAAACGGTTCCGGAGCCCCTACACACACGTAGTACTGCTGCAAATTGGTTGTGATCTGTTGTGTATCACCGACGGTTCTGCTATGATTGATGTATCCTTTCCAGTGTGGATCGCACACACTCATTTAGTTGAACCGTGTGCGGAGCAATTGCCAGGTTAAAACAAAAATATCCCATTTGAATCGGCATGCAAAAAGCAAATTCGCCACAATATTCAATTGAACAAATAGTGTCCACAGGAAGAACATTCATCATATTTCAAAACAATTGCAATTGAACAAATGGTAGCTAAATTCCAATGATTTGTCGACATATATATGCATTACATATTTAATCATAGTGTACGAAATACGAAGACCTCATCAGATGGATAACAATGGATCCATGCGTATATGTTTAGCGGGTAACTCTTACTCAATGTTTCAGGAGAAGGCATGCTGAAATCTTCATTATCACCAGTGGGATTGATGTAGTGATTCAGGAAGAAGCCGCTGATAAATCTCAGAACCATCAGCAATTCACCAGCGGGGAGCGGTTCAGAGGTCCTCGGCTCTAAGATGAGCTACAGTATTTTTAAGATCAGAATGTGCCATATGAGTGGAGTAGAAGATATTAATTAAGATAGACTTACTGGTACTAATTCGCGAGCATCTTCACAACTATCAGCAGATTTGCAGATGGAGATCATGTGTCTGCAAACATAGTATCCACAAAGGTTGGTCCCTGCTTGTTGCTGAGGACACTGGAATTTTTTGTACAGAATTAGTCATGTCTTTGTCCTGTTAGGAACAACCTAACCGGTGTTAGATGTATTTTTTTTCTTTGGACAGAAATAGAAAGAGGTTTATTTAGAAGCTTGAACATTTGACTAGCGTAAGAAAAGGTATTTGCATACTATTGGATACATTTTCCAAAAATAACGGATTTTGGTGTCTTACCGGAGAAACGATCTCGTGCTGCAGAGGTAGTTCCCTCTTGAACAGGTTCCCTGGTTTAGTTTTCCACAATGCGAGCACACTGCAAATGAAGATGAATTTTGACAACATCAATTATTGAACCAGATATGAATGCAAATTAATTTCAACATCATAGAATTCAATACCTATCCATGAATTGCTGAAGATGCGTCAGATCCTGAGCGTTTGATGACTCTCTGAGAGAATCCATGTAGTAAACTGTGTTCTTGTTTGGAACAATGAATACAAATATCCAGTGATTGCTACATATTAAGAAAGTCATGAACTTACGAATTATGTTGAAATATGAAAGACAATCAGTGTATGTGTGGTTGTTTACTTGACTTACCGTTCATGATATGGCCAGAGAAATGATTCTGCATGGGACGTGCTTTCGAAGATACGGACGACCGTGTTAATGGCCCACTCCCGTGCATCCTTACCATCTAATGTTGTGCCATTTTCTAATGCATGATCTATGAAATACAAACTCTCCCTTTTTCTTCTTTGCGCGTTCAATCCCCTGAGAGGAATAAAATGCAGTTAGCTGTTTATCATTTGCAGCCTTGTATGGAGAAGTTGATCAGAGTTTTTTAAGTACTTACAAAATCAGGCATCTAACAAGAGTGGCATCGAGCTCGTTGAAGTTGAAGAAGAGATGTAAGTACTCGAAACTCACACTAATGGAACCAACATCGTGTCGGAAATGATCTTTGTTGTAGTGGACTAGCAGAACATGATTACCTGCTAACATTTGATCCATGCAATATTTATGTAACTTGCGGCAACTGGAGCTGCACTCATCAAAGTATTCACCAACAAGAAATGGCTGGCCATGGACGTAATTGCGTGCTTCAAGTACATGTGCTTTATTTTTAGCAAGCAGCAAAGTTATTTCTTCATCATCCATGCCGCCAGAAATAATATTACTCCCCGATTCAAACAACTTGCTGTTAATTTGGTTCTGGGCGATGAGTGCTTTAAGTAAGAGGCAATCGTTCTCTTTCCTCTTCGCTCTCACAGCGCACTTCCACACGGGTGCAACCTTTTTGCCTGCTTCCTTGTTGGTACCTGAAGCACTTCTGGTACAATGTCTGGTTGGCTGAAAGGCAGATTGCCGAGCTGACGGTGAAGCTTCGACGGATCGCTTAGCAAGCGGTGAAGCTTCGATGGACTGCTTAGCAGACGGTTTCGCTATGCCGGACCGCTGAGCTGGCGGTGCTGCTGTGATGGACTGCTGGGCTGTAGGAGCAGAGGCATCAACTGCTGATGATGCGTTGAAGCTATGTCGGGTTTCTGCGCAGGTGGTGCCAACTTGTCGGTGTGCTGAGGAGGCCATGCCAACGCGTTGGTTTGCTGAGCAGGAAGTGCTGACGCATTGGTATGCTGATCATGCGGCTGCGGACCGACGGACTGATGAGCAGTCGGTTCTGGACCTATAGACTGCTTAGCAGGCGGTTCCGAAGCATCAGACTGCTTAGCAGTCCTTTCCACCAGGTTGGTGTGCTGAGCATGTGCTGCAGCTGGGTCTCCCCCCGCTGCTTCAGCTGCCGGCATCTGAACCGGTGGTGCGTCTTCAACAGCTGTAGGCCTTGAAATTGGCTACTCTGGGGCGGACGATGACATGGCCTGTACAGCACAAAGTCGGGCCGGCTGATCACAGGTTGTTGCATCAGCCGTCGGATTACGAGTATTAGGTTCTTTGGGGGAAGCACGCGAGAGCTGCTATGGCAAGGAGAGCATCACCGGTTGATTGCCGACATTGGTTGCTCTTGGCGGGGCTTCAGGGATCTCATCCATGAACTCTATTTCCTTTTGTGGCTACTGGATGTGATGTAACAGTGTTTCTCCCAAGGTCCTTTGCTCATCAAAGTCTCCTAGGACATTCTTCAGGGCAAATTCATTCAATCCAGGCTTTACTTCAGTCACGTAGCACTTCACATAGCCCGGCTTCAATGGCACATTGTCCAACAAGAGGCCCTCTTCCAAGAAGGGTGGGCAAACCCAGGCTGTTGCACATTTTAATGTACCTTCATAATGTGTAAGCATGCCCTTCAATCTTTCTTTCATTCCAGATAGATCAGATATAGCATCATCATGAGCAGTCGCAGTCTCAGTGTTGCTGGGGTCAGCTGATGCACAGCTACTCTTGTGCGGTGTTGTCGTGCAATAACCAGCATCGTCCATGCCCGCCTCCCCTCCCATCTGTTGGCTATCTGTCAGTGTTAGAGTCTTCTGCATCATCATTGACTCCTCAATTTCCTTTCGAACAGTCAGATACATGTCCTTCCTCAACCTTTCATACAATTCATTCTGCATCATTACACTCCTCGCTTTTTTCATGCTGAGCCTCTCTTCTTTGCTGAGTGTGAAAGCCTTCTTGTGCGGGACATTAACACCTATACCCCTTGCACGGCCAGGGGGCTCTCTTGTTTCCAGAGCATCGGACAGAATGTCGCATGGCCCTGACTTCCTGTAGAACCTTCCAGGAATCTCGGAAGCCTTTAACATCCCGCGATACAGTTTTTCATCATGTGAGTTTTCAAAGTAATAAGTTCCGTCATCACGCCTCCTTGCATGTGCCCGCAAGTAGTCTCTAGCGCCTTCGCCCCTGATTTCACTAAAGGCCGGTTTCCCACCCGCAGCTACTGCTTCTTTGTCCTCCTGGTCCCATATCGGTTTCATGTCGTAGTATCGTGCCACACCCATACGGTGGGGGTGTGTGTTCCTCTTCTGAAGTTCTGATTGCTTGGCACTCTTCTTAGCAAACTCTGTAGTTGCCCTGACCCTTTTGAATTCTGCCCAGTCTGCCTTTGTAATTTGGGGGTATGCGGGGATTGGGTCCTTGCCTTCACTCAAGTACTTCTTGTACAGCATGTGCTTCCAGTTTCTCCAAGCACCCCTAGCCTTCTTCAGTGCAGCGTGTTCCACCTGCATTCTCCACTGCTCTGGAATGTTGAAGTGATCCATGATCTTCCAGACTATCCTTTGCCGTGTTTCTGTGTCAGCCTTCCGAAACCCTGGCAGATTAATGTTGAGCCTTGCCCTACCAACAAATCCACACACACTCCTGAACCTCATGCGTGCTTTATCTGGTTTAGTTGGAGCCCAAGACTTTAAATCGATCTCGGTTACTTCATATACACCTTTAGGCTGGTGTGTGGGCTTCCTTGGAGCGTTCCTCCATGTCCTGACCAGAAGGGTAATTACTGCAGCTCTATCCCGTTCAAGATTACTTGATCCCTCACCATCTGCTGAAGACTTAGGGTTGTCAGAATCAGATGAAGATACATCGCCTGAAGCATGAGTGCTGTCGCTGCTACTCGGCATCTACAGAGAACACATGTGAAACTCAGGAAAGGAGGATAAGCATAACACTAACAACTTGGTATCAAGCTGTCTAAACATGTCATGCAATAATTTAGAAAATGTACGGCTTATTTGTTAAGTTTGTGTGACTCGGGCGCCCACGATCTGTAAATCAGCAGTAACTTATTGGAACAAATACAACTTATATGTACTAGTCACGAAGGTAGATAATGAACATATATACGCTCTCTGTTATTTTATAGCCAATTTGGGAACATACGGAACGAAATAGGAAGAGGAATTGCGAGGAAATATGCCTCACCGCGATGGAGAGCAGTAACTAACAGGTTTCTTAATGCAAACCCAGTAGGACCACATGAGAGGCGAGGGTTACAGGATCAATATGCTCGAGGGTGGCTGGCGAGCAAACGAAGACGGCGAGGCGCGGGCAGCCGCGTGTTGGGAACGACAGTGGAGGTAGGGTTGACGCCGAAGAGTGGGCACACGGCCCGGGTGAGCACGCCAGCGCCGGAGAGGGTTCTACTGTGGATCTGGCGGAGGGGGAGCTGGCGATGGAGATTGGGTGGACTAATTGAGTGAAACGCGGGTGGGCGGTGGGGGGTGTTGGCGGCCTAGGTGAAAAGGGTGAAAAATTATCCCTGGTCGCCGCGCGGAAAGGCCTATGCAAACGGTTGCCTCTAAGCGCTCGTGTGGACAAAGAGCATAATTTCATTTGAAATGAACACGTGCTAATTTTGAAATGAAGACGTGAGTTCATCGTTTCGCCTCTAATTTTTTCCCACGGTAAGCAATCACCATTATACCACAGGTTTGATTTGTTGGCACATTTTGGGTCTCGTGTGCTATATTTCAGACATTTTTTGGCATTTACCGTGCATTTTGGCATATAAATCAAATCCTAGCCGGACTGCATTTGCTGTCCAAAGGGATGAGAATTGCCATTCGATTTGGGAGCATCCAACGGTGCAGACGTACGATCCGTGGGGTTTGGGTTCTGGCCAATCAGAACGCACGACCCAGATCGCGCGCGCAGCAGGGGGGCATCGGCCATGGTTTGGTAGGCACATGGCTTTCGTGAGTGAACCGTGTGCTATTTGAAAACATTTACATGAACTAACATCATATTTTTGTTTGAATGAAAACATGAGTTCATTGTTTCGCCTCCAAATTGTTTTCCATTGTAAGAAATCACCATTGTACCCTATGGTTCAATTTTCTGGTGCCTTTGAGGTATCGTTTGCTATATTTGAGTCGTTTGCTATAGTCGCAACTGCACGAGGGTGCTAGCAAGATCATTTGTGTGTCGCTTTGGGAGTTTTCATTCATTGATAGAGAAACGTGAAAAAAATTCAAACAGTTCGGCTGCAGGGTGCGGCCAGAGGCATAGTCCTTGTTGGTATTTTAATTACAGGAAATGCATATAGAGTCCGAAAATAACAAAAATTGGTGTGTCACCATGGCGTGCTCTCAGGATCCCATGAAATTTTTTTGGTAAAGTTTGGCACAAGTTTTGATGCTCACACCTTCCAAATCGGAGCATCTCACAAGAAGGATCATAGTTTCCAAAAGGAGACGCGGCACTTCGGACTCCAATCGTCGGTGACTACATCGTTCCGCCTCGAATTTTTTTCACGATAAACAATCACGTATATACCCTAGGTTTGATTTTCTGGCCCATTTCAGGTCTCGTCTGCTATATTTAAGTCATTTTTTTGCACTTACCTTGCATTTAGTGCATATAAAATCAAAACCGTACTACAACTACATCTGGGTGTTAGTTAGCAGAGAAGGTGTACAAATAATTTGTGTGTCGCTTTGCGAGTTTTCATCCATTGTCCGAGAAACGGGGAGAAGTTTCAAACATTTCGGCCACGAGGTGCGGCCACCGGCGTAGGCCTAGTTGGTATTTTAATTACAGGGAATTCATATGGAGTCCAGACATCATCAAAATCGGCGTCTGCCTGTGGCGTGCTCTCACGACCCCGTGGAAAAAAATTGGTGAAGTTTGGAACAAGTTTTGATGATCGCTCCTTGCAAACCGGAGCATCTCACAAGAAGGATCATGGGTTCCAAAAGGAGACGTGTCAATTCAAACTCTAGTGGCCGGTGACTTCATCGTTTGGCCTCATAAAAAATTTCACGGTACGCAATCACCATTATACCACGGGTTTGATTTTCTAACGCATTTCAGGTATCGTTTGCTATATTTAAGACATTTCTTGAATTTAACATGCAATTTGTGGATATAAATAAAATCACAATCAAAACTACATGTGCTGTCGAAAGGGATAAGGATTGCCGTTCGATCAAGGAGAATCAAACGGTGCAGACGTACGATCCGTGGGGTTGGGGTTCTGGCCAATTAGAACGCATGACTCAGATCATGCATGCGGCAGGGGGTGCATCGTCCATGGTTTCGTAGGCACACGGCTTTCATGAGTGAACCTTGTGCTATTTGAAAACATTTACATGAACTAACAGCATATTTTCGTTTGAATGAAAACATGAGTTCATCGTTTCGCCTCGAATTTTTTTCCACAGTAAGAAATCACGATTGTACCCTATGGTTCGATTTTCTGGTGCATTTTAGATCTCGTTTGCTATATTTGAGTCATTTTTTGCACACACACACACACACACACACACACATATATATATATATATATATATATATATAGTCACAACTACACGTGGGTGTTAGCAAGATCATTTGTGTGTCGCTTTGCGAGTTTTCATTCATTGTCCGAGAAACGGGAAAAAACTTCAAATAGTTCGGTCGCAGGGTGCGGCCAGAGGCGTATGCCTTGTTGGTATTTTAATTACAGGAAATGCATATAGAGTCCAGAAATAACGAAAATCATTGTGTCACCGTGGCGTGCTCTCACGATCGCATGGAAAAAATTTGGTAAAGTTTGGCACAAGTTTTGGTGCTCGCACCTTCCATACCGGAGCATCTCACAAGAAGGATCATAGTTTCCAGAAGGAGACGCGGCACTTTGGACTCCAAATCGTCAGTGACTACATTGTTCCGCCTCGAAAAAATATCATGGTAAGCAATCACGGTTATACCCTTGGTTTGATTTTCTGGCCCATTTCAGGTCTCGTCTGCTATATTTAAGTCATTTTTTGCACTTACCTTGCATTTAGTGCATATAAAGTCAAAACCCTACTACAACTACATGTGGGTGTTAGTTAGGCTACTTATAGTGGGGAGTATCATATACTAGTATCATGCATATGATACTAGTGTATGATACTACCTTCATAGGCTGGTCATAGTGGGAGTAACATAGGTAGTAACATACATGCCACCTAAGCAAAGAAGATGATGTGTCAAGTAATTAATGAGGAGAGAGGAAAATATAGTAACATAATATGTTACCATCACATAGCGCTTCCCAATGCAAAATGAGTCTACAAAGCATTAAATGAAGATCTATATGTTATCACACTTATGTTACTACCCACTATGAAGGTAGTAACATAGACTAGTAACATGTACATGTTACTACTCTAAGTTACTCCCCACTATGACTAGCCATAGTGCATAGTATCATAGACATGTTACTAGTCAGTTACTCCGCACTATGACTAGCCATAGTGCATAGTATCATAGAGTAGTATCATAGATGACCGTATTAATGGCCATGCATGACACAAAGTAGTATAGCATTTATTATGTTACGGCATCTACCTATGTTACTCTAACCCACTCTCCCTTCTTTAATTCTTTACCACATCATCTTATTTGCTATTCCCGAGTGCATGATACCGGCTATGATAACCCCACTATGGCCAGCCTTAACAAAGAAGGTGTACAAATCATTTGTGCGTCGCTTTGCAAGTTTTCATCCATTTGTCCGAGAAGCGGGGGGAAGTTTCAAACATTTCGGCCGCGAGGTGCTACCACCGGCATAGGCCTAGTTGGTATATTAATTACAGGAAATTCAGATGGAGTCCGGACATCATCAAAATCGATGTGTGCCCGTGGTGTGCTCTCATGACCCCGTGAAAAAAATTTGGTTAAGTCTGGCACAAGTTTTGATGATCGCTCCTTCCAAACCGGAGCATCTCACAAGAAGGATCATGGTTTCCAAAAGGAGACGTGTCAATTCAAACTCCAGTGGCCAGTGACTTCATCGTTTGGCCACATAAAAATGTCCATGGTACGCAATCACCATTATACCACGGGTTTGATTTTCTCGCGCATTTTAGGTATCGTTAGCTATATTTAAGACATTTTTCAAGTTTAACATGCATTTTGTGCATATAAATAAAATTACAACCGGAACTGCATTTGCTGTCGAAAGGGATGAGGATTGCCGTTCGATCTGGGAGCATCCAGTGGTGCAGACATACGATCCATGGGGTTTGGGTTCTGGCCAATCAGAATGCACGACTCAGATCGCGCGCGCGGTTTGGTCGGCACACGGCTTTCTTGAATGAACCGTGTGCTATTCGCAAACCAGATTGCATATATTATGTTCATACATGAGTGAGATCAATTGAGTGTGATATCTCTATGGTATAATAATAATAATAATAAACAGTTCAAATTCATTGTCTGAGCTGACAACATATCATGGTCAACATATATAACGGTTCTTACATCAACAGAAAACCGGGTATAACTCACAAATTCAGTACACGCGACAGTTCTAAATTGAACGAATTAAGTTGCAGGGTAGGCATAAAGACTAGTCTTACGGCTTAATTCCCATGTACATGGGGGAACTGGGATCATTACATTGACCACGAATGAACTTGGGTTTTCTAATGATTTCACGCTTCTCTGTTAGAGGGGTGTGTGATCCCTTTGCTGGCAACTCGGCAAATTCATCGTACTCGTCCTCATCGGCAACATCCTCGACACCCAGTACCCTCCTCTTCCCATGCATCACTATATGGCAGTTCTTATGCAAGGGGTCTTCCGCATAGAAAATCTGGGTAGCATCGCTGGCAAGAATGAACGGGTCCGCGTGATATGCCATCGTTGTCCTATTAACACAGATCTTCCTATAATCATCAACCTTTACCTGACCAAGAAGGATCCATGTGCACCTGAATAATGCCACCTTAACTTTCACATAGTTAAGCTCCCAAATCTCTTTGATGGTTCCATAGTATACCCTTTTATCAGCTTCATCTACAGTCATGCATTCTATTCGAACAGAGCTGTTTCGATATGAGGTCTTCTCATCACATTCCTCAGTGTAGAACATGTAGCCATTTATGTCATATGCTTGGTACGTCAGCACCGTAGGTGATGGCTTTTGTGCCAACCATGCAGCAATGTCATCGATGGATCCTTGTGCCAAACAATTCTTCAGCCATTCGGCGTAGTTCTTAGTGTGCTCCTTCATCTCCACATCTGATGAAGGCACCATTGGTAAGAAGCTTTCGTGTATCTCCACCAAGTGTTCTTCGTCATAAGCACTGAGAACTGGGCTGTTAAGCAGTACCGTCAAATGGGCTTTCTCTGCCAATTCTCTAGGTGCAGCCTTTTGCGTGCCAGCAAGGACCGGCATACCTTTCAGCCTTCCCTCGTGGCGAGAGAGGGGAAAACCTAAAGGTCTTTGTTTCATGTATTCGGTGCAAAACTCAACCACCTCCTCCGCGGTATAACCTTGTAGGATGCTTGCCTCTGAATGGTTTTGGTTCCAACAATAGCGCTTCAGTATTCCCGTGAACCACTCGAAGGGATACATGTTGTGAAGAAACACAGGACCACAATACTTTATCTCATCGACAAGGTGCATAGTGAGATGGACCATGACATCAAAGAATGATGGTGGGAAAAACATCTCTAGGTTGGACAATATTCTTGCAATATCATCTTGCATATGATCCAACTCTTTAGGATCTACAACTTTCTGCCATAGTTGGTTGAAGAAATCATAGAGCTTAATGAGTGTGTTTCTTATATCTTTGTCCATCAGATTCCTGATGGCCACCGGGAGGATTTGTGTCAACATTACGTGGCCATCATGTGACTTCATGTGTCCCAACTTCATTTTACCTGAGCTCACATCCACGAGACTTCTGATGTTTGCGGAGTAGGAAGAGGGTGTCTTAACTGACAACAAATAGGTCAAGAACTCTGTTGCTTCTTCTGTACTGAAATTGTAACTCTAGCGAGCGTTGATGAATTTGTTATCATCTTCTGCTTCACTCTTGCATTTTGATTGATCAGCAAGCATATCGAGCCGTGCACCATCACCATCGTTTGTTTTAGCTTTAATCTTGAGTAGAGTACCAAGGATGCTTTCACATACGTTCTTCTCAACATGCATGACATCGACGCAGTGACGTACACGTAGAATCTCCCAGTAAGGTAATTTCCAGAACACCGATTTCTTTTTTTTAACCAGGAAGACTACAAGGCTTACGCCTCACAGCATTTTATTGATTAATCAGTAACTATTTACAAAACCCTCACAAAGTGGAGGAGAGAAAAAATAAGATACAAAAGAAAACAAAAAAGATACGTGAGAGGTAGCTCAAGGGGGTAAAAAGTCAATCCATCTCAGAAGTGCATCCCTATATTTGCTCTTGATCCTGTGGGTGAGTAGTGTGATATCATGAACAAAGCCAGACCTCCACTACCTGAAAGTAGGTTTAATATGTCTGAAAGCTTTATCATTTCTTACTTTCCAGATGCTCCACCATGCCAAAAAGAACACCTCAGAGAAGAAAGGTTTTGCAAATTCCTTTCTAGCTTGAATGGCAATCTGAACCATATCTTTGCTATCTGTCCAAACAATCTGCAAATAATTCCATACCCTGATACTGAAGTTACATTGGAAGAATAGGTGATTTCTATCCTCCAAAGCTGAAGTAGGACAAAGCACACACTGTGGAAAATCATTAATGTTCCAATGCCTTTGTTGGATCATATCCTTGGTGTTAATCCTATCCATGATCACTAACCAAGCAAACATCTTTATCGACATGGTACAACAGCTTTTCCAGATCCAACGTAACAGAGGATTGGCCACTATTGGTTAATGAACAAACACATAATACTTGCTGGCAGTATATTCAAATAATTTACCATGTCTCCATAACCAAGAATTAGGGAGTTGCTGGTTCAAGTTGAAAGTGGCCAGTAAAGCTGATAACTGGTTCAACTCCTTATATGCCAACTCAGAGAGAGGCAAGGAGAAAAGATCATACACATCCTCAGTCTGAATGAACTCTCTGACAGAGAGAGACTTTTTAGAACAGTAAGAATGCAGTCTTGGGAATCTCTGTTGCAAAGGAATAATTTCATTATCCAGTTCCCAATGATCAGACCAGAATAGAACAGTGTCCCCAGTATAAACCTTGACCATTGTGACAGCCCTGAATTTATCCATTAACTTGGTAACATTCCTCCACCAGAAGGAGCCACAAAGAGTGGTGTCATGTGGAACTCTATTAAAATAATAAGAGTCCCAGATCACACTACTGCAGGATGCTGCTAACGCGACACTACAATCAGAGACCCTTTGACGAAACTGTGTGTGATGCATTAATCGCAAATGGTGATGTAAAAAAACCATAAAAAAGGTGCAAAACGTTTGCGATGGCGGATACATCAAACACGGTTCATATTTTAGTTGTGTGTGCGATGCGAGGCATACGGTTCAGTTCAATGAACTATTTGCGATGAGGCAGAACAACAGAAACGGGCAGCCAGATGAAGGCGTGTGCGATATACGGCATACAGTTCACTCGGATGAACTATTTGTGATTAGGCAACACAAAAGAAACGGTCAGCCATATCAAGGTGTGTGCGATATACGGCATACAGTTCACTCGGATGATCTGTTTGCTTTGAGCCAAGAGAACAGAAACGGTTCAATTTAACAAGATGTGTGTGATACGCAGCAAACAGGTTTGTAATCAGAAATGTGTGCGAAGACCGATAATAATACATACGAATGCTGCTAATAAGCCGTGTGTGTTGCGGGCAAACGCTTGCTGGTATACAATTGTCAGCGATTGATGAAATCATCACCAACGGGTTCCCTAGTATGGTCCGTGTGCGATGTCATTGCACACAGAACAACAACATATGTACTTATAACTTATAAGGACTTGATTCCATAAACAGATTGAACATCCAATTACATAGGTGGCTAGTACACACATGACCTTTGCACACACCAAAGTATGTTCCAAAATGCCTAGAAAACTCAAATAATGTATAACAAGGCAAAACGAACCCTGAATAATTTCATATTTTTAGGACGACGCTCCTATATTTGCATGTTGCCTCTGTAAAATAAATCAAGGCGGGATCAGACAACGTATGTCGTTTCGCACACATAGGTGACAAGTTCCCTCTCAGAACCATGAGCCTTTTTGAGAGAAGCTCTGGTTTGTAAGAAGTTTATACCAAAACTTATCCCAAATTGGACTAATTTTTTTTACCACAGCATGTTGGTGCCATGTCATAACACCATGCCAAGTTTCATGATTTTGAGGCGAGTTTTGGATTTACAGTAATTTTAAAACCAGGTTTCTCAATGTTTACTGTCGAGTCGGCACCGCCCTGGATAGGCTTTTTCCTCGTGGGTCCCAAATGACAAATCCAAATCTGTGACTACCATGCAGCTTTTCTTATTAAGAATTACAGCCCATTTGGTGTGCTAGCTGAAAATAAGTTTGTGGGTGCTGGTGGGCGCTAAGAACTTGCGGGTTCTGTAATGAACAAAGATCTCAATGATCCCGCGAGAGTGATGTTCTTTCCCTATGTTGTGAATTCTTATAATATTTATGTCTTAATTAAAGAAATGGCAAGCCATTGGCCCAGTATGAAAGAAAATATGGGTCAAAGCCGAGTTGAAAAGGGCAACAATATCTAACTCCAGCTTACAAACAGTACAAAAGCACGAGGATTAATTACTCATCGGGTTTAGATAAAATCCAGATTGAACAGGACAATGACATCTAACTCAACCAAAGTTTTCGGCAGTCACAATCAAATGGATAGGTCTGATCCATAAAATCAAGATCCCAATACAAAATTTCTATTGCTCCATGATGACGACAAGCTGTTGTAAATAGAAGCCGAGCACGATCAGAAGCCCTTAGGTCCACCTAAAACTTCTTTTTATGTTGTTCAACACTTGCAGCCGTGAGGAATTTCTTGTCGAAAAACTTAATCCTCACGGACAATAGTGCCCTCGCATTCAACATGAAGAATGTGACAAAGCTAGTGTTTGCATTGTTGGATGCATACCCTTCCAGCGTTACTGTCTTCAAACGAATGTCATGAGATCTGAGAAAATCCCGGTGCTTCTTGAACCATCGATTGGTTATACCTTTTTCTCCATGTGTTAGTGCCTAAATAGAGATGAAGATTGAAAACAGTTAATGTCTAAAAAAGATTATGTTGAAAGAGTGATAGCTGAATGATTAATTATAGTACATTATATATGGGCTTTCAATGTGCGTGAAATCATCACCTTTATATACAAATTCTCCAGACATGGAAAGCATTGCAGCAAGGCAATAATGATGTTGAGATCAAAACACTACATACTGATATATAAGGTCTTGACAGAATCCACCACCACTGATAGGATGGACAAGCTCTTCATTGAGCATAGAACATAATATTAGCACTGAAAGTGTACTCCAAGATGATACTTAACTTATGCGCACAAATGAAAAATGCAAATTACAAAAGTGTACGTGAATAATATACAGTACCTCAATAGGTGTGGAGGCAAACACCATATCGAACCATTTAAACAGATCACGAATTGCACCCAAGGTCTCCAGTTTAGGCGCAGAGACCACAGTTATTTGCGAAGGTTTATAACAACAATCAAGGAGCAACCTTTGAATTGAAGGGGCATCTTCGATGATGAGCTCCTGTCCTTCAAAATGAATTCCAACGCTTACAAGGTGAGGTGACTTTATTTTGATACAAGGGATATGGATTCCTATTCCAAAAACAAGCACCAAACGCCCCAGAGCAGGGCAGCTGGAGTGGATGATGCTGTGCAGTAAGGCCACCGATAGATCAACCAACACAAGCGCAAGTTTTTTCAGCAGTGGGAGTCGAAGCATTTGTACCAGATTGTCTGCTAGATGGCACCGGGTCAAGGTGGCGGTGTGGAGAGAGGAGGAAAGCCATGATATGGGCATCGGTGATGAGGGCACAGATGCAGCACTGGGTGGTAACCCATCGTTGTAGTAATGGTAGAACTCAAGCTGCTGGAGTTTATCAAATTGACGGGATGTCAGCTAGGCGGCCACCATGCAGGGTATGTCTAGCAGGTAGAATGCCGGGATGCAGATGCGTTGAACGGAGCCCTGGTGGGAAGAGATGATGGCTCCGGGGAGTTCAGAATCATCATCGATAGATAGCTGACGACAGTCGAGATTAAGAGGCGCAGCGTGCCACTGAGTGCGCCACCGAGATGCGAGGACTTGTGTGCGGCAGCCATCCTTGGTGGGGAGAACGGAGATGATCTCCCCAAGGATGGCGTCCGGGAGATCGCTGATGCGGTCCGCCGGAGATTCTACTGGTTCCTCAGGTCCAGGGGGCGTGGCCGCTTCTGGCCGCGCTGCCAGGTCCAAGATCTACATCCGGCAGCGGCGCTGGCCAGAGCCTCATCTGTGTACATACCAATTTGAAAGAAAAAATTGGCAGAAACATACATGGAGGACATTCAAAATCAATTCTCAAGATCTGGAAGAAAAAAAGGCACAAACATATATGTAGGACATTCAAAATCAATTCTCAAGATCTGGCCATGAATTATTAGCACGCACGGTAACCCTAGTCGGATTATTAGCAAAAATCATTTGTAGAGAACAAACAATTAATCACTAACCCTATACTGATACCATTCAAACAATCAATACACTACGTGCATCTAACGGATCTTAATTACTCTGATTTCATGGACTGAGAGAACATAACCATACAATTTGTATTCCAAAAAATTAGGGAGGGGGGAGTAACCAGAGAAAACACATGATATGTTTGCCGCACAAATGGGTATATAGATGACTAACCGGTTTTCCGTTGGAGTCGCAGTCGTTGCCGGAGTTGCTGTTGACCTCCGGCTCTGGCTGGGGGGTGGGGGGGGGGGGGGGGGGTGGAGTTAGGGGGGGTGCTGGGGGGGGGGGGGGTCTGGGGTATGGGGGGGGGGGGGGACGGGAGGGGGGGGGGGGCACGACGGCGCCGACGAAGTCAAGGTCGTGCTGCTGCCCGTGCGAGACCTCATCGGTGGCGACGGCAACCTCTGTGCCCAGCTTCACGCGTTGCACAGGTGCTTCACCAGCGCCGACGTCGCCACTCCCTCCGATGGTACGCTTCGGAGGCATCCTCATACACTCCAGAGTCCAGATGTTGCTGACCACTGTGGACCGTGGATTCGGCCGCCTATTATGGCTGGCGGCTCGGGCGCGCCATTAATACGGACCAGTGGGAGTGAGGCGGGCGGCGGTCAAAGGCTATCTCGCCTCCCGGTGAGACTGCGCGGCGGACTTCTGGCATGCCTATACCATCATTTCACACAGCTACTCACACGCCTCCCAGTGACACTGCGCAGGGAAAATGCCTCCCGTCAATTCACACACCTCCACGCATGCCTCCCGGGCTGCCTGCGCAGCGGACTGCTCGCATGCATCCCGTCAACTCACGCCTGCTCGCACGCCACACGGGGCTCGTGGTGGCACATATATTTTTTCTGTTTTTTGATGATTCATTCTGCCGCTTTATTGCTTAACCGAAGCATGGCACGGCCTAAAGCACACGGTCCGAATAAATATTCCGTATGAGATATTGGTTGCCAGTTATTAACAATCTCCCATTTGTAAGTAGATTATATCAAAACTTCTCTCAAATTTGACGAAAAAATACAATAACACAGTCTACTGGTGTCCATATATGACACCACGATAAGTTTCATGAATTTCAACTAACTTTTGGATTTACTAAATTTTAAAAATCAACATTCTCAATGTTTTGAAATTTCTTTCACGGGGAAACATGCACCCAGGGACATAGATATGATTTTGCAATCCATTTTGGTGCACATGTAGCTCAAATTTGATTTTTCCACAATAAATCCCTAGGAAATCAATCAATGTATAAAATGGGTCGAATGATCTCTGTTTTTTTTAAAACTTTAACATGACACTCCTTTGGTCGTATGTTCACTGCAGAAAAAGTTTGACATGTGTCCTCAGAGTGGAGGTGGTGGTGCGGGATGTGTGTCTCTGTGTGTGTGTGGGGGGGGGGGGGGGGGGGGGGGGGGGGGTCCATCAGAACTCTACTAGTCGCGAGCCTCCTGGGATTATTGATCATTTTGTGAGTCATGTATATATGCCACACCAAAGTCCTGAATTGGTTATTTAAAGCAGTACACAACCCTTTCATACATACATGTTCGGGCCACATGCATGCATTGGTGGTCCTCTCGGACACTCCCTCATGCGGTTAGCAGCGACATGCACATTCGTTAGCCCACAAAGGTTTTCAGTTTCCACCGACAACGAGAGGCATCGAACCGAAGGTGGATTCATCTTTGGCATGTGTGTTATGTGGATCATGGTGAGATTCCATATCAAAGTTCGGGCACGTGCGTACACATGAGTCCCTCCCACCGGCTCGAAGTGAAGGGGCTACGCATCGTGAACCTCTGTGGAGTGCATGCGTTTCCGGTTTGCGAAGCATGTACCACGTCAAAGTTGTGCACTGGGTATTCAAACATCACACAACACACGACAACATGCACGCGGTGGTTGTCCTATGACACTCGCTCGCGTGTGACTCTCTGTGGGCCCACGAGGTCTTCGTCGATCAATTGAACGTACAACGAGAGAGTGGTCAATTATTTGACCAACAAGGATGGTTCTTTTTTTGTTTGTGTTACGTATATGCACGGTAGGAGTATGTAGTACATGTCAAAGAGGGGGCAACATGTACACTCTCTCTCTCTCTCTCTCTCTCTCTATATATATATATATATATATATATATATATATATATATATCTGTGTGTGTGTGTCATAACCTCGCTCCATGTGGGGACTTTCCGGTTCCCGAGGCAGGTGCCACATCAAAGTTGTGCATTGGTATTCAAACATCACGCAATACCATGCAGGCGGTGGTTGCCCTATAGGAACTCACTCGCGTGCGACGCTTCCATCTATGGGCCCGCGAGGTCTTCCTCCATCACTTTGACCCAACGAGAGAGAGGCACATTTGACGAATAAGGAGGATTAATTCTTTTGGGGCTGTGTTAGGGTAGGAGTATATATATAGTACGTGTCCAAGTGGGGATGGGACCAACATATACTAGGTGTCACACATGAACCTCACTCTGCGTGGGGACTTTGAGGTTTTTGAGGCAAATGCCACATCAAAGGTTGTGCATTAGGTATTCAAAACATCACAACCACACACCTCTCCATATATATGTTTTGGCACACATGCAAGCGATGGTGGTTGTCCTGTGGTACTCACCCACGTGGTTATCGGCGATACTTTCAGCTGTCGACCCGCTTGGTCCATCACATTCACCGACAACGAGAGAGGTTAGTTGTTTTGACTTAGGAGGGGATTAATTTTTTAGTTTGTCTCGTGATATAGGTCATGATGTGAGATTACATATATAATAGCGCATATGTACACATGAATCCATCCCACTGGATCGAAGGGGTGGGGGGTGGGGCGAGCACACGACACGTCATGAACCTCTTGCTCAGTGTGGGGACCTGTGCAATTTTGAACGCATGCACCACATCAATGTTGTGCATTAGGTATTCAACACATATGCATGCATCACGCACCTCCATAAATATGTTTGGGACACATGCATGCAATGGTTGTTTTTGGACACTCTCACTCGCTTGGTTATGGGCGGCAAGCCTATATATATATATATATATATATTCATGGGCCCGCGTGGACGTCCTTCATTTTGACCGACGATGAGAAAGGTTACCAGGGTGGATTCTTCTTCTTTGGTTCGTGTTACCGTATACTAGGTCGATCATTATAGGCCTAATTAAGTTCGAGCGCATGCATGCTACGCATCGTGAACCCTCGATCAGTGTGGGGATTTTACGGTTCCAAAGCATGGTGCCACATCAATTTTGCGCATTGCGTATTCAAACACCACACACACCACTTCCATATACATAATTGGGCGACATGCACAGAGTGGGTTTTGTCTTCAGACAGTACTCCCTTGCGAGTTTATCGGCGACAAGCTAGCCAATTTTGCAGGGACGTGTGGACGTCCATCGCTTTGACCAACAACGAGCGAGAGAGGGTATACGATCAATTTGGACTCTGTTTGGTCCGTGTTATAGTATGTCTTGGTGAGATGCCCTCCTCCCGACACGTGTGTGTGTGGGGGGGGGGCTACTTCACACTACCCGCAACCTCCGTGGGGTCGGGGAAGTCCGTCTATTTTGCGAGGCACACGTGCCACATCAAAGTTGTGAAGGGTAGTTAAATATCACACCACACCCTTTTCATACATATAGTATAGGGCCACCCGCAGGTGGTTCGTATGTGGTCTCACCCATCTCCCGCCACAAACACACATTTGTGGGTCGTTACACGGTCCACCTTTGCCCGGAAGCGAAAGGGGAAGTTTGACCATATATATGATGGACTCCTATAGGTTTTGTGTTACGGTAGGGTGAGATTTCAAACTTAACTATCTGGGGGCATGCATTCGTAGCTAGGATTCCCTTACCACCGACACGAAGTGGGGTTCATAGGGGGTGGCTGACTAGCAATACTGAGCGCTTTGTGCGACAGGTGCCACATCAAAGTTGTGCATTGGGTATTCGAACATCAAACCACCCCTTTCATACATATAATTGGTCCACATGCAAGTGTGTTCGTGTTCTGACCCTTTCCCGCGTTATTCTTTTTGCCAAATTTATAAACAGCACACGAGTTCGATGTAGAAACCGTCTGCGATTGGGTCCGCAACAGACACGGTTCGGTCAGACTACCCATGTGGCACGCCCATGCCCCTACAGTCACTCACATCAGCACAGTATATTGGGCTCCATGAGGCTTGCCTCCCGCTCTCGAAAATATCTACTGCCTCATAATCTCGAAAATATCTACCGCCTGGAATGTTTTTATGTTTGATAGCACACGATTAGTATGTGCGGACCGTGTGCGATTTCTGTTACTCCCACTCTGCTTCAATCCCTTGATTCAAATTTTCAGTAGCCCCGCCTTGTTACTCCCGCCTCTGCATCCCTCGCAATCTCAAAAATATCTGCTCGCCCTTGATTCAAATTTTCCGTAGCCCCGCCTTCTTACTCCCGCCTCTGCATCCCTCGCAATCTCAAAAATATCTGCTCGCCCTTGATTCAAATTTTCAGTAGCCCCACCTTGTTACTCCCGCCTATGCATCCCTCGCAACCTCAAAAATATCTGCTCGCCCTTGATCCAAATTTTCAGTAGCCCGGCATTTTACTCTCGCCTAGTAAAATTTTCAGTTGCCGCGGTATTTCCTCAAACACCACCTTGCCCCCCCTCCCGCCCTCCCTCCACACACACCACACACTCCCCAAAACCACCTCTCACACAGGAACACACCACCCCTCCCTCGCCTGAAACCATCGGTAGTTCACCGCCATCACCGCCGCCACCTCCATCCTCAACCTCTGCCTGTGTGACGGGGAGCTCGAGGAGCCAATGGCCCAAAAGAGGTTTATCGCAGCCTCTTTGCCCGACGCCGGCGAGGTGGCCGCCAAGGTGTCCCCGTCGTCCTCTGCGGGCTCTTTATCGATCCGCCGTCGCCGGTCGCCCGATCCGCCCGCCACCGCGCCCCTACGCTGGTTCGAGGACTTCCCCATCCTCCATCGGGCCCGGCCGCCGACGAGGTCCTACCTCGGGGTCCAGCAGCAGTGGTGGGGGACATGGGTCGCCGAGATTACGGATCGGGAGACCCACACCCGTCGGTGGCTCGGTAGCTTCCACACGGCCGAGCTAGCGGTCGCAGGTCCGCTACCACGGCGCGACGGCTAGGCTCAATTTCCCCTTCGGCACACGTCCGATTGACCTTGTTCCGCCGGAGCCAGGGGTGGTTATCTCCGCTATGGCGCGGGAGGACCACGAGGCGTGGGAGAGCCTCGAGGCAGAGGCCGCTGACGAGGCCTACATGCAAGAGCTCCGCGGCAGCACCCGGAGCTCGTGGAGACGGAGCGGGTGATCTTTGCCGGCGCAGAGGGTGGCGAGGTTATCATGCTCTCCTCCAATGACGAGGTCGAAGGCTGTGAGGATGACGGCACGGAGGGCGTCGAGGTGGGCGGCGAGGATGAGGAGATCGACGTCGATGAGTGGAGGAGTGTCTTCCCCAACGACCCCGACGACGGCACCGGACCGGATCCGGCTCGCGGCACACCGTACCTGACGAGGAAGGATTGGCTCGACCTCCACTTCGACCGAAAGTAGTTTAGCTTAGTTTAAATTTATATTTTATGTTCGGTTATGCAAAACTATCTATGTTTATGTTTGAATGCATGCTACTTTCAGTTGAACCTGCTTTGAACTTGATCAAATTGAAGTTTACAATGTTAAGTTTAGGGGATCGACTAGAAACGGCCAAAAATTGCTGGAGTATATATATATCCACTAAGGGTTTTAGTCCGTTAACTTTTAAAGGATCGGCTAGATATGGCCTTATGCCTTGTTTATTTCAGTTCTTCACAATGTGATGCTCTATATGTGCAACTATTTGCCGTGCAGTTCAATTTCATCAATAAGAGTTTCAACAATACCACTATGAATTACGATATTTGGTTGCTGTTAAGGATGTTGCAGTTAACATGCCTTTTCGTTTTTTAACAATAACTAGTGTACTTTAGACCTGCACAATACTAGTTTGAATGACTATATTTGCTTGTTTTTAAATGTATGCATGTTGCAGTTAACACACCTTTCCACTTATTGTTTTGCTTAACTAGTGTGCTTAAACCTGCACACTGAAGCTATCATTTGTAGATTATGTTGTCTACCATGGATAGATTTGGTTGATGTTTAGCCTGTTGTGCTTAACATGCCTTTATATGTACTCGTACAGGACAATATTGAGAACAGCTGCTGTTTACCATCGAGGTTAGTTTCATCGCATTGCTTATATATACTCACTGTTCAGGATATCGGTAGCTGGTACCATATAGCCTGGGGGCTGATAAGGGATTAGTTGTCGAATCAGACATTTCACTGAATATATCTGTAACCCATTTATCGGTAGGTTTACTAGGGCCATATCTAATAAATCTGAGGCCACATAGCAACATGCATTGTACTGAATGACTAAATATGCTATCCCAGGCTACATAGCAACAAGGAAGAGTGTTACCTTAATGTTCTGATGATGTCTAGATATACATGTAATAAGGTCTTATATAATGGGATGGAGGGAGTGTTGTACTACATCATTTTGCAATTGTTGTTTAGGTTCTAATATTAACTTCGTGCTTTTAGGTACATATGCCATTGCCAAAGATCCACACTTCGACCCTTTCTGCGTATGGGGCAATGTGATATTCATGAACCAGCATCAAGTGAGGAAACTGATAAAAATTGTTATTAAAATGGGTCAAAAGATGTCAATCGAACTATTTGTTTACACTTTATGCAAGACAACAGTGAACTGTAGGATGGTAAGTAAGAACTCTGTAGCCTTCTTTTTACTGCCCGTAATGAGTTGATTTAGATGACAATGTCTGAATCTTTTTCCTTTGCTGTGGATCCTGAAGCAGTTTACTCAAGATTACCTCTCAAACTACATGATTGGCGGCCGGCCATCACAAGGGGTTGGACTAGAGTCGTGCGTGCCATCTGCATCGAGGAGAGCACAATAGGGCCATTCCGCTTCACCTTGTTCAGCAACCAGAATGTCTCTCGCCTCTTTCTATACCATCTGTAATAGTACAAGTATACAACTATGGTTCATCATTCTTTATTTGGTGCTTATGTAATTCTTGAACATATGTACATGTGAATCAAATAATGCATTGGTTGTTTGAACTTGATGGATATGAATAAAGCTATAGCCTACTTTCAAATTCAAATCAGGTACAATTTTAAATAGCAGCAATTAAATTAGGGTGAAATTACGCTCTGTAGGTCATTACGCCGCACACGGTCTATAAAGCACAGCGTGTGCGATATACATCATATTCCAACACGGTTCACGGCTAGGAAACGTGTGTAACCATGCACACAGTTGTCATTTGCAAACCGTGCGTGATGTCAGACAATATCACAAATGGTGCGGGAAAACTAAATGTGTGTGATTGTCTCCCTATCGTACATGGTTTACAATGATGAACTGCTTGTGATGTGCCAGGCATCATAAACGTAGAGCTAGTTTGGTACATGCCTAGAATGTGCCTGGACTGCGCCTGGAAAAATCCCGTGCCTGCAATCTGTCTGGAGTGCGCCTGGTTTTAGGTGATACCACAGAACTCCGACTGCAATGGCAATGCGAGCACAAACGAGTAGCAAGGATGAAGCCTCTGGGATATTCGAGATATCAGAAACAGTTTTATAGGGATAACTGTATGCATCCTGGCTCCCTATCCCCGACGGTTTCTGGGTCGTGTGGGAAGGATCCCCCTATCGCAGTCACTCACTAGGCGACGGTTCAGAACGCCACCGCGGAAAGGGGTTAAAAACCGTTTGTATAGCACCTCGTTGTACCAGTGTCAACTGAACCCATGGCACATCTATTTTGTTATAAAATTTATTGAGATGCTTCATGAGAAAAGCTTCATTCTGCATACCAAGATTAAGAACGCCCAGACCTCCCTTAAGCTTTGGCCTACACACTAAGGGCCAAGCAGCCAAAGAATGTCCTTTTTCCTCTCCATACTTTCTCCAAAGACATTGTCTTTGAATCCTCTCCTATTGCTTGAGAATGCCTGGTGGGATGGATAGGCTGCAGAGGAAATAAATTGGCAAGGAGGAAATCACTGAATTAAGCAATTGCAATCTACTCCCTTGAGGCAGAAACCAAGAACTAGCAGTAAGCCTTCTCTCCATACAGTCAACCAAGGGCATCACATCAGCAATTTTGGGTCTGGTTGTTCCCACAGGTAATCCCAAATATGTAAAAGGAATTTTTCCAAGCTGACAACCAAACAAAGCTGCAAGTGAAGAAGCTTCCAACTCATTCACATTAATGGGGTACATGGAGGACTAATGATAATTGATTTCTAGACCAGTGGCTTTAGAGAAAGAAGCCAACACTTCTTTGAGAGCAACCAGCTGAGAGCTATCTGCATGCAGAAACATGAGTGTGTCATCAGCATATTGGACCACAGGGTAATCAGGGTCAAGGGTGGGTATTGGCAGACTGATCACTCCTTGGTGCAACAGATTGTTGATCATTGTTTGTAGGAGATCAGCAGCTAAAACAAACAACAAAGGAGACATGGGGTCTCCTTGTTTTACTCCACATCTGCACTTAAAATGTTTGCCAGGTACCCCATTAAGCAGGACTGATGAAGTTCTAGAAGACAGAGGATCTCTAACCCAGGAAATCCATTTGGCTGTAAAACCCTTGGCCTGCAAAATTCTGAGGATTGCCTCAGGCTGTATTGAATCAAAAGCCTTTTCAAAATCCAGTTTGAGAAAAAGAATGCGCCTTTTAGATTGATTGCACTGGTGAACATATTCAAAATTCCAAGCTAAGCAATCATGTATAGTTCTTGATTTAATGAACCCATACTAGTTTTTATGCACACAGTTGATGATCTCATCCTGGAATCTATTAGCAGCCAATTTGGTTAAGAATTGAAGACCCACACTTGTTAAAGAGATTGGCCTAAAATCTCCAACAGTTTCAGGGGAGTGTTTCTTAGGGATCAAAGTGATGTAAGCATCATTCAAATTCTCCAATTTTGCTGTTCCTGCATAAAACTCATGAACCAAAGAGACAAGTCCTGAGATATAATGTCCCAGCATTTCTTCAGGAAAAGCCCATTAAATCCATCTGGGCCAGGAGCCTTGTCAATGGGCATCTCCTTAATTACTTTTTCAATTTCCTTGCTTTCAAAAGGTCTGGCTAACACATCCAATCCTTGTACCTGTGGAATAAGAGAAAGAATATCCCAGTCCAAAACAATATCCTTCACTCTGCCCATTCTGTTCTTAAAAGCCTGCAAAAATTCACCAGCCATGATAGCATGATCAGAGGTGGATGAACCATCAGGCATCTCCAGACTTGCAATAGCATTTCTCCTCTGCCTCTCAGTTGCCATATCCTGAAAAAAATAGTGTTCTCTTCACCCACTTTGATGTATCTGATAGTACATCTCTTTTTCCAATAAATAAATTGAAGATGAAGGAGGTGCTGGTGATGCAACTTCACTAGTTTCCTGAAATTAGTCTCAGGCCTGGACAATGCTCTAATTTCCTCCAAGTTATCAAGCCATAAGATTACCCACTTACACTTCTCAAGCAATTTTTTAATGTGGGATAAACCTTTCTACCACTTCTTAAGGGCAAACCTGAGAGCTTTGAATTTATCCACAATTATTGCTGACATGTGAGTTTTGTTAGAACTCATTTGCCAGACAGACTGCACACATTCCATGAAACCAGGTTCCTGAACCTAGTAGTTCTCAAAACGAAAAATATTCGCTCTTGGAATTGTTGTGCTAATTGACACTAAACAAGGCACATGATCAGAGGTTGTTTTGGCTAGTGCGGTAACCTGTGACATTGGGTATTGGAGAATCCAACTAGCAGAAGTGAACACCCAGTCAAGTTGCTCTAACAGTGGTGTGTCCTGCATGTTAGACCAGGTAAACCTTCTTCCTTTCAAAGGCAACTCCAAGAGACCAAGATTTCCAATAATTTCATTGAAAATGAAGATGTCATTAACATCACCACTAGGAAGGTTCCTGTTATCAAAAGACCTGATGAAGTTGAAATCACCCATTAACATCCATTGCTTATCAGGTTCAATTTGTAGGCCATATAACCAGTTTATAAAGTCATCCCTCATGTGGCCCTGGCAAGGCCCATAAACATTTATTAAGTTCCATTGCTCATTATTATGAACTGAGGTGAAACTAATTATAATACCATAAGGTTTTACTTGCACCAACAGACCATGTAAAATGTCTGAACGCCAAACAGTTAATATACCACTAGAGGTACCACTAGAGGGTGATTCAATAAATTGGTCAAAACGTGGAGGACAGATGCTCTTAATAAGACGGCGATCACAAGAAGAGTTCTTAGTTTCTTGTAAAGATAAGATTTCACATTGACTCTCAATGACTTTCTCCCTCACCGCGCGCTGACAAGATTTAGAATTCAGGCCTCTGACATTCCAATAGAAAAATTTCCAGCTACGGGTATTCATGATTAACCATCAGATAAGTAGCAAAGCTTTGCACGACATACAATGCCGTACAACCATAAGTAGCACAAAAGACAAGGTCGCAGCACACAATGTTTGACACACACAAACGAAAGAACAATAGATAACTGGCACATGTTAGAGGATTGCTAAACCTAATACTTATATAACGCTGCATTAATTTGATGTTGAAGAAGAGTCCTCGTTAGGATCAGCCATAAGCTTCTCCTGGGTTAAGAGTTGCGGGTCGATCTCTAGTTCAGCACCAGCAGCTTGAAGCACCTCAATAGGGGTATGAGGTGGTCCCTCCTCATGCATCTCCTTCTGTTTGCAGTGGTCCTCCATAGGAGTGTCAGGAATGTTGGAGCAGAGCTTGTCTGACCCTTCAGTGGGCTTTGAGCATGGCTTCTTCTTCCTGGGCAGGTAAGCAAGCTGTTCAAAAACTGTATTTTTGTAGCCGTCCAACTTGATGGAGTTTCTAGTACATCTCCTAACTGAAGTGTCCACCAGAGGAACATATCTCTTCTTCTTTGTCGTGTTCCTGTTGGAGCAGACCCTCTTCTCTGCAGCAAAAACCAAAGAAAGTGGCTCTACAGGTACACTGAACAAGCATCTGGCCACTGGTCATTTTGCTGGTGACAAAACCCTCCTAGGAGCAGTGATCCGTGGGACCAATAGAGACATCTTCCTCTCTTCATCAAAAGCAATCGACCACATTCGCTTGGAGTATATGACCGTGCCCATGGGTTTAAAACAGAGAGATCAAGGAACCTGAGCAACTTCAATATCCCCCATAAGAGATTCAAATGATCTAAAGGAGGGCCAGCCACCACTCGTATCATACCAATAAATATCTGGTGCTGCTGAATCACTGGTGGTTGGTATGGCACTATAGCCAGAATATCATTCTGAGGTGGATCTATCTGCTGTTCCACAAGTTGCTCAACAGACTCCGATTCTTCAGGCTAGTCAATTACAATTGAGACTTGTTCCTGTTCAGGTGGTGCTTGCTGGTGAGGCCCAAAAACCTCAGGATCTTCTCCCCAACCGCATTGCCCCAATCTTGATCAGCATTGGCCGGCTGCTCTGGACCAAGGCCAGGAAGATCATTCCAACCAAGTTGTGGATAAGGTGGAAGAACAAATGGCAGGTTGTCAGGTACCAAGTTTCCAGGCAGTGAATGCGGATTACCATCTAGTGGCATGGGATCTTCATCATTGGGCATTTGATCAGCAAAATCCGCCCCCAAAACATAGCAAGCTACTGTCCAGGACACTCTAGCTCCGCCCCACTCAGCGTAATCCCCAAACACAACATCACGAGGAACCAATGGTGTGTCCAAAAAAGTTGCTTCAACCAAAGTTCTCACCAAGTATGGATCCTCACTATCCCAAGAGATGAACTTACCAAAAGTGCTCACTGCCTGAGAAATATACTCCGTGGTATGATAATCTAAAGGAATTCCTATAAACATCAACCATCCATTACGAAAACCATGCACTCCTTTGAAACTATCCCCCTCATCATGCTTCATGAACCGAACAAAGCGATCATTACCAAGTGCAAATGGAGCATGCTGGATTAGACTATATCGCACTGTAGGATCCCTGACTTGAAAAAGACCAACTCCGTGGAACCAGGGCTGAGCAGAGCGGACCAAAATACCTCTGTTTTGCAGGAACAGAATGATTTATTCACGGATAGGACCGAGAGCCCCCGGCGGAGGGGCAAGCATGACCTCTGCCACCATGTAATCCTCGTGGCGCCGCTACTGGCACTGGGAAGGCTTGATGAAGGTGCGAGGAAGCCGAACCGCGCCACCGTCAATGATGTGATGACCGGTGGGGACGAAGCGCTCGGGGTCAAGCTCGTAGTTCGCCATGCGTATCTGGCTCGCCGTCGGGATGGCAGATGGATGCGGTGGAGATGGAAGAGGGTTTTCCTCAAAGGTGCTGGGAGATGGAGGCGGGGATGGCAAGGTCGAAGAAGCCGGGTGGTCTATCGCATTAACGGTGACATGATTTCCAAGAGAGGCAGGCGATGCCGTAAAATCCGAGTGATGCTGCTGCAAAATCGGCCTCCAAACCAATCCATTGTTACGGGTAAAATCATTAGAATCCTGTCTAGAGTGACCAAGGCGCGAGCAAGCCGAGCAGGCCATTCACATTCCACACGATGATGATAGGTGGCCCTGCTGAGAACAGATTGAATAGGTCAAGACGCGGTCCACCATGTCATTGACCATAGCGTGAAAATCTGCAACCGCCTGTTGGGATGATGGAATATCATGGATAGAGCCAGAATTCTGAGCCGGGCTTGTAGTACCAGTAGACGTGACCTGGGCCTTGTTCACAAACACCTGGCCCATAACAGAGGTCGATTCCTGCTATGAAGGCCCAATAGTTTGAAACCAATGCAATGGCGCCTCCGAGATTGTAGGAGATACGACAGTAATATTGGGGCTCATCAACTGTGTTGGCGAAAAAGCCTGGTTGGCTGGAGGATTCGCCGGATGGGAAGACGCTGATGAAGCCACCGTTCCAAAGGTGATTGGTGGCCGCGCCACCGTCCACTGAAGCTCTACTGCAGGTGGTGGATGAATAATAACACGTTCATGGGTAGAAAGTTCATACCCACCATCTTGAACAGTATCAATACAATTTTGAGTAGCAGGAAATCTGTAACCACGACACGCAGTATAATTCTCAAATGTAGCAAAAGAAAGTTTCTTCCTGACTGACTTGGTAGACTTTAAAGAGGAACGAGCAGGAGGATTGTGCATAGCCAAAAGCCCTATCGCCGATCGGCGCTTCATTGGGCTAACAAAAATCCATTCCGCATCACATTCCTTCCTCCAGATCTTGACTTCACGAATCCAATTTGGACCCCCATTACCCCAAAGATTAAAATAACACTTGAACTCAGCGCAAGAGAAAGATCGAAGATCCACAATATAAAAAACCCCACTTGCTTACAGGAAACCTGGAAAGAAAAAACCTTATCCTTGACATGAGAAACCCTAAGATCAATGCTCGAGCCTCCAATGGCCGATTCAAGAGCAGCAACCACAGAATAGTTCGATAGATGAAAAATGTGACGACTGAAAGAAATCATCAGGGTGAAAGATCGCCTGTCATCCATAGGATGCACTGATCGGCCAGTAGCTCTGTAGATCTCATCTGCAAACTGAAGCCCCTTGGAGAAGTCCAAACCAAGGGTAGATCCACCATGAGAACCCATGTGAGATGGGTAGGAGAGTGACCAGCAGAGAGAGCTAGAGCCTATCACCGGAGCAGATCCAGAAATCAATGGTTGGAAAGAGAGATCGCCGGAGAGGTGGGTGGTGGCGCGGTGGAGGTCATGATGCACTTCGGGTTATTCTTAAACACTTGATCCTTGGGTGTTTGTTTCACCGTCAAAGCGTGCTTCTTGCCAAGCACAACATTAATTTGTTTAGCCATGTTGTGTACCACCTCCCCGTCATAGGGTCTTGGGCCCACATCTACCTCTATCGTACCATGAAATTCAGCTTTCATCTTTCGGTATGGGTGATTTCTCCGTAAGAACCTACGATGACGCAAATACAGGGTTTTGCGTGAGTTGGGAAGAAATCTGCTAGCTGTCCTATCCATGCATGTGACACACCCTACATCTCCCTTTGTTTTCTACCCCGATGTGTTGCCTAATGCCGGCATATCTTGAATGGTGTGCAGCAGCATCGCATGTAGATCAAAAATCTCCTTTTTGTAAGCATCATAACATTTTACAGCAGGCGCATCTATCCACACTGTCAGCAGTTCTTCTACCAGCAGCTGAAAGTAAATGTCGATGTCATTTCCAGGTTGCTTCGGGCCTTGGATAATCATTGACATCATAATGTATTTTTTCTTCATACACAACCAAGGAGCTAGGTTATATATGCACAGAAGCACCAGCCATGTGTTGTGAATGGTGCTCATATCGCCAAAAGTATTCATCCCGTCAGTACACTCCCCGAGCCTTCTACTTCTAGGATCCTTGGCAAAGTCTTGAAACTTGTTGTCAATTAATTCCCACTGAGCCCCATCTTTCGGGTGCCTCATATATTTATCCGCGGTTCGCTCATGATGATGCCACCGCAACCTCTTTGCCTCTCTAGGGTTTGCAAACAAACGCCTCAACCTTGGAATTAAAGGCAAGTACCAAACCTTGAACGGGATTCCTGTCTTGATCTCGTTGTCCAATTTGTACTTGTCCTTTGCTCTCCTGCGCTTGTATCGTGCATGCTTGCATGTGGGACATGCACGCAAATCTTTGTACTCACCACGGTAAAATATACAATCATTCACACAAGCGTGTATCTTCTGTACTTCAAGTTCCAATGGGTAAACAATTTTCTTCGCTTTGTTCGTGCTTCTGGGAAGCGCATTATCTTCCGGAAGAATTTCTTTGAAAAGACCTAACATCTCTGTGAAGCCCTTGTTTGATAGACCGTTTGCTGCTTTAAATCTGAGAATCGCCAGGGTGGCACTCAACTTGGAATATTTCTTTTTGCAACCTAGATACAATTCTTTCTTGGAGTCTGCATTAATGGTTGGCAGATCCTTGTACCCAGTCATATCTTTTTTTGGGCCCTTGAAATCTGCAACCATAGCATCAAAATCTGGCATATCAAGATCGTCATCATCTGCGTCGCCGTCTTGGTTTTCCAGTGGGCGTTTCAGCTTTCCGGTGTTCCATTGGTAGCTTGATGCCTCTGCCCTGATGTTAGATTCAACATCCATGTGACACTGACCGGGGTTTGGCATCTCGCAGCCCTGGGTATATTCATCCATGACCTGCTCTTCACCGTGTCTGGTCCAACGTGTATATCCATCCATGAATCCTCGAGAGAGTAAGTGCTACTGGACACCTGCAATTTGACGTGACTCTGTATTGGCACAATGAGTACATGGACACATGATGTAATCCGCATCACCAATTCTCCTGTTTGTACTTTCAGCCAAATTCATGAACTCTGTCACGCCACTGCTAAAATCTGTGGTTCTCCGATTCTTCATCCATTGAGATTGTTCCATCTGCACCAAACGAATGGTAATTAAAAACAAAACAACAACATTAATACACAGATTAACTGATGCCCAAAGATGCGTGCATAAATCACAAGGTTTTATTTTGATAATTACTAAGGGTGCTCCATATTGTTATCCAGACGTGCAATGAGAAAAATTAATGGCCAGTCAATTTACACGCAGAGTACTACAGCACTACCCTTAGGAATTGAATACCTTAATTAAGCCACTCATGAAAAGAATACCTTAATTAATTAGCCGCGCGGTGACCTCCACCCTGCAGACAGAGAAGCGCCATGCGGCGGCACGCCGAGACAGCATGGTCGAGGAGCAAAGCTTAGTGCGGCTGCCGCCTGAAGTTTGACCTCCACTATCCCGCCATCGATCGCGATGAATATGCTCCAATCACGCCGCCGCCGACCTCGATGGTTGAGCTCCCCCTATGTGCCACTGCAGACTGAGGATTGACCTCCTATGATGCCGCCACCACCCATCGACCGAAGATTGACCTCTTATTCGGTAGCCGCTGCCTAGGCCGCCGCCATCTCTATCCGCAGAGCGGCTGTTTACAATGTATCACTGTAACTCAATAATATGTACAGGGTAGTACATCACATACGGTTATGTCACGGCAACCGTGTCTCACCTACGTTGTCTTCTCACACGGTTTGGTGCGGAAATCATGTGTGAAGTTGTAATACCTAACACAAATGACATGTATAAACAGTGTGCCGTATACACCATATAGTGCCATAAGTAGTTCCCGGCCGTTAGCTTATCCCCATAGTTTCCCCATTTACCCCAAATCCCTAGATAGCCTCCAAATTCCCTCGCATGGCGCTGACATTGGGGGAATGCGGATGAGTGGTGCTGATGGTTTCGGTGCGGCTGCTCCTGCTCGTATCGCCGCTATCGGTAGCGCCGCCACGACGACGGTCGCCGTCGAGCACTTGCCTAAGGTCATCAGAAAGCAGGTGTACTACGGATCCGAATCATCCTGTCAGGTTCCAATCTATCCCGATATTTTTTAGCATGTCCAAAGTAGCTCCTTTCTGAATCTGTCTTGAATGACCCCCCCCCTAGGAAAGCGATCTGCCGCCGGATCCATAGCATGACTCCAGACTCCCGCAACACGAGTTCGGCTCCGAGTTTTGCGCCACCGAGAAGTACCAAAAGCTGAGTTGTGTGCACGGGCACACTCCCGCTCGACATGTATGCACAGAGGGATTCGACATTGGCAGGCGGTTTCTCAGTTGCCCCTTAGAGGTTAGCGCTAAGTTCATCATTTTACTTGAGTTAATGCCACCGCTCATCCTGAATAGTATTTAACATTGGCAGGGATATGAGGCTTGTGCCTTTTTTAACTGGCTGGATGAAGAATGGCATGGCAGGGCTCAAAGTATTATCACCAAGCTTGCAAAAGATAACATAAAGCTGAAGAAGAAACTGGCTGATCTGGAATGTACAATCAGTACAATGAACTAAGAAAGAATCAATCACAAGCAACAGATGAAAGCAAGAGACAAGAAGGAACTAGCATGTGTAGTTGTGGTTGTCGCATTAGCAATGTTCTATGCACTGTTTGCAATGATGATTAGGTGTTTTGTTTGACAGTATTGCTAAAGCACATCTAGATGTGCTCTAAGTAATGCACATCTAGGTCCTATGCCATTGATGTTACGCGAAGATTCGTGCAGATATTTTCCTTAGTCTTTTTTTCTTTTCCTTTGTAGTTTGATTATTACTGGCTTCATCAATAAGAAGAGCTCAATGCATTGCTTGCCAACTGCCCTACTCCGTTTGTACCGGTACCAGTGCATAATCCCAAAACTCGTTCCTTGTTTTTGTCCTGAAAAAAGAAATCAGCCAATAGGAGTCCTGCGGCTAGTATGCATTCAATGACTTCAGACTACTTAGCATAACATGCATGCAATGGTCAATTCTCTGCACGCAATGGTATTGATTACCAAATACTCCCTCCGTCCCAAAATAAGTGACTCAACTTTGTACTAAAGTTAGTGGAATGTTGAGTCACTTATTTTGGGACAGAGGGAGTAATCTTCAAGTTCTCTCATTTTTTCCCCACCTAGGTCGCCGGTACGGAGGGAGTAGAAGTACTACGAAAAATGCTTGTTTCATATTTGGACGCTGCAACGCGTGTGCATAATTAATTATCACATTGACAACTTTGCAACCCCGGGAATTTGGAGAGACTGGGTACAAATAATTGCGGTTGATTATATCAGCGGTTAGATAATACGTCAACCCCCGCTTCAATTGGCATTCCTCTTCTCTGCATACCCCACTTAAGTGTCCACCATCTTATCGTCCCCGGCAGGCCACGCTACACACTTGCACACACTCTGAAATCTCGCTTTCTCACAGTTTTTATACAACCGCAGCCATGTCGAGCGACAGCAAGGACGACAGTTCGGCCAGCAGTCTGGCGCCCGATGATAGGTTAACATCGGAATCATCCCGCTCGTCTTCCATGAGTCCGGCGTCGAGCCCAGACCTCGATTATATCCGGATCATGGAAGGGATGCCACCTCCGAAATCATCAGACGACAACCAGACGAACGAGGAGCCATCGGAGGATGATGAAGAGGACGACGATGATGAGGATGAGGAATGGTCGAACGAGGAGGAGGACGATGACAACAGCAACGACGATGATGACGGCGGTGGCAAGAAGCGTCCTCGCCAAGACGATGTCGCGGGGCCATCCAACAATAACAACAAGAAGAAGCAGGACTAAATTAAGCAGACTGTATATATCTCTGTTTCCGTTCGCTCATATTAATTCGTTATCTCTGTTTATCCTGTCAATCTCATCGCAGATGGTTAGTAATACGTATTCGACAGAGATCTTCTACATTATCGCCCACAGGTTGGTTTCTTCAACTGTGTGCCCTGACGAGCATGCAATTCACAAAAAAAGACCGTATGGGCTGTCTATAATGATCGCACACAATTCTGATTACCGACCTATTTGCCGGGTATCACACACATCTTGTTACGCCAAATCGTTTGTGTTCTACTCGATCATCGCAAACGGTTCATCGGAGTGAACTGTATGCCGTATCTCACACACACCTTGATTTGGCTGCCCGTTTCTGTTGTTCTATCTCATCGCAAACAGTTCGTATGGATCAACCGTATGCCCCGCATCGCACACGCAACTAAAATCGGAGCCGTGTTTGATGTATCCTTCATCGCAAACGTTTTGCATCTTTTTTTACGGTTTTTTACATCACCGTTTGTGATTAATGCATCACACACAGTTCTGTCAAAGGGTCTCTGATCGTAGTGTCGCGTTAGCAGCATCCTGCAGTAGTGACTATAACCTAATTGTACCCATACACATTCTTCTCGAACGAGCAGCACGACCGTGTGATCGATCCACATAAGAAGCTCTAAGTAAGACCTCCAGACGTGCCACGTGGCTTCATGGGTGCCCCCCACATCATATTATTCATACTATGTTGACTGAAAAAAAGATAAATCACCCAAAACAAGATATTCCCATTTTCTGTTCCTACGATGTTGTGTCGTGCATGTACCTAGTTGTATAGTGGTAGTAGTAGTACAAACTTCGTAGTAGGAGTAGTACGGAGTGCCCCTACTCTAACAACGAGTGCCATCCGACACCAAATTTCTTGGCTTCTGTGCTATAGCTAGATCTTCCCCTCCTCATTTCTGTTTTCCAATGCGGCAGGCGGGGTGCGGTTTACCGATAGTCGGTTTGCTCAACGGCGGTCCCACATGAAAGTGAAAATGCTAGGAAACACACCTTCTCTAGCTATGTGGCGTGCCGGACGAGCCGTGGAGTACTGCCGATTCCCAGGCGTGTGGGGGTGCGATGCGAACGCGGCAAGCCTTTTCCTTTTACTAGCAACTAGCAAGATGCCCGTGCGTTACACGGAACATCAAAGATGCATTTGTATGAGTAGTTTATCTTGTGGGATAAAAGGATGAACGAGGGAAGGCCTTATTTGCAAATGTGGAGAGGGGTGTGGGTATCTTTTTGCAAAATTGCCATAGTTTCCTTCCTGTCCATCAGATATAAATCGGACGGCCTATATTGCAGGATGGCAGACACACCATCATCACCAACTCTATTTTTCATAAGAGTAGAGAAAGAGTAGAGATGTGCCCGTGCGTTGCAATGGATCCAAAGTAGAATAGTACTTGTTCACAAACTTGAAAGAAAACACTCTTGTTTTGATATACATATACCACTAAAAATATATTACATTTCACTCAAATATATTTCTCAGGTTGTTTTGATGAGGTGAGGGAGGGATGTGGTTGCTTTCAAGATAATAAGGGGTTTTCTACAAATTGGAGCAGAGAAGTGGGCTATTGTTGCAAAAATGCCACAACTTACCTCATAGCCGTTAGATGCAGATCTAATGGTCAGAAATGATGGATGTCGAACACACCATCATCACCAACTGAGTCTTTTATAGGAGTAGAGAAACATGTATAAATTGTAACATTTGGTTCTGCTCCTTGGCATGATCAATATATAGAAATAACGATTGGAAACGCTAGGGCGGGGCTTTTCCCGCCAGATAAGCAGGGTAGTAGCTAGGTTGGCACATCATCGGTTTGGTCACATGCTCCCAACGTTGTAGTCATATAAAGCCTAGCCAATGCGCGTTGACGGGGGGGGGGGGCGGAACGACAGTGGTATGCGACGGGGAAGGGAGACATGCTTCATGTACGTGTTCTAGTTTCTCGTTTTGAACTTGCGAACGTGACAGGCGTGCTGCATGAGTAGTTTTGAATTTATAAGTTTGGTCTCAGTTTTTGAATTTAGGAGTAGTTCATAGGTCGGGTCAAGCATCAAACATAAATTACGAAGTTGAGGGAAAAGGTAAGCACAACTTATAAATTGACGGATGGAGTACTAGTTACAGTGATGCATATAATTGCCTCCAAACATGAGCAAAGGGATCGCACATGTCTTTATTGACTGGAACGAGAATGTGATAGCACAATAAGAATTAAGGCCATGATGATGCGATCACAGTGGTGGTTACAGGAGGCAAGAAGAAAGATGCATCCATCAACGTACGACCTCCTCCTCGACTCAGTGCGCCAGGCCACCGACCGGCGGCTTAGGAGCGGCGGATTTTGTGGCGAGATCAAGGTGCTTCTCAACAAAGGCGTCCAAGGCTTCCAGTCGGTTGACGAAGGCCAACGTCATAGCGTCCTCACCGGCCTTGTAGATACCTATGTACATGACTTCCTCGTACATGTGGATGTGTAGGTCGACGAATTCTTGCAGGGCGAGGTGCCTCGCGGCGAGCGCGACCTCCAGGTGGACATTCTTCATTGCGTCGTCGGGCAGTCGCAGGGCCACCAGTGCTTGAAAGAGGTTCTCGCCATGGAGGCCGATTAGGGTGGCAGGCAATGAGGAGCCCGGGTGCGCGGGCTGGAGGAGTACGGCGATGTCGTCCGCGAGCTTCTTGACGACGATGAACTTGTTGATGGTGGCAACGATCATCTTGTCCAACTGATAGTCGTAGCTGGCGTCGATGATGGCCATGAACCAACCGATCGCCAACACCCTCTGGCGATGATCCTCGGTGCCATGTTGCAGGCCGGCGTCGTGGACCATCTGGCACAGCCGCTGGCCGCTCGCACGCATCGCCGCCATGGGTCTGGAGTGAGCACTTTTGCGCTTAGTGTAGGTGCTTAGGTGCGTACGATGTGGTAGATACATTGGAATGGATGGGCACCTATATATGAGTGCAAACTACGTTGCATTCACATCGTGCTACCTCTTTTCCCCGTCCTCCTCCCATTACTTCCCTCAGCATGCTAATTGAAGGAGGATGCATCATTGTCCGTTCAACATTTCGGGAACCGCTACCCTCTCCCTCGTCTGCATTAAAGCCATATCGGGAACTGTCCTGGTTTACTCAATATATTTTTACCGTCCTTGTTTACTAGTACTCCCTCCTTTTCGGTTTATAGATCTCAAAATTTTAGTTTTCCCATTTTATAAGTCTCAATTTGGTTGTTCCCCATCACATGTTCAGATTTCAAGGTGCATTAAATCATTGCATGCAAGTATTAAGAGAAAATTGACCAATGCATGTACTTTATGAATGCATGCATGGCATTTAATGCATTGGTAAACACAATTTTTTGAGAAAAACGGGCGTATTAATTGAGTGCTTTTGCAAACTGCAAAAATTATTCCACCACTCACCATCTACCATGGTTGGCAAAATTTTGGAATTGAGCCCTATAAACCAGAAAGGAGGTACTAGCTGTCAAATTGAATAGTACGGCGCCAGCCGTTGCACGCCTAGCTGAACACGCCTCTGTTAAACCCGCATGCAAACCGAGAAACCTACTCCGACCACACGTCCGTTCATGAGCGGGCTGGAATTAAACACAACGCCGCCCGAGCTCCTCCCGTCCGCCCTCAGTTTAAATGGGGCCAGACGCCAGCCAAGCTCCTACCATCCGCCCTCTATTTAAACAAGGCCAGACAACGGGCAAGAAGCGCACCCCTCCGCCGCTCCCCCATCTCCTCCTTCACCATTTTCTCCACTCTTCCGATGGCTTCCGAGGAGCCGTTCTCCAGCATACTACCTGGTTGGGTGGCCCGCGCTTGGTCTCTTGGCTACTTCGTCTCTTGCGAGGACCTTCATCGACCCCGCAAGTGTCTGCCGGACATGAGGAAGACAAAGGGATCTGCGGAAGGCCATTTAGATTAGGTATTAATTATACCATGAGAGCCGGATTAGCACCGCTTAATTCATGTAAATGTAATGAAATCCTTCATGTTTATATGAAGATCCGGCTTTTTTATATAAAATCCTTCATGCTTATATGAAATCAGTCCGTGTTTGCACGAATTTCCTCTGGTTGTTTAGAGTTGTGAAAATGTATGCCGCGGGCGTTGGATGTCGTCCTCCACGGAATGAAGCTCGAGGAAATTTGCCGGTTGCCATTGGAGATGCTCTTATGCTGTAAATAATAGAGTCACATCCAATCCATTTGAGTTAATTGCGTGTATGATTCTCCCTCTATAAAAAGTTAATTGCAAGTACAGTCTACATGACTTGCAGGGTGGCTACAGATTCATACAGAAAGTTAAAAAGAAACAAATCCATCCTTAATCTTGTATTCTAAGTACTCTGTGGGTTCCACTGTCAGTACAGTAGCGAAACAAGTATATATTAAAAAATATATAAAAATCTATAGTTTAAGACAGAATTCGAACTCAGGTCATCGCGTTGCGAGCATCCGACGCTAACCAGTCCACCACATGTTCGTTCTGGACGATGCAAGAGATATATCTCTACTCTTATTAAAAACCGAGTTGGTGATGATGGTGTGCCTGTCATCCTACAATATAGGTCGTCTGATTCATATCTGACGGATAGGAAGGAATCTATGGCAATTTTGCAAAAAGATACCCACACCCCTCTTCACATTTGCAAATAAGGCCTTCCCTCGTTCATCCTTTTCTCCCACAAGATAAACTACTCATACAAATGCATCTTGATGTTCCGTGCAACGCACGAGCATCTTGCTAGTTTCTTTTTAAATAGTTACAACGATAAATGGGTTGAAGTGATATATTTTATGTCTACCCCGAATGATCTCAAATTCACTAGTAGTAACAAAGAAAAGGTTGCCTTATTAATTAACAGAAAACAGGTTGAAAACTATCACATGAGGCACACTGGGTTCAGCGTCATCGTCACTACAGCTGTGCGCGCGCGAGAAATCTACATATCGAGGGGGGCTACGGAGAGAAAGACATATCGAGTGTGTGTAAGAAAGGCACAAAGGCACAACTAGCGAGTGTGTGTGTGTGTGTGTGTGTGTTTGAGAGAGAAGCCAGTTGATAGATTAAGATCAAGATTGAGGTATCACCCTTCTGCTGTCATTGTTGGGGGGGTGGGGACGGGGCGAGAGGGAAAGACATATCGAGAGTGCGCACACGGTTGGCACAGAGGCACAACTAGCGAGTGTGTGTGTGTGTGTGTGTGTGTTTGAGAGAGAAGCCAGTAGATAGATTAGTATCAAGATCGAGGTGTCACCCTACTCCTTCGGTGTCGGGAAGTGTGTGTGTGCTTGTTTGAGAGAGAAGCCAGCAGATAGATTAGTATCAAGATCGAGGTGTCACCCTACTCCTTCCGTGTCGGGAAGAGTGTGTGCGGGGGGGGGGGGGGGGGGTGCCAGTGACATTAGATATAGGGTGAAGGAGTTTGTGTGATACATATCTATATTAAGGGATAGGCAGATAGCATATGTGCGAGGCATACTTAAAGCATCACGAAGATAAATAAGCGGTGTGCATGCAAGAGTCAGAAAAAAAATGAAGAGAGAAACAATATCTGTGCGCGCGCGTGTGTGTCTTTGTGTGAGCGAAATCTCAAAACAAAACATGCTCTGCTAGAATCCCATTATATGTATTCATATGGTTCTGGGACTCGAGTTAACCTTACGCATATGTGTCCGAGACATAGTTATACTTTGAGACATTAGTGGCAGTGGGTGGGCGGAATTAAAGGGGTGGGCGTGTTCGACAGAGAGAGCGTGTGTGTTTTTGTGAGAGAGACTTGTAGGACGGGGTAGAAAGATGAATTCTAACCTTAACAGAGGGAGAGAAATACATGAAGTGTGCGTGTGTGATTTCGATGCCCACGGAGAAACGAGATATGTATGCGTGTGAGAGAGATTGCACAATTCATTCACGTATCACTATCTAGCGAGACGTGCATCGCTTGAACATAATCAATATCTACTTCGTATCGTGGCCAAAGATACAACATCGATTCAACGCTATAAAGATTGGACACTTACATATCACATTTTTTTCGAATAGTCTTTTTCAATTGTGCATACCAAAGTTATAGTGATGTTTCTTCAGACAACCACTGTAGTTATCATGTACATGCACCATTGTTACTTTTGCATTCAAATTCATTAGTCTTGGATGATTTAAGGTTCTATTATGAAGTAATATATGTAATATTCATATATGAATTCAACGGGTACGCAATTTATGAAATTGAGGCCATGTAATCATATGAGGGAAAACTTTTAAGTAGCGGACTACAATATCCATTTCTTTTTGTGCATCTATATTAAAATTAACACGTCAACGCATTATGTTTAAAATAAATAACCAATGGCACTAAATTATATATTTACACGCGAAATACATAGGCTGAGCGTTTGATCCGTTTTTTTGTGAACGCGCCTCTACACCCGTACGATTGGCCGCGCCCGTGTGAACGTCCAAGTTATTGGTGCATCATCCCGAGTTATTGTCTTTTTTTCTGGGGTGGACTTCATACCAATTATTAACTGCTGACTCTGCCCCGTGTACACAGTCTCGCATGATCTTCCTGCTAGCACTGTCCAAAATTAGTTGAAACTGGATACGAAGGATCCCGCGGGTGGTAAAATCTCCCGCTTCCTTCTAAAATTTCCGCCACCTAGTCTTTAGCATGCGAAATTCCCCTTTTGTCCTTGGTTCTCGGAGAACAAAAGTTACAATACGGCCCTCATTTACATAATAGGTCGGGGTTGCATTGGTAACTTCCGGTTCCCCCCACCACACGGCACCCCCATTTCCTCTTCCCCTCCGGAAAAACGTCTAGTACTCCACAGCACCAGAGCATCTTACATCACGCCGTTCGTACTTCATCGGCCTTTCTACCCCTTCCCCCTCGAAACCCTAGACTGCTCATCCACCGGCGTACTAGAGCCCATTCACTGCCAGCATCGTCCACCTCGCTGGATTTGCTTCTGTAGCCGCATCTATCCCTCCCACCTCCCCTAGAAACAAGTAGACTGCTCATCCACCACTGTACCATACCCCTTTCATTTCCAGCCTTGTCCACGGCGCCGGATCTGCTTCGCCGGTACTCTCGTCAACCGCAGCGCATCTGCAGCGGCTCCTTCCTACTCCCCACCGGAGATCCTTCGTCCACACCCCCGGAGCCGCCCCACCGACGCCCTCGTCGACGGCCTCTGATCCTCTTCGCCAACACCTTCCTCAACCCTACTAGAGCCGCTTCACCGACACCATCCTCAACCCTACCGGAGTAGCTTCGCCTATACCATTCTCAACCCTACCGGGGCCGCTTTGCCAATGCCCAAGTCCACGGCCTCAGATCCGCTTCGTCACACCCTCGTCCAACCTACCGGAGCAGCTTCTGACGCCCCGTCCATGGCCGCAGATGCGCATCGTCGATACCATCCTGACCCCAACCACCGGAGCAGCTTCACCGATGCCCTCGTCCACGGCCTCAGGTCTGCTTCGCCCACACCGTAGTCCACCCTACCGGAGCCGCTCCACAAACACCCTACTCCACGGTTCGAGATCTCCTTACCGGACCCCGACAGCCAGCTCAGTGTCATCACCCTTGATGTTTCTAACCTGATTCCCACTGTCTGGCAAGATGCCAAGCACCCGCCGTGGCCTAGGTACTTGTCACCTTTAAACCCGTCCAGCATCACCTGCCCGATGTACTTCAAATATACTATCAGGTCATTGTTACATGTTATGCAGCCGACAAGAACTACAAGGACGATGTTTCTTCTGGATCTAACAGCTTGGCCAACCAAGATCCTGGACTGAGGCATTGCTATGATCTTGTAAGTGTGTCTCTCTCTTGTATTGTTGTGTGCCTGCCAGCGTGCTTTGCTAGGATTTTCGACCAGTAATCCCTTTGTGCAGAAAATGATTTCCACTACTGGCTGCTAAATTAGAGATGTAGATGTCATACATGATACTCCCTCCATTCCTAAATATAAGTCTTTCTAGAGATTCCACTATAGACTACATACAGAGCAAAATGAGTGAATCTACACTAAAAAATGCATCTATATACATCTGTATGTGGTCCATAGTGGAATCTCTACAAAGATATATATTTAGGAACAGAGGTAGTACAATACACAAAATTGTAGGTGGCATGTAGGAATTCCAGTGCACTACATTAGGCTCCCTTAGAGTGCCTGCTAGTCCAGTACACAAAGTCATGGCTAGTTTATGCTACGCACACAATCGTTAATTGGCGGTTTAAATAGGCGCAAGGGATATGCAATGCATTATCATGTAGAGATATCTCAAATTAGCCGTGTCAACTTGCAGATGGGGTGCCACAATGAAAAAGTACAAGATTTCTTAGTACAGGATGTATGTGCCAATTTCATGGAACATCACAAAAAAAGGAGAGGCAGCAGTGAGCCTATACAGCGTGCTATGGTAGGTCACTCCATTGCAATCACTGTGAAATATTATTTGTATGTCAGTGCTGTTGGCCAGGGTTCTTAGGGACAGATATTTTGAGTTATCCTAGGAAAATAACCACCTTTGAATATAAGCTCTAGATAATAAGCCAACCAGTACTTTTCATTGCCTGCCTTTTCAGCTTATCTGTGGTATGATCAGTGCAAAGTCTAGATTGCATTATATTCTGTCATTTTGCTACCCATATGAAAATTAATTTGACTTGCAAACATCACAAATTGAACCTAGTGCAGTAATTAATATGATAGGAAAACAGACCATCAATATTTGTTCAAAATGCAAATACAAAGATACCATCTACTTGGCACAATCTACTTTGGTTAATGTCTTCCATAGAGAGCCCATTGCCTAATTTAAATGAAGAACACATTTCCTTAATTTAAATGAAGAACCATTATTTATCGAAATTCGATGGTCCAAGTGGCTGGTTATTATCATATAGCAGCACCACGTGAAAGCATCATATAGCAGCAGCAGCTCATAGCAACTCATCATACAGCAGCAACAGCTAGCAATTCATCATATACCACCAGTAGCTCATAGCAATTCATCATATAGTAGCAGCACGAGCAGCTCATAGCAATTCATCATATAGCAGCAGCAGGAGCAGCTTATAGCAACTCATCATATAGCAGCAGCAGCTCATAGCAATTCATCATATAGCAGCAGCAGCAGCTCATAGCAATTCATCATATAGCAGCAGCAGGAGTAGCTCATAGCAATGCATCATATAGCAGCAGCAGCAGCTCATAGCAATTCATTGTATAGCGGATCAGAATGAGAATTTGGCAAAAAATCAGAGGAGATCCTCACCTTGTTGGATGAGCTCATCCTTCAACAGCACCTCAAGGCCACGGCCTGGGAGGAGGGGAGGGGGAACGAGGTGCCTTCTACCGGAGTGGGGCATCGGCCATAGTTGTGTGGCGACCACCAGAGTAGTGCATTGGACGGACCATAGCGGAGCAGCTACTGGAGACCATGAGAATGAGGGGCGGCGCCAGAGGGAGGAGCAGCCTGGGAGATTTGGCCCTACCCGCCGGCCATGTAGCCTAGCTGGATAGAACATCGTCGAACAGCAGGCCAGATGGGACCTGTGGCGGCGGCTTGCTGGAGGAACCCTAGCACTGCAGGCAGGGGATCGAGGTAGAGGGAAAGGAGAGAGAGGAGATGCAAGCGGGTGTGACGCCCCCAGCTCAATCGTGCACTAATCATACACGCAAATGCACACGATCAAGCCTAAGGACTCACGGGAAGATATCACAACACAACTCTAAAACATAAATAAAGTCATACAAGCTTTATATTACAAGCCAGGGGCCTCGAGGGCTCGAATACATAAGCTTGTGTACAAGCGTCAGCGGAAGCATCAGATATCTGAGTACAAATATGAAACAGAAACAGAAAGGCCTTTAGAAAGGCGGGGCAAAATAAAACACTACGATCGAAAGGCGTGGGCCTCCTGCCTGGGACCCTCCGAACCTACTCCTGGTCGTCAGTCAACTCGCAGTAGTATCCATCCCCTGGGTAGTAGTAGTCGATCGACGGGGCATCTGTCTCAGGGGCTCTGTCATCTTGGTCACGTCAAACTGATATGGGGAGAAAAGGAAAACAAAGCAACCGTGAGTACTCAGAAGTACTCAGCAAGCAAGGATCTACACTACATATGCAACATTTTCAAAGGGAAGCTGTATATGTGGACTGGGCTGCAGAAATGCCAGAATAGAGAGGAGGCCTAGTCCTATCGAAGACTAGCATCTTCAGAGGTCTTGCAGCATTAGAAGAGTGTAGACAGTACCATATAATGTAGCAGTATGATATCAACCTCACCCAGAGATCCTTTCTCGACTCCCTGCGAGAAAGCAATCCCAGAGCCATACAGTCATCAACCTCGTCCGGAGATCCCTTCTCGACTCCCTGCGAGAAGCAATCCCAGAGCCATAGTATCCAAGTATCCAGTTCTAAAATTGTATCAATCAGGATACAACTCCGAGTGTCCGTTACCATAGGACAGGCTATCGATGGAAGTTTTCTTCCCTGCAGGGGTGCACCAACTTACCCACCACGCTTGCTTAACTCTGGCCGGACACACTTTCTGGGTCCTGCCCGGCCTCGGCCAAACGACACACCGCAACCCTACCTACAGCTCAGCAGAGAGGTCCCCGCCGGTCTACATCCTAAGCGCAAGGGGGTCTTGGCCATCGCCCCTCGCCCTCCGGGTCGTTGCGCACAGGGTGGATACCAGCATTGCCTCGGGTGGCTGACACGATCCGACCGTGCTGCCATGCTGAACTGGACGTCTGACAGAGCTTTCGGCTGATGCATACGATGCAGAACGCCCATACTATGCCCACGTGATGGTTAGTGCTATCAGGCCAGAGGCCTGCTCGGATCAAATATCCAAATCGTTAGTACCTTGGGCTTGCGGTAATGAGCAGAGACTCACGAAAGATGTGACCCCGTCGCCCCGTCTCGAGGACTTGCTGCAAGGGTTAAGAATGCCCGGCCGCGCCTCGTATTCATCACTCGGGCACCATCCAGGCACCCGTCTTCACAACACTCGCCTCTCACGCGCACGCGGGTACCCCTCAGGGTCGACCCGCCTATCCAAGTAACAGTGTAAAGTCCAAGTATCCGTGTGTCCATAACATCAGAGGAATCCGAGGTATCACCCTCGTTGAATTCCCACTCGATGTATCCGTCAAGGTGAACTCGGAGGAATCACCCTCGCTGGGTTCACACTTGAGGTGTTGTACGACGGCGTCGTTATCGGAAGCAGTGAAGGAGGAATCACCCTCGATGACCATGACCGAATAGCTACTCTACAGAGTTAACATCAGAAGTGCTACAAGAGGTTTCACCCTCAGCACTCGATAGTAATGCTGCAGTGTCGTTACAACTAGGGAGGGTGATGTGCGGTGTCGGGGCCTGGTCTTCAAGTCCCGTTGATCGGGTCTTCGGATAATCCAGCGGGGCAATCGGGATAAGTGGGGTCACTGATAGGTCTCTACCCAGCCTATACTAAGCAGTTTAGGATATGCAGGTAATTATCAATAGTAGGTTAAAATAAACAGGCTATGCATCAGAATAGGTAAAGCAGTAGCAGCAGCAATTCTAATGCAAGCATGAGAAATTAGAATGGGCGGTATCAGGATGATTAAAGGGGGGGGGGGCTTGCCTGGTTGCTCGGCGGCAAGGGCAAAGTCGTCAACGGTGGCGTCGGTCTTCAGGACATCGCCAGCGGTCTCGGGGTCTAGCGAATAGGAAGAGGGGGAAGAAACAGTAAATACTAGCAAATAGATGCATGAAAAATATGATACACGGTGCTAGGGGTGACCTATCGTAGTGCTACACGACATAGGTGAAGGGGGAATAACATCCGGGAAAATTTTCCCGAAGTTGCATTTTTTGACAGGCGATCCGGAGGGGGAATGTCCCATGTTCAGGTAGTTAGAGATGTGTGACTGACGAACAGACCGCATATTCGGATTTGTCTCGTCGTTCTGAGCAACTTTCATGTACAAAGTTTTTCCATCGGAGTTACGGATTATTTAATATGAATTTATAAAGATTTAAACAATTTTTGGAATTTCTGGTTTTATTCTAATTCGAATTAAAAAAATAGAATATACTTTTGTCACCTAGTGCTACCCTAGCATGTGAGTATGACAGTGGGTCCAGTGGGGTTGGGTTGACCCGGTCAAAGGTTGACATGTCAAAAGGTGAATAGCATTGTGGTCCGACTCATCATTGTCACTGGCTTTAATAGATTAAACATGTTTGTTTAATTAACGGTGGGGCCCTTCTGTCATGGAATCATTAGACTACCTAGGCCCTAATTAATCTAACAAAATCCTGATTAGTCCTAAACTAATTTGGTCGGCCCGACATGTCATGGGAACCACGGCCACTACAGTGTGCCCGTGCACACGCGCACGCACACGGCAGGGGGGGCTCCATGGCCGGACTTGGCCAGAGGAGGCGCGGCTGGGCGAGCGCCTAGGCGGGGTCAGCAGCAGCGGTAGCGGGCGGCGCGGCTGGAGGCGATCGCTGCGGCGGCGGCGAGCGCCGGCGCAGGAGGCGGCGGCGGTGGCTAGCAGCAGCAGCCGGCATGGGAGCGGGCGAGCGGGCTAGGCAAGTGAGCGCGCTGCAGCGGTGCGAGCAGACAGGCGAGGACACGACCGGGGAGCAGGAGGCGCGGGCGTAGCTGGCCAACAGGGGGCAAGGCGGCGTGCGGCGACGGCAGCAGCGCGGCAGGCGAGTGCACGTGGCCAGGAGGGGCGCGATGAGCACGCGAGGGTTACCGGAGCTCCGTCGTTTCGGCTATGGTGAGTTTTGGCCATGGTGGAACAACGGCGAAACGGAGTGGATTCGAGGGGGTGAGAAGGGAATCGAAAGAGGAGCTCACATCGAGCCTGCAGAGGTGCTTAGTGGGCTCGGGGGGGGGGGGGCTCGGAGGTGACTGCTCGAAGCGGCGGAGGTCCGGTGGCTGAAGATGGAGTTGAGGCCGATCCGCTTGCGCTGATGCGGCTCCGGTCGATCTGCTCCTCACAGGCGAAGTAGTCGACATACGTAGACGGGGCACGCTCCTAGGCGCCGGGGAGCTCAATGGGCGCGAGGGCGACGGCGACCATGGCGATGACAGCGTCGGTCTCGGGACGGAGGGGAGTGGGGGAATGAGAGGGGATCGGGGTGGGCCGGCCTGGTGGCCTGGATGGCCTGCTGGGCCGAGGCCCAGTGGGGGGGAGGTTCCTTTTTTTATTTTTCTCTGTTTTCTTTTGCCTTTTTCTTTTATTTATTCACATTTTCTGTTTTGTAATTAGTTAGGCCTCAAATTCAATTTTGTAAAACATGGTACTTGTTCCATTAATTACTAGGCACTATATACCACTGTCCAAAATTGGTTTGGAGACAATTGGAGCTCACACAAATTCTATAATAAATAATATGTATTAATCCCTGCTGTTTTGATAATGTTAGTGCCACCTAATTAATTTATTAACTGTTGGTTACAATTTTAGAATAGTCTCTGGAATATTTATTATTTAATGAACATTTTAGTTTCTATGTTGAACAGCTTTTATTTTCCACTTTCATTTAAATTTGAATTTGAGTTAGGAGTTGAAATGCAATATGGATGCAAATGATGATTAAACACTGTTGATCATGATGACTTGGCATAATCAAAAGGGTGATTACTGTAGTTAACCACTGGGGGTGTTACAAATCTCCTCCACTAACAAGAATTCTCGTCCCGAGAATTAAGAGGTAGAAGGGAAAAGTTCGGGGTATTCCGCACGAAGAGTATCCTCACGTTCCCAAGTGGCTTCATCTTCAGTATGATTTGACCACTACACTTTGAGGAACTTGGTAACCTTCTGACGGGTCCGATGTTCAGCTTCATCGAGAATGCGGATCGGATGCTCCTTATAAGATAGGTCATCTTGCAATTCGAGCACCTCGTGATCCACTGCGCGGTGCGAAGATTCCTTGAAGCATTTACGAAGTTGCGACACATGGAAGATGTCGTGGATATGAGAGAATTGCGGTAGCAATTCCAATTTATACGCCACCTGACCACGTCTAGCAATAATGCGGAAAGGACCAATGTAGCGTGGAGCTAGCTTGCCCTTGATTCCAAATCGGTGGGTGCCCTTCATAGGAGTGACATGAAGATAAGCTTGATCACCAGGTTGATAAGTCAAACCCCATCGTTTGCGATCATAGTTGCTCTTCTGGCGGTCCTGAGCCGCCTTGAGATTTTCTCGAATGATACGGACTTGTTCTTCGGCGTGTAGAATAATATCCGGACCCACGAGCGGTCGTTCCCCAGTTTCTGACCAATTCAGAGGGGTTCGACACTTACGTCCATATAGAACTTCGAAGGGGGCCATCTTCAAGCTGGCTTGATAGCTGTTGTTATAAGAGAACTCGGCATACGGGAGAGATTCTTCCCACTTCTTGCCAAACGATATAACACAAGCTCGCAGCATATCTTCAAGAACCTGATTGACTCGCGCAACTTGGCCTTGGGATTGGGGATGATAAGCTGAACTCTAGGTAATATGAGTTCCCATAGCTGTTTGGAAACTTTCCCAGAATTTGGAAGTGAAAAAGCCGCCACGGTCCGAACTGATCTCCTTCGGAATACCGTGGAGTGATACAATTCTGGAGATATACAACTCTGCTAACTGACTAGCAGTGATAGCCTCTTTGACAGGCAGAAAGTGTGCAACTTTAGAGAGTTGGTCGACGACGACAAGAATAGCATCGTGACCCTTCTGTGACCTAGGAAGTCCTGTAACGAAATCCATCTGAACCTTATCCCATTTCCATAGAGGAATAGGAAGTGGTTGCAGAATTCCAGCAGGCTTCTAATGTTCTGCTTTAACGCGACGACACACATCACATTCAGCAACATAGCGAGCAATGTCTTGCTTCATTTTAGACCACCAGTACCTTTGACGGAAATCACAATACATCTTGGTGCTACCCGGATGAATAGACAGCGGGGTATCATGTGCCTCCTTCATGACCTTGTCGGTCATAAGCTCGAAGCGAGGTACAACAATGCGGTTTCTGAAATACAAAGTTCCATCTTCGGACAGCGAGAAATCCCTGTACTTTACAAGGTGAAGGTCTTTTTCATTAGATCAATTTCAGCATCTTTAGCTTGCGCATTCTTAACTGCTTTCTCAAGATCTGGTTGTATCACAAGGTTGTTTAGAGAGCCTTGTGGAACAATACACAGATTCAGCTTGCATAATTCTTCATAAAGACGAGGTTGAGCTTGCCTAACCATGAGGTTGTCGCAATAGGACTTGCGGCTTAAGGCATCAGCCATCACGTTAGCCTTGCCAGGGGTATAGGAAATACCCAAATCATAGTCCGCAATGGCCTCCATCCATCTTTGCTGACGGAGGTTTAGAGATGGTTGAGTGAACAAGTACTTCAGACTTTTATGATCCGTGTAGATCTCGCAATGATTACCGAGGAGGTAATGTCGCCACAACTGCAATGCATAGATCACAGCAGCTAGTTCTAGATCATGTACCGGATAATTTTCTTCATGTGGGCGCAACTGACGAGAGCCGTAAGCAATCACCTTACGCTCTTGCATTAGGACACAGCCTAATCCTTCACGGGATGCGTCACAATAAATCACAAAGTCTTTGCGAGAATCTGGAGGAGCAAGTACTGGGGCAGATGTCAGCTTGTCTTTGAGTGTTTGAAAGCTTTCCTGACATTTTTCTGTCCATTCGAACTTAACGCCCTTGTGAAGCAGATCAGTCAAAGGCAAGCAATCTTAGAAAAATTCTCAACAAACCGACGGCAATAGCTTGCAAGGCCAAGAAAACTTCTCACTTGCTTGACGTTCTTTGGAGGAGTCCAGTCCAGAATAGCCTGAACTCGTTCCGGGTTAACAGCAATTCGTGGGCAGGTAGTCAAAGAGGTTGATGATGATATCACCGACCACTAGAGGCAAGGATGGAATTGCTGTTCATGAATTCATTTAACACCTCGAAAGAAGTCAAAATGTTGCCGCTGAACACGACACATTTTGCCGAGAGATTCCAGAAGTGTCAAATGACAGTGTGAGAAGCGTAAGATACTTGTAAAGGAAAGGTTAAACAAACCAATGGAAAGGAAAATGATGGTTATCAGACTAATCAGATCAATATCAGGGAAATCGCACAGATATCCAACTCTCCGGGTGGACGAGAATTACGAGATCCTAAGTGTCGGCGTTAGTAAACTTTATTTAATCCGAATAGAAGAGAGATCAGAGTCCCAGAGTAAAGGTCGAGGAGTAAAAGATCCTAATACCACCCAATTGGCGACGTGGGCCCGTAAGCCACACAGCCAAGTTAGTAAATTAGTTTTTCGGTTCACTAGACTCAACTTCGGCCAAGGAGTTGGAAAGGGGGATTCCTAGAGGCAGTCGGCTCTGATACCAACTTGTGATGCCCCCGGCTTAATCGTGCATTAATCATACACGCAAATGCACACGATCAAGCCTAAGGACTCACGGGAAGATATCACAACACAACTCTAAAACATAAATAAAGTCATACAAGCTTTATATTACAAGCCAGGGGCCTCGAGGGCTCGAATACATAATCTTGCGTACAAGCGTCAGCGGAAGCATCAGATATCTGAGTACATATATGAAACAGAAACATAAAGGCCTTTAGAAAGGCGGGGCAAAATAAAACACTACGATCGAAAGGCGTGGGCCTCCTGCCTGGGACCCTCCGAACCTACTCCTGGTCGTCAGTTAACTCGTAGTAGTATCCATCCCCTGGGTAGTAGTAGTAGTCGATCGACGGGGCATCTGTCTCAGGGGCTCCGTCATCTTGGTCACGTCAAACTGATATGGAGAGAAAAGGAAAACAAAGCAACCGTGAGTACTCAGAAGTACTCAGCAAGCAAGGATCTACACTACATATGCAACATTTTCAAAGGGAGGCTGTATATGTGGACTGGGCTGCAGAAATGCCAGAATAGAGGGGAGGCCTAGTCCTATCGAAGACTAGCATCTTCAGAGGTCTTGCAGCATTAAAAGAGTGTGGACAGTACCATATAATGTAGCAGTATGATATCAACCTCACCCAGAGATCCTTTCTCGACTCCCTGCGAGAAAGCAATCCCAGAGCCATACAGTCATCAACCTCGTCCGGAGATCCCTTCTCGACTCCCTGCGAGAAGCAATCCCAGAGCCATAGTATCCAAGTATCTAGTTCTAAAATTGTATCAATCAGGATACAACTCCGAATGTCCGTTACCGTAGGACAGGCTATCGATAGAAGTTTTCTTCCCTGCAGGGGTGCACCAACTTACCCACCACGCTCGCTTAACTCTGGCCAGACACACTTTCTGGGTCCTGCCCGGCCTCGGCCAAACGACACACCGCAACCCTACCTACAGCTCAGCAGAGAGGTCCCCGCCGGTCTACATCCTAAGCGCAAGGGGGTCTTGGCCATCGCCCCTCGCCCTCCGGGTCATTGCGCACAGGTTGGATACCAGCATCGCCTCGGGTGGCCGACACGATCCGACCGTGCGGCCATGCTGAACTGGATGTCTGACAGAGCTTTCGGCTGATGCATACGATGCAGAACGCCCATACTATGCCCACGTGATGGTTAGTGCTATCAGGCCAGAGGCCTGCTCGGATCAAATATCCAAATCGTTAGTACCTTGGGCTTGCGGTAATGAGCAGAGACTCACGAAAGATGTGACCCCGTCGCCCCGTCTCAAGGACTTGCTGCAAGGGTTAAGAATGCCCGGCCGCGCCTCGTATTCATCACTCGGGCACCATACAGGCACCCGTCTTCACAACACTCGCCTATCAGGCGCACGAGGGTACCCCTCAGGGTCGACCCGCCTATCCAAGTAACAGTGTAAAGTCCAAGTATCCGTGTGTCCATAACATCATAGGAATCCGAGGTATCACCCTCGTTGAATTCCCACTCGATGTATCCGTCAAGGTGAACTCGGAGGAATCACCCTCGCTGGGTTCACACTTGAGGTGTTGTACGACGGCGTCGTTATCGGAAGCGGTGAAGAAGGAATCACCCTCGATGACCACGACCGAATAGCTACTCTATAGAGTTAACATCAGAAGTGCTACAATAGGTTTCACCCTCGGCACTCGATAGTAACGCTGCAGTGTCGTTACAACTAGGGGGGGGGTGATGTGCGGTGTCGGGGCCTGGTCTTCAAGTCCCGTTGATCGGGTCTTCGGATAATCCAGCGGGGCAATCGGGATAAGTGGGGTCACTGATAGGTCTCTACCCATCCTATACTAAGCAGTTTAGGATATGCAGGTAATTATCAACAGCAGGTTACAATAAACAGGCTATGCATCAGAATAGGTAAAGCAGTAGCAGCAGCAATTCTAATGCAAGCATGAGAAATTAGAATGGGCGATATCGGGATGATCAAAGGGGGGGGGGCTTGCCTGGTTGCTTAGCGGCAAGGGCAAAGTTGTCAATGGTGGCGTCGGTCTTCAGGACATCGTCAGCGGTCTCGGGGTCTAGCGAATAGGAAGAGGGGGAAGAAACAGTAAATACTAGCAAACAGATGCATGACAAATACGATACACGGTGCTAGGGGTGACCTATCGTAGTGCTACACGACATAGGTGAAGGGAGAATAACATCCAGGAAAGTTTTCCCGAAGTTGCATTTTCGGACAGGCGATCCGGAGGGGGAATGTCCCTTGTTTAGGTAGTTAGATATGTGTGACGGACGAACGGACCGTGCATTCGGATTCGTCTCGTCGTTCTGAGCAACTTTCATGTACAAAGTTTTTCCATCGGAGTTACGGATTATTTAATATGAATTTATAAAGATTTAAACAATTTCTGGTTTTATTCTAATTTGAATTAAAAAAACAGAATATACTTTTGTCACCTAGTGCTACCCTATCATGTGAGTATGACAGTGGGGCCAGTGGGGTTGGGTTGACCCGGTCAAACGTTGACTGGTCAAAAGGTGAATAGCATTGTGGTCCCACTCGTCATTGTCACTGGCTTTAATAGATTAAACATGTTTGTTTAATTAACGGTGGGGTCCTTCTGTCATGGAATCATTAGACTACCTAGGCCCTAATTAATCTAACAAAATCCTAATTAGTCCTAAACTAATTTGGTCGGCCCCACATGTCATGGGCACCACGGCCACTATAGTGTGCCCGTGCACACGCGCACGCACACGGCAGGGGGGCTCCATGGCCGGACTTGGCCAGAGGAGGCGCGGCTGGGCGAGCGCCTGGGCGGGGTCAGCAGCAGCGGTAGCGGGCGGCGCGGCTGGAGGCGGTCGCTGTGGCGGTGGCGAGCGCCGACGCAGGAGGCGGCGGCGGTGGCTAGCAGCAGCAGCCGGCATGGGAGCTGGCGAGCCTTCTAGGCGAGTGAGCGCGCTACAGCGGTGCGAGCAAACAAGCGAGGACACGACCGGGGAGTGGGAGGCGCGGGTGTAGCCGGCCAACAGGGGGCAAGGCGGCGTGCGGCGATGGCAGCAGCGCGGCAGGCGAGTGCACGTGGCCAGGAGGGGCGCGATGAGCGCGCGAGGGTTACCGGAGCTCCATCGTTTCGGCTATGGTGAGTTTCGGCCACGGCAGAACAACAGCAAAACGGAGGGGATTCAAGGGGGCGAGAAGGGAATCGAAAGAGGAGCTCACATCGAGCCTGCAGAGGTGCTTAGTGGGCTCGGGGGGGGGGGGGGGGGGGGGCTCGGAGGTGACTGCTCGAAGCGGCGGAGGTCCGGTGGCTGAAGACAGAGGTGAGGCCGATCCGCTTGCGCTGATGCGGCTCCGGTCGATTTGCTCCTCGCAGGCGAAGTAGTCGACGTACGTAGACGGGGCACGCTCCTAGGCGTCGGGGAGCTCAATGGGCGCGAGGGCGACGGCGGCCATGGCGATGACGGCGTCGGTCTCGGGACGAAGGGGAGTGGGGGAATGAGAGGGGGTCGGGTGGTGGTTAGGGTTTCCGGTTCGGGGGAGGGGATAAGGGGGAGCGGGGTGGGCCGGCCTTGCGGCCTGGATGGCCTGCTGGGCCGAGGCCCAGTGGGGGGAGGTTCCTTTTTTTTATTTTTCTCTGTTTTCTTTTGCCTTTTTCTTTTATTTATTCACATTTTCTGTTTTGTAATTAGTTAGGCATCAAATTCAATTTTGTAAAACATGGTACTTGTTCCATTAATTACTAGGCACTATATACCACTGTCCAAAATTGGTTTGGAGACAATTGGAGCTCACACAAATTCTATAATAAATAATATGTATTAATCCCTGCTGTTTTGATAGTGTTAGTGCCACCTAATTAATTTATTAACTGTTGGTTACAATTTTAGAATAGTCTCTGGAATATTTATTATTTAATGAACATTTTAGTTTCTATGTTGAACAACTTTTATTTTCCACTTTCATTTAAATTTGAATTTGAGTTAGGAGTTGAAATGCAATATGGATGCAAATGATGATTAAACACTGTTGATCATGATGACTTGGCATAATCAAAAGGGTGATTACTGTAGTTAACCACTGGGGGTGTTACAGCGGGCAGGGCAATGAACGCTTGCGTGTTTATTTTTACTTGAGGGTCAGGTGTGACACGGGCGTGAGCAGTGGCATTTTGAGTGTAATATAGGTAGACAATAGAGTCAATTTGCTATTCCCCTACCGTTCAATTTTTAGTGAGCTTCTACCCGAAGCACCCCCCCCCCCCCGAGCCCATAACTCATAAACGAGTTATTTACATCTTTTATGGCTTATTTTGACAATAAGCTCTGAAAAGGCGGAATAGAACTGACCCTTAACCTGCAATTCAATTGTGCGTGCAATGATGAATCACTCCTGCCTGCTATAGTGTACATTTAGGCATCATACATGGCATAACCTAATACATGTGCATTTCATTATAGAATCTGAAATATGCAATGTTTATGTTAGTTCATACACTGCACATGATGTTTAAATGCCCCTTAAATCTGGTCAGTCAAGTGATGGTCTTTAAGCCTCCTTCTATGCTTCTTTTCTTAATATGTAATTCAGTGTTGTGTAAGATTTGCTCACACATCTGTTCAATTGCTTGTTTGTATCAGCCAGCCATACTAGGATTGTTTGCTTTGATTACTTGTTGTTCTTGACCTAACAGAGCTTGTCAACGATTTAAACACTAAGGGCTGCTATAGTGGGGGCTTGTATAACTCATAGGTGACATAAATGTTTGGTTGTACACTAAAGTAGGCTCTCCAAGAGTATCCGAAGGTCCAGTTCGAAGGTATGCCTAGTTTTTACACAGCGCACACATAGTAAATGCTCATTTCATTGTGTGCAAGAGATGTGGCATGTTTCATTATGTGGTGTTGTTTTGTTATAAACTCATCCTTTGGTGTTGTTCACAGACTGGAAAGTATGCATATTTATCTTCCACGGAGACCAGTAACTAGTTTGTGTCACCTTGCATAGGGGGTGCAATGAAGATAAGATTGAGTGTTTCCAAGTACCAGATGTTAGGAAGGAGCCTTGCAAGAGAAGGAGGAGCAGCGCTGAGCCTGTTCAACCAGTTATGGTAAGTCATTTTATTACAATTACCAGGACATCCTATTTGTTTGACATTGTGCTTGCGTAGGGTTCTTCACCTGTAACCCAGTCATTGGGCCATTGATTAAAACTCCCTCCGCTCACTACTATATGATGTTCTAACTTTTTTGTAAATCAGATGTATGTAAACACATTTTAATGTGTCTGTTCACTCATTACGGATGTAGTCTACTTTTAAATATCTAAAACATCTTATAGTAGTGAACAGTGTGAAACTGCTTCCTGCTATGGTAGAGTTGTCGATGTCATAAATGTCATAACCAAACGCATATTCACATCATTAGCCTCCCTATCATTACTAGGATCTTGATTACATACTAGTCGAGATACTTCGTAGGGGACAAACAATATTATATTACTTGTTCCTTTATATAGTAAATGTAGCTAGGCCATGGATGTTATTGAGGCGTGCATGTATGCATGCTGCCAACTCAATAGTTCAATTGCTTGTTTGTTTCAGGCATAGTTAAATTGCTCTTTTCAATTGCTTTATTTGTCCTCAGTTAATGAGATGCCCAAACAATGATGCCTGATGTAGGGTACTTGTATAACTATTAGTTGACATAATTAAAGGCCTTACCATTTAATTACTATGGCAAAGTGTGCCTGAAGCTTGGAAGTCTATTAACCAACTCTTACTGCATGAGGCTCACAATCTAGTTTATACGAGGCTAATGATTGCATAGTTTTGCTTGTTGTAGTAGGTTTGTATGAATCCCTCTGCTATTCATTATGCTCCCTAAGACTCTTCTGGAACATGGCACACAATGTTCCAGCTAGTTAATTGAGCTACAGAATGGCCAACTGCTTGCTTACTTATACGCAAGATATAATGTTCATTAGCTACGTGTGGTCTAAATTTGTAACATGTCTGTGTTTTGGATTTGGCCCCAACATCATGCTCCTCTGGTGAGATAAGAGAGATTTCTGTATGCGGGCTGCACAAACTACCGTTTTTATAATTTTTAAAATATCACCTGCTTATGCTTCATGACGTGTAACATTATTGTTAGTCCTGTTTTGCCATGTACAAGATAGTCTGTCTTGCTCGCTTCACTATTGTAACTATATTTTTGCCCTAGTCATGTGTACTTACAGAAACATTTCAGGATGAAGTGACATCAACACAAAGATCTGAGAGCAGTGCGGCATGGCCGTTACCAAATGATTATGGATTGGAATTGGAATGTGCTGATGTTCTTGAGCATCAACTAGAGGTGGCAAGACAACGTGTATATGATTCTTAACATGTATTCAAAATGTCGAGGCTGGAGTTGCAGGTATTAGATGCAGGAGTCAAAAAATGAAACAAGACACTAAGGTAACCACAAAGGAATTGGAGATTTTGCAGACCAAAATTTCTGCTATATGAATCCGGCCAATCCTATTTTCTGAAGAGATTATAGTTCAAATGGTAAGTTCTGTTGATGCGTGTCCATGATGTATGAGCTTTATTTGCCCAGTGTATGTAATTTGTTGTTTGTGTATGATTTATTATCACTGGTGCCGAACTATAATGCCCAGTGGGTATAATCTGCTATAATTTCTTTATTGTATAGTGTAGGATTATTCTTCGTTTCTATGCCTTAGTCTCTTTATTGTATAGTGTAGGTTTTTTAGAGGCAATAGTATAGAGTAGGATAATTCATTGTATATGCAAGATCGTTGAAACGGGGGCTAACACGCCCAAACATTACCTGGATGCCATCCGAACGAACAAACATGTGTAGTCAAAGCGGGCCTTAATTGGGCTGGTCAACTTAATATTTAGTGGATCCCAATCGATGTGGCCCACCGTAACAACGACTCTTAGCAGGCCGTTAACAGGCCGAAAGCTTGATAGGGCCATATAAACGGAAATGGCCCGCGGGCCTCTAGCAGGCCAAAATAAATGTCAATTTTGTCTCAGCCCTTTTACTTGACGGGCCAGTAAGAGGCCGAAAGTGTTTTGGGCCAGAAGAGGCCCAATTTCCAAACTAGGCTTTTAACAGGCCGAAAGTCATGTCGGGCTGAAATTGTGTCGTGCGGAACGTGGGCCGCCAATGGACCCAAAATCAGGTGGCACCGTCAAAGGCCCAACTGTTGTGCGGGCTGTTAACAGGCTGAAAGACAAAATGGGCTAGAAGTTGGCCCATGTACAGGATGGGCCGAGGAAAGGCCGAAAGTCAAAACGGGCTTGAAGTTGGCCCAACTACAGAATGGGCCGAGAAAAGGCCGTAAGATGTACCTGCGGCTTATTGGTCCATGGCTATAATGGGATGCTAACAGGCCGAAAGAAGGTCGGGCCATAATTGAGCCCAAATACATAGTGGGCCATTAACGGGCTGGAACTGACGATGGGCTAGAAATTGTCAAATCTAGAATGGGCCTTTGATGGGCCGATTCTGTGTAACTCGTATCGGTCGTGCTTGTGAATGGGCCTGACTCAAGTAGGCCACTAATGGGCCGGCCCACTTATTTTGACAGGCCCGGCCTTTTAGCCTAAACGGGCCACTGTTGGGCCGAGCCACGTGTCGACGTACCATAGGCGCGTCCCGTCCATTCGCTGGATGACACCTGTCCCAACGCGGAGTGCTACTTCTTGAGCTTGCGTTGGTTTTTCCCTTGAAGAGGAAAGGGTGATGCTGCAAAGTAGAGATAAGTATTTCCCTCAGTTAGAGAACCAAGGTATCAATCCAGTAGGAGACAACGCACAAATCACCTAATACCTGCACAAACAATCAAACACTTGCACCCGATGCGATAAAGGGGTTGTCAATCCCTTCACGGTCACTTGCAAAAGTGAGATCTGATAGAGATAGATAAAACTAAACAAAAGATAAAGTAAATATTTTTTGGGTTTTTTGGTTTATAGATCGGAAAGTAAAAGTTTGCAATATAGTAGATCGGAAACTTATATGATGGAAAATAGTAGATCGGAAACTTATATGATGGAAAATAGTAGATCGGAAACTTATATGATGGAAAATTGACCCGGGGGCCATAGGTTTCACTAGAGGCTTCTCTCAAGATAGCAAATAATACGGTGGATGAACAAATTACTGTCGAGCAATTGATAGAAAAGCGCAAAGTTATGATGATATCTAAGGCAATGATTATGAAATATAGGCATCACGTCCGTGTCAAGTAGACCGAAATGATTCTGCATCTACTACTATTACTCCACACATCGACCGACTCCTGCCTGCATCTAGAGTATTAAGTTCATGAAGAACAAAGTAACGCATTAAGTAAGATGACATGATGTAGAGGAATAAACTCAAGCAATATGATGTAAACCCCATCTTTTTATCCTCGATGGCAGCAATACAATACATGCCTTGCTGCCCCTGCTATCACTGGGAAAGGACACCGCAAGATTTAACCCAAAGCTAAGCATTTCTCCCATTGCAAGAAAAACCAATCTAGTTGGCCAAACCAAACCGATAATTCGAAGAGAATTACAAACATATCAAATCATGCATATAAGAATTCAGAGAAGATTCAAATAATATTCATAGATAAGCTGATCATAAATCCACAATTCATCGGATCTCGACAAACACATCGCAAAAGAAGATTACTTCGGATAGATCTCCAAGAACAACGAGGAGAACGTGGTATTGAGAATCAAAGAGAGAGAAGAAGCCATCTAGCTACTAGCTATGGACCCATAGGTCTGAGGTAAACTACTCATGCTTCATCGGAAGGGCAGTAGAGTTGATTTAGAAGCCCTCCGTGATCGAATCCCCCTCCGGCAGGGTGCCGGAAAAGGTTCCTAGATGGGATCTCACGGGTACAGAAGGTTGCGGCGGTGGAATTTTTTTTTCGTGGATGCTTCTAAGGGTTTGGGAATATATGTGAATATATAGGACGAAGAAGTAGGTCGGTGGAGTCAAGTGGGGCCCACAAGGTAGGGGGGTGCACCCTTCCCCCTTGTCGCTGCCTCGTGGCTCTTTTGACTTTAGCTCCAAATCTCCGGGGTCTCTTCTGGTCCAAGAAAAATCATCGCGAAGGTTTTATTCCGTTTGGACTCCGTTTGGTATTACTTTTCTGCGAAACTCAAAAACAAGGAAAAACGGAAACTGGCACTGGGCTCTAGGTTAATAGGTTAGTCCCAAAAATAATATAAATAGCATAATAATGCATATAAAACATCCAAAACAGATAATATAATAGCATGGAACAATAAAAAATTATAGATACGTTGGAGACGTATCAAGCATCCCCAAGCTTAATTCCTGCTCGTCCTCGAGTAGGTAAATGATAAAAACCGAATTTTTGATGTGGAATGCTACCTAACATATTTATCCATGTAATTTTCTTTATTGTGGCATGGATGTTCAGATCCATAAGATTCAAAACAAAAGTTTAATATTGACATAAAAACAATAATACTTCAAGCATACTAACAAGGCAATTATGTCTTCTCAAAATAACATGGCCAAAGAAAGAAATTCTTCCTGCTACTTCTTGAGCTTGCGTTGGTTTTTCCCTTTAAGAGAAAAGGGTGATGCGGCAAAGTAGAGATAAGTATTTCCCTCAGTTAGAGAACCAAGGTATCAATCCAGTAGGAGACAACGCAAAAATAACCTAATACCTGCACAAACAATCAAACACTTGCACCCAACGAGATAAAGGGGTTGTCAATCCCTTCACGGTCACTTGCAAAAGTGAGATCTGATAGAGATAGATAAAACTAAACAAAAGGTAAAGTAAATATTTTTGGGTTTTTTGGTTTGTAGATCGGAAAGTAAAAGATTGCAAAATAGTAGATCAGAAACTTATATGATGGAAAATAGTAGATCAGAAACTTATATGATGGAAAATAGTAGATCAGAAACTTATATGATGGAAAATAGACCCGGGGCCCATAGGTTTCACTAGAGGCTTCTCTCAAGATAGCAAATAATACGGTGGGTGAACAAATTACTGTCGAGCAATTGATAGAAAAGCATGAAGTTATGACGATATCTAAGGCAATGATTATGAAATATAGGCATCTCGTCCGTGTCAAGTAGACCAAAACGATTCTGCATCTACTCCTATTACTCCACACATCGACCAACTCCTGCCTGCATCTAGAGTATTAAGGTCATGAAGAACAGAGTAACACATTAAGTAAGATGACATGATGTAGAGGAATAAACTCAAGCAATATGATGTAAACCCCATCTTTTTATCCTCGATGGCAACAATACAATACGTGCCTTGCTGCCCCTACTGTCACTGGGAAAGGACACCGCAAGATTGAACCCAAAGCTAAGCACTTCTCCCATTGCAAGAAAAACCAATCTAGTTGGCCAAACCAAACCGATAATTCAAAGAGAATTACAAAGATATCAAATCATGCATATAAGAATTCAGAGAAGATTCAAATAATATTCATAGATAAGCTGATCATAAATCCACAATTCATCGGATCTCGACAAACAAACCACAAAAGAAGATTGCATTGGATAGATCTCCAAGAACAACGAGGATAACATGGTATTGAGAATCAAAGAGAGAGAAGAAGCCATCTAGCTACTAGCTATGGACCCGTAGGTCTGAGGTAAACTACTCACGCTTCATCGGCAGGGTAATAGAGTTGATGTAGAAGCCCTCCGTGATCAAATCCCCCTCCGGCAGGGTGCCGGAAAAGGTCCCTAGATGGGATCTCATGGGTACAGAAGGTTGCGGTGGTGGAAAAGTGTTTTTGTGGATGCTTCTGAGGGTTTGGGAATATATGTGAATATATAGGACGAAGAAGTAGGTCGGTGGAGTCACATGGGGCCCACAAGGCAGGGGGCGTGCCCTACCACCCTGGGCGCGCCCTCCCCCCTTGTCGCCACCTCGTGGCTCTTCTGACTTGAACTCCAAGTCTCCGGGGTGTCTTCTGGTCCAAGAAAAATCATCGCGAAGGTTTTATTCCGTTTGGACTCCGTTTGGTATTCCTTTTCGGTGAAACTCAAAAACAAGAGATAAACAGAAACTAACACTGGGCTCTAGGTTAATAGGTTAGTCCCAAAAATAATATAAAATAGCATAATAATGCATATAAAACATCCAAAACAGATAATATAATAGCATGGAACAATAAAAAATTAAAGATACGTTGGAGACGTATCACGGAGCTGACACGTGGATACTCCAGCGAATCAGAATTTTACACGTGGAAAATCCCCATTGGTCCGGACTGTTAACGGGTTATTGGATCCAAACCGGAACCCGATAGCTTAACGGCGACCCGTTACGGTTGATGCCACGTGTCAGTTACCCTTGACAAAACCACTTCCATGATGCGCCATTTATCGTCATGGAAGTGGACACTTCCGTGATGATAATTTTGGTATTGTCATGGAACACTTCTACGACATCACATGTATGACTATCTTGATTCTGTCATAAAATCGTCATGGATGTACATGCATGACAGAAAACGTGACCTACTGTGACAAACACGTATCATCACGGAAGTGGTTTTTTTTGTATGTGTTGCTTGAGCAATTGCAAAGGTCTTCTTGGACTTGGTCTCCAAAAGAACATGAGTGCAGAAAGTGGAGGCAACTTGAGCCGCGATCAACTTGTGATAATTCCGACGTTGATGTATCATCACGACCATGGTATGTTTTGTGAGAACCATAGCATCTATGAACCTGTCCTTGATGAAGTCATCATTTGCCCAAGTGCACCCAAAGATTCTCAAGTTGAGCACAAGGGACTTCAACCTTCGGTAAACCTCTTCCGCGGACTCACCCTCATTCCTCACAAAGAGATTGACTTCTTTCTTGAGAAGAGCCAATCGAGATCTTCGAATTGCTTCAAATCCTTTGAAAGCCTCCTCAAAGCAATCCCAGATTTCCTTGGCGGTCTTAAGGAGAGCAATGGAGTCACTATAGTCTCCGGTCACCGCGGTGCGCAACATGTTCTGAGCGGTTGCATTGAGTTGATCATTAACTGCTTCTCTTGGAGTGAGAATCATTGGGTCCTTGGGGTTGAAACCATTGACCACAATCCACCAAAGTCGTGTTGACGCACTGCGAATATGAGACTCCATATCTAGCTTCCATTTAGCAAACGCATTAGGTTTCAAAGGGGGCGGAGGCCCAACAGGATTAATGCGAGGATGTTGCAAGGGTTGTGGTGAGTAAAAGGGTTCCACGGCATTGTACTTGGGAAATTGAGTATGAGCCGGAGATGCAAGAGGTTCTTTCTGAAGGAAATATGCCGTAGAGGCAATAATAAAGTTTTTATTTTATATTTCCTTATTCATGATAAAGGTTTATTATTCATGCTAGAATTGTATTAATTGGAAAGTTAAATACATGTGTGGATACATAAACAAATACCGTGTCCCTAGTAAGCCTCTACTAGACTAGCTCGTTGATCAAAGATGGTTAAGGTTTCCTAACCATAGACATGTGTTGTCACTTGATAACGGGATCACATCATTAGGAGAATGATGTGATGGACAAGACTCATCTGTTAGCTTAGCATATGATCGTTCAGTTTATTGTTGTTAGCTTAGCATATGATCGTTCAGGTTATTGCTATTGCTTTCTTAATGTCAAATACATATTCCTTCGACTATGAGGTCATGCAACTCCCGGATACTGGAGAAATACCTTGTGTGCTATCAAACATCACAACATAACTGGGTGATCATAAAGATGCTCTACAGGTATCACCGAAGGTGTCTGTTGAGTTGGCATGGATCGAGATTAGGATTTGTCACTCCGTGTATCGGAGAGGTACTCTGGGCCCTCTCGGTAATACACATCACAAGAAGCTTGCAAGCAAAGTGACTAAGGAGTTAGTTACGAGATGATGTATTACGGAACAAGTAAAGAGACTTGCCGGTAACGAGATTGAACTAGGTATGAAGATACCAACGACCGAATCTCGGGCAAGTAACATATCGACAGACAAAGGGAATTACGTATGTTGTCATAAGGTTTGACCGATAAAGATCTTTGTAGAATATGTAGGAACCAATATGGGCATCCAGGTTCCGCTATTGTTTATTGACCGGAGAGGTATCTCGGTCATGTCTACATAGTTCTCGAACCCGTAGGGTCCGCACGCTTAACATTCGTTGACGATATAGTGTCATATGAGTTATGTGATTTGGTGACCGAATGTTGTTCGGAGTCCCGGATGAGATCACAGACATGACGAGGAGCTCTGGAGGTAAAGATTCATAAATAGGACAATGATGTTTGGACATCGGAAGAGTTTCGGGAGGTACCGGGTAGTCATCGGATCACCGGAAGGGGTTCCGGGAAGCCCCTGGAGGCTATATGGGCTTAATGCGCCAAAGGGGGAACACACCAGCCCACAAAGGGGCTGGTGCGCCCCTCTCCCTAGCCGCCGTCCCTAGAGGAAGGAAAGGGGGAGGGTTGGCCCCTCCTGCCTTTCCCTCCTCATGAGAGAAAGGAAAGCGGGGCGCCACCTCCCCCTGCCTTCCTCCCGTGCACAAACAAGGAAAGGGGGCGGCCAAGGGCAGGAGCCCAAGGGGGATTCGGCCACCCTTGGGGACCCTCCTGGCTGCCTCCCCTCTCCCCCCCACCTATATATATGAGGGAGGGGGCGCCACACAAGACAACGACAATCTCTTAGCCGTGTGTGGGGCTCCTCTCCACAGTTTCGTCCCTCGGTCATATTTTCGGAGTGCTTAGGCGAAGCCCTGCGGGGATAGCATCACCACCACCATCACCACGCCGTCGTGCTGCCAGAACTCATCTACTACTTCGCCCGTCTTGCTGGATCAAGAAGGCGAGGACGTCATCGAGCTGAAGGTGTGCTGAACGCGGAGGTGCCGTACGTTCGGTAGTACTTGATCGGTTGGATCGCGAAGAAGTTCGACTACATCAACCGCGTTAATAAACACTTCCGCTTACGGTCTATGAGGGTACGTAGATACACTCTCCCGTCTCGTTGTTATGCATCTCCATGGATAGATCTTGCGTGTGCGTAGAATTTTTTCTGTTTTTCATGCAACATTCCCCAACAGTGGTATCAGAGCCAGGTCTATGCGTAGATGATATGCACGAGTATAACACAAAGAGTTGTGGGCGGTGATAGTCATACTGCTTACCACCAACGTCTTATTTTGATTCGGCGGTATTGTGGGATGAAGCGGCCCGGACCAACCTTACATGTCCCCGCACATGAGATCGGTTCCACCGACTGACATGCAACTTGTTTTGCATAAAGGTGGCTTGCGGGTGTCTGTTTCTACTACTTTAGTTGAATCGAATTTGACTACGGCCAGTCCTTGAAGAAGGTTAAAATAGCAAACTTGATAAATCACCGTTGTGGTTTTTGCGTAGTTAAGAACGGTTCTTGCTAGAAGCCCGTAGCAGCCATGTAAAACTTGCAACAAGAAAGTAGAGGACGTCTCACTTGTTTTTGCAGGGCATGTTGTGATATGATATGGTCAAGATATGATGTGATATATGTTGATGTATGAGATGATCATGTTTTGTAATATCGACAACTAGCAGGAGCCTAAGGGTTGTCTCTTAATTATTGTATGAAATGCAAGCGCCATGTAATTGGTTTACTTTATCGCTGTGCGTTAGCTATAGTTGTAGTAGCAATAGTTGGCGAGACGACCCTGACACAACGATGGAGACCAAGTTGTCGAGGCTGTGATGATGGAGATCATGCCGATGCTTTGGAGATGGAGATCAAAAGCACAAGATGATGATGGCCATATCATGTCACATATTTTGATTGCATGTGATGTTTATCCTTCATGCATCTTATTTTTCTTAGAACGATGGTAGCATTATAAAATCATCCCTTCACTAAATTTCAAGATAAAAGTGTTCTCCCCGAGTATGCACCGTTGCCAAAGTTCGTCATTTCGAAGCACCTCGTGATGATCAGGTGTGATAGACTCTACATTCACATACAACGGGTGTAAGACCGTTTTGCACATGCAGAATACTTGGGTTAAACTTGACGAGCCTATCATGTACAGACATGGTCTCGAAACACTGGAGACCAAAAGGTCGAACATGAGTCATATAGTAGATATGATCAACATAGAGATGTTCACCATTGATGACTACCCCATCTCACATGATGATCGGACATGGGTTAGTTGATTTGGATCATGTATCACTTAGATAACTTGAGGGATGTTTATTTAAGTGGGAGTTCATTGGTAATTTGATTAATTGAACTTTAATTTATCATGAACTTAGTCTTAATAGTTTTGCATATCTATGTTGTAGATCATTGGCCCATGCTACCGTTCCCCTGAATTTTAATGCGTTCCTAGAGAAAGCTAAGTTGAAAGATGATGGTACCAACGACACAGACTGGGTCCGTAACTTGAGGATTATCCTCATTGCTGCACAGAAGAATTATGTCCTTGATGCACCGCTAGCTGACAGACCTGCTGTAGGAGCTACTTCAGATGTTATGAACGTCTGGCAGGCTCGATCTGATGACTACTCAATAGTTCAGTGTGCCATGCTTTGTGGCTTAGAACCGGGACTTCAAAGACGTTTTGAACGTCATGGAGCATATGAGATGTTCCAAGAGTTGAAGTTAATATTTCAAGCAAATGCCCGGGTTGAGAGATATGAAGTCTCCAACAAGTTCTATAGCTGCAAGATGGAGGAGAACAGTTCTATCAGTGAACACATCCTCAAAATGTCTAGGTATCATAACCACTTGACTCAGCTGGGAGTTGATCTTCCAGTTGATAGTGTTATTGACAGAGTTCTTCAGTCACTGCCACCAAGCTACAAGGGCTTTGTGATGAACTATAATATGCAAGGGATGACGAAAACGATTCTCGAGCTCTTCGCAATGGTTAAGGCTGCGGAGGTAGAAATCAAGAGAAGAGCATCAAATGATGATGGTTAACAAGACCGCTAGTTTCGAGAAAAAGGGCAAGGGAAAGAAAGGGAAGTTCAAGAAGAATGGCAAGCAAGTTGCCGCTCCCGTGAAGAAGCCCAAAGCTGGACCCAAGCCTGAAACTGAGTGCTTCTACTGCAAAGGGAATGGTCACTGGAAACGGAACTGCCTCAAATACTTGGCGGATAAGAAGGATGGCAAAGTGAACAAAGGTATATTTGAAATACATGTTATTGATGTGTACCTTACTAATGCTCGTAGTAGCGCCTAGGTATTTGATACTGGTTTGGTTTCTCATATTTGTAACTCGAAACAAGGGTTGCGGATTAAACGAAGATTGGCTAAGGATGAGGTTACGATGCGCGTCGGGAATGGTTCCAAGGTCGATGTGATCGTCGTCGGCACGCTACCTCTACATATACCTTCGGGATTAGTTTTAGACCTCAATAATTGTTATTTGGTGCCAGCGTTGAGCATGAACATTATATCTGGATCTTGTTTATTGCGAGACGGTTATTCATTTAAATCGGAGAATAATGGTTGTTCTATTTATATGAGTAATATCTTTTATGGTCATGCACCCTTGATGAATGGTCTATTCTTGTTGAATCTCGATCGTGGTGATACACATATTCATAATATTGATGCCAAAAGATGCAAAGTTGATAATGATAGTGCAACATACTTGTGGCACTGCCGTTTAGGTCATATTGGTGTAAAGCGCATGAAGAAACTCCATGCGGATGGACTTTTGGAATCACTTGATTATGAATCATTTGATACTTGCAAACCATGCCTCATGGGCAAGATGACTAAAACTCCATTCTCTGAAACAATGGAGCGAGCTAATGACTTATTGGAAATAATACATACCGATGTATGCGCTCCGATGAGTGTTGAGGCACACGGCAGGTATCGTTATTTTCAGACCTTCACAGATGATTTGAGTAGGTATGGATATATCTACTTGATGAAACACAAGCCTGAAACATTTGAAAAGTTCAAAGAATTTCAGAGTGAAGTGGAGAATCATCGTAACAAGAAAATAAAATTTCTACGATCTGATCATGGAGGTGAATATTTCATTTACGAGTTTGGCCTTCATTTAAAACAATGTGGAATTGTTTCACAACTTACGCCACCTGGAACACCACAACATAATGGTGTGTCCAAACGTCGTAACCGTACTTTATTAGACATGGTGCGATCTATGATGTCACTTACCGATTTACCACTATCGTTTTGGGGTTATGCATTAGTGATAGCCGCATTCATGTTAAATAGGGCACCGTCTTAATCCGTTGAGACAACACCGTATGAACTATGGTTTGGCAAGAAACCTAAGCTGTCATCTCTTAAAGTTTGGGGATGCGACACTTATGTCAAAAGGCTGCAGCCTGATAAGCTCGAACCCACATCGGAGAAGTGTGTCTTCATAGGATACCCTAAGGAAACTATTGGGTACACCTTCTACCACAGATCCGAAGGCAAGATCTTTGTTGCAAAGAATAGGTCCTTTTCAGAGAAGGAGTTTCTCTCGAAAGAAGTGAGTGGGAGGAAAGTAGGACTTGATGAGGTAATTGTACCTTCTCTCAAATTGGAAAGTAGCACATCACAGAAAACCGTTCACTACTAGGGATTACCTTATACACAGAGGATTATCAGTAGCGCAAGTTAAAACAAAGCGCTACTTCTACTTACCCGTAGCGCGGGGACAAAACAGTGCTACAGCTATTGTGGTAGCAGTAGCGCGCCTAGAGCAAAAAGCGCTACTACTAAAATTCCCACACTGTTGCCGGCAGACTAGGAATAGTAGTAGCACGCCTGGGGAAAGCGCGCTACCGATAACTTATTTGTAATAGCGCGTTTTATGCCGTGAGCGCTACTGCTAGTGAAAAGAAAATAAAATGAAAAGAAATAGAAAATGAAAGAAATATAAAAAGGAGAAAGGAAAAAAGGAAATGTAAAGAAAAATAAAAGAAAAAGAAAAATAAAGGAGAAAGGAGAAAGGCATAGCAGTAGCGGTTGTTCCTAACAGACGCTATAGCTAATCTAGCAGAAGCGCGTTTGTTAGACACGCGCTGTCCGATTCAGGGCTCCGCAAACCCAAGAAGGTTCGAACTCAGGGGTGTGAACGAAGGATCTTGCTCTCCAACAACGCTAGCTCGCCATGCCCATGACCTGATCTCGACGAGTATGCTGGATCGCGCGGAAGGGAACAACACAGAGATTTACCCAGGTTCGGGCCACCTTGCGGTGTAAAACCCTACTCCTGCTTTTGGTGCATTGGCCTCACGAGGACATAGAGGATGAACTAGTACAGTGGATGAGCTGCCTCGCGAGGGCTCGAGTGGTGAGGGTGGATGGGTCATGGGTCCGATCTGGGATCCCCTTCTACGGTGATGGCTAGTCCATATTTATAGTGGCCTTGGTCCTCTTCCCTCATAGCTTAGGATGGGAGGGATTCCACAATGGCCAATTTTGAAGGGGGACAAGGAGTACATCTTATCCTGACAAAAGGTGTTCTTCGCCTGCAAAGCTTCTGGCCATGATGCAGTGGTGGGCTCGGTGATGACATCAGTCCTGCCGAGCTCGTGGCCTTGGTCTCGTTGCACCAGAAAGGAAAGCTTTGGGGCCTTCCTCGGGAACCCGCGCCTGCCCTTGCTCCCTTAGCACCGAAGAGGAAATTGTCCCCTCTGTGCCCGCCTAGCCTTGGTTGTCATGGCTCACATCATCACAGCCTCATGAGGCGGGGTACCTGGATAAAAGTCTCTGCCCCTCGGGAGGTAGCCTGGGGAGGCTGCTCCTCTGGAGGTCTTGGTGCCGTTTGCCTCGCGAGGCTATGGTCCTCGCAAGGGTCTTGCCTTGGAGTTGTTGTAGTTGGGCCGTACAGGGCCGTCAATGGGCCCACGTGCTGGGCCACAGGTAGGCAAATCTGGGTACCCCCGATCCCAGAACGCCGACAGTAGCCCTCGGGCCTAGGGCGCGCCCGGCCTGGCTTCGAGGCAAAGGCAAGGAGAAAAAGGGTGAAGTGCCGCAGGCCCCCAATCCCCTGTGGGCCAGGCTCGATGCGTGGTGCACGAGGGGACGCGGACACCTCTGTTTCCCCACGTCACCTCGGCAACTGCCCCGACTGACGAAAGTCTTGGACGTGCATGCTGCGAGGCCATCATTGTGCAAAGGTGGAGGGGCGCCGGTTGGCCCACGATCGCCTATAAGGGGGTGTGGGGGCAGTGCCCCAATCCATCTTTGTCTTCTTGCCTCCTCATCACGCACTCTTGCGACGGTATCATGGCGCCGGTGAGAAGGTTCTCAGCCACCGAGAAAGGGAAAACTCCCCAGGAAGGGCCGGAGTCCATCCCACCGAGGAGAGGGCACGGCCGACCTCGCAAGATCACCATGATGCCCGCGGCGGCCCCTCTCCGACGTGAGCACGCTCCGCCGGGGGCCCGCGCCAGCCCCAGCAGCCGCAGGATGGGCCCTTCCCGCGGGGGCGGCCATGAAAGCTGCGGAGGATGAGGCCGAGGAGGGAGGCGGGGGACAGCCGCCCGACCACTTTTCCCGCAGGCCCACTCCAACGACACGGCCTGTGAGTTTGTGGTGTGGGTGGCGATGCCACTGCGCACCTGGATCCGGCTCCCGCATTCCTTGGCGGAAGAGCTGCCAGCGAGGGGGCCCATCGAGCTGTGGCTGCAGCACGACGGCTACTGCAATTAGTCCTCACAGGCGGAGGTCGAGGCCACCCTCTCCGGCGACGTCTTCATGACCCGGGGATGGGGAGCGATCGCCTGCGCCTATGGCTCAAAGGGGAGGCACGCTTTCCACTTCAAGTACGACATGACGGTAGTGCTCTTCTTCAAGTTCTTCGGGGTAGACGGCGGGCACCTAGAGTGCTGCCCGGGGGGCAGCAGCGGAGGCTGCGACCACCCCACCGACAATGGCGATCAACAGGGCGGTGGTGCCCTCGGCGGTGATCTTGCGCTTGGCCGCGAGGCCTCCAGCAGCGGCGGCACCTTCTCCGAGGGGAACTCGAGTGACAACGACTACGATGAGCCATCGCGTCGCCATGCCCGGGTCAAGGAGGAGGGGGACACCAACTAGGTGTCGCCACGCTGGAGCCAGCACCTCCTGAGCCGCGGCCCTCAGGGGGCCACCTCTCTTGTTTTTTATTTCTTACAACAAAGATCGTGGAGAGCCCCGTGGGGGTATGTAAGAGACTGCGGCGCTCATGCCTTTTATCTTAATGTTTTTCTCATTTCTGAATTGTGTTGGCGTCCACCGTTTGAGCTCAAGCCCTTTCCTCCTCATGGTAGCTTAGTGCTCTGCGTCGCCGGGACCCAATCCCCAGGTAAGCTTCTGCCGTCGCTGGTATGCTAGGTCGCGATGCCGTGCACAAGGCCACGAGGTGAGCAACCTGAGGTCTGGTAAGGGCTCCTGAGGCGCGATGCTCAAGAGGCCCCCCTTGACACGCAAGCAACTTTCGGACGGGGAAGGGTTTTTATCCAAACAAGACTGCGGAAACAAAGGTGTAGTATCAATAGTAGGGCTTGTGCCTAGCGTGGAAAGGGTGACTTAGCTCTGGGTATTCGCGATCCGCGAGGTGTTCCTGCGTCGTAAGGGCGTGCTTTCCTGGAGCTTTTGATTCTGCGCGCGCCTCCTATTCTGAAAAGAACCAGCACAAGTCCCACTAGGGGTGTGATGTCGCTTGAACTACGTCGGTATTTCCCCAAAGAGGAAGGGATGATGCAGCACAGCTATGGTAGGTACTTGCAACCTGACGTAAAATAGGGGTTGTCAATCCCTCCCGGGTAAAGAGATAGATAAATTTGTAGTAGATCGGATAAATAGATCTCACGGGAACGCGAGATAAAATAAATAAAAATAAATTGCAGCAAGATATTTTTGGGTTTTTGGATTAATAGATCTGAAAATAAAAGCAAATAAAAATAGATCTTGAAGGCAAATCTGATAAAGAAGAGACCTGGGGGCCGTAGATTTCACTAGTGGCTTCTCTCGAGAAAAATAGCATACGGTGGGTAAACAAATTACTGTTGGGCAATTGATAGAACTTCAAATAATTATGACGATATCCAGGCAATGATCATTATATAGGCATCACGTCCAAGATTAGTAGACCGACTCCTGCCTGCATCTACTACTATTACTCCACATATCGACAGCTATCCAGCATGCATCTAGTGTATTAAGTTCATGGAGAAACAGAGTAATGCAATAAGAACGATGACATGATGTAGACAAGATCTATTCATGTAGGAATAGACCCCATCTTGTTATCCTTAATAGCAATGTTACATATGTGTCATTTCCCCTTCTGTCACTGGGATTGAGCACCGTAAGATCAAACCCATCACAAAGCACCTCTTCCCATGGCAAGAAAAATCGATCTAGTCGGCCTAACTAAACCAAAGATTCATAGAAGAAATACGAGGCTATAAGTAATCATGCATATAAGAGATCAAAAGACTCAAATAACTTTCATGGATAAAAACATAGATATGATCATAAACTCAAAGTTCACCGGATCCCAACAAACACACCGCAAAAAGAGTTACATCAAATAGATCTCCAAGAGGCCATTGTATTGAGAATCAAAAGAGAGAGAAAAGAAGCCATCTAGCTACTAACTACGGACCCGTAGGTCTACAATGAACTACTCACGCATCATCGGAGCGGCACCAATGAGGATGATGAACCCCTCCGTGATGGTGTCTAGATTGGATCTGTGGTTTCTGGAACTTGCGGCGGCTGGAATTGTATTTCGTCGACTCCCCTAGGGTTTCTGGAATATTGGGGTATTTATAGAGCAAAGAGGCGGTGCGAGAGGCCAGCGAGGTGGGCACAACCCACCAGTGCATGCCTGGGCCTCCAGGCGCGGCCAGGTGGGTTGTGCCCCCCTCGGGGCACCCCTTTGGTACTTCCTTGGCCCAACTTGTGTCTTCTGGTCCAGAAAAATCACCAAAAAGTTTTGCTGCATTTGGACTCCATTTGCTATCGGTTTTCTGCGAAGTAAAAAACAAGCAAAAAACAGCAACTGGCACTGGGCACTATGTCAATAGGTTAGTCCCAAAAAATGATATAAAGTTGCTATAAAATGATTGTAAAACATCCAAGATTGATAGTATAACAACATGGAACAATAAAAAATTATAGATACATGGGAGACGTATCAACATCCCCAAGCTTAATTCATGCTCGTCCTCGAGTAGGTAAATGATAAAAATAGAATTTTTGATGTGGAATGCTGCCTAACATGTTCATCACATAATCTTTTCTTTGTAGCATGGACATTTGGACTTTTATTTCATTCAAAGCAATAGTCTAGTTTTGACATGAAGATTTCAATACTCAAGCATATCAACAAGCAACTGATACGTCTCCAACGTGTCTATAATTTATGAAGTATTCATGCCATGTATACAACAATTTTATATGGTTTTGGTATGATTTGCATGGAACTAACCCGGACTGACGCTGTTTTTAGTAGAACTACCGTGGTGTTGTTTTTTGTGTAGAAATGAAAGTTCTCCAAATGAGCTGAAACTTTTTGATGATTTTTTTTGGAACAAAAGAGACCCCCGAAGCTTCGTGGAAGGACCAAAAGGTGAAGGAGTAGGGCACAAGACACCGGGGCGTGCCTGGGCCCTTGCGCGTGCACTAGTGGGTTGTGCTCACCTCGAGGCCCATCTTAGCGTGAAACCAACGCCAAAAATTCCTATAAATAGAGAAACCATCAGGGGTAACCCTAGATCAGAAGTTCCGCCACCGCAAGCCTCTGTAGCCATGAAAAACCAATTTAGACCCCGTTCCGGCACTCCGCCGGAGAGGGAAATCATCACCGGTGGCCATCTTCATCATCCCGGCGACCACCATGATGAGGAGGGAGTAGTCCACCCTCGAGGCTGAGGGTTTGTACCAGTAGCTATGTGTTTAATCTCTCTCTCTCTCGTGTTCTTGAGATGTCACAATCTTGATGTATCGCGGGCTTTGTTAATATAGTTGGATCATATGGTGTTTTCCCCTCTCTATCTTGTTGTGATGAATTGAGTTTTCCCTTTGAGATTTCATTTTATCGGATTGAATACTTTTATGGATTTGAGAGCACTTGATGTATGTCTTGCATATGAGTACCCGTGGTGACAATGGGGTATTATATTGATTCACTTGAGATATGTTTTGGCACTCAACTCGCGGATTCCCAGGGTGACATTGGGGTAATCTATGCATAGGGGTTGATGCACGTTCTCGTCTTTTGTTTCTCCGGTAGAAATCTTGGGGCACTCTTTGAGGTTGTTTTTTGTTGGATTGAGTATTATGAATCTGATTTTGCTTTGGTGTTATTTTAGTACGAACTCTTGATAGATCGATCGGAAAGAATAACTTGGTGTTATTTTAGTACGAACTCTTGGATAGATCGATCGGAAAGAATAGCTACAAACAATTTCTTCTTATGTTCTCCGCTAGATAAGAACTTTGGAGTGATTCTTCATCGCACTTTGAGGGATGGTTATATGATCCAATTAGGTTAGCATTGTTGAGAGATTTTACTAGAGAAAGTACGGACCCTAGGCCTCATTTTCAAGCATTGCAATACCGCTTGTGCTCCGTTTATCAATTGCTACCTTGCTGTTTTTTTATTGTTCCTATTACAAAAATCAATATCTACTATCATTACTACACTTGTATCACCATCTCTTCGCCGAACTAGTGCACCTATACAATTTACCATTTGTATTTGGTGTGTTGGGGACACAAGAGACTTTTTATTATTTGGTTGCAGGGTTGTTTGAGAGAGACCGTCTTCATCCTACGCCTCCCACGGATTGATAAACGTTAGGTCATACACTTGAGGGAAGTTTGCTATTGTCCTACAAAACTCTGCGCTTGGAGGCCCAACACGAGTCTACAAGAACAAGTTGTGTAGTAGACATCAGCAACCATGTCTTTCAAAATATCAACACTAAAGCAAGTTATCCCTAGCCAATTATGCTCAATCATTGATCCATTCATGAAACACACTCGCATATTAGCTACACCCAATGCTCAAGTACGATCATAGTGCCCCTTAGTAGGTGCTTTATAAGAGAAGATGGAGACTCAAAAAAAATAAAAATTGCATAAAGTAAATAGAAAAGCCCTTCGCAGAGGGAAGTAGGGATTTGTAGAGGTGCCAGAGCTCAAAGCGAAAATGATAGAGATAAAAACATTTTGGGTGGCATGCTTTTCCTGTCAACGAAAACGATCGAGTAGTTCCCAATACTTTCCATGCTAGATATATCATAGGCGGTTCCCAAATAGAAAATAAAGTTTATTCCTTTTTCCACCATACTTTCACATTCCACGGCTAACCAAATCCACGGGTGCCGTCCATACCAACACTTTCCAAGGAATTTATTACAACATAAAGTAAATTCATTTTTAATTTCAGGACTCGGCATCCCTAATACCTTTGCCGTACTCTCGTGCAATGACAAGTGAATAAACACTCATCTTGAGAATAACACATTTAGCATGGAAAAATATAAGCCACCCCCTACCATTTTATGAGTGGTACGAGCACACAAAAGAAAATTTTATTTTGAAAATTAGAGATGGCACATACAAATTTGCTTAGAACGGCGCGGAAATACCGCATATAGGTAGGTATAGTGGACTCATATGGCAAAACTGGTTTAAGGATTTTGGATGCACAAGTAGTGATCATACTTAGTGCAAATGAAGGCTAGCAAAAGATTGAGAAGCATCCAACCAAGAAACAAAAATCTCATAAGTGAGCATTGGGCATAACTAACACCAAATAATGCACCACAATTAGGATATAATTTCATTGCATAACTATTGACTTTCGTGCTTGCATAGGGAATCACAAACCTTAACATCAATGTTCTTACTAAAGCATAATTACTCATCAACATGACTTACATATTATATCATCATATCGCAAAACTATTATAAGGAATCAAGTTTATTTTGTCCAGTGATCTTCATGAAAGTGTTTATTATATCCCTCTTGAATATCTATCACTTTAGGACTAGTTTAATGTGCTGCTTTTGATAGCTCAAACAAATCTAAGTGAAGAACATGAGCATAAAAATTTTCTTCTCTCAAAATAATATAAGTGAAGCATGAGAGAATTTATTCAAAATTACTAATCTCAAATAAATCTAAGTGAAGCATGAGAGCATTTCTTCAAAAATATTAAAGCACACCGTGCTCAGAAAGATATAATTGAAGCACTAGAGCAATTCCATAGCCCATAAAGATTTAAGTGAAGCGTAGAGAGCAATTCTAACAAATCATAGCATAATTTTGGCTCTCTCAAATAGGTGTGTCATGCAAGGATACTTGACTAAAAATAAAAAGTAAAACAAGCAAAGACTCAAATCATACGAGACGCTCCAAGCAAAACTCATGATATGTGACGAATAAAAATATAGTTCCAAGTAAAATACCGATGGTCGTTAGAAGAAAGAGGGGATGCCACTCGGGGGCATCCCCAAGCTTAGTTGCTTGTTCATCCTTTAATATTATCTTGGGGTGTGGTAGCATCGCCAAGCTTAAGCTATTCTTACTCCTTATTCCTTCATCCATCGTGATCTCACCCAAAACTTGAAAACATCAATCACACAAAACTCAACAAAACCTTTGTGAGATCCGTTAGTATAACAAAGCAAATCACTACTATAAGTACTGTTGCAAACCATTCATATTTTATTTTTGCATTATATATACTGTATTCCAACTTTACTATGGCTTATACCCTCCAATACAAACTATAGATTCATCAAAATAAGCACACAATGCAAAGAAAACAGAATCTGTCAAAAACAGAACAGTCTGTAGCAATCTGAAAACTTCAAATACTTCTGTAACTCCAAAAATTCTCAACAATTAGGACAACGTAGGCAATTTGTATATCAATCTTTTGTAAAAAATTCAGAATGTTTTGTCGCCTCTGTGAATTTCCAGAATTATTTTACTGGATGCAAAAGTTTCTGTTTTCCAACAAGATCAAATCAACTATCACCCAACATGATCCCAAAGGCTTTGCTTGGCACTAACACTAATTAAAACATAAAAAACACAATCATAACAGTAGCATAATTGTGCAAACACTCAAGAACAGAACAAAAAAGACAAAAATAAATTTTATTCATTGGGTTGCCTCCCAACAAGCGCTATCATTTTATGCCCCTAGCTAGGCATAATGCAAAGATCTAAGTGTTGTCATTTGTTGTTTTGGAAACTTTTGCAAGGGCTTTCTCAAAACCGGGAGGCTCTTTACGCTTTCCTAAATTCTCGGGGAAAGTAACCATTTTGAGATCTAAAATATCCAACCATTTATTGCAAAGAGTAATCAAAGTATTCATGCGATTGAGGTTTCCACTAATATGCTTGAGAGGTTCATTATATTTTTGCAACTCGATCATATGTTTATGCAAATCACTCAACTTGTCTAAAATTTGAAACCCTTCTTGAGTAAAATAAATCCCCTTCTTGATTGGTGGGATTCCCAAATCCCCTCTAAGATCTCATAAGCAGTATTATCATCAAGTTCAATAAAATTCCCTTTAGCGGCAAAATCCAAAAGTTGTCTATGATGCAAAGCTAATCCTATATAAAAATTTCGAAGCAAAATCCTTGCATCTCCTTTAAGATTGCTAATGCGATCAGATTCCATTAATCTATACCAAGCATCTTTCAAATTTTCTCCTTGTCTCTACTTGAAGTATAGAACTTCAAAATCAGGAGATAAAGGAGGAGTAGTAGTGCCAGACATAGTGACAAGGTGGGTAAGCAAGATCACACACATAAACAGATCTGATGAGAAAAGGGCGAACGAAAAAGAGGGCGAATAAAATGGCAAATGTTTGTGAAGTGGGGGAGATGAAAATGAGAGGCAAATGGCAAATAATGTAAATTATAAGGAGATGAGATTTGTGATTAGGAACCTGGTAGATGTTGATGATGTCTCCCCGGCAACGGCGCCAGAAATTCCTTTTGATGTCGCTTGAACTACGTCGGTATTTCCCCAAAGAGGAAGGGATGATGCAGCACAGCTACGATAGGTATTTCCCTCAGTGATGAGACCAAGGTTATCGAAACAGTAGGAGAACCACGCAACACTACATGAACGGCACCTGCACACATAGAACAAATACTTGCAACCCGACGTAAAAGAGGGGTTGTCAATCCCTCCCGGGTAAAGAGATAGATAAATTTGTAGTAGATCGGATAAATAGATCTCGCGGGAATGTGAGATAAAATAAATAACAATAAATTGCAGCAAGATATTTTTGGGTTTTTGGATTAATAGATCTAAATATAGAAGCAAATAAAAATAGATCTCGATGGCAAATATGATAAAGAAGAGACCAGGGGGCCGTAGATTTCACTAGTGGCTTCTCTCGAGAAAAATAGCATACGGTGGGTAAACAAATTACTGTTGGGTAATTGATAGGACTTCAAATAATTATGACAATATCTAGGCAATGATCATTATATAGGCATCACGTCCAAGATTAGTAGAACGACTCCTGCCTGCATCTACTACTATTACTCCACACATCGACCGCTATCCAGCATGCATCTAGTGTATTAAGTTCATGGAGAAACGGAGTAATGCAATAAGAACGATGACATGATGTAGACAAGATCTATTCATGTAGGAATAGACCCCATCTTGTTATCCTTAATAGCAACGATACATACGTGTCATTTCCCCTTCTGTCACTGGGATTGAGCACCGTAAGATTGAACCCATCACAAAGCACCTCTTCCCATGGCAAGAAAAATCGATTTAGTCGGCCTAACTAAACCAAAGATTCAAAGAAGAAATACGAGGCTATAAGTAATCATGCATTTAAGAGATCAAAAGACTAAAATAACTTTCATGGATAAAAACATAGATCTGATCATAAACTCAAAGTTCATCGGATCCCAACAAACACACCGCAAAGAGAGTTACATCAAATAGATCTCCAAGAGACCATTGTATTGAGAATCAAAAGAGAGAGAGGAAGCCATCTATCTACTAACTACGGACCCGTAGGTCTACAATGAACTACTCACGTATCATTGGAGAGGCACCAATGAGGATGATGGACCCCTCCGTGATGGTGTCTAGATTGGATCTGTGGTTTCTGGAACTTGCGGCGGCTGGAATTGTATTTCGTCGACTCCCATAGGGTTTCTGGAATATTGGGGTATTTATAGAGCAAAGAGGCGGTGCGGGAGGCCACCGAGGTGGGCACAACCCACCAGGGCGTGCCTGGGCCTCCAGGCGCACCCAGGTGGGTTGTGCCCCCCTCGTGGCACCCCTCTGGTACTATCTTGGCCCAACTTGTCTCTTCTGGTCAAGGAAAAATCACCAAAAAGTTTCAATTTGTTTGGACTCCGTTTGGTATTGATTTTCTGCGAAGTAAAAAACAAGCAAAAAACAGCAACTGGCACTAGGCACTATGTCAATAGGTTAGTCCCAAAAAATGATATAAAGTTGCCATAAAATGATTGTAAAACATCCAAGATTGATAGTATAACAGCATGGAACAATGGAAAATTATAGATACGTTGGACACGTATCAGGGTGCGTGAAGAAATTGATGCCCATTATATTTTGAAAAAATGCATGTCCCATTGGGCCTTACCCTGCTCCCCATATTCCCTTGCAAGGCACACCACGCCCTCTCTTTGCCAAGCTCGGTGCTCTACATCCTCAGGACCCAGCCCTCGAGCGGAGCTCAGTCGCCGCTGGTATGCCAGGTCGCGATGCCGTTTTCAAGGCTAGGGGGTGAGGGCCCGAGAGCCATTAGGACCTCCTGAGGCGCGATGCTCAAGAGCCCCCCTTCGACGTGCAAGCGGTCTGCACGGAAAAGGAGCGGTTTCGCCTTGCGGGGGTAGCTAGGAAAGAGGGCCTTGACCAGCAGCCAAGGCGGGCGGACTGATTTACTTAGCCTTTGCGAGTTGGACCATTGCCCCGCCGGAGCCGGCCCTTCTGAGGTAGCAGAGTGTCGGCCACATTGCTTTAATGCCCATCTCCTGAGGTTCCTGCAAATTAGGCAACTACATAATATGAGAGGCATCGCACGTCACTGATCTGCTCATGATCGTTCCGTGAGAAGACGAAGGCACTAAGGACCTGGTGAGGTGACGGGTGCGGGGCTGGCCCGAGAGTCAGAGCTCAGTCTCTTAGATTTATCGATGCTGCATGGGACGGACCCGAGCACAGGTGTCGTGCCAGTATCCCCCTCTCATGGGATGCTCGGAAGGAGAACTGGCGACTCGCGAAGCCCGCGAAGGTGACTCCAGAAGCGATACATCATCATGCGTAAGGTTAACAGCCATAGCGGCTCACGGGAGCACAAGCAGTTCAAGGTACATGCGCAAAACAATACAGCTGCAGGGGCGGGCCCTAACAGCTTGAGGATAATGCAGTCCGAAGGGCGCCCTCAACTGAACAAACCAAAAAGTCACCTGTCACCAGTGTTGTAGACACATCGAGAAGCTAAGAATGTGTGCCGTGAAGATAGCTCCTCATGAGCTGGGCGGCTCCGGAGACCAGGGAGGCCCGCGAGGCCCAGTGGGCTTGCGAGGATCTGGGACCTCCTGACACACGATCGCCGAGCGCCTGGCCTCGTGAGACGCCATAGCACGCTGCACCAGGCGCTGGTACGAGGCGCCCATGTTCAGCAGGCTGAACGGCATGCAGACGTAGTTGCAAGGGTAGCCCCCACTCCGACCGACACGGGACGGCCAGAAGAGATCCTATGAAGCGGCCCTGTTGAGGCCCGGGATGTTAACGCAGACGCGCAGCTCACCACCCGCGTCGGGGGTGGCAGCTACACTGGGTGGTGCGAGACGACGCTCACCACGCATGGCCTACACCTCCTGAAACTCTTCGATCGCCTTGGTGATGAATTCCCACGTCCCTGGCACCTCATGCCTTGCTCCTTGCTTGCGGGAGCGCGCGTCGAGGCACTCCTCCAAGTGGTGCCCGAGCACCTCCCTCGTCGCGCTAGTCAGGTCGAAAGCCTTCCAGATGGAAGCCCCCGAGCCCGTCCAGAGGGAAGCGCCAGGCGCACCTTCCTATGGGGGAGGAAGAGGTGCCCCGACAACAGGCGCGGTGCCTGAGGCGCCGCCAGAGGGCTTCTTGGTCTCCGGAGGACCCTTGGGGAGGAGCTGCTTCTTCTTCGCGGGGGTGGCCTCAGGAGGTAGGATGCCACCCTCATCATGAGAGTTCTCGGCTGCAGCGGCACGATAAGCATGCTCAAGGGAACAGACGACTTCCTTCTCATCGCCGGTGACCATGATGATGCCGCGGGACCCCGGCATCTTGAGTACGTTGTAGCCATGGCGGGTCGCCGCCATGAACTTGGCAAGGGAAGGGTACCTAGGGATGGCGTTGTACGGGAGGCCAATGTGGGCGATGTCGAAGTCAATGAGCTCGGTGTGGTAGCTGTCGCGCTTGCCGAAGGTGATGGGAAGGCACACCTACCCCAGGGGTGTGGTGGAGCCATCGGTCACTCTTGGGAAGGGCTTGGTGGGCAGGAGCTGGTCGTAAGGCACTTGGAGTGTGTCGAATGTTTCCACAGAGAGGACATTGAGCCCAGCGCCACCGTCGATGAGGGTCTTGGTGATGAGGACATTGCTAATGGTGGGCGTGCAGAGCATGAGGAGTGTGCCTGCGGCAGCCGAACACTTGAGGTGGTCCTTGGAGTCGAAGGTAATCGCGTACTGCGACCACCTGAGGGGACGCGCGGCCTCAAACTTCAGGAGGGCCGCGTTCACCTCACGAGAGAACTGCTTGAAGATGCAGTTCGAAGCAGGGGCCTGGGCACCACCCAGGATGCAAGCAATCGCACGGGGTTCCTGGAAGCCCCCAGCCCCATTATCCTGTCGGTTGTCGTCATTTCTCCTTGGTGACGGTTGCAGCGGAGGGAGGCCGGCATTGCCCTGTGGACGGTCCTCACCCGGCTGGTCACGCCAGGTGCCGTCGCGAGGCTGACCCTGCCAGCGGTCCTCACGAGGCTGGTCACGCCAGTCCTGGCAAGGGTCGTGGTTGTCCCAGCAGCCTCCGCCGCGGCCTCCTCCACGACCGTAGCCACGGTCACTGCGCTCGGGGCGGCGGCGAGGCGCCCGTCGCGGAGTGCACTGAGCTCCTGACAGTCGTTGGTGTTGTGGTTGTGTACGTTGTGGAAGATGCAGAACAGGCGGTTGGCCCTGGGAGGTTCACCATGGTCACGACCGTGCTTCATCTTAGGCTCCGCTGCCAGCATGGCGGGGCCCTGGCGCTTCACCTTGGCCTTCTAGTCTTCGAGGCCGGCCTCCGGAAGCTCGAGGAGGGAGAGGCGGCCCTCTTCGGCCCTCGCACACTTGTTCGCCAGGTTGAACATCTCCAGGGCCGAGCACAAGTTGTCGTGGATGGCGAGCTCCTCTTTCATCTTGGCATCCCTGACACCATCTATGAACGCCGAGATGATGGCTTCGTCCGACACCTTCGGGATCTTGAGGCGAACATTCGTGAACCGATGTATGTACTTGTGCAGAGTCTTGCCTGGCTGCTGCTTCATGCACCGCAGATCGTTCACTGCAGGGGCGCGATCACGAGTGCCTTGGAAATTGGCGATGAAGCACTCGCGAAGCTCGTCCCAGGAGGAAATCGACCCCTCCGGGAGGTGAAGTAGCCAGGAGGGCGTGCCATCCTTGAGAGCCATAGGGAACCAGTTCGGTATGACCTTGTCGTCACCATTCGCCACCTCGATGCTCAGCGAGTAGAGCTGGAGGAACTCTGCAAGGTTGGGGTGCCGTCGTAGCGTGGAGGCAGGTCTGGCTTGAACTTGCTAGGCCAGACGATGCGGCGCAGTTCCGGGGTGAAGGCGCGGCAGCCTGCCACACTCACATGCGCAGCGCGCGCGGGGGGAGCTCGGTATTGACGTCCGCGCGCTGCTGCCTCCAGCGGCTTGTGGTCCTGATGCTGGCGCGGTGGTGCGGGGAGCGCACGGGCGTCGCCTTGTGGCCACTGCACCACCTGACAGCTTGCCTCGTCCTGTGCCGGCGCTGGCGCCCCACGCGGCGGGTCGCGTTGGGGCGCGTTGCGCCTGGGCTCAAGGTCGGCGCCACGCAAAGAAGGAGGAGGAGGCGCGCCATGGGCCATGTCGCCCGCCCAGAATGGCGGGGGACGAAGCAAGTGGGAGAGCGTCGGGGCCTAACCAGCGGCGTTGGCGAGCTCGGTGAGCGGCCGAGCCAGGCGTCGTAGCCCTCGTCAGCGGGACAGTAACACAGCAGCTCCCGCGCCATGAGCAGCACAGCCTGCACGTTCACCGGCCCACGGCGGACGTGGGAAGACGACACCATGGCGGGAGTGAGCACTAAAAAAATACACTTCTGTGATGATACATGCTTGTCACAGTAGGTCACGTCTTCTATCATGCATGTACATCCATGACGATTTTATGACAGAATCAAGATAGTCATACCTGTGCTGTCGTAGAAGTGTTCCATGACAATACCAAAATTATCATCACGGAAGTGTCCACTTCCATGATGATAAATGGCGCGTCATGGAAGTGTTTTCGTCAAGGGTAACCGACACGTGGCATCCACCGTAACAGGTCGCCGTTAAGCTATCGGGTTCCGGTTTGGATCCAATAACCCGTTAACAGCCCCGACCAATGGGGATTTTCCACGTGTAAAATTCTCATTCACCAGCGGATCCACGTGTCGGCTCAGTGTTGGGACAGTTGTCATCCAGCGAATGGACGGGACGCGCCTTTGATACGTCGACACGTTGCTCGGCCCAACAATGTCCCATTTAAGGTAAAAAGGCCGGCCCAGCTAAAGGCCCACCATATTTTTTCAGACACTAGTGGGCCGGCCCATTAACAGCCTGCCATGTTTTGGTTATATTAAGGTCCATATCAGATCTGGCCCGTTAACAGGCCACTCTTCTTTTGGGCCCATTCTAAGCCGGGTTTGTATTTCAGCCTGTTAAATGCCCGTTTACCAGTTCGGCCCGATAATAGTTTCGACCTGTTAGCAGCCCGTGGTGCATCTGGGCTGTTGTCGGCCCGGTTTCACTTTAGGCCATTTAACGGCCCGTGCTGAAACTAGGCTATTTCTTGTCCGAAGTGACTTTACGCCTCTTAACGGCCCATAGTCTTCGTGGATAAATTTCAGCCCAACGTGCCTATCGGCCTGTTAATGGCCCGTGTAACAGTTGGGCCTAATTAATGCCAGCGTTGAATCCGGTATGCTTACAGCCCATCTTTTAATGGCCCGTGACACAGTTGGGCCTATGGCCCGCGTGGATACCGGCCTGCTTAAAGCCCATAATTTTATTGGGCCAAACAGGGCCCGAGATATATTTTGGCCTGTTAACGGCTCATTTTCTATTTGGGCCAAACATGGGCCTAAGATAGTTTCGACCTGTGTTGGCCTGTGAATTTTTCGGCTCAAAGCTAGCCAAATCTAGTTTTTAGCATGTTAAAAGCCCATGGTATTCTCATGCCCAGCTCGCCAGAACTTTCCTTGGCCTGTTAAAGGCGGAAAACTACTCTACGTTTAGACCTGCTAATGGCCCAAAATGATTATAGGCCCACATTTCGGCCCATATATAGCGTAGCGAGTTGGGCCGGCCTGAAGACCGACAACATTGAGATCCATTCAAGCTTCCGTCCTAAATTATAGCATACCGACTAAGAATAAACTTAGACTATACAATAAAGAAATTATGGCATATTACATCCACTGGGCATCAAAGTTCACCACCGGTGATAATAAAGCGCAACGAGACCGCGGATTACATACACTGGGCATCAAAGGTCGCCACCAGTGCATATAAATGCGCCAACAAAAGAATATACTCCCTCCGTTCCTTGATATAAGGTGTATAGTTTTTTGAGAAAAAATCCGAAATATAAGGTGTACTGCGTTGCACGACTCGTTTGGATAATTTTTTTAGGGATTTGATTACATTTCCTTATATCAGGCAAGCTCCTCTATTTTCACATGTCAATTAGTCAGGTAAAATCTTGCCCAAAACTTGTGAAATTTTCCCTCCACGTGCGTTCTTTAATTTTCATGCCAAAAACTATACACCCTATATTTAAGAACGGAGGGAGTACAAAACTGAGAGCACTTTAGAAGGCATTAGGCCTGGCCTGGAGGTGCACCGCAAGTAGCAGAACAAGCTGATGAGAGCTGAGTTGTGTCAATGATAGATGCTCTAACCCTAGCTGTATAGCACCAAAGCCCGCAAGGCTGTCATCCGAGGTCTTCTTTGCATCATTGACATCAAGTCGGAGCTGAGTTGAAGCAAGCCTTTCCGCTTTAAGTTGATACTGAAGAAGTCGAACTGATTGAGGCAGCAACTGCAAAGAGGTTGTCCCACAGTTACTGGTGAGTAGCTTCAACTCACTGTCTTCTTCAAGACATGACCTTGGGTTCATCTCGCTCTCTCCAAGATGGTTTGGCTCACCATCTTCCCTAAAGTTCTGCCTGGCATAAGAGATATGACTCTGAAAGAAAAACAAGGAGACACGTAACAGGTTTCACAATTATATAAACAAATAAATGGATCTGTTCTGCATAAGGAACATGCTTTTACAACTACAATTTAAAACTGGTAGTTGTTGCAAACATCCAATCAGATGTAAACACCAAAGTAAACACAAGTGGAGGAAATGATGCCTATCCAAATCTATACTAGAACAAATTTTGAAGGCTTGAGAAGGATGAACTTACATTACATGTTAACACGGGCTGGACAAAGCCCTTCTCCATGTCGATGGAAGGATAATTCAAGAAACTCCCCAAAGAAACTTCTTTATAAGCGTTGCCTTTATTCTACATTTTGTAAAGAGTAAATATAGATCAAATAATATTAGAAGAAATAGAGGATAATGAAGCTCAGGTGCAGAGTGATGATACATAATCAAATAGTTATTAATTAAGTACAGCATTACAAGGCAAAAGGTACTGACAAGAGGAATGCAGACATCAGCGTGTGTAGTGGCATTGGCCTTATTCAACATTTTAGTAAGAGTAAATGTAGATCTGATAATTTGGAGAAAGTGGAGGGCAGGGCAGATAAGATGCAGAGTAATGCTAGACAATCACATATCTCGCAATGCAAGTACAGTAATACTACCACCGCCCGTTATTATTTGTCGCTCAAATGGATGTATCTAGCCCTATTAAGTTCTAAATACATCCAATTAAGCAACAATTAATTCGATACGAAGGGAGTACATGACAACAGGTACTTACATGAACAATCCAAAACTTCATAACCATTGTGTTAATTCTACTTTTATCTAAGAGTGAATATAGATCTTATAATTTCGAGCAAAGGGAGGATAAGGAAGCGAACATTTACAGTGATGCTACATAATCAAACAGCAATGAGTGTAAGTATGCTGACAAAGGCAAGGGGTACTGACAAGAGCAATGCAGTGCTCAGTATTGTTGTGAGATCCTATGATCCTTTGAGAAAGGAGATTCATCTGAAATTAGTTTTCATACAAGAGAGAAGGTAAGGCACATGCATAAATGTAGGAGTTCAAATTTTGAATTGATATCATAGATAGTACCTGACGCTGGGCTCTCTGCAGTTCTAATAGGGGTTTGGCCAGTGGAGTAGGGCTAAAGTGTGGTACAGTTGTGCATGTGTTTTCTGTGGTTGCTGATCTATCTGATTTAACAGGTATCACTACCTTTTCCAAATACCTAGTTTGTACTCCTTGAGGATCTGCACTCACCCTCTTCCTTTTGGACATCTATTACGAAAGAACAACATTTGACTGGAAAAACATAGTATGATGACACATGGAATAGGTACGGAAAATGGATAGGTATGGCATATACTCATATATGATGCTTAAACTAAGCAGATGGTGGTGTAACAAAGTAGAAGTAATGCAAGAGGTCATATGCAAAATATGTGCGACCAATACAACCTTGCCAAGTTAGAGCAAGCACCTTGATGGGTGAATAAGATAGGCCATCCTCCACCATGCCAAGTTTGTTAGCCAGTGGATTGTTCCGCAATATTCCTCTCGTGCACCCATTCTCATATTCATTTTGATCATGTTCAATACCTGACATGCAAGAAAACATAAAAATAAGTGAGATTATCTTTGTAATGCAGAAGTGATTCTAATCAAATACTGCCTCCCTGTAAACCCCTTTGTGCTATCTCTACAATTCTTCTAAGAGATGCCATGCATGCTGTAATTTGGTGTGTGCATTAATATAATGTGGCCTACTACTCAAAATATGAGAGCTCCAGAAGTGATGATACTTCGCAGATGGCAGCTTCAACATATAGTAAAGAAGAACAAGTCGACCTGACCTAACAGATTCAAAATATACCAAGGGAGAACAACTCGACCTGACCAGTCAACCGCAAATGTCTTTGCTACTCTTCCCAACAAGGAACATACTTATTAAAGAAGAAGAGAAGAGGATCATGTTAAAGAAGAGCAGAAGAGCAAGCAAATTGAAGATATTACAAGTCTTTCTATACAATGTCTGTTGCCCACCCATGATGAACCAGAGCACACAGAGAAATACTATTCCTTCCGGTCTCTCCATATGTGGCTCACATGCATTTCGAAAATAAAGTAGGAACATTTAGGTGACCAATTAAACATGTCTTAGTTTTACTAATATCAGCATAATATCATATTCGAATTTGTACAACTAAGCTTGTTTAGCTTGATGGGTGGAGCAGTGCCATTAAGACACGAATCACGTAGGCTGATCGTGGTCATCATAAAATGGGGAAACGTAAGCATGATGAGTACAGTGTAGACCGTGGCAGTGGCATGGCAGATCTGAAGCTGCAAACCGTGCAAAGGGTACTTAGCAACCGATGTTTGCTCTGAAATAACAACTAAGATTTGGTATGGACAAGAAAGTACTGTCAACAAGTGACAAAGAAATTCAATTCCTGGTGCCTCTCTATATGTGGCAACATGCATTTGGAAACTCAATTGGGACCTTTAGTTGACCAATTAAATGTGTTTGTTAACTAATATCAGTATCATATCACAATCATATTTGAGCAACTAAGCTTTTGAATTATGAGTGATGTGTTGTTTAGCTTGAAGGGTGGAGTACTGCTAGTACGACAGAAAGCACCTACGGAAATCATAGTAGTGTAGATAAAAGGGGAAAACCCTAAGCATCATGAGTAAAATCAGGAAAGTGGAACTAGCTGGAACATATGGGCTTGTATTGCCGGTACGGCTAGAAAGGCTTCGGAAAGGCTTCGGCCCAAAAAGGGGCAGCTTTATTCAACTGAAGGCACAATACTGTTACTATCAGTCTAGACTCTCAAAGACAACGTAGCTCCCAGCATTTCTCGAATATTATGGCAGGCCATCTAGAATAGTTGAAAGCATCCATCCGAAGCGACCCAACAGACCTGTCGATTGCAAATGTCCCTGCTCCACTTCCCGACAAGGAACATACTGTACTACTCCCTCCATTCCTAAATATAAGTCCCTTAGAGATTCGAATGCGGACTACATACGGAGCAAAATGAGTGAATGTACACTCTAAAATATGTCTATATACAGCCGTATGTAGTTCTTATTGGAATATCTAAAAAGACTTATGTTTTACCACAAAAGGATTTCTCCCTGCTTTATAAATAAAGCAACGATGAACAACACCCGGTCCAAACGCATGCCACCACAACACACGCACGCACCCAAGGCAGTTTCGGAATGGAGGAAGTAATATACTTATTAAGAAGAATAGAAGAGGAACATGATAACAAAGAGCAAGCAGATTTTAGATAATACAATGTGTGTTGCCCACCCATGATGAACCGGAGTGCACAGAGAAATACTATTCCTTCCGGTCTCTCCTTATGTGGCTCACATGCAATTCAAAACTAAAGTGGGAGCATTTAGCTGACCAATTAAACCTATCTCAGTTTTAGTAATATCAGCATCATATCAGATTCGAATTTGTACAACTAAGCTTGTTTAGCTTGATGGGTGGAGCAGTGCTATTACGATGGGGAAACCGTAAGCATGATGAGTATAGTGTTGACCGTGGTAGTGGCATGGCAGATTTGAAGCTGCAAACCACGCAAAGGTTACTTAGCTACCGATGTTTGCTTTGAAATAATAACTAAGATTTGGTATGGACAAGAAAGTACAGTCAACAAGTGACAAAGAAATGCAATTCCTGCTGTCTCTCTATATGTCGCGACATGCAGTTGGAAACTCAAGTGGGACCTTTAGCTAACCAATTAAATGTGTCTGTTAACTAATATCAGTATCATATCTTAATCATATTTGAACAACTAAGCTTTGGAATTATGAGTGCTGTGTTGTTTAGCTTGAAGGGTGTAGTACTGCTAGTACGACAGAAAAGCACCTACTCAGATCATAGTAGGGTAGATAAAAGGGGAAAACCCTAAGCATCAAGAGTGAAATCAGGAAAGTGGAACTAGCTGGACCAAATGGGCTTGTATTGCCGGTACGGCAAGAAAGGGTTTGGAAAGGCTTCGGCCCCAAATGGGGCAGCTCTATTCAACTGAAGGCACAATACTGTTACTATCAGTCTAGACTATCAAAGACGACATAGCTCCCAGCATTTCCTGGATGTTATGGCAGACCATCTAGAATCGTTGAAAGCATCCATCTGAAGCGACCCAATAGACATGTCGACTGCAAATGTCCCTGCTCCACTTCCCAACAAGGAACATACTATACTACTCCCTCCGTTCTTAAATATAAATCTCTTAGAGATTCGAATGCGGACTACATACGGAGCAAAATTAGTGAATGTACACTCTAAAATATGTCTATATACATCCGTATGTAGTTATTATTGGAATATCTAAAAAGACTTATGTTTTACCCAAAAAGTCTTTTGCCCCGCTTTATAAATAAAGCAACGATGAAGAACACCCAACACAAACACACGCCACCACAACACACGAACGCATCCAAGGCAGTTTAGGAATGGAGGAAGTAATATACTTATTAAGAAGAACAGAAGAGGAACATGATAACAAAGAGCAAGCAGATTTTAGATAATACAATGTGTGTTGCCCACCCATGATGAACCAGAGCGCACAGAGAAATGCAAATCCATGTTGTCTCTCTATATGTGGCGCACATGCTTTTTGAAACAAATATAGGAACATTAGCTGACCAATTAAACGTTCTTTGTTTTAGTAATATGAGTATCATATCAGATTCATATTTCAACAACTAAGCTTTTGAATTATGAGTGGCATGTTGTTTCGCTTGATGGGTTGAGGTCTTGAGGAGCAGTGCTACAACGACACGAAGCACCTACGATGATGGTAATGAATATAAAGGGGGGAAACCATAAGTTTCGTGGTTTTATCACGGCAGATGCCCTTGAGAAAGGACTTAGGTGTGGAGCCATCGCGATGTAGGTTAGCTCGAAGGGGTTGAACGGGACAAAGGATGCAAGGTTTACCCAGGTTCGGCCCCTCACAACGAGGTAAAAGCCTACTCCTGCTTTTGTTGACTATAGCTTGAATATCGATTACAAGGGAGCGGAATCACTTGACCTAGCTCTCGATCAATTATTTCTTCAGTTAACCCGCCGCAGGGTCTCGCCTTTATATACATAGGTCGAGGCCCTGGGCTTGCAAGATTCCAAGCCGGATCAAACAATGTGACCAACTCGGTTTCTAAGTCACCCTGCCTTGTTAGACAAGTCGCCATCGTGGCGGCTCACACCCTCCGGGTCACAATTCTACCGCCAGGTCTTGGGCCTTCAATAGGCCCACCTTGTAAGCGGCCACCAGTCTTCATGCTTCATCTTCTTGGGCCTATTTGGGCCTTCTTCATATTGAGTTGCCAACGGTGTAACCCGGCCCCTTCCGGGCGGGTCACACCTCGGGGTTATATCCCCAACATTAGGCCCCAGATTGATTTGAACTTGTTCATATCAATCTTCACTGCTTCAGTTGGCGAATCATCTTTCAAAAGCTTAAACTTGAACAAATCATTATAACCTGCCATGATGTCACGCGAAGTAAATCCATAAAAAAGCCATGACATCACAACGGATCTTTCGCATTAACTAGTCGTTCGAGAATCGAGGCGCCTCTAGTGTTTGAGATAATCACGACGTCTCCTCGATTTCCGCACCTGCCATTTTACTGTTCACCTTTTCCCTTATAAATAGGCACGGGGGTTCCTTTTTCACTTTTACCCCCATCTCCTTCTTCTTCTTCCTTCTCGCGTCGTCCGCCGCCGCTGGAGCTCTGCCACCGCCGTTATTCACCAACGACTCCAATTGGGCCACTGCGTCAACCTGACTAGATCAGAGAATCGCAACGCACACCCACTGCTCATCAGCATCGCCAGGTATTCATCTTTTCTCACTTCCAATCTGCATTAGGTCAGCCTAGTTCATCAGTGTTCGTCATGTTCATCCAAGTTTATCGTAGTTCATCCACCACGTCACTTAGCTCAATCCAAAAATGACACTGAAGCCGTGCGGTAGTAGTTTTGGCATTTGTCTCAAATTATAGATTCATTCTTTCTTCCTGAGATTCAATCCCTAGCTTATTAGTTCTTCCACTGCCATGGTTTAGGTTTAGCAATTATTCTTCATTTTTTGAATCACCATAGATCAAAAATCATAGGCAGAAATCGTGAAACTTGTTTGTCCCATACTTAGTAGAAATTCTCCAATCTCGAATCCATGGATATCTGACCCGCCATTCTTTGTTCGGGCAGCTTAAATAACAACCTTTGTAACCCGCCAGAGCCTGTTCGGCTTAATCATAACTTATAACCGGCCAGCCTTTAGCCGGCTTATCTGTAATTTGTAACCCGCCAGGAGTTTCGAACATGCTTCTGCAATTTGACCTATCAATGTGCTGCTCTTAACTTGATAATCATACTCCATAGTTAAAGGTATCTCTTAGTTGCAGCTGACCCGCCCTTCATCATATAAGCGGCTTGTGATTTACTCATAACCATGATCCATCGTATATCCATAGTTGATTTGTAGCCATTGAACTGTTATTTACTACCATTAATCAACTTGTTACCGTAGCATTAACTCACCACGTTATACCTCCAGGCCGTAGCTTTTCAATTGCCGAAAAATGACTATCGTCAACTGGGAACGTTCCTTGGTTACCAAGGAGATCCTTGATGATTACGTAGGCCAAGGCCTATTGGCAAGTCAACAGGAAATTGGATGGCGAGTTAGCAATGGGGAAGTGATCCCTACTCCTACTGAAGATGAAATTGTGGTCTTCATTGATCACATACTTAGAGGGTTTACTCCACCCGGGTCTAAATTCTTTCGGGACCTTCGCCATTACTTCAACTTACACCCTCAAGAAATAGGTCCAAACTCGGTATCCAACATTTTCCAATTTCAAATCTTCTGTGAAGTTTATCTGCAAACAACACCTACTATACCCCTGTTCAAGGAGTTCTTTTATATAAACCGCCAGACTGAATGTCAAAATGGCCCAAGCCAGGAATTAGGCAGAGTCTCTATTCAGAGACCAAGTGATAACAATTTTCCCTCCACCATCTTACCAAGTCACCCCAAGGGATGGGTGACCACCTGGTTTTTCTATAAGAATACTGCTCCAGCAACGGAAAATCCTTTGCCCGGGTTTAGGGCTGATCGTCTTCCAACAAATTTTGACCCGCCAAGCAAGATTATTCCAGAAGAGCATGCCGAGGCCTTCCCATTCCTTTCTAGGGCTAAGGCATTGTTGGCTCATGGGTTGCTTGGAGTTGACTTAACCCGGTGCTGGGTCTCTTGGAAGATACTCCCATTGAGCCGTCGCCCCGGGATAATGTATGAATACACTGGCGAGCCCAATGATCCTCAACGGTACACTGAGGACAAATTTACCGCCGAATAAGCCTTTAAAGCTCTGAGGACCCTGCTTGGCGAGTCTCAGGAGAACTGCAATAAAATTGGTCTGCCACCCTTCTTTAAACAAAATCCAGCTCCACCTGTAAGTATTCCTATTATCTGCTTCAATACATATCAACTGTGCATTATGCCTTGTTTTTAATCTTTTTTATACTTATCCAGGCTAACTCCGCTTTTTGGACCAAGAAACCACAAGCCGTCGCCTCGGCCAAGAAGCCTAAGACAAAAACCCGTGCTCCGGTCCGTCGTAAGAAACAAGCCACAGAAGTTCTTCTCAAGCTGGATGACTCGGAGGTAGAACTCGACTCCCTTGGTCATCTTTTGATACAACTTATTGACGCTGACTCTTCTCAGGATGACACGGAGACAAGCCAGGCTGATGCAGTAGAGGTAATCGCTGTCTCCTCCGACTCAAACTCTTTGCCAAGAAAGAAAACCCGGTGGGTCATCCGGAAAGTAAGATTTTCTCATCCTCTTGCTCATTTGGACCCCAATTTTCTTTTGAAGAAGCAACAGCATGACTCAAGATGTATGACCCGGAGTGACAGTTCTCAAGACCTCAACTCCGGCTTACCCAACACTCCTGTTCCTCGGAAGTGTCGAAATGAGGTGCCTCATAGCCCAACTCTCTCTCTCTCTTCCGAAGGCTGGTCTTTTTCGTCAACCTCTAAATCCTTCCAACCCAAATTATCAGGGAACACCTCCATCATCCGGCGACTCTACAGGAACTTAAATGCGTGTCTTCAAGGTTGCCAAGGGTAAGTATTTCTACTTGTTCATAAACGATTCACAATGACATGTTCTCATGAGCTCTTGTGTCTTTTTTATAGAGGCGTAGCCAAGGCGGGTAAAAAACAAAAACTGGGCGGGTCTTGAAAGGATCCAATGACTACTGAACCACAGAAGCATGCAGCAGAAATGTCTGAGGTCCTTATTCAAGATCCTGAAGAGCCTGTCAATGACCCGCCACCGTCCACTGATACCCCTGTCTTTGAGCCAGTACATGCTGAAACTAACCCGGCTATTCATCCAGACCCACCAAGCCCCAAGTCGCCAACTCCTCTGAAGCCAATTAAAGAGATCCCTCTTGAAAAGAACACTGCAGATGTTCTCATTACTGGCATAGGTTATACAGAGCCAAGAAATCCTACTGTCTTGGCCAAACATAGCGCCAAAGAAGAGCCGCCAGTCTCAGACAAGGGCAAGCTAAAACTGGATCTGCAGCACTATGGAGATTTTAGCGCAGGCGAGTTGCATGCAGGCTACCTAAGCCGTCTGCACACAAGCCGCAATATGGAGGCTGATCTGGTTAACTTGATGAGGCAGAAATTCGAGGTACAAACTAAACCTCTTTCCATTGGTGCATATGCATATAGTCATGTAGCCCCCAAGGGCCGGCCTATCCTACCAAGGATGAGCCGGGTTTTTAAAGCATTAACTCTGAACAAAACCTTATGCATCAAACCTGTAGCCCCGAAGGGCCGGCTTAATCTGACAAGATAAGCTGGGTCTTCCATGACCTTAGTGAAATCAAACATGTAATCCTCAAGGGCCGGCTTAATCTGACAAGATAAGCCGGGTCTTTAGTAACCTTAGTGAAATCAAACATGTAGCCCTCAAGGGCCGGCTTAATCTGATAAGATAAGCTGGGTCTTCCATGGCCCTAGAGAAATCAAACATGTAGCCCTCAAGGGCCGGCTCAATGTGACAAGATAAGCCGGGTCTTTAGTAACCTTGGTGAAATCAAACATGTAGCCCTCAAGGGCCGGCTTAATCTGATAAGATAAGCCGGGTCTTCCATGGCCCTAGAGAAATCAAACATGTAGCCCTCAAAGGCCGGCTTAATCTGACAAAATAAGCCGGGTCATCATAAGGATTGAAAATGACCTACATTAGCCCCCAAGTGCCAAGTATATTGCTTGCAATGTGCTCGGGGACTTAAATATCTATATAATATTGATGTTGCTCATTTTTTAATAATCACTTCTTCAAAATTATATTTCAGGAAGAGTTGATCATGAAAGAGTCACAACTAGGTGATTTGAAGAAAAACATGGAGCTGCAATAGGCTGAAACTGCCAAGGCCGAGTCAAAACTAAAGACTTCATTGGAAGAATTTGAGAAGTCCAAGGCAGGTTTTGACGCCGAAAGAACCGCCTGGGAGGCTGATAAGGCTGCAATGCAGAAAAGAGCTGAAGACGCTGAAGCTGCACTTAAGCCGGTGACGGAAGAGTTAGCCGGCTTAAAGCAACATATTATTCAAATGTCAGCTGCCATCTTTGGTAAGAGTCATATACAACTCATCATCTGCTTTAATATTTCTTTAAGTCGCCTGGTGATTTGTGATATTTAATTTTTGTAACCCGCCTGGCGACTCTTATGCCTCAATTGACCAGGCTCCAGAAGCGCCGGCCTTGGTCAAAGCACGCTGCTGAAATTAAAGGCAGTTTACTCATTGACCGAGCAGCTATATACTAGAACTCTGCATAGTCTTGTTACCCTGTCAGGTGGGAAGAAACCTCCAACACTTATCAAGACCGTGCTAGAGCAGTTCTCAACAGCACCGGCTCAAATCGAAGAGTGCAGATTGTCAGCTGCCCGAGCTGGAGCCATTGTCGCTCTAGGCCGAGCCAAGGCATGGCAATCAAAACTTGACCCGGAGGAGATAGCCACCGGTAGGGGTGGGCACTATCACACTGAACACCGAAAAACCAAACGGAACCGAACCGATTTAACTGATTTACCTATTTATTCGGTGTATGGTTGTTTGGTTCGGTGGGAACTTCGATCGCTATTCAGTGTTCGGTGTGTGTGCGGTTTCCTATCGTCAAAACCCGTAATCACCGAATTAGCCGATATTTCTACGATGCCTGGTTGTCGTGACCGTGTGAGGCTGTACGTGACTGTGAGCACGGCCCATGTGTCCATCGGCCCAACACCCCCTTTGATTACTAATTCCCAAACGTAATCACCCCACGTTCACACGAATCACACCTAGCCATCGCCCATCTGTCCATCACTTCATCAGGCGGCGCGGCGCCCTCTCCTCTCCAACCCTAGAAGCGCGATCAACTACACATCCAACCGGCTCCAGTGAGTCGGCGCTCGGTAGTCAGCAACGATTCCAATTGTTGCAGCAGACGTCAAGCCATCCGCTCACAAGTACTTCCCTGGCTTCTCCAAATTATAATCTCTCAAATCTCAATGCTACGTAACCCATGCTAGTGATTAGTTTAATATATTAGGAATATTTTACTATTGTTTGCGTGGAACCACTGTCATGAACTAGTGTATCCTTCCGGCAAGTATTCTGTATAATGCAAATCGCTGCCTATGTGTAAGATCTCTTAGAGCGATGGGTGCATAGCGGTTTTTCGGCTAACCGAACAAACCGAACCAACATATTTTGGTTAATAAGGTTCGGTTGCTAATTTATGTATGATTATTTTGGTGGCCATTTCTTCAAAACCGAAATTATAAAATACCGAATAAACCGAACAGTATTAACCATATTAACCGAACGCCCAGCCCTAGCCACCGGATGCCCCAAATTTAAAGATGACGGGTCAACTTTTGAAGAACAAGACTTCAACAAGTGCGTCAGGGAGATGCGGCCCGTGGCTTGCTAGCTTATTGAAGAACTGAATCTGAAGCACTACATGCCGGCTTACGATGATCAAAACAACAAAATTAAGCCGCCCACGCATGAAGTGATGGATCTTGTTCCTTCCAGGCATAAGCACCTCTTTGCCCCTGACCTTAACTCTTCCGTTATTATCAATGATGAAGCCACCTTCGAGGCCTTAACTGGCATCGATTGGACATCGGCTGACCTCCAGATGGTCGATGAAGAAGAGCCGGCGCGGGATGACCCACAATCTTCAAGGCGTCAGGAAGACAACTGATCATAGCAATGATAACTCAGGCGGCTCTCAAGTCGGGTTATGGGAGTGTTGCTCAAAAACACTTAATTCCAAGTTTTTGGGCTCAGTTGAAAGCCATGTAATAGGGTAGGATGAAACAATGATCCGCCATTTCATGCCTTCGTGCATGTTGATCTTGACTTTTGATCCGCCTATTTTACTCTTTATGATAGGCCATACCAGTACTCTTATTTCCATTTAAAGTTTTGCATGTCCTGCACAAAGTTTAAACAACATATGTCCTGGCGACTTAAGGTCAAAAGCCAGGGTGGGTGACAACCCAAACATATACAGCCTTATATGATTACTGAAAAGACTAGAATCAAGGCCATTCAAGCCAAAATATACTGGCGACTTAAAGTCCAAAACCAGTGCGGGTTACCAAACCCGAAGACTCATATGACAGTTGAAAACATACCTGTAGAGCCGAATCATGCTGGCGGCTTAAACATCAACAGCCTGTGCGGGTGACAACCCAAAGACTTACAGCCTTATGATCTCAACTATTCAAACCAAAATATCCTGGCAACTTAAAGTCCAAAGCTAGGGCGGGTTATAACCCAAAAATACTCAAACATGAGCCATATAATTGGAGCCTCACGACCCATATAGTAAAAATTTGCACAACAGCAAAATCTTAGGAGAAAACAAATCCAAAGAAATCAAAAGAGAAATACAAAAATCTCAAATAATTGTTGGGCCGGTTTTCCAAAACACGGCCGAACAAGTTGGCTCACAGGCCATGTGCTTTCAAGGCCGCACAACCGTTGAGCTTATCCTAGCTCACTGTAAGCCGGCTCTCACGTGACACAAGCTACTGTTTTAACCTTAACAAGTTCACGGTCTTAAAAAAGATTGACTGTTAAGAGTTCGGCGGGTCACCTGGTGGAGTAGCAAGTTGCAAACAAGCAGGATAACTCATAATTTGGCGTCTCATGCCTGGTCGAGAGGGTATGAAAGCTAAACCCGGTGGGTTGGAAGCCCCCAAGTGACCTTATGACCAAATAATAAAGAGTCAAATACACAGAAATGAAACGACAGAGGCCCTGAATTTCAAGGATGCCGGCTTTTTATATTGATCATAAAAGATATATACACTGACATATGTATGTACAAAGATGAGAGCCGGTGGCTCAGGTGTAGTAAGGCCGAAGATGAGCAATATTCCATGGCTGGCGAGTCTCCTCCTCTGACTTGTGTGAATCCTTCTGTTCTTGTATATCAATGAGGTAATAAGACCTGTTATTTAGGTTTTTGCTGACCACAAAGGGCCCTTCCCAAGGTGGTGATAACTTATGCATATCAGTCTGATCTTGAATCAGCAGGAGCACTAAGTCACCCTGTTGAAACGCCCGAGTCTTAACTCTGCGGCTATGATAGCGACGCAAGTCTTGTTGATATATCGCTGAATGAGCCGCCGCAAGGTCACGCTCCTCATCGAAAGCATTGAGTGTGTTTTGACATGCTATCTCATTATCAGCTTCAACATAAGCCGCCACATAGGGTGAGTCATGACGGATATCACTTGGAAGAACCGCCTCTGCACCATAGACCATCAAGAAAGGTGTATAGCCTGTTGACCTGTTGGGGGTGGTATTGATACTCCATAGCACTGAAGGTAACTCCTCAACCCAACAACCCGGCGTTCGTTTCAAAGGAACCAGAAGCCAGGGCTTGATTCCTCTGAAAATTTCTTTGTTAGCCCTCTCAGCTTGACCATTAGACTCTGGATGAGCCACAGAAGAAACATCAAGACGAATATGCTCTCGTTGATAGAATTCCTTCATAGCACCCTTAGACAAATTAGTGCCATTATCAGTGATGATACTATGAGGGTAACCAAAACGGAAGATCAACTTTTTAACAAATGAACTGCGGTTGCTGCATCACACTTGCTAACCGGCTCTGCTTCTACCCACTTGATAAATTTGTCAACCTCCACCAGGAGGTGAGTTTTCTTATCCTTAGACATCTTGAAAGGTCCAACCATATCAAGCCCCCAGACTGCAAACGGCCAAGTAATTGGAATCATCCTCAACTCTTGAGCCAGCACATGAGCTCGTCGAGAAAATTTCTGACATCCATCACACTTACTGACGATATTTTCTGCATCTGCATGATCCGTCAACCAATAAAACCCATGATGACCACAATCACCTTCATGGATCTCTCTTAAGATCTCATGGCCCTCTTCAGGAGAAACACAATGTTGAAACACGCCTATCACACTGCATCGGTGTAACTCGCCATTGACAATATTCATAGACTTAGACCTCCTAGTTATTTGTCTTGCCAAAGTTTCATCCTCGGGCAACTCGCCTCGGGTCATAGAAGCCAAGTAGGGAAGCATCCAATCAGGAATAGCATGGAGAGCCGCCGCCAACTGCGCCTCCGGGTCAGGGACATCAAGGTCTTCTTCAGACGGCAACTTGACCGAAGGATAATGCAAGACATCAAGAAACACGTTAGGAGGCACCGGCTTTCGTTGCGACCCAAGCTGGCTCAAGGCATCAGCCGCCTCATTCTTCCTTTGGTCAAGGTGCTACACCTGGTAGCCCTTAAAGTGAGAAGCAATATTGTCAACCGCCCGGCGATAGGCTGCCTTGAGCGGTGCTACTTCTTGAGCTTGCATTGGTTTTTCCCTTGAAGAGGAAAGGGTGATGCAGCATAGTAGAGGTAAGTATTTCCCTCAGTTAAGAACCAAGGTATCAATCCAGTAGGAGAAGAACGCACAAATCACCAACACCTGCACAAACAATCAAACACTTGCACCCAACGAGATAAAGGGGTTGTAAATCCCTTCACGGTCAATTGCAAAAGTGAGATCTGATAGAGATAGAAAAACAAAAGATAAAATATTTTTGGGGTATTTTGGTATATAGATCTGAAAATAAAAGATTGCAAAATAGTAGATCGGAAAGTAATATGATGGAAAATAGTAGATCGGAAAGTAATACGATGGAAAATAGAAGTAATATGATGGAAAATAGACCCGGGGGCCATAGGTTTCACTAGAGACTTCTCTCATAAAGGCAAATAATACGGTGGGTGAACAAATTACTGTCGAGCAATTGATAGAAAAGCGCAAAGTTATGACGATATCCAAGGCAATGATTATGCATATAGGCATCACGTCCGTGTCAAGTAGACCGACTCCTGCCTGCATCTACTACTATTACTCCACACATCGACTGCTATCCAGCATGCATCTAGAGTATTAAGTTCATAAAGAACGGAGTAAAGCCTTAAGTAAGATGACATGATGTAGAGGAATTAACTCAAGCAATATGATGAAAACCCCATCTTTTTATCCTCGATGGCAATAATACAATACGTGCCTCGCTACCCCTACTGTCACTGGGTGAGGACACCGCAAGATTGAACCCAAAGCTAAGCACCTCTCCCATTGCAAGAAAAACCAATCTAGTTGGCCAAACCAAAATGATAATTCGAAGAGAAATACAAAGATATTAAATCATGCATAAAAGAATTCAGAGAAGATTCAAATAATATTCATAGATAACCTGATCATAAATCCACAATTCATCGGATCTCGACAAACACACCGCAAAAGAAGATTACATCGGATAGAACTCCAAGAATATCAAGGAGAACGTTGTATTGAGAATCAAAGAGAGAGAAGAAGTCATCTAGCTACTAGCCATGGAGTTATAGGTCTGAGGTAAGATACTCACGCATCATCGGAAGGGCAATGGAGTTGATGTAGAAGCACTCCGTGATCGATCCCCCTCCGGTAGGATGCCGGAAAAGGCCCCAAGATGGGATCTCACGGGAACAGAAGCTTGCGGCGGTGGAAAAGTGTTTTCGTGGCTTGCTCTGGTGGTTTTGGAATATATGTGAATATATAGGAGGAAGGGCTAGGTCAGAGGAGTCCTGAGGGGCCCACAAGGCAGGGGGTGCCCCCCTAGGGCGCGCCCTCCACCCTTGTTGCCGCCTCACGGCTCTTCTGACTTGGACTCCAAGTCCCCTGGGTGTCTTCTGGTCCAAGAAAAATCATCGTGAAGTTTTATTCCATTTGGACTCCGTTTGGTATTCCTTTTCTGCGAAGCTCAAAAACAAGGAAAAAACAGAAACTAGCACTGGGCTCTAGGTTAATAGGTTAGTCCCAAAAATAATATAAAATAGCATATTAATGCATATAAAATATCCAAAACAGATAATATAATAGCATGGAACAATAAAAAATTATAGATACGTTGGAGACATATCAAGCATCCCCAAGCTTAATTCCTGCTCGTCCTCGAGTAGGTAAATGATAAAAACAGAATTTTTGATGTGGAATACTACCTAACATATTTATCCATGTAATTTTCTTTATTGTGGCATGAATGTTCAGATCCACAAGATTCAAAACAAAAGTTTAATATTGACATAAAAACGATAATACTACAAGCATACTAATAAAGGAATCATGTCTTCTCAAAGTAACATGGCCAAAGAAAGTTATCCCTAAAAATCATATAGTCTGGCGATGCTCCATCTTCACCACACAAAGTATTTAAATCATGCACAACCCCAATGACAATCCAAGCAATTGTTTCATACTTTTGATGTTCTCAAACTTTTTCAACTTTCACGCTATACATGAGCGTGATCCATGGACATATAGCACTATAGGTGGAATAGCATATGGTGGTTGTGGAGAAGACAAAAAGAAGGAGATAGTCTCACATCAACTAGGCGTATCAACGGGCTATGGAGATGCCCATCAGTAGATATCAATGTGAGTGAGTAGGGATTGCCATGCGACGGATGCACTAGAGCTATAAGTTTATGAAAGCTCAAAAAGAAACTAAGTGGGTGTGCATCCAACTTGCTTGCTCATGAAGACCTAGGGCAATTTGAGGAAGCCCATCATTGGAATATACAAACCAAGTTCTATAACGAAAAATTCCCACTAGTATATGAAAGTGACAACATAGGAGACTCTCTATTATGAAGACCATGGTGCTACTTTGAAGCAAGAGTGTGGAAAAAGGATAGTAACATTGCCCCTTCTCTCTTTTCTCTCAGTTTTTTGGTGGGCTTCTTTGGCCTCTTTTATTTTCTTTGTGGGCTTCGTTGGCCTCATTTATTTTATTCCTCACATGGGACAATGCTCTAATAATGAAGATCATCACACTTTTATTTACTTACAACTCAAAAATTACAACTCAATACTTAGAACAAAATATGACTCTATATGAATGCCCCCGGCGGTGTACCGGGATGTGCAATGATCCAAGAGTGACATGTATAAAAATTATGAACGGTGGCTTTGCCACAAATACTATTTCAACTACATGATCATGCAAAGCAATATGACAATGATGGAATGTGTCATAATAAATCGGAACGGTGGAAAGTTGCATGGCAATATATCTCAGAATGGCAATGGAAATGCCATAATAGGTAGGTATGGTGGCTTTTTTGAGGAAGGTAAAAGGTAGGTGTATGATACCGGTGAAAGTTGCGCAGTACTAGAGAGGCTAGCAAAGGTGGAAGGGTGAGAGTGCGTATAATCCATGGACTCAACATTAGTCATAAAAGAACTCACATACTTATTGCAAAAATCTATTAGTTATCGAAATGAAGTACTACGCGCATGCTCCTAGGGGGATAGATTGGTAGGACAAGACCATCGCTTGTCCCCGACCGCCACTCATAAGGATGACAATCAATAAATAAATCATGCTCCGACTTCATTACATAACGGTTCACCATACGTGCATGCTATGGGAATCACAAACTTTAACACAAGTATTTATACAATCCACAATTACTCACTAGCATGACTCTAATATCACCATCTTTATATCTCAAAACAATCATAAGGAATCAAACTTCACATAGTATTCAATGCACTTTATATGAAAGTTTTTATTATATCCCTCTTGGATGCCTATCATATTAGGACTAAATTTATAACCAAAGCAAATTACCATGCTGTTTAGAAAGACTCTCAAAATAATATAAGTGAAGCATTAGAGTTCAATAATTTCTATAAAATAAAACAACCGCCGTGCTCTAAAAAGATATAAGTGAAGCACTAGAGCAAAATTGGCTACCTCAAAAGATATAAGTGAAGCACATAGAGTATTCTAATAAATCACGATTCATGCGTGTCCCTCTCAAAAGGTGTGTACATCAAGGATGATTGTGGCAAACTAAAAAGCAAAGACTCATATCATACAAGACGATCCAAGCAAAACACATATCTTGTGGTGAATAAAAATATAGCCTCAAGTAAATTTACCGATAGACGAAGACGAAAGAGGGGGTGCCTTCCGGGGCATCCCCAAGCTTAGGCTCTTGGTTGTCCTTGAATATTACCTTGGGGTGCCTTGGGCATCCCCAATCTTAGGCTCTTGCCACTCCTTATTCCATAGTCCATCAAATCTTTAGCCAAAACTTGAAAACTTCACAACACAAAACTCAACAGAAAACTCATGAGATCCGTTAGTACAAGAAAATAAAATCACCACTTTTGGTACTGTTGTGAACTCATTATTTATTTATATTGGTGTAATATCTACTGTATTCCAACTTCTCCATGGTTCATACCCCCCGATACTACCCATAGATTCATCAAAATAAGCAAACAACACAAAGAAAACAGAATCTGTCAAAAACAGAACAGTCTGCGAAGATCTGAATTGTTCTAATACTTCTGTAACTCCAAAAATTCTGAAACATTAGGACAACAGAGGCAATTTGTATATAAATCTCGTGTAAAAATATTCAGGGTTTTTCAATGCTCCAGTGAATTATTACAATTCTGTGACTGGACGCAAAAGTTTCTGTTTTTCAGCAAGATCAAATCAACTATCACCGTAAGCCATCCCAAAGGTCTTACTTGGCACAAACACTAATTGAAACACCAAAACACATCTAACAAGAGGCTAGATGAAAAATTTATTGAAAAAAACAGAACCAAAAAAGTAGAAACAAAAATAAAATTGGGTTTCCTCCCAACAAGCGCTATTGTTTAACGCCCTAAGCTAGGCGTAAAAACACATAGATCTAGGTATTGTCATAGTAATAATAAGGCAAATTTCAAAAACTCATCTCGTACTCCCTTCGTTCAGCAGCAAGTTTTCTTTGTGGTAAGCAAAAGTAATCAAAAGGGCTAAATTTAATGGGATAAGGATCCCTAAGATCAAGCTCGGGAGGTATTGGCTCCTCCCTCGGCCCCTTATATTGTATGATCAACTCATCACTGTAAGAATTCTTTTGGCAAAAGGTCATGAGCTTATTTCCAAGAGAGAAACCCAATCTGTTGTTTTGTATAGCAAAATTATCATTAAATTCAGAAATTTTATCAACTAAAACATCGGTAGTAACTCTTTTTCTCAAAATTTTGTTATAAGCAACATGATCAAGAGATCGCAAACGCATTATTTCTTCCTGATTAAAGAGAATCCCCTCTATGGGAGGACGACCACCATCTACCTTATAATGCATGAAAATTTCACTAGCCTCCTTCATAATGAACCTAAATTCATGGGCTAGGAATATGGTAGCAGCGCGTTTAACAGAAGAATGTTCAATATTAGAGAATTCTAGAAAAATCCTTTGTATGCATGGATGCATATGAACAAATTGTCTTTCAAGTTCAAGTATAAGCAAAGATATAGCATCCGCAAGGCTATTAGTTTTATGGAGAATAGATCCACCTAGCGTGGGTAGCGCACCAGCACAAAAAAACAAATCTTGGATAACCCCTTTTCCAATAATATTGCCGCTACCTATACGAACTTTTTTAGTGTGCAGGATAGCAGGTTCTTCATGAGGATCAATATTAGCAAAATCATCAAAGTCCCCCCCCCCATCATTACTACTATCCTTTTTCAACAAAAATCCCCCCAGATTAAGACATGGTGGCAAGAAACAGATCTAACACACAAGCAAACAAAAAGCAAATGAAAAAGACGAACGAAAGAAGGGCGAATAAAAAGGCAAATCTTTTTGAAAATTGTTTTAGAAGTGGGGGAGAAGAAAATGAGAGGCAAAGGGCGAATAATGTAATACAAGAGATGAGAGTTAATGATGGGTACTTGACTTGATGTAGATTTCCCCGGCAACGGCGCCAGAGATTCTTCCTGCTACTTCTTGAGCTTGCGTTGGTTTTTCCCTTGAAGAGGAAAGGGTGATGCAGCACAGTAGAGGTAAGTATTTCCCTCAGTTAAGAACTAAGGTATCAATCCAGTAGGAGAAGAATGCACAAATCACCAACACCTGCACAAACAATCAAACACTTGCACCCAACACGATAAAGGGGTTGTCAATCCCTTCACGGTCAATTGCAAAAGTGAGATCTGATAGAGATAGAAAGACAAAAGATAAAATATTTTTGGGGTTTTTTGGTATATAGATCTGAAAATAAAATATTGCAAAATAGTAGATCGGAAAGTAATATGATGGAAAATATTAGATCAGAAAGTAATATGATGGAAAATAGAAGTAATATGATGGAAAATAGACCCGGGGGCCATAGGTTTCACTAGAGGCTTCTCTCATAAAGGCAAATAATACGGTGGGTGAACAAATTACTGTCGAGCAATTGATAGAAAAGCACAAAGTTATGACGATATCCAAGGCAATGATTATGCATATAGGCATCATGTCCGTGTCAAGTAGACCGACTCCTGCCTGCATCTACTACTATTACTCCACACATCGACCGCTATCCAGCATGCATCTAGAGTATTAAGTTCATAAAGAACGGAGTAATGCCTTAAGTAAGATGACATGATGTAGAGGAATTAACTCAAGCAATATGATGAAAACCCAACTTTTTTTCCTCAATGGCAACAGTACAATACGTGCCTCGCTACCCCTACTGTCACTGGGTGAGGACACCACAAGATTGAACCCAAAGCTAAGCACCTCTCCCATTGCAAGAAAAACCATTCTAGTTGGCCAAACCAAACCGATACTTTTAAGAGAAATACAAAGATATTAAATCATGTATAAAAGAATTCAGAGAAGATTCAAATAATATTCATAGATAAGCTTATCATAAATCCACAATTCATCGGATCTCGACAAACACACCGCAAAAGAAGATTACATCGGATAGATCTCCAAGGACATCAAGGAGAACATTGTATTGAGAATCAAAGAGAGAGAAGAAGCCATCTAGCTACTAGCTATGGACCCGTAGGTCTGAGGTAAACTACTCAGGCATCATCGGAATGGCAATGGAGTTGATGTAGAAGCCCTCCGTGATCGATTCCCCCTCCGGCAGGATGCCGGAAAAGGCCCCAAGATGGGATCTCTCGGGAACAGAAGGTTGCGGCGGTGGAAAAGTGTTTTCGTGGGTTGCTCTGGTGGTTCTGGAATATAGGTGAATATATAGGAGGAAGGGCTAGGTCAGAGGAGTCCCGAGGGGCCCACAAGGCAGGGGCGCCCCCCCTAGGGCGCGCCCTCCACCCTTGTCGCCGCCTCGCGGCTCTTCTGACTTGGACTCCAAGTCCCCTGGGTGTCTTCTGGTCCAAGAAAAATCATCGTGAAGTTTTATTCCGTTTGGACTCTGTTTGGTATTCCTTTTCTGCGAAGCTCAAAAACAAGGAAAAAACAGAAACTGGCACTGGGCTCTAGGTTAATAGGTTAGTCCCAAAAATAATATAAAATAGCATATTAATGCATATAAAACATCCAAAACAGATAATATAATAGCATGGAATAATAAAAAATTATAGATACATTGGAGATGTATCAAGCGGGCTTTGGAATCCCATGTGCGTGAGACTTGCTGAGCCACAAGGTCTGAGTCGCCAAAACACCTGACCCGGCTTAAGTGCATCTCCTTGGCCATACGAAGGCCATGGAGTAAAACCTCATATTCGGCTGCATTGTTAGTACAAGGAAACATTAGCCTTAAAACATAACAAAATTTGTCACCTCGTGGGGAAGTCAAAATAAATCCAGCCCTCGAGCCTTCCAACTGCCTGGACCCATCAAAATGAATCATCCAATAAGTGTTATCAGGCTTCTCCTCAGGCGTCTGCAACTCTGTCGAGTCATTGATGAAATCCACCAGAGCCTAAGATTTGATAGCTGTTCTTGGCACATATTTCAAACCATGAGGTCCAAGTTCTATTGCCCACTTAGCAACCCGGCATGTGGCCTCTCTATTCTTAATAATGTCTCCTAAGGGAGCCGAGCTGACCACAGTAATAGGATGACAAAGAAAATAATGCTTTAGTTTGTGACTTGCCATGAACACCCCATACACCAGTTTCTGCCAATGTGGATATCGTTGCTTGGACTCAATCAATACCTCACTGACATAATAATCCGGCCTGTGGACTGGGTACTCCTTACCCGCCCCCTTGTGCTCCACCACAATCGCTACACTGACAGCCTTACTATTAGCCGCCACATACAAGAGCAGAGGTTCTTTCTCAATAGGAGCCGCAAGGACGGGCGGCTCAGCTAACTGCTTTTTGAGCGCCTCAAACGCCTTATCAGTAGCATCACTCCAGACAAAATGATCTATCTTCTTCATCATCTGGTATAAAGGAATCGCCTTCTCTCCCATGCGGCTTATGAACCGGCTTAGAGCCATGACATGACCCGCCAGGCGCTGGACGTCATTGACACACGCCGGCTTAGCCAAAGAAGTGATAGCCTTGATCTTCTCCGGGTTAGCTTCAATACCCCGCTCTGAGACCAGAAAGCCCAAGAGCTTGCCTGCAGGCACACCGAAGACACACTTGGCCGGGTTAAGCATCATCTTATAGACCCGGAGATTGTCAAAAGTCTCCCTTAGATCATCCAGAAGAGTCTCCTTCTTTCTGGATTTGACCACAATATCATCCACATAAGCATGCACATTACGCCCAATCTGACTGTGAAAGCAATTCTGAAAACAGCGTTGATAAGTCGCCTGAGCACTCTTAAGCCCAAAAGGCATAGAAACATAACAGAAGGCTCCAAAAGGGGTGATAAAAGACGTCTTCTCTTGGTCCTTAACTGAAATCCTGATCTGATGATAACCAGAATAAGAATCCAGGAAACATAAACTCTCACAACCCGCCGTGGTATCAATAATCTAGTCGATATGAGGAAGGGCAAACGGATCGGCTAGACAAGCTTTGTTAAGATCTGTGTAGTCAACACACATATGCCAAGTGCCATTCTTCTTAAGCACCAGCACCGGGTTAGCCAACCACTCCGGGTGAAAGACTTCCACAATAAACCTGGCTGCCAGGAGCCGGGGCACCTCTTCTCCAATGGCCTTATGTCGTTCTTCATTGAAACGACGAAGAAATTTCTTGACCGGCTTAAATTTAGGATCCACATTAAGAGTGTGCTCAGCGAATTCTCTCGGTACACCCGGCATGTCAGAAGGTTTCCATGCAAAGATGTCCCAATTCTCACGGATGAACTCGATGAACGCGCTTTCCTATTTAGGATCCATATTGGCCCCCACTATGAACTGTTGAGATGAGTCGCCAGGGACAAAGTCAACCTGCTTAGTATCATCAGCCGACTTAAACTTCTACAAAGGGTCTTGCTCAGTAGTGGGCTTCTTTAAAGGGGTCATATCAGCCGGGTCAACATTATCCTTATAAAACTTAAGCTCTTCCGTGGCGCAGGCCGACTCAGCATAAGAAGCATCTCCTTCCTCACATTCCAAGGCAATTTTTCGATCACCATCACAACAAAAAAAAACCACTTCCGTGATGATACGTGTTTGTCACAGTAGGTCATGTTTTTTGTCATGCATGTACATCCATGATGATTTTATGACAAAATCAAGATTGTCATACATGTGTTGTCGTAGAAGTGTTCGATGACAATACCAAAATTATCATCACAGAAGTGTCCACTTCCATGATGATAAATGGCACGTCATGGAAGCGCTTTCGTCAAGGGTAACCGACACGTGGCATCCACCGTAACGGGTCACCGTTAAGCTATCGGGTTCCCGTTTGGATCCGATAACCCGTTAACAGCCCGGACCAATGGGGATTTTCCACATGTAAAATCATCATTGGCTGGAGGAAACACATGTCGGCTCCTCGGTCGGCCAGATGTCACCCGTCCAATGGAGGAGACGTGCCCATGATACGTCGACACGTGGCACGGCCCAACACAGGCAAATATAGGTTAAAAAGGCCGGCCCAGTCAAAGGCCCGTAGTATTTACTCAGGTACTAGTGGGCCAGCCCACTAACGGCCTGTTTAAACATGGCCCATTTATGGCCCGAAGCCAGATCTGGCCTGTTAATTGTTTGTCGAATATTTGGGCCTAATTACAGCCCAGTGACATTTCGGCCTGTTAGAGGCCCGATGTAGACATGGGCCCATTTCAGCCCGGTGTGTCTTTCGGCCTGGAAATGGCCCGTGCTGCCCATGGGCCATATATGGTCCGACGCGACATCCGGCGCTCTAACGGCCCGTGATTAAGGTGGCAACAGTTCAGCCCAACGTGACTTTGGGCATGTTAAAGGCTTGTCGTATAATTCGGCCCGTTGATGCTTCTACTAAGCTTTCAGCCTCTTAAAGGCCCATGATATCAGTGGGCCAACTAAGGCCCGAGATATGTTTCGGCCTGGTAATGGCCCATCATATAACTGGACCAATAATGGCCCGGTCTACATTTTAGCATGCTGAAGGCCCGTCAACGACTACTGAAAATTGAGGCCCAACATGCATTTCGACCTACTAAAGGCCCATGGTTTCTTCTGGGCCGTATCAGGCCAGCAGAATATTCAGCCTGTTAATGGCCCGAAGCTACATGGGCCCAACTAAGCACTGGGTCCACTAAAGGCCCAACTAAACTTTGGGCCGAATATAGGCCCGTGTAAGTTGTGGCCCTGGCGCAAAGTGTGAAGGCCCCAATGGCCTTTCAGGCCCAAGAAAGTTGCAGGTCGGCGTAATTGTGGCCTGCTAAAATGCAGGCCTGTTAGAGGCGAATGTTTCGGCCCGGTCGACTACATCAGATTTTTGCCTTTTTTTTCAGATAGCGAATGATGGCATATACGGTAACTAGTAGGAATTAAGAACAAACCTACTCTATACAATAAAGAAATTACGGCATAGTAACTTAGAATAAACCTACAGTATACAATAAAGGATTTATGGTATATTACATCCACTGGGCATCAAAGTTCGCCACCAGTGATCATAAAGCGCAACGAAGAAGGAGATTACAAAAACTGGGCGCCATTGCAGCGTAACAAAATAATACTGAACCAAGACCACTTCCAAGACAGTTCAAGAAAGGTTAGCCTTGCACAGGAACTGCTGCACAAGCTGCTGAGCAAGGCTGTGAGACCGGCCTAGCATGTCGGTCATAGCTTCTAGGTGTAGCTATTTAACAATGAGGTTCTCATTGGTGTTCTCCGCAATCTTTCTTAGAGATAGGACTTCAAGTCGAAGTTGAGTTGCAGAATGCCTTTCTGCTAGAACTTGGGACTGAAGAAGTCAAACTGATTCAGACAGCGAATTCTATGAGCTTGTCTGACTGCTAGTCTCAAGTAACTTGAACACTGCATCAAGACAAGACTTTGGAGTTGTCTCGCTATCTTCAAGTTGTTTTGCCTTCTTTGCTGCAATATATGTTGGGTTTGTCTCACAGCCTTCAGCAGACTTGTGCATGCCATCAGGCATATCACTCTGAAACAAGCAGAGAGATGACAGGTTTTGCACGTGTATAAACAAAGATGATAACTGTGTTGTCAATTCCATCCAATTTCAAATTAGAAAATTAAGAGCAAGTTGAAAATATCAATAGCATAATTTGGCATTATTCATAATGCGGGGAGCTTCACCACACTACTGGATTACCATGTCAACAAAACAAGCATAGATGAAGGGCAAAGACAATCATTGTATCTATTTTGGTTAATGTGCATGGCATGTTGTTCATATCATCAGCCACATCAGTAAGATAAAACAGGAGATGACAAGGTGCAAACGTGGGCTGCTTCACCACGCACTGGATTATAGATCCACAAAAACAAGCATACATATAGGGAGTATTGAATAATGTGCATGGTATGAATAAGGAATTTGGTTTTACAAGTAATACTTGGAACTTACAGTTGTTGCGAACATGCATTTTGATAGAAACAGCAAACTAAACAGCAGTTAACGATAGGGAGTATGAGCAAACTAAACAGCAGTTGAGGATAAAGGCTTTAGAAGGACTGACTTACATTAACAGTTAACATCGGCTTTATAATGCCCTTCTCCATGTCAAGGGAAGGATAACTCAAGAATTTCAGCACAGAATCTTCTTCATAAGCATTGCCTGTACTCTACATTTTGTAGAGAGTAATTATAGATATGATAATACTGGAAGGGATAGAGGATAATGAAGATAAGATGCAGATTGATGCTACATAATCAATTACCAATCCCTGGAAGTACAAGCGTTACAGGACAAAATGTACTGACAAGAGCAATGGGCTACACTTCTACACTGGCATTGTCTGTGTATTCAACTTTTTGGTAAGATTAAATATAGATCTGATATTTTTTAGTAAATGGTGGGCGAGGGAGATAAGATGCAGAATGCTACACAATGAACCAATCCTTCTTCCCATAATATAAGAGTGTTTTGAACACTGGTGTACTGTACAAAACGCTCTTATATTATGGGACGGAGGGAGTAGCTGTTAATGTAAGTACAGTGATAGACGACGCTCAGTCCTTACAAGAGGACTACAGAGCTAAACCTCTTCAAAAGCATTGGGTTGATTCTAAATTTATGTAAGAGTCGATACAGATCTTATAATGTCCACCAAATGGAGGATAACGAGGCTAACATGTGCAATGATGCTACATAATCAACCAGCTATGAAAGTAAGTATGGTCATACAGGGCAATAGGTACTCACAAGAGAAATGCAGTGTGCAGCATAGTTGCGAGATTCTGTGGTCCCTTGAGAATGATTGTTTTTCTGCAAACAGTTTTCGTACAAGTGAGATGTTAAGGCACATGCAGAAATGTAGTTCAAATTCTGATGTGATATCATAGACAGTACCTTAGGCTGCAGACGAGACCAATGTGTAACAAGATTATTCCTGTCACTGTCTGATAAATGTAGCACCGGAGACTTTACAGAAATTTCGTTTAGAGGCTTGCCATCGAAGTGTGCTTGCCTCAGGTAGGAACGATACTTCATCAACGAGTGCTTGAAAAGCGTAACCAACTCTTGCTCGTCTTGACTATCCAGTTTGGTCCTTGCCTATTTAAAAGAATGAAATCTTGTGTCTTCTGTCAGCAGAAACATATGCAGTTATTACCATGAATAACATTAGTACATTACTTATGCGTAAGTTGCAGAGGAAGATTGGAAATTGTTCTTTGTCTATGGTATAATCTTTCCATGAAGGAAAGATGCGCACAAAGTTCCTGACAACAATATAAGCTTCGTCTTCTAAACTGGGAAGAAGTGGAACAGGAGTCCTATTTGCTGCAATTGGGGCTCTCTCTTGTTCGAAAAGGGATTTGGCAACTGGATTTGGTGTACTCTTTGCTGGAATGGGGGTTTTGTGTCGTAGAGCTGGTGCTATGTCAACTGGCATCATCATACTGTTTGCGGCAGTTGGGGTCTGCTGAGTTGGGGCATCAGAGATGGCCAGTTTAGTAGGGCTAGAGTCTGCTAGAGTTGTGGCCGTGTTTTCTGGGTCTGGTCATATTGCAACTACACCTAATGGGCTATTTGATTTATTAGGTGTCACTACCTTTTCCAAATACTTTGTTCGTGCTCCTCCGTGATCAGCAATCGCCCTCTTCCTTTTGAACGTCTGATACACAAGAACAGCATTTGAATGGATAAATATGGTATGATGACAGATGGAATATGTACTGAAAATGGATAGGCAGGGCGTATTCACATACACGATGTGTAAACTAAGCTGATGACAGTGCAACAAAGTAGAAGCAATGCACAGCACCAGTTGCAAGATATGTGCGACCAATATAACCTTGGAAAGTTAGAGCAAGCACCTTGATGGGTGAATAAGATAGGGCAACTGCCTCTGACTCCTCCACTAGGGTGCTACATTGACTTAGGTCTCCCTCTAGCTCAGAATCACTATTAGGATCATATTCTGAGCATGAATCTGTAGGTGGAGAGCATTTGCATTGCATTGCATCCAGACTTGATTTCAGTCCCTTAATGCCAAGTATGACAGCCATGGCATTGTTCTGCTTTATTCTTTTCATGCGCGCAAGCTCATAATCATTATGATGCTATTCAGTATCAGAGATTCATAAAAACATAAAAAGTATTCAGATTATCAATGGAATGCATTACAGATTCAACTCGAAGAGTGTCTCCCAATAAACCCCTGCGTATGCAAAGTTCACCCCCCAACAGTGCTGACCAGACGACACACAGAAATACAAACCTCTTATGTCTCTATAACAGGTAGACACACATTTCAAAACTGAAGTAGGAACATTACAATCATATCAAATTCATATTTGAACAAATAAACTAAGGAATTATGAGTGGCATAATGTTTAGCTTCAAGGGTGGAGTGCTGGTAGTGCGACACAAAGCAAGTAGGCAGATTGTATTCCATGTAAAAGATCGTAGTCTATGTAAAAGGTGGAAATGACACTTTCTTTCTATATAATGCAGTGTTCGTTGCCCACACATGATGGAAGAGATCACACAGAGAAATACTATTCACTCATGTCTGCGGTTCTAGTATTTTGAAACAGGGTGGTCCACCCTAAAAGAATATTGACAACAAATATGACAAGGCAAGCATAGAGGTAGTGAATCAATCATTACTTGTGAGCGTACAAGGACAAGTATGCAGAATTGTAACTGCAGTAAGAGGCTGTCCAAAATCTGAATCAAGAAGTTGGTCTAGCACTTATTGTTTGCAACTAATCGACGTGAATAATTGGATATCATATCGAATGAGTAAGAAAGACAAGTAAAATTGTCAACAAACCTGGCCTGCAGTGGTAATCTGGGTCAATGTCACTATTACCAACAATACAAAATAACTAGTGTCTGTTCCTAGGGCTGGAATTTTGAAACCCTGTGAACTTTACAGGTACTAAAGATTACTGAAATACATCTGAACCATTAAGTGTAGGTAGCACTCAGTACACAACAAACCCTAATGACAGTCCTGCCTAATGAGTAATGAATCAATTAGAAAATGGGTGTTGAGAAGTGGCTGCTGAGTGTTGAGGACGTATCTCAGGATAAATCGGGTTGGCTTAGTGGCTGCTGCACGCCTGAGCCCTGAACGGACTGGGAAGGTAGGCACGGTGGCGCGCCTGGGCAGCGGTGACGCTGTTGGGCGAGCGGCTCCTCACCTCCTGTTAGTCCGGCACCTCCTCCTAGAGTCATGCCGTCTGGGGACGGCAAGTCGCCGGCGAGGTAGGCGGCTGGGGGCGAGTAGAGATCGGAAGCGCAACAGAATAGAGGGGAATCGGGGCCTCGGCCGACCCAAAATCCCAGGGTGGGCCGCGGCCCACCATGGGCACCCTGTAGATCCACACCCGAGCGGCGTATATGCATTTTCGAAACTAAATTAGGAACATTTAGCTGACCAATTAAATGACTCTATTTTAATAATATCAGATTCGTATTTGAACAACTAAGCTTGTTTAGCTTGATGGGTGGAGCAGTGCTATTATGACACGAAGCACGTATGCTAATCGTATAGTGATCATAAAAGGGGGGAAAACTAAGCATGATCAATTAAACCCTATTATGACTGTGCGATGGCAGATTTGAAGCTGCAAACCACATAAATGCTATTTTGCAACCATTGTTTGCTTTGAACTAAGAACTAAATTCTAAGAGCTGAAAAGAAAGTACAGTAACCAAGTTACGATCTATTTTCTGGTTGAGATGAAAAAGTTGAGCAGGTATGAAGTAGTACCACCTCTCTTGCGGCACCGTGTAGGCATCAGGGGTGTGATGGCTGTCGGTGGCGTTGAAGCAGATCTGCGATGGTAGACGGGTGCATCGGGGGATAAGTCCCGTTGCGGTGGACGAGAAGGTCGTGGGAGCGGCCCCGGCAAGGAGGACGACGACGCCGATGAAGCAAGAGGACGCGATGCAAGGGTCCTGGTCCGTCGCCGTGGATGAGAAATGTCCATCTCTAGCAGTGGACGACGCGATCTTGGTAGGCGCTCTGGCATGGTGGAGGACGGCGGCGATGGATGGGGTGGAGGACGGCAGCGATGGATGGGGTGGCGGACTGAGGAGGCTGGTGTGGGGATGGTGTTCTAGCGCGGACGGTGTATGAATGGGAAAATTGAGGGAGAGGTACGGGGAACCATGTTTTTGGGACGCGCTTGTCTGAAATATGGGAAAGTTACGAACTTAGCCCCCGTTTAAAATTTGGACGTCTCATCGGTTGGGGATAGGACGGTAATCTCGCCACACCCCAATATTTGCCTAGAGCGATTTCGTGCGAGGAGAGGGTGTTTTGGCGCCCACGGTGTATGAACGGGGCTGACAGGTAGGGCGATTGTGTCATGTCTGAGTGAAGTTACAAACCTGCCCCTATTGAAAATATTTGCCTACATCGATTTCGGCCGAGTCGAGTTTGTTTTGCCGCCCACCGTGTATGAATGGGGAAATGGAGGGAGAGACAGAGGTCTTCTGGACGAGCTTGAATCAAATGTTTTTTGCCGCCCACGTTTGGTGCCCACCGTGTCTGAATGGGCTCAGAGGTGGTCGTGTCACGTCTAATTCAAGTTACTAACCTACCCCCTATTGAGAGCAGTGGAAATCGGGCCGATGGATTCTCCGTGTAAGGGGTAGACAGTAATTTCCATCTCGCAAACACTGGCTTCGGGCAGCCGACGTGGGAGTGGATATTTTGCCGCTTCTTTTGAATTTTGGGACAATAAGCATCCACGTTTACCCTGGAACTAAATTCGAATACATTTTGTATTCTTATACGAATCTTTATAAATCTTTCTATCTGTTTTTATATATCTTCAAAAGTAAAACAAAGATGTATTCCGCTGTCATATATGAATATGATTTACAAACGCCGATACTCAAATTCAGAAGCTAGAATCCAGTTTAAGGTGAATTCGAATATTTGAAACCACTTTATGTCCAACTCAAGTGTCACAGGCAGCATAATGTGTACTCCCATTTAGATATGTACACAAGCGATGTCTCAAGATTCAAAATACCGAGCCAATCAACCAATAATGTACAAAACTAATAGACATATAAACACTTATAGAGTATATGTATCAATAATATCAACTAACATACATAAGCCAGGCTGCTGTACTTTTTTTGCTAGAAGAGCATCATTTTTTAGTGAAGCTAGTACAACATCTTGGCCCTTTCAGATGCGTGCCACTTAAGGACCATCTGTACTACTATTATTGCTGAATGCACATTCAACCCGATTGGCATATTTGTAGGTCTGGCACAGCAATCAAAATGAAATGTCTTAGAGTCTTATCAATTAATACAGACTCATGCTAAAAAAAATTTACAAACCAAAAAACAAAAAACAATTATTACATGATCTCTAAAACAAATGGTTTGATCGATTACATGAACAAACAACACAAAGGTTATTCAACGATGGAAAAAACATTTCACCTATGATTTACCAAGTGGGAATTTAATTTCCTTTTTTCCTTCAGGACCTTAACAATGTGGTCAGTCTCAGCTTGCTTCATTTTGAAATCCACCAAATATTTAATGGTTGTCTTGAGTACTGCTTGTGATTGTGCTGTTTGCTTCCTCAACATGTCAACTTCATCTCTAAGTGCAGAAGCAGAATCTCTTTCTACCAATAGTTTAGCCTCTAGAGCATCAGCAGTTGGCAATTCATGATGCACGATTGGGCCTGTGCCACTGCTGTGGGATGATACAACGTCCATGGGGACCTCGCTCTTTGATCTTGGGCTAACCTGTTTTGCCATTAAAGTTCCGATTGGATTCCGAAAAGTTGAAGTTAGCAAAACATCTCAACTGGGAGTTAGAACAGCAAACCAGTTAAACAAACAAGGAATTAAAGAGTTTCGATGGGATGCTGAAAAGTAGTTATTAACATCATTGTAACCGGTTACAGCAGCAAAGCAGTTAAACAGACAAGTTTTGCAAAAGGTACCTGTTGTGGCATTGGAGTTTCTCTTGGATCCTGAAATGTTGAGTAGCCAGTAACATGATTAGAGCAACCGGTTGCAGCAGCAAAGCGGATAAACAAACAAGTTTTGCAAAAGCAACATGTTGTGGCATTGGAGTTTCTCTTGGATCCGAAAAAGTTGAGTAGTCAGTAACTTGATTAGAGCAACAAGTTACAGCGGCAAACCTGTTACACAAATATATTTTTGAAAATGTACCTGCTGTGCAATTGGACTTCCAATTGGATCCTGAAAACTTGAAGTTGGTAAGATGATTACAGCAACATGTTACAGCAGCAAACCAGGTAAACAAGGAAGTTTCTGAAAACATACCTGTTGTGCCAACGGAGTTTCAGTTGGATCCTGCAAACTTGAATGTTAGCAATCATAAATAAAGTGTTGCAAGAGCCATAAGAAACTAACACCAAACTAGTAAAACTAACCAGCTTTCGCAACGTATTTAATTACACATGAACTAGTAAAACTAACAAGTTCTTGGCAACGTAGTAAAGTAACAAGTCGGTACCGTTTACCAGCAACACAGACATCTGTAAATTTCTTTGATGTAAGCAAAATGATTCCGACACACATATATATAAGTTAAAAAGACGGTGTCCCTCATATAAACCTGACAGTTGTCTATCTATGAACTTGCAAATATTACTTGTGCTACAAGTGATAACAACAAACCATTTAAACAAACAGGGTATCAGAACGTAAATTACACATGAATTTTGTTGCACCCTAGAAGTACATATGACCAGTTATCTACGTGCTTAAGTAGATATTTAAGTTTAGGCAAACAAGTAATTCTTAACAGTAAGTATCAAACACATAGATAGGTGCAGTCTATAATAGGATTAACAGGCTATGGCATTATGTAATCAGTAGCAAACTAAATTAAGCCAAGCAACGTAATTGAACAATTTTGCAATAAGTGGCTAACTAAAATTACGAGAAGCAGGTAACTGAACTTACGTTAGCTCTTTGTACAGGCACACTGCAACCTCTTTTTCGCTTACAAGGTTCTACGAAGGAGTTCATGGCTTCAATTGCTTGGAGACGCAGTCCCAATACATCTTTCTTCCCACAATGCATTGGTAAGTCGAATGGTTAATCTCATAAGATGGTGCGTCCTTGATATGTTATATGAGGACGGGTTGTCAGACTAGTTGTAGCAACACACTTCACACTGGCTTTTGCTGTATATTTCATGCGATTACATTTGGCATATCAAGATCTAAGCAATCTACAATAGGATGAAAAGACTAGCATCCTTCACATTATTGGCGAACTCAGTTCATAGAAACAAGCAATTCAACCATTCTGTGGGTAAATCAAAAGCGCCACTAGAATATTTTTCACTACCACAATCATACACGCAAAAAGGGGCAACGCCACCTTAGGGGCTGGTATGGGCGGCCACCTCGGGTGGCTGGAAAGTGTGCACCTAGTTTGAGTCGTCCAGGTTGGCCCAGGCTAGTTTTGTTCGTCCCAGCCCACAAGCAGGCAATGTAAAAAATGAAGAAAAACATTTCAATTTGGATGGGCCAATAATGTACGTGCAAGGCAGGCCCTATAGCAGGCTCGCGGCCCAAATGAGTGCCTCCCATATCAATCGACAGCAGGAAAAATCCCAATTCGTTCGCTCCAGCCTCCAGTCTGGTTCGCTCCAAACCTAGCCGCCGCTGGACAGACCGACACAGCACTTCCTCGCACCCTCGTTGGATGCTGGTCACCGGGCTTCAAGTGAATGGAAGGACAAGAAGATGAAGATCCAACCCTGGGTGTAGCCTGCGTGGGAGGCAGCGGCGGCAGCACGGGCATGGCATCGAGCTTGCGCAAACGGATAGTCGCAGCTTGCAAGAGCAGCATGCGCAACGAGCAGGTACATCACATCCCTGATTATATCTAATTCAACTATTCAATTTATGGCCAATAGTTAAAACTGACGGTGTTGTAAAACTGCTTGTATGTAGGGAATCTATAAGAAAATGAAACCAATTTCTGCTTATTTTATAACTCCCCCAATTAATACTGAACTGACTGAACCTGATGTGTCTATTCAAGTTTCCGGTGCAAACATACAAGCTCATGTTGTTCTTGAGCCTGAAGTGTCTAATGAACAGACTGCTAATGAAGGATTTGATGCAAACATTTTACATGCTCCTGGTGATGAACATATAGTCTCTAATGAGGGATCTAATGCAAGCATTTTGCAAGATCCCATTGAAGGATTTAGTGTCTAATGATGGTCTGCTATGTTGAGAGAGAGATAGAGATTTGCAGGAATTGATGACAAGCAAATTATAGTACATTTTCATGGCTTGAGGAAACGTCGAGGCCATCTACCAGAAAGTCCCCGTATCATGACAAGGTAGCATAAATACTTTTCTAAGCTGTTGTTTGAAACTATTGGCATACTTGTGCAGGATAGATATATTGATATGTAGTTTGCGCATTGGTTATAGGTACAATTACACTTCGATATTTTCAGCCAGAGAACGAATAATTCAAGCAGGTACAGTCCATGTTAGTAGTCCTTGTACACCATGTTGCATTTTGTGTTTTTGGTGCTTACATCATTTAGTGTTTTATAATCTGGAACTACTTTGGATCATTAGCTGGTTTTCAAAGTGCATATAGCTTCACATTTCTCAAGTTATGTTGATTTCTGGAGTGCAAGTGCCTTCATAATTTTTAAGTTAAATTTTTGCCCCTGGTAACTTGAATTCGTGGATCTGCCACTGCACACAAATCATACACGTAGTCCAGTACAAATTAAATGAAATGCAGGGACTTACGCTAGCTTGTTGTACAGGCTCACTGCAGCTCTGCTTGCGCTTGGGATGTTCCATGTACAAGTCCATGTACCACTTGCTTGGATGTGCAGGCCTTGTGCTCCTTGCATCCCCCTCTGCATTTTTGACACAGTGAATGGTTGATCAAATAAGACGAATCGACCATGCTGTTGTACTGGAGGACAAGTACTTACAAGGTTATACCGGTGTGCAGGATGTGTACCAGATCCTGTAGCACCGTCATGCTTCGCTAAAAAATGGTTTTGCTTGTTTCAGATGATATCTCCAGAAGAAATAAGAGTTAAAGTCAGAGTTGCATAGGCGCGTAAGCTAAGAGAGCAGTAAAGGATATCGAAACATCATCGGAATAGTGCACAAGGGAGTGATATGTGGATACCTAGTTCGGGCCGGTGTTTGGGCATGCTCGCCTAGCTAGAGTGCGGGTCACTTCAGAGCCATTGAGGGTGATGCACTGGCGTTGGCTGGCCGCGCACAGATGCAGATCTTGAGCGGCAGCGGAGCGCTATGATGCGGTGGACGAGACCGTTGGTGAAGCCCCAACGACCTCGGGGGGTGGAGGTGCGACGATGTGCTCGGATGAAGTAGCCCCAGTGAGGTGGGAGATGGCATCGGTGAAGTGCACCTGATGCGGTGGAAGTCGGTGTCTATGAGGCACGTCGGTTGCGGCGGCCGACATTGTCGATGTACCACCCGGTGCGGTGGACGAGGGCATAGATGAGCTAGCTCCGGTGCGGTGGTGAAACGCGACCGTCGTCTTCATCATCGTCGTCCAACACAGAGGTGGGGAAAGAGACGAGACGAGGGGCGATTCGAACTTTGCTTGGGTTGGCGGTGAATTAGGGATTTGAGTGCTCTGGGCGCGGAACGGGACGGTGGAGAAGGGAGATTTTGCAGGGCTGGAATTGGGGCCACCATATATTTCAATCCGAAACGTGGAAGCACGAACTTTTTTTGTCGTCGTTCTTTTTTTTGGGGGGTGGGGGGAGGGAGGGAGGGGGTGGGTGGCTGGGTGCTAGCGTCCGTACGACACACGCGACCACCAAGACACGACCCTGGTCTGCCTGGTGCGCCTACATTTAAGAATGCAAATGAATCTTCTTTCATTTGAAAATGAATCTGTATGTATTACCATGCCCGTGTTTTCCTTGCAAATAATTAGTCATTCGAAACGAGATACTATAAATTAATTAATGAGGAGTTGATCGAATTAGAGTGTGTGTCACAGCGATCTCCAATTCTAACGTGGATTTCGCATTTCACGGTATCCTTTTTAATACAAATTCATATGTATAAGATGAACACCATGGTACTGAGAAAACTTTGGATGGATTTAAACATATGACCTACAAAATAGCACAACAATCGAGTCAATGTCAACTTTTCCAAACCTAGTATGGCACGAATTCAAAATAATTATGGAAGCCATAAGCATGGTCCTCAATTCAAATCTTACAATGTAGACTAAATTGAAACGTCGATATTAAGTCTCGTACTATCTACATTCAAATGTTGTTTTTAGCCCCACCCCCCTTGGCACACACGCTACATACTTCCTGTATCGATCAATCTTCCTCTCCTAACCACCTTAGAAAGCTATCGGTTTCCGACACACGTTCATTCTTTCTCTCCATGTTTCGATCTCTAACTCTCTCAACTACACAACCCCCTTTTTCCACTCTGTTACCAAATGTATCTCTCTCACACACCCACCATTGCACTCCATGCCGAGCTCTCTCTCTCTCTCCCTCCCACCCTCTCTCGCTGGATACATGCATTGCCTATCTAGGACCCCCCCCCCCTCTCGTGCACACGCACGCACATTTTCTATCTAGGTCACTCTCTCGAGACTGTCTCACTCTTTCTTCCGCACGGCGGCCCACACTCGCTCAATCTCGCTTTCATTATCTAAGTCTCAATTAACCTCGCTTTCTCTCACACACAAATGATATATCTCCCTGTTCGGGCCTCGATCGACACACTCTATACTCTCTCACGCAGATTGTCTATCTAGGTCAGTCCATCCAAGCCGCCCCCACTCTTTTGACCTCATGGCGGGCCATGCTCGCTCAATCTCTCTCTCTCTCTATGTATGTCTCAATTGACCTTGCTCTTTCTCAGACACAAACGATATATCTCCATGTTTGAGCCTAATTCGACATATTCATATTGTATACTCTTTCACGCACATTGTCTATCTATGTCACTCTCTCCAACCCGTCTCACTCTTTCGATCGCATGACGACCCACACTCGCTCAATCTCTCTCCCTTTATCTATGTATCAATTGACCTTGCTTCCTCCCATGCACAAAATATATCTACATGTCTGTGACTGGATCATCTCTCAAGCCCTATCTTACAGCCCTCGCCCTTCCCAAAAGCTCAATCGGACAATATCTCTCCAGAGCATATATATCTTTTCAATGAATGCCGGACCACACTCACTTTGTTTCTCTATCTATCCATGTCTCGATTGACCTTGCTTTCTCACGCCGTATCTTCCACACATTGAAGCTACCTCTCCATCCCTCGTGGAGCCGGAGCTATTTACATTGCGAGGGGGACTCCAACCTTGGATTAATTTGCGAAGGCATTTATTCCGGTGGGTTTAGATTATATTTTCGTAGCATTCGGCCCACAACTACTCCAAACACCGTTGCAACCCCCGCACCTGCCCCAATTGATTTCCCTCTGGCTCGGTCACCGCTCTCTCGCACGTCCTTTCTCACCTTCCACGTCGCACCATGGTATTTTTGCAAAAAAACTCTATTGTTCTCTTTAATTATTACAAATAAGCTACAAACTACACACCGATAGTCCACCTGTAATGGAACAAATTTTGACCAAAAAATTAAAGTGCTACAAACTACACACCGAGGGGCCCACCTGTCATGGAACAAATTTGGACCCATATATAAATTAAAAATGAAAAAGGACGAGGATCGAACATGCGACCAGGGCCTTCAAGCCGCACGTCAATAGGCAACATAGTAGCAACGTTTGTTGTACCCCCCTTTGTTGATATAATATTTTTATATTACCACAGCCTATTTAATGGATAACATGTTTTAATATTAATTTTAGTACATTAGTGGGACCGGCTCGTTAGCAAATACTATTTGCCTTCACTTACTGGTGGGTTCCATGTCTGCTCTCTCTCTCTCTCTCCTCCCCTTCTACGTTTAGACACATGGGCAAACACGAAGAACGCGCGGGCGATGTTGCCGTTGACCATATCTGGAAGCGTTCACAAGTTACGGCATCAGTTTCACGTACTAGTAGTATTATACATGTAACAAGTTTAGGAACAAAAGTGACCGTGATGGACAAGTTAGGCTAGTTGTAGTACTATTTATCTACTACTCTGTCATAATTTAATGTGTGGATAAATAGATGTATCGCCTAGTGCTCGAACAAGGGGACTGGTCACGCCCTACAAGTATTTGGAATTGACTTCCCTAAAAAAATATTTGGAATTGACATGGTATTTAATACGAAAGGTTTGCGATAAGAAGGAATACATATGGCTTGATGACGTTTTATATTTAATTTGATACGGCTCTAGCAGAACATTCAATCGATCAAACCATAGATTTCATTTAGTCTGACTCCGAATTTACATTCATACGATGATCGAACTAAAATAAACGGAAATGATAAATCCCAAACGTTCGGATTTTAAGCATGGCAATCCGAATGTTTTTCATGGAAAATTTAGATTACGTGGCGGCGGCGGGGGCGTCTTGCAGTGGGAAGCGGCTCCTCTGCCGTGCTCTCTGTGCTGTCGGGCCACTGACCGACGGCGACGGCGACGGTGGCATCTTGCGCCGTTGTTGGCGTACTCCTGGACGTTGGCCCTAGCTTCAAGGAAGGACAGAATGTTCTGGAGTTCGGTCTCCTGGAGCAAGTCAACTGGCGGGAGGAGGCGACTGGCGTTGGTGCAAGGAAGCAGTCGACGGCGGCGATCCATGCCACCGAGGGGGGCACTGGCACCCGCACGGGGACAGGCACTGGCAACAGCGCGGAGGAGACATTCGTGTGCACGGGCACTGGCACGGGCGCGCGCGTCAGTGCACACGCAGGCGCATGCGCTGGCAGGTGCACGGGCATCGGCACGAGCATGCGCGTCGGTGCACGCGCAGGCACATGCACTGGCAGGTGCACGGGCGCGTGAAAGTCAGTGGGGACCTCGTGGAACCCCGTGGCATCAAGCTTGGTGAAAATGTGCAGTTCCCAGCCCATCAATACCACGGGGATGGGCACTGGCGCAGTCGAGGCGACGGGAGCCGGAACGAGAGCGGGGACAGGCGCGGTGTCTTCCCGCAAGGCCAGTTCAAGCTCGTCCCAAAGCGCCTTATGTTCTTGAGACTCCGGCTGGGTGTCTTCCTCAGGAAACTGGAAGACTAAGGGCAGACCATCGTGATGCGGCATGGCGTACGGTTAGGTCAGACTGGTTGGAGGTAGACGACAGGAGAATCGGAGAGGAAAAGAGAAGATTGTAGCGATACCGGGTAGTGTGGGGGTGATTTTAAACTGCGGTGCCGGCGCCATTAAAAGTGGGGGCAGTTGGGACGAAGGTGGCGGCGGAGCCTGGTCAAAGGGCTCGCCTCCCGGTGAGCCTGCGCAGTGACCTGCTCGCATGCCTCCCGGTCAACCGGCGCAGCGGCCTGCTCGCACGCCTCCCGCCGACTCAAATGCTTGCTCGGACGGCACCTGCCGATGAGAAGCGGGGCTCGTGGCGGCACGTAAATGCCCACAGTTTGAATACTGAAAGCGTTCGCGTTAACGTGACAGGTCTTTGTTCCAAAATACCTTGGCTCTTCATTTGTGCAACTTTTCATAAGCAGCTTGCCTCAAATTGAACAAAAAAAATTATGACAGCATATTTGTGCCATATCACGAGACCATGCTCAGTTTCATGAATTTCAGGTCACTTTTGGATTTTCTGAAATTTAAAATCCAGGATTCGAAACAATATCATAACCTGCATCATGCAATAAATATTCGAGCGATACATCTTTACTGTTGTAGATGTTAATATTTCTTAAGAAAGTATTTGGTCAAACATTTTGCTTAGTTAGACTTCAGACAAGTTATATATGTAGAGTAAAAGGATAATCCCTCCGTACCAGTGCATTACCTGATATATTAACTCAAGTACTAGGCACGAACAAACGGGGCTCAATTCTGTGCTCATCCTGGTGTTGTACTCCTATTAGTACTAGGCAATGGAGTTGAAGGGTGACCTTGGGTAGCGGCGACCGAGGGAATTGAACCTTGCTTGGCACGGTTGGTAATGTTGTCAAGTTACTAAAGCATCCCTCCATTGTTCATCGGTAGTCATTATGGACCGGGGACATGAGGGGAATTTCCTAGCGCAGGAATTCTGGCCGCCAGATATTTTGACTCGAAACACGGAGGCTCGAGTGGTTGGGATTGGCTAATGTGCGTACCACGCACGCCACCAGAAGGACACGAGCCCGGTTTTTTTTTACGATCAACACGAGCCCGGGTCTGGTTGGTATGCCGTTGGGTGCTACCATTCGAGAATACGAAAGGAATCTTTTAAATTGCCGAACGAATCTATATGTGTTACAATGCCCGTATTTTCCTTGCAAATTACTGGTCATTCCAAAAGGCATGGTAATTGATTTATGACGAGTTCTTGAATTAGAGTGAGTTTGTGATATAGTGATCTCAACGTGGATTTCACATTTCATGGTATCCCTAGTAAGTTTTTCATTGCAAATTCAAATTTAAAAGATGAACAGTATGGTGGTGAGAAAACTTTGTATGTATCAAGCATATGACCACACACACACACGAATACAACAACAATCCAGTAAGTATAGTGCATCTATTTTTCCAAAACATGCATGTATGACATGAATTCAAAAATACTCCCTCTGTTCCTAAATATTTGCCTTTTAGAGATTTCAACAAGTGACTACATACGGAGCAAAATGAGTGAATCTACACTCTAAAATATGTCTATATACATCTGTATGTGGCAGTCCATTCAAAATCTCTAAAAAGACAAATATTTAGCAACGAAGGGAGTAAAATATAAGCCATGCATGGTCCTCAATTCAATATTTGAAATGAACAGGAAGCTGAAACATGAATATTAAGTCTAGTACTACATACATGCGAAAACATGGGTTTTTTTTTTTGTTGTTTTTGTTTTTTAGGTCTCTCCATCCCCCCCCCCCCACCCCCACGCACACACACACATACTTCATGTATCGATTGATGTTCATTTCTTTGTTAATAGAGCAATTGGTATTCGACACACGCGTACTCATTATTGCTCTTCATGTTTCGATCTCCATTTATGTCATTCCCGCCCTCACACTCTCAACAAATGTATTTCTCACACACAACCTCGTCGTGCCCTCCATGACAAAATCTCCCTCTCTCTCTCTCAAGACACATGTGTTGCCTTTGTAAAACACCTTCACCGTGCGTGCACACACAAAGTCTATCTAGGCCACTCTCTCGGTAATTATCTCTCTCCAGCCCTCACCACAGCTTCGCCACACAATATCTCAGTGTATCATCTTTAACATTCGAGTGTACGCTAGGCCACACTCCCTTGATCTCTCCCTCTATAAATGACTCGATTGACCTCGCCTTTTCGCGTCGTCTCTCTCACACATAGACGCTCACGTGGCATCCCGATAGAGGCCGATGCATGCCAGCCCCAGGATAAGACCTGGCGCACGTCAAAGACATGATACAGCAATTCCAGGCACAAAATGGCTTTATTATATCAAATGGTGTATTACAATACTATTGCTTACAACATGGCTCCGAGGCTAACTAAAGTGGCAGCGGAGGTCTTAGTTCAGTGGCAACGACGTCTCTGGCTGGGCTCCACAACTCACAGGACAGGCTGGGTTACGATCTAGCCTGACGGATCTTCTCCTGCAACTGGCCACGTGCAAGGCCAGGTGAGTACTTTGAATGTACTCGCAAGACAACCAAATACATAGCATCCAAACAAGCAGATGACAAAGCAAGCCCTATGCTATTCTAAGGATTTATTCTAAACATGGCATGGAATTAACAGGAAAACATGAATCAAGCATGGCATAGCTTGGATCGAGCATATCAACTACATAACATAGCATGGCAATGATCAAATTAGGTGCTTAAAGTGCTTACTATTACCGAATACCAACTTACTCTCTTCTGGGTTGTCCCACAACCCTCGGAATACTCATGATCCACTGAGCACTGCCGAACATAAGACAAGTTCTTCCATCATTATTATCTTTGTTACGGTTGACCACCTAGTGAGGTCTGGACGGGCTGTCCAATACCGTGGACGCGGCTATTCGAATAGATTTTTCACTCTGCAGAGGTTAAACACTTTACCCACACCATGGAGTACCCGGCCTCATAATTAGTACATGTTCCCATTCGGGTGGACCGGTGTTACTCCAACGAAACCTACCTAACCCGTGACTCCTCCACCGTACCATCGGCAATCTTTCTCCCCCGGAGTCCTGCCCTGGGTGGCCCCTGTGTCACTCCTGACACCTTCCACCGTCATGGCCAAACAACTATCCCAAATGGGGACTCCCGGGCTAAACATATAACTGGGCTCACAAGGTTATCGTCGCCAACCTGATCAGGGCAGCACGCACGCATAACCTTCCCTAGTTTGTGATACCGATGAAAGAGCACAAAGCTAGACCAAGTCAAGGCCGTCCCATACCGGCAAATGTGGCTGCACAAATAAGCCCGGACAGGTGACTCTGGATCAACCAGCTAAGTTTAGTTTATTCAATTCAACATCTCCATCATCGCACCATTACCTCAACAATTATAAGTGTGAACAGTCACTTAACAACAGCATAGCAAAATCATAGCAACGTTGACAAACATGGCATGGGATCTAATCATGGTACTAACATGATAACGGCATTCAAAATATTGTTACTAGCATGGCGAAATATGGCATGAAAACAAGTCATGACATTAGATGAAAAGTAATGCTAACATCTAATACAACAATTTTCCTAAGTTTCTATCCATTTGGAACCTCTGTGAAGCAAGTACCATTTTGGTGTACCCAAATGGTATGAAACTTTTAAAGTGGCTTCATGTATCCAAATCATCACCCTCCACCAAAATGCATTTCATTTCATCAAGCCATATGAGTGCAGCTTCAAAATCCCTTTTCTGGACCAGATTTGGCATTACAAAGGAAGTGTGCGCAAATCTTGTCCAAATGCCTTCAAAGTTTGCCAGGACCTAGTCCTTCCTACCACAGTTCATTTTGACAAAGATCCAACTCCATTCATCCATCCAGTTCTCCAGAAAAATCCACCCAGGTTTGCTGTCAGAATCTCTATCAGCAAGTTTTACTCACCTCGGAGCACCCTAGATGGTTCTAGCCACTCCCCTCACTTATTTGAGCAGCGATGAGCCTGTTTGACAAGGCCGGACAGTCAGGTGTGTGCTGGAACACGCGGACCATGTGGTGACCGCGTAAGCAGAAAGCAGAACTGGCGCTCTGCGCCGCGCGTCGCCTCTGCCGACCGCTCCGTCCAGCTTCGGCTTGTCCGAGCTTGTCTAACGGCCTCGGGGAGTCCACGTAGCCCTTCTCCAGCAGCTTCCCTCCTTGTTTGCTTCCTCGCCGGACAACGACAAGCGTCGCCGTACCGCCACTGTGCCCACGTGGTTGCCGCCATATACAGCCAAGCCTGATCCCTCCCGAAGCTGCTGCTAACTTCTCCACCCTCCCGGAGCTCTTGCCGACATCGCCATCTCCCTCCGCGTGTCCCCGAGCGCCAGTGCGGCGATGAGGATGCCACGGTGGCCGAGCTTATCCGCTCGCCCCGTTCGATTATAAATAACCACGGCCCGAGCCTCCCCGAGCCCATCAACACCCACGGCCTCCTCCTCTCCCTCCCAGCTACCTCCTCGGCCAGCCATTGGAGCTCACGGAGCTCTCCTCGTCTCCCTCTGCCATCATAGCCGCCGCCAATTCCTTGCTCAAATTCAAGCACTGTGGCTTTCCCTGGCTCTGCCCGAACCTCTCCCCGAGTGCGTCATCCTCCAGCGAGTCCGCCTCTCCGTTTGGCCGCCTCAGAAGACGCCGGGTCGCCGGAATCTCATCGAGGCCGCCGCCCACTGCCGCCCTTCGCTGCCGCCTCTCCAGCCATCTCCGGCGCCCACGTGATCCACCCCCGGATGCGGTCGTCGTCGGCAGGCCCGTCCGTCTGGTCGCCAGACTCCAAGGCCCACTGGAACGCCGGTGGCCATCGGGGCAGAGGCGCCCAGCCGCGGCGTCGGGCAGGAGTGGAGGAGGAGGAAGTAGAAAAGGAGGGAGGCGAGAGAAAGCGGTGTGGGGCCCGGCCGTCGGTGACTAGGGGCCCTCCATGTCGGATAAGTGGAGGCGCCTTCGGCGTGTTTCTGTTTTCCCCAAAGGAAAAGGTATCTCTGAGGAGTACGGGACCAGCCGTGTTGTCAGGGTCCTGGTTGTAAATACTTCTTTTGCAGATTAGCCCCTGGCATTCAAATATCAATATCTTTTTGATCCCAACTATGAATCAGGTGAAACCAACACCCACTTCTTCAGTTCGTCGAGCCCGTCCCGATGGTATCATTTTCATAATATTTACACATTCTGAAAATGACCATTTTGCCCTTGCCCTTCGTTCAGCCCCTCTGAGAGGGAATCTTTTCCGGCGGACTTTCCTACGAGCCTACCGCACCCTTCCCGGAGTATTTCTTCGCCCCAGGCAAGCCGACCATCTAATATATGCCCTAAAGCATTGCTCTATGTTTTATTCCTGCATGGTTGAATTAATATGCTTGTAATTATATGCGTAATAGTGGGCTGTATGTTACTCTGACGAACCCTTGTTTCTACTTTCTTCGATGACGGCACCATGCCTGTGTCTGAGCTGCTTTCGGCCGTCCAGGGTGGATGCCGACTTTATGTTCTCTTTTCAACAACAGGCCGTGTTCTGAGCTGTTTTGCAGTCGTTTCGGACAATTGTTGAATTTCTTTCTGTAGTAGTGACCCTATGCTCTGAGCTGTTTTTCGGCCGTCTTAGGGAACTGCTACATTCTTTTTATCAACACCGTCTCATGCTCTGAGCTGCTTTCCAGCCATCTTGAGTTGGGGTTGAGTTATTTCGATAATGTCCCAGATCTGAGTTGTAAAGACCGTTCTGGTGGCTACTGGTTTCTTTGCCGGTTTTATGCAAGGGTTCCGATGGTCGTAACTTACAGCTCGAACTTGTAAAGTGATAACTTGCCATTTAATTGTTGTTTCACTAATGACTCATTGCGATGTTATGTGGAGATAGGTTGTTATGTTTCCACAGTTGTTACCTCATACATAGTTACCACCATGTTAAGTTATTCATGATAAACAATCATGCTTGCTAAGTACCTGCTAAAGCTAAACCTAGTCGGTTGATCCAGGGTCACCTGTCCGGACTTATCCGTGCAACCACATTTGCCGGTATGGGACGGCCTTGACTTGGTCTGATCGCGTGCTCTTTTATCGGTACCACCAACTAGGGAAGGTTATGCGTGCGCGCTACCCTGGCCCGGTAGGCGGTGATAACCTTGTGAGCCCAGTTGATTGTTTAACCCGGGAGTCCCCATTTGGGACAGTTTAGTTTGGCCACGACGGTGGCAGGTGTCACGAGGTGACACAGGGGCCACCCATGGTAGGACTCCGGGGGAGGATGATTGCCGGTGGTATGGTGGAGGAGTCACGGGTTAGGCAGGTTTCATTGGAGCAACCCTGGTTGTCGGTGCAACAAACCCTAGGTCTGTTGCCCCGACTGTGCACAGGCATAAGAACAAGATTACAACACCAAGGCCATGTCAAGATACAAGAGACTAAGATCTTCGAAGAACCAGCAGGCAGATTAAGAAGGCCAAGACCAAGACAGAGAAGCGAGACACCACCAGGAGAAAAGCCTCCCTTGCCGGGCAGGCGGACCTGGCAAGGACAAGGGCTCCCCCGGAAGAAAGCATTCAAGACGTCCCGGCAGGGCCTGCCGGGACTCACGAGGGCAAAGACACCTCACCAAGCCATCTCACCATGACCCACGTCGTTGATCAATGCGGTGTCAGGCCGCAAAGTGACTAAGTGGCAGCCATTCGCCACATGGCGGCCTCTTTCTACAGGAAATACCTACAGATGACACCCGTCCTGCGGCGTGTCAAGCAAGCAGGCATGGAGCTGGCAAGACGAGCCCGGCAAGGCTTGCCGGGCAATCAACGATGTGACGTTGAGCGGTGCATTTAATGCACTCTGTCAGCCTGCAGAATTAGGTATGATAGCACTGTTTGCTATCTTATCAGTGCATAATGACTATTTTGCCACTGTGGTGACCCCTTAACCTATAAAAGGAGGCCCATGGCAACCGTAGCAAGGGTTGGAAAGTTGAACACCCCCACGCTCGTATGCGCGTAGTCCCTGCCTCCCCAGGGCGAGCCTGCCGGGCAAGTGTACCACGCTCCACCACCACTTTTCCACCATCAATCCACCAAAGCTGGAGTAGGGGTTTACGCCTCGCGGCGGCCCGAACCTGGGTAAAATTGCTCGTGTGATCTCTGTCGTGCTGCCCCACATTCTTCTGCTCTTTTTGCAATGTGACATCCCCCCTGCCGAAACAGCAAGGGGCCCCTTGGCCCCATAGGTGGCCATGGTTTCCCGCGACATCTTTGGCGCGCCAGGTAGGGGGATCGCCTGCGCGAACCTGAAAGCGTGTGCAACACGTCATCTTCATCACCATCTTCGTCTTCGACGGCGCCGTCGGCAATGGCGCCCAAGAAGAAGCCTGGTGCTGCTGCTCACCCAACCACCTCGAAGGCGCCGCCGCTCGCAGCCACCAATGCTGCGGGGGATGCGGAGGCGCACAAGAGTGCGGGCGCCGCTGGGGCTATGGTCGGGGCAGGTGGCACCATCACCACTTCCCCTGTGGTCGAAGCAGGAGCAGGAGACACCGGAGGAGAGCAACATCAGCAACACCCCAATGGCCATGCTCCGCGAGGTACGGGTGAAGGGGCTACTCCATCCACACTCCTTCCCCTCGCCGACGGGTACAGCCGCAGCAATGGCGCTCGGTCTGGGGCGAATCGCCGCCCTCCGGCCGCCCCCACCACAGGGGTGGCCGCAGTGCATGCACCTCCCCTGGGACGAGTCGACCAGGCTGCTACGCCGAGTGGAGCTGCTGACCCTCAAGCGCCATCACCATGCCACCATGCCATACAGGTGGCTGCCCCGCAACAGCGGGGACATGAAACGGTCGCTACTGGCCCCGTCAGGAGCCGAGCGACGGCGCGATCTGCGTCATCATCGCCCATACCAAGTACTGCTACGGAGGCCATGGCGCGGGCTCAACTGCTGTTGAGGTTTCCGCCAGCGGCCGAGCAGATGGATGAATGGTGTGCCACCATCCAGAGCCTGCTCGGCTTCGCCGAGGCTGGGGGCTCACAGCGAGCTGGCCCGCCACGGCCTCCCCAAGCGACGACAACGGCCTGTGCTGCTGGTCATACAGAAGGTGCCACCCCCACGGTACAATCCCCGCCACGGCAGCTAGCGCGGGCGCAGTGGAATCAAGAACCTGATGGCGTCTCGACGGCCTCTTCTGACCCTCGAGCGCGTCCAGGCCGGCAGCGTGCGCCGGAGAATAGGCGGAGGAGAGACATGCGCGTTGTCGTTGAGCAACGCTGCGATGCCCACCGCCAGGCCAATGGGTGTGACGGTCCCGACATCGACGAGCCTGCACTCGATACTGGCGGGTACCTACCTTTCGAGGTTGGGTGCCCTGCCTTTACTCGTGAGTTGCGGCAAGTCCGTTGGCCGTCCGTCCGCACGTTCAAGCCAGAGATACCCAAGAAGTACGATGGGAGGCTGAACCCGGCAGAGTTTCTCAGCATCTACACTATCGCTGTTCAAGCTGTCGGGGGAAGAGATGAGAAGGTATTCACCAACTACTTCCCTTTGGCTCTCAAGTCCAATGTGAGGTCTTGGCTGATGCACCTGCCAGAGAACTCCATTTCGTCATGGGCTGATTTGTGCCATGAGTTCATTAGCGCCTTCACTAGCGTCCATCAAGAACCAGGTCGGCCCAGCGATCTGCAGCTTCTTCAGCAGAAAGAAGAAGAGACTCTTCGAAAGTATTTGCAGAGATTTAGCAGAGTCCACAGAAACATCCCAAATATCCATCCAGCAGCTGTGATAGCCGCCTTCCAGTCCAATGTGCGCAACCAAAAGATTCGTTCCAAGATGAATGTATGGTTGCCCAAGACTGTGAAGGAACTTTACACCTTGGTGGATAAGTGTGCTCAGATGGAGGAGGGAAGAAAACTGCCCAGAGAGGTGGATTGTATTAATGTTGATTCAGAGGATGATGACGAGTCCACCAGTCAGAAGAAGAGCAAGAAGCGCAATAAGAAGCACAAGGATAAGACGGTAATGTCTGTTGAAGGGTCGGGTATCCCTAGTACCGGCAAGAAGATTAAGGCCAAAACCCCCGACAAGGAAGCTGCCGTGTGCTCTGACTGCCGGGAGGCCGCGGCCACCGAAAAGGCCGGGAAAGGTGATGGACCATACTGCAAGATCCATCGGACCAAGGGCCACGACCTTCAAGAGTGTTATCAGGTTGAGCAGCTTGTCAAGGAAAAGGGACAGAATGTTGCTAGCGGTAAGGGTCATGATGGTGAAGTAAATCGCCCCGACAGACCTCTTCGAAACCAAGGAAAACCCGCCAGGGATCGAGAGAAGGAAGCCTGCGGTGATGAGAGTGATGAAGGGGATGAAGAGGAAACCAGTGAGCAGGAGTTCCAGAAGGCCACTGACGCCCTGTGCATTGACGGGGGTGCGTCCCTACACGCCTCTCACCACCAACTCAAGCGGTGGGCGCGTGAGGTTAATGCCGTGGAACCAGCGCCAGGGGCCCGGAAACCACTCAAATGGTCACGCACGCCCATCATTTTTGGCGAAGAGGATCATCCTGACCGCACCACCGCGGTAGGATGTTTGCCGTTGTTGGTCTCTCCAACAATCCGCAACCTCAAGGTCACGAAGATGTTGGTGTATGGCGGGGCCGGGTTGAATCTGATTTCCACAAAGTTTATCAGCAAGCTTTAGATAGCAGAGGATGAGTTAAAAGCCACCGGCACGTTTCAAGGAGTTAATCCCGGCAGGAGACATCCTAAGGGAAAGATCACGTTGCCTGTGACGTTTGGGGGACAGCTGAACTACCGGATTGAAAAGATTGTGTTTGATGTGGTTGACCTCCCCTTGCGTACAATGGAATACTTGGACGCCCAGCCCTGGCTAAGTTCATGGCGGCATCCCATTATGCCTACAACGTCTTGAAGATGCCAGGGCCAGTTGGAGTCATTTCCGTCCAATCAGATGAGAAAGACGCAATCATTTGTGTGGACAAGATGTACCGAGACGCAGTCGCGGCAGAGGCAGCAGCAGCGGCAGTTCCTGCCAAGGAGAGCAGAGGGAAGAAGAAGGATAGTACGGGCTCCGGCAAGGAATTCGGGAAGCACGCCTCTTTGGAGTGCGCTGCGCCTGTTGATGACTTGCCGGAGAGTTCCAACAGCAAGAGATCCAAGGTTGCTGCTCCACAAGTGAAGAAGGTCCCGGCAGGGCTGCCTGGCATTGATGGTACTTTCACCATCAGCGCCACCCTCGATGACAAATAGGAAAGCACACTCATTGCCTTCCTGCGGGCGAATATCGATGTGTTTGCCTGCCAACCATCTGATATCCACGGTGTTCCCAGGGAGGTAATCGAGCACCACCTCGCTGTCTGCCCACATGCCCGACCTGTCAAGCAGAAAGTCCGGAAGCAGGCCTTGGAGAGGCAGCAGTTCATTACAGAGGAGATCAAGAAACTTGAGGCAGCTGGTTTGGTCAGAGGAGTGCTGCATCCAACGTGGTTAGCAAATCCAGTGGTTGTCCGGAAGGCCAATGGGAAATGGAGACTTTGCATAGACTTCACAGATCTCAACAAGGCTTGCCCGAAAGACCCATTTCCCTTGCCGCGCATCGACCAGATCGTGGACTCCACTTCAGGCTGCGATTTGCTCTCCTTTTTGGATGCATATTCTGGGTATCATCAAATCTTCATGTCCAAGGAAGACAAAGAGAAGACCTCGTTCATCACCCCATGTGGTACGTACTGTTTTATCCGCATGCCTTTCGGATTAAAGAGTGCCAGGTCTACTTTTGCAAGGGCAGTCCAGATTGGTTTTGGGCCATAGCTGCACAGAAACATTGAGTCTTATATGGATGATATTGTGGTCAAAACCAAGGACAGATCAACCCTTATCCAGGATTTGGAGGAGACATTTACCAATTTGCGCAAGATCAACTTGAAGCTCAATCGGGAGAAGTGTGTATTTGGTGTTCCCTCCGGCAAGCTGCTCGGGTACTTTGTATCCCATCGGGGGATCAAAGCCAACCCCGATAAGATCCACGCCATCGAACAGATCCAAGCACCAAAGACGGTCAAAGATGTAAGGCATCTGACAGGGTGCGTTGCCGCGCTAAGCAGATTCATTTCCAGGTCTGCCGAGCGCACCTTGCCGTTCTTCAAAATATTGAAGAAGGCAGGGCCCATGAAGTGGACTCCAGAAGCAGATGCAGCTTTGCAAGAGTTGAAGGCCTACCTATCTTCTATGCCCACCTTGGTTGCTCCCAAACCGCAAGAGCCGTTGCTATTATACTTGGCAGCAACCAATCAAGTGGTTAGTGCAGCCTTGGTGGCGCAGCGGGAAGTGGATGAAACAGAGAGTGAGCAAAGACCGGCAGAGTTAGATAGGGATCAGGACAGAGATAAGCACGGCAGTGAAGACAACCCCAAGGACACGGCAAGGAAGAAAGTGGTGCAGCACCCAGTGTACTTCATCAGTTCCCTGCTACAGGGGGCTAGATCGAGGTACTCTGGTGTGCAAAAGTTGATCTTTGGCCTCATCATGGCCTCAAGGAAACTGCGCCACTACTTCCAAGCCCATGAGATCACGGTTGTCACTCGCTTCCTGTTGCAAAGGATACTCCAGAACCCTGAGGCTACCGGTAGAATAGTGGAGTGGGCTTTGGAGTTATCCAATTTTGGTTTGAAGTTTGAGAGCACTTCAACAATCCAAAGCAGGGCATTGGCAGAGTTTATTGCAGAATGGACGCCAACCCCTAACGAGGAAGTGCCAGAAATAGTTATCCCCGGCAAGGAGGCGCCCCAAGAATGGATCATGTATTTTGATGGTGCTTTTTCCCTACAAGGTGCAGGGGCTGGCGTGCTTCTCGTCGCTCCCTCCGGGGAACACTTGAAGTACGTCGTCCAGATGCATTTTGCTCGGGAAGAGGCAACCAACAATATAGCAGAGTATGAAGGGCTCCTTGCCGGGCTCAGGATTGCCGCAGAATTGGGAATCAAGCAGCTGATCATTCGAGGAGACTCACAGCTTGTGGTGAGACAAGTCAACAAGGATTACCAAAGTCCATTGATGGAGGCATACATTGAGGAAGTGAGAAGATTGGAGGAGCGCTTTGACGGGTTGCAAATAGAGCACATACCTCGTGCAGAAAACAGCATAGCTAATCACCTGTCAAAGTGTGCTACCCAAAAGCTTCCTGTGGAACCAGGAACTTTTGCTCTCCATCTTACTCAGCCCTCCGTATCCCCAGCAACAATGGCCCGGAAAAGGAGAAAGCTGGACTCCGGTAAGCCTCTCCCGGTAGAGCCATCCGCTCCTGGCAGGGACCCTGCCGGAAACAACTCCTCACAACCTGCCGGACCGTACCCTCCAGCCAGACCCATGGTCCCTGCGAACGAGGAATGTGCCCCCGCAGTTGAGGAGGTGCCGCTAGTCCTTGTTGCCGAGCCCCAGGCTCCAACTTGGGCAAGGCACATAGTCCACTTTCTCCAAACCGGAGATCTCCCCAATGACCAAGATGAGGCTGAGGAGGGACAGTATGTACCAGTTTGTCGATGACACTCTGTACAAAAGGAGGCCCAACGGTGTGAAATTGAAGTGCATCTGCCGGGAAGAAGGGAAGGAACTGCTGGCTGAGATACACAAAGGCATGTGCGGTTCCCACATTGGATCAAGGGCGCTGGTTGGGAAAGCATTTTGGCAAGGATTCTATTGGCCCACAGCCCTCCAAGATGCGGTTGAGCTAGTCACCAAATGTGAAGCCTGTCAGTTCCATTCCAAGAAAATCCACCTACCTGCCCAAGCTCTTCAGACAATCCCTTTATCATGGACATTTTCGGTCTAGGGGCTCGATATCCTCGGCCCTTTTCCCCGAGCGATCGGGGGCTTTGAATTCTTGTTCGTTGCTATCGACAAGTTTACAAAGTGGCCTGAATTTGCTACCGTGAGAAAGGTGACTGCTCAATCAGCTATCAAGTTCTTGAAAGATTTGGTGTGTCGTTTTGGAATCCCGACAAGGATCAATACCGACAACGGCACCCAATTCACGAGTCGCGCATTCATGCAATATGTTCATGCCCTCGGAAGCAAGATCTCCTTTGCTTCTGTCGCACATCCCAGAAGCAACGGGTAAGCTGACAGGGTGAACGTTGAAGTGCTGCGGGGACTCAAAACAAGAACCTTTGATACGCTGCAGAAGCATGGCAGGTGGTGGATCAATGAGCTACCGGTAGTTCTATGGTCCCTCAGAATGACACCAAATCGAGCTACCGGACAAACTCCTTTTTCCCAGGTCTATGGGGTGGAATCAGTTATCCCCACGGAACTCATTTACGGGTCGCCTCGAGTGCTTTCCTATGATGAAGTAGCGCAAGATTAGCACCGGTGTGACGATGCTGTGCTACTCGAGGAGAACCGTCTCCGAGCTGCTACGCGTGCTACACGCTATCAGCAAGCCCTGCGTTGCTATCATAGCCGCAGGGTTCATGCTCGGTGTTTTGAGGAAGGCGACCTTGTCCTTAGGCGCGTTCAGTCCGCCAAGGGTACAAACAAGTTGACGCCGGAGTGGGAAGGCCCTTACCGGGTAGTACGAGTCACCAGACCTGGCGCAGTCCGTCTGGAGACTGAAGATGGCATTCAATTGCAAAACTCATGGAATATTGAGCATCTCCGCAAGTTGTACCCGTAAGGCGCGGCTGTCGGGCCCTGCCCGGCAGCCACCCTTTTGTACAGGCCTTGCCTCAGTTGCATGTAACCCCTTGTACAAAGCCAGGCGATGACCCTGAGCACCAGAGAAATAAACGAAGCGCTGGGGGGCCCTCGACCAAGTTGCATGCATGCATAAGCATTCCAAGAGCATTTGCATACGCATTTCATGAGCATTTGCATATGCATATAGATAGGATCGCATCCTGCATCATTCTCGTCTGCATAAAGCTGCAGGTTCCTGCCGAGAACTCAGTTTCTTTGAGAAGATGGGGAGATGAACCAACGCTGCGATCCCCGGCAAACCAAACAGATAAGTTCTACCTCTTGTCCATAAGTTTTCTGTAAGCTAAAACTTGTGCATAAGAAAACCCCGCCACTCTTCGAAACTTAGGTGCTCCCGTCCCTGGCTCGAACGTTGCTTCGGCCTGGATGGTCGTAGTGGCCTTTGATGAAAAGAAGTTGGCGGGGGGATGGTCCCTCTATTTCTTGCCGGTAGGCTCAGTTCCCCGGCAATGAAGAAAGGGTACCGGCAGGATAGCCTGCCGGGGAAAACTCGTTTATTTAAAATAAAGAGGCATTTCACCTCTGCATGGACGTATACATGCACGAGTTCCCGGCAAGGTTCATCTTTTTCATTAATATGTTGGTCATACAAGTACAAACCTTACAGAACACAGACATGGACTCGAGAGATTACATTATTCGAACAAAAATTTGGCAAGTACCGACAATTTTAAGATTGAAAAAAGATAAGTGCCCTGTAATCTCCTCTTTTCATTTTCCCTCCACCACGCACTGTGGTGGAAGGAGGAAAAGACGAGAAAGGGCACCCAAGAGAGGAGCCCATCCCGGTACTGTCGCAACCCACCTAGCGCAGCCTGACAAGACCGGGGGTGGCGAGGCTGCCAAGGAGGAGCGCGGGAGCTGGGCGGCGTTCCCTGGTCACCACCTCCAGGACCAGCAAGAAGCCCCGGCTTGGGCCCCGGTGGAGTCATCCACCAAAGCTTAGCCGAAAGACTGCTGGAGGGGAGGCGAAGACACCCAGGGAACATCCCTCCCCGGCTGTCACCTAAGGAGGCTGGTGATGATGGTGCCGGGGAGGGAGGGGAAGAGCGGAAAGATGAGGCGGCAGGTCCTTGGTCGGAGGCGAAGGCATCCACGCCATCATACTCCGACCTGACCTCCCACCACCCGCCTTCTCCGCCTTCCCTCATTTTCTCTCTGTCACCATCACCTTCGGGGAGCGCCAGGACTCCGCCCGACGCCTTCCCCGGAGAGACGGCGAGCAACCAAGACGGCCAGGGGGCTCGGGACACGCCCCTCCCCGCCTTGGCGGGCAGGAAGGCGCGCCTCTCGGCGACATCATCCCCGCAGCTCCCGGATGGGGCAGTGCTGGGTTTACCGACGATTCCCAGCCCTGCCTCCCAGGCATGCATCAGAGACGCCAAGGACCCGATCGCCAAGACCACGAGTGGCGGTGACCCGAGGCTGGACACCACACTACCCAACGGGCAGACGACCGTGGCAAAAGGAGCAAGCATTCCCTCACAACGGGAGAGATTGGTATCTTCCGCACTACGAGAAGCCCGTCCACGACGCCTTCTCCGAGCATGGATGAGGCTCACTCCCCGAACACCAACACTCAAAAACACTAGGCGCATGCTGGAGCCTGGAGCTTCGCCCCGGGCCCTTCTCTTCGACATGACCAACGAAAGGCAGAAACAGGGGAAGAAAGGATCTGGAGATGGATGGCTCGGCTCTCCCTCCGCCCCTCCTTTTATAGGCGGAGCAAGAAAGGGAGCCGCTCCCTCAACAAGCAAACGCCGCCCCTCTCCACCAATTCAAGAAGACCGGGCCCTCGCCTTGATGCTCTCCCGCGTCACGTGCCTCCGTTACCAACCCCGCGCGATGCATGCCACATACGTGGCTAAGGATAAAGGATGGTGGGAAGAGTGAATTGGCAGTTTCTACCCCGTGCGTTAAAGTCATTCACGGGCCATTGCAAAGATGGCCCCACCATGATTGGCTTTACATGACACACGGGAAAACCGGAAACTGGCCTAGAATCAAGATTAATGAAGAAGCAAAGAAGACTTCAAGAGATCAGCCTCTTCAGCGCCCCTGCCTGTGCACTTATTAGGACCTACCCCGACGACGCCCGGCAGCGTGATCGGGGCAGGCCCGGGGACTTCTGTCGGTGCAACAAACCCTGGGTCTGTTGCCCTGACTGTGCACAGGCACAATAACAAGATTACAACACCAAGGCCATGTCAAGATACAAGAGACCAAGATCTTCGAAGAACCAGCAGGCAGATTAAGAAGGCCAAGACCAAGACAGAGAAGCGAGACACCACCAGGAGAAAAGCCTCCCTTGCCGGGTAGGCGGACCTGGCAAGGACAAGGGCTCCCCCAGAAGAAAGCATTCAAGAAGTCCCGGCAGGGCCTGCCGGGACTCACGAGGGCAAAGACACCTCACCAAGCCATCTCACCACGACCCATGTAATTGATCAATGCGGTGTCAAGCCGCAAAGTGACTAAGTGGCAGCCATTCGCCACATGGAGGCCTCTTTCTACAGGAAATACCTACAGATGACACCTGTCCTACGACGTGTCAAGCAAGCAGGCATGGAGCTAGCAAGACAAGCCCGGCAAGGCTTGCCGGGCAAGCAACGATGTGACGTTGGGCGGTGCATTTAATGCACTCTGTCAGCCTACAGAATTAGGTATGATAGCAATGTTTGCTATCTTATCAGTGCATAATGACTGTTTTGCCACTGTGGTGACCCCTTAACTTATAAAAGGAGGCCCATGGCAACCATAGCAAGGGTTGGAAAGTTGAACACCCCCACGCTCGTACGCGCGTAGTCACTGCCTCCCCAGGGCGAGCCTGCCGGGCAAGTGTACTACGCTCCACCACCACTTTTCCACCATCAATCGACCAAAGCAGGAGTAGGGTTTTACGCCTCGCGGCGGCCCGAACCTGGGTAAAATTGCCCATGTGATCTCTGTTGTGCTGCCCCACGTTCTTCTTCTCTTTGTGCAATGCGACATCCTGCCTGCCGAACAAGCAAGGGGCCCCTTGGCCCCATAGGTGGCCGTGGTTTCCCGCGACACTGGTCCACCCAAATGGGATCACGAGGTCAGGTGCTCCATGGTGTGGGTAAAGTGCGCAACCACTGTAGAGTGTAAAATCTATTCGAATAGCCGCGTCCACGGTATTGGACAGTCCGTCCAGACCTCTCTAGGTGGTCAACCGGAACAGTGATACTACTGATGGAAGAACTCACCTTATGATCGAAAGTACTTAGTGGATCATGAGTATTCTGAGGGTTGTGGGACAACCCGGAAGAGAGTAAGTTTATCAGATTTACAGTGGAGATGCATAGCCATCAGATGATGTCAGGGATATGATATGTTAGCCAAGGGATGGCTATGAAAGAGACGGTCCGATGACCGAAAGAGTTGGATTGGATCATCAGAATGTTCGGAGTATGGCTTATTTACTTGCTATGCTTTACTGTATTTTATTTTAGTAGTTATATTGCTTGATAAACCTGTTATGCCATGATAATTAATATTGCTCTAATAACAAATGCATGCTTGAATGCCATGGATTGCTTTGCTTGGTGTATATGTTAGTTTGGTTTGCTTGCGAGTACATTCAAAAGTACTCAGCGGCCTTCAATGTGGCCAGGTTCACATAAGGATCCGTCGTTTGTCGACGAGGAGCCGGAGTGTTCGCGGGCTAGAAGAGTAACCCAGTCAGATCCCAGTGGATTGGAGCCGCACCAAGACCATGCTGCCTTAGATAGAGCCTTTCCGCTGCCATCATCTCCGTAATATATCTCATGTAAGACCTATATATCCATTAATAGAAATGCCTGTGTTCTTGATACTTGTTGTAAATGCGCATGCCAGAGTGATTTTCTGGGCTGGTATGCGTGGCGACCGTCTGGCTACAGTGGTAATCAGTCGGGGCGCCACAACGGATGGTATCAGAGCAACCAGGCTGACTATAGGTTACCCTAGCCAGACCTCATTGTCTTGTGTTCAGTAGAAAGCCCAGATGGATTTCAGCCATCTTTGCCAAACAGGCACGGCTACTATTGATCATAAGGCAACCCCATAGGTTTTGGCTCCATCAGACCCAACTCTCGTGGCCTTTGCCTCCGGTGTGAAATGCTCGCACCCGGCAACGACCCGTGAGCCTTGAACCCCTAGGTAAACCAGATATCCCTACCCTGCTTGCTAGCCATGGCATTTCTCTTCTTAACTCCAGTTTCCTTTGGGAAACGCCTATAATCCCATCTTTTCCCCGACAACCCTAGAATCGTTGACTAAGCCACTTTGGCTATGGTCATGCGTCGAGCTTGATGTTCCCTAAGGAAGTAGTAGGAGCTGGACACCAATTGCTACCAGGAGCATTGTGTGGTTTCGCTTCTAAATCCTTAGAGGTGCATCGAGTGCGCTATATTAGTTATACTAGTGAATCTTCAGTCCACGTGTGTAAGGTCCGCAAAATTTGAGCTATATTTGCTTTTTGGTTTTTGCGGTTCTTGTTTCTTTTGTTGGTTCTGTTTCTTCGCTCCGACTGGATCCATCCGCAAGTGCTATCAAGAAGACCAGCATACAATTGGGATAATACCAAATAATCCCAATTCAGCAAGAGTCAGGCCAAGCCAACTTCCTGGTATTCAGAATAGCAACACCGGATCTGTCAAGGACGAAGGATGGGTCAGAAGCAGAATCTATGTGCAACAGACAAGGCCAGAATATACCTCAGAGAGTTTGCCTCAGAACGGATCACACCTGAGGAACAGTCAGATGAGTTATCAAGAATGAACACCAGTAAGGACAAATTGTTCCGTCCGCGATACAAGGATTATTTCAGTCAGTGAGGTGAACCGAGTCTTTTCTCAACGGACCCAAGAATCATCTATTACCCACCGAAGACATATTTCAAAAATGTGAATGTGCCAAGAGCAGCAACAAAACTCCGGTACATTGGTACAAATTGCAAAGCATATCTTGGAGCTCACCGGTGCAAATACAAAATTTTCTGGGCACTGTGATAAGGTTTGCAAGGCATATGGATAAGTTCGAGGTTGCCCAGAATCAATTAGAACTTCATATGCTTGGAAGCTCAGCTGAACCGAATGAAATGATCCGTCGACTACTTATTATCGGCAACACTTGGTTTAAATGCAAAGGGTATTTCGAATTAATTAACAACATGAAGCATACATCAGTTCTGCAACCTTTACAGCAGCAAGGATCAGACCAGCAGAAGGACAAGCAGTGTGCATGACAACAGAATATATTCAGACAAGGTATGGCCTATACCAAGTTTGGCTCCGCTATGGGTAAAATTCCGGATACTTCAGAAGGAAGCTAGACTCGGCCATAGATCCGACTGCATACACAGCGAAAGCCTTCTGGTATATGGAACCCAGCATTCCTCCGCAAGCTACCAGGAGAAGCTTACGACGCAAGACTGCCAATCTTCCTCGATACGCTACTTGGTGAGGAAAAATCTCCTGTGGTACAGCACTCCCATCCTCCACAGCGTGCTACCGCGGAAAGCTTCCAGCATAAGACACCTGACCTTCTGCAGCAAGCCACATGAAGGAAATCTTTTGAGGAGCACAAATCAGTCTGGACGCACATCCACCTCAGAACTCAATGGTTATGAAAGGATTCATCCTACACCTGCATATGTTGTGAGCATGCAGTCCAATGGATCAGTTCATGCGAGCCACTCATCGGGAATGACTGTGTTCAGAGAAACATTGGCCCCATGTTGAAAAGAAGAATATGAGCACATCAACCCCTACGAGGTATGCAAGAGTAAGTTGTGAGAACAGGCCCGACAAGCCGGGAAAACAATCAAGGAGCCGTGTTGGCAGGTCATTATAGGTCCATCAAAAGAATCCTCAAGAACAAAGAAGTTGTGGACAAACAAGCTTCGTGATGGTCAAGAAGATACAATTTCACGAACAGAGTGATATTGATAACCCTCGTCAGACTCTAGCATATGCTGCCACAACAATGCAGCCAACATGTCATACTCATCCGAAATACGGGCCATCAACCAAGATAAGAGCTATACTCCGAAAGATACACCGGATGATAGCGATACTATGTTCAGCTCAGTGGTCATAGCAAGGACTACGGAAAGCTATATATGACAGAACCATTTCCACGAGCAACAGAGTTTGAAACCAGACATTCAGATAGAATGGCTCAAAGCACATTAGCACCAACAGCTCGTAGGCGTCATGATATCATTGGAATAAGAGATTACTGTCTATGATTACTTTGTGATCATGCCTGACATTTCAGTTGGGGATATAGCAGCAATAGCTTGGTCATGTTGTTCCTTGAATTGTGGATCATCTAAAGACAAAGTCAGAATGCCTAAGACAGAAGGAAACATCAGAATGAAACCCGCAGCCAGACTGACCATTCTGACACAGCAAAAAGAAAGCCACTCCCACTCACTCGAGGCCATACGAGCACATGAGCCTGGTACCATGAAAGGATGTCTTGCCCATCCCTGTCAAGATACAGAGTATCAAACAAAACCGAAGCAGTTACTTCCGGGCCATGGAAACCAAGCTGTTTGTCGGTATTTCCCGGTATCCCACCCAACAACACCACTATCTGGACAAAAGGTACACCTGACAGGAAAGAAAAGGATTCAAGAAAAGTTGTGTGCAGAGACAACACATGGTCCATCAGAAGAGGCAGCTAAAAGGTTAGTGAACCAACGAAGACAAGACCGCTGATGGATCCAAGTCGCACATAGGTAAGTCCCCCTTCACCAGGAGGTAAGCCCGAAAATCTCGAGGACAAGATTTTCTTAAGGGGGGTAGGTTTGTAACACCCTGGTTTCCGCTCTTGGATTTTTCCTTCACGGGATTTGACTCCCGTCTTTTTTTCTCGGTGTTATCAGATTTCTCTAGCTCTTGGGTATATGAAGATGGTCATTTAGCCTTGCCTTTCCTATCCAACCAGAGATTCTCTCCAGTCCAATCTTGTCACCCAAGATATGTTCTCAAGACTTTTCCATCGAAACCCTACGTTCCGAGTTACCGGAAGGGAAACCCTGATCCTTGCAGTTACAAAGGAACCCCAATTTCTTTTGACCTGTTGCATCCTAAACTTTTCCCAGTGATCATCCTCCATCTATAAACCCTGGATATGCAAAAATATTGCCAAGTTATTTGCAATATTTTTCATTTATAATTAATTCCTTTTTCTGCCAGTTAAGGGAATTAAATCCAGGAAAATATCTATCCATCTCCAAAGTTGATAAAAAATTGTGGAGATATTCTTTGTGATCATATTGAGCTCCCATAAAAATATTGGCCAAAATTAAATAAGGGAAATTGCATTTTCCTATTTAATGCCAATATTGCATTTTGGGCAGTTTCTAAAGGAACTACCATTTTGGTAGCCAGGAAGAATCCCAAATAAATTGTGAAGCTTCTCCTATCCATATATTCACCATTTCCATCAAGATCCCAAGTTCCATAGTTCAAAGTTTGAGCACATCATCACTTTGCAAATTCTGTTCAGTTGGGCAAACTGCAAAGGAAGTGTTTGAACCCTTAATCTATTTGAGCTGAAATTTTTCATGATGGTTAACATTGATAAATCACTCATGGAAACCAAAAACCAGCTCAATCAATCTATCCATTCATCCACAGCAATTTTCTTGAGTTTTTGTCCATTTGGAACCTCTGTGAAGCAAGTACCATTTTGGTGTACCCAAATGGTATGAAACTTTTACAGTGGCTTCATGTATCCAAATCATCACCCTCCACCAAAATTCATTTCATTTCATCAAGCCATATGAGTGCAGCCTCAAAATCCCTTTTCTGGACAAGATTTGGCATTACAAAGGAAGTGTGTGCAAATCTTGTCCAAATGCCTTCAAATTTTGCCAGGACCTAGTCCTTCCTACCACAGTTCATTTTGACAAAGAACCAACTCTTTTCATCCATCCAGTTCTCCAGAAAAATCCACCCAGGTTTGCTGTCAGAATCTCTATCAGCAAGTTTTACTCACCTCGGAGCACCCTAGATGGTTCTAGCCACTCCCCTCAGTTATTTGAGCAGCGAGGAGCCAGTTTGACAAGGCCGGGCAGTCAGGCGCGTGCTGGAACACGTGGACCACATGGTGACCGCGTAAGCAGAAAGCAGAACTGCCGCTCTGTGCCATGCGTCGCCTCTGCCGACCGCTCCGGCCAGCTTCGGCTTGTCTGAGCTTGTCTAACGGCCTCGGGGAGTCCACGTAGCCCTTCTCAAGAAGCTTCCCTCTTCGTTTGCTTCCTCACTGGACGACGACAAGCGTCACCATACCGCCACTGTGCCCACGCGGTTGCCGCCGTATACAGCCGAGCCCGATCCCTCCCGAAGTTGCTGCTGACTTCTCCACCCTCCCGGAGCTCTTGCCGACATCGCCATCTCCCTCCGCGTGTCCCCGAGCGCCAGTGCGGCAATGAGGATGCCACGGTGGCCGAGCTTATCCGCTCGCCCCATTCGGCTATAAATAGCCGCGGCCCGAGCCTCCCTGATCCCATCAACACTCGCGGCCTCCTCCTCTCCCTCCCAGCTACCTCCCCGGCCAGCCATTGGAGCTCACGGAGCTCTCCTCGTCTCCCTCTGGCATCATAGCCGCCACCAATTCCTTGCTCAAATTCGAGCACTGTGGCTGTCCCCGGCTCTACCCGAACCTCTCCCCGAGTGCGCCGTCCTCCAGCGAGTCCGCCCCTCCGTTTGCCGCCACAGAAGACCCGAGGTCACCAGAATCTCATCGAGGCCGCCGCCCACTGCAGCCCTTCGCTGCCGCCTCTCTAGCCATCTCCGGCGCCCATGCGATCCACCCCCGGATGTGGGTCGTCGGCGGCGGGCCCGTTCGTTCGGTCACCGGACCCCAAGGCCCACTGGAACGCCGGTGGCCATCAGGGCAGAGGCGCCCAGCCGCGGCGTCGGGCAGGAGTGGAGGAGGAGGAAGAGGAAAGGGAGGAAGGAGAGAGAAAGTGGTGTGGGGCCCGGCCGTCGGTGACTAGGGGCCCTCCACGTCGGATAAGTGGAGGCGCCTTCGGCATGTTTCTATTTTCCCCAAAGGAAAACGTATTTCCGAGGAGTACGCGATCAGCCGTGTTGTCAGGGACCTGGTTGTAAATACTTCTTTTGTAGATTAGCCACTGGCATTCAAATATCAATATCTTTTTGATCCCAACTCCGAATCAGGTGAAACCAACGCCCACTTCTTCAGTTCGTCGAGCCCGACTCGATGGTATCATTTTCATAATGTTTACACATTCTAAAAATGACCATTTTGCCCTTGCCCTTCGTTCAGCCCCTCTGAGAGGGAATCTTTTCCGGCGGACATTCCTGCGAGGCTACCGCACCCTTCCCGGAGTACTTCTTCGCCCCAGGCAAGCCGACCATCTGATATATGCCCTAAAGCATTGCTCTGTGTTATTCCTGCATGTTTGAATTAATATGCTTGTAATTGTATGTGTAATAGTGGGCTGTATGTGACTCTGACGAACCCTTGTTTGTACTTTCTTTGATGACGGCACCACGCCGGTGTCTGAGCTGCTTTCGGCCGTCAGGGGTGGATGCTGACTTTATGTTCTCTTTTCAATAACTGGTCGTGTTCTGAGCTGTTTTGCAGCCATCTCGGACAGTTGTTGAATTTCTTTCTGTAGTAGTGACCCTATGCTCTGAGTTGTTTTTCGACCGTCTTAGGGAACTGCTACATTCTTTTTATCAACACCGTCTCAAGCTTTGAGCTGCTTTCCAGCCGTCTTGAGCCGGGGTTGAGTTATTCCGGTAATGTCCCAGATCTGAGTTGTAAAGACCGTTCTGGTGGCTACTGGTTTCTTTGCCAATTTTATGCAAGGGTTCCGATGGTCGTCACTTACAGCTAGAACTTTTAAAGTGATAACTTGCCATTTAATTGTTGTTTCACTAATGACTCATTGCGATGTTATGTGGAGATAGGTTGTTATGTTTCCACAGTTGTTACCTCATACATAGTTACCACCATGTTAAGTTATTCATGATAAACAACCATGCTTGCTAAGTACCTGCTAAAGCTAAACCTAGTCGGTTGATCCAGAGTCACCTGTCCGGACTTATCCGTGCAACCACATTTGCCGGTATGGGACGGCCTTGACTTGGTCTGATCACGTGCTCTTTTATCGGTACCACCAACTAGGGAAGGTTATGCATGCGCGCTACCCTAGCCCGGTAGGCGGTGATAACCTTGTGAGCCCAGTTGATTGTTTAACCCGGGAGTCCCCGTTTGGGACAGTTTAGTTTGGCCACGATGGTGGAAGGTGTCACGAGGTGACACAGGGGCCACCCAAGGCAGGACTCCGGGGGAGGATGATTGCCGGTAGTACGGTGGAGGAGTCACGGGTTAGGCAGGTTTCGTTGGAGCAACCCTGGTCCACCCGAATGGGATCACGAGGTCAGGTGCTCCATGGTGTGGGTAAAGTGCGCAACCTCTGCAGAGTGTAAAATCTATTCGAATAGCCGCGTCCACAGTATTGGACAGTCCATCTAGACCTCTCTAGGTGGTCAACCAGAACAGTGATAATAATGATGGAAGAACTCGCCTTATGATCGAAAGTACTCAGTGGATCATGAGTGTTCTGAGGGTTGTGGGACAACCCGGAAGAGAGTAAGTTTATCAGATTTACACTGGAGATGCATAGCCATCAGATGATGTCAGGGATATGATATTTTAGCCATGGGATGGCTATGAAAGAGACGGTCGGATGACCGAAAGTGTTGGATTGGATCATGAGAATGTTCGGAGTATGGATTATTTACTTGCTATGCTTTACTGTATTTTACTTTAGTAGTTATATTGCTGGATAAACCTATTATGCCATGATAATTAATATTGCTCTAATAACAAATGCATGCTTGAATGCCATGGATTGCTTTGCTTGGTGTATATGTTAGTTTGGTTTGCTTGCGAGTACATTCAAAAGTACACAGCGGCCTTCAATGTGGCCAGGTTCACATAAGGATCCGTCGTTCGTTGACGAGGAGCCGGAGCGTTCACGGGCTAGAAGAGTAACCCAGTCAGATCCCTGTGGATTGGAGCCGCACCAAGACTATGCTGCCTTAGATAGAGCCTTTCCGCTGCCATCACCTCTGTAATATATCTCATGTAAGACCTATATATCCATTAATAGAAATGCCTGTGTTCTTGATACTTGTTGTAAACGCGCATGCCAGAGTTATTTCCTGGGCTGGTATGCGTGGCGACCGTCTGGCTACAGTGGTAATCAGGCGGAGCGCCACAACAGATGGTATCAGAGCAGCCAGGCTGACTATATGTTACCCTAGCCAGACTTCATTGTCTTGTGTTCAGTAGAAAGCCCAGATGGATTTCAGCCATCTTTGCCAAACAGGCACGGCTACTATTGATCATAAGGCAACCCCATAGGTTTTGGCTCCATCAGACCCAACTCTCATGGCCTTTGCCTCCGGTGTGAAATGCCCACACCCGGCAATGACCCGTGAGCCTTGAACCCCTAGGTAAACCAGATATCCCTACCCTGCTTGCTAGCCATGGAATTTCTCTTCTTAACTCCAGTTTCCTTTGGGAAACGCCTATAATCCCATCTTTTCCCCGACAACCCTAGAATCGTTGACTAAGCCACTTTGGCTATGGTCATGCGTCAAGTTTGATGTTCCCTAAGGAAGTAGTAGGAGCTGGACACCAATTGCTACCAGGAGCATTGTGTGGTTTCGCTTCTAAATCCCTAGAGGTGCATCGAGTGCGCTATATTAGTTATACTAGTGAATCTTCGGCCACATGTGTAAGGTTCGCAAAATTTGAGCTTTATTTGCTTTTTGGTTTTTGCGGTTCTTTTTTCTTTTGTCGGTTCCGTTTCTTCGCTCCGACTGGATCCATCCACAAGTGTCGTCAAGAAGACCAGCATACAACTGGGATAATACCCAATAATCCCAATTCAGCAAGAGTCAAGCCAAGCCAACTTCCTGGTATTCAGAATAGCAACACCGGATCTGTCAAGGACGAAGGATGGGTCAGAAGCAGAATCTATGTGCAACTGACAAGGCCAGAATATACCAGAGAGTGTTTGCCTCAGAACGGATCACACCTGAGTAACAGTCAGATGAGTTATCAAGAAAGAACACCAGTAAGGACAAATTGCGCAGAAAGTACAAGTACTACACATGTGGCATCTGATCATAGATCATACGACCTAGATGCTCGTATCACTGTAGCGGCTAATTAAGCTACTGGGAGCACCTAATATGTGCTACTGGGAGCCATTGGATCCAAGATGCAGCGGCACACACGGGGCCTGAATGTTTTATTTGCAAATAAAACCTTGGATAGTTTGGAAATTGCACATAATTACAAAGACTACTCCCAAGCCATTGGATCTCAGATCCAACGATGTGAAAACTCGTATCACCATAGCATCTAAGCTACAGGCTGGATGTGATATTCTATGCCGCTGTCATTTTTGTTCCTAAACTTGCAAAATACGTGTAACTGGTGCCATTACTTGTCTAACCTCGCAAAGTGTTTCTGCAAAAAAAAGCATCCTACACTGAAATATCGGAACAACACACGTGGGTCCCATTTTTCATTGATCAAATTTGGACCTAAAACTAACAAATCTGAAAGACGAGATTCGAACTAGCAACCTGGACTACAAAGCATAAGTCGATAGCCTGAAACAACAACGGTTGTTGGCTTAGTCGCATAACTTGATTTTATACAGTATTACGTTGAGTAGAGTAGAGGGAGTGGCTCGTCAACACGTGCATGACCGTTGACTTACTTACTGGTGTGTCCCATGTTTGTGATCTCTCTCTCCTCTCCATCGTCTAACCTTTAGATGCACAGGCACACACGAAGAGCGGCGCGAGCTTGCCGTGGTGTTATTATCTCTACTCCTATAAAAGACTTAGTTGGTGATGATGGTGTGTCTGCCATCCGTCATTTCTGACCATTAGATCTGCATCTAACGGTTGTGAGGTAAGTTGTGGCATTTTTGCAACAATAGCCCACTTCTCTGCTCCAATTTGTAGAAAACCCCTTATTATCTTATAAGTAACCACATCCCTCCCTCACCTCATCAAAACAGCCTGAGAAATATATTTTGAGTGAAAAAGTAATATATTTTTAGTGGTATATATGTATATCAAAACAAGAGTGTTTTCTTTCAAGTTTGTGAACAAGTACTATTCTACTTTGGATCCGTTGCAACGCACGGGCACATTGCTAGTAACTAAAAAAATGCTTGGAAAATAGAAGAATCGCCTAGAACAAGAGACGTTGTGGCTGGTCGAGACGGAGCTAACCACACCTATCCTCCATGCCACGTTAGCATGATGAAGATGTGTGGCTAGTGGGGTGTTCTCGACCGACTGGCTGGCTCCCAAGGTCGAACCATAGGTAGTACGTCTGATACAGTATATTTTTACACGCACATTTTTCCTCTATGCCGAGACGTGGCACACCCTACCGCGCGGTTTCTGGGTCCTCCCGGGTGGTGCACGCATATTTTCTTCCTTGCCGAGACGTGGGACACCCTACCACCCGTTTTCTGGGTCCTCCTCGGTCGTAGAACCGAAGCAAGTAAATGAGTCATCAAATCACAAAAGTCCACCTTTTCCGCTGAGTACATCAGTGAAGCATGGTGGCTAGCTAGTTGGGCTGGTGCGACCGATTAGCTAGGCCGCCACCACATTTGTTTTTTCACCCCTTTTTTTCTCTCCTTGCCGGCAGGTAAATTTAAATATCCACCGCGGTGTTGCTCTGGTCTTTGGGTGCGGCAGGCGTGGCAGGATTTTTATTTTTTTGATTGACGGGAGCAGGCGCGGCAGCAATTAGTCATGATGACTCCGCCTGTAAAACCCACTGCTCCCGGATGTGAAAAGTCATCGACTGGTGTTTTCCCATGGTGAAAATCAAAAGATTCACCCCGCTTCTCGGTTGGCTCCCTCCGCCTTCCTGTAGATTCCATTGCCTTTCAGCCGTTTCGCCCCCTTTGCTTCCTCTCCCCATTGCTTCTACCTAGTTCCATGGCGGCGCACCTGATCACGGAGTCTGAGGTGAGGCGCCTGACACAGGAGCTCCAGGCCAAGGATGTGGAGCTCAGGGCCAAGGACATGGAGCCCCGTGAGCTCAAGGAGGAGAGGAGTGCCATGCTCCTCCTTTATGTGCAGGAGTTCATGGAGCTTCTAAAGCGTTAGGCGTCCACCACAAATATGCTCGAGGTGTCGGCGGCATTGCTGCAGAAAGCGGGAGATACGATAGGCGGTCAGGCGAGCCGGCTGGAGCACGAGTGGGCCGATCGTGACGAGGTCCAGGATCGCCTCAACCACTTGGTGGACCATGTTGCCACACATGTGTTGCGGCTGCACGATGCCTACCGTCGTGCCAGCGCGACCATGCCGGCTATCGGGCTAAACCCGGTCGACCACCCCGTCGACTTCAACGAGCTGCGGCTTCCTGACCTGGTCTCCTTCTTCACCTATATCTTCGAGGAGCTGAGCCGTCTCCGCCCGATGGTGGGGGCAGAGCTGGACAAGGATGGGTTGCGGGCTGCCGTCGTCGTTGCCGCACAAATCCTCTCAAGGCTTCATCACCGGAATCCATTCGTGCCATTGGACGCCGTCTTTGACGAGCTGGCTCCCGTCGACCGGGAGCGGGCTCTGCGGGTGGTGGCACCCTGCATCACCAACGTCGTGCGCCTCGACAAGCAGAGGGACTTCGGTGGTGTTTAGGCATCATCTGCATGGGCATGTCCATGTCTCGGCGCAACATGACCGTTGGATCAAACTCAGACGGTGCAGATCAGTCACTGTAGCACAAAGTGTGTGGGTGTGTTTGGTTGCATTCTCATCTCAATATTGTTGTTCCCTCTTTGTGCATGCTCATCTCAGCACCCCTCTTCATGCATGCTCCTGGTGTATTTGTGTTAACCTACTGGTGTGAACTCATGCACCCTTCAAGCACTCTGCCAAACACCCAAAAGTGGGTCGAGAAGGGAACTTTTGCTCCCATCCCATGCACCCTTCATACACCCTGCCTAACACTGATTCGTGTTTCATATGGTTCAGTTTACATGGAGTACTGTAGCACTGTACTCTCCATGCGTTGTAGACCTAGTTCTGTTAACATTGATCTCACCGTTCATTCTCGACTGGACACTAAAAAATGGGGTATGTTACATTACTGTTCATATAGTTGACATGCGCACAACATCATTTGTTATCGTCATATCTTAGTACACTTGCAACAAGATTATGTAGTACTGACGTATGCACCACTGCACATGCCTAGTAGTAGGAGTAGTGTGTAAGTTCAAGTGGCTACCGTGTTTCACACTCCTCCATCGTAAGAGTGGAAACGCTTGCTGTAATCATTTTTTTTCTTCAGAAACAGTGGACACGCTCTACCATGCGAATCCTCCTCGACGGTCGTCGGGCTAAACCCCACCTTTCCAGCAGTAAGTTGGACGGATTAAGCAACCATCATTTCACTCTTCTCCCTCAGCTTCCTCTCTTGAAGAAAACCCGACTCGCTTCTCCCTCATCTTGTTCCTCATTTCTTCAAGAAAACCCCGACGCGCTTCTGCCATTGTTCTTCTCTCCCAAAGGAAAGGTGAGCGCATCAATGGTGTTAATTCTGGCCAAGGCTCGGTCTTGCAACCCCGAGACTGATCCTATAAATCCCTCTCTGTTCTTCTTTTGGGTTGTGATTATGGTTTCTTTTCTTTTATTTCTATTTGACAGTTTCTTGATGGACCCTGGAGCACTGGCCGAAGTGATGTCTATGGCTCTGGCCAAAACCGTCGAGGCTCAAGGTATGAAGAAGTGCAAGCACCCCGATGAGACTACTGCAGACAAGCTCAAGGCCATCGCCCTGTCCAAGCCCCCCTCTCCGAGATCCCTCATTAAGCAAGTCCAGGTAATATCTCTTCTTGATGATCTTTTTGGCGATCTTGATCATGTTTTTTCATCTAACACGCAGTACTAGTACTAGTAGTACAACTTTCTGGGTGATCTTGCATGTGATTTTTGTGTGCCAAATGACGGTTCTAAATTGCTCTTTTGACCAAAACATGCGAGAGGTTGACATACATATGATTATTGCACATAACACTGATTTCTTACAGATTACTTTCAACTACTTTATGAACATCAATGCTAGCTGTAGGAAATGCAAGATTTTAGCTCTCATGCCTTTGAAGAGAGTATATTAGCCTCAGTAAGTTGTGTTATGGATATTGCAAGTAATCCCTCTGCTCTCATGCCTTTGAAGACATGTTCTAGTTTCTTTGTTCACTCATTTCTGTGCGTATATGTAGTTTTATATGGAGTAAAATATCGAAAATCATCTTATATTTCTGAACGGAGGTAGTAATAAAATATTTGGTTTCTGTTTGAATTAGAACCAGGTCCGCGGTTGAGATGAAGTTCTCAAAGTCATGCTGTGTGAACTGGAAGACCTGAGGATGAGTTCTACTACAAAACTATCCAGCTGCTGTGTCCTTGTCGCCATGTGTCGTGAACTAGTGTTTTCCTGTAGCATTGTTGGCAGGCGTGTTCTCAAGGGTGTACTTCACCACAACAATTTACTAGTTGTGCCTTCGATTACGAAGGGTGTGGTTCTTGTAAAGCTTCCCGACAAATCTGATGTGGACTGTCTTCATCATCATATTTATGAGTGGAAAGACCACTTTGTTAGGTTCTCCAAGGTTGACGAGCTGGCGATGATGCCGGTAGACATCTCTCACGAAGTCCATGGCCTAGTCAGTTATGTGGGGTACATCCTGTAGGTCGGTGGCAAGAAATAGTCTGCAGAGTTTAATTAGTGCAACTTTGCTTGTCTGTAGTAAGTACTATTGTTCAGTACTTGATTTGTTTGTGTGAACCCTGTATTGTTTAGTACTGCCGCTTTTGTTGTGTGGTGAGTCTTGAGAATAGTCTATGTTAATGTCTATCCACTCAATTCAGTCTGTATATTTTGAAGTATCCAGATCATCTTTTTTGTGAGGACGGTTTATCAATTATGGTTACACTCCAATATATGTATGCATTGCAGGGTTTATCGCACCCACCAGGATTTCCAGTCCCATGGATGTTCGGTCCATATGATTTGTCACGACCTTTGGACTGTCCTGCTTGTCGGAGTAAGCGGGGGCCCTGCATGCCACCCGTAATTGGATGACCAACCTTCTGTTTAGAACTTGAACATAGTGATTTCCTGGTAAGGATTCACTCATGTCACATCAAGTAAATCTTATTGATTTACTGTCATGTTTTCTTACTTTTGCTGCAATTTTACAATGCAGGTTTTGCCATGTGACATTTGTTACAGAATAAACCGTTTGGTTTGCTCTATGATGGTTATTTTTGCAGGTTTCACTTCTTATGTCGTGTCAGTAACGAAGGCACTGTCCATCACTTATATTACTGGACACAATTGGGTCAGTCTGTTGTCTGAGAACAATCTAAAGCCCTATGATGAACTGCAGTTTGGTTTAACAAACATGCCACAGTTATTCCTTCTGGCGTTTAAAAGAAGTGAAGAAAAAGACTGGATCAAGGTCACGGAGATGAGTGAAGTTAGAAAGTTGAAGTATGAAATCATAGCAGACCAGAGGCGATCACTGCTGTCTTGCACATCGATACCACCTTCAGCATTGGATCGAGCACCGGCACCTTCTCAGACGGCACTGGCTCTAGCACTGACAGCGGCAGTAGCTCAGTCTGATCCACCAGAGGATTGGGCACCGACCGCGTCAGCGGAACAGGCTGATCTACCGGAGGATCGGGCACTGACACGGGCACCTACTCCGACACCGGCACCAGCTCCACAAGGAGTACCATCTCCGGCAGCAGCGGCGGCACTACCAGTCGCACGGGCACCAGCAACAGCTCCGGCACCTGCACCAACACTTGAAGTTGCACTTGCATCTGCTCTGGCCCGTGCAGCGGCAACGGAACCAGCAGTTGCACCGGCAACAGACTGGGCTGCAGTTTGCACTGCATATACCAAAGTCCTTAACAAAACCAACATCTCCACCTTCTTGGTAAGCATTGGCCGCCCAAGTGCTTCGTTCTTTTTTCTTTCCATGTTGTTTCACATGATTCACTGTGTTGATCTAACTGTTTGTGTATGTCTTCTTGTTTGTAAAAAGAGAATTCCTAGAGCAACGAGGGAGTCGTTCAATAATCCGGGCGACCGTGGCCAAGTTTCTCTTACCATGCGCAACCTTGGTGTGAATGAACCTGCTCAATATACCGTAAGTACAAAGGATGGTCGCATGATGATTGATGCTAAAGGATGGTCAAGGTTCAAAACTCTATCAAATGTTGCGGTAGGGGATGATGTCAAAATCGAACTTTCTTGGCAAGGAGAGCTGGAACAAATCAACTTTGAAATTCTTCAGTAGCAGCACGCAACTGCCGAACCAATCTATCCTCCGAGAGCTTTTGATGTAATAATATGGCATGGTGAAACAAGTGTCATGTGTGTATAAGTTGTACGACAGTATTATTTATCACGTAGGATATCGTGAAAGAATTGCAACTTTGATTGCTGGTTAGGAACTATCGTTCGATTTCATTCTAACAGCTGCCATGCTTTATTTAATTTTCTGTATTCGCCTTGCGACAGCATCTAAAACCAGCGCCGTACCAATCGCTTGCAATATGAAATGCGCTGAGTTAGAACACATGGGCCCCCAAAAATGCAGGCCCACCGGCATGTGGCCCCAAGTCCAGAACCGTGAGCCTGTCTGAGTATTATATTCTCAGCTGAACCCCCGTATTATGTTATACATATTCCCCTTGATTTTTCTTATGTATAAAGTTGTGATATAAAAGATTTTTGTATTTCTTTACAGACAGAGTATCTCTCTGTCAAAAATATATTTATGTGTAACTAGTTACTCCTGCCTTTCTACTTCCTGTCGCTGATATGTGGGGCATCCGGCAATGGGGTCCATGTGCCATGCACCAAATTAGAGTGCACAACTGCACGGTAGGCTCACCCCGGTCGTAGCGCTGCAGTAATGCCCAATGAGCCATCAAATCACGAAAACCCCCACCTTTCCAGCTTTAGCAGTAAGCTGGACGGACGAAGCAGCAATATTTCACTGGGCCTGAATCCCCTTCTCCCTCGTCTGCTTGTTCAGAGAAAAAAAACCTCTCGGCGATTGCGTAGGGTTTTCTCATGGAGAACCAGGCACGAATTCTTCATCCATCCCCGATAAATCCTAGTCCCTTGGTCGCGGGTAATCCTAGGATGGCAGCCGCCGCCGTTGATGCATTTTTCTTCCTACTGAATCTAGTGTGTTTCATTTGCAGTGCCCAAAGTGCGAGGACCCTACAGGTTTCTGTGCCCTCGGCGAGACGCCACACTTGTTCCTTCTCATCCTAACACAGGATTTTAAAACACATAGTATGTTCCTAGAATCCTCTTTTCTATCTGGGAGTGTGGCGGTTTTTGAACATGCTGTCGACTAATTTGGAAATTTGGATTGCTATATTTGGATAAAAGGTACTAGTACCATGGTCAACACTGACGTGAAGGAGGAAATTATTTCTAGATTTGGATAGCGAATACATTGTGTTCTCATATTATTTTTCCTGCAGTGCATTCCTTGCTCTGCCAGAACACATGTACTCAAGATGGTCGGCCCTGCCATAACTGAATACACCAGTTTAATGGTCACATTGAAGACAAGCCATGGATATAAGTACCCAGTTGGGTTCATGAACCAAGAAGATCGCTGTTTTTTTTATGGCCGAACTTGGATAAACTTTCTCAAGTGTTACGGACTGAAAGTTGGCGCATGAATGTTGATGGAAATAGCAGAACCTGGTCTCATCTTCACTGTGATCTTCCACCCCGATGTCGTTCCAGTAGTTCATCCATGTTAGTTTTGTATCTGGTTCTTGCATGTTGCCTCGATTACTTCTTAATCCACCTATTCTGTCTAACTAATAACAATTTAACTTTAGAAGTAGCAACGATTTGTGATTCCCTTCTCTCACGAAGATGCTACTTCTAACTAATATTTCTAATAATTGGTGGCACGTGTAGGTTATTTCAAAGTTAAGCACGCTACTCGTTTGTTATTCTATAAGAACTCGACTGTTACTGATGGCACTGAAGTTGACTGGGATGACATCCACCAGTTCCTACACTTTATTGATCGTCTCGAGGTCCTTGTGGGGCGTTTCAATGGTGGAAGGCCATGTGGGATATGTGTGCCACTGCTGCACACGTTGAACAGGTCCAAATGTGTCGAGAAACTTATGGTACGAGCTGTTTTCTGTTATATATGTTGTTCATAAACTCTTGCTTATACACAGTTTTACAACTGTGATCTTCTTGAAATAGAAACTGCCCAGTTCTATTGTTCCTATACAGTTGCCTGACCATGGTCGGGTCAGACTTGCGCTTGGTCACAACATGATGTTTATGTCGACCTACTCCATTTCCCTTGGAGGTGAAAAGATACTTATTCATGGGTGGTCTCAAATAATGAAGGCCCGTCCATCTTGGAGAATAGGACAGAAGATTAAGCTCATGCTTTTACATGGCTCTAAAGCGAATATCCTGTTTATTGACCACATTGCAAGATGAAGCCGCTTTCAAAAGGTTGTGGATGCGCGGGGTGGCGCCTAGGCCTTGTCCTGGGGCTTGGTGGCCTCACCCTTGGTTAACTGTAGGCAAAGTAGCACTGTTCGAGGCGTGCTTTGTACGGTTGAACCTATATAAGTACTCATACTACTTTCAGCTATGGTTGTTAAGTGCCCCTGCTGGTTTCAGTTAAGGTTGTTAAGTACTCCTGCTGCTTTTACAGTCTGTCATGTTTCTTCAGTCCTGTCTTCCTCCATCCGCCAAAATCAAACCAGCGCCGGCGGGGCCGCGAGCTTCTTCCTCCCACGGCTGGCTGCACCTCAGCGCATGCATCGCCACCCCACCGTCTCCTAAATCATTAACGCTGATGTCTGAGGCCTTGTCGTCGTCCTCGGCGCACTTTGGTGCGCTTGCCGCGGCGCCGCCCTCTTGCGTTGTCAACATGGTCAACAAACAAGAGGAATCGGGAGAGGACTGTACGTGGAGAGGATGAAAGTAGGGGCCCACCATGTCATGGCCGTACGCAAGCAAGTTCCTCATTTTTTGTTATATACTCCATTGTCAGCGTATAGAAAAAGAAAATGCTTCCTCCTAGTGGTTTGCTGACATCTGGGACCCACGACATTGTCAGCGTATAGTCAATATACAAGAGAACAACACAAGATCGGCTGACACCTGGGACGTAGCTGCTCGAGCAGTATTTTTTTTGTTATTGTTGAGACCGAGCAGGGTTTCAACTGGGCTGTGGCCCGTCTAGCCCAGGCTTCTATTTTACGTTCACCACATGACCAGCCCTGCTATTTTTTCTTTGTGAAAATGAGCCCAGTTTATTTTTTCTGAAGAATACCCAATCCAGGCCTACTTATTTTTCTACGCCCTGCTGGGCTGCAACTCTTTTAAGATGGCTGCAAATCCTGAAAGTAATTTGAAATGGGCTGTAAATATAAAAATCAGATGACAAATTAACGATTTCTTTCAAATTTCTGAATTTTTTCACATTTTCAGATTCCAATTTCACTAGGCTTTAACCTAATTTAAATATATCTTCAAAGTACTTTAAATCTGGCTTGACATTTCGGTATTAAAAATAGTTTGGACCCCACAGAAATATATGAAATTTCATTTAAATTTTTAACCCTGGCCCTGGCCAACAAAAAAAACGGACTGCAATAAATTGCATAAGAAGTTAGAATGAGCTGTAAATTATTAAAAAAATAGGGAATGGTCTGACTTGTGGGCCTATTAAGTTGACGCATATGCAAGATTTTTTACTTATTATATACGTCAACAAACGTTTCTAGCAGACATGACCATTGGATGTCAATCCAACGGCCATCGTGCTTCTTCAATCTTTGGTCTTCTTGCTCCAGCCGCCAAATCCAGCGCCGGCGGGACCGCCTGCTCCCGCCTCTCGTGGCTGGCTGTGCTGCCGTGCAGGCCTCACCAAACCCTACTACTCCCACTGCTGGCCAGGCCATCCCTCTACTCACCCACATCCCCCCACTGATGTGGCTTCGCAGCCTCCGGGTCATTCCCTTCCTGGGTCTCGCTGTCGTCCATCGCGTTGGTGTTCTCGGCACGGCGTGGTCAACATTCTCAACAAATGACAACATCAGAAGAGGGATGTACATGGAGAGGCTGATAGTTGGGACCCACATGGTCCATGGCCGCACGCAAGCAACTACCTCCTTATTACGCCAAAACGAATGAATCCTCCCAATGACAGCTGGGACCCACCAGCTATATCTTGGCACGGAAGGAAGTGCCTCCTTATTAAGCAAAAATAACAAGTGCTCCCCATGACAGCTGGGGCCCACCAGATATGGAGGCTGACTTGTGGCCCTGCTAAGTTGACGCGTACGCAGGGCTTTGTCAACTTAGTCAACAAACGATTCTATCACCAGTGACCGTTGGATTGTTAACATCCAACGGTCGTCCTGCTTCTTCAACCTCTGATTTTCTTGCTCCAGCCATCCAAACCACCGCGTGCTCCTGCCTCCCCTGGCCAGCTGTGCTGCCATGTAGGCCTCACCGCCCCCTACTACTCCCACCGCTGGCCAGGCCATCCCTCTACTCACCCACACCCCCAGTTATTCTGCGGCGACGGAAGCCTCACACCGCAGCCGATCCAGTCAACCCTCATACTACCCTCCGCGTGTTCCCAGGCTCCGCATTGTGCCCTGCCTCACCGTCGTCCACCGCATGGTGCTGTCCGCGTGGTGTGGTCAATGTGGTCAACGAACGACAGCCATCGGAAGAGGAATGTACACGGTGAGGCTGACAGATGGACCCACCAGCTGCATCTTCGCACGCAAGGAAGTGCCTCCTTATTACGCACAAAAAAAAAGAATCCTCCCCCTGTCAGCTCGGACCCACCATCAATATCTTTACATGCAAGGAAGTGCCTCCTTATCCTCCCTGACAGCCGGGACCCACCCGGTCGAAGCGTACATAGCGTTGTCATTCTGGTCGCAAACGTGTACGTACATACTGGTCCATCGGTCTTTCTGCCGCGATGAACCATGGCCCAGTAAGGAGCGATAGCTGTTCAGGCAGTCCCGTCTATATCGTGTACACGTACGTACAGCCACGCTGCAAGAAAGTAAATACGGCTACGTATGTACATACGGGCGGGGTCTCGAACACGTACAACGATGGCGTGCTGTTCATCGGTAGCCAACCGACTGGGTCGGAATTGAGAAACAGCGTCGTGTTCATTAGGAGGCAACAGACTGGGTCAGAATGCATCGTGTTCATCGGGAGCCAACCGGCTTGGACGGAACAGCCGAAACGGGGTCTGGCGTACCCAAAACGGAGGAAATGGACTTGTGTTCGAGCTCCTATGGTCGAAACAGGGTGCTATTGATCGGGAGGGGTGTGGTGTACCGCAAAATGGAGGAAACAGACTTGTGTTGGAGCGCCTACGGTCGAAACGGGGTCCTGTTCATCGGGAGGTGTGTGGCGTACCGCAAAACGGGACTCCACGGGCTACTGTTCATCCACCGTCGACTTCCTCTAGCCTCCACCTGCTATTGTTCATCCACCGTCGACTTCCTCCTGCCTCCACCAGCTACTGTTCATCCACGGGGTCCTATTCATCAAGCCTCCATCGGCTACTGTTCAACCAGCCCTGCACGGGGTCTTGTTCATCCAGCCTCCACCGGCTCCTGTTCAACCAGCCCTCCACGGGGTCCTATTCAACCAGCCCTCCATGGGGTCCTGTTCAACCAGCCCTCCACGGGGTCTAGTTCAACCAGCCCTCCACGGGGTCCGGTTCAACCAGCACTCCACGAGGTCCCTCCACTGGCTACTATTCATCCACCCCACCTCCTCGATCGGGGTCCTGTTCATCCAGCGGCAATGGCCTCTACTACCACGGGATCCTGTCCAACCCGCACCAGACTGTTCATCCAAACCCCACCGGGGACTGTTCATCCAAACCCCACCAGGGACTGTTCATCAAGAGGCAGCTTCAATCGGCTTCAGTTTGCAACAGTAGCAAAGGAATCGCTCGGGTTTAGTTAATAGCCAGGGACGATCACTCGGGTTCAGTAACGTAGCTAGTGCAATCGCTCGGGTTCAGTAAGTGAACGCCTCGCTCGGGTTCAGTTAGAGCCCAACGCCTCGCACACACGCGCGTACGTGTACGAGAGAAACGCGCAATCCCTCCGTGCATCGCTCGGCCCCGACCACCAACCGTAACCGGGAACTCCCCAAAATTTTCCTCGCCCTCGCTTCTACCACGATTTTTTCGGTCATGGACGACCCAAAGAATGTCATGCAGGTGCGTCCCCGGCCCACCCAGGACAAAAAGCCCATTTTCTATCATGATTTTTTGTCATAGAAGTAGGAGCCCACCACATATATGATGATACGTGCTTTTGTCACAATTATCATCGTAGAAGTGTCATAAGCATGACAGGAAAAAATTCGTTCGGCCCAAAATGTCACGGATGTATCTTTTTTTTAGTGCATGGACCGTAATAGTACCCTTGCGACCTAGCATCTTAAGCTGTAAATAAACATAACAAGGCCCGGCCATAAATTTGGCATAAGCCGGCCGTCCAAACAAGGCATGATAAGGGCTCTTGATCTTAACTACTTCAAACCATAACGTCGCTACTCGGTAGTCATAGTCATCGCCAAAAGCCACTTCCAGGGCCATTTTTCCAACAAGATATGCTGACTTACCAGGTACCACGCCATGAAAAACTGTAGAAGACGGCTTAAGATCCTTATCAGTTAAGTCCATCCGGTGAAACGTATCATAGTAAAGGATATTGATACTGCTGCCACCGTCCATGAGCACTTTAGTGAATTTATAACCCCCAACCTGAGGGGCTACCACCAACGCTAGTTGACCCGGATTGTCAACCCGAGGCGGGTGATCCTATCGACTCCATGTGATTGGTTGCTCTGACCACCGCAAGTATTGAGGTACCGCCGGCTCAATTGCACTGACCGCTCGTTTATGAACCTTCTGATCTCGTTTGCAAAGACTTGTGGTGAAAACATGATACTGGCCACTGTTAAGCTGCTTTGGATTACTCTGGTATCCTGACTGATGCTGCTGGTTACCCTAACCAGACTGTTGGTTATAACCACCCTGGTTGCCCTGTCCTTGATACCCAGAACTTGAGCCGCCACCACCAAAGCCGGGCCCCTGTGAGCCGGATCCTGACCCACCAGGCGGGCCATTATTGTTGCCATGATTCTGATTGAAGTTGGAATTCCTGTACTCTCGCATGATGAAACAGTCCTTCCAAGCATGAGTCGCTGGTTTATTGGGCAGGCTGTGTTTTGGGCAAGGCTCATTCATCATTGTCTCAATATTAAAGTTCTTCCCTCCAAAGGCATGCTTACCATTGCCATTATGACGCTGGTCTTTATATCTAGTGTTAGCTACAAGATCTGACCCGCCATCGGGCTGTCTGCACTTACCACCATTACCCTGGTTGTTACCATTACGCCCTGTCACGTTCTGTTGCTGTCCCTTACCATTACCACTCTTCTTTCCCTTGTTGGATTTTTCATCATCAGATCCAGGATCTTTGGTGGTATCAGAGTCGGCATACTTGATGAGAGCCGCCTTGAGCTCTCCCATGTCATTACAATGACACTTAAGCCGCCCAAGCTTCTGCTTAAGGGGGGCAAAATGACAGTTCTTCTCCAAGACCAGAACCGCCTGACCCGTCGCAATACTGTCTGAAGAGTGCATAATAGCTGAGACCCGCCGGACCCAATGATGAGCCGACTCATCCTCACGCTGCACATAGTTATCAAGATCAATAATCGTCAATGGCTGCTTGCATGTTCCTTTAAAATTCTGAATGAACTGTGCTTTCAACTCTGCCCAAGAATTAATGGAGTTGGCGGGTGATCCTTTTAACCAGGTCCGAGCTGGCCCATCCAACATCATAGTAAAGTACTTAGCACACACAGCATCATTGACATCCAGCATCTCCATGGCTAACTCATAACTCTCAATCCAAGCCTCAGGGGGGAGATCAGCTGTATAGTTAGCCACCTTGCGAGGACCCTTAAAATCCTTAGGCAAGCGTTCATTATGTAAAGCTGGTACTAAACAAGGCACTCCAACAGATCTGGAAATTATACCAGCCCCTACTGACATCGAAGGGGTCACCGGAGGCTGCTGATAAGCCCCCAGCTAAGCAACCGCTGCTGCCTCCGCCTCTTGGCGGGCCCTGGCATCATCCACAATCGCCTGAGCATGAGTAAGGGGCGGGTTATTCCCATGGGGCGGGTCATCTTGATTTGGCCGTCGTCATCGCTCGCTACTGGAAACCGCCGACGAATCAATGCACCGACTGTAACTGCGGCTTGGGAGGGGCGTCGAATGCACCCTCTCACGACTGTGTATATTTCTCTTGCTGTGCAACCGCTATTTGCAAGAGCTCAATTGTGTTCCGCGCCTCAGCTGCAAAAGGTGTCTCATCTGTGATAGGGATTGCACTTAGTCGGGTAGCCGCTGCTATCATGTTATCCACCGGGCTGGAATAATGACCGGATGGTGTGGAAAAATGCCGGGGCGGAGTTCGATCCCTACGGAGCAGGTCTGGCAATCAGGGCTGAGCCGCCACCCCGCTCCCTGGGACTTCAGCCGCCCGAGCTGTGCCTGGCGGGTTACTTGGCCCCGCACCAGGCGTGTTAAAGAGATTTCGCTCCTCATACTATGCCGGCAAACGGGTTTGATACCTCCTTCGAAGAACTGCATTAGAGGCGTTTTGATCCAAACTTAAGCGAAAAGCCTCTGCCATGATACACTGTGACTCAGCATCCATCTTGGCTCGTTCCTCTGCCATCCTGATGTTCTCTGCATTAAAATCCTCCTGGGCTTTGGCCACCTCATCTCGCACCTTTGCAACTTCCGCATTATGCTATGCATGACTCGCCGCAATAACCTCTGTGGCTAATAGAGTTGTCAAAGTGCCCAAGAGTTCAGATAAAACTTGAGCCAGCGGCGAGCTAAACCACTAGCCCCAGCTGTCGCTGCAGCCGTTGCCCCAGACGTCATAGTTGCAGCTGTCGATGAGTTGAGAATTGGCGTAGTGCCAGCCATGAAGATAGCAGCCCTAGATGGCGGCTCATAGGGGTCCGGAATACTGTCGCCATCGGAACAGTCCCCAAGCCCGCCATCCGGAATCTGGTAGATTGACTCTGTTTCCCCGGTCAAAGACTCATCACCTGAATAGATGGCTGTCTCTCCACAAGATGCAGAATCTTCCTCAAGATCTACCCCATGAACAAAGCCAATGAAAACGCGCTTCCGTCCTGGTTGGACCCTGGCGGGTTGCATGCGCTGAGCCGTCTCGATGATGTCGGTGCAGATGTCTGGCTCAGGCTCTGATTCGCCGATCTTGCCAATGAAGACGTGAATTCCGCCAAAGGGGACCCAGTACCCGTACTCGATTGAATTGGCCTCGGGGCCCCAGCCAGTGTCGTCGATGTGGAGTTTGCCACGGTGACTCTTAGTCATCCGGCCTACGGCGTATCCTTCGATCCCTGTGAAATTGCCCTTCAAGAACTCGAAACCACCGTGCTCTAGCCCCACGGTGGGCGCCAACTGTCGTGGTTTTATCACGGTAGATGCCCTTGAGAAAGGACTTAGGTGTGGAGCCATCACGACGTAGGTTAGCTCGAAGGGGTTGAACGACACAAAGGATGCAAGGTTTATCCAGGTTCGGCCTATCACAACGAGGTAAAAGCCTACTCCTGCTTTTGTTGAATATAGCTTGAATATCGATTACAAGGGAGCAGAATCACTTGACCTAGCTCTCGATCAATTATTTCTTCAGTTAACCCACTGTAGGGTCATGCCTTTATATACATAGGTCGAGGCCCTGGGCTTACAAGAGTCCAAGCCGGATCACACAACGTGACCAACTCGGTTTCTAAGTCGCCCTGCCTTGTTAGACAAGTCGCCATCATGGCGGCTCACACCCTCCGGGTCACAATTCTACCGCCAGGTCTTGGGCCTTCAATAGGCCCACCTTGTAAGCCGCCACCAGTCTTCATGCTTCATCTTCTTGGGCCTATTTGGGCCTTCTTCATATTGAGTCTCCAACGGTGTAACCCGGCCCCTTCCGGGCGGGGCACACCTCGGGGTTATATCCCCAACAATAAGATTTACGAGTATAGTGACCATGCCATGGCGGATCTGAAGGTGCAAACCAGACAAAGGCTACTTCACAACCAATGTTTGCTTTCAACTAGCCACTACGATTTGGTATGGACAAGAAAAGTACAGTAAATAAGTTACAATCTATTTTCTGGGTGAGGTCAATAACTTAAGCAGATATGAAAGAGTACCACCTCTCTTGCGACGCCATGTAGGCCAATGCTGATACGTTGAGGGTGCTGCGGGTGCGATGACTGTCGGCAGCACGGAAGAAGACTTTAGATGGTAGACGGCCGGGTCGGGGGATAAGTCTTGTTGTCGTGGACGAGGCGGTCGTAGGAGCGGCAACGGCAAGGTGGACGATGGCGCCGATGAAGCGAGAGGACGCGATGAAAGGATCCTGGTCTGGCGCCATGGATGAGAGATGTCCATCTCTTGCAGTGGACGATGGGGTAGGGGTAGCGGCTCCGGAAGGTGCAGGATGGGGTGGCGAACGGAGGAGGCTGGCCGGAGTGGGGAGGTTGTTGTGGCGCCAACGGTGTATTAATGGGCAAATGGAGGGGGAGGGGGAGGGGATCTCAATCTTTGGGACGCGCTTGTCTAAAATGTGGGAAAGTTATGAACTTAGCCCCGTTTAAAATTTCGGACATCTCGTCGGTTGGGGCTAGGACGGTAATCTCGCATCTCCCCAATATTTGCCGATAGCAATTTCGGGCGAGGAGAGGGTCTTTTGCCACCCACGATTGGCGCCCACGGTGTATGAATGGGGCTGAAAGGTAGGGCGGTTCAAATGTGTTTTTGCCGCCCAAGTTTGTCTCCCATCGGGTCTGAATGGGGAGACAGGCGGTCGTGTCATGTCTGATTGAAGTTACTTGTCTACCCCTATCGACAGCAGTGGAAATCGGGTCGATTAGGATGTGAAGTGTCAAGGGTAGACAGTAATTTCCATCTCGCAAACACTGGATTCGGGCAGCCGACAAATAATTGTGGGTGTTTTGCCGCTTCGTTCAAAATTTGGGAGAATTAGCATTCACGTTTACCCTGGGCCCTGGCAACTAAACGCAAATCCAATTTGTATTCGATTACGAATATCCATACATCATTCTATGTTTTGTTATTTATTTCTTCAAAACCATGACAAAGATTTATTCCACCTTTATATATCAATATGATTTAGAAATGCCATGATCTTCGAATTCAGTAGGTTGGATACACTTTGAGTCAAACAGTTATTTCATCCAATACAATATGTTCACACGAAAAACAGTTCACCTTATGTCAATCATACAAGTACTGAGGATTACCTCGCCTAAAAAATTCAGATCATTACAACACATGGACAACAAATGGGGTCTTACAACATAATCCATTTAGAGACATGACACAACATGCAAGTATACTAATCTAATGACAATTTCAACTGGTACCTAAAGAAGAACTGGGATTACCTTGGGCTTCAGATAGCAGAAGCAGCAGGACCTCCTCCATCTTCAAATGCAACATTCTTACTTCCTCCAATTCTTGGGTTGCTTGCATAATGCGTGCAGCTAATTGCATAATTTCCAGCCTCAAGATCAAGATTACCTCATTCATGGCAGCCATGCCATCTCTTTCTGCCTCTAGTAGAGCCTCAAGAACTATAATATATGTGCTCAGACTGCTCTCCAGCGATGTTGCCTCTGAACTGCTACCATCTGGTAACAGGACTGGCACACTGCTTCCTCAAATAGATTCTGGGGTTGTACATTGTGTCCTAGCGTGAACGGCATCCTGAAAGGTTTTCGCTGGACATATGTAAGAGATAGTTATCGCATGATCCAGGCAGTAAGCTTACATGGTAAACGACATACGAATTATTGCCGAGCATGGCAAGCTATATTTAAATGGTTCGAAGTAGCATCAGCCGAAAACAAATTAAAATGGTAAGATGAAAGGCAGTGTACCACCGCTATATTTAAGTTTCCCAGGCATCTAAGCAGTTGAAATAATCTAAGAAAGCACTTAAACAGTGTGGCCTCAAATAAACTACGAAGACAGTCTTGTGATGAAGTTCATAGGAAAAGTTAAGGAGTCAAATGAATTAGGCATGCATTTCTTTACGATAGTACAGCAGGTACTGCTGATATATTGGCCAACTCAGGTATAGCCTAACAAGTACTCCCTCCGTCCCAAAATAAGTGACTCAACTTTGTACTAGCTTTAGTACAAAGTTAGTACAAAGTCGAGTCACTTATTTTGGGACGGAGGGACTAACAAACAAGCATTCGAATCAAGCAAAATAGCAAAGCAGAGAACTAAACTATTTGTAATTCTGTAGGATTATAGGCTGAGGGCACAAGCCAAGAAAGCAGCCCACACGCATTACATTTCACATGTTACTAAAACACACTAGCTTACCATATGTTGCTGTGAAGCCTCGCAGCTGTTGCAATGTTCTTTGAAGATATCGTCAGCATCCCGTGGTTGCAAATCTAGTCGATGTTGTTTATTCTTCCCCCTCTATTTAGGTAAAACTAAGTTTAATCACATGCACTAGTTCGAATTGATCATCAATGGTTAATCTAAACTAATGAAAGAAGGGTGTGTGCTTACATGACAATATATGTGCTTCACTCTATTTTTATGCTTGTTCGAGGTGCCAGCCCCAAAAGAACAAATATTTTGCTTGATGGTGTCGGGGTACGACACCTATGGGATCCCGAGAGACCCCTTTACGATTCGGCGGGGGGAGAGGTATACGCAAAGAGCAGAACCAACGATCGATGCAGGAAGTTTTTACCCAGGTTCGGGCCGCTGATCAGCGTAAAACCCTACTCCTGCTTTGTGTTCTTATTAATGTTCTTGAGCCCAGGCTCCGAGAGCGCTTGCAATGAATAGTACTTTTAAAGAGCAGCTACGCATGCAGAATGGGCCAGAAGTTCTCCTCCTCTGTAGCAGTTGCCTTGGGCCTCCTTTTATATGCTCAAAGGGGTGTCCACAGTGGCAAAATGTACATACATTGAGGTGTAAAGTAGCTACAGGGTATCATACCTAACCCCTGACGGATTAGGACAAATGCATTTAATGCACCGTGAGGTGTCCGTTTAGGTGTCCTCACTTTCTTGGGGATGGAAAAAAGGGTCATCCCATCAGCACCGCTTAAGCTCTCCTCCACTGGCGCGTTGCCACGCATCCAGAGAAGGACCCAGAATGTCAGACTTGTTACTGTGCCGAAGCGGTGGCACAGTGGTAGAATCTCGCCAGGCGCCGAATCTTGCCGGGCACCAAGCCTTGCCGGGCTCCACAGGCCATCCCGGCAAGGATCTTGCCGGGGAAGCTGGCCTCCGGATTCCAGCTTTGCTTATCTGCTGATCCTCAGATCTCTAACTTGATGATTTCCTTGGTGGCTTGAATCGACCTCGAGCTGTTCCCGGCAAGCCTTGCCACGAGGATGGCTACAACTGCCCGTGCACAAGTACGGGGTACTAGTGGCCCAATACTTAGTACACCGACAGGAGCCCCCGGGCCTAGGCCATACACGAGTGCGAGGCGTTGTTGGGCTAGGCCCAAACAGCGCACGGGCACGTGTGGCAGGGAATTAACTGCTCGTAAATATCTCGTTTTACTATGCCCCCCACTACACACACCGAGCGCGCGACATGGGAAGCGTGCCAAAAAGGCTGCAACTGCCTCGCGCCTATAGAGGCGCATTCACATTGGGGAATAAAAGAGGCGGCCCCGCTCCTTCCCCATAAAAAGGAGAAGTCGCAGAGGCACAAACCTATTTACCCCCCTCTTCTTCTCAATCTGGCCATCGCCATCGCCTTCCTCCTCTTGAGCTGAGAGCAAAGCTTTTTCCTCTTCCGCCCACTGCTTCCATGCTCGCTCCACCCCCAGCTTCCGTCCTCACAGCCGCCATGCCGCCCAAGGCCAGCAAAGGCAAGGGCAAGGAGGCGAAAGCCGACGTCCCGGAGAGCGAACTGGCGAAGATGCGGAAGAGGCTTGTCGTCTTCCCTCCATCGCTCGATGCTGAAGCTCTGAAGGGGTGATACCAGTGCATGTGGGCGAAAGGGACGCAAGCTCACCCCGCCACACGCGTAATCCCAGGTGCTTGTTCCAAAGGCGGATCGGACAGATACCCTTTCTTCACTGCATATTTCTATTGCGAGCTCTGTCCCCCTTTTTCCGACTTCTTCAATGATATCATGTACACATACGGCTTTCGTCTTCTCGATTTCACGCCGAATGCAGTACTTTGCATGTCCATCTTTGCCCATCTCTGTGAAAACTTTGTCGGCGTGATTCCCAATTCTGCTCTTTTTCGCCATTACTTCTTCCCTCGCATCCAAAAAGGAGAGGCCCTCTATGGTTCTATCGCCTGGATTCCAAGGGCTTGGAATAAGGAAATAAACCCAGAGGGAGTTTATCGCGAAAAGTGGGACGAGTGGCGGGCTAAATGGTGCTGGATCCAGGAAGCAGATCCCCATCCGTTTTGTCATCCCCGGCAACAGAAGGTGGTCCGCGGCAAGGATTGGAGCGATCCCGCTGCAGAGGACGAGAGCCTCACAATCGCCACCACCAGGATCCTTCGCCTGAAGGCTGCCGGGCTGACGATGGAGATGATCATCTTCGACTTTCTCCGCCGCCGCATCGCCCCTCTGCAGAACAGGGGAAGGCCAGCTTGGGAATACAAGAACGCGGCAGATGTCATGAGATTACGCCCCGGGCTGAACAACAATCTGACCGCTATGCAGCTTGGCGCTCTCCGTAAAAAATTATTCCAGCGCGAAGACAAGCACCGGCTGCCGGCAAGGATTGTTCCCTTGTGCAACAATTCTGCCTTGGGGTCAATCATTGCCTTCCTGCCGATGTTCAACGCCCACGGTCTTGACCCGACCTAGGCCGAGCCATCCAAGGAGGAAGCGCAAAAGTTTTTTGACAACTTGACGGAGAGGCCTGTCCGGCAAGAGTCAAATTTCATCCGAGCCACCACCGACCGAGAAGTAGCTTACATTGCTACTAGAGTGGAGGAGGCAAATCTTGCCGCGGAGGCCGGCAGCGTCGGCTTCACAGAGTGGGAAGCCAGCGACGCAGAGGTGGTAGTGGAGGTAAAACCTGCCGGGGAGGACAAAGTTGCCAGGGAACAGAGCAGCGCAGCCACTGAGAGCTCGTCCGGCGCGGACACGGCCGAAGAAGAAACTCAAGAAGAGCTCCCACCCCCGAAGAAGATGAAGCGTGTTCTTCGGAAGGCTGCATCTGGAATCCCGGCAAGCCAGCCTTCTTCGAGCGGCGAAGCTCCCGGCAAGAAAGTGGCCGGCAAGAGTGGACCGCGGTAGGGGGCTCGTCAACAGCCTGCGCGGCACGCGAGACCCACACCAGCGGCCACTGGTGGGGCGGCAGGAGGGTCTCGTACTACCGCACCGGAAGCTGCCCCGGCGCCTGCCACAGCCAAGCGGCCTAGGACTCCTCCTCCGCCTCCCCACTCAGACATCACAGCGGAGGTCGACTTCGACATCTCCGGCTTTAGTCCGGAGCGAGAGGAAGAAGAGTGAGTACTTTGCCACAGCTTTTATATCCCAATCTTGGATCGATCTTACTAAGTTGCTCGTATTGTCTCTGCAGTGACACAGAAACATTGCTGGAGAGGATGGCGAAGAGGTCAAGGACTTCTACGGGTGACGAGCCCCCGACAGGCTCCACGAGCATGCCAGAAACCGTCGTTGTCAGCCCGGAGTCCAGTCCTCAACGCAGCCCCCAGCATAGCCCCTAGCGTAAGTTCACTGTTCTTTTTCCGCTGGCGGGTGCCGAGGCTTTCATTCTTGCCGCTGATATCTTTGGATTCGCAGGAGAAGAACGACAACAAGGAGAGCTGTCGAAAGACATCCCCATTGTGCCTCCTTCATCGACCGCTCCGCCCACAAGCACGTCCCCGGCAAGAGATCCTGCCGACGAGCCCATCCTAATTGAGGAGGAGCCGGCAGGCGCGGACTCCGGCAACCCACCCCCGGCAACTGGAGTTGCCGGGAGGGGCGAAGCCACCTCCCAACAGCTCGACGCAGGTACTCGATTGCCTTAGAGTGCTTGTTACTCTTTTTCCCTTATCTCTCTATCTTTAGTCACTTCAAACTTCAACCTCGATCTTATTCTGTTTTCCTCCTTCGTCCTTCAGAGTTCCCTGTGATGGAACACATGGACATCAACGTTGTCATCGAGGAGACCGCCAGGGACGCTGCTGCCGAAGCAGACAGGATCGCTGCCAGCGAAGCCACCAAGGATGACACTGTCGAGGCTGGTGGTGCTCTTGACGGGGAGGCCGCCAAGACTGCACAAGAGGAACCTGCCGAAGAACCTACTGAAGGGGGCGACAGGGAGGCTGAGGACCGCACTGACGGCATTCCTGCCACAGGAGTGCCAGGCGCTGCACCGGCCACAGAGCCCCCTGCCACTGGTGAGGCGGCCACTGAAGACCAGCCATCAACATCCGAAGGCCCCTCATCCAGCAAATACCTCAAGGTTGGCGAGAACCTGTTTGTCAACTTGCCAGGGATGGCAAGCACTGGGACACCAGCCGAAGGAGAAGTTTTTGAAGAAATCATTGTTGCTGCCGGGCTCGAAGTTGTTGACGACCCCAGCACTAGCAGCGGCAAATCTGAAGAGGATCAGCTCCTTCAGGCCATGGGCGAGAATTTCCGCAAGCTCCAGGCTCTCCATCGCGCCCGGAAAGACAAGGCGGACTCCAGAATGGCAGTTGTCGAGGCGGCCAAAGCAGATTTTCAAAGGCGCGTCGCACAAATGCAGATCTGGCACGCTGAGGCCCTCCAAGAGTTGGTTGCCGGCCGGGAACAAGTGAGCCAGCAGTGGACTGAGATCCTCCTGAAGCAATCCGATATGCAGAAGGCGCATGATGAAGCTACTCAAAGGATTGCTGCCGAAGATGCCCTCCTGACGGGGCGCCGCGTTTCTCTTGATGCTCATGAAGAAGATCTAACCGCAAGTGAGCAGGCGCTCACCGCCAAGCTTCGCAGCAAAGATGAAGATATCGAGAATCTTGTCGTGCGGCGGACCCAGGAGCTGGAGCAAAGACATAAGGAGGCGCTCGAGGCTCTGACTGCAAGCCACGCCGGCAAGCTCAAGGAGGCCGTCGATGCTGCCGAAGCTGCAGAGGCCGCCAAGAATGAGCTGAGCGACAAGGTGAAGAGGCTGGAAACAGATCTCGAAGAGCACGGCAAGGAGCTCTCAACGCTCAAGGGTGACAGGGAAAAAACCCTCCACTCCTTGGCAGAGATGCAAGTTGCCCTGTCCGACAAAACCAAGCAGCTCTCCTCTGCGGCTGATAACATTGCAGTTCTGGAGCTGAAGCTGACCACGCTGCAGAAGTCTCTCGAGGCCGACAGGGCCCGTGAGAAGGCTCTACTCAAGGATCTCCAAGGAGAGGGGAACCTGCTCAAGAGCTCCGCCGCCGCCCAAACCGAGTACGACAAGGGAGTGGAGATCTGGACTGGACGTCTCATCGCCACCGCGGAGAAGCTTACCGCAGAACTGTCAACCATGGGCCTGTCGAACTTCAAGTATTCTTCCGAGGAAAGAATATCTCCAAGTGCCAGGTTGACGATGTTCTTTGAAAGCATCATCAACGCCTTGAGGGTGCTCCAGTCTAGCCGGGTGACCCAATTGGCCAACGAGACTTGCCGGCTTTGTCGGGCCGTCCTCCGCAAGGTGCTCATCAAGGTGGTGCACAGCAATCCCGGCATCGACCTCTCCAACGCGCTCGGCCATCTGCCAAGGGACGCAAATGTTGAGGCGCTTGAAGAGTGCATCGCGCCTATCCTTGAGAAGGTGGACTCCATCAAAAGGATCGAAGGCCAGCGCAGGGATTGAGTGCCTCCCTTTTTTCTTGCCGTCATCATTCCATGTAAAAGACAATTAAGTCTCAAGTTAGAATTGCGGCAACTCATAGATGTAATATAATTCGCCTATGTTTAGGTTCATGCTTGCTATTTTCCTTGTCTGATTCCCTTATGTATGGAGTTCACCCTACGCTTACTGAAAAACTTGCCGGCGCGCAACCTGCCACGAGCGTTGGGTGCGGGACTTCAGCAGTCTGCTGGAGGCGCAGCGGCCGGCAAGACTCCTTGGTGTTCTCAGTGCAGCCACTTAAATCGCTGAGCGGGCTCGAAACAAAATAAGGGCGCGACCGATTACAACAAGGGTTCCTTCGCATGCAGATTTTCCATACAAGAGTCGGAATCGTCCAAGGAAATAACTTTGTAATAAAAGAAAGAAAAACTTGCTCTGAGTTTTTAGGACTTAGCTTTCTATCATTGTCATTTCTCCAGCAAGCGTCGATTCCGAACGTCGCCAACTGGTATTCATATCTCCCTTCCCCCCCAGCAAATGTGCACGCGAGGAATCCTTCTGTCTTTTGAGAAAAAGAAAGAAGAGAAAATAAAGACATGAAACCTTGGCGGTTTGTTAGAACTTAACGGGAGTAGGTGTCATACAACATCTTAGACAAACATGCATATATATAAATATGAACATGGGAATCAATAAGGGAATGTACAACACTTAAATTTATTCATCTATGCTCAGGGTCTGCGCCTGGCTTTGTACAAAGGATCACATGCCTTGCTGGCAAGACTTGTACAAAAGGGTGGTTGCCGGGAGCCCCCGGCAACCGCGCCATATGGGTAGAACTTGCGAAGATGTTCGATATTCCAGGAATTGCTCACTGGAACGCCATCTTCGGTCTCCAGGCGGACAGCGCCGGGCCTGGTGATTCGTACTACCTGATAAGGGCCTTGCCACTTTGGCGTCAACTTGTTTGAATTCTTGGCGGACTGAATCCGCCGAAGAACAAGGTCACCTTCCTCAAGGCTTCGGGCATGAACTTTGCGGCTATGATAGCGACGCAAAGCTTGCTGGTAGCGTGCAGCTCGCACAGCAGCCTGAAGACGATTCTCCTCAAGGAGCACAGCGTCATCTTGCCGCAGTTGCTCTTGCTCAAGCTCATCATAAGCGAGCACTCGAGGAGATCCGTATATGAGTTCCATGGGGAGAACTGCTTCCGCTCCGTAGACCAGAGCGAAGGGCGTCTGGCCGGTGGCTCGATTTGGTGTCGTTCTGATTGACCAAAGAACCGCCGGCAACTCATCAATCCAGCGTCTTCTGCACTTTTTCAGCCTGTCAAAGGTTCTGGTCCTGAGACCGCGTAGCACTTCAGCATTGGCCCTCTCCGCTTGGCCGTTGCTTCTCGGGTGAGCAACAGAGGCAAAACAAATCTTGCCGCCAAGGTCTTGGATGTAGTGCATGAAGGTGCGACTTGTGAACTGCGTGCCGTTATCGGTGATGATCCTATTGGGCACACCGAAACGGCAAACAATTCCCTTAAAGAACTTGACAATTGATTGTGCTGTCACCTTCCTCACTGCTTCCACCTCTGGCCACTTTGTGAACTTGTCGATAGCAATGTACAAGTACTCAAAGCCCCCGGTAGCACGGGGGAAAGGGCCCAGTATGTCGAGCCCCCAGACCGAAAATGGCCAGGAGAGAGGGATTGTCTGAAGAGCTTGAGCTGGCTGATGTAATTTCTTTGAATGAAACTGGCACGCTTCACACTTGGTGACTAGTGCAGTTGCATCCTGGAGAGCGGTGGGCCAAAAGAAACCTTGCCGGAATGCTTTCCCGGCAAGCGCTCTTGACCCTATGTGAGAGCCACATATGCCTCCATGTATCTCTGCTAACAACTCTAGTCCATCCTCCCGAGGAATGCACTTCAATTTCACACCGTTTGGTCACTTTCTGTACAGGACATCATCGACGAACTTGTACATAATAGACCGACGGGCTACTCTCTCTGCTTCTTCCTGTTCCTCAGGGAGTTCACCTGTCTGAAGGAAATGGACAATGTGCTGCGCCCATGCTGGAGCCTGAGGCTCGACAGCTAGGACTAAAGGCATCTCCTCTGCCGGGGAACGTTCGTCTCGACAGCAAGGGCCTGAGGCCCTACCGGAGCCCGTTGTTCCCCGGCAGGCATGTCGATCCCGGCAACTTCCTTGCCGGCGGCTCTGGGGAGCTCTGCCGGGAAGTACTGGCCATAGTTCAACTTTCTTCTCTTTTCTTGCCGCATTGATGGCGCAGCGGATGGTTGAGTCAATTGGAGCACAAAAGTTCCTGGTTCCACAGGCAACTTGAGGGCGGCATGCTTTGACAGGTCGAAACAATACTGTTCTCGGCACGAGGAACATGCTCCATTTGCAGACCGTCAAAGCGCTCTTCCAATTTCCTCACTTCATCTACGTAGGCTTGCATCAATGGACTTTGATAACTCTTGTTAACTTGCCTGACGACAAGTTGTGAATCGCCTTTGATGACGAGCTTTTTGATACCAATGTCCGCCGCGATCCTGAGACCGGCAAGCAAACCCTCGTATTCTGCAGTGTTGTTGGTTGAACTCTCCTGGGGAAAGCGCATTTGGACTACGTACTTCAGGTGCTCTCCGGTGGGTGCGATAAGCAGCACACCAGCACCGGCCCCTTGCAGCGAGAAAGCCCCGTCAAAGTACATAACCCATTGCTGATCGATTTCCTTGCCAGGGAGAGTTGTTTCTTGAACTTCTTCGTCTGGCGTTGGGGTCCATTCTGCAATGAATTCTGCCAAGGCCCTGCTTTAAATCGTTGAAGTGCTTTCAAACTTAAGGCCAAAGCTGGACAACTCCAACGCCCACTCCACGATCCTGCCGGTTGCCTCTGGATTTTGCAAAATCCGTTGCAACGGAAAGCGAGTGACGACGGTGATTTCATGTGCTTGAAAATAATGGCGCAGCTTTCTCGAGGCCATAAGAAGGCCGAAAAGCAATTTCTGCACACCAGAATATCTTGACCTAGCTCCTTGTAAACGAGAGCTAACAAAATAAACTGGGTGCTGCACCACCTTCTTCTTCTGCAAGGGTTCTTCTGTTTGCGCAGATCCTGTCTTGCCGGGATCAACCCGTGCCGGGGAAGATCTTGCCGCGTCATGTGGCGGTCCTGCCGCTGGTGTTGTTTCCTCATCAGCTTCTCTCTGCGCCACTAGCGCAGCACTAACCACTTGATTTGTTGCTGCCAGATACAGCAGCAACGGCTCTTGTGGTTTAGGTGCGACTAGCGTCGGCGGAGAGGAAAGGTATTTCTTCAAATCTTGCAGCGCAGCCTCCGCCTCCGGAGTCCATTTCATCGGACCTGTCTTCTTCAAAATTTTGAAGAAGGGCAGGCCGTGCTCAGCTGATTTGAAAATAAACCTGCTTAGAGCAGCAACACAGCCGGCAAGATGACGCACATCCTTGACGCGTCTTGGCGCTTCAATTTGCTCAATAGCTTTGATCTTGTCGAGGTTCACTTCGATTCCCTGGCAAGATACAAAAAATCCAAGGAGCTTGCCGGAAGGAACACCGAACACACACTTCTCAGGATTGAGCTTCAAGTTGATCTTGCGCAGATTTGCAAATGTTTCTTCTAAATCTTGAATGAGCGTTGCTTTGTCTTTGGTTTTGACCACTATATCATCCATATACGCCTCCATATTTCTATGGAGTTGTGGCTCAAAACCAATCTGGATTGCTCTGGCAAATGTTGAACCAGCACTTTTCAACCCAAAAGGCATTCGTATAAAACAATACGTACCACATGGGGTGATAAAGGCGGTTTTCTCTTCATCTTCTTTTGCCATAAAAATCTGATGATACCCTGAATAAGCATCAAGGAAGGACAGGAGATCACAACCAGCGGTGGCATCCACAATCTGGTCGATGCGCGGCAAGGGAAAAGGATCTTTTGGACAAGCTTTATTGATATCTGTATAATCGATACAAAGCCTCCATTTCCCATTCGCTTTCCGCACTACAACCGGATTGGCCAACCAGGTTGGATGAAGCACTCCTTTGACCAGTCTTGCCGCCTCCAGCTTGTTGATTTCTTCGGCAATGAATTCTTGCCGCTCCAAGGATTGCTTCCTGACCCTTTGCTTGATGGGCCATGCATGAGGACAGACAGCAAGGTGGTGCTCAATTACCTTCCTGGGAACACCGGGGATGTCAGACGGTTGCCATGCAAACACGTCGATATTCGCCCGCAGGAAAGCAACGAGCGCGCTTTCCTATTTGTCATCTAGGGTGGTACTTATGGTGAAAGTTCCCCCCGTTCTGTCCTCTCTGACAGGCACCTTCTTGGTCTCCGGCGGAGCAGCCTTGAACTTCTTGTTCTTGCCGGTGGAACTCTCTGGTACGTCCTCGACGGAAGCGCAACACTCCGAGGAGGTGCGCTTGCCGGAGTTCGTGCCAAGGTTCTTGCCGGTCTTCTTCTTCCCCCCGGGAGTTCCAGCGGCAGGAGCAGGTGCCTTGATGGCAGGTGCAGCAACTGCTTCCCGGTAAAGTTGGTCGGCACAGATGAGCGCATCCTTCTTATCGGAATGGATAGTGATGACGCCCAACGGCCCAGGCATCTTCAAGACGTTGTACGCGCAGTGTGATGCCGCCATGAACTTAGCCAGCGCTGGCCGACCAAGGATCCCATTGTATGACATGGGGATCTTGGCGACATCAAACACCACCTTCTCAGTCCTGAAGTTGAGCTCACTGCCAAATGTTACCGGCAGCGTAATCTTGCCCTTAGGCTGGGTTCTTCCCAGATTGACCCCTTGAAACGTACCCATTTCCTCGAGGTCCTCGTCGGGAATCTGGAGCTTTCTGAGCACATCCGGTGAGATTAAGTTTAGGCCGGCCCCGCCATCAACTAACATTTTCGTCACCTTGAGGTTGCGAATCGTTGGCGAGACCAACAATGGCAAGCACCCGACCGCAGTTGTGCGATCAGGGTGATCCTCGGCGTCGAAAATGATAGGCGTGCTGGACCACTTCAGGGGCCTACATGCATCTGGGGATGGCTCTGCCGCATTGACCGCCCGCACCCACTGTTTGAGTTGGCGGTGGGAAGAATGCAGCGAGGCACCCCCATCGATACACATGGCCTCCGTAGCCTTCTGGAATTCTTGCTCACTGGATTCATCATCTTCCTCATCATCATCTCCTTCTTTGTCTCGGCCCCGAGCGGGCCGATCCTTTTGCTGCTTGGCCTTGCTGCGGTGACCCCCTCGGCCACCGCGCTTCTTGCCGGACCCATCAGCACCATCTTGGGCCTTCTCCTTATCTCGCCTCTCATATTCGGCCCTCTGCTTCTCGGCAAGCTGCTCAACTTGCAGGCAGTTCTGGAGATCGTGGCCCTTGGTGCGATGGATCTTGCAATACTGCTTGCCGAAGTTCTCCGACTTGTCGGCAGCCGCCAAGGCCTGACAGGAAGGGCACCCGGCAAGATCCTTGCCGGGGTCACCAACCTTGGCCTTCTTGGCGGCGCCGGGGTTGTCGGATTCCTCGACAGCAAGCACGGCCTTGCCTCCGCGCTTCCTGTTTTGCCACCGGCCTTTCCTTGACGGGGCCGCAGCGTCTTCATCTTCGGACTCGCCCTCCGCGCCAACAGCCTCGCCAAGGAGTTTCCTCCCCTCTTCAGCTCGAGCGCACTTGTCGGCCAGAGCATAAAGCTCGGCAATACTCCTGACTTTGTTCATTGCTAGCTCTTCCCGCATTTTTGCGGCTACGCATGTTCTGGTGGAACGCGCTAACAACAGCGGCAGGGTGAACGTCAGGAATATTGTATTGTACCCGGCTAAATCTCTGGATAAACTTGCGCAGGGACTCGCCCTCCTTCTGAGGAATGATATGTAAATCGCTCTCTTGGCCAGGAGCTTGGTGGCCTCCAACGAAGGCGCCAACAAACTGATGGCACAAATTTGACCAGGAACTTCGCCACTTTCTTGCCGGGAGCTTCACCGCTCGAAGAAGGCTGGCTTGCCTGGATGCCAGATGCAGCCTTCCGAAGAACACGCTTCGTCTTCTTCGGGGGTGGGAGCTCTTCTCGCATTTCTTCTTCGGCCGTGTCCTCGCCGGACGAGCTCTCAGCGGCTGCACTGCTCTGTTCCCCGGCAACTTTGTCCTCCCCGGCGGGTTTTACCTCCACTACCACCTCTGCGTCGCTGGCTTCCCACTCTGTGAAGCCGACGCTGCCGGCCTCCGCGGCAAGATTTGCATCCTCCACTCTAGTAGCAATGTAAGCTACTTCTCGGTCGGTGGTGGCTCGGATGAAATCTGACTCTTGCCGGACAGGCCTCTCCATCAAGTTGTTAAAAAACTTCTGCGCTTCCTCCTCGGATGGCTCGGCCCAGGTCAGGTCAAGACCGTGGGCGTTGAACATCGGCAGGAAGGCAATGATTGACCCCAAGGTAGAATTGTTGCACAAGGGAACAATCCTTGCCGGCAGCCGGTGCTTGTCTTCGCGCTGGAATAATTTTTGACGGAGAGCGCCAAGCTGCATAGCGGTCAGATTGTTGTTCAGCCCGGTGCGCAATCTCATGACATCTGCCGCGTTCTTGTATTCCCAAGCTGGCCTTCCCCTATTCTGCAGAGGGGCGATGCGGCGGCGGAGAAAGTCGAAGACGATCATCTCCATCGTCAGCCCGGTAGCCTTCAGGCGAAGGATCCTGGTGGTGGCGATTGTGAGCCTCTTGTCCTCCGCAATGGGATCACTCCAATCCTTGCCGCAGACCACCTTCTGTTGCCGGGGATGACAAAACAGATGGGGATCTGCTTCCTGGATCCAGCACCATTCAGCCCGCCACTCATCCCACTTTTCGCGATAAACTCCCTCTGGGTATATTTCCTTATTCCAAGCCCTTGGAATCCAGGCGATAGAACCAGAGAGGGCCTCTCCTTTTTGGATGTGAGGGAAGAAGTAATGGCGAAAAAGAGCAGAATTGGGAATCACGCCGACAAAGTTTTCACAGAGATGGGCAAACATGGACATGCAAAGTACTGCATTCGGCGTGAAATCGAGAAGACGAAAGCCGTATGTGTACATGATATCATTGAAGAAGTCGGAAAAAGGGGGACAGAGCCCGCAATAAAAATATGCAGTGAAGAAAGGGTATCTGTCCGATCCGCCTTTGGAACAAGCACCTGGGATTACGCGTGTGGCGGGGTGAGCTTGCGTCCCTTTCGCCCACATGCACTGGTATTGCCCCTTCAGAGCTTCAGCATCGAGCGATGGAGGGAAGACGACAAGCCTCTTCCGCATCTTCGCCAGTTCGCTCTCCGGGACGTCGTCTTTCGCCACCTTGCCCTTGCCTTTGCTGGCCTTGGGCGGCATGGCGGCTGTGAGGATGGAAGCTGGGGGTGGAGCGAGCGTGGAAGCAGCGGGCAGAAGAGGAAAAAGCTTTGCTCTGAGCTCGAGAAGAGGAAGGCGATGGCGATGGCCAGATTGAGAAGAAGAGGGGGGTAAATAGGTTTGTGCCTCTGCGACTTCTCCTTTTTATGGGGAAGGAGCGGGGCCGCCTCTTTTATTCCCCAATGTTAATGCGCCTCTATAGGCGCGAGGCAGTTGCAGCCTTTTTGGCACGCTTCCCACGTCGCGTGCTCGGTGCGTGTAGTGGGGGGCACAGTAAAACGAGATATTTATGTGCAGTTAATTCCCTGCCACGCGTGCCCGTGCACTGTTTGGGCCTAGCCCAACAACGCCTCGCACTCGTGTATGGCCTAGGCCTGGGGGCTCCTGTCGGTGTACTAAGTATTGGGCCACTAGTACCCCATACTTGTGCACGGGCAGTTGTAGCCATCCTCGCGGCAAGGCTTGCCGGGAACAGCTCGAGGTCGATTCAAGCCACCAAGGAAATCATCAAGTCAGAGATCTGAGGATCAGCAGATAAGCAAAGCTGGAATCCGGAGGCCAGCTTCCCCGGCAAGATCCTTGCCGGGATGGCCTGTGGAGCCCGGCAAGGCTTGGCGCCCGGCAAGGCTTGGTGCCCGGCAAGATTCGGCGCCTGGCGAGATTCTACCACTGTGCCACTGCTTCGGCACAGTAACAAGTCTGACATTCTGGGTCCTTCTCTGGATGCGTGGCAACGCGCCAGTGGAGGAGATCTTAAGCGATGCTGATGGGACGGCCCTTTTTTCCATCCCCAAGAAAGTGAGGACACCTAAACGGACACCTCACGGTGCATTAAATGCATTTGTCCTAATCCGTCAGGGGTTAGGTATGATACCCTGTAGCTACTTTACACCTCAATGTATGTACATTTTGCCACTGTGTAGACCCCTTTGAGCATATAAAAGGAGGCCCAAGGCAACTGCTACAGAGGAGGAGAACTTCTGGCCCATTCTGCATGCGTAGCTGCTCTTTGAACGTACTGTTCATTGCAAGCGCTCCCGGAGCCTGGGCTCAAGAACATTAATAAGAACACAAAGCAGGAGTAGGGTTTTACGCTGATCAGCGGCCCGAACCTAGGTAAAAACTTCCTGCGTCGATCGTTGGTTCTGCTCTTTGGCGCGCCAGGTAGTCGGGGTACGACACCTATGGGATCCCGAGAGATCACTTTACGATTCGGCGGGGGGAGAGGTATACGCAAAGAGCAGAACCAACGATCGACGCAGGAAGTTTTTACCCAGGTTCGGGCCGCTGATCAGTGTAAAACCCTACTCCTGCTTTATGTTCTTTTTAATGTTCTTGAGCCCAGGCTCCGGGAGCACTTGCAATGAACAGTACGTTCAAAGAGCAGCTACGCATGCAGAATGGACCAGAAGTTCTCCTCCTCTGTAGCAGTTGCCTTGGGCCTCCTTTTATATGCTCAAAGGGGTCTCCAAAGTGGAAAAATGTACATACATTGAGGTGTAAAGTAGCTATAGGGTATCATACCTAACCCCTGACGGATTAGGACAAATGCATTTAATGCACCATGAGGTGTCCGTTTAGGTGTCCTCACTTTCTTGGGGATGGAAAAAAGGGCCGTCCCATCAGCACCGCTTAAGCTCTCCTCCACTGGCGCATTGCCATGCATCCAGAGAAGGACCCAGAATGTCAGACTTGTTACTGTGCCGAAGCGGTGGCACAGTGGTAGAATCTCGCCAGGCGCCGAATCTTGCCGGGCTCCACAGGCCATCCCGGCAAGGATCTTGCCGGGGAAGCTGGCCTCCGGATTCCAGCTTTGCTTATCTGCTGATCCTCAGATCTCTGACTTGATGATTTCCTTGGTGGCTTGAATCGACCTCGAGCTGTTCCCGGCAAGCCTTGCCGCGAGGATGGCTACAACTGCCCGTGCACAAGTACGGGGTACTAGTGGCCTAATACTTAGTACACCGACAGATGGGGTTGGCAGCTCCGTAATGAATAGAAGCATCAAATTAGTCATGCAACTTGGGAAAATCAAGAACGCAAAAAATGTAATGAACAGAGGCTCGGAGCAGTGATGTAATAGCTAGCATCAGAAAATGTAGGGTAAAACGAACAAAAAGCAGCGGAACCACAAGCTAGTTTGCTGATGTGTAATTAAGCACAGAGAATATAGGCCCTGTTAGGATCCATGGGTTAGAGCTAGTTTGGGCTCAAATAGCCCTAAAGTATCCAAACATGAGGGCTAGTTTGAGCTAGTTGCATCTAACCCACCCAAAAAAACTATCCCACCCAAGAGGTGCTAATTGGAGCTAGTTCTCCTATTACATTTATTGTCAATCTAACCCTGTCATCCAAACACCTCTTTGGCTAGAGTTAGTTCAAGGTTAGTCATAAGCTAGAAACTAACTCTAACCTCTAGCTAAGTTAGAGTATCCAAACAGGGCCATAGAAGCAGTCCGATGTAACCAATAGGTGGCATCAGAACAACACCATTATCATAAATATAGCATGCAAGAACTAAAATAGTAGACAGTGATATCTAGGAAGTACAGTAATACTTAGGACAAAACAAAAGCATTGTAACTATATGTGCATTGGTTTGTAATTTAGCACATGTAACATGTTCACTGCCACACGTATGGCCCTACAGGTGCAAGCAGAATAACACGTCTCAAGAAAAATTGAATGATACCCTAAAGAAATTCAAAGGTGCGGTGCTTATGCTAAGAAAGTGAACGTAGGCGCCGGTCGTTGGATAATAGTACCTGATTCTCGGCGGTGTATGGGTATCGTTGTCATACTTGAAAGCTAAGGATCGTCGATGGTGCTCGTGTTGCGGTTTGTAGGGAGACGTTGCATGGAAAACAAAAAAAAATCTACGCACACACAATGATCTATCCATGGAGATGCATAGCAATGAGGGGGAGAGTATGTCTACGTACCCTCGTAGACCATAAGCGGAAGCATTTCACAACGTGGTTGATGTAGTCGAACTTCTTCGCGCCTCAACCGATCAAGTACCGAACGCACGGCACCTCCGCGTTCTGCACACGTTTAGCTCGGTGACGTCCCTCACCTTCTTGATCCAGCAAGACGTCGAGGTAGTAGATGAGTTCCGTCAGCATGACAGCGTGGTGACGGTGATGGTGAAGTGATCTCCGCAGGGCTTCATCTAAGCACTACGAAAATATGACCGGGGGTGTAAACGGTGGAAGGGGGCGCCGTACACGGCTAGGCAATTGTCTGGTGTGTGCTAGGCGCCCCCCTCCCACATATATATAGGTGGGAGGGAGAGGGGAGGCAGTTAGGAGGCACCCCAAGTAGGTCGAATCCTACTTGGGGTCCTCCCCAAGTGGCGCCTGTCGTGGTTCTAAGTCTGACAGTAGAATGGGGGGTAGGTATGAGGAGGCAAGATCCTAGCTACGGTGAGGTTGTGCATGCAAGATCTACGAGTTCAGGCCCTTCTCGGAAGAAGTAACAGCCCTACGTCTCGGTGCCCGGAGGCTCGGTCGATTGAATTATGCGTGAAGTTACAGGGGGTCCCAACCCTTGTGCCTGAGCAGGGGGGTGGCTTATATAGAGTGCGCCAGGACCCCAACCGTCCCACGTTACAAGCGTTCAATGTCTATAAAGACAGGACATTACTGATAACGCCAGCAATAAAGGCAAATATATGATCATTAAGACTACGGAGTGAACGCCTGACCCTTGCCATCCTGAGTGACCTTAGATCTTCTGTCTTCCGAGTGGTTTCTGGTGTGGTCGAGTGAGTACACCCTGGTCGAATGGAGTTGGGTTATCCGAGTGAACTGTTGGTCAAGTGGGTTGCACCCTGTGGCGATTTCAGTCGGTAGATGGTGCTATCCTTTGAATGTCCTTGGCCTTCGGGCAGTGTCCTCGGGTAAGGGTGTCTAGGTCAGGCCTATTACCATACCCTAGGTACATGTCTTCGTCATTAGCCCCCGAATGGATCTGGGTCCGAGTGGAGAAGGGGTTGAAGATGGTTCCGACCCGATTTATATGCTTCAGAGGCATCCTAACTAGGCCGGTGATCTTTGTAAAAACTTCAACTTCATTTTCAGTCGCCTGGGTCCATTCAGAGGTCGTCGAGTGATTTTTGCTGATAAGATCTGAGTGTTGGTATGGTATAAGATCCTTGGCGCGATTGGTCACGCTGCCGCTTTCCGAATCTCATGGGATTCGAAATTTGGAGAAGCACGCGGGACGGAGAGTACCGCAGTAGACAGAGCGGGTTAGGCAGGGACGCCTCGATTCTCGCGCCACCTTTTTCGCCACGTATCCAGCGCGCGACTGTTGCGGGATTTGACTGGATTGCCTGGGCCCACTAGTCAGCCACTCGGGAGCAGGCCCATATAAGGCGTCGGGGTCGATGAGCCCGGTACTGTGCTCCCCATCTCCTTCCTCTTCTCCTGTTTCACAACCACATTCGCCGCCACCTTCGACGCCGCTGCCCCGCCCGAGCGCAGCTTGCCGCGATGAGGAAGGAGAAGACGGCGGCCTTGGAGCATGCAAAGAAAGCGATGGCGGCAGCGAAGGTCAAGAAGACGAGTCGGGGTGGCTCGTCGTCGAGATCCGGCCTGCCGCCCGGCTGGATCCAGGGCGATTGGATTCGCTGCATGATTCAGCAAGAGGATATGGAGGATCTGATCGAGGGGGGCTTGATCACCCATGGATCCTGGAGGCTGCCAGGTGATGAGACCGAGCCGCAGCCGCAGGATGGTGAGTGCGTCCTCCTCGCGACCCACGTCGACCGTGGTTTTTCTCTGCCCCCTCATCCTTTTTTCCGAGGTTTTCTAAACTTTTTCGGGGCTCAACTTCATCACTTTTCTCCGAACACCATCACATACCTTGCATTTGTCTCCATGTGTGAGAATTTCCTGGGTTGTCGACCGCATTGGGGTCTCTTCAAACACATCTTTACTTGCCGCTCACAGTCTGTGAAAAAGGCCAATCCGAGTGATGAGAGGACGCACGTGATCCAGATGTGCGGAGGTCTAGGGATCCAGATGAGAGGAAAAAGCACTTTTCCACCTATGACTCTTCCCGATTCGGTCAGAGGGTGGCAGTCGACCTGGTTTTATTGTAAGGACAAACCAACTCCTGGTCAGTCGACTGGCCTTCCCCCCTTTACCATGGGGCGAATATTAAAGCCCTCTCCCTTGAAAGTGACTCCAGAAGAAAAGGCGGAGGTGAATATGTTGGTTGACCGCGTAATCCAACTTGTCCGCGATGGTGTGACCGGCATGGATTTGCTAGAGGTGTTTCTCACTCGCCGCATCCAGCCGCTCCAGGCCCGCGATCATCCTATGTGGATGTATTCGGGCACCGATGATTCTGCTCGGATCCACCCGGAGGAAGTTGCCAAGGAGACGGTGGCGCGGTGGCTGCAGAGCATTACCGGAAACAAAGACAACCCCAGGGGGTCTAGGAGAATTCCGCCACTCGGCACTGATAACGAACCAAACAAGGTCAGGCTTTCGATGTCGAGTGACTTTTACTCTAATTTGTAAACTGTCCTTGGAACCAACTGATGCTTGTTCGATTCTTTGCTTCGCAGATATATACTGAGATGTACGCGATGCCCAACGGGGAGCAGATCTAGGAAGGAGAAGAGAGCGGAGGCGACAGCGGCGACTGGAACTCCGATGGGGAGAGTGATGAAGAGCATGAAAACTCAAGCAGTGAGGAGGAGGTCGATTCTCCACCTCGCATGGAAAAGCGTTCCAAGCACAAGCACGACCCAGCAAGTATCAGGGGCAAGGTGGCAGCACCGACTGGACAAACTTCGAAGCGCACTCGGACATCTTCTCCGGTGCCGACTGAGAAGGCTCCGAAGTAGCTCAAGACCGCGCCGTCAAAGCCACGGAAGGCTTTTCCCAAGATCAAGGTTGACGTTCCCGTCGCCTCTGCGTAAGCCTTTCGTTTTCACCCTTTGTTTGAAGAATCTTATATCAGTTGTCGACCCATTCACTTGCTTGACCGAGTGAACCTTGAGATTTGCAGCGCTGCTACCTCCGGGACTTCTGCTTACCAAGATGATCTTGACGAGGAGATGGAGGACGCGGTCACCTCCAAAGCGGGTATGACCCCTGTTATCTCATCTTTTCTTTGCTAGCCAATTCTACAGTCGACTGAACTCTTGTGGTCGATTCTTTTGCAGCTCCGCAAAATGTTATTTAACTTCAAGACGATGATGAAGATGAGCCACAGAACCTCGTGGGTAGGAGGAGCAGGACCTCAGTCAAGAAGGTACCAGCTAGCAAGACGCCTCAGTCGACACCGGCGACGGAACTAGCTATCCAGCAATCCGGGGACTTCAACCGTGCCTCCGTTACTTTTGTGAATCCCTTGTCAAGTGTTCGTCCTTCGTCGTCGACTGTGCTGGCCCTTGCTTCGTTTGTCCAACTTCATGCCTCAAGCTCTCAAGCCACTGCAACTGATACACCGACTGCACCTCCCACCGCCCATCACGTCCCAGAAGACCAAGTGAGTGCTGCCAAGGAGGCTATACGCCAGGCTGGCGTTATGATGGAGCAGATGAAGGTGGTGCGCGAGGCCAGTCAAGCTGCCTATGATGCCAGCTCAGCACTTCAGGCCAATGTCCAGGTTAGCTTACTTCCGACTGAACTCCATCTTGACGCTTGTTCTGTTAGGATATGATATTTAGAAACTGCTGCTTTATCCGCAAGACGTCCGTGGATGAGCATTTTGGAACCTTAATTGCACACCCATTGTCAGTCTGCACACCCGGTGGGTGTTTTAATTTCTGTTGAGTAGTTTTTCCACTTGAGTCGACTAGGTTGTGCTGATCGAATCTCTGAACCAGTGGGGGCACGCTGAGTGCACCCACTGGGTGTAGTCCCCGAGACCGCCGTCGAATGTTTGATTCGGCGGGGGTCTTTTAACAGATCTTTTCCACTCGGGCTGGGCAGATCATGCCGAGTGGAATCTTTACCAGTGGGGGCACGCTGAGTGCACCCACTGGGTGTAGTCCCCGAGACCGTAGTCGACTGCGAGCAGTCGTCTATGGTCTGAGTTTTTTTTTACTGGACGGACTAAGTCGATTGAAAGAGTCGGACCAGTGGGGGCACGCTGAGTGCACCCACTGGGTGTAGTCCCCGAGACTATTGGCGAATGTTTGATTCGGCAGTAGTCTTTGTGTCTGCCGACTGACTATCTTCTGAACACAGAAATCTTGTGATCTTGGAGCCCGGTTTGCCGACTTGGAGAAGAAGCAAACCCAGCTCAATCTTGACCTGGAGTTGGCTCGAAACAACTTGCGGAAGGCTAAGGATGACGCTGCTGGTAAGGAAAGCTTGTCGACCGGTTCTCTTGCCATCTTTTCTCCTCCTTTTTCTGATTCGAATGTTATTCTTTCTAGAAACAATGAGACAAGCTTTGGAGAAGAAGGACCTTGACCTTGCGGTTGCGAAGAAAACCGCCGAAGACAAAACGGCGCTTGCCGACCAAAAGATGGCCTCAGTCGGACAGCTGGAGGGAGAGAATGCCAAGCTGAAGGCTGCTCTTGACGAAGCCAACAAAGAAGTGACTCGTCTGAAGAAGGACAAGCGAACCCTGACCGACAAAGTAGAAGACATCACCCGCAGGAGGGACGAGCTGGAGAACTACCTGGGAGGACTTGCCAAAAAATTATTCCTCATGCTTGAAGGTACTTTTCTCTGTGCAATTGGTTTACTTTCGTCACTCATCATACCGCTGTCGACTCATTATTTCTCTGCGAGTGCAGAATTCTGTCAACACTTCGAGGAAGAAACTGGGCGAGTCGAGACGAACTTGGACCCCATCAACTCCCCTGTCAAAGATGAAGCAGCCATGAATGTGCTCCGACTGGAGTCTCGCCTTGCCAGTGCCTTGGAATATCTTGCTCGACTCAAGGTTGGAGTTTCGCAGATCAACACAGCGCTCTGGCCAGGGGACACGCTCCGAAACGATCTCGAGTCTCTGATGACTCGACTTAACGAGATTCCTGGTCGAGTGCAGGAGTGGAAGAAGTCCGCTGCTCGATGCGGTGCTGATGTAGCTTTGTCCCTGGTTCGCGTCCACTGCAAGGAAGCCAGAGAAGTGAAGCTAGCGGCAATCAAGGTCGCCAACACCAAGAAACTCGACTTCCAGTCTTTCATGGAGACCTTCATTGCTGCTGCTACTCGAATCGCTGATGGAATCGACCTGGACGAGTTTGTCGAGCCTGCCAGCCCCTCTGCGGAGTGAATGAAACTTTTATGATCTGATTCAATTTGCCTCGGTATGCCGAGTGATTCTGTAACCGTAAAACTCCTTCGGGCCTGATGCCCGAGTACTTTGAGCTCCTTCGTCCGAACTTTTATGATCCGGTTCAATTTGCCTCGGTATGCCGAGTGATTTTGTAACCGTAAAACTCCTTCGGACCTGATGCCCGAGTACTTTTAAGCTTCTTCGTCCGAACTTAGTTTGCCCTTAAATATGCTTGTTTTTATTTTCGAGTGGAACTTGTATCTTCACTCAGAACAGACGCAGTTCTGAGGAGAGGATCGCGGACGACCTGCACCTCGTCGTCCTTGCAGATCAGGATGGAGCATGTTTTACACTTAGGCGAGTACAGGACTGCAGCTAAGCCTCCGAGTGAGAGGGTTGCTCATCACTCGGTAGGATTTTTTAAACTTAGGTGAGTATAGGACTACAGCTAAGCAACCGAGTGAGAGGGTTGCTCATCACTCGGTAGGATTTTTTAAACTTAGGCGAGTACAGGACTGCAGCTAAGCCCCCGAGTGAGAGGGTTGCTCATCACTCGGTAGGATTTTTTTAAACTTAGGCGAGTACAGGACTGCAGCTAAGCCCCCGAGTGAGAGGGTTGCTCATCACTCGGTAGGATTTTTTTAAACTTAGGGAGTACAGGACTGCAGCTAAGCTTCCGAGTGAGAGGGGTTGCTCATCACTCGGTAGGATTTTTTTAAACTTAGGCGAGTACAGGACTGCAGCTAAGCCCCGAGTGAGAGGGTTGCTCATCAACTCGGTAGGATTTTTTAAACTAGGCGAGTACAGGACTGCAGCTAAGCCCCGAGTGAGAGGGTTGCTCATCACTCGGTAGGATTTTTTAAACTTAGGCGAGTACAGGATGCAGCTAAGCCCGAGTAGAGGGTTGCTCATCACTCGGTAGGATTTTTTTAAACTTAGGCAGTAAGGACTGCAGCTAAGCCCCCGAGTGAGAGGGTTGCTCATCACTCGGTAGGATTTTTTTAAACTTAGGCGAGTACAGGACTCACTAGCCCCCGAGTGAGAGGGTTGCTCATCACTCGTAGGATTTTTTTAAACTTAGGCGAGTAAAGGACTGCACTAAGCCCCGAGTGAGAGGGTTGCTCATCACTCGTAGGATTTTTAAACTTAGGCGAGTACAGGACTGCAGCTAAGCCCGAGTGAGAGGGGTGCTCATCACTCGGTAGGATTTTTTTAAACTTAGGCGAGTACAGGACTGCAGCTAAGCCTCCGAGTGAGAGGGTTGCTCACACTCGGTAGGATTTTTTAAACTTAGGCAAGTACAGGACTGCAGCTAAGGCCCCGAGTGAGAGGGTTGCTCATCACTCGGTAGGATTTTTTAAACTTAGGCGAGTACAGGACTGTAGCTAAGCCCCCGAGTGAGAGGGTTGCTCATCACTCGGTAGGATTTTTTCAAACTTAGGCGAGTACAGGACTGCAGCTAAGCCCCCGAGTGAGAGGGTTGCTCATCACTCGGTAGGATTTTTTAAACTTAGGCGAGTACAGGACTGCAGCTAAGCCTCCGAGTGAGAGGGTTGCTCATCACTCGGTAGGATTTTTTAAACTTAGGTGAATCGGATTCGCGGCTAAGCCACCCACTGGGGGATTTTGGACACATGTATTAGTAACAACAATCAACAATCATTTAGGAGAATGTAAAACCATGTCTTTGATAAACGAACTGAAAGGTACTCTTTATTACATCTCATCAGTCTAAACACTTAAGTATAAAAACGGCGGAGTAGCTCCGCATTCCAAGCGCGTGGCTCATCTTTATTATGCTCCACATTGTAGAGGTGATACGCTCCGTTGTGGAGCACCTTGGTGACGATGAAGGGACCTTCCCAAGCGGGGGCAAGTTTGTGAGGCCGTTGCTGGTCCACTCGGAGCACAAGGTCCCCTTCCTGAAATGCTTGACCCTTCACATTTCTGGCATATAATCGACGAAGGTCTTGCTGATAAATGGTCGATCGGATCAAGGCCATCTCTCTTTCTTCTTCCAGAAGATCAACAGCATCTTCTCGAGCTCGTTCTGCTTTAGCTTCTGAAAAAAGTTCTACTCGGGGCGCATTGTGAAGCAAGTCACTCGGCAGCACAGCCTCAGCCCCATAGACCATGAAGAAGGGGCTTCGACCAGTCGACCGATTTGGTGTTGTTCTTAATCCCCAAAGGACTGACGGTAGCTCATCTACCCAAGCGCCTGCCGCATGTTTGAGGTCGCGCATCAATCGAGGTTTCAGACCTTTGAGAATCAAACCGTTCGCTCTTTCTACCTGTCCATTCGACTGAGGGTGGGCGACTGAAGCATACTCGACCCGAGTACCTTGGGATGCACAGAAAGCTCGAAAATCATCAGAATCAAAGTTTGACCCATTATCCGTGATGATGCTGTGTGGGACTCCATATCTAAATGTTAACCCTCTGATGAAGCTAACCGCAGTACTTGCATCCAGGTTTTTGACAGGTTTAGCTTCGATCCACTTGGTGAACTTGTCGACTGCTACAAGCACATGGGTGAAACCACTCCTGCCAGTCTTCAGAGGTCCCACCATATCCAAACCCCAAACAGCGAATGGCCAGACGAGTGGAATGGTCTTCAGGGTTGAAGCGGGTTTGTGGGACATGTTGGAGTAGAACTGACAGCCCTCACATTTGTCAATTATCTCCTTTGCAATCTCATTTGCCCGCGGCCAATAAAACCCTGCTCGATACGCTTTGGCCACGATGGCCCGAGAAGACGCATGGTGACCACAGGTTCCCGAGTGAATATCATCGAGGATCATTCGGCCTTCTTCCGGAGTGATGCATTTCTGAACGACCCCAGTGACACTTTCTCTATAGAGTTGCTCCCACATTACTGTGAAGGCTTTGGATCGACGGACAATCTGGCGAGCCTCTTCTTCATCCTCTGGAAGCTCTTTCCTGAGAATATATGCGATATACGGCACTGTCCAATCTGGAATAACAATCAAAACTTCCATGATCAAGTCGACCACAGCTGGGATTTCAACTTCAGTCGGATCAGTGGAACTTTTAGGCTGTGGGGGCTCTTCTGTGAAGGGATCTCCTTGAACTGATGGTGCGTGAATATGCTCCAAAAACACATTGCTGGGAATAGGCTCCCGCTTGGATCCTATCTTCGCCAAGTCATCAGCTGCTTGATTCTTTAGTCGGGGTATATGGTGGAGCTCTAGCCCTTCAAACTTCTTTTCTAACTTTCTCACCGCATTACAATAACCAGTCATAGCTTGGCTCCTGACGTCCCACTCCTTCATCACTTGATTAATCACTAAATTTGAGTAACCGTAAACCATTAGGTGGCGGACGCTGAGTGAAATGGCCATACGCAACCCATACAAGAGTGCTTCATATTCAGCTTCATTGTTGGAGGAATCAAAGTGAATCTGGAGAACATATTTGAGGTTGTCGCCTCGTGGAGATACCAGGACCACTGCAGCGCCTGAACCATTCAACATCTTGGACCCGTCGAAGAACATAGTCCAATGTTCCGACTGTATCTGGGTCGGTAACTGTTGTTCAATCCACTCGACGAGGAAATCTGCTATCGCTTGAGACTTGATCGCTTTCTTTGCCTCGAACTTGATATCCAGCGGAAGGAGTTCAATCGCCCACTTTGCCACTCGGCCAGTTGCATCTCTGTTGTTCAGAATTTCTGACAATGGAGCGTCGCTGATGACTGTAATTGAATGATCTAAGAAGTAATGTGCAACCTTCTTCGTGGTCAAGTAGATTCCATAGACAAGCTTCTGATAATGTGGATATCTCTGCTTGGATGGAGTTAAGACTTCAGAAATATAATACACTGGGCGTTGAACCTTGTAGGTTTTACCTTCTTCTTCCCGCTCGACCGTGAGTACTGTACTGACAACCTGTCCAGTGGCTGCTATATAAAGCAGTAAAGGCTCTTTGCTGATTGGAGCAGCAAGCACCGGCTGGGTGGAAAGCAGGGCTTTGAGCTCTGCAAACGCTGCGTCAGCTTCAGGAGTCCACTCGAACTTATCAGATTTCTTCATCAGTCGGTAAAGAGGCAATGCCTTTTCACCGAGGCGAGAGATGAATCGACTCAAAGCGGCCAAACAACCAGTAAGCTTCTGAACGTCATGTACACGCACATGGCGTTTCATTCGGAGGATTGCACCAACTTTCTCTGGGTTTGCATTGATCCCACGTTCGAAAACGAGAAAACCGAGTAACTTTCCACCTGGAACTCCAAATGTACACTTCGACGGATTAAGCTTGATATCATATCTTTTCAAATTGGCAAAGGTTTCGGCAAGGTCAGTCAGCAGGTCGGAACCTTTGCGCGACTTAACCACGATGTCATCCATGTATGCTTCCACATTCTGACTGATTTGAGCTAGCAGACACTTTTGTATCATGCGCATGAATGTGGCACCAGCATTTTTGAGACCAAAGGGCATGGTGATGTAGCAAAAGCACCCGAATGGGGTGATAAAAGCTGTTTTTATTTCGTCAGGTCCATACAGTCAGATCTGATGGTACCCGGAATATGCATCCAGGAAGGACAATTGTTCACATCCCGCTGTTGAGTCGACTATCTGATCGATGCGGGGGAGAGGAAAATGATCTTTCAGGCAGGCCCGATTGATATGCTTGAAATCAATGCACATACGGAGTGAATCGTCCTTCTTGGGAACCATGATAACATTAGCGAGACACTCGGAGTGGTAAATCTCGCGGATGAACTCAGCTGCCAAAAGCCGAGCCACCTCTTCGCCGATTGCCTTTCTCTTCTCCGCAGCGGACCGACAGAGGTGCTCTTTCACGGGTTTTGCCTTTGGATTGACTCGCAAATGGTGCTCAGCCAGCCCCCTGGGTACACCCGGCATGTCAGGCGGCTTCCATGCGAAGATGTCCCAGTTCTCACGGAGGAACTGGATGAGCGCTTCTTCCTATTTGCTGTCGAGTATTGTTGAGTTATGAGTCGGTGCAGCACTGAGATCGGTCGGGTGAATGTGAACAGGCTTTGTTTCACCAGACGACTGAAATGCAGACTCGGAAGCAGGCTTCTGAGCGCGCAACAAATCACTCGGATCTGCAGTCTTCTTATATTCTTCCATTTCAATCGCTGCCATCTGTTCATCGGCAATCTTAGAGCCCTTCTGGAGGCACTCTTCTGCTCGTTGCCGATTGCCAGTAACCGTGATCACGCCCCTGGGGCCAGGCATCTTCAGCTTGAGGTACATGTAACACGGTCGAGCCATGAAACGGGCATATGCAGTTCTGCCCAGAATAGCATGATAGGCACTGTGAAAATCCACAACCTCAAATGTCAGCTTCTCCTTGCGGTAATTCTTTGAGTCACCGAAAACCACGTCAAGAGTGATCTGTCCGAGTGAATCAGCTTTCTTCCCTGGAATGACACCGTGGAACCGCATGTTGCTCTCACTGAGCCTGGACATCGGAATGCCCATCCCACGAAGAGTCTCTGCATACAAAATGTTCAAGCCGCTGGCACCATCCTTCAAGACTTTGGTCAGTCGGGTGCCCCCAATGACCGGGTCGACCACCAACGCTTGCCTCCCGGGGGTGGCGACGTGCGGTGGGTGGTCAGATTGGTCGAATGTGATGGGAGTCTTTGACCATTTCAAATATGTCATCGTTGCCGGAGCAACCATGTTTACCTCTCTGTTGATGACTTTCAGTCGACTTTTACTCTCAATGTCAGCAAAAATCATCAAAGTGGAATTGACGTTAGGGAAACCGTCATCATCTTCTTCCTGATCGCCATCCTTGTCAGACTCTTTTTCCTTTTCATTGGGCTGTTTCTCTCGGAACTGCTGGATCAGGAGCCGACATTGTCGAGTGGTATGTTTGGGATAAATCAGATTTCCCTCTTCATCCTTCTTGGTGTGAATGTGACATGGCAAGTCCAACACATCGTTCCTAGCCTGATCTTTCACCTTCTTGGGAATCCAGGGTCCCTTGGGCTTCCCCTTGAATTTCCCTTGAGTTACAACTGCAGCTTCACCTGGACCTGCTGGCTCGGCTTTGCGTTTCTGCTTCCGACCCACTCCGGTGTCTTGGGCGACTGGCTTGCCCTTCCCACTGTGGAGTGGGTCCTCTTCTTCACCATTAGCGTACTGGGTGGCTATTTCCATCATTCGGGTCAGAGACATATCTCCTGTCCGACCGAATTTCAAGTTAAGCTCTTGATACCGAACGCCTTCCTTGAAGGCACAAACTGCTTGGTGTTGGGATACATTTTCTACTGTGTGGTGTAATGTGGCCCATCTTTGGATGTAATCCCTCAGAGTTTCATTCGGCTTCTGTACACAATGTTGCAATTCTGTCAACCCCGCAGGTCATTTGCATGTGCCCTCGAATGTCCTGACAAACACTCGGGCCAACTCCTCCCAGCTGAATATACTGCCTGGAGCCAACTGATTCAGCCATGCTCTGGCCGACCCTTCCAGCATGAGAGGAAGGTATTTCATAGCTACCTCATCATTTCCACCACCGATCTGGACAGCCACTCGGTAATCTTCCAGCCAAGTGTCAGGCTTCGACTCACCGGTGAACTTACTAACCCAAGTCGCCAACCTGAAGTTGGGGGGGAACTCAGCGGCTCTGATAGCTCTGCTAAAACACTCGGGACCCGAAACATGAATCCTTCTTCCACTCGGGCGATCCCTGCCTTGCCCCTCTCTGTGTGCTCCGTTCCTGTCGACCAAACCTTGCACTAAAATTGACCTCGCATCAAACCCTGGCTCTCTGGGGTCGACCGGCATCCTCCGCCCTCCACTGTACGAGCGCCTGTCATCATAGTGCCGGGGCACATATGATCCGCTTCTCGGAGGGGGTGTAGGCGCTCGACGGCGGTCATCACGGCCGAGTCGATGATCGTACTGCTCGTGGGTCCGACCCAAGTGCTGATCCTGGCGATGCACCCGCCCCTTACGCCGCGGAGGCAATCTTGGGCTGTGAGCCGACTGAACTGTGTCAGCGACCACAGATCTGCTATGGATTCTGTTACGCGACTGTGATACTGCAATGTTTTGGTCTCCTGCCGCCCGGAGCAGAGCCCGGATCTGCATCAAACATCGTCCAGCTTCTGACTGGGATGGCTGGATGGATTCTGCTATACGAGCTGCAGCTGCAAGATTCTGAATTGGAGTGCGGTATACCTGAGGTTCAGGAGGGAACAATTGCCGCCGTCGACTGGACTCAGGAATCCGCTGCCGAGCACGTTCGTCGAGTGCATGCTGAAGATTTTCCAGTCGAGTGCGTTCAGCCAAAGTGGCCAAGCGCGCTGCCTCCAAGGCCCGAGCCTCAGAGGTCTCTCCGACGATGGGCGTGTGGAGTGCTTCCTCGTTACGGCGGTGAAGTTCCTCCCTCCGCTGTGAAGAGAGGGTTTCGGGGTGGTATTCCTCATGAACATGCGACGGATCGCCACCGCCGTCGCCGCCTTCGTTGCGACGCATGCCAGGTGGGCTACGCGCCGTGTCGACCATCAGGACCTCCGCCGTAGGATCACTGCTGTCGCACTCGGACAGAGTCTCGACGGAGCCAGTCGACAGATCAAACAGGCCGTAGAAAGATTCATCAGGCTCGATTGCTGCGACTTGAGGGGTGGCCGATTGACGTGCCACTGCATGCTTCACCCACCGCTGAAGCCACGATCGACCAGATCGCTTGCGACGGCGAACAGTGGGGAACGAAGACGCCGTAGGAAACGACCGATATTGGGTCGACGGCTGCCACAGAAGGACGCCGCGGACACATGCGCGAAAGTGCGTCGCCCCGCGGATGAGGAACGTCTCGACGTCGAGGGGGGCCTCCTGGAGCCAGGCGGAGTCGTCGGCGATGAAGACGAGCACGCCAAGACGGATCTCGTGGCCCTCAGCCAAACCTCCACCTGAAACCATGATGATGGGAAATGGAGAAAATCGCAACCTCACCGGAAAGTCGCTAAGATACCAGCCCCACGGTGGGCGCCAACTGTCGTGGTTCTAAGTCTGACAGTAGAATGGGGGGTAGGTATGAGGAGGCAAGATCCTAGCTACGGTGAGGTTGTGCATGCAAGATCTACGAGTTCAGGCCCTTCTCGGAGGAAGTAACAGCCCTACGCCTCGGTGCCTGGAGGCTCGGTCGATTGAATTATGCGTGAAGTTACAGGGGGTCCCAACCCTTGTGCCTGAGGAGGGGGTGGCTTATATAGAGTGCGCCAGGACCCCAACCATCCCATGGTACAAGGGGTTCAATGTCTATAAAGACAGGACGTTACTGATAACGCCAGCAATAAAGGCAAATAAATGATCATTAAGACTACGGAGTGAATGCCTGACCCTTGCCATCCTGAGTGACCTTAGATCTTCGGTCTTCCGAGTGGTTTCTGGTGTGGTCAAGTGAGTACACCCTGGTCGAATGGAATTGGGTTAACCGAGTGAACTGTTGGACGAGTGGGTTGCACCCTGTGGCGATTTCAGTCGGTAGATGGTGCTATCCTTTGAATGTCCTTGGCCTTAGGGCATTGTCCTCGGGTAAGGGTGTCTAGGTCAGGCCTATTACCCTACCCTAGGTACATGTCTTCGTCAGCGCCCCCTTGCCTTATTTATCCGAGGGGGAAGGAAAGAGGGGGGAGAGGGAAGGAAGGGGGAATCCTATTCCACTCTATCCTTTCCCTTCCCCTCTTTCCTTCTCCTCCTAGGCCGGCCCATATGGGGGGCGCACGAGCCCCTTGTGGCTGGTGCGTTTCCCCTCTTGGCCCATAAGGCCTATATCTTTTGCCGGGGTGCCCGGAACCCCTTCCGGTGACCCGATAAGTACCCGGTGACCCCCGAAACACTTCCGGTGTCCGAATGCCATCGTCCTATATATCAATCTTTACTTCTTGGCCATTTCGAGACTCCTCATCATGTTCGTGATCTCATCCGGGACTCCGAACAACATTCAGTCACCAAATCACATAACTCATATAATACTATATCGTTATCGAACGTTAAGCGTGCGGACCCTACGGGTTCGAGAACTATGTAGACATGACCGAGACACTTCTCCGGTCAATAACCAATAGCGGAACCTAGATGCCCATATTGGCTCCTACATATTCTACGAAGATTTTTATCGGTCGAACCGTTATGACAACATACGTAATTCCCTTTGTCCATCAGTATGTTACTTGCCCGAGATTCGATCATCGGTATCTTCATACCTAGTTCAATCTCGTTACCGGCAAGTCTCTTTTCTCGTTCCGTAATACATCACCTCGTGAGTACTCCTTAGTTGTTTGCTTGCAAGCTTATGATGTCTATTACCGAGAGGGCCCAGAGATACCTCTCCGATACTGGGAGTGACAAATCCTAATCTCGATCTATGCCAACTCAACAGATACCTTCGGAGATACCTATAGAGCATCTTTATAATCACCCAGTTATGTTGTGATGTTTGATAGCACACAAGGCATTCCTTTGGTATCCGGGAGTTGCATAATCTCATAGTCGAAGGAATATGTATTTGACATGAAGAAAGCAATAGCAATAAAACTGAACGATCATTATGCTAAGCAAACGGATGGGTCTTGTCCATCACATCATTCTCCTAATGATGTGATCCCGTTATCAAATGACAACTCATGTCCATGGTTAGGAAACCATAACCATCTTTTATCAACGAGCTAGTCAAGTAGAGGCTCACTAGGGACACGGTGTTTGTTTATGTATTCACACATGTATTTAGGTTTCCGATCAATACAATTCTAGCATGAATAATAAACCTTAATCATGAATAAGGAAATATAAAATAACAACTTTATTATTGCCTCTAGGGCATATTTCCTTCAGTCTCCCACTTGCACTAGATTCGATAATCTAGATTACATTGTAATGATTCTAACACCCATGGAGTCTTGCTGCTGATCATGTTTTGCTCGCGGAAGAGGCTTAGTCAACGGGTCTGCTATATTCAGATCCGTATGTATCTTGCAAATTTCTATGTCTCCATCCTTGACTTGTTCACGAATGGAGTTGAAGCGTCTCTTGATGTGTTTGGTTCTCGTGTGAAATCTGGATTCCTTCGCCAAGGCAATTGCTCTAGTGTTGTCACAAAAGATTTTCGTTGGACCCGATGCACTAGGTATTACACCCAGATCGGATATGAACTCCTTCATCCATACTCCTTCATTTGCTGCTTCCGAAGCAACTATGTACTCCGCTTCACACGTAGATCCCACCACGACGCTCTGCTTAGAACTGCACCAACTGACAGCTCCACCATTCAATATAAATATGTATCCGGTTTGTGACTTAGAGTCATCTAGATCAGTGTCAAAGCTAGCATCGACATAACCATTTACGACGAGCTCTTTATCACCTCCATAAACGAGAAACATATCCTTGGTCCTTTTCAGGTACTTCAGGATATTCTTGACCGCTGTCCAGTGATCCACTCCTAGCTTACATTGGTACCTCCCTACCAAACTTATGGCAAGGCACACATCAGGTCTGGTACACAGCATAGCATACATGATAGAACCTATGGCTGAGGCATAGGGAATTACTTTCATTTTCTATCTATCTTCTGCAGTGGTCGGGCATTGAGTCTGACTCAACTTCACACCTTGTAACACAGGCAAGAACCCTTTCTTTGACTGATCCATTTTGAACTTCTTCAAAATTTTATCAAGGTATGTGCTTTGTGATAGTCCTATTAAGCGTCTCGATCTATCCCTATAGATCTTGATGCCCAATATATAAGCAGCTTCACCGAGGTCTTTCATTGAAAAATTCTTATTCAAGTATCCTTTTATGCTATCCAGAAATTCTATACCATTTCCAATCAATAATATGTCATCCACATATAATATCAGAAATGCTACAGAGCTCCCTCTCAATTTCTTGTAAATACAGGCTTCACCGAAAGTCTGTATAAAACCATATGCTTTGATCACCTCATCAAAGCGTATGTTCCAACTCCGAGATGCTTGCACCAGTCCATATATGGATCGCTGGAGCTTGCACACTTTGTTAGCACCTTTAGGATCGACAAAACCTTCTGGTTGCATCATATACAACTCTTCTTTGAGAAATCCATTAAGGAATGTAGTTTTGACGTCCATTTGCCAGATTTCATAATCATAAAATGCGGCAATTGCTAACATGATTCGGACGGACTTAAGCATTGCTACGGGTGAGAAAGTCTCATCATAGTCAACCCCTTGAACTTGTCGAAAACCTTTTGCGACAAGTCGAGCTTTGTAGACAGTAATATTACCATCAGCGTCAGTCTTCTTCTTGAAGATCCATTTATTTTCTATGGCTTGCCGATCATCGGGCAAGTCCACCAAAGTCCACACTTTGTTCTCATACATGGATCCTATCTCAGATTTCATGGCCTCAAGCCATCTTTCGGAATCTGGGCTCATGATAGCTTCTTCATAATTCATAGGTTCGCCTTGGTCCAGTAACATGACTTCCAGGACAGGATTACCGTACCACTCTGGTGCGGATCGTACTCTGGTTGACCTACGAGGTTCAGTAGTAAATTGATCTGAAGTTTCATGATCATTATCATTAGCTTCCTCTCTAGTTGGTGTAGGCATCATGGGAACAGTTTTTTGTGATGTACTACTTTCCAATTCGAGAGAAGGTACAATTACCTCATCAAGTTCCACTTTCCTCCCACTCACTTCTTTCGAGAGAAACTCCTTCTCTAGAAAGGACCCATTCTTAGCAACAAATATCTTGCCTTCGGATCTGTGGTAGAAGGTGTACCCAATTGTTTCTTTAGGGTATCCTATGAAGACGCACTTCTCTGATTTAGGTTCGAGCTTATCAGGCTGGAGCCTTTTGACATAAGCGTCGCATCCCCAAACTTTAAGAAATGACAGCTTAGGTTTCTTGCCAAACCACAGTTCATACGGTGTCGTCTCAACGGATTTAGATGGTGCCCTATTTAACGTGAATGCAGCTGTCTCTAATGCATAACCCCAAAATGATAGTGGTAAATCGGTAAGAGACATCATTGAACGAACCATATCTAATAAAGTACAGTTACGACATTCAGACACACCATTACGCTGTGGTGTTCCAGGTGGCGTGAGTTGTGAATCAATTCCACATTGTTTTAAATGAAGGCCAAACTCGTAACTCAAATATTCGCCTCCGCGATCAGATCGGAGAAACTTTATTTTCTTGTTACGATAATTCTCCACTTCACTATGAAATTCTTTGAACTTTTCAAATGTTTCAGACTTGTGTTTCATTAAGTATACATATCCATATCTACTCAAATCATCTGTGAAGGTCAGAAAATAATGATACCCGCCGCGTGCCTCAACACTCATCGGACCGCATACATCGCTATGTATTATTTCCAATAAGTCATTGGCTCGCTCCATTGTTCTGGAGAATGGAGTTTTAGTCATCTTGCCCATTAGGCATGGTTCGCAAGTATCAAATGATTCATAATCAAGTGATTCCAAAAGTCCATCTGTATGGAGTTTCTTCATGCGCTTTACACCAATATGACCTAAACGGCAGTGCCACAAATCTGTTGCACTATCATTATCAACTTTGCATCTTTTGGCATCAATATTATGAATATGTGTATCATCACAATCGAGATTCAACAAGAACAGACCATTCCTCTAGGGTGCATGACCATAAAAGATATTATTCATATAAATAGAACAACCATTATACTCTGACTTAAATGAATAACCGTCTCACAATAAACAAGATCTAGATATAATGTTCATGCTCAACGCTGGCACCAAATAACAATTATTCAGGTCTAAAACTAATCCCGAAGGTAGAAGTAGAGGTAGCGTGCCGACGGCGATCACATCGACCTTGGAACCATTCCCGACGCGCATCGTCACCTCGTCCTTAGCCAATCTTCGTTTAATCCGTAGCTCCTGTTTCGAGTTACAAATATGAGCAACCGAACCAGTATCAAATACCCAAGCGCTACTATGAGCATTAGTAAGGTACACATCAATAACATGTATATCACATATACCTTTGTTCACTTTGCCATCCTTCTTATCCGCCAAATACTTGGGGCAGTTCCGCTTCTAGTGACCAGTTCCTTTGCAGTAGAAGCACTCAGTTTCAGGCTTGGGTCTAGCCTTAGGCTTCTTCCCGTGAGTGGCACCTTGTTTGTCATTCTTCTTGAAGTTCCCTTTCTTTCCCTTGCCTTTTTTCTTGAAACTAGTGGTCTTGTTAACCATCAACACTTGATGCTCCTTCTTGATTTCTACCTCCGCGGCCTTAAGCATTGTGAATAGCTCGGGAATTGTTTTGTTCATCCCTTGCATATTATAGTTCATCACGAAGCCTTTGTAGCTTGGTGGTAGTGATTGAAGAACTCTGTCAATGACACAATCAACTGGAAGATTAACTCCCAGCTGAGTCAAGTGATTATAATACCCAGACATTTTGAGTATGTGTTCACTGACAGAACTGTTCTCCTCCATCTTGCAGCTATAGAATTTGTTGGAGACTTCATATCTCTCAACCCGGGCATTTTCTTGAAATATTAACTTCAACTCTTGGAACATCTCATATGCTCCATGACGTTCAAAACGTCTTTGAAGTCCCGGTTCTAAGACGTAAAGCATGACACACTGAACAATTGAGTAGTCATCAGATCGAGCTTGCCAGACGTTCAAAACATCTGCATCTGCTCCTGCAGCAGGCCTTTCAGCTAGCGGTGCATCAAGGACATAATTCTTCTGTGCAGCAATGAGGATAATCCTCAAGTTACGGACACAGTCCGTGAAGTTGCTACCATCATCTTTCAACTTAGCTTTCTCTAGGAACGCATTAAAATTCAGGGGAACGGTAGCACGGGCCATTGATCTACAACATAGATATGCAAATACTATCAGGACTAAGTTCATGATAAATTAAGTTCAATTAATCATATTACTTAAGAACTCCCACTTAAATAGACATCCCTCAAGTCATCTAAGTGAAACATGATCCAAATCAACTAACCCATGTCCGATCATCACGTGAGATGGGGTAGTCATCAATGGTGAACATCTCTATGTTGATCATATCTACCATATGATTCACGTTTGATCTTTCGATCTCCAGTGTTCTGAGGCCATGTCTGTACAAGCTAGGCTCCTCAAGTTTAACCCAAGTATTCCGCATGTGCAAAACTGTCTTGCACCCGTTGTGTGTGAACGTAGAGTCTATCACACCCGATCATCACGTGGTGTCTCAACACAACGAACTGTAGCAACGGTGCATACTCAGGGAGAACACTTTTACCTTGAAATTTAGTGAAGGGATCATCTTATAATGCTACCGCCGTACTAAGCAAAATAAGATGCATAAAAGATAAACATCACAAGCAATCAAAATATGTGACATGATATGGCCATCATCATCTCGTGCTTTTAATCTCCATCTCCAAAGCATCATCATGATCTCCATCATCACCGGCTCGACACCTTGATCTCCATCATTGCGTCATGGTCATCTCGCCAACTATTGCTTCTACAACTATCCCTAATGCATAGAGATAAAGTAAAGCAATTACATGGCGTATGCATTTCATACTATAAAGAGACAACCATAAGGCTCCTGCCGGTTGCCAGATATCTTACAAAACATGATCATCTCATACAATAACATATATCACATCATGTCTTGACCATATCACATCACAACATACCCTGCAAAAACAAGTTAGACGTCCTCTACTTTGTTGTTGCAAGTTTTATGTGGCTGCTACGGGTTTCCAGCAAGAACCGTTCTTACCTACGGCAAAAACCACAACGGTGAATTATCAAGTTTGTTGTTTTAACCTTCTTCAAGGACCGGCCACAGTCAAATTAGATTCAACTAAAGTAGGAGAAACAGACACCCGCCAGCCACCTTTATGCAAAACTAGTTGCATGTCAGTCAGTGGAACCGGTCTCATGTACGTGGCCATGTAAGGTTGGTCTGGGCCGCTTCATCCCACAATGTCGCCGAATCAAAATAAGACGTTGGTGGTAAGCAGAATGAACGTCACCGCCCACAACTTCTTTGTGTTCTACTCGTGCATATCATCTACGCATAGACCTGGCTCATGATGCCACTGTTGGGAGACGTTGCATGGAGAAAAAAATTCTACGCACACGCAATTATCTATCCATGGAGATGCATAGCAACGAGGGGGAGAGTATGTCTACGTACCCTCGTAGATCGTAAGAGAAAGTGTTTCACAACGTGGTTGATGTAGTCGAACTTCTTCACGCTTCAACCGATCAAGTACCGAACGCACGGCACCTCCGTGTTCTGCACACGTTCAGCTCGGTGACGTCCCTCGCCTTCTTGATCCAGCAAGACGTCGAGGTAGTAGATGAGTTTCGTCAGCACGACGGCGTGGTGATGGTGAAGTGATCTCCGCAGGGCTTCGCCTAAGCACTACGAAAATATGACCGAGGGTGTAAACGTTGGAGGGGGGCGCCGCACACGGCTAGGCAATTGTCTGGTGTGTGCTAGGCGCCCCCCTCCCACATATATATAGGTGGGAGGGAGAGGGGAGGCGGCCAGGAGGCGCCCCAAGTAGGCCGAATCCTACTTGGGGTCCTCCCCAAGTGGCGCCCCCCTACCTTATTTATCCGACGGGGAAGGAAAGAGGGGAGAGAGGGAAGGAAGGGGGAATCCTATTCCACTCTTTCCTTTCCCTTCCCCTCTTTCCTTGTCCTCCTAGGCCAGACCATATGGGGGGCGCACCAGCCCCTTGTGGCTGGTGCGTTTCCCCTCTGGGCCCATAAGGCCCATATCTTTTGCCGGGGTGCGCGGAACCCCTTCCGGTGACCCCCAAAACACTTCCGGTGTCCAAATACCATCGTCCTATGTATCGATCTTTACCTCTTGACCATTTCGAGACTCCTCATCATGTCCGTGATCTCATCCGGGACTCCAAACAACATTCGGTCACCAAATCACATAACTCATATAATACTATATCGTCATCGAACGTTAAGCGTGCGGACCCTATGGGTTCGAGAACTATGTAGACATGACCGAGACACTTCTCCGATCAATAACCAATAGCGGAACCTGGATGCCCATATTGGCTCCTACATATTCTACGTAGATCTTTATCGGTCGAACTGTTATGACAACATACATAATTCCCTTTGTCCATCGGTATGTTACTTGCCCGAGATTCGATCGTCGGTATCTTCATACCTAGTTCAATCTCATTACCGGCAAGTCTCTTTCCTCGTTTCGTAATACATCACCTTGTGACTAACTCCTTAGTCGTTTGCTTGCAAGCTTATGATGTGTATTACCAAGAGGGCCCAGAGATACCTCTCCGATACTCAGAGTGACAAATCCTAATCTCGACCTATGCCAACTCAACAGATACCTTCGGAGATACCTGTAGAGCATCTTTATAATCACCCAGTTACGTTGTGACGTTTGATAGCACACAAGGCATTCCTTTGGTATCCGGGAGTTGCATAATCTCATAGTCGAAGGAATATGTATTTGACATGAAGAAAGCAATAACAATAAAACTGAACGATCATTATGCTAAGCTAACGGATGGGTCTTGTCCATCACGTCATTCTCCTAATGATGTGATCCCATTATCAAATGACAACTCATGTCCATGGTTAGGAAACCATAACCATCTTTGATCAACGAGCTAGTCAAGTAGAGGCTCACTAGGGACACGGTGTTTCTTTATGTATTCACACATGTATTTAGGTTTTCGATCAATACAATTCTAGCATGAATAATAAACCTTTATCATGAATAAGGAAATATAAAATAACAACTTTATTATTGCCTCTAGGGCATATTTCCTTCACAGTTGAGTTTGAGCCGGCTGTCGCCATTGCTGAAGCAGCTCCGGTGCTTCGATTGCGGCGCCTATTGACATACAAGAAAGCTCATCTGAGGTAAGTGAACAGTTCCTCGATAAAGAAGAGAAAAACCGAAGGAGTACAAATCGAAATAACCTGATGAGGCTGCGGCGTCAGTAAAGCAGGGTTGGTGGAGTTGAATATGGCATCCGTGGAGCGGGTCCGGTGCAGTGGACGAAGGCGTTGGCGAAGCACATCCGGCGCGGTGTACAGTGCTTTCGGTGAGGCGGATATGTTGCTGTGGACGAGGGCTTGTACGAAGGGCCAGCGACGTGGCAGACAAGGGAGTCGGTGAAGGGCCTACACTGTGGTGGACGAGGACGCCGGTGAAGTAGATCCGGTGCGGTGGACCATGATGGCGGTCAAGGAGATCTAGAGCGTTGGACAAGCTAGTCGCTGAAGCGGCTCCGGTGAAGTGGTGAGTTGGTAGTTGGGGGTTCCAAGGTGCGGAAGGTAGATCCGGTGGGGTGTTAGACCCACCGCTGCGGCGGAGGACTAGATTCGGCGGCTTGGCCTGGTTGGGGGGGTGGGAGCTCCGGGGAGGAGGCGAGGAGGGGATCTGTGGAAGAATGTTGGGGGCAACGAGGGGAAAACAATGGAGTTACCAAAGCAGCCATTTTCCGTTCATGTGGTAGGGGTAAAACAGGAATATCGTAGGGCTAAACTTTCGGGCGCGAGATATTTCGATGTGAGCGGGAAGTTTGAAAGTTTTTGGCGGCTAAAATTAAGTGTTCTGCTCTTGTACGGCCGACTATGATATCATGGCCGAGAATTTATTTGTTTTGCACACACAAAAAGTGCAAGTTTCAAAAATCAATGTCTCCAACTCGAAACTTAGATTTTCCATTCAATTCAAATATGGATCATTGAGCTAGTGGATGCAAATACCATCATATGGTCCAATTCAAATGAAATTCCAAAATGTGTTTATCCTAAATATGATGACAAAAACAAAAATGTGTATGTGTATGAATAAAGTGGATGATTACAAGGTTTGAACATGCCCGTATGTGTATATCTCTAGGTTTGATATATGAATTTGAAATCGTGAAATCCCGGCTTAAAAAATGTACCTCCGTTTAAATGAATTACAAAAGCTAATAATGGAGTCAAATTCCAAAATTCCAATCTTAGGTTTGTAATTCTGGTACTTCAAAGTATATCACGCATGTTCAAAAGTATCGTTATCTCATAGTCCAAACTGTGAAACAAATTGATCAACCATGAGTGCACACACTATTGACCATATATATCTCAATTAGCTTAAGTCTCTCAAATATAGACACCTCACTCTTTATCTGAAGCCACCCACCCCGTTTTTCTCCCACCCCCCCCACCATAAGTCGTCTCTCCCCCGGACCACGAACACAGGAGCATATTAACCCCCCTTTCTCTTCTAAGTCCAGACCCCAATATAGGTCTCTATCACTTTGTCTCTCGGGCATGCACACATCTCTTCCCCCACTCTCTAGGTCTCCCGGCATCTCTCTTTCCCAAGCACACGCACTATATAGCAGTGTATCTTTCCCATACACACAAAACGTCACCCCCAAACGTCTATCTCCCTAGTTATGTGGTTCTCGCACACTCACCTCACTCACCACCCCCGCTACAAACAAGCACCCTTTGTCTCCTTGTGTACCACTCTCCTCTTTCTATCTCTCCCACATGCGGACCCGGCCCAGCTCCTTCCCTATATACATATATGTCGTGACTCTTTCCATAGCTCCCTAGCATATCATCGTTCTCAATCTCGCACGTTGTTCTCTACACCATCTATTCTAGATCTCTCATGAAGTCTCTATCACACACACGATGACTCACTTCCCTTGCGTCTCCTTACATAGGTCACTTTCGAACAACATCAACCTTGTCTCCCTATCTATACGCCACTTCTGCACACAAACGACCCCTCTCTCCCCCCCTCTCTTCCTCTCTCTCTCCCTCGCTCGCTCTCACACCCCTCTCCCACACACTCGATGTCTCTTCCAAATAGTCTGCTCCCCGCCCGCACCCATGTTATCCCGCTACTACACATGCCTTTCTCTCTCTTGGACACACATGTCACACCATTCCCCCTTCCCTACTAGGTTTACATCATTAGTGGTCTCTCTTCTCCACATACACACACTCCCTCTCACACACACACACGCGCGTGCACAAACACACAGACATGCACAAACATCCATCAATTTGGATCCTTCTTTTAAGACACACACCCTTGCATATTCTCTCCAACTCTGGGTATATATATATATATCCCCCTCTCTCTCTCTAGTTCACATGCATAACAAAATTATCTGTCTCTCTAACTCACACATCTCTCCCCATGTCCGCATGTGTATCTCACACAGTCACTCTCTGAATATGTCTATGTGTCTCCATGTTACACAACACAAAGCCCCATGCACATGTCTCTCTCTATCCTCCACACACAGAGACACAAAGAATCTCTTATCATTGCCTCAGTCTCTACATATCACACACGCACGCGCTGTCTCTCTCTCTCGCACACATGCTCAACCAAGGTTTTCTCATGAATAACTTACCATCTATTCATCAACAGTCGTGGCAGTACGACGAACACGAGACGTGAAAAAGAATAAATCTACATGTACGTAGACCAGCTAGTATGACTACTAGGACTAGAGCGACCCGAAAGCACGCCGCCGTCACCCCCTCTTTATCGGCGATGGGAAAACCTTTGTTTTACACAGTCGGGAAGTCATCGTACTAAGGCCCCACATGCTCAGTCATTGAATAGAATGTAGATCCAAGTTTATTGAAACAAGTATCGCTAATACGTTTGTATCTCCATACTTATATCTCTTATAAAAAAACCGAGTTGGTGATGATGGTATGCCTGCCATCTTGCAATATAGATCGTCCGATCTATATCTGACGGATAGAAAGCAAACTAAAAGATACCCGCACCTCTCTCCACATTTGCAGACAAGGCATTCCCTCGTTCATCCTTATCTCCCACAACCTCATTGTTGAGAAATTAAAAAGGGAAGCCCCTGGAGCAATCTGGCATGGTGGTCGCTGCCGGCGTCGTCCATTCCCATGCCTCCGCTCAGTCCGATCACCAATCACCACCACGCCCCACTCCTCCTCACCTTATCTCTTCTCTTTCTCGAGATATCATTAGTTTTTACACATGGGATTACTCCCGCATGGGTTAATCACAACATGTGTTTTATAAAAAATGCATCTTGATGTTCTGTGCAATGCATGGGCATCTTGCTAGTACTCCTATAGAAGACTTAGTTGGTGATGATGGTGTGTCTGCCATCCGTCATTTCTGACCATTAGATCTACATCTAACTACTGTGAGGTAAGTTGTTGCCTTTTCTCAACAACATCCCACTTATCTACCCAATTTGCAGAAAACCCCTTAATTAGTATCTTAAAACCAACCACATCCCTCCCTCACCTCACCAAAACAGCCCAAGGAATATATTCGGATTGAAACATAATATATTTTGAGTGATATATGTATATCAAAATTAGAGTGTTTTCTATCAAGTTTGTGAATAAGTATTATTCTAATTATGATCCGTTGCAACGCACGTGCACATTGCTAGTACTTCCAACCATGCAAAAAAATTAGCTAGTATTTCCATAGTTTCGAGTTTTCCATCAAGATATTAGTCACTCGTGGTTGATATTTAGTTTGAATTACGTACACATAGGCACTATGTAACTAGCCGTGCTTATTGGCTTCCAAACCTTAACTTTCACTCCTACTTACAGTATGTAGAGTATTTAACAAACAACTACCACTTTCAACCAGCCCTAGGAAGAAACTATTGTACAAAAAATAGCAAAAACATACCAAAACATACCCAAAATTTCTTAATCCGCGCCACATGTCCATGCTGACGAGGCACCTTAAACCAACACCGTTTGTTTAACCGTTGACACGAGGGACCCACATCTGACCTTCTATCCTCTTCTTATCATTATATTTTGCTGAACATTACTTTAAACAGTTCTTATGCATGTTTGCCGGTGACGCCAGTGATGAGCGAGCTGGCCGCCGCTCCACCGGATGGGCCGGACACCGCGCGGGCCTCCGCACGGGTTGGCTGGCTGGCCTGAGCGTCGCTCACACGCGAGCAAGATGTCGTGCTGGCCTTTGCTCGAGCCAGATGGCTGGCCTTAGCGCAGCGCGTGCGAGCAAGCCGCCGCACCACCGTGCCAACCTAGCTAGCAAACCTTGCAGACAAGCAGCTGGATGCATCCAGCAAGGTGTGTGCTGGCTTGGCTAGCTAGCGGCCGCGAGCGCCGCACGGAGCTGGCATCCGGGCTGCCGCAAGATGGGCTCCCGCCGCCGGCGCTTTTGACATCGCCTTCTGCCGGTGACGGTAGCTGCGTCCCATGGCCGAGGATGACTAGGTGGATGGGCCGAAGGTAGGAGGTCACTCGGGAATTTTTGTCCAGACTGACATGTAGGTCCCACAAGTCATAACGCGTAACTTGCCGGGCAAATAGACAACGTTGATTTAAGGGGCGGCATGGGTTGAAACGTGCCTATAATGGCACTTGGTAGTTTATTGCGATGGATTAAGGAAATTTCGGTATGTTTTTGCTAATTTTTGTAGAGTAGTGGTTTCTTGGTAGGGCTGGTTGGAAAGTGGTAGTTTCTTGGTAGTGGTTTCTTCTAAGGAACAATGTACTAGTGACAAAAGGCGATTCTAGGTTGCGTTGTACTACTAGTGGCCGCGGGAGTGTATAGCTCGTTTTGTGGGTTCGATCCCGGCAGAATGCACGGCGACCTTTTTTTAAAATATTAACCTCGCTGCGAGCCAATATTGTACGCTGGTAGTTTGACTTTTGAAGTCGAACGGACGTGTCGCACCACAATGTGGGTGCACTGGATAGCCCAGCCACGTGAACGGGTTTTCCCTCCTATCATCTCGTGGCTCGCGTACTAGAGTAGTACGTACTAGTACTACTGCGTAAAGTAGTAGCACTCCTGTATATCAATTCGCACCGTGCAACGTTTCTCGCCTGCATGCTCGCCCTAGCCGCACCTCGCTTTGCTTCCTCATCAGCTACCATATTTAAACTAGCGCCTCCCAATTATGCCCGAGGAGCCAGAAAAGCTTGGCGCGGCATTGGGAACTGTGCAATATGGCTCTGTACGTAAAGTGCTACTACTCTGTAGCTTGTGGCGTTGCACGCATGGACTTCGCTCTTGACGTGATTTTTTTTTGTTTTGAAATGGAGGCAAAAGCTTTGCCCCATCTCATTCATAAAGAAGGAAGGACCAACAAACAAAGTTTGACGAGATCCATTACTCCTCCACAAATGGAAGTGAAAAGCCTAGTCTCGTTGTATCAAAGAACTCAAATGTTCTGCCCCCGCAGTAACCATCGCTGATAAACAGGCTGCTAGTGTGTGCGTGAGAGGAGCGGGTGACTAGAGCATAGTTAATAGTATAGCCAGCTGTTGGCTATATGGTCTTGCCACATCATCTATAGCCGAGCTTATAGCCGGCAAGTACAATAGTTGCATGTAAATATGTACTAATTTTTTTATACATGGCCCACCACTCTCTCTCACAACATGCCTAGGAACACGTGCTGCAGCCGGCTGTTAATCAGTAGCCCACTTCCCTTCTCTCTTCTCCTCTCTCTCCTTCAACTCATCCAAAATATAATATTTAAAGGCTTACAGCCCACCTACGTCATCTTATTGTACTTGCTCATAGGCCAGCTACGCGCTTGAATAGAGCACAAAGAGTACGCACTACGCAGGTGTACTTTCCTTGCATAGATAGTACAGCGATGGTTCTAGAGAACAGTAGTACCCTCCACTTGCGACTGTAGCTCCTTGGCCTTGAGATTCAAGAGTTCAAAACTGGTGCACTATAGAAGTACAGTACATCGCACTACTAGTTGAGAAAGTACAACAGTACTACGTAAGTAAATAATAGCAACACCATCGCACTACCACTATGTGTGCCCGCATAACTTCCTTAACGAAGGGACGAGGCCCTGCGGTTACGCTCTTATCTCCTCCTCGCGAGTTCCCCTCCCCCTGAAGAGACCAAGGCAGTTCGTCGCTGCTACCATGGATTCGCCAGGCGGTTCTCCACCTCGTCGGGGCTGGGAGACCTTGGACGACGATCCTCTGGGAGAAATCGCACGCCGCTCCGACATCCTCACCGCCGCAAAACTCGGTGCTTCCTGCACCAACTATTTTAAGACGGTGCGTAAACAGGCTTGGGAAAAGGCCATGCTTGTTGGTCTTTCATGCGTTCTCGAGCAGAAGGTTATTCTATGGGACAATCCATCGAACAGTCCACCGCTACCTGGTTGTGGTTGCACGTTGACTCCGCTAGAGTTGCTGACGTTGAGAGGGAGTCGGATTTTGTGCAATGAGAAGGTCAGTCATGGAGTTTGATCATGTAGTGTATATATTCTAAATATAGTACAACTTAGTTATTCCATCCCGTAATTTCTCCGCTGCCCACCGTCTTATATATAGGTCTGGGTTGGGTTGGTGCCAATGGAGATTGGCTTGCATACCTCTGGCCGGATACCACCATCATTTTGCACAACATCCACAGCAGTGCGGCCGTTCCCGTAGGCCCCTTCTCCACCAGGGGGATCGGCCTTCCGGACTGGCTGGGCTTGAATACGTATGATGATGCCTACATGAGATTGAAGAAGATAGCAATTGCGGACCCGCCGACAAAGCGACGCAGCTACGACGATTACTATATCATCGTGGTGTTCGACATAAGGATTGCCATCAATGCAAAAGGCAGTAACGGCAAAGGCTGGCACATGTTGGCCCCGGCAGATTTGTACCCCCACACGTTCGAAGACGCCCTGTGCCATGTAGGCCGCATCGTCGCGGTGACAAGCCAGGGGACTTGTTTCATCTGGTTGCCATCCTACGATACGGGAGATTACAAACGGAATGCACAAACCACCATTTTCATCCCTAATGGTACTCCATTATTTTGCAGGGACCAGTCATCCCCCAATAAAAATCAGATCGCCGATCCTAGATGTGCATTTGCATCCGCGATTCGGTCTAACCTGGAACCTTGTAGCTGACTTTGGCATATTAGGATCAACTATCTTAGTAGTCGTTACCCATGGTATCACTGATGTGCAACATGGTCACACGATCTACCACGATCGGACCATCACCATCTACCCAGGTATTCCATTTTCTCATTGCTGTGTGTTAGAGTAGTAGTACTTGTTAGTTCTTTTCTTTTCTTGACTGGGACATGTTTACTACTACTAGTACTACAATTTGGTATTAATTTTTTTAACCCTCTCGCCTTCTCTACTACTTTTTACCTTGGAGGACACGAATAGCTAGCTAGGCCCTTGAAGACTTGAACCCACTAGCTCCCATGATTTTTGTTTTTCCATGTCTTACTATCTCATCCATGTAGCCAGGAGTGGCTATATATAATAAGCCGGTTATCTTACTTCATCTATACTGGAGTTGTACTACTTGCTGCACAATATTACTGACCACCATATTTGAGCACAACATTATCATGCATGGACCTTGACCATGTACGTCACCATGTGTCCAGAAGTGACACGCTGCGTGTACCAAATGAACGGCGCCGAGTTCGACCCCCGTGATGCTATGTGGGTGCCAAGGAACACTCTTGTAGAGTACTCGCTTTTCATTGGGGATAGCTACCCCATTGTGAAGCAGATGCACCTTCTGTGCACGACACCGAAGGCCTGCCATTCATGAAGCATGGTTGTGTCTTCAGTGAGCACCACCGGATGAACGACATGCTGGGACACGCTATCCCAGATTGATGCCGCTTCAACTTGGATGAGTCTCCATCGTGTGGAACCGGACTAGAAAGCTGCGACAATGATTCCCGTTGCCCACCGCTATCCATCGTGCCATCTATGAAGAACACCTGGGACTGGAACCTGGAGGAGGACATGGACATGGAGCCCATCTATAACGTGTAAGTGGAGTATTGTAAATTGTGAATGGTAGCGCTGTAAATATATGTAGAGTAGTCGTGCACAAATTTATCACATGAAGTGGAGATGAACTTGTGTGGCATGCTGGAATTTTTCCTTTAGAATTTATTACTAGTAAATGTGTGATGTGTACGTGCAACTTGTGTGGCTGTTGCATGGGCTCCAACACGCTCTGTGAGAAAAAAAAGGCTGCACAGCTTTGGCTATAGGTGATGTGGCGGCATCATACAGTAGCGATCGTTCTCTATAGTTGTAGTACTAGGACGACAACTCCTATGAACCTTGCGCTTTGCTCTTCACCTCTTCAGGAGGTTCAACAGTTCGTACTCCTGTGAACCTTGCACTTGACTCTTCGCCTCTTCGGAAGGTCCAACAATGTCAGTACAATATGCTTCTGGGAATCTGACACCGAATGAACTGTTGCACGTCCACCACGAGGGCAAGGGCGAGGGAGAGGGAGAGGGAGAGGGAGAGGGCACTGTAGTCAAACCCCTCTCCTCGTCCTGTGAGCCACCGCGTGCGTGGGCGAGGGAGAGGGCGTAGGCGTATGTAGTAAGAAAGCTTCTCCTTGTCCTGTGAGCCACCGCGTGTGGGCGAGGAAGAGGGCATAGTAAGCAATCTTCTCCTCGTTTTGCGAGTTGATGGGACACATCAAAGTAGTACTAGTCCATAATGCGTCCTTTCCGGTTAATATGGCTTAGTTTGAAACAAGAAAAATACACTGGCGGTCAACATATGTAACAATACGCTCATTACAGTCACTATATAGTTTTGCGGTAATTATAGGGTCACTAGCTCACCGTAGAGCATCGTATTCCACTGCTGACCGGCCACATAGTCGACGTGGCACTTTGTTGACTGGTTAAATTGACACCTAGTTTCTGGGTCCCACCTGTCAGTTGGCAGAGCAAAGAAATCAGTTAAATAAAACTATACGCAGGCGCGACAGGAGTCCAACCCTTGCACGCAAACCACCCTGGCTGTGTATGTGAGTGCATGCACGTGTACTCCCTCGGTCCGTGAAAAACTGTACATCTAGCAGAAATTTTTCCAACAAAGAGTGTAGTACATCTACACTTCCAATGCATTTAGCCATTAATCTAACCGGTATTGATTGACTAATGCACCAACTTGTGCTCTAGCTATAGGCTGCATGTCTATCCTTAGTTACAGCATGCAACAACCATCATTTAATCTTCTTCTCTCAATGGTCGCATGCACACATAAGTCTGCTACTTTTGGGCGTTAATTATGCCATGGAGTTTCGGTTCCTCTTGGTAAATGTGTAAATATCTATATGTACAGTCTTTCATGGATGGAGGGAGTAGGTTGACCACTTGAGCGTGAGGGTGTGTGTTGCGTCTGTCGGCGTTCTGGGAACCACGGTACCCAGACTAGCCTACCTGCGGCCCACGGCGTGGCTCCCTCAATGGCCTGGTACGGCCCATCTCCAAGACCACCAAGACAAGACCCTCGTGAGGGGCCAGGCCTCGTGAGGAGGACGACACCAACACCTCCCGAGGGAGCGGCCTCCCCAGGCGGCCTCCCGAGGAGCGGAGATTTCTATACAGGTACCCCACCCCATGAGGCTGAGGTGGCGTGAGCCATGATGACCAAGGCCAGGCGGGCGCCAACGGGCGTAGAGGAGGCAGTTTCCTCTTTGGTGCTAAGGAGGCAAGGACAGGCGTGGGTTCCCGAGGAATCTCCCAAAGGTTTCCATTCCGGTGCTACAAGACCAAGACCATAGGCTCGGCAAGGTGGAGGTCATCGCCGAGCCCACCACTGCGTCACGACCAGAAGCTTTGCAGGAGAAGAGCACCTTTTGTCAGGATAGGATGTACTACTTGTCCCCTTTCAAATTGGCCGTTGTGGGATCCCTTCCCGCCTAAGTTTCAAGGGAAGAGGACCAAGGCCACTATAAATATAGGTTAGACACCACCATAGAAGGGGTCGACTCATTCTCACCCCCGAGCCCTTGCGATTTGTTCATCCTCTGTACTAGTTCATCCTCAGCCCCTCGTGAGGCCAATCCAGCACAAAGCAGGAGTAGGGTATTACACCGCAAGGTGGTTCATCTTCTTCCTTGTTCACACGAAACCGGCTAGGCTAGGCTATGGGGCGACGGGCTCTAGGCTTGAGAGGTTGAGATCTTCACACACGCCCCAGAGTTTGAACCTTGTTGGGTCTGCGGAGCCCTGAATCCGACATTTGGCGCGCCACGTAGGGGTGTGTCGAAGTCCTTCTTCCACCGTTTGCTTCGCCTCCGTTCCGTTGCTCCCATGGTTGATGCTAGCCGTGTCCGTGCTGAGCACCGGGCCGCTCGTGTCACCTAGACGGCACCCACGGGCAACGGCGCTCATCGTTGCTCTACCTCCTCGGTGGCTAATGCTGCTCGTGACCAGCAGGATTCGTCATTGCCACCTTCCGTGCGGCGTGATGGCCGCACCGCAACTCCGTCACCTGCTCCGGCCATGGCATCGTCCTCCCATGCTCGTCGTGGGCCGGCAAATGCACAGGCTGCACTGCTCATGGCGCGTGAGCTCCTGCGTTACCTCCCGGCCAACGACCTCTACGACGACTGGCTTGGCCGCATTGCCGAGCTCGTCAACGCCGCTGGCGACGCCCCCGCGCCGTCCCGCTTGCTCCTTCCCCCGGCATCCCAGGCAGGCGACGTGGCTCACGACGCGCCTCCTCCTCCTCTGCATAGTGCCAACCCCGAGCCCAGGCGTGATGCACCCAGGCACGACCCATCGCACGGGGCGCCGGCGCGCGATGAAGCAAGCTATCAGGTGATCCAGCGCCCGCAAGCTGATGCGCACGCGCTCCCAGCACCGCAGCGCCAGCACCAGGACCGCGCGCCACTAGAGGTCGCGGCGTGCGGGCGTCAAGACCAAGCTCCACCCATGTGGCCCGCACCTATGAGCATGGTAGGCTGCCGTGCTTTCACCCCGGAGCTGCGCCGCATCATCTGGCCTGGCAAGTTCAAGCCTGAACTGCCTCCACGTTACGACGGCACTCATGACCACGCGGAATTCCTCCAGCTCTATGCGCTGAGCTTCGAAGCGGCGCACGGCGATGAGAAGGTCAGGGTGAACTGGTTCCCCATGGCCCTCAAAGACGGCGTGCGCTCTTGGCTCCTAAACCTCCTGGTGGGGTCGATCTCCTCCTGGGATGAGCTTCGCGAGCGTTTCATCGCCAACTTTCAGGGTACTCACGACCGCGCTCCTGCAATGGGCAACCTGAGGCACGTGAAGCAGCAGCCGGGTGAGACCTTGCACAAGTACATACAACACTTCACGAACATCTGTCTCAGGATCCCAAAGGCGTCTGACGAAGCCATCATCTTGGCGTTCTCTGAAGGCGTCCGGGATGTCAACATGAAGGAGGAGCTCGCCAACAACGAAGACTTGTGCTCGGCCCTGGAGATGTTCAACCTAGCGAACAGATGCGCAAGGGCCGAGGAAGGCCGCCTCTCCCTCCTGGAGCTTCCTGAGGCAGACCCCAAGGACAAGAAGGCCAAGGCTAAGGAGGGAAAGCTCAAGGGTCCCGCCGTACTTGCGGCTGAACCTGAGATGAAGCATGGTCGTGACCACGGTGAGTCCTCCAGGGGCAACCGCTCGTTCTGCATCTTCCACAACATACACAGCCACAACACCAACGACTGCCAAAAGCTCAGGGCCCTCTGTGATAGGCACCTTGGTCGTCGCCCCGAGCGTGGTGACCGGGGCTACGGCTGCGGCGGAGGCCACTGGGACAACCGCGACCCCCGTCAGGACTGGCGTGATCAGCGTCACGAGGACTGCTGGCGCGACGAGCCTCGCGACGGGTTCTGGCATGATCAGCCTCGTGAGGCCCGTCCTCAATGCAATGCCAGCCTCCCTCCACTTCCGCCGCCGCAAAGGAGGAACGACGACAACCGGCAGGACGATGGGGCTGGGAGCTTCCAGGAACCTCGTGCTATCACCTGCATCCTAGGTGGTGTGCAGGCCCCAGCCTCGCAACGCATCTTCAAGCAGTTTGCTCATGAGGTGAACGCGGCCCTCCAGAGGCTCGAGGCCGCGCGTCCCCTCAAGTGGTCACAGTGCGCCATCACTTTCGACTCCAAGGATCACCTCAAGTGCTCGGCCGCCGGAGGCGCGCTTCCCATGCTCTACACACCCACCATCAGCAACGTCCTCGTCACCAAGACCCTCATCGACGGTGGCGCGGGTCTCAATGTCCTCTCCGTCGAGACGTTTGAGACGCTTCAAATGCCCTATGACCAGCTCCTTCCGACCAAGCCTTTCTCAGGAGTGACTGGCAGCTCCACCATCCCCCTGAGGCAGATACACCTCCCTGCCACCTTTGGCAGTGGCAACAACTACCACACTGAGCTCATCGACTTTGATGTCGCCCATATCGGCCTCCCGTACAATGCCATCCTCGGGTATCCGGCCCTCGCCAAGTTCATGGCGGCAACCCACCACGGCTACAATGTCCTCAAGATGCCAGGAACTGGCGGCATCATCACGGTCGCCTGCGATGAGAAGGATGCGGTGTGCTCCCTCGAGCGCGCCTACCAAGTCGTGGAGGCTGACAACCCAGACGATGAGGACGCCGTCCTGTTTTCTGAGATCACACCCAAGAAGAAGAAGCAGCTCCTCCCCAAGAGTCATCAAGGGGCTGGCGCACCTGCCGACGGTACTTTAGGCCCCGCACCTACTGTTGGGGCGCCCCTTCCTCCCGCATAGGAAGGTGCGCCCGATGCCTCCCTTAGGACAGGCTTGGGGGCTCCTGTCTGGAGAGCCTTTGACCTGACCAGGGCAACGAGGGAGGTGCTAGGGCATCACTTGGAGGCATGCTTCGATGCGCACCCCTGCGAGCAAGGCGCACGGCATGAGGCGCCAGGTGCGCGAGAGTTCATCGTCAAGGCAATCGAGGAGCTTCAGGAGGCAAGGGCCATGCACGGCGAGCGGCGCCCTACACGGCCTCCTAGTGCAGCTGCAGCCCCAGATGTGAGCAGCGAGTTGCGTGTCTGCGTCAACATACCAGGCCTCAACAGGGCTCCTTCGCAGGACCTCTTCTGGCCATCTCACATCGGCTCGAGTGGGGGCTACCCCTGCAGCTATGTCCGCATGCCGTTTGGCCTGCTGAACATGGCCACCCCGTACCAGCACTTCACGCAGTGTGCCATGGTGGCTCACAAGGTCTGGCGCCAGGCGGTCCTGTCCGAGGATGTGCCGGACCCTCGTGAGCCCGGCGGGCCTCCGGAGTCGTCCAGCTCATGAGGAGCAATTCCTGCAGCAAGCGTCTTCAGCTACCTCGACTCTCCTACAACGGTGGTGCCAGGTGACTTTTTGGTTTATTCAGATTGAGGGCGCCCCCCGGTCTGCATCATCCTCAGGCTGCGAGGGCCCGGCCCCACAGCGGTATCATTTTTGCGCATGTATCAGAACTGGCCTTGCCTTTATGAATTTCCCAAGTATTTCAACTGCATGTCCGGTGCTTCGTCACCATGATATCCCTGCGCCCCTACAAACCCGCCCACGACCGCCTCATGATGAAGGACTGGCACAGCATCTGTGCTCGGGTCCGTCCCTGTAGCGTTGTTAAATCCAAGCAACCAAGCTCTGTCCGGCGGGCCAGCTCCCGTGTGTGTCACCTCCCGGGGTCCTTGGTGCCTTGTTCTCGCATGAGCTAATCGCGTGTAGGCAAGTAAGGGCGCACGGCTCGGTTCGTACGACCACAGTTCGGCACTTCGCCGTAGCAGGAGTCGTGCGCCGGGTGTTTTTCCGTGGGATCGTTGCATGAGAAGACTTGGCACGACGTCTGTGCTCGGGTCCATCCATGCAGCGTCGATAAAACCAATGGCTGAGCTCTGTCTGGTGGGCCATCCCCGTTCACGTTACCTCCTGGGGTCATTGGTGTCCGGCCTTCTCATGCGATAACCTTTCAAGAGCATTCGGCGCAGGACCCCCCCCCCCATCGCCCCACAGGTGTCATAAGCGTGCCTCGCGCCGCAAAAATCAGGCGCAACCCGCCTTGAGGTAGGGCCTCGTGAGTCCCGCGCTGGCTCACGAGTGCCCAGAAACACCTCCTCCAGTTCTGCCGTGCTAGCCACGCATACGAACGGGGCTGTACACGCCCCGGAGTCTCCCCCCGAGGGAACTCCGACCCACGCACCAGTGGAAGCCCCATGCTCCGCGCTGGCGGATGACACGGTCGAGGAGCGACTATGCCCACGCACCAGTGGAAGCCCCATGCTCCGCACTGGCAGACGACACAGCCGAGGAGCGGCTATGCCCACGCTAAAGTGGAAGCACCATGCTCCTTGCTGGTGGATAAACAACTGAGGGCGCCCTCGTGGCCACACCAACCTCAGGACAGCCTCTCGGCTCTTCGCCCGGTAACACCCCATAGCTTTCCCCTCGGGAGGTACGCGCGAGGGGGCTGGACACGGGGGCTATGCCCAGGCCAAGCCTGGCACACGCCACCCTACCAGGTCCGGGTACCTAGTCTTCTCGCGCCTCTCCCAGGCGAAAGCTGGCGAGGGAAGGTATGGGGGCTCCGAATTAACCTCGCCGTTGCCTACGCTTCCTTCATGGGGGCTGCTCGCACGTCAAGGGGGACCTCCTGAGCATCGCGACTCTGGGGCCTCACTAGTCACGTAGCCCCTCACCCCTTGGTGTCGTCCTGGCAATCCGGACGCCCCAACGGCGGTCGAGGTATGCGCGGGGCTGGGCCCTGCTGACGCAGAGCACAAAAGCAAACAAGAAGGAAGCCAAGCACAAAAAGGAAATCGCAGAACCCTAACAGTTATTACAAGCACAAATGTTCCGCAAATTCAAACAAAATTTTTATGACTCCACGAGGCACGGTAAATGTTGTAGGAATAAAACTAGAAAGAAGCGCCACCACCGCCTTGGCCATCGCCGCCGCTAACCCTGGTTGTCGGAAGCCCGTCGTCGACGTCGCTGCCACCATCATCGCCGCCCACACCACAAAATCGTGGGCCGTGCTGCCGGCATGGGCCTGCGGGCAAGGTGGTCATGCGGCCGTCACCTACTCCCCTTCCCGACTTCATCCTCCGTGGCTCCCGCGGCCGCTCCCGCGAGCAGGACCTTGGACCCGAGCGCTAGCGCTGGTGGGGAACCCCGGCGGAGCATGCTCGCACCAGAGTAGGGTAGCTGTGGGAGCTGCGGTGGCCTTGCGGGGACGACCGCGTCTCTTCTTCTGAGGGAGCAACTCCGGTCCCACCCGTGGGGCCTTGCCCTTCTCCTCGGCTGAGGACGTCCTCACTGGCGCCATGAACGCTTCGGCAAGACGACGGCGCGGCGAAGATGACAAAGGAGCTCGAAGCAAGAATATGAAGATGGACCAGGGGCTTCGTCCTCGTCGCCCCCATATAGGCGGCTGAAGGCTAACCGGAGCCCCTCCACATTCTGAGTGATGATGGCCCTACATCATGCATCAGGCTGTTGTCAACTCGAAACGGTTGCCGAGGCAACATGGGGAAGCGGAGGCGTCCGCGTCCCATCAAGCGCCATGTGTCAATCTGGCCTGCAGGCGATTGGGCCCGCGGTGCTTCACCCTTGCCCCTTGGCTTCGCCTTGAAGCCAGCCCAAGCGAGCCTTGGGCTCGGGGGCAACTGTCGGCGTTCCGGGAACCAGGGTACCCAGACTTGCCTGCCTGCGGCCCATGGCGTGGCTCCCTCAACGGCCTGGTACGGCCCATCTACAAGACCACCAAGACAAGACCCTCGCGAGGGGCCAGGCCTCGCGAGGAGGAGGACACCAAGACCTCCCGAGGGAGCGGCCTCCCCATGCGGCCTCCCGAGGAGCGGAGATTTCTATGCAGGTACCCCACCTCATGAGGCTGAGGTGACGTGAGCCATGACGACCAAGGCCAGGCAGGCGCCAGCGGGCACAGAGGAGGCAGTTTCCTCTTTGGGGCTAAAGAGGCAAGGACAGGCGTGGGTTCCTGAGGAATCTCCCAAAGGTTTCCATTCCGGTGCTACAAGACCAAGACCACAGGCTCGGCAAGGCGGAGGTCATCGCCGAGCCCACCACCGCGTCACAACCAGAAGCTTTGCAGGAGAAGACCACCTTTTGTCTAGATAGGATGTACTACTTGTCCCCATTCAAATTGGTCATTGTGGGATCCCTTCCCGCCTAAGTTTTGAGGGAAGAGGACCAAGGCCACTATAAATATAGGTTAGCCACCACCATAGAAGGGGTCGACTCATTCTCACCCCGAGCCCTTGCGAGGTTGTTAATCCTCTGTACTAGTTCATCCTCAGCCCCTCGTGAGGCCAATCCACCACAAAGCAGGAGTAGGGTGATATACCGCAAGGTGGCCCGAACCTGGGTAAACTGCCGTGTTCATCTTCTTCCTTGTTCACGCAAATCCGGCTAGGCTAAGCTGTGGGGCGACGGGCTCTAGGCTTAAGAGGTTGAGATTTTCGCACACACCCCGGAATTTGAACCTTATTGGGTCTGCGGAGCCCTGAATCCGACAGCGTCGTGTGCTGTGTGTCACATGGATGCGTGAGTGTTGCGTGCGTGCATGTGTACGTGTGAGTGTTGCATGCATGCATGCATGCATGATGCTTCTACTCCCTCCCATTGAAATGTTCATATTTCAAGCTTCATTAAAATGTTGCATGCAAGAATTAAGAGAAAACTCACCAATGCGTGTAAAAGTTTTGGCCTTTTGTTCTTCACGCATGCATTCCAATTAATACGTTCGTAAACACAATTTTCTTGAGGAAAATGAGCCCATTATTGAGTACTTTTGAAAAAAATTATTCGGGCACTCATCATTTACTACAACCTTGGTTGATGATTTTTTTTATTGACCTGTATATAAACCTCTGTCCTGGTTTATTGGTCCCCTTCGTATTTAGTGTAAAATTTTGATCGTAAATTTAACTAAGAAAGTTTCCATGCATGTCATAAAAAACTATACCATTAAAACTATGTTCAAATACGAATCCAGTTATATGACTTTTTGTGACATGCATTAACATTTAATTAGTTAAATAGATGGTCAAAGTTTGACACAAAATACTAGTAGTACTCCTACATTGTTGGCACCGGGTGCCTTGGCCAATGTTTCATCTTGTTGGACAGGATGAGAGTAGAGGCATAGGGATATTGTAGATAGGATGTCTTGGCGATCCATTATTCCCCATCTCGGTCAGAGAGAACTATTCAACTAGTCTTCGCAGTGAAGTGACAATACACGCTGCAGCAGATGGGACAATTAATTAATAAGCTAAACAATTGTGTTGGTGTTACTAAATCAGCCTTACCCTGTACTGCCATCAAGTTTGCCAGTGGAGCACGCTTCCGCAAAATGCCTACGCACCTCTCTCTTCCATTAACTGACATCTGGGCTCTCTTGAGGTAGACCCACATGTCATCGGCTTAACTATTTACAATCCGAAGGACGGTATATCCTGGTAGTAGTACTAGTAGAATTGAGATTTAATGCACTTTCTTGCCCGTCTTTCCCTCTTCTTCGTCCTCTCTTCTTCTTCCTCCTCTCTTCCCCATCATCGGCCACACACCATTTCCCCCTGCTAACTGCTCGCCTGCCCGCGCCATCTTCCTCGGACCTAGCGGTAACATATTCCCCCACCCCCCCCCCCCCCCCGCTCACTGCTCGGCCACACACGCCATCTTTTCGCTCGCCCGCCCGAATCCACTTCCCTGCTCGCTCGCAGGCCCGAAAACCCCAATCACTCAGCACCCTAAAAACCCTATGGCAAAACCGGCTGATACGCAGAGCCGCGATTGGAATAACCTCCCTGATGTTCTCTTGGAGCAGATCTGTAATCGTATGCACCTGCTCAGCACCGTGCATCTGGCCGCATGCTCGGTGTCTATTGTGACGCCCCCGGCTCAATCGTGCACTAATCATACACGCAAATGCACATGATCAAGCCTAAGGACTCACGGGAAGAAATCACAACACAACTCTAAAACATAAATAAAGTCATACAAGCTTTATATTACAAGCCAGGGGCCTCGAGGGCTCGAATACAAAAGCTTGCATACAAGCATCAGCAGAAGCATCAGATATCTGAGTACAGATAAAAAAGAAAACACAGATAAGCCCTTTAGAAAGGCGGGGCAAAAGAAAACACTATGATCGAAAGGCGCAGGCCTCCTGCCTGGGACCCTCCGATCCTACTCCTGGTCATCAGTCAACTCGTAGTAGTATCCACCCTCGGGGTGGTAGTAGTAGTCGATCGACGGGGCATCTGTCTCTGGGGGCTCCGTCCTCTGGTCACGACAAACTGATATGGGGAGAAAAGGAAAACAAAGCAACCGTGAGTACTCAGAAGTACTCAGCAAGCAAGGATCTACACTACATATGCAACATTTTCCAAGGGAGGCTGTATATGTGGACTGGGCTGCAGAAATGCCAGAATAGAGAGAAGGCCTAGTCCTATCGAAGACTAGCATCTTCAGCGGTCTTGCAGCAATAGAAGAGAGTAGGACAGTACAATATAAGGTAGCAGTAATGATATCAACCTCACCCAGAGATCCTTTCTCGACTCCCTGCGAGAAAGCAATCCCAGAGCCATACAGTCATCAACCTCGTCCTGAGATCCCTTCTCGACTCCCTGCGAGAAGCAATCCCAGAGCCATAGTATCCAAGTATCCAGTTCTAATTGTATCAATCAGGATACAACTTCGAGTGTCCTTTACCGTAGGACCGGTTATCGATAGATGTGTTCTTCCCTGCAGGGGTGCACCAACTTACCCAACACGCTCGATTAACTCCGGCCGGACACACTTTCCTGGGTCATGCCCGGCCTCGGCCAAACGATACATCGCAGCCCTACCTACAGCTCAGCAGAGAGGTCCCCGCCGGTCTACATCCTAAGCGCTCAGGGGTCTTGGGCCATCGCCCTGTGCACTCCGGGTCGTTGCGAGCAGGGTGAAGCCAGGCACCAGGAGGGCGCCGGTCCGTCCCGGCCGCAAGGCTGAACTAGACGTCTGACAGAGCTCTCGGCTGATGCTACGATGCAGAACGCCCATACTATGCCCACGTGATGGTTAGTGCTATCAGGCCAGAGGCCTGCTCAGATCAAATATCCAAATCGTTAGTGGACTAGGGCTTGCGGTAACGAGCAGAGACTCACGAAAGATGTGACCCCGTCGCCCCGTCTCGAGGACTTGTGGCAAGGGCCATGAATGCCCGGCCACGCCTCGTATTCACCACTCGGGCACCACACAGGCAACCTGTCTTCACAACACTCGCCTCTCAGGCGCACGCGGGTACCCCTCGGGGTCGACCCGCCTATCCAAGTAATAGTGTAAAGTCCAAGTATCCGTGTGTCCATAACATCAGAGGAATCCGAGGTATCACCCTCGTTGAATTCCCACTCGATGTATCCGTCAAGGTGAACTCGGAGGAATCACCCTCGATGGGTTCACACTTGATGTGTTGCACGACAGCATCGTTACCGGAAGTGGTGAAGGAGGAATCACCCTCGATGACCACGACCAAATAGCTACTCTATAGAGTTAACATCAGAAGTGCTACAAGAGGTTTCACCCTCGGCACTCGATAGTAACGATGCAGTGTCGTTACAACTAAGGGGGGGTGATGTGCGGTGTCGGGGCCTGGTCTTCAATCTCGTTGATCGGGTCTTCGGATAATCCAGTGGGGCAATCGGGATAAGTGGGGTCACTGATAGGTCTCTACCCAGCCTAAACTAAGCAGTTTAGGATATGCAGGTAATTATCAACAGCAGGTTACAATAAACAGGCTATGCATCAGAATAGGTAAAGCGGTAGCAGCAGCAATTCTAATGCAAGCATGAGAAAGTAGAATGGGAGATATCGGGATGATCAAAGGGGGGGCTTGCCTGGTTGCTCGGCGGCAAGGGCAAGGTCGTCAATGGTGGCGTCGGGCTCCGGAGCTGCGTCGGTACCGGGAACTGCATCGGGGTCTAACGAGAGGGAAGAGGGGGAGGAAACAGTAAATATAAAGCAAACAAGAGCATGACATGACATGACGCAGAGCTAGGGGTGTTCTAACGTGGGGCTACATGATATAGGTGAAGAGGGAAAACATCCGGGGATGTTTTCTCGGTTCCGGACATTTGTCAGACAAACAACCGGAGGGGAACGGTTCCATGTTCGGGTAGCTAGGGACGTGTGACGGATGAACGGACCGCGTATTCGGATTCGTCTCGTCGTTCTAAGCAATTTTCATGTATAAAGTTTTTCGATCCGAGCTACGGATTATTTTCTACGGGTTTCTAACGAATTAATCTATTTTTTGAAATTCCTGGAATTAAATTAATTTGAAAAATGCACAGTGTAGAAAAAGCTAAATGCACCCGGTGCACTGCACCCAGTGTGCATCAGAGACTGACCTGTGGGGCGAGTCAACTGCCCAGTCAGCAGTTGACTGGACCGTTGACTAGTCAACTAGGTCCAGTCAGCAGAGGCTGACGGATGGGGCCCAGTGCTGAGTCAGCAGTCACAGTCAGCAGATCTTATCCATTAGAACAGTAAACGGTGGGCCCCACTTGTCAATTGGTCATTTTAATTAAACCGCTTTCTGTTAAAACTAATTAACCCTCGTGGGACCCGGCTGTCAGTGGGATTAGTGTTGAGGGTTAGCAGTTAAGTACGCCACGTCGACGGGGTTAACGGCGGCGAGGCTGAGAACGCCGGCGACGACCAGAGACACGGCGGCGACTCACCGGAATCTTGCCATGAATAACTTGATGGGGCGAGGCTGGGTCCATCCGAACGAGCTCGACGAGCTGCGTCCGATGGTGGTGGCAGTTCAACCTGCGGTGGCCAGAGACAACAGCACCGTCGACGTCCGACGGCGGTGGCAACACGAGCTCAAAGGGATCGAGCAACTGGGCTCGCATCCATCGATCTGGTAGGGTGGGCAGCAGCGGAGAGGGGTCCTGAGTGCGGCGGCGACATCGGTTGGACTCGAGGGGGTCGGTATTGATGACTACGAGCTCAATGGCGGCGCCATGGCCACAACCAGCTCTCGGCCTCGGTTACGGCTAGCTAGGTGGCGCGTGAGAGGCAGGAAAGAGAGGGGAAAAAGGGTGGCACCCACAGAGATTGCGGTGGCGAGCTTGGTGAGCCCGGGGGAGGTCGAGGCAGTGCAGATCGGGGAGGTGGACGCCGGCGGATGCAGTCGGTGTTGCGCGATGATGGCAGCGGCTGTGGCGTTCCTCAGCTCCGATCCAACGACGAGGCAGAAGGACCGCTCGCCTGCGCGGCTCCTGGACAAGGTCTCGCTGCTCGGGGAGGCCACTGGCCACGGTGGTGGCGGGGCGACGGCGACGGCAGCGTCGGCCTCCGAAGAAACGGAAGGGGGCGAGTGAGAGAGGGGAGCTGTGGCGTCTAGGGTTTGTCCAACGCGTCGCAGGGGAATCGGGGGCAGTCTTATCCGAGCGGGGCACCGCCAGATGGCCGGCGCGTTGTCGACAGCGAGGCAGGGGGGCCGGCGCGGCGAGTGCGGGCGTCCAGACACGCGGGAGGAGGGAGAGAAGGCATTGTGTGGGCTGGGCCGACCACTGTGTCACTTAGGCCCAGTCGCTGGCGGCCCTTTTCTTTTTCTTTCTTTTCTGTTTCTGTTTTTCTGTTTTTGCAAATAGTTGGGCACCCAAACGACTTTTGTAAAATATGTGACCTGGTCCATAAATATCAGTACATTGCACCCTACCACCAAAAACTAGTCTGGGCAAAACATCATTTCATATTTGATTTAGATTAAATAAAAGGCTATTAAATATTGTCTTTAGTCACTGTTTGAGGATGTTTGAGTCACTTTCCCAATTCCAATAATGTTGGTTTCAATTTTAGAATTGTCTCCAATTTATTTGCTATGTAATGGACATTTTAGTTTCTGGATTTGAACAACTTTTATTTTCACTTTTAGTTTGAATTTCCATTTGAATTTGAATTTGAAAAGAGATAGGATCCAAATGATATTCAAGCACTGTTGATCATGATTACTTGGCATAATCAAAAGGGGATTACTGTAGTTAACCACTGGGGGGTGTTACAAATCTCCTCCACTAACAAGAATTTTCGTCCCGAGAATTAAGAGGTAGAAGGAAAAAGTTCGGGGTATTCCGCACGAAGATTATCCTCGCGTTCCCAAGTTGCTTCATCTTCAGTATGATTTGACCACTGCACTTTGAGGAACTTGGTAACCTTCTGACGGGTCCAACGTTCAGCTTCATCGAGAATGCGGATCGGATGCTCCTTATAAGATAGGTCATCTTGCAATTCGAGCACCTCGTGATCCACTGCTCGGTGTGGAGATTCCTTGAAGCAACGACGAAGTTGCGACACATGAAAGATGTCGTGGATATGAGAGAATTGCGACGGCAATTCCAATTTATATGCCACCTGACCACGTCTTGCAACAATGCGGAAAGGACCAATGTAGCGTGGAGCTAGCTTGCCCTTGATTCCAAAACGGTGAGTGCCCTTCATAGGGGTGACACGTAGATAAGCTTGATCACCAGGTTGATAAGTCAAACCCCATCGTTTGCGATCGTAGTTGCTCTTCTGGCGGTCCTGAGCCACCTTGAGATTTTCCCGGACAATACGAACTTGTTCTTCGGCGTGTTGAATAATATCCGGACCCACGAGTGGTCGTTCCCCAGTTTCTGACCAATTCAGACGGGTTCGACACTTACGTCCATACAGTACTTCAAAGGGAGCCATTTTCAAGCTGGCTTGATAGCTGTTGTTATAAGAGAACTCGGCATACGGAAGAGATTCTTCCCAGTTCTTGCCAAACGATATAACACAAGCCCGAAGCATGTCTTCAAGCACTTGATTGACTCGCTCGACTTGGCCTTGGGATTGGGGGTGATAAGCTGAACTCCAGGTAATATGAGTTCCCATAGCTTCTTGGAAACTTTCCCAGAACTTTGAGGTGAAAAGACCGCCACGGTCCGAACTTATCTCCTTCGGAATACCGTGGAGTGAAACAATTCTGGAGATATACAACTCTGCTAACTGACTAGCAGTGATAGTTTCCTTGACGGGCAGAAAGTGTGCAACTTTAGAGAGTTGGTCGACGACGACAAGAATAGCATCGTGACCCTTCTGTGACCTGGGAAGTCCTGTAATGAAATCCATCTGAACCTTATCCCATTTCCATAGAGGAATAGGAAGCGGTTGCAGAATTCCAGCTGGTTTCTGATGTTCTGCTTTAACGCGACGACACACATCACATTCAGCAACATAACGAGCAATGTCCTGCTTCATTCTAGACCACCAGTACTTTTGACGGAGATCACGATACATCTTGGTGCTACCCGGATGAATAGACAGCGGGGTATCATGTGCCTCCTTCATGACTTTGTCAGTCATAAGCTCGAAGTGAGGTACGACAATGCGATTTCTGAAATACAAGGTTCCATCTTTAGACAGCGAGAAATCCCTGTACTTTTCAAGGTGAAGATTTTTCTTCATCAGATCAATTTCAGCATCTTTAGCTTGCGCATTATTAATATATTGAATCAAGGGACCCGAAATGATAGTGACAGAGGATGTCAACAGAGATTACTAGAAATATGGATTTAACCATAATACAAGAAGGCAAGGAATTCAGGAGCAATAAGCTGCTGAAGATCTTCCGAAAATCGAATAGCATTTCGAAGAATTTTGTGTAACACAAGAACAATTAGGAACAAACAAATCCTTGATAAGTGTGAGGAATTCTTCGTAGGTGTAATCGTGCAGAAAAGAGCTGCAAGGCAGTAATCACAAAGGATTCTCGGGGTAGCGGGAAGTAGTTCAGGGTATCTTGTACTAACAAGAGTTATCGAGAATGAAGGTATGGATGGCAAGTATAACTAGCTATCCAAAGGGATGTCTCGGGGGTAGGGAATTGCAAATCTGATGAGCACAAGTTCTCGAAAGAACATCGGAGAGTATCTTCGGAATTTTCTGGTGCACCAAGTAATCATCTGGAGTAAGGGCTCTCCGGGAGGAAGTAGTTACGAGAACCTAGAGTCGGCATTAGTAAAATTATTTATCCCGAATAGAAGAGAGATCAGAGTCCCAGAGTATAGACGAGGAATAAAAGATACTAATACCACCCAATTGGCAACGTGGGCCCGTAAGCCACACAGCCATGTTAGTAAATCAGTTTTGGACCTCTAGACTCAACTTCGGCCAAGGAGTTGGAAAGGGGGGTTCCTACAGGCAGTCGGCTCTGATACCAACTTGTGACGCCCCCGGCTCAATCGTGCACTAATCATACACGCAAATGCACACGATCAAGCCTAAGGACTCACGGGAAGATATCACAACACAACTCTAAAACATAAATAAAGTCATACAAGCTTTATATTACAAGCCAGGGGCCTCGAGGGCTCGAATACAAAAGCTCGCATACAAGCGTCAGCGGAAGCATCAGATATCTGAGTACAGATATAAAAGAAAACACAGATAAGCCCTTTAGAAAGGCGAGGCAAAAGAAAACACTACGATCGAAAGGCGCAGGCCTCCTGCCCGGGACCCTCCGATCCTACTCCTGGTCATCAGTCAACTCATAGTAGTATCCTCCCTCGGGGTGGTAGTAGTAGTCGATCGACGGGGCATCTGTCTCTGGGGGCTCCGTCCTCTGGTCACGACAAACTGATATGGGGAGAAAAGGAAAACAAAGCAACCGTGAGTACTCAGAAGTACTCAGCAAGCAAGGATCTACACTACATATGCAACATTTTCCAAGGGAGGCTGTATATGTGGACTGGGCTACAGAAATGCCAGAATAGAGAGAAGGCCTAGTCCTATCGAAGACTAGCATCTTCAGCGGTCTTGCAGCAATAGAAGAGAGTAGGACAGTATAATATAAGGTAGCAGTAATGATATCAACCTCACCCAGAGATCCTTTCTCGACTCCCTGCGAGAAAGCAATCCCAGAGCCATACAGTCATCAACCTCGTCCTGAGATCCCTTCTCGACTCCCTGCGAGAAGCAATCCCAGAGCCATAGTATCCAAGTATCCAGTTCTAATTGTATCAATCAGGATACAACTTCGAGTGTCCTTTACCGTAGGACCGGTTATCGATAGATGTGTTCTTCCCTGCAGGGGTGCACCAACTTACCCAACACGCTCGATTAACTCCGGCCGGACACACTTTCCTGGGTCATGCCCGGCCTCGGCCAAACGATACATCGCAGCCCTACCTACAGCTCAGCAGAGAGGTCCCCGCCGGTCTACATCCTAAGCGCTCAGGGGTCTTGGGCCATCGCCCTGTGCACTCCGGGTCGTTGCGAGCAGGGTGAAGCCAGGCACCAGGAGGGCGCCGGTCCGTCCCGGCCGCAAGGCTGAACTAGACGTCTGACAGAGCTCTCGGCTGATGCTACGATGCAGAACGCCCATACTATGCCCACGTGATGGTTAGTGCTATCAGGCCAGAGGCCTGCTCAGATCAAATATCCAAATCGTTAGTGGACTAGGGCTTGCGGTAACGAGCAGAGACTCACGAAAGATGTGACCCCGTCGCCCCGTCTCGAGGACTTGTGGCAAGGGCCATGAATGCCCGGCCACGCCTCGTATTCACCACTCGGGCACCACACAGGCAACCCATCTTCACAACACTCGCCTCTCAGGCGCACGCGGGTACCCCTCGGGGTCGACCCGCCTATCCAAGTAATAGTGTAAAGTCCAAGTATCCGTGTGTCCATAACATCAGAGGAATCCGAGGTATCACCCTCGTTGAATTCCCACTCGATGTATTCGTCAAGGTGAACTCGGAGGAATCACCCTCAATGGGTTCACACTCGATGTGTTGCACGACAGCGTCGTTACCGGAAGTGGTGAAGGAGGAATCACCCTCGATGACTATGACCAAATAGCTACTCTACAGAGTTAACATCAGAAGTGCTACAAGAGGTTTCACCCTCGGCACTCGATAGTAACGCTGCAGTGTCGTTACAACTAAGGGGGGGTGATGTGCGGTGTCGGGGTCTGGTCTTCAATCCCGTTGATCGGGCCTTCGGATAATCCAGCGGGGCAATCGGGATAAGTGGGGTCACTAATAGGTCTCTACCCAGCCTAAACTAAGAAGTTTAGGATATGCAGGTAATTATCAACAGCAGGTTACAATAAACAGGCTATGCATTAGAATAGGTAAAGCGGTAGCAACAGCAATTCTAATGCAAGCATGAGAAAATAGAATGGGCGATATCTGGATGATCAAAGGGAGGGCTTGCCTGGCTGCTCGGCGGCAAGGGCAAGGTCGTCAATGGTGGCATCGGGCTCCGGAGCTGCGTCGGTACCGGGAACTGCGTTGGGGTCTAACGAGAGAGAAGAGGGGGAGGAAACAGTAAATATAAAGTAAACAAGAGCATGACATGACATTACGCAGAGCTAGGGGTGTTCTGACGTGGTGCTACATGATATAGGTGAAGAGGGAAAACATCCGGGGATGTTTTCCCGGTTTCGGACATTTGTCAGACAGACGACCGGAGGGGAACGGTTCCATGTTCGGGTAGCTAGGGACGTGTGACGGATGAACGGACCGCGACATCGGATTCGTCTCGTCGTTCTGAGCAATTTTCATGTATAAAGTTTTTTGATCCGAGCTACGGATTATTTTCTACGGGTTTCTAATGAATTAATCTATTTTCTAAAATTCCTGGAATTAAATTAATTCAAAAAATGCACAGTGTAGAAAAAGCTAAATGCACCCGGTGCACTGCACCCAGTGTGCATTAGAGACTGACCAGTGGGGCCAGTCAACTGCCCAGTCAGCAGTTGACTGGACCGTTGACTGGTCAACTGGGTCCAGTCAGCAGAGGCTGACGGATGGGGCCCAGTGCTGAGTCAGCAGTCACAGTCAGCAGATCTTATCCATTAGGACAGTAAACGGTGGGCCCCACTTGTCAGTTGGTCATTTTAATTAAACCGCTTTCTGTTAAAACTAATTAACCCTCGTGGGACCCGGCTGTCAGTGGGGATTAGTGGTGAGGGTTAGCAGTTAAGTACGCCACGTCGACGGGGTTAACAACGGCGAGGCCGAGAACGCCGGCGACGACTAGAGACACGGCGGCGACTCACCGGAATCTCGCCATGAATAACTTGATGGGGCGAGGCTGGGTCCATCCGAACGAGCTCGACGAGCTGCGTCTGATGGTGGTGGCAGTTCAACCTGCGGTGGCCAGAGACAACAGCACCATCGACGTCCTACGGCGGCGGCAACACGAGCTTGAAGGGATCGAGCAACTGGGCTCGCATCCATCGATCTGGTAGGGTGGGCAGCAGCGGAGAGGGGTCCTGAGCGCGGCGGCGACATCGGTTGGACTCGAGGGGGTCAGTATTGATGACTACGAGCTCAATGGCGGCGCCATGGCCACAGCCAGCTCTCGGCCTCGGTTACGGCTAGCTAGGCGGCGCGCGAGAGGCAGGAAAGAGAGGGGAAAAATGGTGGCGCTCATAGAGAGTGCGGTGGCGAGCTTGGTGAGCCCGGGGGAGGTCGAGGCAGTGCAGATCGGGGAGGTGGACGCCCGCGGATGCAGTCGGCGTTGCGCGATGATGGCGGCGGCTGTGGCGTTCCTCAGCTCCAATCCAACGATGAGGCAGAAGGACCGCTCGCCTGCGCGGCTCCTGGACAAGGTCTCGCGGCTCGGGGAGGCCACTGGCCACGGTGGTGGTGCGGCGACGGCGATGGCAGCGTCGGACTCCGAAGAAACGGAAGGGGGCGAGTGAGAGAGGGGAGCTGTGTCGTCTAGGGATTGTCCAACGCGTCGCAGGGGGATCGGGGGCAGTCTTATCCGTGCGGGGCACCGCCAGATGGCCGGCGCGTTGTCGATCGCGGGGCAGGGGCGCCGGCGCGGCGAGTGCGGGCGTGCAGACACACGAGAGGAGGGAGAGAAGGCGTTGCGCGGGCTGGGCCGACCACTGTGTCACTTAGGCCCAGTCGCTGGCGGCCCTTTTCTTTTTCTTTCTTTTCTGTTTCTGTTTTTCTGTTTTTGCAAATAGTTGGGCACCCAAACGACTTTTGTAAAATATGTGACCTGGTCCATAAATCTCAGTACATTCCACCCTACCACCAAAAACTAGTCTGGGCAAAACATCATTTCATATTTGATTTAGATTAAATAAAAGGCTATTGAATATTGTCTTTAGTCACTGTTTGAGGATGTTTGAGTCACTTTCCCAATTCCAATAATGTTGGTTTCAATTTTAGAATTGTCTCCAATTTATTTGCTATGTAATGGACATTTTAGTTTCTGGATTTGAACAACTTTTATTTTCACTTTTAGTTTGAATTTCCATTTGAATTTGAATTTGAAAAGAGATAGGATCCAAATGATGTTCAAGCACTGTTGATCATGATGACTTGGCATAATCAAAAGGGGATTACTGTAGTTAACCACTGGGGGGTGTTACATCTATGTACCGTCTACTTGTCTGCAACCGGCCGACCCTTTTCAAGAGACCCTGCTTGCTGATGCCCGATCCTCATAGGTGGCCCAGACACTGACTTGATGATCCTACGGAGGTTGTCGTGGTGCCCCTTGACATGCTACCACTACCCGCCCACCTGTCCTTCTTGCGCGGCCACTACTGGGCGGGCATCAAGGCCAACTGGATCGTCCTCATCCACCAATCCGGTAGTCCGTGGTGTCTCGTGGATATCTACACCCAGCGAGCGATCACCCTTCCATCGTTGGATACCGCCGGCATCGAGCCTCACAGCTTGCCGGACACTCCTACCTACTACGCACGAGACACGTCGAGCTTTTGGTGCGACCTCCGTTTGCTGAAGGTTGTAATCTGCGAAGTGCCCACACCATCAGAACACTACATGGATTACAAGCTCATTGCCTTGTTCAACATGGGATTAGTCTATCTGGAATCCGGTCGCCATACATGGTTATGGCTCATCATCAATCCTGTTGACCTTCCATTTCTGTCTGATGCTATAGTGCATGATGGCATCGTTTACGCGGTCGACGCACAGATTGGCTGCATATACTGGTGGAATCTATCGTCGTGTAATTGTTCTATCTCATCTCATCTTTACCTTATGAATACGACTGCCTGTTGATTGTTAGAAATTTGGAATAGATAGTATGTCTATAACCACATCATTGCTATATGTTCCGCTCATTTCCTAGATTTTTATGACCACACATGTTATTGTTAGAGTTGATATGAGAACAATTGGCATCTAATGATTGTTAGAATAGATATTATGAGTATAACCTCATGATTGCTATATGTTACTCTCATTTCCAAGAGTTTTATAACCACACATGTTATTGTTAGAGTTGATATGAGAACAGTAGTAACTGCTATGGTAGAATATGAGTAGGCCCTATCATAGCTGTTTTCCTCTCATTTTTACATGATGTTTGAACCATGACATATTGCTAGAATATGAAAGTCATTGGCTTAATTTTTTTAACTTGGGGTATGATTATGACCATGGCATTGCAATTCTCTGGCTATGGTCTGTGTCACTGTTATAATAATAATAATTCCACACATACTCTGAATATGATTGTGTATTTTTGTCCTTTTGGTCTCAATTTGATTTGTTGCACTAGACGCAAATGCACTGGCCTTCATAATTCCAAGACCTGGAAATATACAAGTCAATGGGTGGTGGTTTATTGCTCGTTCAACTTACGACGGTCATTTGATGCTCATTCACACGTACCAAAGTGACCAAACCATTTCATCAAACCACATGCAGTACAATGCCTGGGGCATTCATGACTGTGATGGCTATGGCTGCTTCGTGTTCAAGAAAGATCCCAGCTCCGTTGGGCCAGGCGTATTCAACTAGAGGTGGGTTTACAGCCTCGGCAACCACTCCATGTTCCTCGGGCTCGATTATCCGATCATCCAACCAATCATCGATCATATCACCGGCGATGATTACCGTGCTATGCAACTTCCATTCGCCAGGGGGAACTGTGTTTACACATCGTACCATGGGTTTCATGAATCACCATATCCAGAGATTCATCGACACAGCTTGTTGCCAGATGATCTTCAGTGTGTGAAAGGCATCAAGCTTCCAAGAGATGAATGGCTTTTGCAAACCCGACATGTGGCGATGTGGTACATGCCAACAGCAAATATGCACAACTTGATTCGTAGTGATATCTAGACTGAGAAATGTATCCTGCTGCTGTAGCATGACCCTCTTTTGTTGGATATTATGTAATGTAGTTAGCTTGAAGGATAGATACCTTTCTGGGATCAAGTGCATCCTAACTGACCTACGTAGGATGTACTGATAATGATGATGGAGATGCTGTGCAGAAGCCATATATATCAATTAGGCTTCAAGTGCGTACTTGTTGGTGAAAGTGTTGTCCAATGGGAATTATATTTTGTATTACTCATGTACCCTACAAAGTCTGTCGCACAGCCTTGTAACTTCGTACTCCAGTTCTATTTTTGTACTAGTCCTCTATACCGTATATTGAGCTACTCATACTACTACCTCCCTCCAGGTTTATTGGTCCCCTTCGTAATTTGTGTCAAATTTTGACCATAAATTTAACTAACTAAATGTTAATGCATGTCACAAAAAATTATATCGTTGGATTCGTATTTGAACATAGTTTCGAATGGTATAATTTTCGGTGACATGCATTGACATTTTGTTAGTTAAACCTATGGTTAAAATGTGACACTAAATATGACTAGTAAGTAGTACAGTAGTACTAGTATACGTCGGTCAAATTATTCATCATGTCCTCACACAACACGCTGCGCGTGAGGTGACACAAGAGTCCCGGCGGCGTGTTCGGTTCACCAAAGTGAGCCTCACCCCTCTCATACTACAATAACACTCTCGCATTCTCTACAAAACTAGCAAGATGCCCATGTGTTGCACGGAACATCAAGATGCATTTGTATGAGTAGTTTATCTTGTGGGAGAAAAGGTTGAATGAGGGAAGGCCTTATTTGCAAATGTGGAGAGGGGTGTGGGTATCTTTTTGCAAAATTGCCATAGTTTCCTTCCTATCCGTCAGATATAAATTGGACGGCCTATATTGCAGGATGGCAGGCACACCATCATCACCAACTCTGTTTTTTATAAGAGTAGAGATCACTCTCCCATTCTCTCCTAGTCTCCCCGCCTCCTAGCCGCCGCCTTGTTTCGATCCATTTGGTACGCTGAGCGATGAGCTACTGGAGTTGCTATACTTCATTGCAAGTAGTCAAAAGGAAGACGCTGAAAAAATCGATCTCAACCGGGATACTCTTCAAGTTAGCCAGATGAACGAAGGAACCAGCGAGGCCGCTACTGTGAGTATTCGTCCCGTCACCCTATATGATGATTTCGATCTTTATGGGGGTTTTCAAGTCTTTAGAGTCTGCATGTAGTAATGAAGCTGAGACCCCAGCTTGTTCAGGTATTGTGGACTTCAGATTTGGAGTACTACTTATCTGTCGAAATCTTTCCTCATTTACTTAAAACAATTGATTGATCATACATTGAGTACCATTTAACTCGAATTAACCGATGCAAGTCCAAGAAGGATTGGCCGGTGCTGCCTGCTGGCGTCAAGTTCGATCCCACGGATCAGGAGCTGATCGAGCACCTTGAGGCCAAAGTGAATGCTGACAGCGTGAGATCTCGCCCTCTCATCGATTTGTTCATACCAACCATCGACAACGAGCACGGCACATGCTACACCCATCCTAAGAAACTTCCAGGTGAGACGCCGATCGGCCGTCTACTTGCACAAACATATTCCTTTATTTATAGCTCTATTTTTCTTTTTAGACGCACACCTAGTGAAGCAATTACAATTTGACAGTTAATAAAAAATGAAACAAGTGGCTGCAACATGCCAAAGATGTTATGAAAATGCCAACTACATACCCTAAAACCTGTATTCGCCAATACTGCAGGTATCACACTGAGTGGCCTAAGCAAGCATTTCTTCCAGCGCAACTCCAGGGCATTCAAAAGGGGCACGCAGACGCGTCGCAAGATACAGTCAGAGTGCGGCATGCAGGCGATGTGGCACAAGACCGGCAATACCTTGCCGGTTATGGTCAACGGCTAGCAGACGGGCAGCAAAAAGGTTCTGGTGCTACACACCAACAACTTTGACCAGCTGACGACCAACTGGGTGATGCACCAGTACCACCTCGGGGAACTGGAGCAAGAGAAGGAGCGGGAGCTGGTTGTCTGCAAGATTTTCTACCAGAGGAACACTAGGGCCAGGACTAAAAAGATTATAAGTTAGTTTGGTATTGGTACTTGTACTACCTGGTCATCTGCAAGTTGGTATTGTTGTTAAGGATCTTTCGGTATGAACTTTGCATTTGCTTCCAACCATCATGTCGAGGGTCGACGTGGATATAAAGCTGAATCATTTGTTTCGAAACGAATTTTCAGGCACCTGATTTTTATTTGATGGGTAGCATAAGCACCTGCCGTTCGAATTCCCGTATCTCCAAATTTTTTACATCTTCGAAGCACGCACAGGATCCATCTGGTTTCACAGGCTGATAGTGTCGGGGCCGGATTTCGGGGACACAAAATATCCCAGAAATTAACCCCTCGTGTCATCACCAGCCCAGGATTACTGTTACTGGTGGACATGTCCTTGTTACAGAATACCAAGTTTTTACAAGAATTGAATACAAGACCATAAAGGTCCAATAAAACAACAGTGATTCCGGTGCTGGATGACAGAAATGACCCGTGGTACTCCAGCATCGATGGGGCTCCATTCCCTCAGGAACAGCTAACCCAGATAATTCCTATCTGCGTGGCTGCTATCCTAGGTTCCGCATGATCGTCGTTGTGGTACTCCTCGTAGAACTCCTGACCTGGCCAAGTAAATAGCCAGGGACAAGCCTGTTAGTACGTTTGAATGTACTTGCAAACATCATAAACAATAGATATACCGACTGCAGCAGACAAAATATATGATCATGTTGAACCAAACTACATTCGTATGCTCATGCTGGATCATGCTAAAATGCTCATGCTGACACAAATCTAAATCATGACATGACAATAGCAAAATGATACGGAAGTAAATATAGCATGTTAGTCATGATCAAACTTGTCAGAAATAACACAAATGAATGCCACGAGTAATCTAGCCAGCCCAAGTGACATTCAGTAAAAAAAAGAAATGCCAGTCGAGTGTCAAGTGATGCCATGGTCGGACTTGAAGAGAAATGCCAGTCGGGTGTCAAGTGACGCCACGGTCGGACTTGAAGAGAAATGCCAATCGGGTATCCACAAGAGTAGTGGCGGGATAAACCGCCTGTTAACTCGAGAGACGCCACGAGAGGTCTTGAAAATAAAATTGAGTGCTCGGGGTAGTCTAGCCAGCCCCTGAGACACTCAGGAAATACAAAATAAGAGAAACGGGTTAGTCCTCAATAATATGCATAACCATAATAATATTAACATGCATAAAATATTCATGGTAGCATCAGGGTGACAACAATTATCCTGCAAAATAATTCAAGCTCAATTTAATTATTTTCCTCCGAAGACCGACACTAAGACCAACACTTGACCAACCCAGACTGTAGTCCTTAATCGCGGACATGGCTATTCGAATAGGTTTAAACTCTGCAGAGGGTGTACTCTTTACCCACAAGTAAAGGATTTCTTTAGTCAGTACCGTGACACTGACTAATTCCCATTACGGTCTTTGGGTTGAAAACACACCTAACCAGCACACACCAGATTAACTTTCCGGATGCTAGGAATCACCCAAAGCATCATACAAGAAAAACTTTAAGACGGAGAGACCAATGTCCTGCATGGGATCACTATTCATATGCGCGGATTACAAGGGGTGCCCCCCTCTCAGTCACAACTGGAAACACCCATACCCCCTGACCCGATGACAGGATTTAGTTCGCGGCCGCGGAAACCCTCATCGTGGCCTCTGTATGGTGTGTGCATGGAAAGGGGTTATCAACTTACTGAACCATACCCTACCTGTGGCGGCACGGAACAAGTATGGGGGTTACCGGAACAAGACTCGATCTACGGTTGACTCAGGAGGTTTAATTTTTCCTGCAGTGGTTAGCTCAACAAAGTATTCTTTCAATAGCAATACCAAACAGGGCCACAACCCTTGCATGCTCCAAGATGCATAACAACCAAGGTATGATCATGCTCCAATGTGATCACCCTTCTGCCGGTAATAGTATTTCTCTTAGGCCTGCTCCTACAAGTTAGTCATGGCAAACACACGATGCACGGTACGATGAAACACGCCAACACTACATGCATGCAAATTCTATTTGAATTCAACCTATGCATAATTTATTTATTCATGCAAACAATTAACCATGCAATTATATCAAGTGTTCAAGATGCTTGCCTTGAGCATGCAGGGGTGTTGGTTGCACTCAAAAAGTTTGAAAACTTTATCATCCCTCCATTTCCTATTTTTAAAAAATTATTTAAATCAACACATAGAGTTTAAATAGTGCTAAAAAGTTGTCTAGAAAATTTTGAAATAATTACTAAAATAAACTAGATGAAAAATTAGGAATACCAGAAAAAGAATCAAATTATTTGGAGTTCATATGAATTACTTATGAAATTTCTAAGCTGAGATAATTAAAGAAATGGACTATTTAATTGATCCAGTAGATATTGAGTTTAGGAAAAATGTTCAACTAGGCCGGAATAATAGGGCATGATTTTAGGAATCTACAGAAATTTGAATCATCCAATTTGGATGCAAAATGACTGTTGTGGAAATAATAGAAAACTACTGATAAAAGAAAAAGAGAAAGGCAGAGGGGCGCCCTGAGCGCTGCATAGCCACTGGGCCAGGCCCATTCGTTCGGCTACGTGGGAGAGATGATGACGTCGTTGGCGTATTCACTGAATACGCTTTCCAGTGAGGGAGACGTATGCTTGGAAGTACACATCCACTTATCCAGCCAGGCCCGTGGCTTGGTCAACGCCTAGTCACCGACAGGTGGGGCCGAAGGGGAGGCAGGGCCCGCAGGGCAGGTCCTTCTTCTTCCACCCCGCATGCGCCCATGGACCAGAGGAGACCGCTCGCTCCGGCAGTGATCCCCGGCGACCCCGGCCACCTCCGGCAGAGCCAGGACCACCGGACTGACCGGGAGGACGAGGTGCACCCGTCTGGCCGCTTTACGCCCGCCGGGAAGTGCAGGACCAAGCGAGACCATGGCCGTGGTGGGCAGCGGCTTTGGCCGGGGATGGGCACGGTGCTTCGGCCGGGGAGGAGAAGCTGCGGGGGCTGGGGAGTTGGCTGCGGCTACGGGAGCTCCCTGGCGAGGAAAGGAGGGGGGAGGGGCGCTACCCGGCTCGAATTTGAGCATACCCCGGCGATGACCGTGGCGGCCGTGGGGCCAACTGAGGTACGGGAGCTCGATTCTTCGAGCAGGACGAGGGCTAGGGGAGAGGGGAAGATGTGTTGATACGGCAGAGGGGTCTGGGGTGGCTTTTATAGCCCGGTGAAGTTGGTTCCCGTGACCTCCGAGGATAACCATGTCGGCTGCGGCCATTAATGGCATAGGAGGTGGTGGCGAGGCCATTGGGGGTCGGTGTGGGGGCGGTGAGGACGTTGGCGGTCCGGAGTTAGTAGGGGGCGCGCTGGCGACTTCAGAATGGTGCCAGGTGGCTCCAGCGGCGCCGTCCCGGAGTTGACTACCGCGGCGGCCGGTGTAGGTCGATGGTGGGTGGCGCTAGAGGACGAGGGGGGGTGTCGGCGAGGGGCGGGGCTTGCTCAGTAAGCCTCCTGGGGTGGCTCTTGTGCGGGGAAGGCCACGGGGCTGGAACTGGAGCTTGCTGCCGACGCCTGCTATAAGCGCGCTCTGCGTGTGGTGACCAATGGGTGGCCACGCTCGTGTTCCAGGTGCTAGACGGAGCCAAGATGGATGAAACTTACTAGAGTGGCTTTGATTTAGATGATACAGAGGGTGGACATAGTGGTTTGGCCAAAGGAGGCAGTGCCAAGTGCAAGTTCATGAGCTTGCATAATTCTGCTATGCACATGAGGTGTTTGGTGAAATGCTAGGGCCACCTAGGTATCGTTTATGAGATTGGGATTTGGCAGGATGCTGCCTCCTTAGATGGTAAAGAGAATGGCAGGGTTGATTTGACAAAAAGAAAAACTTGCTAGTGCAAGTTTTACTGAATTTCAGTTCTGGACTAGATATTGAGAGAATTATTTGGTGAACTAAAAAGATTCCAATGGAGCTAAAATTTTGGACTTAAGGGTTTGGCTGGAAGGGTTATTAGATGGCCAAGTTTCAGAATTTTTGGAGCAAGGAAAAATAGGGTTGCAGTTGTAACCTAGAAAATGGACAGAATGGAAAAGAGGAAGTTGTGCTCAAAATTTTCAAAACACCAAATTGGGTTTTTGCATAAAGGTGATCCATAGGCATCACAGGACCTCCCATAATTTTTGTGGAATTATTACAGAATTATTTAAAGTGGTTGTAGTGCAACAGAGGTATTTAAAGCATTCAAAAAGCTATTAAAAAATTTATTTAGAGGCAAATTTTATTTGAAATTAATTCCTACTATTATTAAAACATAGATGAAATTTTTTGAGAAAACTACCAGAGCCCACAATATTCTTTTCAAAAATTCCTATATGAAGGGAAGAATTTTGAAAAACAGAGGGCAGAGAATATTCTAAAATTAGTAAAACACCCAATATAATTTAAAATTTTATTTCTGGCCAATTTTTACTTAATAAAATCATGGTTAAATTTTTCGGGTGTTACAAACTCTACCCCCCTTAAGAAAATCTCGTCCTCGAGATTTGTTAAGGGCGGAGGAACTAAATGCAAATCACAACAGACAACCAATCATGCACAAGACAATAACACACAAGCACATCACTCAATCAAACACTACACACTGCTAGAAACATACACATAATCGTCTATGGTACAACGGTGGAATCTATAGGGCAATAGGGTAACTAGGACTCGACAACTACTTTGGCGGACTCAGTCCACTTCGTCGACATCCAGATGGGCGTGTCTCGCGGACGTCGAGGCTTCTCCGGGGGCTTCAACGTCGGAGTTGACTGTAGTGTTATGAGGAGCTGCAGGGTTGGGGTAGCGATGATGAACCATGCGGGGTGTAGTGGCTACAGTCCCATTGGAGGAAATCCCAAAGAGACGACGGAGTTCATCCGGGGTAACGAATGCATTGCCCGGGTGGGCAACAAGGGCAGACCTCACAGGCTCGATTGGTCTCCCGAATAGTACTATCGGGTTGTCAGTGCCGGGTGCAGCTTCACTTCTCACCGGGGTCAGGAGAGCAAGCGTTCTGCGGGTCTCAATCAGATCATTGGTGACCTGATCGAACAGTGCCTCTTGCGCTCTCAGGTAGCGCACCAGATGCACCAGAGCAAGATCCGTCTCATGGTCTCCATTGGTGACTTGGGTCAGCCTACCATAGTCTTCACGACTAGGGTAGTAGTAGAAAGAGCGGAAGTTAACCCTCGGCGACAAGTGCCGGAGTTGAACTACAGCTTCTCGGGCTGCAAGTTGAATGGCTTGGGGCTCGTCGGAGGTCGTCCTTCCGGTGAACCGGTAGGGGTGCTCTGCGGTGATGCCCCTCCCGTAGATGCGCACCGTGGCCTAGAAGTGGTGGATGGCATCACTCACGTGCTCTTGGTACACGACATACTCCGGTGGCTCTTCGATGCCGAGAGCACGATGGGTGAGATTGGCGAGGATGGCTACAAAGCCTTCAAGCTCGACTGCGGTGGTCTCGTAGTGGACGATGGGACCAGGCATCTTGGGGTGTTGGATATTGAACTGAGAGTGAGTCTGTGATGTGCTGGGTTGGGGCAAGGCTTCTCTTTATAAGCCAGCAGAGTCTTCCATCGCACGCTTGCGGATGGGACAACGCAGGTGTCGGCCACAGGCACACGGCCTATGGACTAGGTTGATAGGTTGGGCACCGACTGTCAAAAGATGTCGGCTGCCACTGTGCAGGCTTATCGGATGAGATGGGCTTGACTGTGGACAGGAAAGAATGTGAATGGTGTGGAAACCTAGAGATAGTGACCAGGCTAAGATAGGATTAGCCAATGGTCAGCCTGGCTCTGATACCAAGGCTGTCGGGGCCGGATTTCGGGGACACAAAATATCCCAGAAATTAACCCCTCGTGTCATCACCAGCCTAGGATTACTGTTACTGGTGGACACGTCCTTGTTACAGAATACCAAGCTATTATGAGAATTGAATACAAGACCATAAAGGTCCAATAATACAACAGTGATTCCGGTGGTGGATGACGGAAATGACTCGTGGTACTCCAGAGTCCATGGCGCTCCATTACCTCAGGAACAGCTGACCTGGATAATTCCTATCCGTGTGGCTGCTATCCTAGGCTCCGCACGATCGTCGTTGTGGTACTCCTCGTAGAACTCCTGGCCTGGCCAAGTAAATAGCAAGGGACAAGCCTGTGAGTATGTTTGAATGTACTCACAAACATCATAAACAAGAGATATACCGAATGCAGTAGACAAAATATATGATCATGTTGAACCAAACTATATGCGTATGCTCATGCTGGATCATGCTAAAATGCTCATGCTGACACAAATCTAAATCATGACATGACAATAGCAAAATGATACGAAAGTAAATATAACATGTTAGTCATGATCAAACTTGTCAGAAATAACGCAAATGAATGCCACGGGTAGTCTAGCCAGCCCAACTGGCATTCAGTCAAAAAAAGAAATGCCAGTCGGGTGTCAAGTGACGCCACGGTCGGACTTGAAGAGAAATGCCAGTCGGGTGTCAAGTGACGCCACGGTCGGACTTGAAGAGAAATGCCAGTCGGGTGTCAAGTGACGCCACGGTCGGACTTGAAGAGAAATGCCAATCGGGTGTCCACAAGAGTAGTGGCGGGATAAAACGCCTGTTAACTCGAGAGACGCCACGAGAGGTCTTGAAAATAAAATTGAGTGCCCGGGGTAGTCTAGCCAGCCCCTGAGACACTCAGGAAATACAAAATAAGAGAAACGGGTTAGTCCTCAATAATATGCATAACCATAATAATATTAACATGCATAAAATATTCATGGTAGCATCAGGGTGGAAACAATTATCCTGCAAAATAACTCAGGCTCAATTTAATTATTTTCCTCCGAAGACCGACACTAAGACCGACACTTGACCAACCCAGACTGTAGTCCTTAACCGCAGACACGGCTATTCGAATAGGTTTAAACTCTGCAGAGGGTGTACTCTTTACCCACAAGTAAAGGATTTCTTTAGTCAGTACCGTGACAATGACTAATTTCCATTACGGTCTTTGGGTTGAAAACACACCTGACCAGCACACACCAGATTAACTTTCCGGATGCCAGGAATCACCCAAAGCATCATACAAGAAAAACTTTAAGACGGAGAGACCAACGTCCTGCATGGGATCACTATTCATACGCGCGGATTACAAGGGGTGCCCCCCTCTTAGTCACAACTAGAAACACCCATGCCCCTGACCCGATGACAGGATTTAGTCCGCGGCCGCGAAAACCCTCATCGTGGCCCTCCGTACGGTGTGTGCATGGAAAGGGGTTATCAACTTACTGAACCATACCCTACCTGTGGCGGGGACCTGTGGCAGCACGGAACAAGTATGGGGGTTACCGAAACAAGACTCGATCTACGGTCGACTCAGGAGGTTTAATTTTTTCTGCAGTGGTTAGCTCAACAAAGTATTCTTTCAATAGCAATACCAAACAGGGCCACAACCCTTTCATGCTCCAACATGCATAACAACCAAGGCATGATCATGCTCCAACGTGATCACCCTTCTGCCGGTAATAGTATTTCTCTTAGGCTTGCTCCTGCAAGTTAGTCATGGCAAACACACGATGCACGGTACGATGAAACATGCCAACACTACATGCATGCAAATTCTATTTGAATTCAACCTATGCATAATTTATTTATTCATGCAAACAATTAACCATGCAATCACCATATCAAGTGTTCAAGATGCTTGCCTTGAGCATGCAGGGGTGTTGGTTGCACTCAAAAAGTTTGAAAACTTTATCTTCCCTCCATTTCCTATTTAAAAAAAATTAAATCACCACATAGAGTTTAAATAGTGCTAAAAAGTTGTCTGGAAAATTTTGAAATAATTACTAAAATAAACTAGATGAAAAATTAGAAATACGAGAAAAAGAATCAAATTATTTGGAGTTCATATGAATTACTTATGAAATTTCTAAGCTGAGATAATTAAAGAAATGGACTATTTAATTGATCCAGTAGATACTGAGTTTAGGAAAAATGTTCACCTAGGCCGGAATAATAGGGCATGATTTTAGGAATCTACAGAAATTTGAATCATCCAATTTGGATGCAAAATGACTGTTGTGGAAATAATGGAAAACTACTGATAAAAGAAAAAGAGAAAGGTAGAGGGGCGCCCTGAGCGCTGCATAGCCACTGGGCCAGGCCCATTCGTTCGGCTACGTGGGAGAGCTGATGATGTCGTTGGCGTATTCACGGAATTTGCTTTCCAGTGAGGGAGACGTATGCTTGGAAGTACACATCCACTTATCTAGCCGGGCCCGTGGCTAGGTCAACGCCTAGTCACCGACAGGTGGGGCCGAAGGGGAGGTGGGGCCCGCAGGGCAGGTCCTTCTTCTTCCACCCCGCATGCGCCCATGGACCAGAGGAGACCACTCGCTCCGGCGGTGATCCCCGGTGACCCTGGCCACCTCCGGCAGAGCCAGGACCACCGGAGTAACCGGGAGGACGAGGTGCACCCGTATGGCCGCCTCACGCCCGCCGGGAAGCGTAGGACCAAGCGAGGCCATGGCCGTGGTGGACAGCGGCTTCGGCCGGGGATGGGCATGGCGCTCCGGCCGGGGAGGAGATGCTGCGGGGACTGGGGGGGTTGGCTGCGGCTACGGGAGCTCCCTGGCGAGGAAAAGAGGGGGGAGGGGCGCTACCCGACTCAAATTGGAGCATACCCCGGAGATGACCGTGGCGGCCGTGGGGCAAACTGAGGTACGGGAGCTCGATTCTTCGAGCAGGACAAGGGCTAGGGGAGAGGGGAACATGCGTTGATACGGCAGAGGGGTCTGGGGTGGCTTTTATAGCCCGGTGAAGTTGTCTGGGGTGGCTTTTATAGCCTGGTGAAGTTGGTTCCCGTGAGCTCCGAGGATAACCACGTCGGCGGCGGCCATTAATGGCACAGGAGGTGGTGGCGAGGCCGTTGGGGGTCGGTGCGGGGGCGGTGAGGACGTTGGCGGTTCCGAGTTAGTAGGGGGCGCGCTGGCGGCTTCAGAATGGTGCCAGGTGGCTCGGGCGGCGCCGTCCCGGAGTTGACTACCGCGGCAGCCGGTGCAGGCCGATGGTGGGTGGTGCTAGAGGATGAGGGGGGGTGTCGGCGAGGGGCGGGGCTTGCTCAGTAAGCCTCCTGGGGTGGCTCTTGTGCGGGGGAGGCCACGGGGCTGGAACTGGAGCTTGCTGCCAACGCCTGCTATAAGCGTGCTCTGCGTGTGGTGACCAAGAAGTGGCCACGGTCGTGTTCCAGGTGCTAGACGGAGCCAAGATGGATGAAACTTACCAGAGTGGCTTTGATTTAGATGATACAGAGGGTGGACATAGTGGTTTGGCCAAAGGAGGCAGTGCCAAGTGCAAGTTCATGAGCTTGCATAATTCTGCTATGCACATGAGGTGTTTGGTGAAATGCTAGGGCCACCTAGGTATCGTTTATGAGATTGGGATTTGGCAGGATGCTGCCTCCTTAGATGGTAAAGAGAATGGCAGGGTTGATTTGACAAAAAGAAAAACTTGCTAGTGCAAGTTTTACTGAATTTCAGTTCTGGACTAGATATTGAGAGAATTATTTGGTGAACTAAAAAGATTCCAATGGAGCTAAAATTTTGGACTTAAGGGTTTGGCTGGAAGGGTTATTAGATGGACAAGTTTCAGAATTTTTGGAGCAAGGAAAAATAGGGTTGCAGTTGTAACCTAGAAAATGGACAGAATGGAAAAGAGGAAGTTGTGCTCAAAATTTTCAAAACACCAAATTGGGTTTTTGCATAAAGGTGATCCATAGGCATCACAGGACCTCCCATAATTTTTGTGGAATTATTACAGAATTATTTGAAGTGGTTGTAGTGCAACAAAGGTATTTAAAGCATTGAAAAAGCTATTAAAAAATTTATTTAGAGGCAAATTTTATTTGAAATTAATTCCTACTATTATTAAAACATAGATGAAAAGTTTTGAGAAAACTACCAGAGCCCACAATATTCTTTTCAAAAATTCCTATATGAAGGGAAGAATTTTGAAAAACAGAGGGCAGAGAATATTCTAAAATTAGTAAAACACCCAATATAATTTAAAATTTTATTTCTGGCCAATTTTTACTTAATAAAATCATGGTTAAATTTTTTGGGTGTTACAGATAGTTGGATGCAACATGTCGGAACTGGGATGTGGCATGCCAAGCCCAGCTGCAAATTTTTAAAAGAGAGGAGCGATGGATTTGGGCCTTCTAGAACAGTTAAGTGTCGTGACCTCGATCGTGAAGCGCCTCCCATGGACTAAAAAAGGCCTAGTTGGTTATTATTAGTTTAAATATGTAAAATATTCCATAATAAAAAGAAATATGTAAAATGCAATGAATTTAGTCTGCTTTCACTGAAAACCATCCGATTTGCATGAAATTCATTCGTGGAACCACAAGACGGCTGTCCATACAGAGCCTAACCGTACGGAACCAGCAGGTTCATGGCTGTACGCAAGCAAGTGCATGCACTTATTATCACGATGGAAAAATAATGCTGATGTCTGAGACGGTGAAACCCATGAAGTTTTCAACATAGTCAATAAACGAGAGAATCCTGCAAGTACAGACTGATAACTGGGATCCAGTAGCTATATTGTTTTTTCAGGTCGAGCAAGTTTCAACTGGGCTGTAGACTGCCCAGGCTTGGTTTTGTTTTTAACAGGCCCAGCCCATGATGACAATGGGGCACAAAGATCCAGCAGGTATCAACAGGTATCAACTGGCCTCTGGCCCGCCAGCCTTAGTTATATTTTCTCTTAGAACATCCGCAGGCAGTTTTTTTACTAAAGAAAACACACAGCCTAGTTCTATTTTCCTCTTGAAATGCCATGTCCTACTTCCGTTTTCTAATCTATACCTATAGTTTTACTAGTTCATATACATGTATTATTATATTGAAAATACATAAAGTTCCCTTTTCATCTTTACATCCTTATTTTTTTTTCCCTCCCAGCGCTGATTTTTTTACCATTGGTTTTCCCTAAAACCAACTCAATTGTCCCACGTCTTATTAGCTTACGAAAATAAAACAATATTTTATTTGGCAAATCAATAAGTTCTTAAAAAATAAATGTTTATCATCTCTGGATTAAAACAGTTCGGACTCCACCGAAATATGCAAAATTAGGTTGAACTTTTTAACCGTTGTCCTGGGCAGAAAATGGGCTGTAATAAATTCCTTAAGAAGTAGCAAATGGGCTGCAAATTATTAAAAAAATGGCAAATGGGCTCTATGTTGTCTTCCATAGATTTAGAGGCTGACTTGTGGGCCTACTAAGTTCTTGCGTACACAACGTTTCTCAAAAAAAGAAACTTAGTCAACAATCGACTCTACCAGCGTCAGACCGTTAGATGTCAATCTAACGGCAATCGTGGTTCTTCAGTCTCTGATCTTCCTGCTCCAGCCGCCCAACCCAGCGCCGGCGGAACCGCCTGCTCCCGCCTCCCATGGCCGGCTGTGCTGCCGGGCAGGCCTCACGGCCCCACCATACTCGCATCCCTGGCCTGGCTATCCCTCTACTCACCCACACCTCCTATTATTCTCCGGCGACGGCAGCCTCACACTGCAGCCGAACCAGTATACCCTCGTACCCACTCTGCGTGGGAAACAACTGCAGAGTCTTCGTCGGCTCTGGGTCGTTCCCTTACTTGGCCTCGCCGTCGTCCACCGCCTTGGTGCTCTCGGCACGGCGTGGTCAAGGAACGACATCCATCGGAAGAGGACTGTACATGGATCGGCTGACAGCTGGGTCCCCGGCCGCACGCAAGGAAGTGCCTCCTTTTTTTTTACGAGTAGGAAGTGCATGCTTATTACGCGCAAAATAATGATTCCTCCTCCTGACAGCTGGGACCGACCGGAAGGGCCTCTGTATTTCGCCAAAAAACATTCCCCCCGCTGACAGCACGGATCCACCAGCTATTACAAACAAGAAAATGAATACCCCCGCTGCTAGGTGGGTCCCACCATATTTGGAGGCTGACCTGTGGGCCTACTAAGTTGACGCGGACGCAGGGCTTTGTCAACTTAGTCAATATAAACGATTCTAGTTGTGGTGACCGTACGATGTCCATCCAACGGTCGTCGTGCTTCTTCAACCTCTGGTCTACTTGCTCCAGCCGCCCAAACCAGCGCTGGCCGTGCCGCCTGCTCCTGCCTCCCATGGCCGGCTGTGCTGCCATGCAGGCCTCATCGCCCCACCCTACTCCCATCGCTGGCCTGGCCATCCCTGTACTCACCCAGACCTCCTGTGATTCTCCGGCGACGGCAGCCTCACACTGCAGCCGAACTAGTAAACCCTCGTACTCCCTCCGCGTGGGAAACAACTGCCGAGTCTTCCCCGGCTACGGGTCATTCCCTTCCTAGGCTTCGCCGTCATCCACCGCCTTGGTGCTCTTGGCGTGGCGTGGTCAACGTGGTCAAGGAACGACTTCCATCGGAAGAGGACTATACATGGAGAGGCTGACAGCTGGGTCCACGGCCGCAGCAAGGAAGTGCCTCCTTATTACGCGCAAAATAATGATTCCTCCACCTGACAGCGGGGACCCACCGGAAGGGCCTCTGTATTTTGCGAAAAAAATATTTGCCCCCTGACAGCTGGGACCCACCAGCTACATCTTCGCACGCAAGGAAGTGCCTCCTTATTATGCGAAAAAAATGATTCCTTCCCCTGACAGCTGGTACCCACCACATATATCTTCGCACGCAAGGGAGTGCCTCCTTATCCTCCCTGACGGCTGGGACCTACCCGGTCGAAGAGTACGTAGCGTTGTCTGTCTGGTCGCGAACATGTACGTACATACTGGTCGATCGGTCTCTCTGCAACGATGAACCGTGGCCGAGCAAGCAGCAGCACGTGTAGTAGTAGAGCCCCCGACGTAGTAGTTTAGGCAGTCCCTTCTAAACCATGTACATGTACGTACAGCCACATGCTAAAAAATATAGCCACGTACGTACATACGGGCGGGGTCTCGAACGCGTACTCGCGCATACGTATGGCCAGGGCTCGTGTACATGGAGAGGCAACGGACGGCAGCAACGGCGTCCTCATAATCGGAAGCCAACCGGCTGGGTCGGAATGGAGAAACTGCGTCGTGTTCATCGGGAGGCAACAGAATGCGTCGTGTTCATTAGGAGCCAACCGGCTTGGATGGAACAGCCGAAATGGGGTCTGGTGTACCGCAGAACGGAGCAAACGGCCTTCTGTTCGAGTGCCCACGGTCGAAACGGGGTGCTGTTGATCGGGAGGGGTGTGGCGTACCGCAAAACGGAGGAAACGGACTTGTGGTTGAGCGCCTACGGTCGAAACGGGGTCCTGTTCATCGGGAGGGGTGTGGCGTACCGCAAAACGGGACTCCACGGGCTACTGTTCATCCACCGTCTACTGCCTCGCTCCAGCCTCCACGGATACTGTTCATCCACCGTCGACTTCCTCCAGCCTCCACGGGCTACTGTTCATCCACCGTCAACTTCCTCCTGCCTCCACCAGCTATTGTTCATCCACAGAGTCCTGTATCAACCAGCCCTCCACGGGGTCCTGTTCATCCACCCTCCACCGGCTACTATTGAACCAGCCCTCCACGGGGTCCTGTTCATCCACCCCCAACCAGCTCGATCGGGTGGTGTGTGGCGGCCTCCTCTCGATCGGGGTCCTATTCATCCAGCGGCAACGGCCTCTACTACCACGGGGTCATGTTCATCCAACCCCCATCGGGAACTGTTCATCCAACCCCCAACAACGGTCACTGTTCATTAAGAGGAAGCAGCAGCAGGTTCAATCGACTTCAGTTAGCAGCAGTAGCAAAGGAATCACTCGGGTTCAGTTAACAGCCAAGGATCGATCGCTCGGGTTCAGTAACGTAGCTAGTGCAATCGCTCGGGTTCAGTAAGCGAACGCCTCGCTCGGGTTCAGTTAGAGCCCAACGCCTCGCACACACGCGCGTACGTGTACGAGAGAAACGCGCAATCCCTCCATGCATCGCTCGGCCCCGACCACCCACCTTAACCGGGAACTCCCCAAAATTTTCGTCGCCCTCGCTTCTACCACAATTTTTTCCGTCATGGACGGCCCAAAGAATGTCATGCAGGTGCGTCCCCGGCCCGCCCAGGACGAAAATCCAATTTTCTGTCATGATTTTTTGTCATAGAAGTAGGAGCCCACCACATCTATGATGATACGTGCTTTTGTCACAATTATCATCATAGAAGTGTCATAAGCATGACAGGAAAAAAAATCGTTCGGCCCAAAATTTCATGGATATGTCTTTTTTATAGTGGAGAGAAGGAGTGGCGGTGCAGCCATCGCGCCACACAAAGGGTGGCAGCGATGACTCTTGCTGCTCATGAGCAGCAGGGTCAGTGGCAGCGTTAGCCACGGGAGAGGCAGAGCGGCGCGGGAAGCCGCAACCCACAGGCGCCGTCTGAGCAACGCGAGCAGCCCGGCGCTTGGCGCGGACTCGGCGAGCATCGGCCATCGGCACGACGGAGCGAGAACGGAACACGGTTGACGAAGAGGTGGACCTTCGACATGCCCCCTACCTGGCGCACCAAATGTCGGATTCAGGGCTCCGCAGACCCAAGAAGGTTCAAACTCAGGGGTGTGAACGAAGGATCTCGCTCTCCAACAACACTAGCTCGCCATGCCCATGACCTGATCTCGACGAGTACGCTGGATCGTGCGGAAGGTCACAACACAGAGATTTACTCAGGTTCGGGCCACCTTGCGGTGTAAAACCCTACTCCTGCTTTTGGTGGATTGGCCTAATGAGGAGGTAGAGGATGAACTAGTACAATGGATGAGCTGCCTCGCGAGGGCTCGAGTGGTGAGGGTGGATGGGTCAAGGGTCCGATCCGGGATCCCCTTCTACGGTGATGGCTAGCCCATATTTATAGTGGCCTTGGTCCTCTTCCCTCATAGCTTAGGCTAGAAGGGATTCCACAACGGCCAATTTTGATGGGGGACAAGGAGTACATCTTATCCTGGCGAAAGGTGATCTTCGCCTGCAAAGCTTCTGGCCATGACGCAATGGTGGGATCGGCGTTGACATCCGTCCTGCCGAGCTCGTGGCCTTGGTCTCGTTGCACCGGAAAGGAAAGCTTTGGGGCCTTCCTCGGGAACCTGCGCCTGCCCTTGCTCCCTTAGCACCGAAGAGGAAACTGTCCCCTCTGCACCCGCTGGCGGCCGCCTGGCCTTGGTCGTCATGGCTCACGTCATCGCAGCCTCGTGAGGCTGGGTACCTGCATAGAAGTCTCCGCCCCTCGGAAGGCCGCTCCTCCGGAGGTCTTGGTGTCGTTCACCTCACGAGGCTTGGGTCCTCGCGAGGGTCTTGCCTTGGAGTTGTTGTAGCTGGGCCGTACAGGGTCGTCGATGGGCCCATGCGCTGGGCCGCAGGCAGGCAAATCTGGGTACCCCCAATCCCAGAACGCTGACACGCTATAGCTAAGTTCCTTAAATAAAGGAGAAAGGAAAAAAGAAAAGTAAAAAGAAAAGTAAAAAGAAAAAGAAAAGGAAAAAAGAAAACAAAAAGGAAAATAAATAGCTACTTCCTATAGCAGTAGCGCGTTTTTGAACAAGCGGTATAGCTACTTCCTATAGAAGTAGCGCGTTTTACGTCCAGCGCTATAGCTAACTTAGCTATAGCGCGATTTTTCAACCAACACTACCGCTAAGTTTGACATAACCCCCGCGTGGGCTTTCTCCCCGGGCCACTTCTCCCCCAAATCCCCACTCCCCTGTCGCCGTCGTCGCCCTCCGCGCGCCCTACATCGCCGTCGGCCTCCGCGCGCTGTCCTGTCGCCTTTCGCACGCCGTTCGATGCCCTCCGTCGCCGTCTTCTGCCCTCCCTCATCGTGTGCCCGAGCCCCGACCACGACCTCATTGCCGCGCGCCCCCTCTCCCTCGGCCGCTCTGCCTCCTCCTGCTCCCTACCTCCGCCGGTGCCCAACGTGAGCACGCATACACCTCCTCCTCCTCCTCCCCTATCTCTGCCTAGCTAGGGTGCTTAAGTAGTTGTACATGCTTAAGTAGCTAGGGTTCATCTAATTCATTAGGGTTCATCAAATTAGCTAGTACTTTTAGATGCTTAAGTAATTGTATAGTTGCCATGCACCCAATGTAGTTAACTAAATATAATTTTTAGGACAAAATTGTATATACTTAAGTAGTTGTATAGTTGTTGTGCTTAACTAGGGCAGTAGGGTTAGGGCAGTAGGGTTTAAATAGAAATGTTAGGGCAGTAGGGTTTAACTAGATGTTAATTAGGGTAGTAGGGTTTAGTTTATAGAAAAAAATTTAATATAAAAATATAAATTTCTATTAGTGCTGCTAGTCTAGTAGGGTTTAGTTTAGAGAAAAAATTCAATATAGAAATGTTAGGGTAGTAGGGTTTAGTTTATAGAAAAAATTCAATATAAAAATATAAATTTCTAGTAGTGCTGCTAGTCCAGTAGGGTTTAGTTTAGAGAAAAAATTCAATATAGAAATGTTAGGGCAGTAGGGTTTAGTTTAGAGAAAAAATTCAATATAGAAATGTTAGGGCAGTAGGGTTTAGTTTAGAGAAAAAATTCTATATAAAAATATAAATTTCTATTAGTGTTGCTAGTCCAGTAGGGTTTAGTTTAGAGAAAAAATTCAATATAAAAATATAAATTTCTTAATTTTTACTGAATTTTTATTAGGACAGAAATTTAGGACATAATTTGAATTGAGTTCTAGGGTTCATAATTTGAAATTTAGGACAGAAATTGAGTTCTAGGGTTCATAATTTTTATTAAGACATAATTTTTATTAGGACAGTAATTTAGGGCAGAAATATGTAAAGGTAGAGGGTTCTAGGGTTCTAGGTTTTTAGGGTTCATCCATCTATATTTGGTTTTTGAATTGAGTTTGAGAGAGAATGAGATTTGTGTAGATTTTTTCGAAGTGTAGGAGATGCAAATTTGAAGTGGTCATGTTATAGTGTTTGCTCATGTATATCTACTATTGTAGTTGCTCATGTACAGGTTCCTAAGTGGTCCTGTTATATGCAACATTGAAGTGGTTCGATTGTGCCCAAGTGGCATTTTGTTGTTTGCAGGGAATGATTCCGAGTGGCCTCTGTTTTGAATGTTGATTCATTTCCGTTCTGGCAAATTTCAGGCGCTCGATTTGTCCACTTTTTAGCAAAGGTCATGATGAAATTTTCCGTGAATTTCGGCATGACTTGTGCTAGAAACTAGGACATATCGAGTGCCCGGGATTTGCCGCAACGGTAATGAATCAACATTTCGGAAAAACATAGGCCTTTTTTATGTCATTATTCATTTTATTAGGTCTAGAATTAATTGACTAGACTTAATTGTAGGAAACATGGCTAGCAACAATGAAGGAGAGGGTTCTGGTAATTGCAATGTCTACGAGGCGGCAGACGAATATTTGAACTATGTGGATGAGCAACGGTTGTTGCAGCACCCCCGTGTCACATCCGAGACTGAGACCGACACCGGCGCCGAGACCGGCGCCGATGCTGGCGAATTAGCCGGTATAGAACCGAAACCAAAGAGGATATGGCGCCCAAACCAGCTCGGCACTACTAGACTTGTGGTCACGGAGAAGCAACCCGGCAATTTCGAGCCCAAAGAGCCTACGGAAGCGCGCATGTGCTACGGCAATCAAGTAGGCTGCATCCTATGGGAAACCGCCACCATCAACGATGAAAAATTAAAGAAGATACAAAATATGAAGCACTCCCTCCTAAAGAAGTTGCACCAGAGATTCTTGTTCCCGGGCTGGGATGAAATCAAATATACTCAACTGTGGGAAGACCCGGCAATGAAGAAGATAAACGGACGTGCCATGTGCAAGTTTAGCGGCGCATTGTCCGCTTGGAAAGTAAGGGTGAAACATTGGATCATCGTCAAAAAGGAACCCTACTCCGAGATTGTAAAGGATAATCTGACAATTACGGAAGAGTAGTTCGAAATATTCAAAAAAGATTGATTTGCCGAAGCTGCCAAAGAAAAGTCGAAGTACATGAAGGGGATTCAAGAGAGGAACATGGGGTGCCACCACCTCAGAAGCTGTGGTTACATGGGGAAGAGGCCCTTATGGGCCAAGGAGGACGCGGAACGCGAAAGTCTGGCGATCCCAGACCCCTTGGCGGAGTTCACCGTCCCGCAGGAGTGTGACGTCATCAGGGCCTGGTACCATTGGGACCCAGTCAACAATGTTTTCGAAACGGAAGCGGTCACGAAGGAGTTCATGAGACTACTGGTAATTTTTAAGTTACCCCCTAATTTTAGCTTTTCATCAATTCGACTGCATGTTTAGTCACATTTGTAAACGATCCATGTTCCTTTTGCAGAAAGAGCAGCACAGGATTGCGGCCGAAAGTGACTCGCCATCTGAGGCGTTGGCGAGGCCCAAGTGGGACACCCATTCAACCGGGCCTTGAACATATTGAAAGGACTCCCGGTGGACACTCCACTGTCGTATGAACGCGTGCACTGTGTCGGAGACGGCGCGACGTGGAAGCACTACTACCATGAGAACGCCAAGGAGAGAAAGCAAAGGAGGTTAAACGAAGAAAACATCGACAAGAAGGTTGAGATTGCAGTTGATAAGAAAGCAGCTGAGACCAAAGAAGAGTCAGTCAAAGCAGCGGTAGCTGCCGCAAGAGAGGAAATGGCAGCTTCGTATGGTGCCTTGATTTCGGCTATCATCAATTGGACCAAGCAAAATTCAGATAAAGAGGCAGCGGACTTTCCCTTTTCCAACTTCTTCGGGAGCAGCTCGTTTAGCGTTGCACCAGCACCTGGTCACGCAACCGCACCTGCTCATAGCAGCCCGTCCTCTGTCTCTGGCGTGCTCGATGGGGCTTCATCTTTGGCTGAGCTCGACGCCCTCACGGTAACTACCTGTCACACCGTCCCTCTTCAATATATGTATAATCTCCCGTTTCTGTTGCCTTTCAGATGTCTCACGTCGCAGACATGTCTTTGCAGGCTGACATAACCCCGTGCACCATATTGTACACCATCAGTGGCCAGAAAGTGGATGTGGGAAAGGCGACGATAGTGAAGCCAAATGAAGAATTGTTCCCCAGTCGGCCGACCCCCCTGGCATATTCAAGGTTTCCGTGGCCAGTGTCAAACCGGGCCACGAGAATTTGGCTCCTCCGGTAGCACTAGGGGGAGATGACGATGAGACCCCACGGCGCCTTGGAAATTGCAAGAGTTGGGTCCTGTTGTGGCCGAAGAGTCTGCTTCGCTTGGAGGCGGCCGGGAGCACACCCACGATCAAGCAGCCTCAGCAAGGTATGAACACCAACACCCCAGCTACCCAATTAGCGTCGCATGTCGTGCCGGGTGATAGCGCACGGCGTGAGGAAGAGGCTCCATTAGTGGCTGATGATGTCACCGCCTTCGAAGAAACAATGCATGATGCCATGGACGATGAGGATGATGACCCTCTACGGTATCTCAATACTGGCGCCTATGACGACGGAGGATTGATGGCTCAGCAGTATGACTCAGGGTTTGAGCATGATGAGTGGCTGCCTGAATTGCCGGCGGATGAACGTATGATAGGCTCACTTCCGGTAGCAAAGAAGCATATCAAGAGACCGAAGAAAGGCCGAAATGGCGGCAAAGCTGCTTCTATGAGCCAGCCGCCTCCGCAGCCTCGGGTTCAAGACTGTATACCTATCAAAGATGTGGCGAAATACCATATCCCCGGTGATCCGATCCTACCTAAGGCAGCGGTAGAGGCCATACACGTCGATCTAAGGAGACTTCAAGATGATGTGTTGCGGAGAGAGAAAAGCCTTATCGCCTCGAAAAATCCAGGATACCCGCTCTACGTGGTTAATGTCGGCGTTCTGGGAACCAGGGTACCCAGACTTGCCTGCCTGCGGCCCATGGCATGGCTCCCTCGACGGCCTGGTATGGCACACCTCCAAGATCACCAAGACAAGACCCTCACGAGGGGCCAGGCCTCGCGAGGAGGACGACACCAAGACCTCTCGAGGGAGCGGCCTCCCCAGGCGGCCTCCCGAGGAGCGGAGATTTCTATGCAGGTACCCCCCCCCCCCCTCATGAGGCTGCAATGACGTGAGCCACGACGACCAAGGCCAGGCAGGCGCCAGCGGGCGCAGAGGAGGCAGTTTCCTCTTTGGTGCTAAGGAGGCAAGGACAGGAGTGGGTTCCCGAGGAATCTCCCAAAGGTTTCCATTCTGGTGCAACAAGACCAAGATCACAGGATCGGCAAGGCGGAGGTCATCGCCGAGCCCACCACTGCATCATGACCAGAAGCTTTGCAGGAGAATACCACCTTTTGTCAAGATAGGATGTACTACTTGTCCCCTTTCAAATTGGCCGTTGTGGGATCCCTTCCCGCCTAAGTTTCGAAGGAAGAGGACCAAGGCCACTATAAATATAGGTTAGCCACCACCATAGAGGGGGTCGACTCATTCTCTCCCCCAAGCCCTCGCGAGGTTGTTCATCCTCTGTACTAGTTCATCCTCGGCCCCTCGTGAGGCTAATCCACCACAAAGCAGGAGTAGGGTATTACACCGCAAGGTGGCCCGAACCTGGGTAAACTGCCATGTTCATCTTCTTCCTTGCTCACTCAAATCCGGAGAGGCTAGGCTGTGGGGCGATGAGCTGGCAGGCTTGAGAGGTTGAGTTCTTCGCACATGCCCTAGAGTTTGAACCTTCTTGGGTCTGCAGAGCCCTGAATCCGACATTTTTCGCGCCAGGTAGGGGCGTGTCGAAGCCCCGCCTCTTCACCAGCCATGCTCCATCCTCGCCTCGTCACATCCATGATGAAGACCGATAGAGCCCGCGCCGAGCGGTGGGCCGCGCGCTCCGACCGGACGGTGCCGTACGACTGCAGCGTCTCTCGCTGTGCCCCGCCTTCCTCACCACATCATCGCCAACCGCAGGACTTGTCGCCATCACCCCCCACGTGGCGCAGCGGGTGTGCTGCCACGCCCTCTGCAGGCGGCGCCGCGGCGCCGTCCCTCCATGCTACGCAAGGGCTAACGGGCGCGCAGGCCGCGCTCCTCGCGGCGCGTGAATTACTGCGCTATTGCCCTGCCAACGGCGACCATGCCATCTTGCTCGATCGGGTTGCTGAGCTGCTCGCCGTCGCCTGCCAGGGTACGGGGCCCTTGTGCCCCCCGCCCGTGCCGCGACCCTCGTCACGGGCCCGAGCGTGCCCTTGCTGCGTTTGCTCACACCTCTCAGGAGGATCTGGTGGGCCAAGTGGGGGAAAGGAGCTCGGCGGAACCTCCCTCCCAGCCCAAGAAGCGCTCCCACAAGCTTCGGGCAGGGTAGATGGCCCCCCGGGGGATGCACCGTGATGGACCACCTCTTGGCCATTATGACCCACCGGCAGGGTGGCCTCCGGGGCCCCAACCGTGCTGTTAAACGCCTTTTCCCCACTGCAACAAGTATTTTCACAGCGTATGTGCTAACTTTTGGATGCAGGTGAACTACGCTTCCGCAGCGCACGGGGAAATGGCGGCCGGGCGCATGGCGCGCCTCGAGCACGAACAGGGTCCCAGGGGGGCTCGAGGGGCCCAAGAGGCTAGAACGCCTCATGAGGGATCGAGGCCTCCTGCCCCGCGACCGCTCAACGCCGGGACCCCAAGGACCCAAAGGCTCGGGTGGGGTCTGTAGCCTTTGCCGCAGGCCGGCCGGGCGGCCCGTGGGCGGCGAGAAGGCGCATCGCGCTGCCCACTGGTGATCGCTAGGTCGGCGACCCCGCCCGGGGCCGCCCGCGCCTTGGACTCGCTGGCGCGCGATCCGGGGACCAGGGGCTGGGGTCCCCGCCGGGCAGGAAGGCGGCCCCCTTGCGCTCTTCCAGTCTCCGCCCGTGACACTCTCACGTAATAATGAGTGGGGTTGTACACGACCCGGAGTCTCCTGAGCGCTGGCCTCAAGTCTCACGGGGGCTCCCACCCACGCCCAAGTGGAAGCCCCATGCTCCGCGCTGGCAGACGACACGGTCAATCGGTGACTATGCCCACACCTAGTGGAAGCCCCATGCTCCGCGCTGGCAGGAAGACTAGAAGACTAGCATAGGTGTCGGACGCGGCTGTTCTTTGCTCTCTCTTGTAACCAAATTTGCTGCTTCTTGGAGTCAGTTTGAAGTTCTTGCATTTTCATCTTTTAAAAAAAAGGGGACTCGCTTTCTTTTTCTTGCGGTGCTTCCTCTCTTGGTTTCCGTCTTTACGGAAGACAGCGGGCACCCGTGGCTCCCTCGATCGTGCCCTGCGAGCGGGGGCTGGGCACGGTGCGCACGCTTGGGTCAGCCCAGCGGCGCTAAAAATGCCCTAAGGGCTCAGGCCACAGCAGCCGTGGCCTTGCCCGTGCGCACACCTCTTTGGGACCTCGGCGTCCGGATCCTCGCGCGGCGCTCCCAAGCGAGCCAGCGGGTACGTATGGCCCGGGGTCTTCGGCAACGTCCGCCTTCGGACCTTGGTCCTACATTGCGACTCGACATGACAATGACGGCGGCCCCTAATCAGGGGCCGCAGGCGGGCAAAAAGTAAAGGAAAGGCGACATCAGGGAGTGCAATACTATTTAATACATCATAGAGAAGGTATTTCCCAAAAAATACTTTCGCATCCCCGCGGGGTCACATCCATAGTCTTGACAGGAAAACAGGAGAAAACAAGCTTAGGGAGACGCCCTGTCGCTGTCGCTGCTGCCATCATCGTCGTCGTCAGCCCCGTGTTCCTCAACCACGGGCGCACCCACATCCTCGGCAGGGGCAAGCTCCGTCATCAGGTCGTCCACATGATCCTCCACCCAGCCCGCCAGGGCGCCTTGGATTGCTCCGGGCACGGGGGCTATTGCGGCCTCGAAGTCGAAGTCGGGATCGGAGCGGAGAAGATGGCTGAAGAGGCGCGAGAACGCACGCGCAAGGAGCTCGCGGCTCCTCTCCTCGACGATCTGGCGCGCCTTCGTGGCCCCACCTTCGAGGCGTGCCATGACCTTGGTGAAGAAGCTGAGGTAGCCGGTGTCATCAGCAACAAGCGGGCTGGAGACGTTCTCATCGCAAATGCTGCTCAGGGCCTGGTTGGCCCTGCGCCCGAGGGCCTCGAACATCTAGGAGCGCTCGCGCTACAGCACCCGGGCTCGGCCCGCCTCGTCTGAAGCTTTCTCCACGAGGGAGGAAACGCCCTCCACCTACTTGAAAAGGAAGGAGAGCTCAGCCTCAGCGGCAGCCTGAGCGTCCGCCGCGGCTTTCTCGCGTCGCTCTGCCATGGCTAACTTCTCCTTGAGGCCATCGGCCTCGCCTTTCAGCTCGTCGCGCTGTGTGCAGAAGCGGGCCTCCTGAAAATCCAGCTTCTGGCAATATTCTTCAGCAAGGGCCCTGCGGACCCCCGCTACCCTCTCGTCAGCCTCCTCCCGGATCATCGTCTCCTGAGAGGCGAGAGCGTCCTCAGCGGTGGCCAGCTGGTGCTCCATCAACTCCAGACGCTCACGCTCCAGGCTCCGTTCCAGCGCCTCCAGTGTCAGCGTGTCCTCGAGCATGCGGAGCCTCACTTCGGCTGTAGGCGGCCCACCTGCTGAGGCGGCAAGCGCCGCATTGCGCGCCAGGACCTGCCGCTCGAGGGTGGCGTTCGAAGCTTGGAGCTCCCTCTCGCGCTTCTCGGTCGCCTCGTGCCGGCAGTCTACAGCTCGGGCCTCCTCCAGGGCACGATCGCGAGCCTCCTTCACCGCGGCAAGGGACTCCTCCACCTCCACGCAAGCATGCTAGCGCTGCAGGTGACCGAAGTTGATGGCGACCCCGAGCTGGCGCCACTCGCATGCCAGGCGCAAGCGTTCCGCCTCAAGGCGCATGTCGACGTCGCCGAGCTCCACCTTGAGGCGCCCGAGCGCACTCGCCACCTCCTGGAGAAGGCCATGCTGGACAGTACTGCGCCCGCGCGCGAGCTCCAACGCTCGGCCGGGGCTTTCCCCCGTGCCCCAGTCGGGGGCAGAGGCACGCGAGGACTCGCTTGTCTCCAGCAGGGGCCCGGGGGCTGGAGCTCCTTCGCCCGCTCCTCCGGCCCGGGCCGGGGCCCGACACGGGTTCACCCACTGCTTGGGGATGGCGTTGTCCCACAGGCGGCCTGGCTACTGACAAGCATCAGTGGCGGAGCCCTTGGCACAGCCCCTGCGACTGGGACGCCTCCCTGAAGGAAGGACTCCAGGAATGCAGGCCCGAGGCCACCCAGGGTCGGCCTCGATTCGGGCATGGGCGCCGCCTTGCGCACAACCCCACGGCTCATGAGGCACGAGGTCGCGGCGAGACCGGTGCCCTCCGGAGGCAGTGCTCGGGGCGCGTTCGCCCCCTCGTCAGAAGGGACCCTAAGAGACAAGATTCAGGAGGTGATGCAGAATGCAAGGATCAAGAAGGAGGCAAGGCGCTTACTCGTCCACGGCGATCCACTTCCTTTTCTTCAGGACCCCTGAGGCAGGATTGCGGCGGCTCCCGAGCTCCTTCCTCTTCCGAACAACTCCAGGGTCTAGGGGGGCGCTGGGGCCTGGCGCGTAGCCCTCCACGGCGAGGCCGGCAGCTGCATCTACAAGCGAGGCGCCTCCCCCGTCACTTGCAGGGCTGAAGGCGAGTGCCTGAGGGGCACGTGATGGAGCGCGCTCCCCCGCGGCTGCCCGGGGAGCGCGCGCCTCAGGGCCCTCGCGCCCTGGGGTCACCAGGAGGGGGTTGTCATGAGGCCCCACATGGCCCTCGGGGAGCAGCCCCCACTCATCGAAGCGCGGCATCTTTTTGGTGAAGGCTCCCCCGTTCGGGTGGTCGTAGAGGGGGAACCTATTTGGGGGGAGCTCAGCAGGCTCCTCACCAGTCAGGAGGCGGAGCACTCCGCGCAACGTCCTGGAAGGAAGGGAAGGCTCCTGAAGTCTCATGCTGTCTGCAGGGCCGGTGAATGCCCACATCGGACGGGAGTGGCGATGGAGCAGAGCGATGAGCCGCCGGATGAATTCCCTCACCACCATCGCCATTGTCACCCCTGCCTTCTTCAGGTTGGCTAGCCTGGTCAAGACCCGAGCGAGGCGCGGATCGACCAGCTCCGCGTGCTCCCATCCGGAGCTCGGCTCCGCGGGGGCGGACGGGATCAAGAGCAGGGGGCTGTGCACGGTGGCGTCTACGTACACCCACTGCCTCTGGAATCCCGCCGTGTTCGGGCGGAGCGTGGCGTCACCGCCACCGCCTGAAGCGACACGCACCCCGACCGTTGCTCGCCGTCGGTTAACTGGAGGGAGAAGAAGTGGCGGAGCAGGGCCACGGACAGGGCAATGCCCACGAAGGCCTCGCACAAGAATGCGAAGGCGGAGAGGAGGACGATGGACCCAGGATCCAGATGCAGCGCGTGGATTTGATAGTGCGTGAGCACGGCATTGAAGAAATCAGATGTAACACCCTGGATTTTGCCCATTTTTTTCCTTTTGATTTTGGTCTGGATTTGCCTTTCTGTGGCTTAGTGGTCTTACAACCTGGAGGGATCACCCTTGATTTCTCTTCCTGAGTGGCTTGTCAACCTCAAAACCATCCCAAGACCATGTCATTTCCATCTTGGACCAATCCCAATATTCTTTTTCTTGCGAATATTCCTTCTTCCATTGAAGGAATAACCCTGTCTACCCTGGGTTGTGAAGCAACCCACATTCCCAAATAATTCTCATAAATTGTTTGGGTCATATCTTCCACAAATATGTCAAAACCCTTCCTTGCCATGTTCAAAAATATTTCACAAATATTCCTTTTCTGATTGTGCCATAGCTGCCAAGTTGAGAAGCAAGTACCCTTTATATTGGCTTGCTTGCCCCCAAACTTTTTGGGCATTCTTTCCTATCCATACCATTGCCACATGCCAAAATTCAACTTCATTTGGCTATTAAATCCCCCTTGGCTAAATTCCAAAGTTTCTGGTCAACTGGAGGCTTTGTGAAGCAAGTACTAGCTAGGATGACCCAAATGAGTTGAAGTTTTGCAAGCATCTTCATATGCTCAAATAATGACTCTCCACCAAGTTTCAACCCTATCCAATCATCTATGTGAGCACAGCCTCAAATCTTGGTTTCTGGTCAGATTTTCACATTGTGAAGCAACTATATTTTATACTACTCCATAATTGCTAAAAATTTACCAGAGCATTCTCCTACACATATAACCTATCTCCACAAAATTTGGGCTCATTTCATCTTCCCAATAATTCCCTAGAATTTTCCTAAGATTCTGGTCAGAGAGACTCATTGTGAAGGAAGTACCATTTTGGCTTGTCCAAATGGCATGAAATTTTTATGGAACTCTCATATGACCAAATCATCAAGCCATGCCCATTTTTAGACCTAGGCAACACTATATGTGAGTGGCACATCAAGATTTGTTTTCTGGACCAGATTGGTCAGTTGCAAAGCAACTATATTAAACCTTGGTCCATTTATCTCCAAACTTCACAGGATCATAGTCCTTCCTATCCCAAACCTCCCAGACATCAGCCTTGGCCCTTATCACTTCTCTGTTCATCATAGTGGTGTGGTCAAGTTTGCTACAGCAAACTTTAGGTGATCACTCCCATCTAACCACAGTGCGTTTCATCGAGCCATCATCTCAGTTGTAACCTAGCTTGGAGGGACTACTCACTGGACATGATTTGGCCGGTCAGGGTGCACCGCGTGCACCTGTTCACGTGGTGACCACGCGTCTGGCATGCCAATGCACGCGCTCTGTGCATTAGAGTCCTCTGTTTCGTCTGTTCCTCCTCTCCCTCGACACCTAGCCATGTCTAGGGGCTTCGCCTCGTCGTCGCCTTCGCTCTGGATCACTCTTCCCCTCTCACGTCCCCTCCTACGCGGTGCGGCAGCCGTGCCCGTCTCTGCCGCCGCCACGTCCGCTTACCTGAGCTCTCCCGAGCCTTCCCGACCTCGCCTGAGCCCTCTCCACCCCTCCGCGAAGCCTCCCGACGCCGCAAATGGACAGACACGTCCTCCTGAAGCTCCAGTGCGCGGCTAAGCTCGCCACCACGGCCGCGCTTATCGCCTCGCCCCGTCCGTCTATAAATAGGCCGCCCCCGAGTCCCTCGACCGCACCACCAACTCCACCACCCTCCCCTACCCCTCCCGAGCCTCTTCCCCGAGCCCCGAAGCGCCTCCCCACCTCTAGTGGCCGCCATGGCCGCCGGAGAGCCTCGGCTAAATTCTGGTGAGCTGGAGCTTTTCCCTCCCTCTCTCCACCACCACCCGATTCCCTATACTCCAGCGAGTCTCTCCACCCACTTCCCTCGTCGCCGGAGTGGTCGTGGCCGTGTGCCCCAAGAGCAGCCGCCGCTCCCTGGTTTCGGCCACCGCGAGCTGCCATGGCTGCGGTCTTCCCCGACACCGGCTCTTCATCTGGACGAGCGCGCCGTCTCCTCCCGAGTCCGCCGGTGGTCCCAGCTCCGCCGGGGACGGCCGGAGCTGCCCGGGCCATCGCCGGCGTCGCACCCTCCCCTGTCTCCCTCTGCTTCCGGTCGGGGGAGCGAGACGAAGAAGACGACGACCCCAGGCCTGCCCGTGGGTCCCGCCCGTAAGCCTCACACGCTGACCCAGTCGGCCTCGCTGATGTGGCAAGTGGAGGCGTACTTCGGGAAAATGCGATTCCGTGTGATGAAAGCATACTGTGGTGCTTCTTCGGGCCCAAATACATTTTCTCTTCTGGGAAGCATATATTTCAGAAATGCGCTTTCTTCTTTTAGCTGCCAAGGACTGGTTTGTGAGAGTTTTATTTATAGATGGGTCCCTGGCAGAAAAACTATTATAACTTTTCACTCCCTACTCCAAATGAGGTGATTCCAAAGCCCACTTCTTCGTCTCTTCGAGCCTATCATGTTGGTATCATTTTCATACTGCTTTGACACTGTGAAAATGACCATTTTGCCCTTGTCATAAACAGCCCCCTCCGAGAGAGAACTGTTTCCCGCAATCATTTCCGCGGACTCTCCGCACCCCCTTCCCGATGGTTTCTTCACCCCAGGCAAGCCACAACTTTCATTTGCATAATTGCATTGCAATATCATAGTCAAACTAATTACTTTAACAGCAAGTATGAAGTATTTGTAAAATGAATTAGATTATGCAAGGCTTGAGTAAATTCTTCAATAGGTGACTACCATGTTGAGTACCGGATGGTTAGTGACTAGTAGTTTACCCACTCGTTGATGCCATGACGTTGAGATTACCGTCTATGATGATTTTGGATTTCATCCGGCAATTTGTGGAGACGAATTAGTAGTAGTAGCTTGAACATAGTGGCTATTGGATTACTAGTTGGTTAATGTTTTCACTTGGATTATTATGCTGTCGGAGTGTCAGTTATGATGAAGAGATTATTCGGAGATAGGATACTTCATGGTTGATCTAGAGTCACCTGTCCAGACTTACCCGTGCAGCCACATTTGCCGGTATGGGATGGCCTTAACTTGGTATGGCTCTGTGCTCTTTCACCGGTACCACCCGACAGGGAAGGTTATGCGTGCGCGCTACCCTGGCCCAGTAGGCGACGATAACCTTGTGAGCCTAGTTGAGTTATATGGTACCAGGTCCCCGTTTGGGACAGTTGTTAGCCACGACGGTGGCAGGTGTCACACGGTGACACAGGGGCCACCCAGGGCAGGACTCCGGGGGAGGATGATTGCCGGTGGTACGATGGGAGAGTCATGGGTTAGGCGGGTTTCGTTGGAGCAACGCTGGTCCACCCGAATGGGATCACAAGGTCAGGTGCTCCATGGTGTGGGTAAAGTGCGCAACCTCTGCAGAGTGTAAAATCTATTCGAATAGCCGCGTCCATGGTATTGGATAGTCTGTCCAGACCTCACTAGGTGGTCAACCATTGTAGTGATAATGATGGAAGAACTCGTCGTAAGATCGGAAGTACTCGGTGGATCGTGAGTATTCTGAGGGTTGTGAGGCAACCCAGAAGAGAGTAAGTTTGTCAGACTTGCAGTGCAGATGGTATCAGGAATATGATATGTTAGCCATGGGATGGCTATGAGATGAGTGGTCGGATGACCACATGATTTGGATTGGATTTGGAACAGATTCAGATTGGATCCTGAGATTAGTCGGAGTATGGATTAAATATGCTTCACCTTACTGCATTTACTTCAGTAGTTATCTTGCTAGATAACCATGCTTGGTAAGCACTGGCTAAAGCTAAACCTAGTGGGTTGATCCAGAGTAGCCTATTACTGTCACCCTCAACTGTTTCTTCAATAACAATAAGTCTTGACCTAATCTTGACTACTATGATGTTGTCTTGCCTTAATGCTGATGTTTGTTGTGAGCTTGCGAGTACATTCAAAGTACTCACCTGGCATGTCATGCCAGTTCAGGTCATGCCACGATTGCTTGCTTGTCAAGGATCCCGAGTTTGCGAGCTAGGATACGCGTTCTAGCCAGAGTCCCTGCGGAGTGGAGTCCATCACTGTCGTCGCCGTTCCGCTGCCGAGAGTTACTCCGCTACCTCAGGCTGTTCTGCTGCTAGCATAGAGCTACCCCGGGCAGGCGTAGTGTCGCCGTGCCAATGTAAACCTTGTACCCTTGTAGCCATATCCATTGTAATAAAGAGTTGGTTTGTTCTATGCCAACAGTGCCATATTCCAGAAGACTTGTCCCTGGGCTGGAATACGGGGCGTCTCGGTCTTCTCTGAGCCGGGGTGCCACATCAAAGAACGGCGGCAGCAGGCCGGCGAAAAGGGCATGGAGGTGAAGAGGGATCTCGGTGGCCTCCATGTCAGCTAGAAGCCGGGAGGCCGGCCAGATCTTTGTCGCCTTCCACTCATTGGAATCGGCGGCAATCGCTTGCCGGACCTTGTCTAGCCCCTCACGGTTGGCCATGGTGGACCGGCCCAACGCGGGCTCCGGCCCCGCCGGGGGCTCCGTCGTAGCCGTGGGCTTGCTCCGCTTCTTCCTGGGGGCCATGGCGGCGAGGCAGATTTGAACTGGCGCAGAATCTGGCGAAGAAGGCACAAGCTTGCGACGAGGAGGAGGAGGGGCACAGGGCAAGCGCGCAACAGGACAATGATGGCCCCGCGGGCGTGCGCTGGCCTTTTGTCAGTGGGCAGTTGCCGAGATGACATGGGGAAGCAGAGGCGTCCGCGTCCCGTCAAGCGCCACACGTCAACCTGGCCCGCAGGTGGTTGGGGCCCGCGGCGCTTCACCCTTGCCCCTTGGCTTCGCCTCGAAGCCATCCCGAGCGCGCCTTGGGCCCGGGGGCTACTGTCAGTGTTCTGGGAACTAGGGTACCCAGACTAGCCTGCCTGCGGCCCACAGCATGGCTCCCTCGACGACCTGGTATGGACCACCTCCAAGATCACCAAGACAAGACCCTTGCGAGGGGCCAGGCCTCGCGAGGAGGACGACACCAAGACCTCCCGAGGGAGCGGCCTCCCCAGGCGGCCTCCCGAGGAGCGGAGATTTCTATGCAGGTAGCCCCCCCCCCCCCCCATGAGGCTGCAATGACGTGAGCCATGACGACCAAGGCCAGGCGGGTGCCAGCAGGCGCAGAGGAGGCAATTTCCTCTTTGGTGCTAAGGAGGCAAGGACAGGCATGGGTTCCCGAGGAATCTCCCAAAGGTTTCCATTCCGGTGCAAGAAGACTAAGATCACAGGCTCGGCAAGGCGGAGGTCATTGCCGAGCCCACCACTGCGTCACGACCAGAAGCTTTGCAGGAGAAGACCACCTTTTGTCAGGATAGGATGTACTACTTGTCCCCTTTCAAATTGGTCGTTGTGGGATCCCTTCCCGCGTAAGTTTCGAGGGAAGAGGACCAAGGCCACTATAAATATAGGTTAGCCACCACCATAGAGGGGGTCAACTCATTCTCTCCCCCGAGCCCTCGTGAGGTTGTTCATCCTCTATACTAGTTCATCCTCAGCCCCATGTGAGGCCAATCCACAACAAAGCAGGAGTAGGGTATTACACCGCAAGGTGGCCCGAACCTTGGTAAACTGCCGTGTTCATTTTCTTCCTTGCTGACGCGAATCCAGCAAGGCTAGGCTGTGGGGCAACGAGCTGGCAGGCTTGAGAGGTTGAGTTCTTCGCACACACCCCAGAGTTCGAACCTTCTTGGGTCTGCGGTGCCCTGAATCCGACAGTTAATGTGCCGCAGCAAAGGTTGTACGTCCAGACATTCCCCGCGGAAAAGTTCTTCCTTCGATTCGATTACATCTTCGACATGTTTCACTTGACAAAGCTGGATTTTACGTCCGTCCGCCTTTTTGCCTTGTACATGAACTAAATCATCTAGATTGAGCAAATACCTTATATCTGTGTCGCTGACCCGTACTTTATGCACGAGGGTTTCTTGGTAGTCAGCCCAAAGCACCGTGAATATGCGAGTAACTACATCGCCAATTTCATGGTCGGCAATAAGGACAAGGAGATGATTCTCCTGCCTTATCATCCCATGTAAGTCATCCGCGAATATCCTTCCTTCAATTTCAACCATTCATTTGCACGCGTGGAGGCTAATTTGAGGTGTACTTATTTTGCGCAGCGACGGGCGCGCCGTCCTCATCATCCTTTGCCCCCGATTCTCCCACGCTCTTTACTTGGACTCATCGAAGAACATGAAGAAAAAGGATTACACCCACATCAAGTCTGTTCTCGACAGTGCTATCTTAATCTACGGCCTACGGGGTGGAGAGATCACGCTCAAGAAGACAAGGAACCGCGCGCCCACCTTCGGCCATAAGACCGACTTCTGCTGCATCCAGCAACCGAGTGGTACTCTCAGTGATGGATTCTATGTCCTCCACCATATGCTGGAGTACAGACGAGATTGCCAGAACCTTTGCATGTCACCTAGATCCGGCGATGCCAATATTCTGCAATGGGCAAAGAAACTAGGAAATGTCCCGGATCATCGACTCCGAGCTGGGTTCTATCACATCCAGCGTGAACTTGCCCAAATCATCATGAAGGAGGTCCTCAAAAAAACAAGGATGTTCTACGAAGAAGGGAAAATGTCGCGGGAAGACGTCCGAACATGCATACCCGCTCAGCGTCTCGACCTGAAGCCTTTCACTTCGCTCGGGGACTTGCTCCCTGATTTGGATGGATGGCATGACATGTTGGAGTGATTGACGATATATGACAATGTGTCCGTTTAGTCCGTATTTTCTCTATGACGAAACTTTGAGTTATGCACGACGAAACTTTGTGATGTAATTAAACTGTCCTCCTCAACTAGCGAAGATCACTCTAGTTAGGGCATTTTGGGTACGATGAACTTTGTTATTTATGCTTATGATATGTTGCTTCTATTTTTGCTAACTTTGTCTCTTTCTGTTGCTCAACTATATATGTTGCATATTATCGACTCATGTGACGATGCAGGTACATAGATCATCGATGGTGAAGAAGTGCTACGCCATGTACGTAGGGAAGGTTCCAGGAGTGTACGACGAGTGGCCTAAGTGTCAGGCCCAGGTGCACCGGTTTTCGGACGGCAGCCACAGAGGGTTCGTTAGTAGAGCGGAAGCAGAAGATAGTTACTTGAGGTTGACGCTAGCGCGAGAGAGGGATCGGAACTGGCGCCTCAAAAACTACTACATTATCGTGCTCTTGCTCATAGTGATCGCTCTTCTCTTCTATATCTTTGTTTAGATATAGATGATGAAACATGTGTATGTGATGACCATGTAGTTGCTTGTATTCAAGACATGTCACTTAACTTGTATCGCTATATCGTGATTATGATGAAACGACATGATTTGTGTTGGATGATATGATGAGACTATTATGTGTATGATATGATGAGCATATTGCATGTTTATGACATGATTAGAATACTGTATAAAACCTGTAAAAAAAACCGCAAATACGTAGCAGAAAAAAATGTGAAAATATAGTAGTAGCGCTCTTTAGCAGGAAGCAGTAGCGCCGTATACAAGCGCTATAGCTATTTAGCAGGAACGCTAGATGCACAAACGCTACTACCAAGCTTGTTAGCAGTAGCGCTCTTCTGGACAACGCTACTGCTAAGTAGGTATAGTAGTAGCGCTGGTCAAAACACGCTACTGCTACAAGTTAGCTGTAGCGCCTTACTAGTAGCGCCGCTACCCACGCTACTACAAGGCATTTTACCCGTGCTACTGCTAGGCTTTTCCCTAGTAGTGGTTCCCGTGATGCCTACATCAACTAGAGAGGAAGCAAATGATGATGATCATGAAACTTCAGATCAAGTTACTACTGAACCTCGTAGGTCGACCAGAGCACGATCCGCACTAGAGTGGTACGGTAATCCTATCCTGGAAGTTATGTTATTAGACCATGGCGAACCTACGAACTATGAAGAAGCTATGATGAGCCCAGATTCCGATAAATGGCTTGAGGCCATGAAATCTGAGATAGGATATTATGAGAACAAAGTGTGGACTTTGGTGGACTTGCCCGATGATTGGCAAGCCATTGAGAATAAATGGATCTTCAAGAAGAAGACTGACGCTGATGGTAATGTTACTATCTACAAAGCTCGACTTGTCGCAAAAGGTTTTCGACAAGTTTAACGGGTTGACTATGATGAGACTTTCTCACCCGTAGCGATGCTTAAGTTAGTCCGAATCATGCTAGCAATTGCCACATTTTATAATTATGAAATCTGGCAAATGGACGTCAAAACTGCATTCCTTAATGGATTTCTTAAAGAAGAGTTGTATATGATGCAACCAGAAGGTTTTGTCAATCCTAAAGGTGCTAACAAAGTGTGCAAGCTCCAGCGATCCATCTATGGACTGGTGCAAGCATCTCGGAGTTGGAATATATGCTTTGATGAGGTGATCAAAGCATATGGTTTTATACATACTTACGGTGAAGCATGTATTTACAAGAAAGTGAGTGGGAGCTCTGTAGCATTTCTGATATTATATGTGGATGACATATTGTTGATTGGAAATGATATAGAATTTCTGGATAGCATAAAAGGATACTTGAATAAGAATTTTTGAATGAAAGACCTCGGTGAAGCTGCTTATATATTGGGCATCAAGATCTATAGGGATAGATCGAGACGCTTAATAGGACTTTCACAAAGCACATACCTCGACAAAGTTTTGAAGAAGTTCAAAATGGATTAGGCAAAGAAAGGGTTCTTGCCTGTGTTACAAGGTGTGAAATTGAGTCAGACTCAAAGCCCGACCACTGCAGAAGATAGAGAGAAAATGAAAGTCATTCCCTATGCATCAGCCATAGGTTCTATCATGTATGCTATGCTGTGTACCAGACCTGATGTGTGCCTTGCCATAAGTTTGGCAGGGAGGTACCAAAGTAATCCACTGGATAGCGGTCAAGAACATCCTGAAGTACCTGAAAAGGACCAAGGATATGTTTCTCATTTATGGAGGTGATGAAAAGCTCACCGTAAATGGTTACATTGATGCTAGCTAGCTTCAACACTAATCCGGATGACTCTAAGTCACAAACCGGATACGTATTTATATTGAATGGTGGAGCTGTCAGTTGGTGCAGTTCCAAGCAGAGCGTCGTGACGGGATCTACGTGTGAAGCGGAGTACATAGCTGCTTTGGAAGCAGCGCGTGAAGGAGTCTGGATGAAGGAGTTCATATCCGATCTGGGTGTAATACCCAGTGCATCGAGTCCAATGAAAATCTTTTGTGACAACACTGGAGCAATTGCCTTAGCAAAGGAGTCCAGGTTTCACAAGAGAACCAAACACATCAAGAGACGCTTCAACTCCATTCGTGAAAAGGTCAAGGATGGAGACATAGAGATTTGCAAAATACATACGGATCTTAATGTAGCAGACCCGTTGACTAAGCCTCTTCCGCAAGCAAAACATGATCAGCACCAAGACTCCATGGGTGTTAGATTCATTATAATGTAATCTAGATTATTGACTCTAGTGCAAGTGGGAGACTGAAGGAAATGTGCCCTAGAGGCAATAGTAAAGTTGTTATTTTATATTTCCTTATTCATGATAAAGGTTTATTATTCATGCTAGAATTGTATGGATTGGAAACTTAAATACATGTGTGGATACATAAACAAATACCGTGTCCCTAGTAAGCCTCTACTAGACTAGCTCGTTGATCAAAGATGGTTAAGGTTTCCTAACCATAGACATGTGTTTTCACTTGATAACGAGATCACATCATTAGGAGAATGATGTGATGGACAAGACCCATCTGTTAGCTTAGCATATGATCGTTCAGTTTATTGCTATTGCTTTCTTAATGTCAAATAGATATTCCTTAGACTATGAGATCATGCAACTCCCGGATAGCGAAGGAATACCTTGTGTGCTATCAAACGTCACAACATAACTGGGTGATCATAAAGATGCTCTACAGGTATCTCTAAAGGTTTCTGTTGAGTTGGCATGGATCGAGATTAGGATTTGTCACTCCGTGTATCAGAGAGGTATCTCTGGGGCCTCTCGGTAATACACATCACAAGAAGCTTGCAAGCAAAGTGACTAAGGAGTTACTTACGAGATGATGTATTATGGAACGAGTAAAGAGACTTGCCGGTAACGAGATTGAACTAGGTATGAAGATACCGACGATCGAATCTCGGGCAAGTAACATACCGACAGACAAAGGGAATTACGTATGTTGTCATAAGGTTCGACCGATAAATATCTTTGTAGAATATGTAGGTACCAATATGGGCATCCAGGTTCCGCTATTGGTTATTGACCGGAGAGGTGTCTCGGTCATGTCTACATAGTTCTCGAACCCGTAGGGTCCGCACGCTTAACATTCGTTGATGATATAGTGTTATATGAGTTATGTGATTTGGTGACCGAATGTTGTTCGGAGTCCCGGATGAGATCACGGACATGACGAGGAGCTCCGGAATGGTAGTACTTGATCGGTTGGATCACGAAGAAGTTTGACTACATCAACCACGTTAATAAACGCTTCCACTTACGGTCTACGAGGGTACGTAGATACACTCTACCCTCTCGTTGCTATGCATCTCCATGGATAGATCTTGCGTGTGCGTAGAATTTTTTTTTGTTTTCCATGCAACGTTCCCCAACACTCTCGATTCATCCGCATCATGAATGTCATTTGGATCAAATGAGTTTGATGCGGATGTCGAGGGCTTTAAGCAAGCATCAATTTCCTCCTTGACCGAGGAACGAACTTCTTTCAACATACCGGTTTTGAGGTCGGCAAACATTGAAAGAATATCGGTCGCGGTCAAGGGGGCACCCGTGTTAACGGGAGCGGCTGGAGCAACGACCAGAGCACCAAGTGCATCGGGCGCGACGGGGGGGTAGGTTTTCACCATCCTCCGAAACGGGTGCGCCACCTCCCACATTCCCTAGGTCGACCATATCCTCTAAGGTTGTAAAACCTTATATTAGAGCACGAGGCTCTGATACCAATTGAAAGGATCGATACGATCGACTAGAGGGGGTGAATAGGAGACTACAAATTTTAATCTTTCTTGTCAATTTTAAGGTTTAGCGGATAAATAGGGTTCAGTAGATATGCAACTAGGTGAACACAACCTATATGACAAGCAAGCTTAGAGCCAAATATTCTAGGCAACAATCTAATTAGCAAGCCAATAAGCATACAAGACAAAGTAAAGTGCGGGAAAGGACTAACCACAAGTGAGGCGAGGACGCGGATTTTATCCCGAAGTTCACTCTTCCTTGGGGAAGAGCTACTCTCCGTTTAGAGCGGTGCCGGATCCAACGCTTGCAGAACGCCATGAAGGCTCACCGTATTCTCTTTCGAGTCACTCCTAACGGATGAGCCTCGAATCACTCGGGGTTGGTCTTGAAGGCGACCACCACACCTTTACAAACTTCTCCGAAGCACACCACAAGCAAGGAATCTTCCGGAGGAACCTCTAACCGCCTAGAAGCCCAAGCTCCAAGAGTAACAAGTCAATGGGGAATAAATGTTGCGGGGAACGCGATTTGGTTTGGTCAAGATGTAAATTGGGTCTTGCTCTCGCAATCCCCAAAGTTTCAACAAGTTTGGGTGGAGGGATTGAGAGTATTGAGCAAAATGGAGTGTAGCAATGGTGGAGCTCAACAAGACATTAGGGTTAGGGATGGAGGTGGAATAAGGGGGGCTTTTATAGTGTTCTTGGCCGGATGGGGTTTTCTGCCCGTTCGACCCCGTGCGCACGGGGTACTCAGAGACTTACGTACCACCCCGTGCGCACGAGGTTGCCAGCACCCAGTGCGCACGGGGGTCAAATGACACCGTGCGCACGGGGTACCCAGAGAGTTTCTGACTACCCCGTGCGTACGGGGGTCAAAATGACCCATGCGCTCAGGGTCGCACGGGGTATCCAGAAACACTCTGTTGCAAACTTTCTAGGTACCCGACTAGCACACAATGGACAAGAAAGTGGTAGGAGTAGGAAGGCTAGGTGTATGAGGTTTGGCAATGGCATTCCCACACGACACGCATCCACACAAACCCCTCTTAATAGTGCGGTCTTTCCTACGACTCGATTCGAACCAAAAATAAAACCTTCGAATCGCCGGTCGACCACGCCTTTGATCTTTTTGAATTGGGGGGTCGCACATCAATATCAAGAGCACAATGGAACCAATATCCTGAGATAAACTTTAACAATCGATATTAGTTCCACTAACCACATTGTCATCACACCAAAATATAATTTAAATGTCATTTGCACTTTCACCATCCTTCTTGTCTGCCAAGTATTTGGGGCAGTTCCGCTTCCAGTGACCATTTCCTTTGCAGTAGAACCACTCAGTTTCAGGCTTGGGTCCAGCTTTGGGCTTCTTCACGGGAGCGGCAACTTGCTTGCCATCCTTCTTGAAGTTCCCTTTCTTTCCCTTGCCCTTTTTCTTGAAACTAGTGGTCTTTTTAACCATCAACACTTGATGCTCCTTCTTGATTTCTACCTCCGCCAATTTCAGCATCGCGAAGAGCTCGGGAATTGTTTTCGTCATCCCTTGCATATTATAGTTCATCACGAAGACTTTGTAGCTTGGTGGCAGTGACTGAAGAACTTTGTCGATAACACTCTCAACTGGACGATCAATTCCCAGCTGAGTCAAGTGGTTATGATACTCAGACATTTTGAGTATGTGTTCACTGACAGAACTGTTCTCCTCCATCTTACAACTAAAGAACTTGTTGGAGACTTCATATCTCTCAACCCAGGCATTAGCTTGAAATATCAACTTTAGCTCTTGGAACATCTCATATGCTCTATGGCGTTCAAAATGCTTTTGAAGTCCCGGTTCTAAGCCATAAAGCATGGCACACTGAACTATCGAGTAGTCATCAGATCGAGCCTGCCATACATTCATAAATCTGCATCAGCTCCTGCAGCAGGTCTGTCACCTAGCGGTGCATCAAGGACATAATTTTTCTTGCAGCAATGAGGATAATCCTCAAGTTATGGACCTAGTCCGTGTAGTTGCTACCATCATCTTTCAACTTAGCTTTCTCTAGGAATGCATTAAAGGGAATGGTAGCACGGGCCATTGATCTACAACATAGATTTGCAAAAACTATTAGGACTAAGTTCATGAAAATTTTAGTTCAATTAATCAAATTACTAATGAACTCCCACTTAAATCAACATCTCTCAAGTTGTCTAAGTGATCCATGATCCAAATCAACTCACCCATGTCCGATCATCACGTGAGATGGGGTAGTCTTCAATGGTGAACATCTCCATGTTGATCATATCTATTATATGACTCATGTTTGACCTTTCGGTCTCCTGTGTTCTGAGACCATGTCTGTACATGCTAGGCTCGTCAAGTTTACCCCAAGTATTCTGCATGTGCAAAACAGGCTTACACCCGTTGTATGTGAACGTAGAGTCTATCACACCCGATCAACACGAGGTGCTTCGAAATGACGAACTTTAGCAATGGTGCATACTCGAGGAGAACACTTTTATATTGAAATTAAGTGAAGGGATCATCTTATAATGCTACCGTCGTTCTAAGCAAAATAAGATGCATAAAGGATAAACATCACATGCAATCAAAATATGTGACATGATATGGCCATCGTCATCTTGTGCTTTTGATCTCCATCTCCAAAGCATCAACATGATCTCCATCGTCACCGGCACGACACCTTGATCTCCATCGTTGCATCCGGGTCATCTCGCCAACTATTTCTTCTACAACTATTGCTAACGCATAGCGATAAAGTAAAGCAATTACATGGCGCTTAAGTGATTGACACGCAGGCCATACAATAATTAAAGACAACCCTAAGGCTCCTGCCAGTTGTCGAACTCATCGACATGCAAGTCGTGAACTTATTAAAAACATGATCATCTCATACATCAACAAATATCACATCACATCTTCACCATATCACATCACAACACGCATGCACTACAAAAACAAGTTAGACGTCTTCTACTTTGGTTTTGCAAGTTTTACGTGGCTGCTACGGGCAACTAGCAAGAACCATTCTTACCTACGCAAAACCACAACGGTGATTATCAAGTTGCTATTTAACCTTCTGCAAGGACCACTGTAGTCAAATAAGATTTAACTAAATTAGGAGAAACAGACACCCGCCAGCCACCTTTATGCAAAACAAGTTGCATGTCAGTTGGTGGAACTGGTCTCATGTGCGTGGACATGTAAGGTTGGTCCGGGCCGCTTCATCCCATAATGCCACCGAATCAAAATAAGACATTGGTGGGAAGCAATATGAACCTCACCGCCCACAACTCCTTTTGTGTTCTACTCATGCATATCATCTACGCATAGACCTGCCTCATGATGCCACTGTTGGGGAACGTTGCATGGAAAACAAAAAAATTCTACGCACACGCAAGATCTATCCATGAAGATGCTAGCTACGAGAGCGGGAGAGCATCTACATACCCTTGTAGATCGCTAAGAAGAAGCGTTTATCAACGCGGTTGATGTAGTTGTACACCTTCATGATCCGTCCTGATCAAGTACTGAACATACGGCACCTCCGCGTTCAACACGCGTTCAGCTTGATGACGTCCTCGCCTTCTTGATCCAGCAAGAGAGGCAAAGTAGTAGATGAGTTCTGGCGGCACGACGGTGTGGTGACGGTGGTGGTGAAACTATTCCACAGGGCTTCGCCAAGCACTACGAACATGAACGGAGGAGGAACTAGAACTAGAGGGAGAGGGGCGCCGCACACGGCTTGGGAATCGTGGTATGTCTTGCCCCCTCCCCTCCTCACATATATATAGGTGGAGGGGGAGGAGGGGCTACCCTAGGGCGCGCCCTAAAGGGGCCGGCGGCCGCCCTAGGCGCCTGCCCTAGCCCCCCCCCCCTTCCTTCTTTGGCGTGTGGGGGGAGGAAAGGGGGGCCGGCTGCCCTAGGGCGCCTCCCCTTCCTTTTCTCCCTTGTGTGGAGAAAGGCTAGAGGGGGCTAGTCCCTCCCCTTTCCTTTACAGGGATCGGCGGCCAGGATGGGGCCGCGCCAGCCCCCTGTGGGCTGGTGTGCTCCCCTTCCCTTGGCCCGTTAGGCCCAATAACTTCCCGTGGCTTTCAGGAACCCCTTTCGGTGATCTGATAAATATTTGGTGTGTTCCAAAACCTTTTCGGAGACCAAATACCATCATCCTATATATCAATCTTTACTTTCGGACCATTCCGGAGCTCCTCGTCATGTCCGCGATCTTATCCGGGACTCCGAACAATATTCGGTCACCAACATACACAACTCATATAATATTATATCGTCAATGAAAGTTCAGCGTGCGAACCCTACGGGTTCGAGAATGATGTAGACATGACCGAGACGCTTCTCCAGTCAATAACCAATAGCGGGACTTGGATGCCCATATTGGTTCCTACATATTCTACGAAGATCTTTATCGGTCGAACCTTAATGACAACATATGTAGTTCCCTTTGTCTTTTGGTATGTTACTTGCCCGAGATTCGATCATCGGTATCTGCATACCTAGTTCAATCTCGTTACCGGCAAGTCTCTTTACTCATTCCGTAATACATCATCTCGTAACTAACTCCTTAGTCACTTTGCTTGCAAGCTTCTTGTGATGCTGTATTACCGAGTGGGCCCAAAGATACCTCTCCGTCATACGGAGTGCCAAATCCCAATCTCGATTCACGCCAACTCAATAGACACCTTCGGAGATACCTGTAGAGCATCTTTATGATCACCCAATTACGTTATGACGTTTGATAGCACACAAGGTATTCCTTCGGTGTCCGGGAGTTGCATGATCTCATGGTCGAAAGAATATGTATTTGACATTAAGAAAGCAGTAGCAATAAACTGAACGATCATATGCTATGCTAACGGATGGGTCTTTTCCATCACATCATTCTCCTAATGATGTGATCCCGTTATCAAGTGACAACACCTATCTATGGTTAGGAAACCTTAACCATCTTTTGATCAATGAGCTAGTCTAGTAGAGGCTCACTAGGGACACGGTATTTACTTATGTATTCACACATGTATTTAAGTTTCCAATCAATGCAATTATAGCATGAATAATAAACCTTTATCATGATTAAGGAAATATAATAATAACCACTTTATTATTGCCTCTAGGTCATATTTCCAACGATTTACTATATCTACAAGACCGGCTTGCAATTGAGAGTCGGGTCTTCATCATGGTTTATCATAACCAGTGTTAAATTATTGAGGTTTTCAAAGCCGGCTCAGAGAGATGACTATTCTTTCTAAATCCAAAATACCGGCTTACAATAAGGAGCATCATGTAATAAATTAGCAGTGGCAATTCACAAATTGGATTATTGTGATGCTACAAAGGAGAACAAAGATTCAAGCAAGGATATCATGGCAAAGATCATGGCAAGAGGATTTATCAAAGGCAATGAAATATGAAGTGTTATGCAAGGCAACACTCTTGATGAATTTGGCAACAAATTCAGCATTGATATGTAGAGCACCCAGCAACATCATACAGATAAGGACATTAAGTTTCCTAGTTTATTACAAGACCATTGGGCCGAGTCCCGAGCTGCTGCAGGTGATACAACACGGCCCTTGGGGACTATAATGGATATGATTTTATTCTACAAGGGAAGGAAAAGTCCCGAGTCGCCACTGGCACACGACCCGACACTTGGGGGCTACATTGTTCAAGTTTTTGAAGTCCCGAGTCGCCATTGGTGAATTACCCGGCACTTGGGGGCTACAGTCATTGACTACAGATACTTCAAGTTCCAGATTGATGAGGACAACTAACCCGACCCTTGGGGGCTACACTATTTGCAGTTATATATCTACAACATTCAAGACTAAGTTCAAAGTCCCAGGTTGCTGCAAGCAAGACAACCCGGCACTTGGGGGCTACAGTGCTTAGTTGTTTAAACAAGATCATCATGTCCAGATTGGAGATCCGGCCCATCACATACTGATGAGCCGGCCCTTGGGGGCTACACATGTGAAGTACACAACATTCAGTTTATGATTGGTGACTCAGATGAACAACCTGGATTTCTACAAAGTTGCAACATTTATACTTAAGCAAAGCCTTAAGCTATCACTATGTTCCACTCTTTAGACTTGGGGGCTATAGGTAATATGGATATAAAGGAGGAACGCCTTCAAATCCTCAGTTTTGAGCGAACTGGGTCTCATATTCTCGAAAGAAAATTTTGCAAGGTTTATTTGCTCCAAGCTATTCTTAGAAGGCCCGGAAAGCCGGCTCAACATCATATGGTTTTCTTATTTCCAAAATTTTCATCAAGCCAAAGCATTGGAGGCCGACTCAACAGCAGATGGGTGTTTTATTTCCCAGTATTTTTTCGCAAGGAACCAGCGTGAGCAAGTTGATTGTGAAGCGGGCTTGTCGATGACAAAGAGGCCCAAATTTCCAGGAGTCCAATTCCATCACCCGGCGGCATTAACCTCCATGACCCGGCAACCTCGACACTCGTAACTCGACAAGTTCTATATCCATAAGCTGGCAATTATTTCATCCGTAATTTGACATTTACTATGTCAAATGACCCGACGAGCACTCCATGTCTCAAGAAGATGACATCAACATGTTGAAGCATTTGAAAACCGGCTCAATAATGGATGGGTTACTATTCCCAATATTTTACTACAAAGGACACGCACCAACAAGTTGATTGTGAAGCCGGCTCGTTTATATGAAGAAGAAACCCGGATTTTCCAGAAGTTGGTTCATTGAATAAAGGAGGCCTTTTGGGCGAGCCGTTTTCTCTTAAACGTATTAATTATTTTTGTTTTCAGGAGCTTAGCATGAATAAATTCAAGCTAACCTGGGGCTAATGTTGGGGATATTCTCCCCGGTTTGACCCGACCAGGAGGTATAACCCGGCCCATCACTTGGCGGCTCATGGGTCACTTCGCTTACCGGGTCGACCTGGACGACAAGGACTAAGGCCCAGTGTGCAACCGGGCAGAATGCCGGCTCACGAAGAGGCTTGGAGGGCCGGCTCACATAGAAGGTCCAAGAAGAGCAAGACCTGACAAGGGAAGCAAGACCCGGACTAGTATCCGGGTCATAATAGAAAAGAGACTAGTTGTAGTCCTACTAGGATTTTACATGTAAGCCGGCCCCTTCAACTTATATAAGAAGGGCAGGGCACCCCAAGAGGGACAAGTCAAGATAGACAGACAAGTTTTAGACAAGATCAAAGTAGAAGCTCTCGAGATAGAGGTAGCGAAAGAGCACCCTTGTAATCGAGATCATCATCATCAATAGCAATCAAGCCGGACGTAGGCTTTTACCCCCAGCGCGAGGGGCCGAACCTGGGTAAAACTCATGTCTCTCAATTCCGACCAACCCCGTTCAAGCTACCACCCAGTCACGATGGCCTCACAACTTAGTCCTTTCACGAGGACATCAGCCGTGACAAAACCACGACAGTGGTTGTATATACGTGTACACGATTTAGACGGGATTGCATGACTTGTACATGATTTACTCGGCCACGGTTCATCGTCGGACACAGAGCAGTATGTACGTACACGATTGGGGCCGCACAGATAGCACTATACGTACGCTTCAACCTGGTAGGTCCCAGCTATCAGGGGGAGGAAAAAAAATTGTGTAATAAGGAGGTAGTTGCATGCGTGCGTCCATGGAACTGGTGTGTCCCCACCGTCAGCTCCTGCACATACAGTCATCTTCCGATGACTCTTGTTTGTTGACCATGTTGACCACGCCACACCGAGCGCACCAAGGCGGTGGATGACGGCGAGGCCCCGGACAAGAAGGACACGGAGATGGGAAAGACGCGGCAGTGGAGTCACGGGCGGAGTGGAGTATGGGGTTTGACTAGTTCGCGTGCGGCGTGAGGCTGCAGTCGGCGGAGAATAACAAGAGATGTTGATGGGTGGAGGGATAGCCTGACTAGCGGTGGGGTAGCGCTTCGCAGCGAGGCATGCGAAGCAGTGCCGCTAGTCGCCAGAGGTGGAAGCAGACGGTCCCGCCGGTGCTGGAGGAAGGAAATGAGAGATTGAAGATGCATGTCGGTTGTTTGATATAAATCCAACGGCTACGGGTGTCAAAATCATTTCTTACTAAGTTGACAATGTCTTGCGTAGACTTCGACCTGTTGGCCCATATGTCGGCCTCTAAAAATATGACAAATATTCAATTTGTTATTTTAGGATTTACAGTCCATTTCTTGGTCTGGGTGAAAAAATAATATAGCGTCTTTACAACCCATTTTTTTTTTTAGAAATTACAGCTCATTCGCACTTTCTCTAAATACACAAATTTACTGGACTGGTTGAAAATATAATGTTGGATTGAATGGAGCAATGTTATAAAAAATAAATTGGGGCTGGGTATTTTGTTATAAACACAACTAGATAATCATCGTGTTAACATTGGTACTTAAATCTTAGCAAGCTTTTGGTCGAATCATCAGGATTTTCCTTGCCATTGTTAAATATTTATTTTTGACGTAGGATAATTTTTTAGGAGCCAATTAAGTTGGTTTTAGAGAAAACCATTGAAAGTAAAAATAGAGATGGGAGGAATTTTCAAGGCCGGTCATGCTATGCATGCAGACCAAGGCATGCCCAATTAACTAGCCGAGCCAGCATGCACGATTAGTTAGCCGATCAGCCGGTTTTCCTCCAACGCTTTAAATGCTAGCTATGCTGAATGCAGCGATTTTTCTCCAGCGGGCCTTGAAAAAACGGTTGTGTGTCATTGGCTCAGTGCCCTTGTATACCAGGACGGAGGCGGTAATTAGAGCATCTCCAACAGCCGCACAAAAATTTCGTGCCCAATAAAAGTTATAGCGCGCCACTGTAACACTTTTAATGCATCGGGACCAACATTACTTTAGCAGACGTCCAGAAACGCGCGCCAAAAAAGCACGCAGTGCAAATTGTGAAGCGCGCGCAATCCAGCGCCTCAAATTTGCAGCTTTTTAAAGCGTTTTTCAGCGCGCGCCCAACCTTTTTTGCGCGCGCACTGTTTTACAGCTTCTGCTGGAGCTGTCCGGCGCCCAAAAAACCCGGATTTTAGTGCGCGGCCCAGTTTTTTGTCGCCTGTTGGAGATGCTCTTAGGGGCGTGACTCATCTACATTTGGGGTCAAATGAGCCCGGAGATGAACAGTAAATAGGAAATAAATAGGATTTCTTTTAAAAAAACTGAATTTTTTCATGCAAGATGTTGTGCGTGATGTTCTTGTAAATTTGGTAAAGTTTGTACATTCAAGGAGTTTGTGGCAAAAAAAAGACAAATTTCGGGTGTTTGAGGAAAACCCTGTCGGCAGTGGAGTTTTTTTTTTTTGCCATGAGATACTCAAATGTCCAAATCCCCGGAATTTTGAACAGACATCAGGCATTTGACCATCTTGGAGGAGAAAAAAATCTTGATTTTTTTAATTCATCTACTATTTTCTTTTTTACTATTCATCGAGTGCAGATGGGCTAGACATCGTTTTGAACTATCATTTAATTAAGGATTTTTCTAACACTATTAAATTATCATAATATGAGCGCGTGATGGTTGTCGTGGAAATGATGAATTATACTTGTATAGGATAGTCAAGGTCAGCTCATATTATATAAGAGGCCTAGGATACAAATATCATACTCGAATACATCTCCGTACCCTATCTACACACAGTTCAAGTCCAACTATAATCTATCTTGTAAAAATATATTCGACACAATTCGAATAGGGAGCTCCTAACCGCCGCCTTCAGTGCCGCTTACGAGTTACAGTGCACAAGGGCGCGCGGGCATGGACCGTCCCATGACTCGCCAAGTCTGTCACTCGCTCGCATGACTCGCACCTGTCGTTCGTTCGTTTGCGTAGCAATATAACTCGCCCTTTTTTTAGCTCGTTCTGTAGAAATATATTAGTCTGGGGAGAAAAACAGGAATAGTTTTCCTAGTATTTAAAAAATTATGAATCAGAAAAAATGTTCACAGGTTTGAAAAAGCTCATGAACTAGATAAAGGTTTGCGAATTTACAAAAAGTTCCTGATTTAGGAGAAGTTCATGAATTTGAATAAGAGTTCATCGATTTTGAAAAAAATTATAAGATTGAGAAAAGTTCATCAATTTTGAAAAAAAGTTCAGAAAATTAAAAAAGTTCACTGATTTTGAAAAAAAGTTCATCGATTTTAGAAAAACTTCATCAATTTTGAAAAAAAACATGGATTTGAAAAAAATCATCAATTTTGATTAAAAAGTTCATCAATTTTGAAAATTAGTTCATCAAATTTCAAAGAACATTCATCAATTTTAAGAAAAGTTCATTAATTTTAAAAAAATCATGAGTTTTTAAAAAGAAAAAATAGAATAAAAAAGGCTAGAAGAATAAACAAATAGGTTCATGTTCGTTATTTGAAGAAGGGTAAACGAAGGTATCTAGCACAGGGGGAAAGTTGTCCCGGGTGGTTACTGCGGTTCTACATAGCCTGTGGGGTGCGGGTTCGAATCTCCATGGTGCTCATATTTTAAAATGTTTTATACAAAAGGGGAAAATAATAATAAGATGCGCCGGCCTAGCGTGGATGGTGGGGTGTGCGTCCGTTTGCGGGGATCATAGAAACAGGCGCTTAAGGCGCCGTTTAAGAAATGCCATTACTCAATCCTAGGTCCACTAACCTACGTTTTAGACCGACATGCATCAAGCAAGACTAACCGGATAACCTACGTTTTAGACCCACATGCATCAACCAGGACTAACCGGAGAGCAACACTGTCTTACAAGACGCCTTGGGCCCTCCTCCCCTAAAAGACTAGCCAAATAGGAGGGGACACAGGGTGCCCCCGCAAGGGTCATCCCGGATGGGCTGGGCGCGCTCTCAGCCGCCGCCACGTGTCGCGCTCTGAGCGTTTTCTCTGATTTTTATTTTATTTTTCTGCACGTTTTTTCAATTTTTTAGATGATTTTTTCAGGTTTTTTTGCTTTCGGTTTGCCCTTCGTTTTTCTTAGGTTTTGAAAAAAAACCAAAAAAAATTGCATGAAAAAACACGCTTTTCCCCTTCCGCGAGAGGCGCGGATTTGCTTCCACGGGTCGTGCCTCTCGAAAACGAAAAAACGCGTTTTTTCCTTCCACGAGAGGCACGGATGCCTCTCAGAAACGGAAAAAAATGTGTTTTTTCCTTCTGCGAGAGGCATGAATTTGCTTCCACGTGAGGCATAGTCGTGCCTCTCGGAACGAAAAAATGCGTTTTTTTTCTTCCGCGAGAGGCACAATCATGCCTCTCGGAAACTTTTTTTCCTTTCGCTAGAGGCACGGATTTGCTTTCGCGAGAGGCACAGTCATGCCTCTCGGAAACAAAAAAAACACGTTTTTTCTTCCGCGAGAGGCATAGTCGTGCCTCTTTTCAGAAAGGAAAAAAAGTGCTCCTGGTTCGTTTTTTTCTTGAAAAAAGTTCGACAAAACCTATCTCGACGCAAGGAATCTAATGTGAAAACGGTTCGAGATTTGAATGCACAGTTTAAGAGATAAAATATTTTGAATATACGGATCTATAAAAAAAACAGCTTATCGCAACATGAAGAGATGAAAGTGACATTTACAAAGAGTGTTCATTAATTAGTGATTTTGCGGGACACCCTGCCTGTTCTACATCCCCACAATCGATATAGGACTATCCGGCATGGGATAATCAAGGTCAGCCCAATTAACCATTGTTTTTCTCCGAGATGCTCGAAAGCTGTCTATTAAAAAAATGTCACATAGAAAAAAAAATGAGTCGCTATTGACAGTTTCTTCGGGTTACCAAAAGTACTGACTGAAAACGACGAAACGCTTTGTACGAATTGTTCCTGCACCGCTAAAAACGATTCAAAAATCTTCATGCGACCACCACAGCATTTTTCTGGGAACCACCGGAGCAGCCGTGGCACATCCTCAGAAAATGGCGCATCTATTTATTTATTAAATTACAAAAAGATTAAAACCATCACTGTATAATTGAAAATGTACTAGACGATTGAGAAAAAGCAGAGTGGGTGACGCGGCGGCCGGCAGCCCATATGCGTCGCCGGGTGAGGACGACTCCACGCACCGGGGATACAACAAGGAGACATCGGTTCGCCCAAAGATGCCGTTCGTTTGGCGCTGGGAAGGCGCGGACCCGCGGATCCCAATCCAGCGCCAGCAGCAATGAAAACTCAGTCGGCATCCCCGCACTATCTGCGATGCACGGCTGAATCATTTCGAAATCGTGCTTTGTCGGGTCTCCAAGGAAAATGAAAAGAAAAACAGTGATGTGCCCGTCGCACTCCACTCTGCAGTAAACCGTGCTTGCTCAAACTCACAAAATTGCCCGTGCGCATAGAGGGAATATTCTTGGGCTATTTTTATTCCTATTCCAAAAGATTGACCAAACTGCATCCAAAAAATCGGATCTGCTCAACAGAAAAAAGAAGAAGTAAATCCGTTGATCCCACAAAGTTTCTACCAAACAACACACGTACATAAACCACACACACAAAAAACTCGTACATATAATCTCAAAAAACACATGTACATGAACACCAAAAATTGTCAGATGATATATGCCACAGGTCTGCCATCCCATTCGGGAATATCCGTGGCACGATCCTTCTCCCCCACACCTCCATGCTGATAAGATCGCGTGGGCAGTGTGATCAGGGAGGCCGCCAGGTGTGCTCCGGGACGAAAGTGATATTTGTCCCCGAGGACACGTGTAGCAGTGCTGATCGATCAGACAAAGTGTGGACCTCGTGGTACAGCGGGATAGCGACCTGCACAACCACCCCAAAATTTTTTCCAGGGACAACTTGTAGCGCAGTATTTGGACGCGGCCAACCTGATGCGAGTTTTTTGGATCCAGTGATTGGCCAATAGCGTCGACAGGGATAGGCGCCTCCTTTGCTCCTTTCGATTTTTACTACTCCCTCAGTCTCAAAATAAAATAAGTGTCTCAACTTTGTACAAACTCCGTCCCAAAATAAATGTCTCAATTTTGTCCTAGTTCTAGTACAAATTTGTACTAAGCTCAAGACATTTATTTTGGGATGGAGGGAGTACTATGTAGTCCGGTTTACATCTCGACGTTTGTTTTAATTTTTTTTCAGGGTGACGTTTGTTTTTAATTGGTATGCGGCTTCATCATTGGCCATAGTTTGTACTGGCGATTTTTTTTTCTTTTTGGCGTAAATCATTGGCTATGGTAAGAACTTGAAGAAAAAATTGAGCTATTTTCCATGTTATAGCATTTCTACATTGATTGGACAGCAGTAAATATCTTCGCGTCTATAAACTCGAGTTATACACCTTTCTCTAATAATAGCTGGTTTTCTAATTGGTAAAAATAAGTGAAGATAATACATTAAAGAAATCTTTTATTGAGCACGGAGCTTGCCGTTTGTCTTAGGATTCAAAGAACCATGATGACGACTGCAGAAACCAAATGAGAACCCCTAAACGCAGTGTATAAATGGGCACTAACAATTCGGTAGGCAACCCCTATCCATGGTGTCTTGTACTCAGTGCAGAATCCCAAGATTCGTGTCCACTTTAACCTTCTTCGACACCTCCGGAAATAGGAGGTACAGTACTAAATTTTGTTCCGTTTTCAAAAAGAGGCGACGTGCATCTTTCTTCAATCCCTGGTCCATTCGCAACCAATGGAGGAGCATCTGAGGACCAGATGTACGAGCGCCTACCTCACAGGAGGTACAGACATGAGCACACGGTCTCGATTTTCCATCGTTAATCATCAATCAACGTGTCTACCAAGTTTTGTCATGACCGTACATTTACTCGATAGCAAATTTGACGGTTACTGTGGTCAGACTAGGCTCACCCGTGGGCGACATATGTAAGAAGCATTTTTTTTAATCCCCTCGGCTTAGTACAGCTGTAGTATCTGAACTCACGCCCTAACGCACACCACACGCACTCACGCCACACACACATCATTAGGGCGCAAGCTAAGACCTAACAGTATATCTAAGCATCTGAGCCCGCGAGCCTAGCGCAAACGACAGGGACAACCTCTGTGATGGTGGGCACACCACACTACATCTTACAGCACCGCGTGGGGAATAGCTCTACTACTAGTAGGGCAAGGCTGGCTACTGGGCCCAGCCAACTATCTATAGGATAGTCCCCTCTCGCTAGGAGTCGATCTCAGGCGGGCAGGGTAGCCACCGCTACTCCTTGCCACTGAGCTATCGCTCAGTCCTCATATGTAAGAAGCATCTGGCATACACGAGATACACCATGGGTCCTAGAGTTAGGGCTATGACACATAAGCACACAATCACTATTCAACTTTTTTTTTTTTGCGGTATTCAACTTCGGTGGTACATGCCCTTATCATTCTACTTAGAGATGAGGCAAAGTTAGGATCCTGTAGCCATGACTTTGCCATGACATATGCAAAGTAGTCAGAAGTGGTAAACTACAAAATGATCTATGGGCCCTTAGGTTAAATTACATTTTTATTTAGGTCTTACATCTTACTTATTTCGATCTAAAATTAAATCAAACATTTTCTAAGTTGATCATCTCTAACAAAAATAAATTACTAGAATCCAAACTATTAAATTAAGACTACAAGATTTGTCATAGTACAATTTATATGTAAATTACTTAGTACTATGAGTCAACAAATCCTATATAACTAAACAGGTGATCCCAATATCCTCAATATGCAATCATGAAAAAAAGTTTTTCATTTGATTTTGTGACTTATATTCACTAAATATTTTACAACTATATAATAATAAAATAAAATTAATCATATGTATACTTTATTTTAATTCTCATATTATTAATTCAGATGTTCATGCTCTAAACAATCAAATCTCATTGAATTATCTTGCACTTAATTCTCACCACAACATGCGGTGCGTTATCTAGTTTCGGTAGAAACTGGTAGTTAAATCACCATCTTAGATGCCATGTTTTAGATTGAGACTACCCATAGTGGGGAGTAATTTAGATTAGTAACATGCATATGCTACTAGTCTATGTTACTATCTCTATAGTGGGGAGTAACATATGTGTGGTGTCATGCAACATCCCAGTTATTAGGTTGTAGACTCATCTTGTTTTCATATGTGTGATGTTACTCACAGTGTGAGTAACATACTATGTTACCACATGTCTGTCTTTTCTCATTAATTACCTGCTACATCATCTATTTTGTGTAGATATATGTGATGTTATCACCTATATTATGGATAAGAAGGAGTACATCTGAACGGTTCATCCTGATACTTAGTTTTTGCGGGGACTTCTAATTTTTTTACTTTTTATTTTTTTTTACTTAAAGTACGATCTTTTGTGATACTTCCGTTTTTGCTCAATGATCATCAATGATAGGGTTGCATTAAGAGGAAACGAAAGAGCAGTTGATGTGTCTTGTTCTGAATTAATAGACGTTTTTGTTGGGTACTGTCTCAAGTGGCCCCATGTGCACCATTCTATGTTTCTGCAGGGTGAGCAGTGAGGTACTCTGATTGTAGCTTTGTACAAAGGAGATCGAGATCTATCAACTCTATCTACACGTTACCACGAAAAAAAGGAAGAAATAAAATACTGTCTGATGTGAGACATTTGCTCATGGCTCGCGTAATTTTCTCCTTTATGTCAAGTGTAAATTGGTAGTACATGATGGCTACATGTGTAAATTGATAGATGCATGTGCAGTCCACTAGAAAAAAAGCCGGACGAAGAAAGGGAAAACAATTTCTATCACTCTCTATCTACCTAATTACATATGCGTTTTCCGTGGGATTGTCAGAGTTTTCTCTTTTTGGCTACACTTTACATAGGGTGAATTAAAATCTGAAACTTTGTACATGGCTAGTGTAGGTTTGCAAATGCGTCTTGGAGTTTTTTCTGCAATTTTCTGTCCTGCCAGTAGCCGGAGAACTACCGAAACCAATGCTGGCCATTCTGTCCAGATGCAACCTGCCCCGCCCTGCAACCGTGCATGTGACAACTCGTCCCCGCCCCGGTCGCCATCGTGCCCATCGACGTCGTCCTAGCCGGTCATAATACTGGTCGCCACCATGCTGCAGCAGGCCAGCCACCGTCAGCGAGTCGCCGCCGGACATGTGTCCCCGGGCAGGTTTGCTTAGGCCACACAAAACTACGTCACGGGAGATAGCCCTCGGGTCGACGGAAGGGGACGTCCCCGCCTTCCTCGCGCGAGGAAGGATTCGCACCTTCGAGATCCCCTTTCTTTTCGGAAAAAGAAGTTTATTTTCGCATTTTTTTGAAGAACAAAAATCCATCTGTTTCCTCTCCTGACTCTCCGTAAGGGCGCCGACGATTCACAGGTAGCAAGGGGTGTCAATCAAACAATGACATAGTGGAGTAGTATTGATTAGTACGACCTGATGATATTCATTGCATGTTCTTCCAGGGAATACGAAATTGCTGCTAGTTTTTTTTTCCGGTAATCAGGGGCTCGTTCCGCTCAATCCCGTCGATCGTGCACGCCCCCCATACACACACACACAAAAATTGACACACCCGAACGCCTCAAACCGGCCTCAAACGTCCGGGCTGTTGGACACCCCTCATATCCAGCCCAAATATAGGACGGATATTGGATGGCCCGAGATAATATAAAGCCCGTCCCGCCCCCGCGCCGTCCCCTTCCCCCGCCGGCCGCTACTACGCGCAGGCACTGGTGGGTGCTATTGCCCGCGCCGCCGGCCCGCACGCACACTCCAGATTCGAAGGTCCGCACCGCCCGCCGCGAGAGGTAGCGGGCAAGGGAGAGGGACGCGGCGGAGCAGTCCGTGTGCCGCCGCCGTGGGATGCCAGCTGATGAGACGAGCGACTCATCGCTTGGGTCTACCTTCGGTCGCTCACGACGGCGGAGATGAATGCTCGCCGCCTATGGCGGAAGAACGCGAAGATGCTCCAGCTTACCATAGAGCAGTCGAAGCGCGAGGCGAAGGAGGCAGCGACTGAGGTGGCTCGGCTCGCTAAGTTGAAGCGGCGGCAGGACAGGGCCGTTCGCCAGATGAAGGGGCTGATCGTCCTCTCCGAATCCGACTCCGACAATGACCACAACTCCACCTCCTTCTCCGACGACCAAGATCCTCCACCAGCCGTGGACGCCTACAGCTACGCCGGCGACCGGAAGGGAAAGACCCAATGAGGAAGTGGCGAAGACGCTCCCCCTCCTATGTTTTTATCATTTTTTAGTGGTTGAATTTAAGAACTTGTCCGACAATGAACTCTGAAGATCTTTTGCATGATGTACAGTTCATTTATGCGCATTTGGTTGTCTGTTTGATGTCGATTTCGTTTTTGCGTTGTTTGATCACGTAGAGTAGCTCTTACGTTGCATGTGTTGTATGGATATAGGGGTGCCGGATATGAGGTGGGCGGATGTGGAGAGGAAAATTTGAGGCGTAACCGGTTAATGCCCGCAGACGCGCTGGGGCGTGTCCACGAGCGTTTGAGGAGTCGGATTTATTGTCCGCGGCTGTAGATGCTCTTAGCGTCGCCGCCTATATGCGCGGTGGATTCCGACCCTTGCCGGTGGGAGGCTCCTGCTTTATTTTTAGGCGTTCTTTTCAGTTTGTTTAGAGTTTGTGTCATACTCCCTCGACCTTTGTAAAATACGCTTTTAGTGTCAAAAATGCTCTCATATTATGCTACGGAGGGAGTACTTAGGAAGACAGGATGACGACGACTGAAGTTGGAATTAGATTCTCCCCGTCCAGCCCCTGTTCTGACGATGCGTCTAGCGCCACTGCAAGGCGTGTGAAGATTTGTCTCCAACAGATCTCGCGGGATTCAGTCGGCGTTTGTCTTCGATGGATCCAATTGGGTTCGGCCTTCGTTCGTCTATGTCTGTATATCTTTAGGTTGGATCCTTCTGCTCTACGCTTCTGTTCATTGACGATGGTTGTTGTTCTGGTGCGCTAGTCTTATTGGGCCTTAGCATAACAACTTCCCGACTGTCTATTACAACAAGGTTTTCCCAACTACGATGAGGGAGGGGCGATGACGGGGCGTGCCATCGGCTCGCTCCAGTGCTTGTAGTCGTCGCTAAGTGGTCTACGGACCTGAATGTAGTTTTTACTTCTAGGGTTTTTTGTACTTCCTTAATAATAGGTGATGAATAAATCAGAAGTTTCCCCCCAAATAAAAAGGGTCTCGTTACTACTTGTTTATCCACCTACAACACGTTAATCCTTTAAAAAGAATACTCCCTCTGTTTTCTTACTCTGCTTATAAAATTTGTCTGAAATCAAACTACACAAAGTTTGACCAAATTTATATTAAGAAAATATTAACATCTACGGTATTAAAGTTATATAGTATGAAAATTAATTTCGTGATGCATCTAATGATATTGATTTTATATTGTCAATGTTGATATTTTTTTTCTATAAAGTTGGTCAAACTTTATGAAATTTGACTTTAGACAAATTTTATATGCAGACTAAAAAGAAACCGAGAGAGTATATCTGATATTCACCACCCCAAATAATGACACTACCCTGCCCCAAAATTCTGTTTTTAACTTTGAGTGAAGTCTAAAGTGTGAGTCCCCTTTTAGAACAAAAGGAATAATGCAGGAATTTTAGAGGATATTTGATAACATTTGGGATAAAGGAATTTCTCACCTGCATTCTTTTGAAATTCATATATAATAGCCTATGCCATAGGGATTTTGGACGAAAACAAACATAAGGTTTTTTCTGCGTGACATCCCGATGATAGTTTTGGAGTTTTCTGTTGTTTTTATTCCCATAGAAATCTATAACACATGACATCTCAATTCCTACATATTTTCTATTTCCACATTAGAAGTTGATGTGTTCCATACATGGCTTAAACATGAAAATGTAAAATACTAAATAATGACAGTATACAATAGTTTTGGTAAAAATCTAAAAATCTTACCCTTTTTTGAGAAAACACACCCAAAGGGTATCTATTATCGATGAAAATGGTAGCGATACAATGAAAAGCAATAAGACACAAAGCAACCAACCAAAACTAAAATTACATCAAAAATCATACGGGCCATCTTCATCCTTCGATTCTACGTTGCTCGCCGAACCATGAAAATCGCAGTGCAGCAAAAGTAAGGGAAAGGGATTCCTGCAAACATTCTCATCATACCAGGTTTTGAAGACCGTAATAGTCACTTGTGCGAGAAATGAGACCTAATAACTGCTGAAGAAACATCAATTGGGGGCATCACACCATGCACCGAAAGGTTGCAATTCTCCACCACCAGTCCAGAGGGTTGAAGAAATCGGGTCGTGCCACAAACAAATAAAAAAGAAGTGTCCAAAGTCGCCACACCAAGAGCCAGCAAACTGCTTTGCTAGATTGACACACCAGCTACCAATATCTGAAGAGAGCCAACTTATTTAGCAACACATATACTAGGCCCTTTGTCAGCACTAGATCGGACGTAGTTGATGTACGGAGAGACTAAAGAAAATTTCTTCGTGCGTCAGCGCTGTCACCACTTATCCACATGCTACCAATAAGGAAAGTGGAACAATATCGATGGTAAGTATCAGGTGATACCAACCCATAGATGCTACCATGATACAAACTTGAAAAATTCAAATCTAAACATTAAAAAAAAAATTGAAAAACAATCATGGATGTTCACAACACATATGTTGACAACTCCTAAAAAATTCAGATTAAAATTCGAAATACACATCGAGAAACAAAAAAGAGAAATCCGTCATGAATAGTGTCAAAATAAGACAAAAGCAGAAATGGCACTATTCGCATCTGAATTTGTCTTTTTTGTTTCTCCATGTGTATTTCGACTTTTGATTTGAATTTTTTAGGGGTAGTCGTCATATGTGTTGCGAACAACCATGATTAGAATTTTTTGAAATGTTTAAATTTAAATTTTTTAAGTTTGTATCATGGTAGCATCTATGAGTCGGTATCACTGGATATTTTTGTTGGAAATATGCCCTAGAGGTAATAATAAATTGGTTATTATCATATTTCCTTATTCATGATAAAGGTTTATTATTCATGCTAGAATTATATTGACCGAAAACTTAAATACATGTGTGAATATGTAAACAAATACTATGTCCCTAGTGAGCCTCTACTAGACTAGCTCGTTGATTAAAGATGGTTAAGGTTTCCTAACCATAGACATGAGTTGTCATTTGATAACGGGGTCACATCATTAGGAGAATGATGTGATGGACAATACCCAACCGTAAGCTTAGCAGTTGATCGTATCAGTTTATTGTTATAGCTTTCTTCATGTCAAGTATCTATTCCTAAGACCATGAGATTGTGCAACTCCCTGACACCAGAGGAATACTTAGTGTGTATCCAAACGTCACTTCGTAACTGGGTGATCATAAAGGTGCTCTACAGGTATCACCGAAGGTGTTTGTTGGGTTGGCACGGATCGAGACTGGGATTTGTCAATCCGTGTGACGAAGAGACATCTCTGGGCCCTCTCGGTAATACAACATCGTAAAGAGCTTGCAAGCAATGTGCCTAATGAGTTAGTAACGAGATCTTGTATTACGGAACGAGTAAAGAGACTTGGCGGTGACGAGATTGAAATAGGTATGGAGATACCGACGATCAAATCTTGGGCAAGTAACATATCGCCGGACAGAGGGAATTGCATACGGGATTAACCGAATCCTTGACATCGTAGTGATACGTCTCCAACGTATCTATAATTTTTGATTGTTCCATGCTATTGTATTATCTGTTTTGGATGTTTTATATGCATTAATATGCTATTTTATATTATTTTTGGGACTAACTTATTAACCTAGAGCCCAGTGTCAGTTTTTGTTTTTTTTTCTTGTTTTTGAGTTTCGCAGAAAAGGAATATCAAACGGAGTCTAAACGGAATAAAACTTTACGATGATTTTTCTTAGACCAGAAGACACCTACGAGACTTGGAGTTGAAGTCAGAAGAACCACGATGTAACACCCCCTGTCATTAGCTACAGTAATCACTTTTGATAATGACATGTCAGCAAGCTTAATAGTGCATAATCATCATTAGCATCATATTGCATTTCAACTCCTAAGTCAAATTCAAATTTAAATGAAAGTGGAAAATAAAAGTTGTCCAACATAGAAACTAAAATGTTCAGTAAATAGCAAATATTGCAGAGGCTATTCTAGAATTGAAACCAACATTTAATAAATTCATTAGGTGGCACTAACTTTACCAAAACAGCAAGGATTAATGCATTTTATTTATTATAAAAATTGTGTGAACTCAAATTGACTCCAAACTAAATTTTGGTAGTAGTAGAGGATGCCTAGTATTTATTGGAACAATTGCCATGTTCTACAAAAATCATTTTGAGGCCTAGCAATTTACTAAATAGGAGTTGTGAATAAATAAAAAGAAAAAGACAAAAGAAAAGAAAACAAAAAAAAATAAAAAGGGAAAAAAACCCGGCCCAACTGGGCCACGGCCACCAGGCCGGCCCAGCTCCCCGCCCCCCACCTATATGGCCTCCCCCAGGAGGCCACCGAAACCCTAACCCCCACTCACCCTCATCGCTCACTTCCCCTCGTTTCCACTCCCTCCCCCCCCCCCCCCCCCCCCCCCCCCACCCCCTATCCCTTCTACTATCGGTCTCTTCTCGTGGCCTTCCCTCTATCCCTCCTCTCCTCGTCCCTCTCTCTCGTCCTCGTCCCCTTCTCCCCCCGCTTCCCGCAACCGGACATGCCAGAGGAGAGAGGGAAATGGCGAATCGTCCTTCCTTCCCTTCCGCGACCTCCTCTTCCATCGCCGGCTCCACCGAGCCTCGCCGCCCTCTTCTCTGCAACGGGGGTGAGGAACCCCCCCGGCCTCCTCTTCCCTCTGGCCGCGCTCTGGCGCGCCCATCGCGCGCTCGCCACGCCCCCGCCGCGCCCGCTCGTCTTGCCTTGCCGCTCCAGCCGCACGGCCCCGCCACCCATCACCGCGCCGCCCGCGCCCCTCTTTTCCCCTCGGTCACCGCCGCGCACACCGCCCCGTCGCCGCGCGCCCCGCTAGCTCTCCCCCGCTCTTGCCGCCCGCGGTCGCCGCGCCCACCCCCCGCTCCTGCTGCCCGTCGCCGCGCCCCTGCCGCCACCGCGCACACGCACACGCACACGCGCACGCGCCGCGCACGCGCGCCGCGCCCGCACGCCTGTGGCCTATGGGCCACCGACAGGTGGGGCCTAGTGCCCCAGTGCCACTGGCCGGTGGGCCCTGTACCCCCCCTGTGACGCTGACGAACGGGGCCCACGCCCAGAGAAAAAACGAAAATAGAAAAACAAAGAAAATAAAAATAAAAATAAAAACTATTAAAATTAATTAGTTAATTAATTAAGTTAATTAATCCTGATTAGGTTAATCCAATTTAGTTAATTAGTTTAATTAAATATTAATTAATTAGTTAACCACTAATTAGCCAACGGTCTATGACATGTGGGACCCACGTGTCAGGACGCCTGCTAATGTCATGCTAACGTCATGATGACGTCAGCATAACACTGTTTCGGATAATGTTAATTTAAGTAATTAAATAAATTGCAGAAATTAATAAAAACTTTAGAAAATCATATTAAATAATCCGTAACTCCGATGAAAATACTTTATACGTGAAACTTGCTCAGAATTCCGATACGAACCCGAATACGCCCTCCGTATTCCCGTCAGATGCCTCTAGCTATAAGAACATTGAACTTTTAGACCGATTTCGATAAATGAATAGTGCCCAACTTTAATTAAGTAAATCCGAATAAATTCCTAAATTAACTAAATCATTTAGTTAGGCAGTAGAACACCCCGGCATATCATTTAGGCATGTCATACATATTGTTTGCATTATTGCCATGAATTTATTGTTTCTCTCCCCCTCCTTGTCTCTCGATAGACGCTGAGACCGACGACGCTGCACCTGGATACGACTACACTACCGACGAGCAGCCCATTGGCGATCTCTCTCTCTTGCCAGAGCAACCAGGCAAGCCCCCCCCCCCTTGAGCATCCAGATATCGCCCATTCTATTCTCCTGCTTGCATTAGATTTTGCTACTGTTAATGTATGCTCCTATTCTGATGCATAGCCTACTGTTGTAACCTGTTCATTGCTACCTTACCTGCCTATGATAAACTGTTTAGTTTAGGTTGGTAGTGAACCATCAGTGACCCCACCACCTTATCCTTGTTGCCCCTGCTTGATCATCGACGACTCGATCAACGTGATCGTCGACCAGAGACCGACACCTCACTTAACACCCCCTTAGTTGTACGACTCTGCGTAGTAACTATCGAGTGCCGAGGGTGATACCTCTGTTGGGGAACGTAGTAGTAAATCAAAAAAATTTCCTACGCATCACCAAGATCAATCTATGGAGAGACTAGCAACGAGAGAGAGAGGAGTGCATCTTCATACCCTTGAAGATCGCGATGCGGAAGCGTTGCAAGAACGTGGTTGGAGGAGTCGTACACGCAGCGATTCAGATCGCGGTCGATTCCGATCTAAGCACCGAACAACGGTGCCTCCGCGTTCAACACACGTGCAGCCCGGTGACGTCTCCCGCGCCTTGATCTAGCAAGGAGGAGGGAGAGGTTGGGGAAGACAGCTCCAGCAGCACGAAGGCGTGGTGGTGGAGCTTGCAGTTCTCCGGCAGGGCTTCGCCAAGCTCAAACGGAGGAGGAGGAGGTGTTGGAGAGGGGGAGGGCTGTGCCAGGGGAGAGGTGCTGCTGCCCTCCCACTCCACCTCTATTTATAGGGTGAAGGGGAGAGGGGGCCGGCCCCCTTAGATCCCATCTAAGGGGGGGGGGGGGGGGGCGGCGGCGGCCAAGGGGGGAACTTGCCCCCCAAGTTTGGTGGGAGGCGCCCCCACCCCCTAGGGTTTTCAACCCTAGGCGCCTTGGGCCCCTTAGGGGGGCGCACCAGCCCACTAGGGGCTGGTTCCCTCCCTTTCTCAGCCCACTTGGCCCTCCGGGGCAGGTGGCCCCACCCGGTGGACCCCCAGACACCTTCCGGTGGTACCGGTACAATACCGATAACCCCCGAAACCATTCCGGTGACTGAATCTGGACTTCCCATATATAATTCTTCACCTCCGGACCATTCCGGAACTCCTCGTGACGTCCGGGATCTCATCCGGGACTCCGAACAACCTTCGGTAACCACATACAATTTCCCATAACAACTCTAGCGTCACCGAACCTTAAGTGTGTAGACCCTACGGGTTCGGGAACCATGCAGACATGACCGAGACATCTCTCCGGCCAATAACCAACAGCGGGATCTGGATACCCATGTTGGCTCCCACATGTTCCATGATGATCTCATCGGATGAACCACGATGTCGAGGATTCAATCAATCCCGTATACAATTCCCTTTGTCTACCGGTATGATACTTGCCGAGATTCGATCGTCGGTATCCCTATACCTTGTTCAATCTCATTACCTGCAAGTCTCTTTACTCGTTCCGTAACGCATGATCCCGTGGCTAACTCTTTAGTCACATTGAGCTCATTATGATGATGCATTACCGAGTGGGCCCAGAGATACCTCTCCGTCATACGGAGTGACAAATCCTAGTCTCGATTCGTGCCAACCCAACAGACACTTTCGGAGATACCTGTAGTGCACCTTTATGGTCACCCAGTTACGTTGTGACGTTTGATACACCCAAAGCATTCCTACGGTATCCGGGAGTTGCACAATCTCATGGTCTAAGGAAATGATACTTGACATTAGAAAAGCTTTAGCAGGCGAACTACACGATCTAGTGCTATGCTTAGGATTGGGTCTTGTCCATCACATCATTCTCCTAATGATGTGATCCCGTTATCAACGACGTCCAATGTCCATGGTCAGGAAACCGTAACCATCTATTGATCAACGAGCTAGTCAACTAGAGGCTCACTAGGGACATGTTGTGGTCTATGTATTCACACATGCATTACGATTTCCGGATAACACAATTATAGCATGAACAATAGACAATTATCATGAACAAGGAAATATAATAATAACCACTTTATTATTGCCTCTAGGGCATATTTCCAACAGTCTCCCACTTGCACTAGAGTCAATAATCTAGTTACATTGTGATGAATCGAACACCCATAGAGTTCTGGTGTTGATCATGTTTTGCTCGTGGAAGAGGTTTAGTCAACGGATCTGCGACATTCAGATCCGTATGCACTTTACAAATATCTATGTCTCCATCTTGAACATGTTCACGAATGGAGTTGAAGCGACGCTTGATATGCCTGGTCTTCTTGTGAAATCTGGGATCCTTGGCAAGGGCAATAGCTCCAGTGTTGGGAATAACTCCTAGGTCGGTGATGAACTCCTTCATCCAGACTGCTTCCTTTGCTGCCTCCGAGGCTGCTATGTACTCCGCTTCACATGTAGATCCCGCCACAACGCTTTGCTTGCAACTGCACCAGCTGACTGCCCCACCATTCAAAATATACACGTATCCGGTTTGTGACTTAGAGTCATCCAGATCTGTGTCGAAGCTAGCATCGACGTAACCCTTTACGACGAGCTCTTTGTCACCTCCATAAATGAGAAACATATCCTTAGTCCTTTTCAGGTACTTCAGGATGTTCTTGACCGCTGTCCAGTGTTCCATGCCAGGATTACTTTGGTACCTTCCTACCAAACTTACGGCGAGGTTCACATCAGGTCTGGTACACAGCATGGCATACATAATAGACCCTATGGCTGAGGCATAGGGGATGACACTCATCTTTTCTCTATCTTCTGCCGAGGTCGGGCATTGAGCCATGCTCAATTTCACACCTTGTAATACAGGCAAGAACCCCTTCTTGGACTGATCCATATTGAACTTCTTCAATATCTTGTCAAGGTATGTGCTTTGCGAAAGACCAATGAGGCGTCTCGATCTATCTCTATAGATCTTGATGCCTAATATGTAAGCAGCTTCTCCAAGGTCCTTCATTGAAAAACACTTGTTCAAGTAGGCCTTTATGCTTTCCAAGAATTCTATATCATTTCCCATTAATAGTATGTCATCCACATATAATATGAGAAATGCTACAGAGCTCCCACTCACTTTCTTGTAAACACAGGCTTCTCCATAAGTCTGTGTAAACCCAAACGCTTTGATCATCTCATCAAAGCGAATGTTCCAACTCCGAGATGCTTGCACCAGCCCATAGATTGAGCGCTGGAGCTTGCATACCTTGTCAGCATTATTAGGATCGACAAAACCTTCCGGCTGCATCATATACAACTCTTCCTTAAGGAAACCATTAAGGAATGCCGTTTTGACGTACATTTGCCATATCTCATAATCATAGAATGCGACAATTGCTAACATGATTCGGACAGACTTCAGCTTCGCTACGGGTGAGAAGGTCTCATTGTAGTCAACCCCTTGAACTTGTTGATAACCCTTAGCGACAAGTCGAGCCTTATAGATGGTCACATTACCATCCGCGTCTGTCTTCTTCTTAAAGATCCATTTGTTCTCTATGGCTTGCCGATCATCGGGCAAGTCTGTCAAAGTCCATACTTCGTTTTCATACATGGATCCTATCTCGGATTTCATGGCTTCTAGCCATTTGTTGGAATTCGGGCCCGCCATTGCTTCTTCATAGTTCGAAGGTTCATCGTTGTCTAACAACATGGCTTCCAGGACAGGGTTGCCGTACCACTCTGGTGCGGAACGTGTCCTCTTGGACCTACGAATTTCAGTAGCAACTTGATCCGAAGTTTCATGATCATCATCATTAACTTCCTCTCTAGTCAGTGCAGGCACCACAGAAACATCTTCCTGAGCTGCGCTACTCTCCGGTTCAAGAGGGGTTACCTCATCAAACTCTACTTTCCTCCCACTTACTTCTTTCGAGAGAAACTCTTTCTCCAGAAAGGATCCATTCTTGGCAACAAAGATCTTGCCTTCGGATCTAAGGTAGAAGGTATACCCAATAGTTTCCTTAGGGTATCCTATGAAGACGCATTTTTCCGATTTGGGTTCGAGCTTTTCAGGTTGAAGTTTCTTGACATAAGCATCACATCCCCAAACTTTCAGAAACGACAGCCTAGGTTTCTTCCCAAACCATAATTCATACGGTGTCGTCTCAACGGATTTCGACGGAGCCCTATTTAAAGTGAATGCGGCAGTCTCTAAAGCATAACCCCAAAATGATAGCGGTAGATCGGTAAGAGACATCATAGATCGCACTATATCCAATAGAGTGCGATTACGACGTTCGGACACACCATTACGCTGAGGTGTTCCAGGCGGCGTGAGTTGTGAAACAATTCCACATTTCCTTAAGTGCGTGCCAAACTCATGACTCAAATATTCCCCTCCACGATCTGATCGTAAGAACTTTATTTTCCTGTCACATTGATTCTCAACCTCACTCTGAAATTCCTTGAACTTTTCGAAGGTCTCAGACTTGTGTTTCATTAAGTAGACATACCCATATCTACTTAAGTCATCAGTGAGGGTGAGAACATAACGATAACCACCGCGAGCCTCAACGCTCATTGGACCGCACACATCAGTATGTATGATTTCCAATAAGTTGGTTGCTCGCTCCATTGTTCCGGAGAACGGAGTCTTGGTCATTTTGCCCATGAGGCATGGTTCGCATGTGTCAAATGATTCATAATCAAGAGACTCCAAAAGTCCATCTGCATGGAGTTTCTTCATGCGTTTGACACCAATGTGACCAAGGCGGCACTGCCACAAGTATGTGGGACTATCATTATCAACCTTACATCTTTTGGCATTCACACTATGAATATGTGTAACATCACGTTCGAGATTCAATAAAAATAAACCATTGACCAGCGGGGCATGACCATAAATCATATCTCTCATATAAATAGAACAACCATTATTCTCGGATTTAAATGAGTAGCCATCTCGCATCAAACGAGATCCTGATACAATGTTCATGCTCAAAGCTGGTCCTAAATAACAATTATTGAGGTTTAAAACTAATCCCGTAGGCAGATGTAGAGGTAGCGTGCCGACGGCGATCACATCGACCTTGGAACCATTCCCGACGCGCATCGTCACCTCGTCCTTCGCCAGTCTCCGCTTATTCCGCAGCTCCTGTTTTGAGTTACAAATATGAGCAACCGCACCGGTATCAAATACCCAGGAGCTACTACGAGCGCTGGTAAGGTACACGTCAATAACATGTATATCACATATACCTTTGGTATTGCCGGCCTTCTTATCCGCTAAGTACTTGGGGCAGTTCCGCTTCCAGTGACCGTTTCCCTTGCAATAAAAGCATTCAGTCTCAGGCTTGGGTCCATTCTTTGGCTTCTTCCCGGTAGCTTGCTTATCGGGCGCGGCAACTCCCTTGCCGTCCTTCTTGAAGTTCTTTTTACCCTTGCCTTTCTTGAACTTAGTGGTTTTATTCACCATCAACACTTGATGTTCCTTTTTGATCTCCACCTCCGCTGATTTCAGCATTGAATATACCTCAGGAATGGTTTTTTCCATCCCCTGCATATTGAAGTTCATCACAAAGCTCTTGTAGCTAGGTGGAAGCGACTGAAGGATTCTATCAACGACCGCGTCATCCGGGAGATAACTCCCAACTGAGACAAGCGGTTGTGCAACCCAGACATTTTGAGTATATGCTCGCTGACAGAACTATTCTCCTCCATCTTACAACTGTAGAACTTGTCGGAGACTTCATATCTCTCGACCCGGGCATGAGCTTGGAAAACCATTTTCAGCTCTTGGAACATCTCATATGCTCCGTGTTGCTCAAAACGCATTTGGAGCCCCGGTTTTAAGCTGTAAAGCATGCCGCACTGAACCAGGGAGTAATCATCACTACGCGACTGCCAGGCGTTCATAACGTCTTGAGTTGCCGGGAAAACAGGCGCGTCACCTAGCGGTGCTTCAAGGACATAAGCTTTCTTGGCAGCTATGAGGATGATCCTCAGGTTACGGACCCAGTCCGTGTAGTTGCTACCATCGTCTTTCAGCTTGGTTTTCTCTAGGAACGCGTTGAAGTTGAGGGCAACATTAGCGTGGGCCATTTGATTACAAGACATATTGTAAAGATTTTAGACTAAGTTCATGATAATTAAGTTCAACTAATAAAATTATTCAATGAACTCCCACTCAGATAGACATCCCTCTAGTCATCTAAGTGATACATGATCCGAATCGACTAGGCCGTGTCCGATCATCACGTGAGACGGACTAGTCATCAACGGTGAACATCTCCATGTTGATCGTATCTTCTATACGACTCATGTTCGACCTTTCGGTCTTCCGTGTTCCGAGGCCATGTATGTACATGCTAGGCTCGTCAAGTCAACCTAAGTGTTTTGCATGTGTAAATCTGGCTTACACCCGTTGTATTCGAACGTTAGAATCTATCACACCCGATCATCACGTGGTGCTTCGAAACAACGAACCTTCGCAACGGTGCACAGTTTGGGGGAACACTTTCTTGAAATTTTAGCGAGGGATCATCTTATTTATGCTACCGTCGTTCTAAGCAAATAAGATGTAAAAAGATGATAAACATCACATGCAATCAAATAGTGACATGATATGGCCAATATCATTTTGCTCCTTTTGATCTCCATCTTCGGGGCACCATGATCATCATCGTCACCGGCATGACACCATGATCTCCATCATCGTGTCTTCATGAAGTTGCCTCGGCAACTATTACTTCTACTACTATGGCTAACGGTTAGCAATAAAGTAAAGTAATTACATGGCATTTTTCATTGACACGCAGGTCATACAATAAATTAAGACAACTCCTATGGCTCCTGCCAGTTGTCATACTCATCGACATGCAAGTCGTGATTCCTATTACAAGAACATGATCAATCTCATACATCACATATATCATTCATCACATCCTTTTGGCCATATCACATCACACGGCATATGCTGCAAGAACAAGTTAGACGTCCTCTAATTGTTGTTGCAAAAATTTTTACGTGCCTGCTATAGGTTTCTAGCAAGAACATTTCTTACCTACGCCACAACCACAACGTGATATGCCAGTTTCTATTTACCCTTCATAAGGACCCTTTTCATCGAATCCGATCCGACTAAAGTGGGAGAGACAGACACCCGCTAGCCACCTTATGCAACTAGTGCATGTCAGTCGGTGGAACCTGTCTCACGTAAGCGTACGTGTAAGGTCGGTCCGGGCCGCTTCATCCCACGATGCCGCCGAATCAAGATAAGACTAGTAACAGCAAGTAAATTGACAAAATCAACGCCCACAACAACTTGTGTTCTACTCGTGCAAGAAACTACGCATAAACCTAGCTCTGATACCTCTGTTGGGGAACGTAGTAGTAAATCAAAAAAATTTACTACGCATCACCAAGATCAATCTATGGAGAGACTAGCAACGAGAGAGAGAGGAGTGCATCTTCATACCCTTGAAGATCGCGATGCGGAAGCGTTGCAAGAACGCGGTTGGAGGAGTCGTACACGCAGCGATTCAGATCGCGGTCGATTCCGATCTAAGCACCGAACAACGGTGCCTCCGCGTTCAACACACGTGCAGCCCGGTGACGTCTCCCACGCCTTGATCCAGCAAGGAGGAGGGAGAGGTTGGGGAAGACAGCTCCAGCAGCACGACGGCGTGGTGGTGGAACTTGCAGTTCTCCGGTAGGGCTTCGCCAAGCTCAAACGGAGGAGGAGGAGGTGTTGGAGAGGGGGAGGGCTGCGCCAGGGGAGAGGTGCTGCTGCCCTCCCACTCCCCCTCTATTTATAGGGTGAAGGGGAGAGGGGTCCGGCCCCCTTAGATCCCATCTAAGGGGGGGGGGTGGCGGCCAAGGGGGGAACTTGCCCCCCAAGTTTGGTGGGAGGCGCCCCCACCCCCTAGGGTTTTCAACCCTAGGCGCCTTGGGCCCCTTGGGGGGGGGGCGCACCAGCCCACTAGGGGCTGGTTCCCTCCCTTGCTCAGCCCACTTGGCCCTCCGGGGCAGGTGGCCCCACCCGGTGGACCCCCGGACACCTTCCCGTGGTCCCGGTACAATACCGATAACCCCCGAAACTATTCCGGTGACTGAAACTGGACTTCCCATATATAATTCTTCACCTCCGGACCATTCCGGAACTCCTCGTGACGTCCGAGATCTCATCCGGGACTCCGAACAACCTTTGGTAACCACATACAATTTCCCATAACAACTCTAGCGTCACCGAACCTTAAGTGTGTAGACCCTACGGGTTCGGGAACCATGCAGACATGACCGAGACATCTCTCCGGCCAATAACCAACAGCGGGATCTAGATACCCATGTTGGCTCCCACATGTTCCACGATGATCTCATCGGATGAACCACGATGTCGAGGATTCAATCAATCCCGTATACAATTCCCTTTGTCTACCGGTATGATACTTGCCCGAGATTCGATCGTCGGTATCCCTATACCTTGTTCAATCTCGTTACCGGCAAGTCTCTTTACTCGTTCCGTAACGCATGATCCCGTGGCTAACTCTTTAGTCACATTGAGCTCATTATGATGATGCATTACCGAGTGGGCCCAGAGATACCTCTCCGTCATACGGAGTGACAAATCCCAGTCTCGATTCGTGCCAACCCAACAGACACTTTCGGAGATACCTGTAGTGCACCTTTATGGTCACCCAGTTACGTTGTGACGTTTGATACACCCAAAGCATTCCTACGGTATCCGGGAGTTGCACAATCTCATGGTCTAAGGAAATGATACTTGACATTAGAAAAACTTTAGCAGACGAACTACACGATCTAGTGCTATGCTTAGGATTGGGTCTTGTCCATCACATCATTCTCCTAATGATGTGATCCCGTTATCAACGACATCCAATGTCCATGGTCAGGAAATCGTAACCATCTATTGACCAACGAGCTAGTCAACTAGAGGCTCACTAGGGACATGTTGTGGTCTATGTATTCACACATGCATTACGATTTCCGGATAACACAATTATAGCATGAACAATAGACAATTATCATGAACAAGGAAATATAATAATAACCACTTTATTATTGCCTCTAGGGCATATTTCCAACAACCTCGTAACGCACTCCCGATGAATACTCTGCAGTGTAGCTATTCGGTCGTGGTCATCGAGGGTGATTCCTCCTTCTCCACTTTCGATACGACTCTGTCGTGCAACCCTCAGTCTGAACCTCGAGGGTGATACCTCATACGTTCACCCTGATGATTTCGTCGAGTGGAATCCGCCGAGGGTGATTCCTCGGGTTTCCCCCTTGATGTTATGGCCACACGATTACTTGACCTTTGTTACAGGCGGGTCCACCCTGGTGGGTACCCGCCGGGGATCTATGATTTTCGGGTGTGCCGGAAGGGCACTCGAGTGTGATATTGTGGCGGAGCATCAGAGACTCTGATTGTCTCTGCATGATACTAATTGAGCCTATTGGATTTGGGTGTGTGATCTGAGTGGGTCGACGTGCCCTATACGCACTACCACCACGCGGGATAATGGTTTTGGGACCCTCTGCGAAGTACGTTTCTCCCGAAAGCTCGTCTGACGTCACGATTCACCATGCGGGCTGATTGTCGGGATTGGGCTGGATACTTCACTGACGAGCTCAGTGTCGCGCCTGCACCCCGGCCAGTCTCGGAACGCGCAGGGTGCCCAGGGCGATGGCCCGAGACCTCTGGGTGCATAGGTTAGTTTGGCGTGCTGACCTCTCTGCCGAGCCTAGGTAGAGCGTTGCTTCATGTTGATCTTCTGAGGACGGGCATTACCCAACAAGTGTGTCTGGCCAGAGTTGATCGAGCGTGTTGGGTAACAGTAGTGCACCCCTGCAGGGATGAATCTTCTATCGATAGCCGGTCCGACGGTAAAGGACGCTCAGTTTGTGTATCCCGATCTACTACTTGAACTGGATACTTGTTACTTAATTGAAGCTTCGGGATCGCTTTCTCGCTTGGGAGTCGAGGAAGGATCTTTAAGCTGTACTTCAACATGTTTGCTAAATAAAATGCTATTCTACTCTCTTCTACTGCTGCAAGATGATGGCCTTGTGAAGATATTTGAAGATGCTAGTCTTTGATAGGACTAGGCCTTCTCTCTATTCTGGCATTTCTGCAGCCCAGTCCACTTATACAGCCTTTCTCCATTGATAATGTTGCATATGTAGTATAGATCCTTGCTTGCTGAGTACTTCGGATGAGTACTCACGGTTGCTTTACTTTCTCTTTTCCCCATACCCAACATTGATGATACATTAGACGATGGAGTCCAGGAGCCAGATGCCACCACCGGAGCTTACTACCAAGAGGGTCCAGAGGGTACTTACTACTGGATTGAGCCAGCCGACCAGGAGTAGGATCGGAGGCTCCCAGGCAGGAGGCCAACGCCTTTCGATCTAGTGTCGCTGATTGTGCTAGCCTTCTTAAGGCAAAACTTGTCTAACTATGTCTGTACTCAGATAATATTTGTATGACTGACTTATGTATTCGGATCTTCGGATCCCTGGTCTGTAATATTGTGGACCTCCGTTTAAATTGTGTTAGAGTTGTGTTGTGATATCTTCCCGTGAGTCCCCGTGCTTGATCATACACGTTTGCGTGTATGATTAGTGTACGATTGAGTCGGGGGCGTCACAAGTTGGTATCAGAGCCGACTGCCTGTAGGAAGCCCCCTTCCAATTCCTTGGCCGAAGTTGAGTCTAGACATCGAAAAACTAATTTACAAACTTGGCTGTGTTGGTTACGGGCCCATGTCGCCAACTGGGTGGTATTAGGATCTTTTATTCCTCGTCTATACTCTGGGACTCCGATCTCTCTTCTATTCGGGTTAAATAAATTTTACTAACGCCGGCACTTAGGATCTCGTAAATCCCATCTACCCGGAGAGCTGGATATCTGTGCGATTTCCCTGTCATTGATCTGATTAGTCTGATAATCATTTTCCTTTCCATTGTTTTGTTTAACCTTTCTCTCCGAGTTGTGTTAAACTTCTCATTGTCATTTGACAAATCTTAATTTCCTCTGTTTCAGATGGACCGTTTGTTTCCACCACGTCCTACGACACAGCTTGTGCTTTGCACTTGGGCTCGTGATGCCCCTGGGTTTCCAGCTGTCCTGATCGCTCTCATGACCAGACTTGGCTACCGTTGGTATCCTGAGTACTTGGTTTACGAGGATTACCGCGAGTTCAATCAGGAGCAGTACCATGCTGATGTTCGTATCTATAATCAGCAAAATGACTCAGACACCGAGTTACACCTTTTCCACGGTATCGGCATGACGATTGAGATGGCAGTCCATGATGCCGCCTACTCTGCTGTTTCACGTCTCCGAGGACAGTTCAGAGATATCTTGGATGACTCTGAGTTCCGATATATTTTGTATGCCCCTGCTGGAGATGCTACTGGATACTACACAGCTATCTGTGCCCCATACGAGCCTCGTCGCTATGACCCGCGCGTTTTGATTCAGTGCACTCAGGCTCTGGATCGCACTGTTCGGGCTCTTGCCATCGAGTTGGTTGCCACTCGAGCACGTCTCTACGATGCTATGACGCAGTTGCTACCTGCTGTTCGCGCAGGGATACATCCGGAGCACATCCTTTACCCGCGCAGGACTCAAATGTATGCTGGTATTGATTGGCCTGCTGTTGGAGGTCATACACCTGTACGTGGACCTCTTCTTACAGCTCGAGACCGGATTCTGCATCAGAGTGCACACGGAGAGTAGGATCCAGCAAGTTGATCGATCATCGGTGTTCTCTAAACTCGACCTGAGGTTGGGTTATCACCAGATCCGTGTCCGTGAAGAGGATATTCCCAAGACTGCATCCGTCACTCGATATGGCTCCTATGAATACACCGTCATGTCATTTGGCCTAACGAATGCTCCAGCAACTTTCTCCCGCCTGATGAATTATATATTCATGGATTACCTCGACAAATTCATCGTGGTTTATTTGGATGATATCCTGATATATTCTAAGAATAGAAAGAACATGCTGAACACCTCCGTTTGGTGCTAGAAAGGCTCCGTGAACACCAGTTGTATGCCAAGTATTCCAAATGTGAATTTTGGCTTTCTGAAGTAACTTACCTTGGTCATGTGATTTCCAAGGATGGAATTGCTGTTAACCCCGAACGAGTTCAGGCTATTCTTGACTGGACTCCCCCGAAGAATGTCAAGCAAGTCAGAAGTTTTCTCGGACTTGCTAGTTATTGCCGTCGATTCGTTGAGAACTTTTCCAAGATTGCAAAACCATTGACAAATCTGCTTCACAAAGGTGTTAAATTTGAGTGGACAGAAAAATGTCAAGAAAGCTTTCTGACACTAAAAGATAAATTGACATCTGCCCCAGTATTAGCACCCCCGGATTCCCAAAAGGATTTCGTGATATACTGTGATGCCTCCCGTCAAGGATTAGGCTGTGTCCTAATGCAAGAACGCAAGGTGATTGCTTATGCCTCCCGACAATTGCGTCCTCACGAAGAAAATTACCCAGTGCACGATCTCGAACTTTCTGCGGTTATTTATGCCCTGAAGCTATGGCGACATTACCTTCTCGGTAACCATTGCGAGATATATACGGATCATCAAAGTTTGAAGTATTTATATACTCAACCGGATCTGAACCTTCGTCAACAAAGATGGCTCGAGACAATTGCCGATTATGATATGAATATCTCATACACCCCTGGCAAGGCAAATGTAATGGCCGATGCTTTGAGTCGCAAGGCTTATTGCAGCAACCATGTGGTTCAGGAATCACAACCTATGCTTTATGAAGAGCTTCGCAAATTGAACCTCCATATTGTTCCACAGGGTTATCTCAATACCCTCGTTGTCGAACCAGATTTAGAACACAACATCAAAACTATGCAACGGTATGACTCTGAGGTTGAAAGGATCAAGCGATACCTTGAAAAAGGAAAACCGTCAGAGTTCCATCTTGATGATGATGGGATCCTATTTTTCCAAGACCGTCTCTTCGTACCTAAGTTCAAGGATGAGAGAGAACATGTTATGATGGAAGCTCATGACGCTCCTCTATCAATTCATCCTGGTAGCACAAAGATGTACCGTGACATTTGTCAGAGATACTGGTGGCCTAATATGAAGCGAGATATTGCTCGTTATGTTTCTGAGTGTGACGTTTGCCGCCGCATTAAAGCACAACATCAAAGGCCCGCGGGAACTCTGCAACCCCTTGCAATTCCTGAATGGAAATGGGACAAGGTCCAAATGGATTTCATTACTGGTTTTCCCAAATCTCAGAAGGGTCATGATGCTATTTTTGTCGTCATTGACCGATTCTCCAAGGTTGCTCACTTTCTGCCAGTTAAGGAGACAATCACTGCTAGCCAGTTAGCAGACTTGTATGTTTCTCGAATTGTGTCACTCCATGGTATTCCGTTGGAGATCAGTTCTGATCGTGGCAGCCTCTTCACCTCCAGATTCTGGAATAGTTTCCAAGAAGCTATGGGAACACATCTGTCTTTTAGCACCGCTTTTCACCCTCAGTCACAGGGTCAAGTTGAACGAGTTAATCAAGTGCTCGAAGATATGCTTCGAGCTTGCGTCATCTCCTTTGGTAAGAAATGGGAGGAATCTCTCCCGTATGCCGAATTCTCTTACAACAATAGCTATCAAGCTAGTCTGAAGATGGCACCGTTTGAAGTTCTTTACGGACGTAAGTGTCGAACCCCTCTGAATTGGTCAGAAACTGGGGAACGCTCACTCGTCGGACCAGACATTATTCAGCAAGCAGAAGACCAAGTCCGCATTGTCCGTGAACATTTGAAAACTGCTCAGTCTCGTCAGAAGAGCAACTATGACCGAAAGCACCAGGAAATGGTCTATCAACCTGGCGAGCAAGCTTACCTCCGCGTCACTCCGTTGAAAGGCACTCATAGGTTCGGAATCAAAGGCAAGTTAGCTCCTCGCTACATTGGCCCGTTCCGTATTCTTGCCCGTCGAGGAGAAGTGGCATATCAATTGCAATTGCCACCAAATCTTTCACAAGTACATGATGTCTTTCATGTATCCCAACTCCGTCGCTGCTTCAAGGATCCTATTCGAGCTGTGGATCACGAAGTGCTTGAATTACGGGAAGATCTGTCTTATCCAGAATATCCCATCCGTGTTCTTGATGAAGCTGAACGTCGGACTCGTCAAAAGTCAATCAAATTCCTCAAGGTCCAGTGGTCAAATCATTCTGAAGATGAGGCCACTTGGGACGCGAGGATCGTCTTCGCGAAGAATACCCCTCTTTCTTTCAGTCTTCCTCTTAATTCTCGGGACGAGAATTCTTAATAGATGAGGAGAATTGTAACACCCCCTGTCATTAGCTACAGTAATCACTTTTGATAATGACATGTCAGCAAGCTTAATAGTGCATAATCATCATTAGCATCATATTGCATTTCAACTCCTAAGTCAAATTCAAATTTAAATGAAAGTGGAAAATAAAAGTTGTCCAACATAGAAACTAAAATGTTCAGTAAATAGCAAATATTGCAGAGGCTATTCTAGAATTGAAACCAACATTTAGTAAATTCATTAGGTGGCACTAACTTTACCAAAACAGCAAGGATTAATGCATTTTATTTATTATAAAAATTGTGTGAACTCAAATTGACTCCAAACTAATTTTTGGTAGTAGTAGAGGATGCCTAGTATTTATTGGAACAATTGCCATGTTCTACAAAAATCATTTTGAGGCCTAGCAATTTACTAAACAGGAGTTGTGAATAAATAAAAAGACAAAAGACAAAAGAAAAGAAAACAAAAAAAATAAAAAGGAAAAAAACCCGGCCCAACTGGGCCACGGCCACCAGGCCGGCCCAGCTCCCCGCCCCCCCCCTATATGGCCTCCCCCAGGAGGCCACCGAAACCCTAACCCCCACTCACTCCCTCCGCTCACTCCGCTTCCCCTTTTGCCCCCCCCCCCACCCCCGATCCATTCTGGATCGGGCGCTGCTCGCATCGGCCCGACGCGCCCTCGCACGACGCCGCCGCCCCGTCGCCACCGCCACCTCGCCGGACTGCACTGCCCCGCCTCGCCATCGCCGGCTCCACCGAGCCTCGCCGCCCTCTTCTCTGCATCGGGGGTGAGGAACCCCCTCGGCCTCCTCTTCCCTCTGGCCGCGCTCTGGCGCGCCCATCGCGCGCTCACCACGCCCCCGCAGCGCCCGCCGCCGCGCCCGCTCGCCTTGCCTTGCCGCTCCAGCCGCACGGCCCCGCCACCCATCACCACGCCGCCCGCGCCCCTCTTTTCCCCTCGGTCACCGCCGCGCACACCGCCCCGTCGCCGCGCGCCCCGCTAGCTCTCCCCCGCTCCTGCCGCCTGCGGTCACCGCGCCCACCCCCCGTTCCTGCTGCCCGTCGCCGCGCCCCTGCCGCCACCGCGCACACGCACACGCGCACGCGCACCATGCCCGCACGCCCGTGGCCTATGGGCCACCGACAGGAGGGGCCTAGTGCCCCAGTGCCACTGGCCGGTGGGCCCTGTACCCCCCCTGTGACGCTGACGAACGGGGCCCACGCCAAGAGAAAAAACGAAAATAGAAAAACAAAGAAAATAAAAATAAAAATAAAAACTATTAAAATTAATAAATAATTAATTAGTTAATTAATCCTGATTAGGTTAATCCAATTTAGTTAATTAGTTTAATTAAATATTAATTAATTAGTTAACCACTAATTAGCCAACAGTCTATGACATGTGGGACCCACGTGTCAGGACGCCTGCTGATGTCATGCTGACGTCATGATGATGTCAGCATAACACTGTTTCAGATAATGTTAATTTAAGTAATTAAATAAATTGCAGAAATTAATAAAACTTTAGAAAATCATATTAAATAATCCGTAACTCCGATGAAAATACTTTATACATGAAACTTGCTCAGAATTCCTATACGAACCCGAATACGCCCTCCGTATTCCCGTCAGATGCCTCTAGCTATAAGAACATTGAACTTTTAGACCGATTTCGATAAATGAATAGTGCCCAACTTTAATTAAATAAATCCGAATAAATTCCTAAATTAACTAAATCATTTAGTTAGGCAGTAGAACACCCCGGCATATCATTTAGGCATGTCATACATATTGTTTGCATTATTGCCGTGAATTTATTGTTTCTCTCCCCCTCCTTGTCTCTCGATAGACGCTGAGACCGACGATGCTGCACCTGGATACGACTACACTACCGACGAGCAGCCCGTTAGCGATCTCTCTCTCTTTGCCAGAGCAACCAGGCAAGCCCCCCCTTGAGCATCCAGATATCGCCCATTCTATTCTCCTGCTTGCATTAGATTTTGCTACTGTTAATGTATGCTCCTATTCTGATGCATAGCCTGCTGTTGTAACCTGTTCATTGCTACCTTACCTGCCTATGATAAACTGTTTAGTTTAGGTTGGTAGTGAAGCATCAGTGACCCCACCACCTTATCCTTGTTGCCCCTGCTTGATCATCGACGACTCGATCAACGTGATCGTCGACCAGAGACCGACACCTCACTTCACACCCCCTTAGTTGTACGACTCTGTGTAGTAACTATCGAGTGCCAAGGGTGATACCTCGTAACGCACTCCCGATGAATACTCTGCAGTGTAGCTATTCGGTCGTGGTCATCGAGGGTGATTCCTCCTTCTCCACTTCCGATACGACTCTGTCGTGCAACCCTTGGTGTGAACCTCGAGGGTGATACCTCATACGTTCACCCTGATGATTTCGTCGAGTGGAATCCGCCGAGGGTGATTCCTCGGGTTTCCCCCTTGATGTTATGGCCACACGATTACTTGACCTTTGTTACAGGCGGGTCCACCCTGGTGGGTACCCGTTGGGGATCTATGATTTTCGGGTGTGCCGGAAGGGCACTCGAGTGTGATATTGTGGCAGAGCATCAGAGACTCTGATTGTCTCCGCGTGATACTAATTGAGGCTATTGGATTTGGCTGTGTGATCTGAGTGGGTCGACGTGCCCTATACGCACTACCACCACGCGGGATAATGGTTATGGGACCCTCTGCGAAGTATGTTTCTCCCGAAAGCTCGTCTGACATCACGATTCACCGTGCGGGCTTATTGTCGGGATTGGGCTAGATACTTCACTAACGAGCTCAGTGTCGCGCCTGCACCCCGGCCAGTCTCGCAACGCGCAGGGTGCCCAGGGCGATGGCCCGAGACCTCTGGGTGCATAGGTTAGTCCGGCGTGCTGACCTCTCTGCCGAGCCTAGGTAGAGCGTTGCTTCGTGTTGATCTTCCGAGGACGGGCATTACCCAGCAAGTGTGTCCGGCCAGAGTTGATCGAGCGTGTTGGGTAACAGTAGTGCACCCCTGCAGGGATGAATCTTCTATCGATAGCCGGTCCGACGGTAAAGGACGCTCAGTTTGTGTATCCCGATCTACTACTTGAACTGGATACTTGTTACTTAATTGAAGCTTCGGGATCGCTTTCTCGCTTGGGAGTCGAGGAAGGATCTTTAAGCTGTACTTCAACATGTTTGCTAAATAAAATGCTATTCTACTCTCTTCTACTGCTGCAAGATGATGGCCTTGTGAAGATATTTGAAGATGCTAGTCTTTGATAGGACTAGGCCTTCTCTCTATTCTAGCATTTCTGCAGCCCAGTCCACTTATACAGCCTTTCTCCATTGATAATGTTGCATATGTAGTATAGATCCTTGCTTGCTGAGTACTTCGGATGAGTACTCACGGTTGCTTTACTTTCTCTTTTCCCCATACCCCACATTGATGATACATCAGACGATGGAGTCCAGGAGCCAGATGCCACCACCGGAGCTTACTACCAGGAGGGTCCAGAGGGTACTTACTACTGGATTGAGCCAGCCGACCAGGAGTAGGATCGGAGGCTCCCAGGCAGGAGGCCAACGCCTTTCGATCTAGTGTCGCTGATTGTGCTAGCCTTCTTAAGGCAAAACTTGTCTAACTATGTCTATACTCAGATAATATTTGTATGACTGACTTATGTATTCGGATCTTCGGATCCCTGGTCTGTAATATTGTGGACCTCCGTTTAAATTGTGTTAGAGTTGTGTTGTGATATCTTCCCGTGAGTCCCTGTGCTTGATCGTACATGTTTGCGTGTATGATTAGTGTACGATTGAGTCGGGGGCGTCACACACGAGGCGACGACAAGCCGTAGGGGCGCGCCCTAGGGGGGGGCGCCCCCTGGCTTGTGGCCCCCTCGGGAGTCCACCGACCTACTTCTTCGTCCTATATATTCACATATATTCCAAAACCCTAGGAGAGAGCCACGAAAGTACTTTTCCACCGCAGCAACCTTCTGTTCCCATGAGATCCCATCTTGGGGCCTTTTCCGGCGATCTGCCAGAGGGGGATTCGATCACGGAGGGCATCTACATCAACCCTATTGCCTCTCCGATGAAGCGTGAGTAGTTTACCTCAGACCTACGGGTCCATAGCTAGTAGCTAGATGGCTTCTTCTCTCTCTTTGATTCTCAATACCATGTTCTCCTCGATGTTCTTGGAGATCTATCCGATGTAATATTCTTTTGTGGTGTGTTTGTCGAGATCCGATGAATTATGGATTTATGATCAGATTATCTATGAATATTATTTGAATCTTCTCTGAATTCTTATATGCATGATTTGATATCTTTGTATTTCTCTTCGAATTATCGGTTTGGTTTGGCCAACTAGATTGGTATTTCTTGCAATGGGAGAGGTGCTTAGTTTTGGGTTCAATCTTGAGGTGTCCTCACCCAGTGACATAGTAGGGGTAGCGAGGCACATATTGTATTGTTGCCATCAAGGATAAAAAGATGGGGTTTTCATCATATTGCTTGAGTTTATCCATCTACATCATGTCATCTTACTTAAGGCGTTACTCCATTCTTTATGAACTTAATACTCTAGATGCATGCTGGATAGCGGTCGATGTGTGGAGTAATAGTAGTAGATGAAGAATCGTTTCGGTCTACTTGACACGGACGTGATGCCTATATGCATAATCATTGCCTTGGATATCATCATAACTTTGCGCTTTTCTATCAATTGCTCGACAGTAATTTGTTCACCCACCGTATTATTTGCCTTCAAGAGAGAAGCCTCTTGTGAAACCTATGGCCCCCGGGTCTATTTTCCATCATATATTTTCAAATCTATATACCAAAAATACCTCGCTGCAATTTATTTATTTTTATTTTGTTTTACGTTTTGGCAATCTTATATACCTATCTCTATCAGATCTCACCTTTGCAATTGACCGTGAAGGGATTAACAACCCCTTTATCGCGTTGGGTGCAAGTGTTTGATTGTTTGTGCAGGTGCATAGATTGGGGACCTTTTTGTACCTCCTACTGGATTGATACCTTGGTTCTCTAACTGAGGGAAATACTTATCTCTACTTTGCTGCATCACCCTTTCCTCTTCAAGGGAAAAACCGACGCAAGCTCAAGAAGTAGCACGTAGTTCAACCGATACAAGATCTTCGTGGAATATGTAGGAACCAATATGGGCATCCAGGTTCCGCTCTTGGTTATTGACCGGAGAGGTGTCTCGGTCATGATTACATGATTTCCGAACCCGCAGGGTCGCACGCTTAACGTTCGTTGACACTAGAGTAGTATAGGGATATTTGATCATTGGTAACCGAATGTTGTTCGGAGTCCCAGATGAGATCCCGGACGTCACAAGGAGTCTGGGAATGGTCTAGTGTTGGGGAACGTAGTATTTCAAAAAAATTCCTACAATCACGCAAGATCTATCTAGGAGAAGCATAGCAACAAGCGGGGAGAGTGTGTCCACGTACCCTCGTAGACCGAAAGCGGAAGCATTTAGTAACGCGGTTGATGTAGTCGAACGTCTTCGCGATCCAACCGATCCAAGTACCGAACATACGGCGCCTCCGCGATCTGCACACGTTCAGCTCGGTGACGTCCCTCGAACTCTTGATCCAGTTGAGGCCGAAGGAGAGTTTCGTCAGCACGACGGCGTGGTGACGGTGATGATGAAGTGATTCCGGCAGGGCTTCGCCTAAGCTCTCCGAAAATATGACCGAGGTGGAAGTCTGTGGAGGGGGGCACCGCACATGGCTAAGACAAATCTTGGTGTTTCTTTGGGGTGCCCCCCGCCCCCGTATATAAAGGAGGGAGGGAGGAGGTGGCCGGCCTAAGGGGGAGGCGCACCAAGGGGGGGAGTCCTACTAGGACTCCAAGTCCTAGTAGGATTCCACCAAGAGGAGAAGGGAAAAGAGAGGGGCTACGCCCCCAACCCCTTGTCCAATTCGGACTGGGCTTGGGGGGGGGGGGGCGCCACCTCCTGGCTGCTGCCTCCTATTTCCCGTATGGCCCAATAAGGCCCATTACTTCTCCCGGTGAATTCCCGTAACTCCCCGGTACTCCGAAAAATACCCGAATCACTCGGAACCTTTCCGATGTCCGAATATAGACTTCCAATATATGAATCTTTACCTCTCGACCATTTCGAGACTCCTCGTCATGTCCGTGATCTCATCTGGGACTCCGAACAAACTTCGGTCATCAAATCACATAACTCATAATACAAATCGTCATCGAACGTTAAGCGTGCGGACCCTACGGGTTCGAGAACTATGTAGACATGACCGAGACACATCTCCGGTCAATAACCAATAGCAGAACTTGGATGCTCATATTGGCTCCTACATATTCTACGAAGATCTTTATCGGTCAAACCGCATAACAATATACGTTGTTCCCTTTGTCATCGGTATGTTACTTGCCCGAGATTCGATCGTCGGTATCATCATACCTAGTTCAATATCGTTACTGGCAAGTCTCTTTACTCGTTCCGTAATGCATCATCCCGTAACTAACTCATTAGTCACATTGCTTGCAAGGCTTCATATGAAGTGCATTACCGAGAGGGCCCAGAGATACCTCTCCGACAATCGGAGTGACAAATCCTAATCTCGATCTATGCCAACTCAACAAACACCATCGGAGACACCTGTAGAGCATCTTTATAATCACCCAGTTACGTTGTGACGTTTGATAGCACACTAAGTGTTCCTCCGATATTCGGGAGTTGCATAGTCTCATAGTCATAGGAACATGTATAAGTCATGAAGAAAGCAATAGCAATAAACTTAACGATCATTATGCTAAGCTAACGGATGGGTCTTGTCCATCACATCATTCTCCTAATGATGTGATCCCGTTCATAAAATGACAACACATGTCCATGGCTAGGAAACTTAACCATCTTTGATTAACGAGCTAGTCAAGTAGAGGCATACTAGGGACACTCTGTTTGTCTATGTATTCACACATGTACTAACTTTCTGGTTAATACAATTCTAGCATGAATAATAAATATTTATCATGAAATAAGGAAATAAATAATAACTTTATTATTGCCTCTAGGGCATATTTCCTTCATTCTCCCACTTGCACTAGAGTCAATAATCTAGTTCACATCGCCATGTGGTTTAACACCAATAGTTCACATCACCATGTGATTAACACCCATAGTTCACATCGCTTATGTGACCAACACTCAAAAGGTTTACTAGAGTCAATAATCTAGTTCACATCGCCATGTGATTAACACCCAAAGAGTACTAAGGTGTGATCAAGTTTTGCTTGTGAGAGAAGTTTAGTCAACGGGTCTGCCACATTCAGATCCGTATGTATTTTGCAAATTTCTATGTCTACAATGCTCTGCACGGAGCTACTCTAGCTAATTGCTCCCACTTTCAATAAGTATCCAGATTGAGACTTTGAGTCATCTGGATCGGTGTAAAAGCTTGCATAGACGTAACCTTTTACGACGAACTCTTTTATCACCTCCATAACCGAGAAATATTTCCTTAGTCCTCTTAGGTAACTAAGGATAACTTTGACCGCTATCCAGTGATCTATCCCTGGATCACTATCGTACCTCCTTGCTAAACTCATAGCAAGGCACACAACTGGTCTGGTACATAGCATGGCATACTTTATAGAACCTATGACTGAGGCATAGGGAATGACTTTCATTCTCTTTCTATCTTCTGCCGGGGTCGGGTTTTTAGTCTTACTCAATTTTACACCTTGTAACACAGGCAAGAACTCCTTATTTGACTGATCCATTTTGAACTTCTTCAAAATCTTGTCAAGGTATGTGCTTTGTGAAAGTCCTATTAAACGTCTCGATCTATCCCTATAGATCTTGATGCTCAATACTTAAGCAGCTTCACCGAGGTCCTTTTTATTGAAAAATTCTTATTCAAGTATCCTTTTATGCTATCCAGAAATTCTATATCATTTCCAATCAACAATATGTCATCTACATATAATATCAGAAATGCTACAGAGCTCCCACTCACTTTCTTGTAAATACAGGCTTCACCGTAAGTCTGTATAAAACCATATGCTTTGATCACTTCATCAAAGCGTATATTCCAACTCCGAGATGGTTGCACATTTTGTTAGCACCTTTAGGATTGACAAAACCTTCTGGTTGCATCATATACAACTTCTTCTTTAAAAATTCCATTAAGGAATGTAGTTTTGACATCCATTTGCCAGATTTCATAAAATGCGGCAATTGCTAACATGATTCGGACAGACTTTAAGCATCGATACGAGTGAGAAAATCTCATCGTAGTCAACACCTTGAACTTGTCGAAAAACTTTTGCGACAATTTGAGCTTTGTAGATAGTAACACTACTATCAGCGTCTATCTTCCTCTTGAAGATCCATTTTTTCTCAATGGCTCGCCGATCATCGAGCAAATCAGTCAAAGTCCATACTTTGTTCTCATACATGGATCCTATCTCAGATTTCATGGCCTCAAGCCATTTATCGGAATCTGGGCTCATCATTGCTTCCTCATAGTTCGTAGGTTCGTCATGGTCTAGTAACATGATTTCCAGATCAGGATTACTGTACCACTCTGGTGCGGAACGTACTCTGGTTGACCTACGAGGTTCTGTAGTAACTTGATCTGAAGTTTCATGATCATCATGATTAGTTTCCTCACTAATTGGTGTAGGAATCACTGGAACTGATTTCTGTGATAAACTACTTTCCAATTCGGGAGAAGGTACAATTACCTCATCAAGTTCTACTTTCCTCCCACTCACTTCTTTCGAGAGAAACTCCTTCTCTAGAAAGGATCCATTCTTAGCAACGAATATCTTGCCTTCGGATCTGTGATAGAAGGTGTACCCAACAGTCTCCTTTGGGTATCCTATGAAGACGCATTTCTCCGATTTGGGTTTGAGCTTATCAGGTTAAAACTTTTCACATAAGCATTGCAACCCCAAACATTAAGAAATGACAGCTTAGGTTTCTTGCCAAACCACAGTTCATATGGTGTCGTCTCAACGGATTTAGATGTTGCCCTATTTAACGTGAATGCAGCTGTCTCTAATGCATAACCCCAAAACAATAGTGGTAAATCGGTAAGAGACATCATAGATTGCACTATATCCAATAAAGTACGGTTATGACGTTCGGACACACCATTATGCTGTGGTGTTCCAGGTGGCATGAGTTTGTGAAACTATTCCACATTGTTTTAATTGAAGACCAAACTCGTAACTCAAATATTTGCCTCCGCGATCAGATCGTAGAAACTTTATTTTCTTGTTACGATGATTTTCCACTTCACTCTGAAATTCTTTGAACTTTTCAAACGTTTCAGACTTGTGTTTCATTAAGTAGATATACCCATATCTGCTCAAATCATCTGTGAAGAAAATAACGATACCCGCCGCGAGCCTCAATACTCATCGGACCGCATACATCGGTATGTATTATTTCCAATAAGTCCGTAGCTCGCTCCATTGTTCCGGAGAACGGAGTTTTAGTCACCTTGCCCATGAGGCATGGTTCGCAAGCATCAAATGATTCATAATCAAGTGATTCCAAAAGTCCATCAGTATGGAGTTTCTTCATGCGCTTTACACCAATATGACCTAAACGGCAGTGCCACAAATAAGTTGCACTATCATTACTAACTTTGCATCTTTTGGCTTCAATATTATGAATATGTGTATCACAACGATCGAGATTCAATAAACCATTTACATTGGGTGTATGACCATAGAAGGTTTTTATTCATGTAAACAGAACAGCAATTATTCTCTGACTTAAATGAATAACCGTATTGCAATAAACATGATCCAAGCATATTCATGCTCAACGCAAACACCAAATAACTTTTATTTTGCAATAAACATGATCCAATCATATTCATGCTCAATGCAAACACCAAATAACATTTATTTAGGTTCAACACTAATCCCGAAAATAGAGGGAGTGTGCGATGGTGATCTTATCAACCTTGGAATCACTTCCAACACACATCGTCACCTCGTCATTAACTAGTCTCTGTTCATTTTGCAACTCCTGTTTCGAGTTACTAATGTTAGCAACTGAACCAGTATCAAATACCCAGGGGCTACTATGAACACATCGTCCCATCTACTTCTCCACCTTCTCTTGCTGGATCAAGGAGGAGGAGATGTCATCGATCCACACGTGTGCTAAACTCGGAGGTGCCGTCCATTCGGCACTAGATCAGTTGGATCGTGATCGGATCGCGAAGAGTACGACTACATCAACTGCGTTATATACGCTTCCGCTTTCGGTCTATGAGGGTACGTAGGCACACTCTCCCCTCTCGTTGCTATGCTTCTCCTAGATAGATCTTGAGTGTTCGTAGGATTTTTATTTTTTATTTTCATGCTTTGTTCCCCATCAGTGGCATCATGAGCTAGGTCTATGCGTATATGTATATGCACAAGTAAAACACAAAAAGTTGTGGGCGCTGATGCTCAAATTGCTTACCTCTCTTGTCTTATTTGGATTCGGCGGTATTGTAGGATGAAGCGGCCCGGACCAACCTTACTTGTCCACGCACAAGAGACCGGTTCCACCGACAGACATGCAACTAGTTTTGCATAAGGTGGCTAGCGGGTGTTTGTCTCTCGTACAGTCCTACTTTAGTAGAATCTAATTTGACAAAGACGGTCCTTGTAGAAGGTTAAAAGGCAACTTGATTATCACCTTTGTGGCTTTACGTAGGTAAGAACGGTTCTTGCTAGTTGCCCATAGCAGCCGCGTAAAATTTGCAACAACAAAGTAGAGGACGTCTAACTTGTTTTTGCAGGGCATGTTGTGATGTGGTATGACCAAAACGTGATGTGATATGTATAGATGTATGAGATGATCATGTTTTGTAATAGGTTCACGACTTGCATGTCGATGAGTACGGCAACCGGCAGGAGCCATAGGGTTGTTTTTAATTTATTATTCGTCATGTAATTTCTTTACTTTATTGCTATGTGTTAGCAATAGTTGTAGAAGAAATAGTTGGCGAGATGACCATGTGAAGACACGATGATGGAGATCATGGTGTTATGCTGGTGACGATGGAGATCATGCCGGTGCTTTGGAGATGGAGATCAAAGGCACAAGATGATAATGGCCATATCATGTCACATATTGATTGCATGTGATGTTTATCTTTTTATGCATCTTATTTTGCTTAAAACGACGGTAGCATTATATATAAGATGATCCCTTCACTTAATTTTAAGAAATTGTGTTCTCCCTAAGTATGCACCGTTGCAAAAGTTCATCGTTTGGAAGCACCTCGTGATGATTGGGTGTGATAGACTCTATGTTCGCATACAACGGGTGTAAGCCAGTTTTACACATGCAGAATACTTGGGTTAAACTTGACGAGCCTAGCATGTACAGACATGGCCTCGGAACACAGGAGACCGAAAGGTCGAACATGAGTCATATAGTAGATATGATCAACATGGAGATGTTCACCATTGATGACTACCCCATCTCACGTGATGATCGGACATGGGCTAGTTGATTTGGATCATGTGTCACTTAGACAACTTGAGGGATGTTGATTTAAGTGGGAGTTCATTAGTAATTTGATTAACTGAACTAAATTATCATGAACTTAGTCTTAATTTTATCTGCAAAATCTGTGTTGTAGATCAATGGCCCGCGTTGTAGTTCCCCTGAGTTTTAATGCACTCCTAGAGAAAGCTAAGTTGAAAGATGATGGAAGCAACTATGCGGAATGGGTCTGTAACTTGAGGATTATCCTCATTGCTGCACAGAAGGCTTATGTCCTTAATACACCGCTTGGTGATGCACCCCCTCAAGGCTCGCCTGTAGATGTTATGAACGTCTGGCAGGCATGTTCTGAGGACTACTCGATAGTTCAGTGCGCCATGCTTTACAGCTTAGAACCGGGGCTCCAAAGACATTTTGAGCACCACGGAGCATATGAGATGTTCGAGGAGCTGAAATTGGTTTTTCAAGCTCATGCCCGGGTTGAGAGATATGACACCTCCAAACAAGTTCTTTAGCTGCAAGATGGAGGAGAACAGTTCTATTAGTGAGCATATACTCAGAATGTCTGGTTTTCACAACTGCTTGACTCAGTTGGGAGTTAATCTTCCAGATGACACGGTCATTGACAGAGTTCTCTAGTCACTGCCACCAAGCTATAAGGGTTTTGTGATGAACTATAATATGCAAGGGATGGAGAAAACGATTCCCGGGCTCTTCGTGATGCTTAAGACCGCGGAGGTAGAAATCAAGAAGGAGCATCAAGTGTTGATGGTTAAAAAGATCACTAGTTTCAAGAAAGGCAAGGGAAAGAAAGAGGACTTTAAGAAGAATGGCAAGATAGTTGCCGCTCCCGTGAAGAAACACAAGGCTGGACCCAAACCCTAGACTGAGTGTTTCTACTTCAAGGGGAATGGTCACTTGGAGCGGAACTGCCCCAAGTACTTGGCAGATAAGAAGGTTGGCAACGTCAACAAAGGTATATGTGATATACATGTTATTGATGTGTACCTTACTACTGATCATAGTAGCGCCTGGGTATTTGATACTGGTTTGGTTGCTAATATTTGTAACTCGAAATAGGAGCTGCGGAATAAACAAAGACTGGCTAAGGACAAGGTGATGATGCACGTCGGAAATGGTTCCAAGGTTGATGTGATCGCCGTCGGCACGCTACCTCTACATCTACCTTCGGGATTAGTTTTAAACCTAAATAATTGTTATTTGGTGCTAGCGTTGAGCATGAACATTATATCTAGATCTTGTTTATTGCGAGACAGTTATTCATTTAAGTCAGAGAATAATGGTTGTTCTATTTATATGAGTAACATCTTTTATGGTCATGCACCCCTTGTGAATGGTTTATTCTTATTGAATCTCGATCGTAGTGGTACACATATTCATAATATTGATGCCAAAAGATACAAAGTTAATAAAGATAGTACCACATATTTGTGGCACTGCCGCTTAGGTCATATTCGTGTAAAGTGCATGAATAAACTCCATGCTGATGGACTTTTGGAATCTCTTGATTATGAATCATTTGAGACATGTGAACCATGCCTCATGGGCAATATGACTAAAACTCCGTTCTCTGGAACATTGGAGCGAGCTAGCGACTTATTGGAAATAATACATACCGATGTATGCGGTCCGATGAGTGTTGAAGCACGCGGTGGATATCATTATTTTCTTACCTTCATAGATGATTTGAGTAGATATCGATATATTTACTTAATGAAACACAAGTCTGAAACATTTGGAATGTTCAAGGAATTTCATAGTGAAGTGGAGAATCATCGTAACAAGAAAATAAAGTTTCTACGATCTAATCATGGAGGTGAATATTTGAGTTACGAGTTTGGTATGCATTTAAGACAATGTGGAATTGTTTCACAGCTCACGCCACCTGGAACAGCACAACGTAATGGTGTATCCGAACATCGTAATCGTACTCTATTGGATATGGTGTGTTCTATGATGTCTCTTACCGATTTGCCACTATCGTTTTGGGGTTATGCATTAGAGACAGTCGCATTCACTTTAAATAGGGCACCGTCTAAATCCGTTGAGACGACATCGTATGAGTTATGGTTTGGCAAGAAACCTAAGCTGTCGTTTCTTAAAGTTTGGGACGCGACGCTTATGTGAAGAGTCTTTAGCCTGATAAGCTCAAACCCAAAGTGGAGAAGTGTGTCTTCATAGGACTCCCTAAAGAGACCATTGGGTATACCTTCTACCACAGATCCGAGGGCAAGATCTTTGTTGCCAAGAATGGGTCATTTCTAGAGAAGGAGTTTCTCTCGAAAGAAGTGAGTGGGAGGAAAGTAGAACTTGATGAGGTAATCGTACCTTCTCTCAAATTGGGTGGTAGCACATCACAGAAAGCAGTTCCCGTGATGCCTACACCAAACGAAGAGGAAGCTAACGATGATGATCATGAAACTTCAGATCAAGTTACTACTGAACTTTGTAGGTCAACCAGGGTATGTTCCGCACCAGTGTGGTACGGTAATCAAGTCCTGGAAATTATGTTGTTAGACAACAACGAACCTACGAACTATGAAGAAGCTATGATGAGCTCGGATTCCGACAAATGGCTTCAGGACATGAAATCCAAGATAGCATCCATGTATGAGAACAAAGTATGGACTTTGGTGGACTTGCCCGATGATCAACAAGCCATTGAGAATAAATGGATCTTTAAGAAGAAGACAGACGCTGATGGTAATGTCACTGTCTATAAAGCTCGACTTGTCACAAAGGGTTTCCGACAAGTTCAAGGGGTTGACTATGATGAGAATTTCTCACCCGTAGCGATGCTTAAGTCTGTTAGAATTATGTTAGCAATTGCCGCATTTCATGATTATGAGATCTGGCAAATGGACGTCAAAACGGCATTCCTTAACAGGTTTCTTAAGGAAGAGTTGTGTATGATGCAACCAGAAGGTTTTGTCGATCCTAAGGATGCTAACAAAGTATGCAAGCTCCAGTGATCCATCTATGGACTGGTGCAAGCATCTCGGTGTTGGAATGTACGCTTTGATGAGGTGATCAAAGCTTTTGGTTTTATACAAACTTACAAAGAAGCTTGTATTTACAAGAAAGTGAGTGGGAGCTCTGTAGCATTTCTAATATTATATGTGGATGACACATAGTTGATTGGAAATGATATAGAATTTCTAGAAAGCATAAAGGATATTTGAACAAGAGTTTTTCAATGAAAGACCTCGGTGAAGCTGCTTACATATTGGGCATCAAAATCTATGGAGATAGATCAAGACGCTTAATAGGACTTTCACAAAGCACATACCTTGACAAAGTTTTGAAGAAGTTCAAAATAGATCAGTCAAAGAAAGGGTTCTTGCCTGCATTGCAAGGTGTGAAGTTGAGTAAGACTCAAAGCCCGACCACAACAGAAGAAAGGAAAAGGATGAAAGTCATTCCCTATGCCTCAGCCATAGGCTCTATAATGTATGCCATGCTGTGTACCAGACCTGATGTGTGCCTTGCCATAAGTCTGGCAGGGAGGTACCAAAGTGATCCAGGAGTAGATCACTGGAAAGCGGTCAAGAATATCCTGAAGTACCTGAAAAGGACTAAGGTCATGTTTCTTGTTTATGGAGGTGACGAAGAGCTCGTCGTAAAGGGTTACGTCGATGCTAGCTTCGACACAGATCCGGATGACTCTAAGTCTCAAACTGGATACGTATTTATATTAAATGGTGGATCGCTCAGTTGGTGCAGTTCCAAACAGAGCATCATGGCAGGATCTACATGTGAAGCAGAGTATATAGCAGCTTCAGAAGCAGCGCAAGAAGGAGTCCGGATGAAGGAGTTCATATCCGATCTAGGTGTAATACCAAGTGCATCAGATCCAATGACTATTTTTTGTGATAACACTGGAGCTATTGCCATTGCCAAGGAGTGATGACCCACAAGTATAGGGAATCTATCGTAGTCCTTTCGATAAGTAAGAGTGTCGAACCCAACGAGGAGCAGAAGGAAATGACAAGCGGTTTTTAGCAAGGTATTTTCTGCAAGCACTGAAATTATTGATAACAGATAGTTTTGTGATAAGATAATTCGTAACGGGTGAGGGAGTCCTGGATTAGGGGGTCCTTGGGTGTCCGGTCTATTTGATATGGACCGGACTGATGGGCTGTGAAGATAAAGCAGAAGACCATCCCCCGTGTCCGGGTAGGACTCCTATATGCGTGGACGGCAAGTTTGGTGTCCGGATGTATTATTTCCTTCTTCTGTAAACCGACTCTGTACAACCCTAGGCCCCTCCGGTGTGTATATAAACCGGAGGGTTTAGTCCATAGAGGCAATCAGAATTCTCATAGGATAGACAGCTAGGGTTTAGCCATTACGATCTCGAGGTAGATCAACTCTTGTAACCCCTATACTCATCAAATACAATCAAGCAGGACGTAGGGTTTTACCTCCATTAAGAGGGCCCGAACCTGGGTAAAGATCGTGTCCCCCTTCGTCCCTTGTTACCTTCAATCCTCAGATGCACAGTTCGGGACCCCCTACCCGAGATCGGCCGGTTTTGACACCGACATTGATGCTTTCATTGAGAGTTCCACTGTGCCGTCGGCAGAAGGCTCGATGGCTCGTTTGATCATCAACAACGATGTTGTTTCCGGGGAAACTTTCCTCCTTGGTCAACTTTTTGTGTTTGGCGGCTTCGCTCTGCGTGCCAATTCAATTGGTCACCTTGAACAGATCGACAGCTACGCTCCTGGTCACCAGATTAGGTTCAGGAGCCTGAATTACGTCGCTGATATCCAAGGAGATTTGATCTTCGAAGGATACTCGGCCTTGACCGCCGCTCCTCATCTATATGAAGGAGGCCCATCGGATTCGCTATCAGGCCCCGTTCAAGGATCAACCATCGTCCCTGCCCGGGCCTTAGATCCACAGCAGACCACCCTGTCCGAAGATGGGAGTATGAACCTCACCGGACCCTCTCCTACTACGGAGCTCCCTGCCGGAGACCCAGAGGTGACCATATTATCGGCAGGCCTAGAATCAAACAGAGCTCTCCCTGTCATCGGGAAGCTGGACTCACCTCCGGATGTTAACTCCGAACTCTTGAGGCCCGCGTCCATTGAGCACGGTCGAGAGGTGATTTTCGGACTCAGCTCCGCAGGCTCTCAGTCACCCATCCAGCTATCGCTCCTAAACGAGGCTCTGGACTTAATGCGATCTCTCACCATAACGGAGGTATCACTTCCGAACTACGTCCAGCCCGTACTAGGGGCTGAGTGCGGGGAATTTTACGTCCCACCCACCACCCACTTGATAGCCACTGTCGAGAACTTAATCGACATGCTAGACTACGCCTCCGAGGACATCGACGGCATGGACGACGATGTCGGAACCGAATCAGGACAAAACCCACCCATCACTGGGCGTTGGACGGCCACTTCTACATACGATGTGTACATGGTGGATACACCCAAAAAGAAGGACGACGATAGCGCTCAAGACCCGATCGAGGACAAGCCTGTCGAAGCACCACCTAAATGCCGACGTTAGCGGCGCCGCTCACAACCGCGTCGCGAAAAGGAAAGCAATACCGGCACCGGAGACAATGACACTCCGAAGAACGCCGAAGACTCTGACCACCTCATCGAGCCTACTGTTGAGCAGGATGAGTGGGAAGAAGGACAAGTCAACCCAGACGAACCTGTCGATCATGAGGATTCGGAGGATAGTAATTATCTGCCGGCCTCCAAGGAGGATGTTAGCCTCGGTAACGAAAATTTTATCATACCAGAGGAACCCCTCGAGCAAGAAATCTTCAGGCGACAGCTCATTGCCACTGCGAGGAGCCTGAAAAAGAAACAGCAACAGCTTCAAGCTGAACAGGATACGCTCAACAATAGATGGACCAAGGTCCTAGCCGCCAAGGAATATGGCCACGAGCGCCCAATAAAAAGCTACCCAAAGCGCAGGCTACTACCCCAATTCGACGACGAGGCCCTTGAGCCAATTCCGTCAAGATACAATCATGCTGATGAACCGGACCGACCACCACGTGGACGGGACAAAATGGCTAATCACGCCGAATACCAACCCGCACCACCTCGCCGTAAAGGTAGAGAGGCAGCGGCTCGGGGCTACACGCATGACTTACATCAAGACCTGGACAATAGAGCCGGCCAGACCAAATCAATCTATGGATCAAGGGGACGCGCTCCAACACGAGACGACGACTGTCAAGCCTGGCACGACAAGCATCACCAAGTTCGGGCCGAGAACCGAACACGGATGTCATCTGAACTCGGCCGTGATGTTGCCCGATATAGAGGCGCCGCACACCCCATGTGCTTTACCGATGAGGTAATGCAGCACCAGTTTCCAGAAGGGTTTAAACCCGTAAACATTGAAGCATACAATGGAACGACAGATCCCGCTGTATGGATTGAAGATTTTCTTCTCCATATACACATGGCTCGCGGTGACGATCTCCATGCCATTAAATACCTCCCCCTAAATTTAAAAGGACCAGCACGACACTATTTGAATAGCCTCCCAGAAAACTCTATTGGCAGCTGGGAAGACTTGGAGGATGATTTTCTAGACAACTTCCAAGGTACTTATGTTCGGCCACCAGACGCTGATGACCTCAGTCACATAGTCCAGCAACCCGGAGTGTCAGCCCGCAAACTCTGGACTCGGTTCTTAATTAAAAAGAACCAAATCATCGACTGTCCGGACGCCGAAGCCTTAGCGGCCTTTAAACACAGCGTCCGTGACGAATGGCTCGCCCGACACCTCGGTCAGGAAAAGCCGAAGACTATGGCAGCTCTCACTGCACTAATGACCTGTTTCTGTGCGGGCAAAGATAGCTAGTTGGCTCGTAGAAGCAACAGTACCAGCGACCCTGGCACCTCTGAAGCCAAGGACGGCAACGGAAGGCCACGACGTAACAAAAACAAGCGTCAAAACAACAATGAAGAAACTGAAGATACGGCGGTCAACGCCGGATTCAGTGGCTCTAAACCCGGTCAGCGGAAGAAGCCCTTCAAGGGAAACAGAGACGGTCCATCTAATTTGGACAAGATACTGGATAGGCCTTGCCAGATTCATGGCACCCCCAACAAGCCTGCCAACCACTCCAACAGAAACTGCTGGGTTTTCTAACAGGCCGGTAAGTTAAATACCAAACACAAGGGGAAGGGGCCTCAAAGCGAGGACGATGATGAGTCCCGTCCACCGAACACAGGGGGGCAGAAGAAATTTCCCCCCGAGGTGAAAACAGTGAACATGATATACGTCACACATATCCCAAAGAGGGAGCGCAAGCGCGCACTAAGGGATGTCTATGCCGTAGAACCTATCGCCCCAAAATTCAACCCATGGTCGGCTTGTCCGATCACCTTAAATCGCAGGGACCACCCGACCAGTATCCATCATGGAGGTTCGGCGGCCCTGGTGCTCGATCCCATCATCGATGGATACCATCTCACTAGAGTCCTTATGGACGGCGGCAGCAGTCTAAACCTGATCTATCAAGACACTGTCTGTAAGATGGGCATTGACCCGTCAAGAATTAAGCCCAACAATACTACCTTTAAAGGAGTAATACCTGGTGTGGAGGCCCGTTGTACGGGCTCCTTAACATTGGAAGTAGTCTTCGGTTCGCCGGATAACTTTCGAAGCGAAGACTTGATCTTCGACATTGTCCCTTTTCGCAGTGGCTATCACGTGCTGCTCGGACGAACTGCTTTCGTCCGCTTCAATGCGGTCCCGCACTACGCTTACTTAAAGCCCAAAATGCCCGGACCGCGCTGTGTTATCACAGTCAATGGAAATATGGAGCGCTCCCTCCGTACTGAGGAGCACACCGTGGCCCTGGCAGCCGAAGTACAGAACGGCCTCATCAAGCCGAACAATTCATCAGTCACTAAGACACCTGACACTGCCAAGCGAGCCCGGTCCACTCTGCAGAACGACAGCTCGGTGAATCCAGAGCTTGAATAGCAGTTTCGCCTCCGCCGATCACCTTATAAAACAGCGGCATGCGTACCGCGCGTGCATAATTACACACTTAAAATACCTTGGGCAGCTACGGAGGCACACTTCGGAAAAGGTCTATAGTGCGGCTTGACCCTATTCGGACCTTAACTTTTTTGTTTTCTTTGTTCTTCTTTCTTTTTTTCTCCTCTTTTGTACTACAGGTTCATTAAAAACCTACCTACCCTACGGTCATGCAAGGGCCCTTTTTAAGGCCCCCTTTTCGTATAGATGACAATCGACCTCTCCTCTCAAAGGATTTTTCACCAAGGGGAAACGACGCAGACGTGCGGCAGGGCACCACTGGGGTCTTCAAGACTACCTTTCCTTTTAGGCCGTGTATAAAGCTTCCCCTCGTGCAAAAACTCTCGGCATGTCAAATAGCCTTGATGTTCATGGCATTATCTGTAATAGCACGTCTTGATGTATTAATCAGGGTATAAAGGAAATAGTTGATCGCAACCTTTTGTTCGGTCTTGATTTATTTTTCCATGTGTGATCCCTCCTTGCTTCAGATTGCCACATATGTTTTGTTCCGGCCTAAATGTCGGGGGCTCTATCCGGCCATGCATATTTTCAAAAGTCCGAACACCTATAAGGTACTCTTCGACGTCCCGAATATTGCATTATATGCATCAGCTCCGAATCATGTCTTTGGTCTATAGTTGGGTTGCCCGGCTCCTGTGATTACCACCTTATGTTCCGCTAGTTCGTCTAAGGTAGTAAAGGGAGAACTACTGCGATTGTGTTTCTGGTTCATCCGGTCAAATACCTCAGTAGAGAAAGACAAAAACTGACTGTCATGATACGGCGAGAGTTGGTCGGCGATTCGGTGACTTAATACAAATCCTTAGTGATTTACCCCGTGTTATACGAAGGGCTGGATTTCGCCCAGTCATGCGACAAAGGCACCCTAGTTCGGATTGCCGCATACGCACTAGGGGCTGTTATTTAGCCCCACCGTCAAACTCCTATGGCTAAGTGAAAGTAATAAAGCCGCATAGTCTGATTGCCTGGTTCATTACGCGAACACCTCCTTTACGGACCAAGACGTTGGATAAAGTGTGATCGCGCGCTCCACCGAACACCCCCGTAGCATCTACGAGGGGGCTGAAGCCGACGACTGGCAAACTTTCAGAATTAAAACGGGCGCACAGGAGGAAAATAACTCAGGATAAAAGGCATAAATATATGACACGCCTTGGTTCACAAAATAAAGTTTTTACAGCCCGGATACGTTTACTCAAACATCACGTCCTTTGAGCATTGGCCCTCTACTATTCGGGCTCCCGCTAGGACATCTTCAAAGTATCTTTCCGGCTTGCGGTGGTCCTTGCCTTCGGGCAGGCCTGCGGTCGCGACATCGGTGGCCTTCATCTTTGCCCAGTGCATCTTGACACGAGCAAAGGCCATCTGCGCACCCTCTATGCACGCCGAACTCTTCACATCATCAACTCGAGGTAGCGCATCAACGAGTCGCCTCACCAAACCGAAGTAGCTGCTAGGAATTGGTTCGGCTGGCCAAAGCCGGACTATGAGATCCTTCATGACCAAGCCGGACACCCTATGCAGTTCCGTCAGCTACTTCATTTGGTCGTTCAGGGGTGTCGGATGCTCCGGCGCCAGGAACTGTGACCAGAACAGCTTCTCGGTCAAGTTCCCCTCTTGGGCTCGGAAGAACTGTGCGGCGTCAGCGGCACTCCTTGGAAGATCCGCAAAGGCATCTGGAGAACTCCACAGTCGAGTGAGCAAAGCATATCTTTGACCTCCAAATACACTCTGCAAAAGAAAAGGCTTACCGACCGCTATCTGTTTGGCCTGCTGGATCTCTTCACGAGCACTCCGGGACTCGACCCGCGCCTCTTTAGCCTCCTGGAGGGCTTTGGCAAGTTCGGTCGCTTGGTCGGAACTCTTCTCCTCCAAAGCCTCACACTTGCGGATGGCGTCCTTCAGCTCTTGCTCCACTTCGGCCACCCTATCTTCGTGCTGGCGGCCGGCGTCCTATTTGGTCTTTTGTTCCGCAGCCACTTTGTCAGCGACTGCTTTATTCACCTTCACCTCCTCCTTGGCCTGAGCAAGGGTGCTTTTGAGGGTCTCGACCTCGGCCGTGCCAACTGCGCGCATAATCACAGCAGTACATGATTTAAACTCTGAATTCACATATCAGCTATATGCTAAAACTCTTTAAAATACACGCATACCTTGCGTCTCGTTGAATCGCTTGTTGATGCGATCTATTTCATCATCAGCCAGCTTTAGTTTCCGATTAAGTTCGAAAACTTCAGCGGCCTGGGCGGTTGCCGCCAACAAGGAAGCCTGTTATACAATAGAAAAGTATGTCACCTCTTCCGAATACTATGTGATCCTCTGTCCGGCTTTTTCAAACCCAGACAGAGTCTCAGGGGCTACTATCTATGCACAGGTATATCCCTTTATAAAAAGTGTCTAGAGCATTACGTTGCATACCTCGAAGCCTGTCAGTAGGCTGGTGAAGGCTTCGTTCAGCCCGCTCTTGGCGGACTGGACCTTTTCTACCACCACACCCATCAGGGTGCGGTGCTCCTCCACGATGGAAGCACGTTGTAGTGCTTCCACAAGAGTATTCGGCACCTTCGGATTAGTGGAGGCTGCTGTCGGAGCTGATGCTCCCCCCTCCTTTGAAGAGGGCTGCTCGCCTGACTCCGGAGCCACATTGGTCTCCGGAATAATGTCCGGCTGGGGACCGGATTGATCAGGTCCCCTGCCGTCGGTCGCCGTGGGGGTCGCTCCCCCCATGTCTTTGGCAGCCGAGGTATCACCCTCGGGCGCCTTCTCGGCAGCCTCACTCGCCCCTCCGCGGCCAGGAGAGGTCCTTCGGGACAACACCTTAGTGTCATCCGCAGTGATTGGCGAAGGGGCTCGCGGTGGCGTCTCGCTCTCTGCCATCTCGGGCGGCAGAGAACTCCCTTCAGATAATGAAGGGTTGGGGAGGTCGCGAGCAGGACTGAAAGACACACGGTGTAATATGTTATATTATAAAAACATAAGGGACCGAAGACAAATAATAGACCCTTTTGGTACTTACGATTCGGCCAGGGGCTTCACCCTAGGAAGTCTCTTGGGGACTGGTTCGGCCTCCGAATCCGAACCATCCAAGAGGGCTATCTTCCCCCTCTTGGGCGCCTCCTCTTCCGGGTCTGTGGAGGCCGCCCTCTTCTTCTTCTTCCCCCTAGGAGGGGAGTCGCTTTTCGCTTCCTCCTCCTCTTCTTCCTCATCTCCCTCATGGGAGGAGAGGACTTCTGTTTCTCTGGACACTGCGTCCGAAGGGCCCATGTGGCGGAGGCCGCCTTTGGCTTCCTTGCCCTTTTTCTTCTTGACCTTCTTTTCCGGCGCCTGATAGGGCACCGGGACCAGCATCCCTGTCAGCTGGGGTGTGGCCGGGTCTTCAGGCAGTGGTGCCGGACACTTAATCCGCTCTGCCTTTGCTATCCAGCTCTGTACGAAGGATAGAAAATTCATTATGTCTAAAATTTATTGACCGAATAGACGTTCGGGAAAATCATACTTACCGGTGTGGCCGGATTCTCGATGTCAAGACCGATGTCTTCGGTCTTCTTCGGCCACGTTTTTTGGGCCTTGAAGAGCATCTTCCAAATGTCTTCGTGCATTGTGCCAAAGAAGCGCTTCAAGGTTCATGGATCTTCCGGATTGAACTCCCACATGGGAGAGGGCCGGAGTTGGCAGGGAAGAATCCGGCGGAAGAGCATCACCTGAATCACGTTAGTGAGACTGGTGTTCTTGCCTATCATATTGGTGATGCGCTTTTGCAGCATCAACACTTCCGCCGTGGATCCCCAATCCAGACCCTTAGCGGTCCACGAGGTAAGCCGCGTAGGGGGTCCGGACCTAAACTCAGGAGTAGCCGCCCACTTGGCATCGTGGGGTTCGGTGATGTAGAACCACTCCTGTTGCCACACCTTGACGGTCTCCACGAAGGCCCCTTTGGGCCACACGGCGTTGGGGATCTTGCTTACCATGGCGCCGCCGCAGTCCGCATGATGCCCGTCGACCACCTTCGGCTTCAGATTGAAGACCTTGAGCCATAGGCCAAAGTGTGGGGGGGTGCGGAGTAGCGCCTCGCACACGACGATGAACGCCGAGATGTGGGGGAAAGAATTCGGGGCTAGATCATGGAAATCTATCCCGTAATAGAACATAAGGCCCCGGACGAAGGGATGGAGGGGAAACCCTAGTCCACGGAGGAAATGAGGGATGAATACAACCCTTTCGCCGGGCTCTGGAGTGGGGATGACTTGATCCTTGGCAGGGAGCCTATGCGCGATCTCCACGGATAGATATCCTGCCCCCCGGAGCTCCTTGACGTCCTTCTCGGTGACGGAGGAGGCCTCCCACTTGCCCTTTGAACCAGATCCCGACATGGCTGGGGAGGCTGGTTGCGGTGGGAAAGATTGAAGTTTGGGCGCTGGAGCTTGAAGATGGGAAGGTAGGAGAAGAAGGCGTGGGGAAAAAGAGGGATCTTTATCCTCTTATATAAGCGGTGAATATCAAGCGCTCCCCTGCCTTAAAACTCGCCTGTTCCCAAGGGGTCGTGCGAATGGCACGGTTGGATTACCCAAAACCGTATTGATGAGGATCCCGTAATGGGCGGGCACGATCTCTGTTTTGACAAGACATGCCAATGGAGGTTGTGCCTCGAAACACGAAGCGGGAGGCGTGAAAATGGTTTGAAATGTTAAGAGGCCAGACATGATGTTTCGCCAAAAAAGTTGTCAGTAAAAAGACACTGTTCTGTTTGATATCTTGCCTTCGCGGCTAAGGGTTGTAATAATTATACAGAGACAGATATAGTTCTTTTGTTCAGAAGATTGCTTTGAAGTATTCAGGAGGAGGAACCCGCCTTGCAATGTCGAAGATAATCCGCGCGCTGAACATATCGTCATTGAAGACTGGTTCAGGGGCTACTGAGGGAGTCCTGGATTAGGGGGTCCTCGGGTGTCCGGTCTATTCGATATGGGCCGGACTGATGGGCCGTGAAGATAAAGCAGAAGACCATCCCCCGTGTCCGGGTAGGACTCCTATATGCATCGACGGCAAGTTTGGTGTCCGGATGTATTATTTCCTTCTTCTGTAAATCGACTCTGTACAACCCTAGGCCCCTCCGGTGTGTATATAAACCGGAGGGTTTAGTCCGTAGAGGCAATCATAATTCTCATAGGCTAGACAGCTAGGGTTTAGTGAAGGAAATATGCCCTAGAGGCAATAATAAAGTTATTATTTATTTCCTTATTTCATGATAAATGTTTATTATTCATGCTAGAATTGTATTAACCGGAAACTTAGTACATGTGTGAATACATAGACAAACAGAGTGTCCCTAGTATGCCTCTACTTGACTAGCTCGTTAATCAAAGATGGTTAAGTTTCCTAGCCATGGACATGTGTTGTCATTTGATGAACGGGATCACATCATTAGGAGAATGATGTGATGGACAAGATCCATCCGTTAGCTTAGCATAATGATCGTTAAGTTTATTGCTATAGCTTTCTTCATGACTAATACATATTCCTCTGACTATGAGATTATGCAACTCCCGAATACCGGAGGAACACCTTGTGTGCTATCAAACGTCACAACGTAACTGGGTGATTATAAAGATGCTCTACAGGTGTCTCCGAAGGTGTTTGTTGGGTTGGCATAGATCAAGATTAGGTTTTGTCACTCCTTGTATCGGAGAGGTATCTCTGGGCCCTCTCGGTAATGCACATCAAATGAAGCCTTGCAAGCAATGTGACTAATGAGTTAGTTATGGGATGATGCATTACGGAACAAGTAAAGAGACTTGCCGATAACGAGATTGAACTAGGTATGATGATACCGACGATCGAATCTCGGGCAAGTAACATACCGATGACAAAGGGAACAACGTATGTTGTTATGCGGTTTGACCGATAAAGATCTTCGTAGAATATGTGGGAGCCAATATGAGCATCCAGGTTCCGCTATTGTTTATTGACCGGAGATGAGTCTCGGTCATGTCTACATAGTTCTCGAACCCATAGGGTCCGCACGCTTAGCGTTTGATGACGATCGGTATTATGAGTTTATGTGTTTTGATGTACCGAAGGTAGTTCGGAATCCCGGATGTGATCACGGACATGACTAGGAGTCTCGAAATGGTTGAGACATAAATATTGATATATTGGACCATGTTATTCGGACACCGGAAGTGTTCCGGAAGGTTTCGGATAAAACTGGAGTGCCGGAGGGTTACCGGAACCCCCCCCCCCCCCGGGAAGTTATGGGCCCTTAGTGGGCTTTAGGGGAGAGAGAGGGCAGCAGTCAGGAGGTGGTGCGCCCCCCCCAAGGGGAGTCCGAATTGGACTAGGGGAGGGGGGCGCAGCCCCTCTTTCCCTCTCCCTCTCCCTCCCTTTCCTTCTCCTCCTAGTTGGACTAGGAAAGGGGGAAACCTACTCCTACTAGGAGTAGGATTCCTCCCCTCTTGGGCGCGCCCTACAGGGCCGGCCGGCCTCCTCCCTCCCTCCTTTATATACGGGGGAGGGGGGCACCCTAGAGGATACCAAGATTTGTCTTAGCCGTGTGCGATGCCCCCCTCCACAGATTTCCACCTCGGTCATATTTTCGGAGAGCTTAGGCGAAGCCCTGCCGGAATCACTTCATCATCACCGTCACCACGCCGTCGTGCTGACGAAACTCTCCTTCGGCCTCAACTGGATCAAGAGCTCGAGGGACGTCACCGAGCTGAACGTGTGCAGATCGCGGAGGTGCCGTACGTTCGGTACTTGGATCGGTTGGATCGCGAAGACGTTCGACTACATCAACCGCATTACTAAATGCTTCCGCTTTCGGTCTACGAGGGTACGTGGACACACTCTCCCCGCTCGTTGCTATGCTTCTCCTAGATAGATCTTGCGTGATCGTAGGAATTTTTTTGAAATACTACGTTCCCCAACATTTAGCCATTACGATCTCGAGGTAGATCAACTCTTGTAACCCCTATACTCATCAAATACAATCAAGCAGGACGTAGGGTTTTACCTCCATTAAGAGGGCCTGAACCTGGGTAAAGATCGTGTCCCCCTTCATCCCTTGTTACCTTCGATCCTCAGACGCACAGTTCGGGACCCCCTACCCGAGATCGGCCAGTTTTGACACCGACAACGGGTAACAAGTAACAAGTGTAACAAAGGTGCAACAAGGTGTCCCAATCCTTTTTTTAGCAAAGGATAATCCTGGACGGACTCTTATATAAAGCAAAGCGCTCCCGAGGACACATGGGAATTGTTCTCAAGTTAGTTTTCATCATGCTCATATGATTCGCGTTCGTTACCTTGATAATTTGATATGTGGGTGCACCGGTGCTTGGGTGTTGTCCTTACTTGGACAAGCCTCCCACTTATGATTAACCCCTCTCGCAAGCATCCGCAACTACGAAAGAAGAATTAAGATAAATATAATCATAGCATGAAACATGTGGATCCAAATCAGCCCCTTACGAAGCAACGCATAAACTAGGGTTTAAGCTTCCGTCACTCTAGCAACCCATCATCTACTTATTACTTCCCAATGCCTTCCCCTAGACCCAAATCATGGTGAAGTGTCATGTAGTCGATGTTCAAATAACACCACTAGAGGAAAGACACCATACATCTCATCAGAATATCGAACGAATTCCAAATTCACATGATTACTTATAACAAGACTTCTCCCATGTCCTCAGTGTCGTGGATTTAACACGGCAGATGCCCTAGTGAAAGGACTTAGGTGTGGAGCCATCGCAACGTAGGTTAGCTCGAAGGGGTTGAATAGGACAAAGGACACAAAGGATTTACCCAGGTTCGGCCCCTCTCAACGAGGTAAAAGCCTACGTCTTGCTTCTGGTTGTATTGCTTGAGTTTCGATTACAAGGGAGCGATTATGCTTGACCTAGCTCTCGACTACTTGTTTTCTTGAGTTAACCTGCCGCCGTGTCTCGCCTTTATATACATAGGTCAAGGCCCGACAGCTTACAGGAGTCCGGGTGAGATCACACAACGTAACCGACCCTGTCTCTAAGTCACCTTGCCTTGTTAGGCAAGCTACCATCAGGCGGCTCGCACCTTCGGGTCTTGAATTGCCTCCAGATCGTGGGCCTTCAACAGGCCTGCTTGTAAGCCGCCTTTGGTCTTCTCATCTTGTCTTCTTAGGCCTTACTGGGCCTTCAATTATAAGTCGCCAATAACATGACCCGGCCCCTCCTGGGCGGGTCATACCACGGGGTTATATCACCAACATTAGGCCCCAGATTGATTTGAACATGTTCATGTCAATCTTCATTCTTCAATTGGCGAATTCCTTGAATCTTTTCAACTCTTAACCTGATAAACTTATACAACCCGCCATGACGAAGAGATGACGTCACGTCATTAATTTTAGAAGAAATCTTATGACATCATAACGGATCTTTATATTAATTAACCATTCCGAGAATCGAGGTGCCTCTGTTGTTAGGATAATGATCATGCCTCCTCGATTTCCGCGCCTGCCATTTTACTGTTCACCTTTCTCTTTATAAATAGGCACTAGGGGGGTCCCTTTTCACTTTTACCCCCGTTCCTCTCTCTTCTTCATCTTCCTCGCAACGACCGCCGCCGCGTGAGCTCTGCCGCCGCCGTTGACTTTCACCAGCAGCACCAACCTGGCCGCTGCATCGACCTGAATAGACCAGAACACCGCGGCGCCCTTCCACTGTCCATCAGCATCGCCATGTACTCACCTCTCTTTTACTTTCAATCTTCATTAGGTTTTCCTCAGTTCCTCAGTTCATCGGTGTTCATCAGTGTTTGTCGTGCCCGCTCGTAGTCCATCCATCATATTGCTTAGTTGAATCCCAATGCAACACTGAAGTCATGCGGTAGTAGTTTTAGCATCCACTACTCATCATAGATTCATCCTGTTCCTTCGACATCCATTTTCAACACAGTAGTTCTTCCACAACCATTTTAGGTTTAGGAATATTTTTTCTTTTCTGAACTGCCGTAGATCCAAAAATATAGCTGCAATCTGTGAAAACTATTTATGCAACACTTAGCAGAATTTTTAGCACTTTCATTTTTATAAACTGCTGACTCGCCATGCCATATACGGCGGCTTACCCAATGCTCTTGTGACCCGCCAGCCTCTGGCCAGCTTAAAACTTGCAAACGGCTCTGTACTGCAATATTGAATTTATTGTATTTATTTCCTGTTCATAGTTTCATTCCTTCCGGCTCATCATGACCAAGGCACCCACAACTTGCGATTGGATCCCCTCCAAAGTCATCGAAGATATTCTGAATGAGTACATGATAATGGGCGTTTTAGCCGCCAAGGAAGTCATCCATTGGCGGGTTCCAGGTTCTGAATGCCGTCCTGAACCTCAAGAGGGTGAGGTCGTGGTTTTTATAGATCATCGACTCCGCGGCTTTTCTCCGCCCGGCTTAAAATTCTTTCAAGACATGCTGCACTTTTACAACCTTCATCCTCAAGATATTGGCCCCAATTCTGTCTCAAATATATGCAATTTCCAAGTGTTCTGCGAAGCATACCTCGGTGAAGAACCTTCTATTGATCTGTTCAGAGACTATTGTTACATCAACCGCCAAACTGAGGTGTCCGGCGGGCTTAGTCTTGAACTCGAAGGCGTTTCAATTCAAAGGCAGAGAGATGTGACCTTCCCATCAGCCGCCCTACTGAGCCATCCTAAAGACTGGAATCTTACCTGGTTCTATTGCAAAGACACCTCTCTAGAAGGAGAAAACCCCCTGTCGGGTTATCGTTCATACCGTCTTCCTACCAGCGGCCCATTACCAGGTCGGATGACTGCCGCGGAGCGTGGTCTTTATTCTTCCACTCTTTCAAAGATCCGGGCCTTCATTGCGAACGGCTTAACCGGAATTGATCTTGTTCGCTGCTGGGTTTCGTGGAGAATTCTGCCTTTAAGCCACCGTCCTGGCTTAATGTGCACATATACTGGTGATACCAAAGACCCACTACGCTACAATCCCACTGAATTAACTGAGAAGGAGATCAATGATACTGTCAAATCGCTCCTTGGCGAGTCATTGGCAAATTGCAGCAAGATGGGTCTAGCTCCTTATTATACTCTTAACCCGCCACCAGCTGTAAGTACCCTTGCATATATATCGCTTGTTTTGCCAACCCCTCTGGTTTTAATCTTATTGCTCATGTGCACCCAGGCCGACTCTTCTTTTTGGAAAAAGAAGATGCAAACCACTACCGCTCCAACAAAAAGGGTCAAAACAACCGGTCGCGGCCCGGGTCATCCTAAGAAACCCACGGCACAAGAGCTGCTTGAACTAGATGAATCAGAGGTAGAACTTGATTCACTTGGTATTCTTTTTATGCGACTTATTGATGCTGATTCTTCTCAGGAGGAAACAGAGACGAGCCGGGCAGACGGTGCTGAGGTAATCCCTATCTCCTCCGACTCAGAAACCTTGCCAAGAAAGAAAATGCGGCAGCTCACCAGGAAAGTACGGTTTTCCCATCCTCTTGCTCACTTAGATCCCAACTTTCTTTTGAAGAAACAGCAGCACGAGTCCAGACGGCACACTCAAAATAGCGGCCAAGAGGAACTGATGACCGGCTTACCCAACACACCGCTGCCTCGCAAGCATCGTCATGAGGTGCCTCATAGCCCTGCTTCCTCTCTTTCATGAGCCGACCTCATATGGCAGCCTCTTAATTCTTCTGACTCGGCATATCAGGATACTTCTCACTCATCTGGCGACTCAAACGGGACACAGCTTCCCACATTCATGGTTAACCCGGCGTAAGTACTATTACTTGTTGAATAAATTACCTTGCCCTTTCATACTTATCAAACTGGATAATTTTCATTATAGGGCTAAGGCAAAGACAGGCAAAAAGCAAAAACTAGGCCCTTCCAAGACTCTTGAAGCTTCTGAACAAGAGGAACAGGCGCCGAAGGCTAGTGAAGCCCAAACCCAAGAATTTGAAGATCCTAAGAGTCAGCAAGATGTCCCGCCTCCTCAAGCTGATCCTGCCAATCTTTACTCGGCTGCAGACATCAATGACGACCCGGCGACCAATCAAGACCCGCCGAGCCCTAAGCCGCTTTCTCCTGTCAAACATTCTGACAAGACTCCTGTTGATGACCAAATTGAAGAGGTGACCATCACCGGATCAGCCTATCAGCCGCCCGGTGTCTCCACAGTGTTGACCAAACATTCCGCCAAGGATGAAGCACATTTTTCAAACAACAATAAGCCCAAGCTTGATCTTGAGAGCTATTCAAAGCTGAACGCTAGTGAGCTGTATTCTGGCTATCTGAGCCGTCTTCACACAAGCCGCGACCTGGAGGCCAGTTTGGTCAATATGATGCGACAAAAATATGAGGTATGAAATCACCTTCCCCTTATGCATATATGTATATACTTATCCAGCCCCCAAGTCTTAATCATAGGAAAAAGATCATTGAGTATGCTTAAGACTTTCAGCAACATGTAAATTTAGATTTTCGGGTCATAGCCCATTAGAACCGGCTTACATAAGCTTATTAACCATGCCGTATTAACCATGCTGTTGTCAATATTTCTTTGCAAAATATCCCATTAGAACCCTCAAGGACCGGCTTATCATGAAAGGATGAGCCGGGTCTTCTTTTGTGTTTAAGATTTCAAGTCATAGCCCTCAAGGGCCAGCTTATCAGAGAAAGACAAGTCGGGTCTTCAATAATATGTATCTGTAAAAAGAACCTTTGATAGCCCTCAAGGGCCGGGTCATCTTATGAAGATGAGCTGGGTCTTATGAACTGAGTTTTGAAAAAAGAACTTCCTCATACATTAGCCCCCAAGTGCCAAGTATATTGCTTGTAATGTGCTTGGAACTTTAAAATACTCCGTATACACATTCTGATAAGTATTTATGGTCTTTAATGCTCATTTGCAGGACACCTTAAGCTTTAACGACTCGCAATTGGGCAAGCTAAGAAAATTGCTCAAACACCAGGAATCTGAGACACAGAAGGCTGAGGCCAAGTTGAGGTTTAGCTTGGACGAGCACGAAAAGCTCAAAGCCAGCTTTAACACCGAAAGAGCTGCCTGGGAAAAAGAGAAAACTGAATTACTGCAAAGGGCAGAGGCCACTGAATCATCCTTGAAGAACACCACCGCAGAACTGTCCGGCTTAAAACGGCGAATTTCACAGATGACGTCTGCTATCTTTGGTAAGCAGTACTGATTTTTTTTATTTTAGTCCTTCACATCTCTTGTACTGTGACTCGCCTGGTGACTCATCTGTTATATTTGCTCAACAGGCCCTAGAAGCTCCAATCTTGGCCAAGATATGCTCGTGAAGCTGAAAGCCGTGTATGCTCTGGTTGAGCAATTATACTCTGGCACTCAACGGGCCCTTGTGGCTATCTCCAATGGGAAACAGCCGCCAGCTCTCATCAAAGAGGTGCTAGACCACTTATCCATGGTGCCCAAACAGGTGGAAGAAATAAAACTGTCAGCTGCCCGTGCTGGTGCCATTACCGCACTTAGTCGAGCTAAGGCATGGCAAGCAGAATTAGACCCAGAAGAAATGGCCACCGGCTGTCTGGGCTTAAAAGAATATGGGTCTCCGTTTGATCAAAAAGATTTTGCAAAGTGCGTGAAGGAGATGCGTCCCTTAGCATGCAAACTGGCTGAAGAGACTGATTTATCCAGGTACCAGTCGGCTTACAACATGGAAAATGCTAAGATTAGAGCGCTGACTTATGATGTCGTGGATCTTACTCCTCCAGCGCGTAAGCATACTTTTGCCCCTGATGTTGATCCGTCCCCAATTATCAATGATGAAGCCATATTCAAGGCCTTAACCGGCATCAACTGGACATCACCTGACATCCAGATGGGTGAAGAAGAAGAGTCAGAGCGGGATGACCCGGAGGCGTCAACTCGTCAAGAAGAAAATTGATGATGACCCAGGCGGCTCTCAGGCCAGAACATAAAAATTCCTCTCCCGAAAAACACTTGGTTCCAAACTTATAGGCTTATGATAGCCTTGTAATAGAGTAGCGTTTTGAAACAATGCTCCTCCTTGTCATGCCATCATGCATGCTTAACTGTTGAAGTACCAGTTGAATCTTTGATGATTGGTGCGAACTTAATCTTTTATGCAAGCCATGTTTCTGCATGTTCTGCACAAGGTGTAAACAACATATGCCCTGGCGACCTAACGTTAAAAACCAGGGCGGGTAACAATCCAAATATAGTCTTATGCAATTATGAAAAAGACTAGAATTAAAGCTTTTGAAGCAAACACATATTGGTGACTTAGTCAAAAACCTGGGGGGGGGGGGTTATTAAACCACGCATATTCATGATGAATCACATACCTGTAACTTTGACGTATACAGCCGGCTTGCATCGCCGGAACTAGTGAGGGCAACACCCCAAGGATGTGTAAGCACATGAACCCAATAGTGCAAATCAAAACAGACTGGCGACTTAAAATCCATAACCAGGGCGGGTTACAAAACCCAAAATGCTCAAAATATGAGTCATATAATCAGGGCTACATGGCCCGGATTGAAAAATACACTTAGAAAAAAATCTTGAGGAAACACAAATCCAAAAGAGTCAAAAAGACAGCCAAACACTTTTAAATAATAGTTTGGCCGACTCACAAAGGTACAGTCAGATAGATTGGCTAACAAAGCCATGTGCTTTCAATGGCCGCACAGCCTTTGGTACTTAGACCACATGATTGCTTTAAAGGCAGCAACAGCCGTTTGGCACTCAGGCCACATGATTGCTTTCAAGGCCGCAACAGCCGATTGGCACTTAGGCCACATGATTGCTTTGAAGGCAGCAACAGCCGATTGGCACTTAGGCCACATGATTGCTTTTAAGGCCGCAACAGCCGATTGGCACTTAGGCCACAAACGTAACTACTCACAAAGCATATTCATGTTCAAGATCAAAGGGGTATTGAGTATCATTAAGGATCTGAACATATGATCTTCCACCGAATAAACCAACTAGCATCAACTACAAGGAGTAATCAACACTACTAGCAACCCACAAGTACCAATCTGAGGTTTTGAGACAAAGATTGAATACAAGAGATGAACTAGGGTTTGAGAGGAGATGGTGCTGGTGAAGATGTTGATGGAGATTGACCCCCTCTCGATGAGAGGATCGTTGGTGATGATGATTGCTTCGATTTCCCCCTCCCAGAGGGAAGTTTCCCCGGCAGAATAGCTCCGCCGGAGCCCTAGATTGCTTCTGCCCAAGTTCGGCCTCGAGACGGTGGTGCTTCGTCCCGAAAGCTTCCTTCTGATTTTTATTAGGTAAAAACACTTTATATAGCAGATGATGGACACCGAAGACTTGCCAGGTGGCCCACAAGCCCTAGGGGCGCGCCTAGGGGGGTAGGGCACGCCCCCAGGCTTGTGGCCACCTGGTGGGTCCCCTCTGGTATTTTCTTCGCCCAATAATTCTTATATATTTCAAAATAATTCTCCGTAAATTTTCAGGACTTTTGGAGTTGTGCAGAATAGGTCTCTCAGATTTGCTCCTTTCCGGTCCAGAATTCCAGCTGCCGGCATTCTCTCTCTTTGTGTAAACCTTGTAAAATAAGAGAGAAAAGACACAAGTATTGTACCATAATGTGTAATAACAGCCCATATTGCAATAAATATCAACATAAAAGCATGAAGCAAAATGTACATATCAACTCCCCCAAGCTTAGACCTCGCTTGTCCTCAAGCAGAAACCGAAATCGATAATCATGTCCACATGTTTGGAGATAGAGGTGTCGATAAAATAAAATACGGACATGAGGGCATCATGATCATCTTTAGAACAACAACATATATTATCATATAATTTCTTATGCTAAAGTAACAATTCATTCACAAGGTAAAGTATGAATCAAGAACTTTATTGAAACCAACAAACTATGATCTTGGTCATTGAAACAATTGCAATTTATCATAACATCGGAAAGAGTCAATGTAAGAGCTTTCATATAGCAAGTCCACATACTCAACTATATTTTAGTCTTTCATAATTGCTAACACTCACGCGATACTTATGAGATCAAAGCTTCAATCGGACACAAAGAAAGATAGGGGCTTATAACTTTGCCTCCCAACCTTTTACCTCAAGGGTAACGTCAACAATAATAGTTTATGAACATCTACATCCGAGTGGATATATATATATCTGGATCTTCCCCAACATATAGTGCTTGCCAAAAACAAAAAGTATAAAAAGAAGAGGTGATGATCACCATGACTCTTGTATAAGGGTAGAAAGTGAAATAAAAGATAGGCCCTTCGTAGAGGGAAGCAGAGGTTGTCATGCGATTTTATGGTTGGATGCACAAAATCTTAATGCAAAAGAACGTCACTTTATATTGCCGCTTGTGATAAAGAACTTTATTATGCAGTCCGTCGCTTTTATTTCTTCCATATCACAAGTTCGTATAAAGCTTATTTTCCTCACACTAAAAGATCATACATATTTAGAGAGCAATTTTTATTGCTTGCACCGATGACAACTTACTTGAAGGATCTTACTCAATCCATAGGTAGGTATGGTGGACTCTCATGGCAAAACTGGGTTAAGGGATTTTGGAGGCACAAGTAGTATCTCTACTTGGTGCAAAAGATTTGGCTAGCATAGGATGAGAAGCAAGCACAACTTGTTGGAGGATCCATGACAATATAACTTCTATTCGGATATAAGGAAACATAACCTGTTATGTTGTCTTCCTTGTCCAATATCAACCTTTTAGCATATAATATTTTAATGAGTGCTCACAATCACAAAGGATGTCCAAGATAGTGTATTTATATGTGAGACCTCTCTTTCTTTATTACTTCCTATTAATTGCAACAATGACCAAAACTATGTTTGTCAACTCCCAACAAATTTTATACGACATACTTCTTATATGTGAAGTCATCACTTCCCATAAGATCATTATATAATCTTTTTATTTCTTTTACTCAAGATCATAGCAAGAAAGCAAAGCCCTCAACTCAAAACTAAACTTCATTATATAACTCTCGGACTCGATTACATAGAAGGAACACAAGGCAAAACTCAAAGCTAGATCATACTAAAACTTTATTCTACTAAACCAAGATATAACCAAAAGGATCGAACTAAGAAAAATGATAAAGGTAAAGATGTGATGGTGATACGATACCGGGGCACCTCCCCCAAGCTTGGCACAAGCCAAGGGGAGTGCCCATACCCATGTACTCAAATCTCCTTCTTCGGAGGTGGTGATGATGATGTTTCTGTCAGCTCGATTAGGCTACCCTTTAGATCCTGCAATTCTCAGAGTACACGTTGTAGCATATTTGCATTCTTCTGAATTTCCTCTAATAGATGCTTATTTTCAGGCCACCATGAGCTTTTCCCTGCACCACTTTCACTTGGACGGGATATATTCCAATTGGAGGGTATATGTGTACGAGGAGTATTCTCCACTCCATAATTATGAACCAAATTATGAAAGTTGTTCCGTTGTAACCTGTGTAAGGGCCTCCTAGGGGGAAGTCCTTCTTGTATCTCTTGGCCTTCATGGTTGCTTGTAGTCCCTATTGCTTGATGGGGATTTGGAATAGTGGAGATGCCGGCCAGAGTGCCTCTCTCCGAAGCCGGAGGGTGGATCTCAAGCGAATCCCCTTCATCTTCTTCCATCGTGACTTCCTCGGCCTCCGCCCTCCTGAGTTCCATCTGCATCAACCAAGCATCGTCGTCCACATTGTTGGAGGAGGAGGAAGACATGCTGCCTAGCCTTGAAAACTCTGGCAGAAAACAACTCAAAACGAAAACAGGGGATATTGCCGTGGTACGGTGGTCAAAACTTTTGGGAGATTATATAATGAATTTTTACTGACCAAAAGGAGTGTACTACAAGAAAACAGAGTCCGAAGGGCACATGAGGTGGTCATAAGCCTGGGAGGCGCGCCCCCAAGGCTTGTCGCCTCCTAGTGCACGTTTTGGACTATTTTTATTTTCCTAATTTTTTAAATAACCCAAAACAAAGTAAAATTACTCTTGGGAAAGTTTTGGAGTCGGTTTACTTACCGTATCGCATACCTATTCCTTTTCGGAGGTCTGGAGCGCTTTGGAAAGTTTCCCGTATGTACTCCTCAGGTGTTATAGTATTAATAATATTGGTTTCAATATTTATGGGAGTACCTGAGATATAATGTTTGATTCTTTGCCCGTTTACCACCTTCGGGTTATTGCCTTCGGCGTTGTTGATCTTGATGGCACCGGAACGATAAACTTCCTCAGTAATGTAAAGCCCTCCCCATTTAGAGAGAAGTTTTCCTGCAAAAAATCTTAAACGAGAATTGTATAGCAAGACATGGTCACCCACATTAAATTCACGCTTTTGTATCGTTTTATCATGCCACCTTTTAACTTTTTCTTTAAAAAATTTGGCATTCTCATAGGCTTGGGTTCTCCATTCATCAAGTGAGCTAACGTCAAATAACCTCTTCTCACCGGCAAGTTTGAAATCATAGTTGAGCTCTTTAATCGCCCAATAAGCTTTATGTTCTAGTTCAAAAGGTAAGTGACATGTTTTTCCATAAACCATTTTATATGGAGACATACCCATAGGATTCTTATAAGCAGTTCTTTGAGCCCATAGTGCATCATCAAGTTGTTGGGGAACGTTGCATGGAAAACAAAAAAAATTCTACGCACACGCAAGATCTATCCATGGAGATGCATAGCTACGAGAGGGGAGAGTATGTTTACGTACCCTCGTAGACCATTTAGCGGAAGCGTTTATCAACGTGGTTGATGTAGTCGAACACCTTCACGATCCGCCCGATCAAGTATCGAACGTACGACACCTCCGCGTTCAGCACACGTTTAGCTCGATGATGTCCTCGTCTTCTTGATCCAGCAAGACGGGCAAAGTAGTAGATGAGTTCCGGCAGCACGACGGCGTGGTGATGCAACTATCTCCGTAGGGCTTCGTCGAGCACTACGAAAATATGACTGAGGGTGAACTAGAGGGAGAGGGGCGCTGCACACGGCTTGGGGATCGTGGTGTGTGTTGCCCCTCTCCATCCACACATATATATATATAGGTGGGGGAGGAGGGGAGGCAGCCTAGGGTTCCCCCAAGTGGCCGGCGGCCACCTTGGGCCTTGCCCTAGCCGCGCCCCTCCCTTGCCTTTCTTAGGCACGCGGGGAAAGGCAGGGGAGGGTGGCGCCCCCCCCCCCTTTCCTTTCTCCCATGAGGAGGGGAAGGAAGGAGGGGCTAGCCCTCCCCCCTTTCCTTCCCTAGGGCCGGCGGCTAGGGAGAGGGCGCGCCAGCCCCTTGTGGGCTGGTGTGTGCCTCCCCTTGGACCATTAGGCCCATATAATCCCCGTAGGTCTCCCGGAACCCCTTCCGGTGACCCGATGAATACCCGGTACATCCCGAAACCTTTCCGATGACCAAATAGCATCGTCCTATATATCAATCTTTAATTCCAGGCCATTCCGGAGCTCCTCATCATGTCTGTGATCTCATCCGGGACTCCGAACAACATTCGGTCACCAAATCACATAACTCATATTATACGATATCGTCAACGAACGTTAAGCGTGCGGACCCTACGGGTTCAAGAATGATGTAGACATGACCGAGACGCCTCTCCGGTCAATAACCAATAGTAGAACCTGGATGCCCATATTGGTTCCTACATATTCTACGAAGATCTTTATCGGTCGAACTTTTATGACAACATACAGAGTTCCCTTTGTCTGTCGGTATGTTACTTGCCTGAGATTCGATCATCGGTATCTTCATACCTATTTCAATATCGTTACCGGCAAGTCTCTTTACTCGTTCCGTAATACATCATCTCGTAACTAACTCCTTAGTCACTTTGCTTGCAAGCTTCTTGTGATGCTGTATTACCGAGAGGGCCCAGAGATACCTCTCTGATACACAGAGTGACAAATCCCAATCTCGACTCACGCCAACTCAATAGACACCTTTGGAGATACCTGTAGAGCATCTTTATGATCACCCAGTTACGTTGTGATGTTTAATAGCACACAAAGTATTCCTCCGGTATCCGGGAGTTGCATGATCTCATGGTCGAAGGAATATGTATTCAACATTAAGAAAGCAGTAACAATAAACTGAACGACCATATGCTAAGCTAACAGATGGGTCTTGTCCATCACATCATTCTCCTAATGATGTGATCCTGTTATCAAGTGACAACACATGTCCATGGTTAGGAAACCTTAACCATCTTTGATCAACGAGCTAGTCTAGTAGAGGCTTACTAGGGACACGGTATTTGTTTATGTATCCACATATGTATTTAAGTTTCCGATCAATACAATTCTAGCATGAATAATAAACCTTTATCATGAATAAGGAAATATAATAATAACTTTATTATTGCCTCTAGAGCATATTTCCATCAGAAGTTTCTTAGACCAATTCTTTCTAGATCTATTAACAGTCTTTTGCAAAATCAACTTTATTTCTCGGTTACTTAATTCTAATTGACCACTAGACTGAGGATGATAAGGAGATGCAATTCTATGGTTAACATTGTACTTAGCAAGCAATTTACGGAAATCACCATGAATAAAGTGTGAACCACCAGCGGTCATTAAATATCTAGGGACTCCAAACCTCAGGAAAATAACTCTCTGTTCAAGATATCTTCCGATATTCCGGTAAATCGGCCGATTTATCGCTTACCGTTGTCTGACCGATAAGATAAATCAGCTAATAAATCAGCCGATATGCCGATAAATCGGCCGATATGCCGATAAACTGGCCGATTTACCCCTTATCATGGGTCGACCGATAAGTTCCCGATAAGCGATATCCCCAACATTGAAATAACTTCTTTAAGCATTTTAATGGAGGTGTTATAATCAGCACTACTAGTTGGAATAGCTTCTACCCACTTAGTAACATAATCAACAGCAACCAAAATATGTGTATACCCATTGGAGGAAGCAAAAGGTCCCATATAATCAAATCCCCAAACATCAAATGGTTCAATAACAAGTGAGTAATTCATAGGCATTTCCTGATGTCTACTAATATTACCTGTTCTTTGGCATTCATCACAAGACAAGACAAACTTACGAGCATGTTTGAAAAGAGTAGGCCAATAAAAACTAGATTGTAATACCTTATGTGCAGTTCTGTCACCAGTATGGTGTCCTCCGTAGGCCTCGGAGTGACACTTACGTAGGATCTGTTCCTTTTCATGCTCAGGTACACAACGTCTAATAACACCATCTACTCCTTGTTTATAAAGGTGTGGGTCATCCCAAAAGTAATGTCTTAAATCAAAGAAAAACTTTTTCTTTTGTTGGTATGTGAAACTAGGTGGTATAAATTTAGCAACAATATAATTAGCATAGTCAGCATACCGTGGAGTACTAGGAGAATTATTTATGACAGCTAATTGTTCATCAGGGAAGCTATCATCAGTAGGTAGTGGGTCATCAAGAATATTTTCTAACCTAGACAAGTTGTCTGCTACGGGGTTCTCAGCTCCTTTTCTATCAATAATACGTAAATCAAATTCTTGCAGCAAGAGAACCCATCTAATGAGTCTAGGTTTAGCATCTTTCTTTTCCATACGATATTTAATAGCAGCATGATCAGTGTGAACAGTTACTTTGGAATCAACAATATAAGATCTGAACTTGTCACAAGCAAATACAACTGCTAAAAATTCTTTTCAGTAGTAGCATAATTTCTTTGAGCACTGTCTAGAGTTTTACTAGCATAATGGATATCATTTAATTTCTTATCATCTCTTTGTCCTAGAACAGCACCAACAACATAATCACTAGCGTCACACATAATTTCAAAGGGTAGCTTCCAATCAACTGGTTGAACAATAGGTGCAGAAATTAAGGCTTTCTTAAGTATTTCAAATGCTTCTACACAATCATCATCAAAAACAAATGGAACATCTTTTTGCAAGGGATTAGTAAGAGGCCTAGAAATTTTAGAGAAGTCTTTAATAAATCTCCTATAGAAACCAGCATGGCCAAGGAAACTTCTTATACCTTTGATATCTTTAGGACAAGGCATTTTTTCAATAGCATCAACTTTAGCTTTATCTACTTCAATACCTCTTTCAAAGATTTTATGCCCCAAGACAATACCTTCATTAACCAGAAAGTGGCACTTCTCCCAATTCAAGACAAGATTAGTTTCTTCACATCTCTGCAAAACTCGATCAAGGTTGCTTAAGCAATCATCAAAAGAAGTTCCGTAAACGGAGAAATAATCCATGAAAACCTCAACAATCTTTTCACAATAGTCAGAGAATATAGCAGTCATACATCTTTGAAAGGTAGCAGGTGCATTGCATAAACCAATAGGCATACGTCTATAAGAAAAGGTACCGAAAGGGCAAGTAAAAGCAGTTTTTTCTTGATCCTCTTGTGACACAGGTATTTGGGAAAAAACCAGAATAACCATCTAAAAAGTAGAAGTGTGTATGTTTTGATAGCCTTTCTAGCATTTGATCAATGAAAGGTAAAGATAATGATCTTTCCTAGTAGCTTTGTTTAATTTTCTAAAATCAATTACCATTCTATAACCTGTGACAATTCTTTGCGGAATCAACTCATTTTTATCATTAGGAGCAACGGTAATGCCTCCCTTCTTTTTGAGAGAAAAAAGAAGGGACACAATGAACAGGACTTACCCATCTACTATCAGCAATAGGATAGATTATACCTGCCTCCAGAAGCTTTAATATCTGATTCCTTACCACTTCTTTCATTTTTGGATTCAACCGTCGCTGATGATCAACAACAGGTTTAGCATCAGGTTCCATATTAATTTTGTGCTGACATAGAGTTGGACTAATGCCCTTAAGATCATCCAGAGTATATCCAATAGCTACACGGTGCTTCTTCAGATTTTTCAATAATTTCTTTTCTTCCTGCTCTGAAAGGTTAGCACTAATAATAACAGGATGTATCTTCTTCTCATCGAGATAAGCATATTTCAAAGTATCAGGTAATTGTTTAAGATCGAACACAGGATCACTCTTGGTTTGTAGAGGATCTACAAGAGTCTCAACAGGCAAATTGTGTTTCAAAACAGGCATTTATTTAAAGAAAATCTCGTCTAATTCCATTCTTTCATTCATGAACATATCATTTTCATGGTCTAGCAAATATTGTTCTAACGGATCAGTAGGAGGCATGACAATAGAAGCAAGACCAATAATTTCATCTTTATTAGGCAATTCTTTATCATGGGGTTGTCTACGAAATTTGGAGAAATTAAACTCATGAGACACATCCCCGAAACTTACACTAACAGCTTCTTTCTCACAATCTATTTTAGCATTAACAGTGTTCAAGAAAGGTCTACCAAATATAATGGGACAAAAATCATCTTGTGGGGAACCAAGAAATAGAAAATCAGTAGGGTATTTTATTTTCCCACACAAGACTTCAACATCTCTAATAATCCCTATTGGTGAGATAGTATCTCTATTAGCAAGCTTAATGGTAATATCAATATCTTCTATTTCAGCAGGTGCAATATCATTCATAATTCCTTGGTATAAAGTAAAGGGAATTGCACTCACACTAGCACCCAAATCACATAAGCCATGATAACAATGATCTCCTATTTTAACAAAGACAACAGGGATGCCAACAACAGGTCTATGTTTATCTTTTTCATCGGGTTTAGCAATTCTAGAAGCTTCATCACAGAAATAAATAACATGCCCATCAATATTATCGAGCAAGAGATCTTTAACCATAGCAATACTAGGTTTAACTTTAATTTGTTCAGGGGGTGTAGGTGTTCTAGTATAACTCTTACGAACCACAGCTGAAGCTTTAGCATGTTCTTTTATCCTAACAGGAAAATGTGGTTTCTCAATATAAGTAGTAGGAATAATAGGATCAACATTATAAGTAATAGTTTCCTTATACGTCTCCAATGTATCTATAATTTTTTATTGTTCCATGCTATTATATTATCTGTTTTGGATGTTTTATATGGATTAATATGCTATTTTATATTATTTTTGGGACTAACTTATTAACCTAGAGCCCAGTGCCAGTTTCTATTTTTTCCTTGTTTTTGAGTTTCACAGAAAAGGAATATCAAACGGAGTCCAAACGGAATAAAACTTTACGATGATTTTTATTGGATCAGAAGACCCACGAGGTGACGACAAGCCGTAGGGGCGCGCCCTAGGGGGGGCGCCCCCCTGGTTTGTGGCCCCCTCGGGATTCCATCGACCTACTTCTTCGTCCTATATATTCACATATATTCCAAAACCCTAGGAGAGAGCCACGAAAATACTTTTCCACCGCCGCAACCTTCTGTTCCCGTGAGATCCCATCTTGGGGCCTTTTCCGGTGATCTGCCGGAGGGGGATTCGATCACGGAGGGCATCTACATCAACCCTATTGCCTCTCTGATGAAGCATGAGTAGTTTACCTCAGGCCTACGGGTCCATAGCTAGTAGCTAGATGGCTTCTTCTCTCTCTTTGATTCTCAATACCATGTTCTCCTCGATGTTCTTTGAGATCTATCCGATGTAATATTCTTTTGTAGTGTGTTTGTTGAGCTCCGATGAATTGTGGATTTATGATCAGATTATCTATGAATATTATTTGAATCTTCTCTGAATTCTTATATGCATGATTTGATATCTTTGTATTTCTCTTCGAATTATCGGTTTGGTATGGCCAACTAGATTGGTATTTCTTGCAATGGGAGAGGTGCTTAGTTTTGGGTTCAATCTTGTGGTGTCCTCACCCAGTGGCATAGTAGGGGTAGCGAGGCACGTATTGTATTGTTTCCATCAAGGATAAAAAGATGGGGTTTTCATCATATTTCTTGAGTTTATCCCTCTACATCATGTCATCTTACTTAAGGCGTTACTCCGTTCTTTATGAACTTAATACTCTAGATGCATGCTGGATAGCGGTCGATGTGTGGAGTAATTGTAGTAGATGCAGAATCGTTTCGGTCTACTTGACACAGCCGTGATGCCTATATGCATAATCATTGCCTTGGATATCCTCATAACTTTGTGCTTTTCTATCAATTGCTCGACAGTAATTTGTTCACCCACCGTATTATTTGCCTTCAAGAGAGAAGCCTCTAGTGAAACCTATGGCCCCCGGGTCTATTTTCCATCATATATTTTCAGATCTATATATCAAAAATACCTTGCTGCAATTTATTTACTTTTATTTTGTTTTACGTTTTGGCAATCTTATATACCTATCTCTATCAGATCTCACCTTTGCAATTGACCGTGAAGGGATTGACAACCCCTTTTATCGCGTTGGGTGCAAGTGTTTGATTGTTTGTGCAGGTGCATAGATTGGGGACTTGCTTGTACCACCTACTGGATTGATACCTTGGTTCTCTAACTGAGGGAAATACTTATCTCTACTTTGCTGCATCACCCTTTCCTCTTCAAGGGAAAAACCAACGCAAGCTCAAGAAGTAGCAGGAAGAATTTCTGGCGCCGTTGCCGGGGAGGTCTACATCAAGCCTACCAACTACCCATCATAAACTCTCATCTCTTGCATTACATTTTTCACCATTTGCCTCTTGTTTTCCTCTCCCCCACTTCTAAAATGATTTTCAGAAAAATACAAAAATATTTGCCTTTTTATTCGCCCTTCTTCTGTTTGTCTTTTTGTTTGCTCGTTTGCTAGATCGGTTTGTTGCCACCATGTCTGAATCAGGGGAGGTTATCATTGAAAATTTCGAGAATATTTCAACCCTAAATCTTGAGAAAAAACTTGATTCTTGCTCTTTGGATCACGAAACTGAAAACCCTCCTAATTACAAAGCAAAAACTTTTCATGTGGGAGACGGTAATATTATTGGGAAGAGTGTTATTCAAGAATTCTTTGTTTGTACGGGAGCAATGCCTATGAATAAGAGATCTATTCTTCTTAAAACAAATTGTTACGCAGATGCTATTGTCATGCTCGTTGAAAATTTGGAAAAAAATTGTGCACATTCATTCCGCTTTGCAAAAGGTGTTTTATGAACTTCCCAATATTAATCATCCTAAGGCTAAAAAGATTGCCACTATCATCCTTATGCGTGAATTTGATTTTATCGTTCAAGAAGCCAGGGAAATTTTTGCTTTCTATAAAAAGGATATCGAACATCCTCCGATTGAAGAAATCCTACATGATAAAGAAACCTTGCGTAGCTTGGAATCTAGAGATTTTCAATCTTATAGTGACAATCTTAGGAGAAGAGTTCCCTATTCAGAAATTACCCAAACTATCTACCTTGAAACTTATGATAAATTTGATTGAATAACTAGGGGAATTTACGTAGGATTCAATGATGATTGGTTAGAAGAAAAAATTAGGGAACCTATTAAAAATGAGATACGTGTTTTATATGATGATATTTATGGTGATGATCCAGACTATGAGTTTATGAATGTCAAAGTTACTAATCAAAGTCCTTTTCATGAATTGAGTTCTCCTACTAGAAAGTAAAGAAAATAAATAAAGCATTTGCTAAATAGGGTTTTGGAAGATTTGGTTAAAAGGGAATTGCATACTAAAGATGACAATACCTAGATCTATTGCAATATGCCTAGCTAGGGGCGTTAAACAATAGCGCTTATTGGGAGGCAACCCAATTTTATTTTTTGTTTTGCTTCTGTTCTTTAATAAAATACACATTATTACCTCTTTAGTAATTGTGTTTTGGTGTTTTAATTAGTGTTTGTGCCAAGTAAGACCTTTGGGATGGCTTACGGTGATAGTTGATTTGATCTTGCTGAAAAACAGAAACTTTTGTGTCCAGTCACAGAATTGTTTAAATTCACTGTAGAATGGAAAAACCCTGAATTTTTTACACAAGATTTATATACAAATTTCCTATGTTTTCATAAATTTTCAGAATTTTTAGAGTTACATAGGTATTATAAAAATTCAGATCTTCACAGACTGTTCTGTTTTTGACAGATTCTATTTTCTATGTGTCGTTTGCTTATTTTGATGAATCTATGGGTAGTATCGGGGGGTATGAACCATGGAGAAGTTGGAATACAGTAGAAATTACACCAATATAAATAAATAATGAGTTCACAACAGTACCAAAAAGTGGTGATTTATTTTCTTATACTAACGGATCTCATGAGTTTTCTGTTGAGTTTTGTGTTGTGAAGTTTTCAAGTTTTGGCTAAAGATTTGATGGACTATGGAATAAGGAGTGGCAAGAGCCTAAGATTGGGGTTGCCCAAGGCACCCCAAGGTAATATTCAAGGACAACCAAGAGCCTAATCTTGGGGATGCCCTGGAAGGCATCCCCTCTTTCATCTTCGTCTATCGGTAAATTTACTTGAGGCTATATTTTTATTCACCACATGATATGTGTTTTGCTTGGAGCGTCTTGTATGATATGAGTCTTTGCTTTTTAGTTTGCCACAATCATCCTTGCTGTACACACCTTTTGAGAAGGATACGCATGAATCGTGATTTATTAGAATACTCTATGTGCTTCACTTATATCTTTTGAGCTAGGCAATTTTGCTCTAGTGCTTCACTTATATCTTTTTAGAGCATGGCGGTGGCTTTATTTTATAGAAATTGTTGAACTCTCTTGCTTCACTTATATTATTTTGAGAGTCTCTAAACAGCATGGTAATTTGCTTCGGTTATGAATTTAGTCCTAATATGATGGGCATCCAAGAGGGATATAATAAAAACTTTCATATAAAGTGCATTGAATACTATGAGAAGTTTGATTCCTTATGATTGTTTTGAGATATAAAGATGGTGATATTAGAGTCATGCTAGTGAGTAATTGTGGATTGGTAGAAATACTTGTGTTAAAGTTTGTGATTCCCGTAGCATGCACGTATGGTGAACCGTTATGTGATGAAGTCGGAGCATGATTTATTTATTGATTGTCTTCCTTATGAGTGGCGGTCGGGGACGAGCGATGGCCTTTTCCTACCAATCTATCCCCCTAGGAGCATGTGTGTAGTACTTTGTTTCGATAGCTAATAGACTTTTGCAATAAGTATGCGAGTTCTTTATGACTAATGTTGAGTCCATGGATTATACGCACTCTCACCCTTCCACCATTGCTAGCCTCTCTAGTACTGCGCAACTTTCGCCGGTGCACTACATCCACCATAACCCGTCCTCAAAACAGCCACCATACCTACCTGTTATGGCATTTTCATAGCCATTCCGAGATATATTTTCATGCAACTTCCACCGTTCCGTTTATTATGACACACTTAATCATTGTCATATTGCTTTGCATGATCATGTAGTTGACATCGTATTTGTGGCAAAGCCACCATTCATATTTTTTTATACATGTCTCTCTTGATCATTGCACATCCCGGTACACCGCCGGAGGCATACATATAACAGTCATATTTTTGTTCTAAGTATCGAGTTGTAATTCTTGAGTTGTAAGTAAATAAAAGTGTGATGATCATCATTATTAGAGCATTGTCCCATGTGAGGAAAGGATGATGGAGACTATGATTCCCCCACAAGTCGGGATGATACTCCGGACGAAAAATTAAAAAAAATGGGGGGGGGAAGAAAAAAAGAGAGGCCAAAGAGCCCAAAATAAAAAATATGAGAGAAAAGAGAGAAGGGGCAATGCTACTATCCTTTTTCCACACTTATGCTTCAAAGTAGCACCATGATCTTCATGATAGAGAGTCTCCTATTTTGTCACTTTCATATACTAGTGGGAATTTTCGTTATATAACTTGGCTTGTATATTCCAATGATGGGCTTCCTCAAAGTGCCCTAGGTCTTCGTGAGCAAGCGAGTTGGATGCACACCCACTTAGTTTCTTTTTGAGCTTTCAGACACTTATAGCTCTAGTGCATCCATTGCATGGCAATCCCTACTCACTCACATTGATATCTATTGATGGGCATCTCCATAGCCCATTGATACGCCTAGTTGATGTGAGACTATCTCCTTCTTTTTGTCTTCTCAACAACCACCATATTCTATTCCACCTATAGTGCTATATCCATGGCTCACGCTCATGTATTGCGTGAAAGTTGAAAAAGTTTGAGAACATCAAAAGTATGAAATAATTGCTTGGCTTGTCATCGGGGTTGTGCATGATTTAATACTTTGTGTGATGAAGATGGAGCATAGCCAGACTATATGATTTTGTAGGGATAACTTTCTTTGGCCATGATATTTTGAGAAGACATGATTGCTTTATTAGTATGCTTGAAGTATTATTGTTTTTATGTCAATATTAAACTTTTGTTTTGAATCTTATGGATCTGAACATTCATGCCACAATAAATAAATTACAAGGATAAATATGTTAGGTAGCATTCCACATCAAAAATTCTGTTTTTATCATTTACCTACTCGAGGATGAGCAGGAATTAAGCTTGGGGATGCTTGATACGTCTCCAACGTATCTATAATTTTTTATTGTTCCATGCTATTATATTATCTGTTTTGGATGTTTTATATGCATTAATATGCTATTTTATATTATTTTTGGGACTAACTTATTAACCTAGAGCCCAGTGCCAGTTTTTGTTTTTTCCTTATTTTTGAGTTTCACAGAAAAGGAATATCAAACGACGTCCAAACGGAATAAAACTTTACGATGATTTTTCTTGGAGCAGAAGACATCTACGAGACTTGGAGTCGAAGTCAGAAGACTCACGAGGCGACAACAAGCCGTAGGGGCGCGCCCTAGGGGGGCCGCACCCCCCTGGCTTGTGGCCCCCTCGGGAGTCCACCGACCTACTTCTTCGTCCTATATATTCACATATATTCCAAAACCCTAGGAGAGAGCCACGAAAATACTTTTCCACCGCCGCAACCTTCTGTTCCCGTGAGATCCCATCTTGGGCCTTTTCCGGTGATCTGCCGGAGGGGGATTCGATCACGGAGGGCATCTACATCAACCCTATTGCCTCTCCGATGAAGCGTGAGTAGTTTACCTCAGACCTACGGGTCCATAGCTAGTAGCTAGATGGCTTCTTCTCTCTCTTTGATTCTCAATACCATGTTCTACTCGATATTCTTGGAGATCTATCCGATGTAATATTCTTTTGCGGTGTGTTTGTCGAGATCCGATGAATTGTGGATTTATGATCAGATTATCTATGAATATTATTTGAATCTTCTCTGAATTCTTATATGCATGATTTGATATCTTTGTATTTCTCTTCGAATTATCGGTTTGGTTTGGCCAACTAGATTGGTATTTCTTGCAATGGGAGAGGTGCTTAGTTTTGGGTTCAATCTTGTGGTGTCCTCACCCAGTGACATAGTAGGGGTAGCGAGGCACGTATTGTATTGTTGCCATCAAGGATAAAAAGATGGGGTTTTCATCATATTGCTTGAGTTTATCCCTCTACATCATGTCATCTTACTTAAGGCGTTACTTCGTTCTTTATGAACTTAATACTCTAGATGCATGCTGAATAGCGGTCGATGTGTGGAGTAATAGTAGTAGATGCAGAATCATTTCGGTCTACTTGACACGGACGTGATGCCTATATGCATAATCATTGCCTTGGATATCGTCATAACTTTGCGCTTTTCTATCAATTGCTCGACAGTAATTTGTTCACCCAACGTATTATTTGCCTTCAAGAGAGAAGCCTCTAGTGAAACCTATGGCCCCCGGGTCTATTTTCCATCATATATTTTCATATATATATATATATATATATATATATATATCAAAAATACCAAAAATACCTTGCTGCAATTTATTTACTTTTATTTTGTTTTACGTTTTGTCAATCTTATATACCTATCTCTATCAGTTCTCACCTTTGCAATTGATCGTGAAGGGATTGACAACCCCTTTATCGCGTTGGGTGCAAGTGTTTGATTGGTTGTGCAGGTGCATAGATTGGGGACTTGCTTGTACCACCTACTTGATTGATACCTTGGTTCTCTAACTGAGGGAAATACTTATCTCTACTTTGCCGCATCACCCTTTTCTCTTCAAGGAAAAAACCAACGCAAGCTCAAGAAGTAGCATTTCCTCTTCATCTTTAATAGGTTCTACTATTTTTAATTCAATAGGAGGATGATATTTAAACCACTTCTCCTTAGGGAGATCAACATGAGTAGCAAATGATTCACAGAAAGAATCTACTACCTTAGAGTAAAGTCCATATTTAGTGCTAAATTCACGAAAAGCATCGGTATCCATAAAAGATTTAACACAATCAAACTTAAGGTTTATACCTGACTCCTTACCTTCGTCGAGCTCCCAATCTTCAGAGTTTCTTTTAATTCTTTCCAAGTGATCCCATTTGATTTCAATAGTTTTCTTCATAAAAGAACCAGTACAAGAAGTATCGAGCATGGATTGATCATTACGAGAAAGCCAAGCATAAAAATTATGAATAATAATTTCTCTTGAGAGCTCATGATTGGGGCATGAATATAACATTGACTTAAGCCTCCCCCAAGCTTGAGCGATACTTTCTCCTTCACGAGGCCAAAAATTATATATATAATTCCAATCATGATGAACCAGATGCATAGGATAAAACTTCTGATGAAATTCCAATTTCAATCGGTTGTAATTCCAAGTCCCAATATCATCACATAGCCTATACCATGTCAATGCCTTCTCCTTCAAAGATAAAGGGAAGAACTTCTTCTTGACTTCATCCTCGGGCAAACCTGCAAGCTTAAATAATCCACAAACTTCATCCACATAAATTAGATGCATATAAGGATGTAATGTTTAATCTCCTGCATAAGGATTAGCTAGCAGTTTCTCTATCATACCTGAAGGAACTTCATAATAAATATTTTTAGTAGGTTCAATAGGTTGAGGAGCAACTCTTTGTTCTTCCGGTGGAGGTGAAGATACCCCGAACAAACCCCTCAAAGGATGATTTTCCATAGTGACAAGTGACAGTAAATTTCAGCACGTAATCTAAAATTTTACTTACCAAAGGCGCTTCACTTCCCGGCAACGGCGCCAGAAAAGAGTCTTGATGACCCACAAGTATAGGGGATCTATCATAGTCCTTTCGATAAGTAAGAGTGTCGAACCCAACGAGGAGCAGAAGGAAGTGACAAGCGGTTTTCAGCAAGGTATTTTCTGCAAGCACTGAAATTATGGGTAACACATAGTTTTGTGATAAGATAATTCGTAACGGGTAACAAGTAACAAGTGTAACAAAGGTGCAGCAAGGTGGCCCAATCCTTTTTGTAGCAAAGTATAAGCATGGACAAACTCTTATATAAAGCAAAGCGCTCCCGAGGACACATGGGAATTGTTGTCAAGTTAGTTTTCATCATGCTCATATGATTCACGTTCGTTACTTTGATAATTTGATATGTGGGTGGACCGGTGCTTGGGTGCTGTCCTTACTTGGAAAATCCTCCCACTTATGATTAACCCCTCTCGCAAGCATCCGCAACTACGAAAGAAGAATTAAGATAAATCTAACCATAGCATGAAACATGTGGATCCAAATCAGCCCCTTACGAAGCAACGCATAAACTAGGGTTTAAGCTTCTGTCACTCTAGCAACCCATCATCTACTTATTAATTCCCAATGCCTTCCCCTAGGCCCAAATCATGGTGAAGTGTCATGTAGTCGACGTTCACATAACACCACTAGAGGAAAGATAACATACATCTCATCAAAATATCGAACGAATACCAAATTCACATGATTACTTATAACAAGACTTCTCCCATGTCCTCAGGAACAAACGTAACTACTCACAAAGCATATTCATGTTCAAGATTAGAGGGGTATTGAATATCATTAAGGATCTGAACATATGATCTTCTACCGAATAAACCAACTAGCATCAACTACAAGGAGTAATCAACACTACTAGCAACCCACAGGTACCAATCTGAGGTTTTGAGACAAAGATTGAATACAAGAGATGAACTAGGGTTTGAGAGGAGATGGTGCTGGTGAAGATGTTGATGGAGATTGACCCCCTCTCGATGAGAGGATCGTTGGTGATGACGATGGCTTCGATTTCCCCCTCCCGGAGGGAAGTTTCCCCGGCAGAACAGCTCCGCCGGAGCCCTAGATTGCTTCTGCCCAGGTTCCGCCTCAAGACGGCGATGCTTCGCCCCGAAATCTCCCTTCTATTTTTTTCAGGTAAAAACCCTTCATATAGCAGAAGATGGACACCGGAGACCTGCCAGGGGGCCCACAAGCCCTAGGGGCACGCCTAGGGGTGTAGGGCGCGCCCCCAGGCTTGTGGCCACCTGGTGGGTCCCCTCTGGTATTTTCTTCACCCAATAATTATTATATATTCCAAAATAATTCTCCGTAAATTTTCAGGACTTTTGGAGTTGTGCATAATAGGTCTCTCAGATTTGCACCTTTCCGGTCCAGAATTCCAGCTGCCAGCATTCTCCCTCTTTGTATAAACCTTGTAAAATAAGAGAGAAAAGACATAAGTATTGTACCATAATGTGTAATAACAGCCCATATTGCAATAAATATCAACATAAAAGCATGATGCAAAATGGACGTATCAAGGAGCCCAGGTTTCACAAGAGAACCAAGCACATCAAACGCCGTTTCAACTCCATTCGTAATTATGTTAAGGATGGAGACATAGAACTTTGCAAAGTACATACGGATCTGAATGTGGCAGACCCCTTGACTAAACCTCTTCCACGGGCAAAACATGATCAGCACCAAGACTCCATGGGTGTTAGATTCATAACTATGTAAACTAGATTATTGACTCTAGTGCAAGTGGGAGACTGTTAGAAATATACCCTAGAGGCAATAATAAATTGGTTATTATCATATTTCCTTATTCATGATAAAGGTTTATTATGCATGATAGAATTGTATTGACCGGAAACTTAAATACATGTGTGAATACATAAACAAATACTATGTCCCTAGCGAGCCTCTACTAGACTAGCTCGTTGATCAAATATTGTTACGGTTTCCTAACCATAGACATGAGTTTTCATTTGATAACGGGATCACATCATTAGGAGAATGATGTGATGGACAAGACCCAACTGTAAGCTTAGCAGTTGATCGTATCAGTTTATTGTTATAGCTTTCTTCATGTCAAGTATCTATTCCTAAGACCATGAGATTGTGCAACTCCCTGACGCCAGAGGAATACATAGTGTGTATTCAAACGTCACTTCGTAACTGGGTGATCACAGGTATCACCGAAGGTGTTTGTTGGGTTGACACGGATCGAGACTGGGATTTATCACTTCGTGTGACGGAGAGATATCTCCAGGCCCTCTCGGTAATACAACATCGTAAAGAGCTTGCAAGCAATGTGCCTAATGAGTTAGTCATGAGATCTTGTATTATGGAACGAGTAAAGAGACTTGCCGGTGACGAGATTGAACTAGGTTTGGAGATACCGACGATCGAATCTCGGGCAAGTAACAGATCGCCGGACAAAGGGAATCGCATACGGGATTAACCGAATCCTTGACATCGTGGTTCAACCGATAAAAGATATTCGTGGAATATGTAGGAACTAATATGGGCATCCAGGTCCCGCTATTGGTTATTGACCGGAGATGTGTCTCGGTCATGACTACATGATTCCCGAACCCGCAGGGTCGCATGCTTAACGTTCGATGACGCTAGAGTAGTATTGGGATATTTGATGATTGGTAGCCGAATGTTGTTCGTAGTCCCGGATGAGATCCCGAACGTCACAAGGAGTCTCAGAATGGTCAAGAGATAAAGATTTATATATGGAAAGTCATATTTTGAGTTCCGAAAAAAGGTGTAGTTTTTTTGGTATTGTACCGGGAAGCTTCCAGAAGGTTCCGGAGGATTCCGGAAGTCCACAAGTGGGTCCGCCACGTCCCAAGGGCTGGCATGGGCTGAGGGGAGGCGCCCTGGCCTGATTGGGCCAGGCACACCAAGTCCTCAAAAGCCCATGCGGCTAGGAAAGGGAAAAAGGGGAGTCCTAGTAGGAATAGGATTGGACTTGGAGTCCAAGTCCTCGCCCCCTTGGCGCCAAGTCCTATTAGGAGTAGGGCTGGACTCCTGGCCCTCCCACACATATAAATATATGGGAGGGGGCGTAGCAAGGCACCCCAAGACATTGGCCTTGGCTGCAGCCCTGTCTTTCCCTCCCGGCATAGTTCTCGTCCACGGTTTTTTGCTTAGCGAAGCGCTGCCGTTGCTCCACCACGTCGTCGTACCGGTTGTGATCCCATCTACTTCTCCGCCTTCTCTTGCTGGATCAAGGAGGAGGAGAGGTCATCGAGCCGCACGCGTGCTAAACTCGGAGGTGCCGTCCGTTCGGCACTAGATCGGTTGGATCGTGATCGAATTGCGAAGAGTACGACTACATCAACCGCGTTATATACGCTTATGCTTTCGGTCTACGAGGGTACGTAGACACACTCTTCCCTCTCCTTGCTATGCTTCTCCTAGATAGATCTTGGGTATTCGTAGATTTTTTTTTTATTTTCATGCTTCGTTTCCCATCAATTTTTCCCAATACCGATGTCACCTTGCGTCCACAAGATTGAGACATATAGCCATCCCTTAAACAAATGGAAATATATAATGTGCATACGAGGAGGAAACTTGTGCTGGTGCACCAGATATGCAAAAACGACTTAGTAATTCGAGAAAAGTCAAAAAGTTCTAAATTTTATTTAAACATACATAACCAAATGTTGTACCATATAAAACATTTCGCAAAGGAATACCTTTCAGTGTATTGTGGGCGATGAGAACCAAAATCAAGACTATATGCAAGTTACTATTCCTTAGTTGTACTAGGAAATTTGGTTTTTTGGCCTGAGGTCAATGAAAGTTTATTCCCATGGTAAACTTTTCATACGGATGCAAAAGTAGGTCAACTTTGTTTCAAAAATAGTTTTGGGATTTTTGACTTTTACTATAATTAATAAATTATTATTTTCCTTATCAGGTGCACCAGCACCCGAGTGCATCAGGGTATTACCCATGTGCATACACAAGTTTCTGTGTGGTATTCGTGCAAAAAAAATGTAACACTTTACTTTGCTGCCAATTAAATTTTGGTTGTAGCCAAAATGTTGGGTGCCAGCACTTCTAGCGACACACACACGTGTGTTTCGTGGGCGGCAGTACTCGCTAGGGTCTTGGCAAAGCGAGCATCTTGCTGTGATGACGTGTCAACTGGTATGTGGCATAACATCGTCATATTTTATCTATACTAATTTAAAAAAGATCGAGTTGCAAAGATCTAATAAATCTCACCCATCACAAACTATCCAACGGTCTAAATCGCTCCGGTGTTTATAGTGTTAAACATGTTTAGCACTAAATATATTGAGCACCCTTCACTAATTAATAGCAGGCCTAGTAATTATATTCTACCTAATATTAACGTGTAGTTTATATTTTCCCTAATATTATTATGCAATAGAATTAATATTTTGTCTAATATTAACGTGCCTTGCACGTGCACAATTACTACTCTCTAGGAGTTTTTTTTAACACCTAGTCTCTAGGAGTTGATAGGTTCGCTTCACCTCATCCCTCAGTTTTTTCCTCCCACGACCCCTTTGGTTTTCGGTAGACTTTTTTTTGTAGTCTCAACCGATGCCGCACAAAATAAAGACCAACGTAAATACAATAACTTGGGATAATATAAAGTAAATCAGTAATTTTCAAAATCACGTTCTACATTAACTCAATCAAATCAAATCTTTCCAAAATCTCAACCAAATCAAAACTTTTCTTGTCTTCTCCTGTCCATACCCTAATCAAATCAAATCTTACCATAACCCCAACTAAATCAAAAAATATATATTCTTTGCCTTCTCTCGAAATAGGCTTTCGACCACTTTATAAACTAGTCAATGTGTACGTGTAATGCACGTTAATTTGGAAATATATTAAGTGCATGCGGATATTAAGTAGGATATTATTTCTATGTTATTATGTGATTAGCACTATATTTGGCATGAAATTAACTGCACGCTAAACGTGTTGAGCGCTCGACATTGAAACAGTCTAGGTCGTTGGATTGACATGATTTGATGACCGAGATTAATTGGATCTGCCCCTTTATGTCTTTTTATATTGGTATAGATAAATCAAACGTCCATACAACCAAAACCATAGTGGCAAAGCAACTAAGACGGTTGGGGCAACATCACAATCATGCCCAAAGAAAGCATAAGCAAAATAGGAAAAAAAAACACCGAGTGGCATGCATCATGACGGGACCATGAAGATGGACAATTTTTGCTATCCATACTCAAATAAAATTAAATCGTATCAAATCTAAAATATGATGGGTGTGAGGTATATATTGGACATTCTTGGTGTTGAACCACAAAATATATATGCGAAACGCAAGGACAATTAGCTAGTTATAAGCTTAAATGACCGAATCCTACTAGAGCCTAAAATTATCCGGCAAAAAAAACCCAAAATGATGAATTTTTTTATTATTAATACCTAAAATGACTCAATCAAATTTTCGTTCTCAATCAATTGTTTTGGGGGAAGATAGTCGCCTAGGCCCCAGACTAGCCGGGCCACGGCCCGAGACGTGATGCCGGATTCCTTCAGTGGGGCTTGCCTAGGGCCTGGCCCGGTCCTGGCTAAGCCAGTGGTCCGGTCTGGAGAAAAGTATTCCTTCTTTTTGATCAATATATATAAAGTTGGCCAACCCTAAAAAAAAAATATAAAGTTCCCCTAAAAAATACAAAATTGGTGGTGTGAACCAATTAGACTTTAGATTCTTTATTAGTAAGGCACATCCGCGGTGCTAGAAAAAGACGATCTTTTGTCATGTCTTGTTACACCTGTTTTAGTGAACATGTGATCGAAGATGGGACGTGGAGGAAAAAAATGGTTTTAGCTTAGACGTGAGAGGAATCATCCACGACAGAAAAATCATCTCATGGTCCTTATCATTATCTAAAAAAGAAGAGTAATGTTTATCTCATCTTAGTAGTACTACTTTTTCGTTGGGCTCATCAACGGCAATGGGTGACTCAGGAACCTGGAGTCACGCAATTGCATTTGCCCTAGCTACATCCACTATAAATAAGCAAACATGCAAGCCCTCCGATTGCTCACTCCGTCACGTCGCGCGGGTCAGAGCGCATACTACACGTACGCCCGGCCTTCTCTTCAACTGACGCGAGTATAACTAGCCACCCATACCGTGGACGCGGAAACTTTCCAAGGTGCCCAACGGCCTCTGCCCCGATCCCGGAGCAGAGCAACAGATAGAACCCTTCCTTCCTCTCCCGAGATCGACCAACGCCGGTAAGATGTTGCCGTACGCGACGGCCGGCGAGGCGGAGGCGGCGCTCGGCCGCGCCCTGACGTGGGCGGAGGCCGCGTGGCTCCGCTACTCGGCGTCGGTGCCGGACCGCTACCTCCACTGGCCCAACATCGCCATCACATTGGTCGTCTACACGCTGGCGCCGCTGCCGCTCGCCCTCTTCGACCTCGCCGCGCCGGCCGCCGCCGCACCGTACAAGCTGCAGCCCAAGGTGCAGCACCCGCCGGCCACCTTCTTCCGCTGCTACATGGACGCCGTTCGCGTCTCGCTACTCATCATCGGGCCATACCAACTCATCTCGTATCCTGCCGCCAAGGTCTACTACACCTCTTGCATTGTGACTTACTGGTTATAATTAGGAAATTAGGTTTTTTGTTCATGAAAAAAAAACATAAAAATGAAACTAGAGTAATGACTTAGATCTCGCCTACTATTACTGAGTTAGAAGATGGAAATTGCATGTGAACGTTGGAATCTTTGAGCAGACACTTAATTTTCAATCGAAACTTCTGGACCTGAATTTAGATTGAAAAACAAATCACTAGATAAATACTGTGCACTAGTCTGTTATTAATTAGTAAAGATTCATGCTCTATATGGCGTTGATGTAGATTATTATAATCTCGTGTGACTGACCAATTTTTGTATGTTCTACTGTTTGCTAACAATTTTTTCCCTATTTCTGTCGCTATTTGTACGCAGAAGAGTGTAAAATAAGTCCAGTACAGCACAGTTCAGCAACTGCAAGCTGAGCCTCGTTGGATAAAGGTTCAGAGACGTAACTTAGGTCTTTTATCTGGATGAGTATTAGCTACCTAAAATTGATAGATATATAAAACATACATGGACATGGTGCATAGAAATTTGAACTGATGTAGATGTAACTATTTAGAAATCCAATGACTGAAAAACACTAAGAGTAAGAACATGAGAAGAATCATTCGCAAAAAAAAAAAAAAGAACATGCGAAGTAACTAGGAAAGCACCTATATATGCTAAGTGCCTAGAGAACAAACTTCCAAGAAAACAACAACTCAGTTTCTATATTGTGTGTTTGTTAGATAATGGACATACGAACGGGACTTCCATTGCCGTCAATGGGGGAGATAGCGGCGCAACTGACGGTATACTTCTTGGTGGAAGACTATCTGAACTACTGGCTCCATCGACTGTTGCACACCAAATGGTGCTACGAAAAGATCCACCATGTTCACCATGAGTTTACGGCGCCCATGGCATATGCCGCATGGTACGGACACTGGGCTGAGATGCTCATCCTTGCCGTGCCCTCCTTGGCTGGCCCTGCTCTTGTCCCATGCCATGTTACCACGCTGTGGTTCTGGTTTGCTGCACGTTTGGTTGAGAGCCTCAACATACATAGCGGGTAACATCACTTGCACTCCATCTAAAGGGCTTTTTTTTCTTGAATTCAGATATCTGACTTGTTTCATTTCTAAACATATTGAGACCAATCAAATTAACTATAAACATGTTCTTTTGTGACCGGAGAAAACATAGCTTTGTAACATGTGTCTTATATAAATAATTCTTTGACTACAGATTTAAGTTGCCATTCAACGCTGAGAAGTATATACCGTTCTATGGAGGGGCAGAGCACCATGACTATCACCACTACATAGGAGGACAGAGCAAGAGCAACTTCGCTCCTGTTTTCACCTACTGTGATTATATTTATGGAACGGACAAGGTATGTAGTGTTCTGCTATCTTACTCTTGAATGATTTAAAACCATATGAATTAAGAACTCATTGCAGGTCACTAAGTCATTTCTCGATCTTTTTTCAGGGCTACAGATATCACAAGGCAACTCTGGCAAAGGTAAGCTTCTACCAATCTATTTTTTTTTAAAGAAGCGTCTTTTCAACAATCAACATTATCTATGCTTAAGCATAATAATATTTCATGCCAACTGTTGCAATAATAGTGTGATATGTTGGCTCTTTTTGCTTGAAAACTTGTCCACTTCCTAGGGCGTGGCATCTTGGTTCTCTGCTAAAGAACATTATTTGACTCCCACCAACCATAGGTTGGATAGATTGGTTTTGGATTTCCACTATGATTTCCACTATGATTATTATTTTCCTGTACTTGTGAACAATTCCTGATGTTTTTTCCTTAAGAAATAAAATTATTCATGTTACTGGGATGGACTCCCTCCGTTCACAAATATAAGATGGTCTAATTTTTTGTGAATCGGATGTATATAAATACGTTTTAGTGTGTGTGTTCATTCATTTTGGTCCATATGTAGTCCATATTGAGATATCCAAACCATCTTATATTTGTAAATGGAGGGAGTGTATAATACATAAAAGCACCCATACCCTTAATTATCAGTTAGCTATAGGGAAAGTTTATAAGTTTATATTGTCAATTCTTATTCTTTTAAACTCGTAATATGACACGTACATAGGGAAACAAAAATGAAGGTATTTATTTTACAGACTACCTGCATCCTAGATTTGTCGAGGAGGCAAATATCTGATATTATCTTTAACTTTGTTTGTTTGAAACATTGGATCGAACAGCTGAAGGAGTTGGCAGGCAGCGACGTTCAGAAAGGAGTTGACAATGGATTCAACAGTGGAAAGCAGGACTAGAGAGAGGTTGGCTTCAGACGACATGGTCATACAAATCCTATCACTAATTCAAGTGGTCTCCGGATATATATCCCCATGATGGAGTACACTAGTATAAATAATTGTCTTATGCGAATCATCAAGGTTGAGTGGCTCGTGAACCACCGGCAGAGTCGTTCCAATTGTTAATTATTTCCAGTTCTCCCTCCATTCGTACACATAGCTCCACTACTTCTCTATTATCGGATGTAATAATGATGCTTAGTTCGTGATATGCTTGAAAGTGTGCGTCTTTGCATACTAAGTGACATGTCTCTAGCAAGCAGGCATGTGGGAACCGTCAAATATGGAGACATAGTCGAGAGCATTTGCCTTTGTACTTCCAATATCAGATGTTGTACATAATTGGACAATCTATCTTTTTCCCTATATTTACGATATATGTCGTCTTTCGGTGACCAGTATTTCTTGTGAGGTTTTCTCTTGGGGGGAATTTTCGATGAGCAATATCAGTATGAGACTACAAAATTCTACAGGATCATCTTGGCGATCTTGTTAGTTAGAATTGATGTGTTTGGTTTTAGCCTAACTTCTACGACAAAAATAGTTGGCTAGCCAAAATTTTGATGGAACTTTTGCTTGCCTTTGAATTGGTCAACATCGGCTAGAAAAATAAATTAGAATGGGTGCAGAAACATTGGCATGCCAAGATATTGGTAGCCATCCAAACATAGACCAATTTTTTTTTTGTCATGACCAAAAAGTTGATAGGGCGTGAGTGTTGACCACCATCCAAACACACCCAAACTGTGCACGCAAGTATTATTCCTTGATCGCCTGAGAAATCTCCAAAAAGCATTCATGCAAGGATGTTTTCCAGCTTCTTCGTTCTACGGACTCTTATCTATCGTGCCGCTTGTGCTTTCTCTATAAAGCGGGACGATAAGCCTGTTTCGTATCTATCACGTCACTTCTGCAGTGTTTTACACCTGGCAGAGAGCAAATCACTACAAGGTCCACGATCGCGACGGCAAACTATGGCTTGTAAATAAAGGAAAGAACATCCAAATGTACGAGAAGATACAATTAGCAAAATATTAGCCCGGGAATTGTCGCTTTGTACGGTAACGACTATCCGTGGACCGGAGGGGATAGATTTCCCCAGTTACTTGTAACGTGTGGAAGAGTGGATAGTGCCCTGCCCGTAGTGCGCGGAACCCATGTTAGTATATTTCTTATCGTGAACGTGACATCGCATTGCAAACTAGAAGACGAAAGCTGGGAAAACGACAGCTCAAAAGTTAGCCAGACCTTAGCAAGTATCGTGGAGACAATTGTTGCTTTCCCTTCTCTTATTAATTTCTTTTTGTTGCCGTTCCTAACAGAAAAAGGGTAATCATATTGATACACGATGTCTTGTCTTACGCAAGGTGGTTAGAGCAACTCCAACCGACCGTCCGTTTGGGTCGGCCCGGCGAACACCATGTCCGCTTTCGCGTTTGGGTCAGCGCTTGCGTCCAACACTGGCCCGATCAATTTTTTAGATGGCGCAAAAAAATAACGCACATATTTCAAAAATAAAAAAACGTTAATTAAACATTAATGCCGGCCACAAAGGCCGGCGAGAGTCCACGAGTCCACTTTAGAGTAAGTAAAACATTAAATAAAACTAAAATCTAGGAGGCGCGCTGCACTAGGCGTCCTCGTTGTCGTCGTCGGGCCTGGTGAGGTCGATGAGCGTCGGCGCCGGGCCAGCCCAGGGGAACGCCGTCTCCCAGGCTGTGGCGACATCTGGCGCCGCTGGCTGGGGTGCCCCACCCCGGGCAAGGCTCTCCTCCTCCTCCGCCTCGCGGCGCTCCTCCCCCGCCTCACGCTCCACTGCGCTGCCGCCATTGCTCCAGGTACATCTGCTCCTGGGTCGGCATCGAGCCTAACCAGAAGGCTGGCGCGATGACCCACTCACGCACGTACCCGTCCCACGTGTAGTGCTCGGGCTTGAGGGGGGGGGGGGGGGGGTCGGCGCGGGCTCGGCCTTGACGGGGGACGACAGCATCAGTGGCGGCACGACGCAGTCGTCGGCAGCGGAGAATGCCATGGCCTCCGCCATCCGCGCCTGGTACGCCTCCTCCTTGCGCCACTCCTCCTCCTCGCTTTCATGGAGGACAGCCGCCAGCGCCGCCTGGTAGGCGGCCTCCGCCTCCTGGTCCTCGGCAAGCACGACGAGGGGCAGTGGGGTGCCAGCATCCACGTCACGGACGCCGCGCCTCTAGCCTCCTCGTGCTCGAACGCGAACCTGACCTCCCAATGGGGAGAGTCTGATGCGTAGGCGGGGTTGAGGCGCTGCTCCGGCGTCAGCTGCTGCCGCCGGCGCCGCACCTCCTCCGCGTGCGTCGACTGTGGCACCGCCGGCACTGGGATCCTCTCCGGATCCAAGTGCCAGTCGTGTGGTAGCATGACATCGGGGTAGGGAGGGGGACACGGTGCTCCCAGTGCCACTTCGCCTGGTGCACTGGGACGCTGATGCGTTGCCGTGGCCGGCGGGGAGATGATAGCGGAGGAGGGGGAGCGCGCGTGAAGGGTCGACGGGGGCCTTGCCCTTGTTCTTGCCGGAGAAGAACCCAATGGTGGCTAGGGTTGTCGCCGACGGGGGAGCAGTGGGTGGCTAGATGGGGACGGGGCGTCTGAAAGAGGATGAGGACCCCCCCCCCCTGGCGCATGCTCAGGTTAAAAAAGACGCCCGCCGTCGCTGACGCGTGTGCCCACGGTTGGCCCGCGTCATTAATAAAGACGTGGGTGGTAGTTGGCCGGCCGCCAGGTGAGGACGTGGCGGACACCGAGAGGACACGCGACGCGTCTGCGTCGAAGCATTTGAGGCCCAAATTTGGGCTGGAGATGGGTCCGCGCGAACGCCAAGCGGATGCGATTTGGGAATGGATCGGCGCGTTGATCCGTCACTCTTTTTCGCGGTGACCCAAACAGACGGCGGCGGACGAAATGGATCACCGCGTTGGAGTTGCTCTTAGTAGTTCTAGTGCAGTTCATCCACATGGACAAGTGTTCCTTTTGGTAACTTCTAGAAATGTTCCAGTTTTAGTCCTAGTGCGAGAATGATTCTCAATTGATAGGTTAAGCATATGTGATTTGTTACGTATCCCCTCTGTTTAGAATTATAAAACGTTTTGGATATGCCAATATGGACAACATACAGACTAAAATGAGTGAATAGAATCCACCCTGCTTTGAGGAATGCATGCGACCTAGGCGGAGACCGGACTCCACCCCCGACCCCCGCGTCGCCTCCCCAAGCGAGGCGACCGGAGGCTCCCCTTCCCTCCTCCTCCCAGCGCCTCCCCTCCTAATCCCCTCCCGCCGCCGCTGGCGTAGGCCACCGGGCCTTGCTCTCGTGGTGCCGCCGGCGGCGGCTCCGTTTTTCCCCCCGCGCGGCGCATCTTCGCGGGCGGATCCGGCGGCGGCGCATCTTCGCGGGCGGCGCAGCTTCGGGTGGCAAGGTGGCGGTGGCGCGGCTGCTTGGCTGAGGGGCAGCACGATGGCTGGCGGCGGCGCCCTTCCGGCCCAGATCTGGGCCCTTTTGGGCCCCATCTGGGTCTGGGCGGCCCTGGTGCGGGCTTTCCGGCGTTGTCTCCGGCGGACAGAGGTGTGGCTCGGGCTGGGGGTGGCGGAGACGGCGGTGCGTGTACTGCAGCGTGGCGACGGGAGCTTCACGAGCCCGTTTCGGGCTCGGCCGGGCGGGGGTGCTTGGTTTGCTCCCGAGCTGCGTCCGGTCGGTTACCGCCGAGGGTGGTAGAGGTTGTCCTGTAACACCCCATGTACTTAGCCACAGTAATCACTTTTGATAATGACATGTCAGCAAGTTTAACAGTGCCAAATCATCATTTGCATCATATTGCATTTCAACTCCTAACTCAAAATTCAAATTAAATTAAAGTGGAAAATAGAAGTTGTTCAAACATAGAAACTAAAATGTTCATTAGGTAGCAAATATTCTAGAGGCAATTCTAAAATTGTAACCAACAATTAATAAATAAACTAGGTGGCTCTAACATTACCAAAACAGCAAGGATTAATACATTTTATTTAACACAAAATTTGTGTGAACTCCATTTGTCTCAAAACCAATTTTTGACAGTAGTAGATAATGCCTAGCATTTAATGGAACAAGTCACATGTTTTGCTAAAGTTATTTAGTGGCCTTGCTATTTGCAAAACGGGAAAATATGAGAAAAGAAATAAGAAAAAGAAAATAAAACGAATAAAAGAAAAACAGAAACCCCCCCCCCCCCCGACCCAACTGGGCCACGGGCAGCCAGGCCGGCCCACTCCCACCCCTGGCCTATATGGCTCCCCCGATCCACCGAAACCCTAACCCTCCCACTCGATTCCCCCCCCCCCCCCACTTGCCCCTCTCTCTCCCTCGGCGCCACCGCGCCCGCGCGCTGCACGCCCTCGCCGCCCGGAACCGCGTCGCCTCCGCCTCGACCTCGCCGCACCGTCCTCGACCTCCTCCTCGTCGGACTCCGTCGAGCCTCGCCGGCGAACCCCTGCAACGAAGGTGAGAACCCCAACCTCCTCCTCTCCCTCCCCTGCTCCGCGCGTGCACGCCTACGTGCGGCCGCGCCTCGCTCGCGCCCCGGCCGCACTCACCGCCCCTTCGCCGCGCCCGCCGCGCCCTGCTCGCCCCCGCCGCGCGCACTCGCGTCCGGGCCGCACCCACGGCCCCCGCTCGCGGCCCCCACTTCCCCCTTGGCGTCGTTCACCGCGCCTCCTCGTTCCCCCCCAGCGCGCCGCTCCGCCCCGCTGCAGCTGCTCGCGGAAGACTGGACCGGCGTTGTGGGCCACCGACGCCCCCCGGGCGTGCGCCCGCTTGGCGTGTGCCGGCGCCAGCGCCCGATCCACTGGCCCGATGGGCCACTGACAATGGCCCCCCCCCCCCCCGTGCCAAGACATGTGGGGCCCCCAGCCCAGAACGTTTAATAAAAATAAAAATAAAAATAATGATAAATATTAATTAATTAATTAACTTAATTAATCCGGTTTAACTAAACTAATTAAGATTAATTTGACTAATTAACTAATTAACTACTGTTTAATTAGCAAACAGTCAATGACATATGGGACCCACACGTCAGTTTGACCCAGTCAACGCCCTGTTGACTGCTGACATCATGATGATGTCAGCATACACTGTTCTGGATAATCTTGGATTAAATAAATAATTAAATTCAGAAAATCAATTAAATCTTTAGAAAATCATATAAAATAAACCGTAACTCCGATGAAAATAATTTATATATGAAAGTTGCTCAGAATTTCAATACGAACCCGAATACGCCCTCCGTCTTCCTATCAGATGCCCGTAGCTAGATAAACGCTGAACTTTTAGACCGATTTTGATAAATGAATAGTGCCCAACTTTAATTAAATAAATCCGGATAAATTCCTAAATTAACTAAATCGTTTAGTTAGGCAGTAGAACACCTCTGCATAGCATTTAGGCATGTCAAACATATTGCTTGCATTTTTGCCGTGAATTTATTGTTTCTCTCCCCCTCCTTCTCTCGTAGTGTTCTGCTATCTTACTCTTGAATGATTAAAACCATATGAATTAAGAACTCATTGCAGGTCACTAAGTCATTTCTCGATCTTTTTTCAGGGCTACAGATATCACAAGGCAACTCTGGCAAGGTAAGCTTCTACAATCTATTTTTTTTTAAAGAAGCGCTTTTCAACAATCAACATTATCTATGCTTAAGCATAATAATATTTCATGCCAACTGTTGCAATAATAGTGTGATATGTTGGCTCTTTTTGCTTGAAAACTTGTCCACTTCCTAGGGCGTGGCATCTTGGTTCTCTGCTAAAGAACATTATTTGACTCCCACCAACCATAGGTTGGATAGATTGGTTTTGGATTTCCACTATGATTTCCACTATGATTATATTTTCCTGTACTTGTGAACAATTCCTGATGTTTTTTTCCTTAAGAAATAAAAATATTCATGTTACTGGGATGGACTCCCTCCGTTCACAAATATAAGATGGTCTAATTTTTTGTGAATCGATGTATATAATACGTTTAGTGTGTGTGTTCATTCATTTGGTCCATATGTGGTCCATAGAGATATCCAACCATCTTATATTGTAAATGGAGGAGTGTAATAATCAAAAGCACCCATACCCTTAATTTCAGTTAGCTATAGGGAAAGTTTATAAGTTTATATTGTCAATTCTTTATTCTTTTAAACTCGTAATATGACACGTACATAGGAAACAAAAATGAGGTATTTATTTACAGACTACCTGCTCCTAGATTTGTCGAGGGCAATATCTGATATTATCTTTAACTTTGTTTGTTTGAAACATTGGATCGAACAGCTTGAAGGAGTTGGCAGGCAGCGACGTTCAGAAGGAGTTGACAATGGATTCAACAGTGGAAGCAGGACTAGAGAGAGGTTGGCTTCAGACGACATGGTCATACAAATCCTATCACTAATTCAGTGGTCTCCGGATATATATCCCCATGATGGAGTACACTAGTATAAATATTTGTCTTATGCGAATCATCAAGGTTGAGTGGCTCGTGAACCACCGGCAAGTCGTTCCATTTTTAATTATTTCCAGTTCTCCCTCCATTCGTACACATAGCTTCACTACTTCTCTATTATCGGATGTAATAATGATGCTTAGTTCGTGATATGCTTGAAGTGTGCGTCTTTGCTACTAAGTGAAATGTCTCTAGCAAGCAGCTGTGGGAACCGTCAAATATGGAGACATAGTCGAGAGCATTGGCCTTTGTACTTCCAATATCAGATGTTTGTCATAATTGGACAATCTATCTTTTTCCCTATATTTACGATATATGTCGTCTTTCGGGACCAGTATTTCTTGTGAGGTTTTCTCTTGGGGGAATTTCGATGAGCAATATCAGTATGAGACTACAAAATTCTACAGGATCATCTTGGCGATCTTGTTAGTTAGAATGATGTGTTTGGTTTTAGCCTAACTTCTACGACACAAATAGTTGGCTAGCCAAAATTTTGATGAACTTTTGCTTGCCTTGGAATTGGTCAACATCGGCTAGAAAAATAAATTAGAATGGGTGCAGAAACATTGGCATGCCAAGATATTGGTAGCCATCCAACATAAGACCAATTTTTTTTTTGTCATGACCAAAAAGTTGATAGGGCGTGAGTGTTGACCACCATCCAACACACCAAACTGTGCACGCAAGTATAATTCCTTGATCGCCTGAGAAATCTCCAAAAACATTCATGCAAGGTGTTTTCCAGCTTCTTCGTTCTACGGACTCTTATCTATCGTGCCGCTTGTGCTTTCTCTATAAAGCGGGACGATAAGCCTGTTTCGTATCTATCACGTCACTTCTGCATGTTTTCACACCTGGCAGAGAGCAAATCACTACAAGGTCCACGATCGCGACGGCAAACTATGGCTTGTAAATAAGGAAAGAACATCCAAATGTACGAGAAGATACAATTAGCAAAATATTAGCCCGGGAATTGTCGCTTTGTACGGTAACGCCTATCCGTGGACCGGAGGGGATAGATTTCCCAGTTACTTGTAACGTGTGGAAGTAGTATAGTGCCCTGCCGTAGTGCGCGGAACCCATGTTAGTATATTTCTTATCGTGAACGTGACATCGCATTGCAAACTAGAAGACGAAAGCTGGGAAACGACAGCTCAAAAGTTAGCCAGACCTTAGCAAGTATCGTGGAGACAATTGTTGCTTCCCTTCTCTTATTAATTCTTTTTGTTGCCGTTCCTAACAGAAAAGGATAACATATTGATAACGTACATGTCTTGTCTACGCAAGGTGGTTAGAGCAACTCCAACCGACCGTCCGTTTGGGTCGGCCCCGGCGAACACCATGTCCGCTTTCGCGTTTGGTCACGCTTTCGTCCAACACTGGCGCATCATTTTTTAGATGGCGCAAAAAATAACGCACATATTTCAAAAATAAAAAAACGTTAATTAAACATTAATGCCGGCCACAAAGGCCGGCGAGAGTCCACGAGTCCACTTTAGATAAGTAAAACATTAAATAAAACTAAATCTAGGAGGCGCGCTGCACAGGCGTCCTCGTTGTCGTCGTCGGGCCTGGTGAGGTCGATGAGGCTCGGCGCCGGGCCAGCCCAGGGGAACGCCGTCTCCCAGGCTGTGGCGACATCTGGCGCCGCTGGTGGGTGCCCCCACCCGGGCAAGGCTCTCCTCCTCCTCCGCCTCGCGGCGCTCCTCCCCCGCCTCACGCTCCACTGCGCTGCCGCCATTGCTCCAGGTACATCTGCTCCTGGGTCGGCATCGAGCCTAACCAGAAGGCTGGCGCGATGACCCACTCACGCACGTACCCGTCCCACGTGTAGTGCTCGGGCTTGAGGGGGGGGGGGGGGGTCGGCGCGGGCTCGGCCTTGACGGGGGACGACAGCATCAGTGGCGGCACGACGCAGTCGTCGTCATGCGGAGAATGCCATGGCTCGCACCGCGCCTGGTACGCCTCCTCCTTGCGCCACTCCTCCTCCTCGCTTTCATGAGGACAGCCGCCAGCGCCGCCTGGTAGGCGGCCTCCGCCTCCTGGTCCTCGGCAAGCACGACGAGGGGCGTGGGGTGCCAGCATCCACGTCACGGACGCCGCGCCTCTAGCCTCCTCGTGCTCGAACGCGAACCTGACCTCCCAATGGGGAAGTCGATGCGTAGGCGGGGTTGAGGCGCTGCTCCGGCGTCAGCTGCTTGCCGCCGGCGCCGCACCTCCTCCGCGTGCGTCGACTGTGGCACCGCCGGCACTGGGATCCTCTCCGGATCCAAGTGCCCATCGTGTGGTAGCATGACATCGGGGTAGGGAGGGGGACACGGTGCTCCCAGTGCCACTTCGCCTGTGACTGGGACGCTGATGCGTTGCCGTGGCCGGCGGGAGATGATAGCGAGAGGGGGAGCGCGCGTGAAGGGTCGACGGGGCCTTGCCCTTGTTCTTGCCGAGAGAACCCAATGGTGGCTAGGGTTGTCCCGACGGGGAGCAGTGGGTGGCTAGATGGGGACGGGCGTCTGAAAGAGGATGAGGACCCCCCCCCCCCCTGGCGCATGCTCAGGTTAAAAAACGCCCGCCGTCGCTGACGCTGTGCCCACGGTTGGCCCGCGTCATTAATAAAGACGTGGGTGGTTAGTTGGCCGGCCGCCAGTGTGAGGACGTGGCGGACACCGAGAGGACACGCGACGCGTCTGCGTCGAGCATTTGAGGCCCAAATTTGGGCTGGAGATGGGTCCGCGCGAACGCCAAGCGGATGCGATTTGGGAATGGATCGGCGCGTTGATCCGTCACTTTTTTTCGCGGTGACCCAAACAGACGGCGGCGGACGAAATGGATCACCGCGTTGGAGTTGCTCTTAGTATGTCTAGTGCAGTTCATCCACATGGACATTGTTCCTTTTGGTAACTTCTAGAAATGTTCCAGTTTTAGTCCTAGTGCGAGAATGATTCTCATTGATAGGTTAGCATATGTGATTTGTTACGTATCCCCTCTGTTTAGAATTATAAAACGTTTTGTTATGCCAATATGGACAACATACGACTAAAATGAGTGAATAAATCCACCCTGCTTTGAGGAATGCATGCGACCTAGGCGGAGACCGGACTCCACCCCCGACCCCCGCGTCGCCTCCCCAAGCGAGGCGACCGAGGCTCCCCTTCCTCCTCCTCCCAGCGCCTCCCCTCCAATCCCCTCCCGCCGCCGCTGGCGTAGGCCACCGGCCTTGCTCTCGTGGTGTCCGCCGGCGGCGGCTCCGTTTTTCCCCCGCGCGCGCATCTTCGCGGCGGATCCGGCCGGCGCATCTTCGCGGGCGGCGCAGCTTCGGGTCAAGGTGGCGGTGGCGCGGCTGCTTGGCTGAGGGCAGCACGATGGCTGGCGGCGGCGCCCTTCCGGCCCAGATCTGGGCCCTTTTGGGCCCCATCTGGTCTGGGCGGCCCTGGTGCGGGCTTTCCGGCGTTGTCTCCGCGGACAGAGGTGTGGCTCGGGCTGGGGGTGGCGGAGACGGCGGTGCGTGTATCAGCGTGGCGACGGGAGCTTCACGAGCCCGTTTTCGGGCTCGGCCGGGCGGGGGTGCTTGGTTTGCTCCGAGCTCGTCCGGTCGGTTACCGCCGAGGTGTGGTAGAGTTGTCCTGTAACACCCCATGTACTTAGCCACAGTAATCACTTTTGATAATGACATGTAAGCAAGTTTAACAGTGCCAAATCATCATTTGCATCATATTGCATTTCAACTCCTAACTCAAAATTCAAATTAAATTAAAGTGGAAATAGAAGTTGTTCAACATAGAAACTAAAATGTTCATTAGGTGCAAATATTCTAGAGGCAATTCTAAAATTGTAACCAACATTAATAAATAAACTAGGTGGCTCTAACATTACCAAAACAGCAAGATTAATACATTTATTTACACAAAATTTGTGTGAACTCCATTTGTCTCAAAACCATTTTTGACAGTAGTAGATAATGCCTAGCATTAATGGAACAAGTCACATGTTTTGCTAAAGTTATTTAGTGGCCTTGCTATTTGCAAAACGGGAAATATAGAAAAGAAATAAGAAAAAGAAAATAAAACGAATAAAAGAAAAACAGAAACCCCCCCCCCCCGACCCAACGGGGCCACGAGCCAGGCCGCCCACTCCCACCCCTGGCCTATATGGCTCCCCGATCCACCGAAACCCTAACCCTCCCACTCGATCCCCCCCCATCTCCCCACCTTGCCTCCCCCCTCCCACGCGCGTCGCCCCCCCTCCCCCTCCCCCCCCCCGCCTCGCCGCCCGCTCCCTCCCCCCCCCCCCCTCTCCTCCCCTCCCCCGACGCCACCGTCCTCGACCTCCTCCTCGTCGGACTCCGTCGAGCCTCGCCGGCGAACCCCTGCAACGAGGTGAGAACCCCAACCTCCTCTCTCCTCCCCTGCCCGCGCGTGCACGCCTACGTGCGGCCGCGCCTCGCTCGCGCCCGGCCGCACTCACGCCCCCTTCGCCGCCCGCCGCGCCCTGCTCGCCCGCGCCCGCGCACTCGCGTCCGGGCCGCACCCACGGCCCCCGCTCGCGGCCCCCACTTCCCCCTTGGCGTCGTTCACCGCGCCTCCTCGTTCCCCCCCAGCGCGCCGCTCCGCCCCGCTGCAGCTGCTCGCCGGCCGCCTGGACGGCGTTGTGGCCACCGACGCCCCCTGGGCGTGCGCCCGCTTGGGCTGTGCCCGGCGCCCAGCGCCCGATCCACTGGCCCGATGGGCCACTGACAATGGCCCCCCCCCCCCCCGTGCCAATGACATGTGGGGCCCCCAGCCCAGAACGTTTAATAAAAATAAAAATAAAAATAATGATAAATATTAATTAATTAATTAACTTAATTAATCCGGTTTAACTAAACTAATTAAGATTAATTTGACTAATTAACTAATTAACTACTGTTTAATTAGCAACAGTCAATAACTATGGGACCCAACCGTCAGTTTGACCCAGTCAACGCCCTGTTGACTGCTGACATCATGATGATGTCAGCATACACTGTTCTGGATAATCTTGGATTAAATAAATAATTAATTCAGAAAATCAATTAAATCTTTAGAAAATCATATAAAATAAACCGTAACTCCGATGAAAATAATTTATATATGAAAGTTGCTCAGAATTTCAATACGAACCCAATACGCCCTCCGTCTTCCATCAGATGCCCGTAGCTAGATAAACGCTGAACTTTTAGACCGATTTTGATAATGAATAGTGCCCAACTTTAATTAATAATCCGGATAAATTCCTAAATTAACTAAATCGTTTAGTTAGGCAGTAGAACACCTCTGCATAGCATTTAGGCATGTCAAACATATTGCTTGCATTTTTGCCGTGAATTTATGTTTTCTCTCCCCCTCCTTCTCTCTCGATAGACGCCGAGACCGACGACGTTGCGCTGGGTACGACTACGCTCCAGACGAGCAGCCCGTTGACGATCCCTCTCTCTTGCCAGAGCAACCAGGCAAGCCCCCCCCCCTTGAGGCATCCAGATATCGCCCATTCCATTTCTCCTGCTTGCATTAGATTTTGCTACTGTTAATGTTTGCTCCTATTCTGATGCATAGCCTGCTTTTGTAACCTGTTATTGTTACCTTACCTGCCTATGTTAAACTGCTTAGTATAGGTTGGTAGTGAACCATCAGTGACCCCACCACCTTACCCTTGTTACCCCTGCTTGATCATCGACTACTCGATCAGTGTGATCGTCGACCAGAGACTGACACATCACTTCACCCCCTTAGTTGTACGACTCGGCTTAGTTACTATCGAGTGCCAAGGGTGATACCTCGTAACGAACTCCTGATGAATACTCTGCAGTGTAGCTGTTCGGTCGTGGTCATCGAGGGTGATTCCTCCTTCTCCACTTCCGATACGACTCTGTCGTGCAACCCCTCAGTGTGAACCTCGAGGGTGATACCTCATACGTTCACCCTGATGATTTCGTCGAGTGGAATCCGCCGAGGGTGATTCCTCGAGTTTTCCCCCTTGATGTTATGACCACACGGTTACTTTGACCTTTGTTACAGGCGGGTCGACCCTGGTGGGTACCCGCCGGGGATCTATGTTGTCGGGTGTGCCGGAAGGGCACTCGAGTGTGATATTGTGGCGGAGCTTCAGAAACTCTGATCGTCTCCGCGTGTTACTAAATCAGCCTATCGGATTTGGGTGTTGATCTGAGTGGGTCGACGTGCCCTATACGCACTACCACCACGCGGGATTATGGTTTATGGGGCCCTCTACGTCGTACGTTTCTCCCGAAAGCTCCTCAGACGTCACGGTTCATCGTGCGGGCTGATTGTTGGGATTGGGCTGGATACTTCACTGACGAGTTCAGTGTCGCGCCTGCACCCCGGCCAGTCTCGCAACACGCAGGGTGCCCAGGGCGATGGCCCAAGACCTCTGGGTGCATAGGTTAGTCCGGCGTGCTGACCTCTCTGCTGAGCCTAGGTAGGCCGCTGCTTCGTGTTGATCTACCGAGGCCGGGCATTACCCAGCAAGTGTGTCCCGCCAGAGTTGATCGAGCGTGTTGGGTAACAGTAGTGCACCCCTGCAGGGAAGAATGATCTATCGATAGCCGGTCCTACGGTAAAGGACGCTCAGTTTGTATATCCCGATCTACTACTTGAACTGGATACTTGTTACTTAATTGAAGCTTCGGGATCGCTTTCTCGCTGGGAGTCGAGGAAGGATCTCTAGGCTTGCTTCAACATGTTTGCTTAATAAAATGCTATTCTACTCTCTTCTATTGCTGCAAGATGGTGGCTTCGTGAAGATGCTTGAAGATGCTAGTCTTCGATAGGACTAGGCCTTCTCTCTATTCTGGCATTTCTGCAGCCCAGTCCACATATTCAGCCTGTCTCCTTTGATAATGTTGCATATGTAGTGTAGATCCTTGCTTGCTGAGTACTTCGGATGAGTACTCACGGTTGCTTTATTACTTCTTTTTCCCCATACCCCACCTTGGTGATACAACAGACGATGGAGCCCCGGAGCCTGATGCCACCTCAGGAGCTTACTACCAGGAGGGTCCAGACGGTACTTACTACTGGATCGAGCCAGCTGACCAGGAGTAGGATCGGAGGCTCCCAGGCAGGAGTCCTACGCCTTTCGATCTAGAGTCGTTGTTTGTGCTAGCCTTCTTAAGGCAAAACTTGTCTAACTATGTCTGTACTCAGATAATATTTGTATGACTGACTTATGTATTCGGATCTTCATGATCCCTGGTCTGTAATATTGTGGATCTCCGTTTTATTTGTGTTAGAGTTGTGTTGTGATATCTTCCCGTGAGTCCCTGTGCTTGATCGTGCATGTTTGCGTGTATGATTAGTGCATGATTGAGTCGGGGGCGTCACAAGTCGGTATCAGAGCTGACTGCCTGTAGGAAGCCCCCTTCCAATTCCTTGGCCGAAGTTGAGTCTAGAAACCGAAAAACTAATTTACTAACTTGGTTGTGTGGCTTACGGGCCCACGTCGCCAATTGGGTGGTATTAGGATCTTTTATTCCTCGTCTATACTCTGGGACTATGATCTCTCTTCTATTCGGGTTAAATAAAATTTGACTAACGTCGACACTTAGGATCTCGTAAATTCCGTCTACCCGGAGAGCTGGATATCTGTGCGATTTCCCTGTTATTGATCTGATTAGTCTGATAATCATTTTCCTTTCCATTATTTTGTTTAACCTTTCTCTCAGAGTTGTGTTAAACTTCTCATTGTCGTTTGACAAACCTGAATTTCCTCTGTTTCAGATGGATTGTTTGTTTCCACCACGTCCTACGACGCAGCTTGTGCTTCACACTTGGTCTCGTGATGCCCCTGGGTTTCCAGCTGTTCTGATCGCCCTCCTGACCAGACTTGGCTACCGTTGGTACCCCGAGTACATGGTCTACGAGGATTACCGCGAGTTCAACTAGGAGCAGTACCATGCTGATGTTCGTATCTATGATCAGCAAGATGACTCGGACACTGAGCTACACCTTTTCCACGGTATCGGTGTGACGATTGAGATGGCAGTCCATGATGCCGCCTACTCTGCTGTCGCACGTCTCCGAGGAGAGTTCAGCGATATCTTGGATGACTCTGAGTTCCGATACATTCTGTATGCCCCTGCTGGAGATGCTACTGGATACTACACAGCTATTTGTGCCCCGTACGAGCCTCGTCGCTACGACCAGCGCGTTCTGATTCAGTGCACTCAGGCTCTGGATCGCACTGTTCGGGCTCTTGCCGTCGAGTTGGTTGCCACTCGAGCACGTCTCTACGATGCTATGACGCAGTTGCTACCCGCTGTTCGTGCAGGGATACATCCGGAGCACATCCTTTATCCGCGCAGGACTCAGATGTATGCCGGTATTGATTGGCCTGCTGTTGGAGGTCACACACCTACACGTGGACCTCTTCTTACAGCTCGAGACCGGATTCTGCATCAGAGTGCACATGGAGCGCAGGATCCTACTGCGATGAACATTCGTCGTCCGCACTCGCAGTTACCCTGTTTCAGTGGTTTTCCCCGACGTTGATGTAGCCTTTGCTATGTCTCGTTGTGTACTTCCTTACCGCGTGCCTGCGCGCCGCCTAGTATGTCTAGTTCTAAATTGCGCCGTTATGCTGTCCGCATGTACCTGACTCTGTGTATGGATCTGTATGTCTTAATTGACTACTGTTATGAATCTGTTACACTGCTTAATTATTGTTGAGTTATCATGCTTGTCGCTAAACACTCGCAATTTCTTTTACTAAACTACCCCTGTTGATACTTAGCAGGATGGTTAGACCAGGTGATCGTGGTCGTGGTTGTGCCCCTGAACGCCCACCACCGCCCGACTATATGGCAGCTATGATGCAACAATTCGAGCTCAACCGCCAGTTCATGACTAGGATTATGGCTCAGTTTCCGCATCAGAACAACCAGAACCAGAACCCTCCTTCAATGACTTTGACAGAGTTTATGCGACTCAACCCCACTCAGTTCCGTAACTCTGACAAGCCACTGGATGCTGATGACTGGCTCCGCGACATCACTCATGAGATGGAGTCTGCTAATGTCGCCCTTGCCAACTTCGTCACCTTCGCGGCCTTTTTCCTAAAGGGTCCCGCTGCTCAATGGTGGGACACACACAAGCGTACACTGCCTGCTGGAACAGTCATTACCTGGTATGAGTTCCAGTCTGCTTTTCGTGCCCGTTATATTCCTCAAGGAATTATGGACCGGATGAAGACCCAGTTCCGCAACCTCACTCAGGGCAACAAGACTGTCGAAGCTTATCAGCGGGAATTTCTTGACCTTTCCCGCTATGCTGAAGAAGACATCGCCACAGATGCCCGTAGACAAGAGAAGTTTCGTAATGGACTCCACCCAGACCTCGAGCTTGCCCTTGCTGCTCAAGACTTCAACGACTTTTCTACTCTTGTGAACAAGGCTATTCTAGTTGAGACCACTCAGATGAAGCATAAGGACTCGCAGAAGCGCTATCATGATGCTGGCTCATCTTCAGGCTCAGCACATAAGTGTCGAGTCTGGATTCCCAACAACGTGTTCCGTCCAAATGCCCCTGCGTCAAAGAACAACTATGCTGCACCACGTCTGCCTCCTCCACCACCGAGGCAGCCAAGAGCTCAAGCTATTCAACAAAATGCTCCTCTTCGTCCTGAAGATGGTCTGTGCTTCAAGTGCCGCAAACCAGGTCACCATGCTAGAGACTGCCGCCAGACTTAGAATCAGTTGGCTTTTCCTTGTACTGGCCGTGGCAATGGTCGTGGCAACAATCAGGCCCGCAACTATAATACTGGGTCTGCTGCACATGGTCGTGGACACGCTTATAACATTGATATTGAAGAAGTCCAGGATCAACCTGCTACTGTGATGGGTACCCTTCTCGTTAACTCAGTACCTGCTTCTATTTTATTTGATTCAGGAGCATCACATTCATTCATCTCTGGAAAATTTGCATTCATGCATGGCATTCGGTATGAGAAGATGCATACCCCGTTAGTCATTAAAACTCCCGGAGGTCATTGTCATGCTGACATGATAGCACCAGACGTTATCGTCGAAATTAAAGGGTTGGAATTCCTTGCCTCACCCATCGTCTTGAAGTCTTCCACCATAGACCTCATACTCGGAATGGATTGGTTGAAAGCTCATATAGCTTCGATCAATTGTGCCACTAAAGTCGTCCAACTTCTTCACCCCTCTGATGAGATAGTGAACTACACCGCCCGAATTACCCGGGATGTTGAAGCTCAGATATATGCTCTGAATGCTTTGAATGCCTCACCTCTGGAAGGAATCGAGAACGTTCCTGTCGTTCGAGATTTTCCGGACGTCTTTCCGGAAGAACTCCCAGGAATATCCCCGGTTAGGGCTGTCGAGTTTGTCATTGACTTGAAGCCTGGCACTACCCCTATTGTGAAGCGTCCTTATAAGATGCCTCTGCACCACCTTCTCGAGCTTAAGGAAGAAATCGACAAGTCACTTAAGAATGGTTTCATCCGCCCCAGTTCCTCTGCTTGGGGAGCACCTTCACTCTTCGTTAAGAAGAAGGATGGAACTAACCGATTGGTTCAGGATTATCGGCCCATTAACCAAGCCACAATCCAGAATAAATACCCACTGCCCCGGATCAATGATCTTTATGATCAGCTTGCTGGATCCGCTGTCTTCTCAAAACTCGACTTGAGGTTGGGTTATCATCAGATCCGTGTTCGCGAAGAGGATATTCCGAAGACTGCCTTTGTTACTCGATATGGCTCTTATGAGTACACTATCATGTCATTTGGCTTAACAAATGCTCCAGCAACCTTCTCCCGGTTAATGAACTATATCTTCATGGATTACCTCGACAAATTTGTCGTGGTTTATTTGGATGATATCCTTATATATTCCAAGAATGAAGAAGAACACGCTGAACATCTTCGGCTTGTATTGGAGAAGCTTCGGGAACACCAGCTTTACGCCAAGTACTCTAAGTGTGAATTCTGGTTATCTGAAGTGACCTATCTTGGTCATGTGATTTCCAAGAATGGCATTGCTGTTAACCCCGAACGAGTTCAGGCTATTCTTGATTGGACTCCCCCGAAGAATGTTAAGCAAGTCAGAAGTTTTCTCGGACTCGCTAGTTATTGCCATCGATTCGTTGAGAACTTTTACAAGATTGCAAAACCATTGACAAATCTGCTTCACAAAGGTGCTAAATTTGAGTGGACAGAAAAATATCAAGAAAGCTTTCAGACACTAAAAGATAAGTTAACATCTGCCCCAGTGCTAGCACCCTCGGATTCCCAAAAGGATTTCGTGATATACTGTGATGCATCTCGTCAAGGATTAGGCTGTGTCCTAATGCAAGAGCGCAAAGTGATTGCTTATGCCTCTCGACAATTGCGTCCTCATGAAGAAAATTACCCAGTGCACGATCTCAAACTTTCTGCGGTTATTTATGCTCTGAAGCTATGGCGACATTACCTTCTCGGTAATCGTTGCGAGATATACACGAATCATCAAAGTTTGAAGTATTTATATACTCAACCAGATCTGAACCTTTGTCAACAAAGATGGCTCGAAACAATTGCCGATTATGATATGAATATCTCATATACCCCTGGCAAGGCTAATGTAATGGCCGATGCTTTGAGTCGCAAGGCTTATTGCAACAATCTTATGGTTCAGGAAGTACAACCTCTCCTTTATGAAGAACTTCGCAAATTGAACCTCCATATTGTTCCGCAGGGTTATCTCAATACCCTGGTTGTCGAACCAGATCTTGAGCATAGCATTAAGATTATACAAAAGTATGACTCTAAAGTTGAAAGGATTAAGCGGTACCTCGAGAAAGGAAAGCCGTCGGAATTCCATCTTGCTAAGGATGGGATCCTATTTTTCCAACACCGTCTCTTCGTACCCAAGTTCAAGGATGAGAGGGAACATGTTATGAAAGAAGCTCATGACACTCCTCTGTCAATTCATCCTAGTAGCACAAAGATGTACCGTGACATTTGTCAGAGATACTGGTGGCCTAATATGAAGCGAGACGTTGCTCGTTATGTTTCTGAGTGTGACATTTGCCGCCGCATTAAAGCAGAACATCAAAGGCCTGCTGGAACTCTGCAACCACTTGATATTCCTGAATGGAAATGGGACAAGGTCCAAATGGATTTCATTACTGGTTTTCCCAGATCTTAGAAGGGTCATGATGCTATTTTTGTCGTCATTGACCGATTCTCAAAGGTGGCTCACTTTCTGCCAGTTAAGGAGACAATCACTGCTAGTCAGTTAGCAGACTTGTATGTTTCCCGGATTGTGTCACTCCACGGTGTTCCGTTAGAGATCAGTTCTGATCGTGGCAGCCTCTTCACCTCCAGATTCTGGAATAGTTTCCAAGAAGCTATGGGAACTCATCTGTCTTTCAGCACTGCTTTTCACCCTCAGTCTCAGGGTCAAGTCGAACGAGTTAATCAAGTGCTCGAAGATATGCTTCGAGCTTGCGTCATCTCCTTTGGTAAGAAATGGGAGGAATCTCTGCCGTATGCTGAATTCTCTTACAACAATAGCTATCAAGCTAGTTTGAAGATGGCACCATTTGAAGTTCTTTACGGATGTAAGTGTCGAACCCCTCTGAATTGGTCAGAAACTGGGGAACGCTCACTCGTCGGACCAGACATTATCCAACAAGCTGAAGAACAAGTCCGCATTGTCCATGAACATCTGAAAACTGTTCAGTCTCGTCAGAAGAGCAACTATGACCGAAAGCACCAGGAAATGGTCTATCAACCTGGCGAACAAGCTTACCTTCGCGTCACTCCGTTGAAAGGCACTCATCGATCCGGAATCAAAGGCAAGTTAGCTCCTCGCTACATTGGCCCGTTCCGTATTCTTGCCCGTCGAGGAGAAGTGGCATATCAAATGCAATTGCCGCCAATTCTGTCTCAAGTGCATGATGTCTTTCATGTATCCCAACTCCGTCGCTGCTTCAAGGATCCTATTCGAGCTGTGGATCATGAAATGCTTGAATTACGGGAAGACCTGTCTTATCCAGAATATTCCATCTGTATTCTTGATCAAGCGGAGCGTCGAACTCGTCAGAAGTCAATCAAATTCCTCAAGGTTCAGTGGTCGAATCATTCTGAAGATGAAGCCACTTGGGAACGCGAGGATCGTCTTCGCGAAGAATACCCCGCTTTCTTTCAGTCTTCCTCTTAATTCTCGGGACGAGAATTCTTGATAGATGAGGAGAATTGTAACACCCCATGTACTTAGCCACAGTAATCACTTTTGATAATGACATGTCAGCAAGTTTAACAGTGCCAAATCATCATTTGCATCATATTGCATTTCAACTCCTAACTCAAAATTCAAATTAAATTAAAGTGGAAAATAGAAGTTGTTCAAACATAGAAACTAAAATGTTCATTAGGTAGCAAATATTCTAGAGGCAATTCTAAAATTGTAACCAACAATTAATAAATAAACTAGGTGGCTCTAACATTACCAAAACAGCAAGGATTAATACATTTTACTTAACACAAAATTTGTGTGAACTCCATTTGTCTCCAAACCAATTTTTGGTAGTAGTAGATAATGCCTAGCATTTAATGGAACAAGTCACATGTTTTGCTAAAGTTATTTAGTGGCCTTGCTATTTGCAAAACGGGAAAATATGAGAAAAGAAAATAAAACGAATAAAAGAAAAACAGAATCCCCCCCGGCCCAACTGGGCCACGGCCAGCCAGGCCGGCCCACTCCCACCCCTGGCCTATATGGCTCCCCCGAGCCACCGAAACCCTAACCCTCCCACTCGATTCCCCCCTCCACTCGCCCCTCTCTCTCCCTCGGTGCCGCCGCGCCCGAGCGCTGCACGCCCTCGCCGCCCGGAACCGCGTCGCCTCCGCCTCGACCTCGCCGCACCGTCCTCGACCTTCTCCTCGTCGGACTCCGTCGAGCCTCGCCGGTGAACCCCTGCAACGGGGGTGAGAACCCCAACCTCCTCCTCTCCCTCCCCTACTCCGTGCGTGCACGCCTGCGTGCGGCCGCGCCTCGCTCGCGCCCCGGCCGCGCTCACCGCCCCTTTGCCGCGCCCGCCACGCCCTGCTCGCCCCCGCCGCGCGCACCCGCGTCCGGGCCGCACCCGCGGCGCCCGCTCGCGACCCCTGCTTCCCCCTTGGCGCCATTCAACGCGCCTCCTCGTTCCCCCGCAGCGCGCCGCTCCGCCCCGCTGCAGCTGCTCGCCGGCCGCCGCTCCGGTCGCCTGGACGGCACTGTGGCCACCGACACCCCCTGGGCGTGCGCCCGCTCGGGCTATGCCCGGCGCCCAGCGCCCGATCCACTGGCCCGATGGGCCACTGACAATGGGGCCCCGCCCCCCGGTGCCAATGACATGTGGGGCCCCCAGCCCAGAACGTTTAATAAAAATATAAATATAAATAATAATAATGATAAATATTAATTAATTAATTAACTTAATTAATCCGGTTTAACTAAACTAATTAAGATTAATTAAACTAATTAACTAATTAACTACTGTTTAATTAGCAAATAGTCAATGACATATGGGACCCACACGTCAGTTTGACCCAGTCAACGCCCTGTTGACTGCTGACGTCATGATGACGTCAGCATACACTGTTCTGGATAATGTTGGATTAAATAAATAATTAAATTCAGAAAATCAATTAAATCTTTAGAAAATCATATAAAATAAACCGTAACTCCGATGAAAATAATTTATATATGAAAGTTGCTCAGAATTTCGATACGAACCTGAATACGCCCTCCGTATTCCTGTCAGATGCCCGTAGCTAGATAAACGTTGAACTTTTAGACCGATTTTGATAAATGAATAGTGCCCAACTTTAATTAAATAAATCCGGATAAATTCCTAAATTAACTAAATCATTTAGTTAGGCAGTAGAACACCTCTGCATAGCATTTAGGCATGTCAAACATATTGCTTGCATTTTTGCCGTGAATTTATTGTTTCTCTCCCCCTCCTTCTCTCTCGATAGACTCCGAGACCGACGACGTTGCAGCTGGGTACGACTACGCTCCAGACGAGCAGCCCGTTGACGCTCCCTCTCTCTTGCCAGAGCAACCAGGCAAGCCCCCCCCCCTTGAGCATCCAGATATCGCCCATTCCATTTCTCCTGCTTGCATTAGATTTTGCTACTGTTAATGTTTGCTCCTATTCTGATGCATAGCCTGCTTTTGTAACCTGTTATTGTTACCTTACCTGCCTATGTTAAACTGCTTAGTATAGGTTGGTAGTGAACCATCAGTGACCCCACCACCTTACCCTTGTTGCCCCTGCTTGATCATCGACTACTCGATCAGTGTGATCGTCGACCAGAGACCGACACATCACTTCACCCCCTTAGTTGTATGACTCGGCTTAGTTACTATCGAGTGCCAAGGGTGATACCTCGTAACGCACTCCTGATGAATACTCTGCAGTGTAGCTGTTCGGTCGTGGTCATCGAGGGTGATTCCTCCTTCTCCACTTCCGATACGACTCGGTCGTGCAACCCCTCAGTGTGAACCTCGAGGGTGATACCTCATATGTTCACCCTGATGATTTCGTCGAGTGGAATCCGCCGAGGGTGATTCCTCGGGTTTTCCCCCTTGATGTTATGACCACACGGTTACTTTGACCTTTGTTACAGGCGGGTCGACCCTGGTGGGTACCCGCCGGGGATCTATGTTGTTGGGTGTGCCGGAAGGGCACTCGAGTGTGATATTGTGGCGGAGCTTCAAAAACTCTGATCGTCTCCGCGTGTTACTAAATCAGCCTATCGGATTTGGGTGTTGATCTGAGTGGGTCGACGTGCCCTATACGCACTACCACCACGCGGGATTATGGTTTATGGGGCCCTCTACGTCGTACATTTCTCCCGAAAGCTCCTCAGACGTCACGGTTCACCGTGCGGGCTGATTGTTGGGATTGGGCTGGATACTTCACTGACGAGTTCAGTGTCGCGCCTGCACCCCGGCCAGTCTCGCAACGCGCAGGGTGCCCAGGGCGATGGCCCAAGACCTCTGGGTGCATAGGTTAGTCCGACGTGCTGACCTCTCTGCTGAGCCTAGGTAGGGCGCTGCTTCGTGTTGATCTACCGAGGTCGGGCATTACCCAGCAAGTGTGTCCGGCCAGAGTTGATCGAGCGTGTTGGGTAACAGTAGTGCACCCTTGCAGGGAAGAATGATCTATCGATAGCCGGTCCTACCGTAAAGGACGCTCATTTTGTATATACCGATCTACTACTTGAACTGGATACTTGTTACTTAATTGAAGCTTCGAGATCGCTTTCTCGCTGGGAGTCGAGGAAGGATCTCTAGGCTTGCTTCAACATGTTTGCTTAATAAAATGATATTCTACTCTCTTCTATTGCTGCAAGATGGTGGCTTCGTGAAGATGCTTGAAGATGCTAGTCTTCGATAGGACTAGGCCTTCTCTCTATTCTGGCATTTCTGCAGCTCAGTCCACATATTCAGCCTGTCTCCTTTGATAATGTTGCATATGTAGTGTAGATCCTTACTTGCTGAGTACTTCGGATGAGTACTCACGGTTGCTTTATTACTTCTTTTTCCCCATACCCCACCTTGGTGATGCTACAGACGATGGAGCCCCGGAGCCAGATGCCACCTCAGGAGCTTACTACCAGGAGGGTCCAGACGGTACTTACTACTGGATCGAGCCAGCCGACCAGGAGTAGGATCGGAGGCTCCCAGGCAGGAGGCCTACGCCTTTCGATCTAGAGTCATTGTTTGTGCTAGCCTTCTTAAGGCAAAACTTGTCTAACTATGTCTGTACTCAGATAATATTTGTATGACTGACTTATGTATTCGGATCTTCGTGATCCCTGGTCTGTAATATTGTGGATCTTCATTTTATTTGTGTTAGAGTTGTGTTGTGATATCTTCCCGTGAGTCCTTGTGCTTGATCGTGTATGTTTGCGTGTATGATTAGTGCACGATTGAGTCAGGGGCGTCACATGTCCCCTCCCGCGTGGCTGCTGACCCTGCCGCTCTTCGTTCTCGGCTGCTTCCTCTTGATCCCGCCGGTCTCGCGTCGCTTGCCACGGTGAGACGACGATGGTGACTGCAAGACCGTGGTGGCGCATATTGGTGGACGAGAAGTATGGTGGAGCGCGATGGATCGTCTGGGGTCGTGGTTGGTTGGCGGTTGGGAGAAATCCTTGTCGGCTTGACCGGCACCGACGCAGTGACGCCCGTGGGCGCCGCCGTGCCTTCCTGAAGGGCGTCGGATATACCCCTTCTCCCATGTCCCTTGGCGTACCGGGAGAAACCCTAAGACATGTCCGGGTAGCAGCGTCGTTGTCGTTGCGTTCCTTCTTGAAGGTGTTGCTTGGTATGCGGCGTTCCGGAGTGCTAGGAGCGTGGTGGAATTCTCCGGCGGGCACATCGGTTGTGGGTCATCTTCGTTTTTGTTGTTCCGCCATTGTCGGCATTTGTTCCTTTTGTATTTTCTCTTTCATTTGCCTGTGCTGCTTCCGCCCCAGCAAATATCGTTGGTTATATCGGTGTTGTTGCTTTGTAATACAAAGTGGGGAGAAACCCTTTTTCGGAAATGAGTGAATAAACATATCAAAACATGTCCATCTATACCTACTAATAAAGTAAGGTGCGTTTCGTCAAATTTTTCATCTGTTCACCGCCGAAAAGTTTTTTTTTTTCATCCGAGGTGGTACTAAATTCTTATGCATTCGTCTGCTAGAAAAAAAGGCCTTTCCAGAATTTCGTACATGGGCCGCGCGCTGTGACCCAACGAAGCCAGCCAACTTATTTTTCTGCCCACGCAGCTGGGAAAATTCTTTTTTCCACACAGGGCGACAAATAGCCGGAGCTTCGCACAAGACAACCAACAATGGGCTGGCCAATTTTTCTTTGTTTCTTTGTTTCTGTGTTTTACTTTTGTTTTTATTCTCTTTCCCCTATCTTTTTTTTCACTTCCAAGTTTATTTTTCTTATAGAATTTATTTCTAAAATTTAAAATTCTAAAAAAAAACATTCAGAATTAAAAAAACAAATTATAGAAAATGTTCAGAATTCCAAAATTTTGTTGCTATTTTGAATAATATTCGGAACTCGAAAAAGGTTTCCCATTTTTTCAAAAATTTTATTGTTTTTCAAAATTGTTCGAGATTTCTAAAAAGAAAATGGCAATTTAAAAAATGCTCCAAATTTGAAAAATATTACTTTTTAGTGAAATTTTCACAATTCAAAATAATGTTAAAAGATACACATTTTCGAAAAATGTTATCAATTTTCAACACATGTCCCGTTCTAAAAAAAATGTTCACACATTCAAATAATGTTCATATTTTTATTAAAAAAAATTGGTGTTGTCAAAAAATGTTTGTGAATTTTAAAAGATGTCCCTGTTTCAAGTTTTGTTCGTGTTTTTCTGAAAGTGTACATAATTTTCAAAAAACTTTCCAGGATTTAAAAAATGATCCATGTTTCCTACAATATTCAGAAACTTCATACCTTAAAATCTCCTCGATTGAAAGAAAAAGTAGATTGAATAATTCATGGGCTTCTGTGGCGTACGATGACGTAACAAAACTCTTAAACGCCCTCGATCAATGAATAGAAAAATAGCGGATTGATTACTTCACACCCGGCGAAACCGAAAGCTAAATGTTCCTTTTTCACGTGCTCACAGGGTTTTGCTTGCACATATAATTCTCACTAACTTTAAATGCATATTGATTTTTTTATCCCGTTGCAACGTACGGACATATGTGCTAGTATATATTTAATTCAGAAAAAGTTAGAATATCTTATAGTTTGAAATGGAGAGAGTACGCGTGGAAGACAATGAAACTTGTATGCTTATTTTCTTTTATTCGCGGGGAAATTAAATGGTGTACGCTAAAATGCACTGCAACGCGGCAGCAGAGGCTGTGACCTTACGTTGCGGGCTCTTGACGTCCACATGAGGATTATCCTTGAATAATACCACCAAAGTACTAACGACGGAGCACCAAACGCACGCTTTTTGTGTTTTGTGGTTGTGCCGGTCGCTGAGGCATCAGTGGATACACAAGCGTGGCGCATGAGAATATATATCTATGACTAGGTAATTGTCCGTGCGTTGCAACGAGATATACCTGATACATTGATGATGATAAATTTTAATGATTATTTCTACGCAATCACCATGAATTACATGCCATCTCATTATTAATGTGACGGTGTACAAAAATAGACTTTAGCTATCGATTAAATACAAACTTGGCTTATAAAAAAAGTTTAGCACTATGATTTTACTTGGTAAGCCAATAAGAAGTGTGATAGCTTAGGCCCGTATCAAATAATATATACATTCAAAAATTTCTCAAGGTGTATACACTTGGAAAAATTGCACACTCAAAGTATTTTCATCTCCTTATATGAACCGCGGATTTGGTTTCTCCATAAAAAAATATAAAGCAATACCCTGCTATAGGAATGGGAAGCGGGCAACCCATTGAAGTTGAAGGCAGCTACCTGCTAGATTTAGAATATGCATATATTTTAGACCTAGCTTTATCAATGTATGTCGAAATGCAAAGTAATAAACATCATCAATCACTCATGTGATAGTATAAGATTTAAAAGGAGATCATCTCGCATTCATGCTTTATTATTCACACACATTCAAACTATTACAATAGGAGATAAACATACTTCTCTGACATTCTAATTCGATAAAAAAATAGATTGATTGTGTCATCTTTTGCACTCTGACATTAAGAAATATTAAAATTACTCGAAGCATTTTTTTACTAAGAGTTGAAAATACCACATTCCCATTCAATGTTGGATATGCAAGGAAATTATGATCTTCCACAAATACATACTTATGACAATTTGTACGCAACTATCATCTTGCAAGAATGTGCACATAAATCAAATCAATTTGCAAAATCCAAAAAATGCTCGGATCTATCATCATCTCATAGCAACATGATATAGACAAATCTAAGTACTACTTGTTCGTGTTTGCTGAGTTGTCATGCTTCCAAGATCTAGGAACACCAACCATGAACCATCCAAACAACCAGGCCAGCTCCTTTTATTTCCTCGAATCAACAGTTGTCGATGATTTTCATCAGGTTATTATTAGTGCAATACATACATCAAGCACTTGGTAGTATAAAAGTAAGTGATGTATCAAAAAAATTAACATACCCAGGCCATCGGCAAGGTGCACAAGATTGATTGGCAGATATGTGCACATCGCTCTCCATGTCCTTTCACCAAACTGAGAAGGACCAAACTTCCGGCGATCTGCTCCAGCCTCTAGCGCCAACGTCAGGCGCCTTCGTCAGGCCTTCCTCCGCATCCCCTACGTGTATGGCTGCTTCTGCTGGATCATCATGTTGCCAAGGCGTTATCCATCGTCCGCCGCCGTGACAGGACGCGGTCTGCGGCCATGAGAGAGAGAAAGAGAGAGAGAGAGAGAGAGAGAGAGAGAGAGAGAGAGAGAGAGAGAGAGACGACGACGACGATGACGTGGGGGAGAACGGGAGGGCGGAGAAGATCGGTGGCGGCGGCATGGGAAGGAGAACACGCGTGGAAGAGGAGATCGGTTGCTTTTTTGAAGTTAGAGATCGGTTGCTCTGTCCTGGGAAGGAGAATCTATACCCCGATTTTTTGGGAGAAAGTAAATGTGATTGGATCGTGGGGTAGAAAACCATGGGAAAGTTGGCAACAGCACAAAAAAATCAAAGAAGGGTGCGGATGAAGAGGTGGGACGTAAGAAGGGAGACGGATCCTTAAGCTTTTTTTAGGTAGTAGAGATACCCGCTCAGATTACCATGATACCAGCATTCAAACGGAACTAGATATGCTCTAAGTAGCTATGATGTCACGGTGTATCACCTAAAAGTGATATTACTAGATATGCTCTTCTCCAACACACGAAGCCAACCCAAAGGAGTAAGTGCATCTCCAAAGCCGACCCTCAAACTGCATGCATCCGTTACGACCACGTTGTCCAGACCGCGGAAGACATCCAACTCGAGCCCGTATCGGTCCATGGTGTGGGCTGGACACACTTTCTTCCGCAAAAATAGCAATGCTTGATCGTGTGTTATGTCATAAAGCTTCGAATCGAGCTTTGAGCCGCGTGTGTATAAAAAAAGAAGCAATAAATTGTCTTGTTTGTGTCTTTTCATTCATGCCGAAAGAGTATGTACGTCTGAACTGATAAATTTTCACTTGTAAGATGACTGAGTTTTTTTTTGAGGGGTGTAAGATGACTGAGTAAACAAACAAAATTGACATAAGATGCCAACGGACGAGTACCCACCAGCCCTCAAGCCCGCGGGACAACCGGCAGCGGTGGGATCTCTTTAGACAACATCTCGAACCGTGTGACTTTCGCTGCCTTGGCTTGTCAGCGACATCCTGGCTATGCGGGCCGTGAAGGCATGCAGTCGCGAGAGTCATGGATGTCATCAATGTGTTTAGTTCTTGCCGTCACGTGCGGGTGCATGCTGGATCTGGTGGCATGGTTGTTCCCTTCCTAGAGGCCCGATCTAGGTGATGGAGGTCGTGGTGGATGATACCCGGCGGAGGTCCCAGGGTTGTGGTCGGCAGATCAGTGAGGTGGACACATCTTTCGATGTTTTCTCTAGTGGCCTATGCGGGCTCGGGCTCTCTCAGCATCAGGATTCGTCTAGCAAGACTCCGTCAACAGTTAAATAGGTTGATGATCGTGAAGGATTCAAAATAATAAATATAGATGTACTCCGCGTAAATATCCATGATCTTCCCTCTCCTGCTTAGTGAGGCAATGTCGACGTGTGTGCTTTTTGCCTATGTTGAAGGTGTTGACTTGAAGCTTTGGTTTGGGGTTAAAATCCCAAGTTTCATGTTTGGTTGGATCCATCAACATGGACGCACATGAGGCGACCCCTTCTTGAATGATTTATTTAGGATCAGTGTCTTTTTTATTGTTTAGTCACATACTGCTCGCTATGTGGATTATGGTTCATGGTTATTAAAAAACTGTCAGACTCAGGTATGTATGAGCCACCATACCCAGTTTGACTCTCTTAGTCATCCTATCGGATCTCCAATGCTTTGGATTTAGCTCGATTGTCCCACTGATCGTTTCTACCAGTTATTATCCATCATCGACGTGGCCCGCTCGGCCAACAATAATCGGATCGTTGCTCCGCAGGCCGAGCCAGTCGTTCTATCCTTAATCGGGTTGTGCAAGTGTAAGCCGCACAAAGAACTATCCAAACAAGCACCGGCCCATTGCCAGAGGAATTTCCTAATTGACGCTCATTGTGCCAAGTTGTACGCATAGAACGAGCGAGCGAGCAACATAGTGGGCCGTCCCATTTAGCGTCCCTAGCGTAGGGTTTTTGTACAAGTTTATATCGGTTTTGGGAACCTTCTAGGAGGTTCTTGAACGGGTTTTTCTTTCTGTTTTTCATTTTCCTTTTATTTTTCCCTTTTTCCTGTTTCTTTTTTCATTTCCCTCCTTTTTCTTTGTTTCTTTTTTTTCAAATTTTTTTGTGTTTTTTGAAAATGTTCGTAAGTTTCAGAAAATATTCACAGTTTTCATAAATTGTAAAAAACTAAAAAATGTTCCTGTTTTAAAAAACCGTACAAAAATTCATAAAATATTCATATAAAACAATTTAGGAACATAAAAAATGTTCCCGCTTTTAAAATAATTTCAGAAGTTCAAAAAAAAGTCTTATTTTCAATTTTTGTCCACAAATTCAGAATATGTTCGTGATTTTCAAAATATATTTGCAAAATTGAAAAAATGTTCGCCTTCTCCAAAAAAAAATTGGGAGTTTCAAAAAATATTTACAGGTACAAAAAGACCACTTTTTAGTTTTTTTGTTCATGTATTCAAAAAATGTTCGTGTTTTCAATTTTTAAATAGGACTTTCAAATTGTTCTTGGTTTCAAAATTTTGTTCTGAAAATTCAACAAAGTACATGTTTTCAAATTTTGTTCAGAATTATAAAATTGTTCTCGGTTTCAAAATATTGTTCTTAAAATTCCAAAATGTATGCATTTTCAAAAAAAATCAGGTTTTTCAAAAAATGTTCATGTTTTTTTAAATCAAGTTATTAAAAAAAATTAGTTTTTCAAACATCATTCATTTTTCAAAATCTTACTAAAAATGTCCAATAAATGTTCAGAAAAATATATTCAAACAGTGCCTGGATTCTGCGTTGTAGTTAGTTCTGAACCTTGCGCGCTCCTCATTTTTCACTAACGGTTGTCAGGCCCACTTGTTAGCTAGTCTCCCTAACATACCACAGGTCCGGAGGTCGACTCCTGGCAAGGGTGCCACTACCTTTTGTGATTCTTTTACATGCCACCGCTATGTGTTGATGCCGTTGTCTCTCCTGTGGCGACTATATATAGTGTCACGCGAGTGTTCGTTTTGTCTCACTGAAGGATTCCCTACCACCTGTAGCTAATCGGCTGGCCCATGTTTGCTGTTTTTCGTTTATTTTTTTCTTTTGTTTATTATGCTTTTCTTCAGTTTTTTCTTTTTTTGTTTTCTTCCTTTTTTCACGGTTCTTATCGGTTTTGTTTATTTCTTCACAGTTTTTCTTTAGATTTTTGTGTTTTCTTCGGGTTTCTTTTTTTCCTTATTTTTTGTGTTTTCTTTCCTTTTTTCCTCTGTTTTGTTTTTTCATTCTTGTTTTTCATCATTTTTTGTTTTCTATGAGTTTTCACTGTTTTTCTATACACATTCTGGTATATATCATACATTTCTATAATACATAGTTTAACATTTTGAAATACAAGATCAACTTTTTTGAATACATGGTAACATTTTTTCTATACATATTTAACATTTTTCAAATGTTTGATTGATATTTTTTTAAATACAAGATTAATGCTTTTGAATGCAGGGTCAACATTTTTTCTGTACATATTTAACATTTTTCAAATACTTGATTCATATTACTATAAATGCAAGTTTAACATTTTTTCCTATACACATTTAATATTTTTCAAATTCTTGATTATTATTTTTAAATACAAGTTTAACATTTTTTTCGATTGCTTGATCAATATTTTTTAAATACATGATCAACTTTTTTCACACACATTGTATTTTTTGTATATATTTTTCGTATACATAAGTAATATTTTCTCTATACATATTTAACATCTTTTAAATGCTTGGTTGACCTCTATTAAAATGTTTATGTAAAGTTTATTTTAATGTATGTATTTAGAATATTTGGAAGTATAAACATAAGTAAAATAAATAAAGAACAAGAAAAAACAAGAAACGTGAAAAACCGATGTTGAGGCAGTAGCGCCTTTGCTATAGGCGAGACATAGTGGCGCCACTATCTTTCCATCCACTAGTCCTCCGATCGCCGATGGGCACTCGTAGCGACAGACCCATTAATTGAGGAAATAGGGGTTGGTAAGTTTGGCCAGTGATTTTTGTGATTTTTTACATGCCACCGCTGCGCGGAGAGCGAATGGGCGCATTCACTGCACTTGCCAATATTGGGGGAAATAGAGGTTGGTGAGTTCGACATTCGTAGTTGGGCTGTCCCAGCTCCCCAGCTCCCGTTCGCTCGTGTGTGTTTTTGCTTGTAGTTGGTGAGCTCGCTCACGCCTTTTCGAAGCATGTTTTCGGTTGCCATTTTCCTTTTACGTATGTTTCTTTCTACCGCTTTCTTCCTGTCACTATTTCTTTTCTTTTTGTTTGCGCTTCACTAATCTAGAAATAAACAACCAATTGTATTCTTAATTCCTTGTTAAGAGAAACTTGTTAATGATATAAATAATTGTTTGAGAATTTTAAAAATATTTTTGAATATAAAAATTCTTAATGGATTCAAAAAATGTTCATGATTCAAAAAATTGTTCGTGAACTAAATTTTTTTTTGTGTATTAAAATATATTTGTGATTTGAAAATTTGTTGGGAAAGTTGAAAAATGATCGCATATTGAAAAGATGTCTGTGAATTTAGAAAATGTACATAAACTAAAAAATAGTTCCCAAATTTGAAAAATATTTTTTGATTTCAGCAATTGTTCATGAATTTGAAAAATGTTAGTGCATTCGGGAAATGTTCACGAATTTAGAAAAAAGTTCACGAGTTTGAAAAAAATATAACTTTTGAAATATCTTTCCGAATTCAAAGCATGTTCATGAACTCGAATGTTGTTGACAAAATTTAAAAAAATGTTCCCGACTTCAAAACAAATTGAATTCAAAATATATTTATACTTGGTATATTATTTGTGAGTTTCAAAAAAATGTTAACAAATACAAAAAAATTACATTAATTTAGAAAATTTCACAAATTCGAACAATATTTGCCAAATCCAAAATTTCGTGGTTTCAAAAAGGTTTCCTGAATTCAAAAAATGTACTAGAATTGAAAAAAAAAATGTGATTTCAAAAAATGTTGATGAATTCAGAAAATGTTAGGGAAGCAAAAGAAACTTTAAAAATATTTGTGACTTCCAAAATTGCTCATGAATTTCAAAAATTCTGCGAATTCCGAAAATGTTCATGAATGAAAAATAATGTTTGCAGTTGTGAAAAAATCTTCATTACTTTGAAAAATGTTAGCGAATTCGAATACATGTTCATGAATTCAAAAAACATTTGTGGTTTTGGAAAAGGTCAACAAATTTGAAAAAATGTAGTTGATTTTAAAAGTTTTGTTATTTCTTAAAAAATGCTTATTTTCAATAGAATCTCAAGGATTTTGAAGTTTGTTCATGAATTTTGAAAAAATGTTCGGGATGCTAAAAATGGAGCATGACTTTGCAAATTTCAAAAAATGAATGCAATTTAAATAAATATTCATAATTTTTAGTTTGTAACAAATCTAAAAAAGGTTTGTGAATTCAAAATATTTGTGATTTGGAAATAAAATCACAATTTTGGATTTTCTTCTTTGCAAATTTCAAAAATGTTCAAAATGTTGAGAATTGTTCAAAATTTTGGAAAATATCTTCATGGTTAAAATGTTTATTAATTTAAGCAATTGTTCATGAATGAAAAAAATCATGATCTTGGATTTTTAAATGCATAAAAATTGAATTCAGTAGAATGTTCATGATTTCAAAATTAATTTTTGAATTCATAAATTTTCAAAATTTGTAAATTTTTTGCCAATAAAAAATATTTGTGATAAATGTTCATGAAATAAAAAGTAATTGAAAAAATATTCACAAATTTAAAAAAATGCATGAATACAAAACATTTTTACAAATCAAAAATAGTCGTTAAGTTGATAAATGCTCGGGAGTTTAAAAATATTCTTGAATTGAAATATAATAAGAAAAGGAAAAACCATTAGAATACCAAGTGAAGACTGAAGACAGAAAAAAAAACAAGTCATGAAAGTCCCGAACCTTTAGAAAACCAGTGCTAAACATGGTCAGAGAAAATCGTAAATGGCTCGACCAATATAATTGTGCAGTGTGTGCTGTGGAGACGCGGTATGTAGCTACACTGCGACCTACACGGTCAATAGGGTTTGCGCCCAAGAGTGACGAGTACTAGGTTCTCAAATTTTCCGCTACCTCATGCTTTGAATTGGACCGAGCTATATGTTGTGCGAGACGTGTAATCGATGTGCCCTGATAAAAATGATGGCCTTCACCAGATGACCGACCGGATGAAGTGGTGGTCTCTGTGCACCCGCGTAAGAGCAGCACGGCCTACACCGTGGACGTGACAACGACAGAGGATGTCAAATCTTGGGTTGTGTGTTCACGTTTTTTATATGAATTTTAACTAGCAAAAGGGCCCGTGCGTTCAACAGTAGAAGAAAAATACCACCCTCGCCTCTATTTCAGTATGGTGCCCAACTGTGTTGCCGATTATCCTCCTTAACACGCTTGTTGCCGATGGTTGCGGTGTTCATTTGATTGCAGCATGTGATGATCTCAGACACCACACAACACACTTAGCAAAGTAGTTTCACAACAGAGAAGTTACTACTAGAAAGAAGTCTATCCAAACACTGTGACAACTACCTTGCAGATTAAAAAGGTGGGAGATGCTTCATATGAGTTGATAAGAGTAGACATGCAAATATTGCAATCAACATTAACAACTCAGATAGAAAACCCAGGATGGGTAGTTTTATCTATTAGCAGTAAATAAGTGCAAACATGTCCTAGGTAGCAGTCATTTGTATAGCTTCGAGTCAGTTTATTTTCTCTGTAGAAACCATGATATAACATGTTTCACAAGCAAGCTTAATGCAGAGAAAAAGAGCAATACCAACATGTTACAGGAAGATACATGAACTTTCAAATAATAAATGAGGATGTTCCCGTTGATACACACGACCATAATAACACTTGCACTGAGATGGAGAGAGAGAGAGAGAGAGGAAGATTTTCCTTTGATATGAAGCATCTCCAGTTGATACACAGGGGCGAGAGGGAGGAGCAAAGGATGTTCCCGTTGATACACACGACCATATATATTAATTAAACAAGCCGACCCAGTTGGCCATCCAACCCATTTACCTCAAGGCCCAGCCGACCTCCCCTTAACCCTAGCGAGCCCCATCTCTCCACTCTCCATCTTTATCCCTGTCGTGCCGTCATGGCAGAGCGCACCACGATCCTCATCTCCTGCTCGATCCCCTTCTCTCTCACTCGTCTCCCCCCTCGATCCCCTCCTCGTGCCGCCGCCGACCCAGGATCCCTCACCCGCGGCCTTCTTTTCCTTTGCCTCTCACCTCTCTCTGTCTCTCTAACTCGCAGCCGCCGACGCTATCGTTTCCCCGTGCAGGAGGCCGTCCATGGCGCCGCTGCCTCGAGCAGCTGCTGCCGCAACTCTCCTCTGCAGCTCCTCCTATCGCGCCTGTAGGCGCAACACTATCTCCTCGCGGCGACGCCACCCTTTGCCTCCTCCCTCTCGCCCCTGTGTCTCCCCAAGCGCACGCACGCCCTTCCTTCCCGACTTCTCTTCCACCATGGCGCTACCCAAGCGAGCACGACGGCCGCCTTCTCGTCCTCCGCCACAGTCGTAGCCGTCTCCGTCGCCGACAAGGGCGCCGTTGCACCGGAGAGAAGGCAGGGCTAGGACCGGCGGAAGGCCGGAGAGGATCACCGGTTCGTGGATTGAATACCATAAACTATAGGAACTTATTTGCAAAATTCCTGAATGAAATGTTTTTTCACTTAAGAAAGGACTGCATGTTGAATACTTAAAAATAGAGGGACTTTTTTTTACAAAAATGCCGCAACGGTGAGCAGGTAGAAGCAATAGGTGCTTTATTATTAGGTAAAGATTGGGGCATTTTGCACCAAACAACTCGTGTGGCATTTTTCGTTTGCATGTCGCAATTGCTGCGGTTTGTGATGCGCCACAAGCCTACGACTAAACATTCTCATGCCAGTACTCATCATGTTCTGTGCAGTATGAACAATCTGATGTCTAAGCACACAAGTTAAGAGCTTCACTTGCCATAGGGTCAAATTTGTTGTTTGACCTTTTGAAAAAGTTTGGCAGGATCTGACCCTTTTTTCCTACCGCCACCCTTTCCGGCGGTAGCATAACACAACCTACCGCGAGGCCCCCCGGCGGTAGGGTAACATCAGTGCGTTGACGGCCGTTTGCATCCGCTGACGTGGAAAAGGGACCTACCACCAAGGACCTTGGCGGTCGAGTGTGTGTGCCTACCGCCATGGACCCTAGCGGTAGGGTGCTTTAGTGGATAAGATGTTGGGGTGAATAGGTGCCCCCCCACCCACCCATTCACCCCCAATCTCCTTTTTCCTCACTCTCCCCGAAGCTCATCCTCTCACCCCATCTTCCCCCACCCAAGCACTCACTAGATCCCTCTTCATTGCTTGAGATTTGTCCGGTGGATCCGAAGCATTTTCATCACTCAAGGTACCTCTTCCACTCCCCCTTCTTTTGGTTGGTTGGAATCAAATATTTTGGTTGCATTGCTCATATTATTGCAAACCCTAGTTCCTGCTCTTGTTGTTGTGAAATCAATGAACATGTTGCATTTTAGGGTTATGTTTGTGCTTGACTATGTATTGTGGGCATACCATTTGTTGGGGGGTAGCAAGATGTAGTGCTAGGGTTAGTGGTTTTGTTAAGGCAAGGGTTAGGGCTAAGGCTATGATTATGCCTATGGATTTAATTCGATCATGTTTGTCTTGTTGTTTGAATGCAATGCATACAAGTTCATCGATCCAAAGTATGCATAGTGTAGGTACTTTATCCATACGAATTGGTCGGCCCATAGATGATGTTATTTATTTGTCATTGTTTTTTATATGGATAGACTCGTTAATGTTCATCATTTGGACAAGGCGACATTTATGAATGGAATTGACAAAGGGGAAGAGCCCATGATTTTTGACACAAGCCTGAGCTATGAGGACGTTGTCGTGAAAGTGAGAAGCGTCTTACATTAGATTGACCCAAGTGATGAAGTTAAGCTTATTGGGAGGTATGATGTTGGAGTGGGAGTAAAGTCCCGATTAAAGAGTATGCCTATCACCTCGGAGTTGCATTGGAAGGTGTATAAGGATAAAGTTGAGGAATCGCAAGACAAGTCACTTGAATTATTTGCCATAAAGGCTGAAGTTCCTCGGCTACAAATCGACTTCAACCGAAATGTCTCCTTCCCAATACACGATGGTAGGGACAAGGTGTATGTCACCAATTCTTCTAGCCAACCAAATTGTTGAATGAGATACCCTACGATCCAACCACGAAGGCGAAGTTACTCATGAGTTCGGTCCAAGAACGATTTGGCTACGAGGTCAAGTATGGGAAGGTATGGATGGCCAAGACAAACGCTATTAGGATGTTGCATGGTGATTTTACGGCCGCATACAATATTTTTCCCGAGGATGTTGGGAGCCAATGCTCATCGGAACCCGAGCATGCGCCATAGGGCTGAGTCAATTGACGGAGTGTTTCACCATGCCTTTTGGAGCTTTGGCAAATGCATTGAGGCATTTACGCATTGTCGCCTTATCTTGTCTATGGATGTGTAACACCCGTATAATTAATCTACAGTAATCTCCTGTTAATGGTGCCATGTCATCATTAGCACTGTTGCTAAATCCCCCTTTGATTCAAACCAGTTCAAATTCAAATTTAACATAAAGCCAAACAATTAAAGTTTTCAAATGTCAAAACTAAAAAGTACAAACTGCGACAAATAATTCATAAGTAATATTGGTGGAGAAATCATATTTTTATAAAATATTTAAATGCACTGAAATAATTAAAACAGAGTCTTACACTATTATTTAAATGCTTTTTAAATAGTAAAAGTATTCTAACTAAATTATTTGGGTACCAAACTTTACGTGACAGTAGTATTTAGTAATGCTAATTTAGGTGCAAGTTTCTTATTTTATAAAACTATTTTGCTATAAAAAGAAAATAGAAAACAATTTAAAGTAAAAAAAAGAGAGACATGCACTGTGCACGTGGGCCCAAGTGCATAGTATAACCGGCCCAGCCCACCACTGCCTCCTTCTACCTCTCGCTACAGTGAGGCAAGGAGGCGTGGCAGCCATCCAGGGCCGTGCCTGGAGGCGTGGAGGCCATCCAGCCCCCTGCCCCGCCTACAAGTCGTCGCCCGCGACCTCCCTCCAAACCCTAGCCCCACTCATTTTTCCCCTCGCCCTCTCCCTCGCACCTCACTCTTGATCCCGAGCTCGCCGTCGACACGCCATCACCATTGGCACGCTCTGGAGCCACCCCGAGCCATGCGGGCTTGTCCACCAAGACCCCCACGGTCGGCTACTTCGCCTACGGCCGTCGAATCAAGCCGGACTCCACGGCGTCATCGGGATCGCCTTCTTATTCTTCCTCCGGACGTCGAGCTCCGTCGCTTCGATCCGTCGCCTCCAAGCCTTCCCCGAGCCTGCTGACTAGCCCGTCGTCCCCGCGATGAGGCCCTCCTTCGATCCCCCTTCTCTCCCAATGATTCGGTCGCCATAAACGCCCTTCCCCGAGCGTGACCATTGCGACCGGAGCTTCGCTCCTTGGCCGCGACCCCGCATGCCCTCTAGCTGTCCCCGTGCCGCCCCGGCCGCACTAGTCGATGCTCACCGCCCCCTGCCCGCTGGCCGGCCTTGTCCCGTGCGTGCTCCCGCTCCCGCCTGCGTTGCTCTGCCTGCTGCAGCTCGCCGGGAGCTGCTGCCGCTCCTGCTGCCACCGCTCGCGCCGCTGCGCGCGCCCACTAGCGCCACCTGCTGCTCGCCCCTGCCTTCGCCGCCTGCTGCTGCACCCCCCCGCGCGCGCTAGCACCCGCCCCTACCGCGTCACCGTCGCCGCCTCCTGCACCCGCCGCTCGCCACTGCCTCGCGAGACACCGCTGCCTCTTGTCGTGCCGCCGCTGCCTCCCGGCCTGCTGCTACCCCCACCCCCCCGCAGCTACTGCTGCCGGCCGGCTGGGCGCCGTGGCTGCCGACGCTCTCTGCCGTGTGTGCACGTGTGCGTGCATAGGCAAGGGGCCAGTTGAGCCACTGCCCCGTGGGTCCACCCCTAATTAGATTAGGGGTTAAGTTAATTAACCTGGCCTAAATTACTCCCTAACAAGTGGGTCCCGTTGGAAATTAAAATGAATAATTAAAATCAATTAAACAATCAGTCAATGACAGGTTGGGTCCCCTGATAGTTTGACTCAACTTCTGACTAAGCAATCAACTGGACCCCACTGTCAGCCTTACATAGCTCCTGGCTGGGTAAACTTCTGGGTGTGTCTAGCAATTTAGCTATTTAATTTTTGAATTAAATTAATTCCAAAAATGATAAAACTTTGAAAATTAATATAAAATTAATCGTAAGTCAGATGAAAAAGTTTTATATATGAAAATTGCTCAGAAAAATATGACAATTCCGAATATGACCTCCGTTCATCTGTCACGTGCCCCTAGCATAGCGAACATGGAACCGTCCCCCTCCGTTTCATCTGTTCGAAATGCCAAACTCCGGGAATCCCGAATATTTTCCTCCTTCACCGGTATTACCTAGTACTGCGTTAGGTCACACCTAGTACCGTTTATTGTCATGTCATGCATCGTCATGCATATGTTTGCATTGTATTCATTGTTTCTTCCACCCTCTTCTCTCCGGTAGACTTCGAGACTGACGCCGATGCTGCCCCTGTGATCGACTACGTCATCGGCGACCCTTCTTCCTTTTCAACAGAGCTTCCAGGCAAGCAAAACCCCCTTGATCATTCCTATATTACTCATTCCATTCTCTCTCATGCTTGCATTAGATTTTGCTACTGTATTTGATTGCTCCTATTCTGATGCATAGCCTGCTTTTGTAACCTGCTTATTGTACCTAACCTGCTTAGTATAGGCTGGTAGTGATCCATCAGTGACCCCTCACCTTGTCCCAGTTGCCCCGGCTTGTTGACCAATGACTCGATCAACCTGATCAATGTCCAGGGCCCGACACATCATATCACACCCCCTTAGTTGTACGGCATTGCAGGGTTACTATCGAGTGCCGAGGGTGGTACCTCGTATAGCACTTCTGATGAGATCTCTGTAGTGTAGCAATCGCTCGTGGTCTATCGAGGGTGATTCCTCCTTCACCACTTCCGATACGACTCTGTCGTGCAACACCTCAAGCATGGACCTCGAGGGTGATTCCTCCTAGTCCTCTTGACGATTACATCAGGTGGATTCCATCGAGGGTGATTCCTCGGATCCCCCTTGGTGTTTTGGACACATGGTTACTTTGATTTTACCCCCAGAACCATGTTAAAGACGGGTCGGCCCCGAGGGGTACCCACGAGAGTTACTGTTACTGCAGGACTGAAGGGACAGGCGGTACCACCCCGATAGAGGTGGACCTGAGTTCCCAATAGTCTTTTGCGAGCCGGGTTGACCTGGAGGGTACCCGCGAGTTAATGTGAAGTCGGGTTGACCTAGAGGGTACCCGCGAGTTTTCTACGTGGCATGGCCGGGCATTCCGGGCCCTTACCATAAGTCCACGAGACGGGGCGACGGGGTCACATCGATCATGAGTCTCTACTCATTACCGCGCGCTCCCAACACACTACGGTTTGGATATGTGACACGAGTAGGCCTTTGGCCTTTTTCGCACTGACCACCCCACGGGAATAAGTATGGGCACTCGGGGTCATATAATTCTTCCGACGGCTCTGTCAGACATCCAGTTCAGCATTGTAGCATGGCTGGGCCGACGCCATCCATGACAGAGGTGGTGCCTGGACCCGCCCTGCTCGCAACGACCTAGAGTGCAAAGGGCGATGGGCCCAAGACCCCTGAGCGCTTAGGATGTAGACCGGCGGGGACCTCTCTGTGGAGCCTAGGTAGGACTATGGCGTGTTGATCGGCCGAGGCCGGTCATGACCTGATGGTGTGTCCGGCCGGAGTTGATCGAGCGTGGTGGGTAAGTTGGTGCACCCCTGCAGGGAAGTATATCTATTCGAATAGCCGTGTCGACGGTAACGGACACTCGGAATTGTATCCCAATCGATACAACTAGAACTGGATGCTGAGGCATGTAATGGATATGATGGCTCTGAGATTGCTTTCTTGCAGGGAGTCGAGAAAGGATCTCTGGGCGCTAATGTTACAACATACTTATTACTTATAATATGTTACTCTTATCTCTTCTGATGCTGCAAGATGCTTGAAGATGCTAGTCTTCGATAGGCTAGGCCTTCCCCTCTATTCTTGCATTCTGCAGTTTAGTCCACAGATACATCCCTTCCCTTGATACCAATGTATACTTAGTATAGATCTGATGCTTGCGAGTACTTTGGATGAGTACTCACGGTTGCTTTGCTACCTTTTTCCCCCTTCTTTCTTCTTTCCGGATGTTGTGATCAGATGACGGATCCCAGGAGCCAGATGCCACCACCGACGGATATGACTACCCCGAGGGTGCATACTACTATGTGGAGACCGCCGACGACCAGGAGTAGTTAGGAGGTCCCAGGCAAGAGGCCTTGCCTTTTCGATATGTATCTTGTTTGTGCTTGCCTTCTTATGGAAGTCTTGTTTAACTTATGTCTGTAATCAGATATTTAGTGCTTCCGCTGACTCATTTGTATTCGAGACCTTGAGGCTCCTGGCTTGTAATATGAAGCTTGTATTATTTTATTTGTGTCTAGAGTTGTGTTGTGATATCTTCCCGTGAGTCCCTGATCTTGATCGTACACATTTGCGTGTATGATTAGTGTACGATTGAATCAGGGGCGTCACAAGTTGGTATCAGAGCCGACTGCCCGTAGGAACCCCTCCTTTCCAACTCCTTGGCCGAAGTTGAGTCTAGTCATTGCAAAACTGTTTTACTAACATGGTTGTGTGGCTTTCGGGCCCACGTCGCCATTGGGTGGTATTAGGATCTTTTATTCCTTATCCTTACTCTGGGATTCTGATCTCTCTTCTATTCGGGTTAAAGTTTTTGCTAACTCTAACATTAGGTTCTCGTGATCACATCCACCCGACGGTTCATATTATCCCTTTACCGAATTGAGGGCCAAGATCTGCTTCACATTGTTCATTGATCGCAGGATCCTCATATCGAGGGCACCATGCGTCGTCACTTGCAAATCCCTCACTCTAGTGGTTTTCTCCGACGCTGATGTAGCCTTTGCTATGTCCCACTAATTGTAGCCCTCCATCGCGTGCATGCGTGCCGCCTAGTATGTTTAGGATGTTTCTCTTGTCCGAACTCATACTAACAGCGTGTAATTGGCTGAGAATATGCAGTTGTATGTCTTTAATGACTACTGCTTTGTACATACCGCGCCTTTGCTCATTGTTATGATTACATCATGAATGACTCCATACACTTGCTCCACCCCTTGCTAAACTACCCCCTGTTGCATTTAAGCAGGATGGTTAGAACCGCTGGTCGTGGCCGTGGTGGCGACAATCCACCACCTCCCGAATACATGGCCGGAATGATACAGTGATAATTTTTCCTTGTTCCATGCTGTTATATTATTATTCTTGGATGTTTTATATTCATTTTATAGCAACTTTATATCATTTTTTGGGACTAACCTATTGACATAGTGCCCAATGCCTGTAGCTATTTTTTGCTTATTTTTTACTTCGCAGAATATCAGTACCAAACGGAGTCCAAACGCAGCGAAACTTTTTGGAGATTTTTTCTCGACCAGAAGACACCTTATGGGCCAAGAAAGCACCAGAGGGGAGGCCCGTGGGGAGCAAAACCCACCAGAGTGCGCCAGAGGCCCCTGGCACGCCTAGGGGGGTTGTGGGCCCCACGGAGGTCTCCTGCACCGCCTCTTCGCCCTATAAATTCCCAAATATTCCAAAACCCTAGGGGAGTCGACAAAACACAATTCCAGCCGTCGCAAGTTCCAGAACCACGAGATCGAATCTAACACCATCACAGAGGGGTTCATCATCCTCATTGGTGCCTCTCCGATGATGCGTGAGTAGTCCACCATAGACCTAAGGGTCCGTAGGCAGTAGCTAGATGGCTTCCTAATACGTCTCCAACGTATCTATAATTTTTGATTGTTCCGTGCTATTATATTATCTGTTTTGGATGTTTTATATGCATTAATATGCTATTTTATATTATTTTTGGGACTAACCTATTAACCTAGAGCCCAGTGCAGTTTCTGTTTTTTCCTTGTTTTTGACTTTTACAGAAAAGGAATATCAAACGGAGTCCAAACAGAATAAAACTTTACGGTGATTTTTCTTGGACCAGAAGAAACCCACGAGACTGGGAGAGGAGACCAGAAGACCCACGAGGCGGCCACAAGCCGTGGGGGCGCACACCAGGGGGGGCGCCCCTGGCTTGTGGGCCCCTCGTGGACCATCTTGATCTAGTCTCTGCACTATAAATCCTCAAATATACTCCCTATACTAGAGGGCACACCAAAAATACTTTTCCACCGCCGCAAGCTTCTGTTCCCGTGAGATCCCATCTTGGGGCCTTTTTCGGCACTCCGCCGGAGGGGGATTTAATCACGGAGGGCCGGAGGGGGATACAATGTTCTCCTCGATGTTCTTGGAGTTCTATTCGATGTAATCTTCTTTTGCGGTGCGTTTGTTGAGATCCGATGAATTGTGGATTTATGATCAGATTATCTATGAATATTATTTGAGTCTTCTCTGAACTCTTTTATGCATGATTAAGATATCTTTGTATTTCTCTTCGAACTATCGGTTTGGTTTGGCCAACTAGATTGGTTTTTCTTGCAATGGGAGAGGTGCTTAGTTTTGGGTTCAATCTTGCAGTGTCCTCACCCAGTGACAGAAGGGGCAGCGAGGCACATATTGTATTGTGGCCATCAAGGATAAAAAGATGGGGTTTATATCATATTGCTTGAGTTTATCCCTCTACATCATGTCATCTTACTTAAAGCGTTGCACTGTTCTTATGAACTTAATACTCTAGATGTAGGCAGGAGTCGGTCGATGTGTGGAGTAATAGTATTAGATGCAGAATCATTTCGGTCTACTTGTCACGGACGTGATGCCTATATTCATGATCATTGCCTTAGATGTCTTCATAATTATGCGCTTTTCTATCAATTGCTCAACAGTAATTTGTTTACCCACCGTATGTTTTCTTCAAGAGAGAAGCCTCAAGTGAAACCTATGGCCCCCGGGTCTATTTTCCATTATATATTTTCAGACCTATAAACCAAAAAACCCAAAAATACCTTGCTGCAAGTTATTTATATTTACTTTAGTTTGCTCTTTTATTTATCTTTTATACCTATCTCTATTAGATCTCACTCTTGTTCGTGACCGTGAAGGGATTGACAACCCCTTTTTTTGCATTGTGTGCAAGTGTTCGTTAGTTTGTGTAGGTGCATATATTGGAGACTTGCTTGTGCCTCCTACTGGATTGATACCTTGGTTCTTAACTGAGGGAAATACTTATCTCTACTTTGCTGCATCACCCTTTCCTCTTCAAGGGAAAAATCAACGCAAGCTCAAGAAGTAGCAGGAAGAATTTCTGGCGCCGTTGCCGGGGAGGTTCTACATCAAGCCTACCAAGTACCTATCATAAACTCTCATCTCTTGCAGTTACATTATTTTCCATTCGCCTCTCGTTTTCCTCTCCCCCACTTCTAAAACGTTTTCAGAAAAACACAAAAATATTTGCCTTTTTTCCGTATGCCTTTTTGTTATCTTCACTTGTGTTTCCATGTGCCTTCTATTTGCTTGCATCTTTGCTTGCTAAAAATCTATTGATATGGATCCACTTAAAGTTTTCTACTTGGATCATCTTCGATCCATATGTGCTCGTGCTGAAACCCCAACTAGTTTAGTTGAGGGAAAATCATTAGATGAGCATGCTCATTTTGTGCGCCACCGTTTGTCTCAAAAAGGGGGACTCTTATGGAATCAAATAAATTGTTTGCTATGCTATTCTTGGAATCTTTGTGAAATTTTTGATTTTACTTATTGTTCGGAGAACCCTAAAAAACACCTTCCCTACTTATGTGAGTTTAATGATAATGAAATCCTATCTTCTTATGCCAAAGGTGTTTATAGTTACTATGATATCGAACAAATTGAAGAATTTGTTGCTTTTAAGGGTGCTTATGAAGTTGCTTCTTTGGTTTTAAAAGTATGATATTACTCTCTACAAATCTGAAAATTTTGACATACTTAAATATTGCTATGAAAACTATGCTCATAATGCCTATGTTAAAGAATTTATTGAGAGAATGACCGTTGCTTTGGAAAATAATAATGATACGCATGAATCTATAGATAATTATGATTCCGTTGATTTGATTGAAATATCCCCCCTTGATGGACATGATGCTTGCTATTCTTATGGCCATGATGCCAATATTAATTATACTTATGGAGATGAACTTGCTATAGTTCCTTATGTTAAACATGAAATTATTGCTATTGCACCCCCACACGATAGCTCCTTGAATGAAAAGCATGATTGCAATGATGTTATTATAAATTCTAGTAATGTCAATTGTGCTAATAATATGCAAAACCCTAAGCTTGGGGATGCTAATTTTGTTATGTCCACTACTTATTGTAATGATCATGATTGGGGTGATTCTTCTTATGATCTTGAAAATTTATTTAAGCCTCATGATAAATATGTTTGCAATAATATTTAAAGTGGGTTTGGAAGAGTGTCAACTCTAGGAAATAATAATCCCACTACTTTGGAGTTTGATCAGTCTTATGATTTTTTTGATAAAAGTGGGCTCGGAGAAGTAATGACTTTATTCTATGTTAATCCCACTATTTTGGAAGAGTGTCAACTTTGCATGCATGTGGATCATGTAGAGAATATGTTATGCGATAGCTATATTGTTGAATTTTAATATGATCCCACATGTAATTATTATGAGAGTGGAAAATATGGTTGTAGAAATTTTCATGTTACTAAATTACCTCTCGTTATGTTGAGATTGCTATTGTTTCTTTCTTGTTCCTTGCATATGCTAGTTTTTGCTTGTCTTGATAATTTGTTTGCTTATAAAATACCTATGCATAGGAAGTATGTTAGAATTAAACTTGTTTTTCACATACTACATGATGCTCTCTTCGTGTTTCAATTGCTATCTTTCATGTGAGCATCATTAAAATTACCAACGCCTAGCTAAAAGGCTTTAAAGAAAAGCGCTTGTTGGGAGACAACCCAATATTGTTATTTTCTATTTTTATGAAAATGCACATTATTAACTCTTTAGTAATTGTGTTTTGGTGTTTTAATTAGTGTTTGAGCCAAGTAAGACCTTTGGGATGGTCTATGGTGATAGTTGATTTGATCTTGCTGAAAAACAGAAACTTTTGCGCTCATTGCCAGAAATTTAGAAAATCACATAAATGTGCTTTTGATCTGAATTTTTAAAAAAAGATTGATATACAAATTTCCCAGGTTTTCCTAAATTTTCAGAATTTTTGGAGTTACAGAAGTATACAAAATTTGCATATTACTACAGACTGTTCTGTTTTTGACAGATTCTGTTTTCTATGTGTTGTTTGCTTATTTTGATGAATCTATGGGTAGTATCGGGGGGTATGAACCATGGAGAAGTTTGAATACAGTAGATATAATACCAATATAAATTTAGAATGAGTTCACAATAGTACCTAAAGTGGTGATTTATTTTATTATACTAACGGATCTTACGAGTTTTCTGTTGAGTTTTGTGTTGTGAAGTTTTCAAGTTTTGGGTAAAGATTTGATGGACTATGGAATAAGGAGTGGCAAGAGCCTTAGTTTGGGGATGCCCACGGCACCCCAATGTTATATTCAAGGACAACCAAGCATCAAAGCTTGGGGATGCCCCGGATGGCATCTCCTCTTTCGTCTTCAATTCATCGGTAAATTTACTTGAGGCTATATTTTTATTCACCACATGATATGTGTTTTCCTTGGAGCGTCTTGTATGATATGAGTCTTTTCTTTTTATTTTTCCATAATCATCCTTGCTGTACACACCTTTTGAGAGGGACACGCCTTAATCGTGAATTTATTAGAATACTCTATGTGCTTCACTTATATCTTTTGAGCTAGGCAGTTTGCTCTAGTGCTTCACTTATATCTTTTTAGAGCACGGCGATGGTTTTATTTTATAGAAATTGTTGAACTCTCATGCTTCACTTATATTATTTTGAGAGTCTTAAACAACATGGTAATTTTCTTAGGTTATGAATTTAGTCCTAATATGATGGGCATCTAAGAGGGATATAATAAAAACTTTCATATAAAGAGCATTTAATAATATGAGAAGTTTGATTCCTTGCATTTGTTTTGAGATATAAAGATGGTGATATTAGAGTCATGCTAGTGAGTAATTTTGGATTGGTAGAAATACTTGTGTTAAAGTTTGTGATTCCCGTAGCATGCACGTATGGTGAACCATAATGTGATGAAGTCGGAGCATGATTTATTTTTTGATTGTCTTCCTTATGAGTGGCGGTCGGGGACGAGCGATTGTCTTTTCCTACCAATCTATCCCCCTAGGAGCATGCATATTAGTACTTTGTTTCGATGGCTAATAAACTTTTGCAATAAGTATATGAGTTCTTTATGACTAATGTTGAGTCCATGGATTATACGCACTCTCACCCTTCCACCATTGCTAGCCTCTCTAGTACCGCGCAACTTTCGCCGGTGCATTAAACCCACCATATACCCTTCCTAAAAACAGCCACCATACCTACCTATTATGGCATTTCCATAGCCATTCCAAGATATATTGCCATGCAACTTCCATCGTTCCGTTTTATTATGACACATACCATCATTGTCATATTGTTCTCATATGCATGAGGCATTCATATAGAATCATATCTTTGTTCTAGTATCGAGTTGTAATTCTTGAGTTGTAAGTAAATAAAAGTGTGATGATCATCATTATTAGAGCATTGTCCCATGTGAGGAAAGGATGATGGAAGCTATGATTCCCTCACAAGTTGGGATGAGTCTCCGGACTTTAAAAAAATAAAAGAGGCCAAACAAGCCCAAATAAAAAAAAGAGGCCAAAGAAGCCCAAACAAAAAAAAGAGAGAAAAAGAGAGAAGGGACAATGTTACTATCCTTTTCCACACTTGTACTTTGAAATAGCACCATGTTCTTCATGATAGAGAGTCTCTTATTTTATCACTTTCATATACTAGTGGGAATTTTTTATTATAGAACTTGCCTTGTATATTCCAATGATGGGCTTCCTCAAATTGCCCTAGGTCTTCATGAGCAAGCAATTTTGATGCACACCCACTTAGTTTCTTTTTGAGCTTTCATACACTTATAGCTCTAGTGCATCCGTTGCATGGCAATCCCTACTCACTTGCATCGATACCAATTGATGGGCATCTTCATAGCCCATTAATTTGCCTAGTTGATGTGAGACTTTCTCCTTCCTTTTGTCTTCTCCACAACCACCATATTCTATTCCACCGATAGTGCTATATCCATGGCTCATGCTCATGTATTGCGTGAAAGTTGAAAAAGTTTGAGAACACTAAAAGTATGAAACAATTGCTTGGCTTGTCATCAGGGTTGTGCATCATGAAATACTTTGTGTGATGAAGATGGAGCATAGCCGGACTATATGATTTTGTAGGGATAACTTTCTTTGGCCATGATAATTTGAGAAGACATGATTGCTTTATTAGTATGCTTGAAGTATTATTGTTTTATGTCAATATAAAACTTTTGTTTTGAATCTTATGGATCTGAATATTCTTTCCACAATAAAGAAAATTGCATTGATAAATATGTTAGGTAGCATTCCACATCAAAAATTCTATTTTTATCATTTACCTACTCGAGGACGAGCATGAATTAAGCTTGGGGATACTTTATACGTCTCCAACATATCTATATTTTTTTATTGTTCCATGCTATTATATTATCTATTTTGGATGTTTTATATGCATTAATATGCTATTTTATATTATTTTTGGGACTAACCTATTAACCTAGAGCCCAGTGCCATTTTATGTTTTTTCCTTGTTTTTGACTTTTACAGAAAAGGAATATCAAACGGAGTCCAAACGGAATAAACTTTACGATGATTTTTCTTGGACCAGAAGAAACCCACGAGACTTGGAATGGAGGCCAGAAGACCCACGAGGCGGCAGCAAGCCGTGGGGGCGTGCCCCAGGGGAGGCGCCCCCTGGCTTGTGGGACCCTCGTGGACCATCTTGACCTAATCTCTGCACTATAAATCCTCAAATATTCCCCCTATACCAGAGGGCACACCAAAAATACTTTTCCGCCACCGCAAGCTTTTGTTCCCGTGAGATCCCATCTTGGGGCCTTTTTCGACACTCTGCCGGAGGGGGATTCAATCACGGAGGGCCTCTACATCAGCCTTGCCGCCCTTCTGATGAAGCGTGAGTAGTTTACCACGGACCTAAGGGTCCATATCTAGTAGCTAGATGGCTTCTTCTCTCTCTTTGATCTTCAATACAATGTTCTCCTCGATGTTCTTGGAGTTCTATTCGATGTAATCTTATTTTGCGGTGCATTTGTTGAGATCCAATGAATTGTGGATTTATGATCAGATTATCTATGAATATTATTTGAGTCTTCTCTGAACTCTTTTATGCATGATGAAGATATCTTTGTATTTCTCTTCGAACTATCGGTTTGGTTTAGCCAATTAGATTGGTTTTTCTTGCAATGGGAGATGTGCTTAGTTTTGGGTTCAATCTTGCGGTGTCCTCACCCAGTGACAGAAGGGGCAGTGAGGAACGTATTGTATTGTTGCCACCAAGGATAAAAAGATGGGGTTTATATCATATTGCTTGAGTTTATCCCTCTACATCATGTCATCTTACTTAAAGCGTTGCTCTATTCTTATGAACTTAATACTCTAGATGTAGGTAGGAGTCAATCGATGTGTGCAGTAATAGTAGTAGATGCAGAATCATTTCGGTCTACTTGTCACGGACGTGATGCCTATATTCATGATCATTGCCTTAGATGTCTTCATAATTATGCGCTTTTCTATCAATTGCTCAATAGTAATTTGTTTACCCACCGTATATTTTCTTCAAGAGAGAAGCCTCTAGTGAAACCTATGGCCCCCGGGTCTATTTTCCATTATATATTTTCAGTTCTATAAACCAAAAAACCCAAAAATACCTTGCTGCAAGTTATTTATATTTACTTTAGTTTGCTCTTTTATTTATCTTTTATACCTATCTCTATTAGATCTCACTCTTGTTCATGACCGTGAAGGGATTGACAACTCCTTTTTCGCGTTGTGTGCAAGTGTTTGTTAGTTTGTGCAGGTGCATATATTGGAGACTTGCTTGTGCCTCCTACTGGATAGATACCTTGGTTCTTAACTGAGGGAAATACTTATCTCTACTTTGATGCATCACCCTATCCTCTTCAAGGGAAAAACCAACACAAGCTCAAGAAGTAGCACTTACTCTCTCTCTCTTTTGATTCTCAATACAATGGTCTCTTGGAGATCTATTTGATGTAACTCTTTTTACGCTGTGTTTGTTGGGATCCGATGAACTTTGAGTTTATGATCAGATCTATATCCATGAATATTATTTGAGTCTTCTTTGATCTCTTATATGCATGATTATTTATAGCCTCGTATTTCTTCTTTGAATCTTTAGTTTAGTTAGGCCAACTAGATCGATTTTTCTTGCCATGGGAAGAGGTGCTTTGTGATGTGTTCGATCCTGCGGTCTTCTTTCCCAGTGACAGAAGGGGCAGCAAGACACACATGTATCGTTGCTATTAAGGATAACAAGATGGGGGCTATTCCTACATGAATAGATCTCGTCTACATCATGTCATCATTATTATTGCATTACTCCGTTTCTCCATGAACTTAATACACTAGATGCATGCTGGATAGCAGTCGATGTGTGGAGTAATAGTAGTAGATGCAGGCAGGTGTCGGTCTACTAATCTTGGACGTGATGCCTTGATAACCCACAAGTATAGGGGATCGCAACAGTTTTCGAGGGTAGAGTATTCAACCCAAATTTATTGATTCGACACAAGGGGAGCCAAAGAATATTTGTAAGTATTAGCAGCTAAGTTGTCAATTCAACCACACCTGGAGATTAATTATCTACAGCAAAGTGATCAGTAGCAAAGTAGTATGATAGTTTTGATAGGAGTAGTAACAGTAACAGTAACGGTAATAGTGATAGCAATGATTTTGTAGCAAGTGTAACAGTAGCAGCAACCGTAGTAACTTAGCAAGAACAATATATGGAAAATTCGTAGGCATTGGATCGATGAATTCATTGGATGATATTCATCATATAACAGTCATAACCTAGGGCGATACAACACTAGCTCCAGTTCATAAATATAATGTAGGCATGTATTCCGTAGTCATACGTGCTTATGGAAAGAACTTGCATGACATCTTTTGTCCTACCCTCCCGTGGCAGCGGGGTCCATAAGGAAACTAATGGATATTAAGGCCTCCTTTTAATAGAGAACCGGAACAAAGCATTAGCACATAGTGAATACATGAACTCCTCAAGCTACGGTCATCACTGGAAAGTATCCCGACTATTGTCACTCCGGGGTTTGCGGATCATAACACGTAGTAGGTGACTATAACATGCAAGATCGGATCTAGAACATAGATATAATGGTGATAACATAAATGGTTCAGATCTGAAATCATGGCACCCGGGCCCAAAGTGACAAGCATTAAGCATGGGAAAGTCATAGCAACATCAATCTCAGAACATAGTGGATACTAGGGATCAAGCACTACTGCAGGATGCTGCTAACGCGACACTACAATCAGAGACCCTTCGACGAAACTGTGTGCGATGCATTAATTGCAAACGGTGATGTAAAAAACCCGTCAACAAAGATGCAAAATGTTTGCGATGGCGGATACATCAAACACAGTTCAGATTTTAGTTGCGTGTGCGTTGCGGGGCATACGGTTCAGTTCAATGAACTGTTTGTGATGAGGCAGAACAAAAGAAACGGGCAGCCAGATGGAGGTGTGTGCGGTATACGGCATACAGTTCACTCGGATAAACTGTTTGTGATGAGGCAGAACAACAGAAACGGGCAGCCAGATGAAAGTGTGTGCGATATACGGCATACAGTTCACTCGAATGAACTGTTTGTGATTAGGCAACACAAAAGAAACGGTCAGCCCGATGAATGTGTGTGCGATATACGGCATACAGTTCACTCGGATGAACGGAACAGTATTCTTTACTGTGAATAGTGTGCTCTGTTGGGCACACAAGTATATGGATCATAGCCTTGGGCGAGCAATGTGCCCGCACGTGTTGTGCTAGCTCGATGTTCCTTCTATGCTAAGTTTCCATTAATTGATGGCGTTTTATGAACACGCCACCGTTTCTCGCCATTTCCTCACCGGTTTCCCGCCGCCACCCAGTGATATTGCACGCGGCGCGCGACGCACGGAGGCAACAAGCGCAGCCTGTAGCACATCCACCTTTTCCAAGCATGCCAACCCACCAAAGCGCCACCTCTGCCATCAACCTCCTTGACGAGGAAAACAAGAAGGCACCACGGCCCATCGAGCAGGGTTGAGCAGACCCTTAGCGCATGGCACTTCAGCGCCGCGGATCAAGATAGGCATGTTAGCGCCGAGAGGCTGCAGCTCACCGCACAACATGATCGATGGCATGCCACAGAGCAAGCTAGGTGTGTCCGTGCCGATAGGTTACGGCTCGCCATACAGCGAGACCGTTGGAGCACCGTAGAGCGAGAGGCGCGGCACGCTGCACAGCAAGAGCGGATCCATTGGTGCTTGCCTGCTGTCGACAGGGCGTCGCAGCTAGGTACACGTCCCATCAGTACCCCCATTCCTCGCCAGGAGTGGGCAGAGGCCGTTTGTGCCATACTTACACCAGAGGCCGGCCGCGTCGTACTTGCACCGGATGCCCGCCGCGCCGTTCGCATGGGTCGCGCCGTTCTCCTTGTCCACGGTCCGCTCGATGCCAACGCGCTGGTCGCTAGGCTCGACCGCCTCCTTGGCCCAGGTGTCCACCTGGGCGCAGTAGAGGAACATGGCTGTCGCATCCTCGAGCTGGTGATCTCCGATGAAATAGCCAACTTGGAGCTCGAGATCATGCTCCAGATGTACCACGAGCGTGTCGACCGCTTGGACGAACGCCTGCACGAGGCAGAGCCAAGAGCTACCGTAGGCAAGGGCTGCTGGTCATGGTCTCATGGACGCGTTTTATTTTGTTGAGTCATTTCGACATGGATCGCTATGTATTCACAGCAATCATAATATTGCACTGTTTATTGCTCTATTTCAATATGTCTACTCTGTTTTCCATTCTTATATGTTCTGTTTCAATGTGTGTATATATGCTTTCCATTCTGTATATGTGGATGATAACAGCTAGATACAAATTAGTACACGAAAACACATAGAAAATGGAATTCATAATATATATTAATTGTTCATTAGTTCATCACAGAATATATATAATATCATCACATATACGTGATGATACTTAACTACTAGGTACAATGCATAAAATTGAAAACAAACAATACTAAAACTAATAATCCCTCCTAGGGGCAGTATTCCGACAGCCCCTCGCCAGCAGCTCCCTGGTGCGCGGCGTCTTCCCAGCGCGGAGGCAGTACTCCGCCTCCTCCGCCTCACAGCGCTTGACGTATCGATATTCCTTTTGCTGGCGGACGAGCGCGAACGATCTTGCCATTTCGTTGGGCGCCCACCGGAGCTCCTCGTCGGTGGCACGCTGGAGCTTATTGGCCCACCTCCACGAAGCGATGAGGCGCCTAGCGCCTTTGACCTTCCTCGCGAAGTACCCGTCTTCGTATACCTCCTCCGCACGACGACGAGACCGCCCCCAAAGCTCCACCGCCTCATTTTTCCAGGCGGCATCACAGGCTTCATAGGCCGCCTGGTACCTGGCTTCCTCCTCCACCATCTCCTTCTTGAACGCCACTTGCCTGGCTTTCTCAGCCGACAGCAGCGACTTCCATAGACAAAGATTGTACTGGCCCCAAAACCACTCCAAAGTTGGGGTTCCAGCGCAACCTCGTCCGGCGGCGCGTAGGGGTCCTCCTCGTCGCTCCTCTTCGACTGAGCGTCCTCGGGGGGCGGCGCCTCCTCGTCGGCGCATGGGCAGATCGGCGGCGCCATGGCAGAGATTTGAGAGAGAGAGAGAGAGAGAGAGGGCGAGCGAGGGGAGGATGTAGATGAGAATGCAGGCGGGACGACGTGAGGAAGGTAGTATTTATTGGCAGCCGGAATCTAGATCGACGGGAACAGTACACACGCCGGTCGCCGGAATTTACGAGTACTGTAGTTTGAATTACACACGATTCCCGCAGCAAAATCCGTGTGTGAACTTAATAGCTGACGGTTTCCAATACAGAACCGTGTCTGATTAATAACCCGCGCCACTCACCTTCCAAACCTCGAGGCGTGAAATAGAGTGCCAATCGTGTGGGGCCCGGTTGTCTTGCCAGATCTTTATATTTTCTTTTTTGAACACCAGATATTTACATCGTCTGATAATTTTTTATTTTTTTGGAATTTAAATGCCATGGCACTCCATGCATGTGTCCAAGCCGTGACACCAATATGTTTGAAAATTCGTTCCAATTTACTGCACATGGAATTAACTCGCACACAAGTACATAAATATGATTTTTCAAACCATTATGGTTAGCCGCTGCATGTAGATGTAGTTCAAATTTGGATTACGATCATTAAATGGCTAGGAAATCACTTAAATGTCTTAAAAAGGTCAAATGACCCCTGAAATTTTCCAAATTTTTACATGACAGTTGTATTAGTGCATGTTAACTTTAGAAAAAAATTGAAGCCCATAAGAGGAAGATATCGTCGATTCGTCATCAAACATGCATTGTTCCCTCTCGAAAGCACGAGCCTTCTAGTGAGTTGCTCCGGTTTGTGAGGGGTGTCTGTCCAAGCTTTCGTCAAACATGCTAATTGTTTTACCACATCATCTTGGTGGCATGACATTACGTCAAGAAAGGTTTCATGTGTTTCTAATTATTTTTTAATTTTTTGAAATTTAAATGGTATGGCACTCCATGCATGTGTCCAGGCCGTGACACCAATATGTTTGAAAGTTCCTTCCAATTTACTGCACATGGAATTAACTCGCACACAAGTACAAAAAAATATGATTTTTCAAACCGTTATGGTTATCCATTGCATGTAGATGTAGTTCAAATTTGAGTTATGGACATTAAATGGCTAGAAAATCACTTAAATGTCTTTAAAAGGTCAAATGACCCCTAGAATTTTCCAATTTTTCACATGACAGTTGTATTAGTGCACGTTAAATGTAGAGAAAATTTGAAGGCCGTAAGAGGAAGCTATATCCTGTCCGTCCTCAAACATGCATTGTTCCCTCTCGGAACCACGAGCCTTCTAGTGAGTTGCTCCGGTTTGTGAGGGGTGTGCGTCTAAACTTTCGTCAAACATGCCAAATTTTTTACCACATCATCTTGGTGGCATGACATTACATCAAGCAAGGTTTCATGTGTTTCTGATCATTTTTTAATTTTTTGGAATTTAAATGCCATGGCACTCCATGCATGTGTTCAGGCCGTGACACCAATATGTTTGAAAATTCCTTCCAATTTACTACACATGGAATTAACTCGCACACAAGTACAAAAACATGATTTTTCAAACCGTTATGGTTAGCTGTTGCATGTAGATGTAGTTCAAATTTGAATTACGATCATTCAATGGCTAGAAAATCACTTAAATGTTTTAAAAAGGTCAAATGACCCCTAGAATTTTCCAATTTTTCACATGACAGTTGTATTAGTGCATGGTAAATGTAGAAAAAATTTAAAGGCCGTAAGAGGAAGCTATCTCCTGATCGTCATCAAACATGCATTGTTCCCTCTCGGAACCACGAGCCTTCTAGTGAGTTGCTCCGGTTTGTGAGGGGTGTGTGTCCAAACTTTCGTCAAATATGCCAAAATTTTTATCACATCTTCTTGGTGGCATGAAATTACATCAAGCAAGGTTTCATGTGATTCTAATCATTTTTTAATTTTTTGGAATTAAGATACCATGGCACTCCATGCATGTGTCCAGGCCGTGACACCAATATGTTTGAAAATTCCTTCCAATTTACTGCACATGGAATTAACTCGCACACAAGTACACAAATATGATTTTTCAAACCGTTATGGTTAGCCGTTGCATGTAGATGTAGTTCAAATTTGAATTACGGTTATTAAATGGCTAGAAAATCACTTAAATGTCTTTAAAAGGTCAAATGACCCCTAGAATTTTCCAATTTTTCACATGACAGTTGTATTAGTGCATGTTAAATGTAGAAAAAAATTTGAAGGCCGTAAGAGGAAGCTATCTCCCGTTCGTCATCAAACATGCATTGTTCCCTCTCGGAACCACGAGCCTTCTAGTGAGTTGCTCCGGTTTGTGAGGGTTGTGTGTCCAAACTTTCCTCAAACATGCCAAATTTTTTACCACATCATCTTGGTGGCATAACATTACATCTAGCAAGGTTTCATGTATTTCTGATCATTTTTTAATTTTTTGGAATTTAAATGCCATGGCACTCCATGCATGTGTTCAGGCCGTGACACCAATATGTTTGAAAATACCTTCCAATTTACTGCACATGGAATTAACTCGCACACAAGTACAAAAATATGATTTTTCAAACCGTTATGGTTAGCTGTTGCATGTAGATGTAGTTCAAATTTGAATTACGGTCATTCAATGGCTAGAAAATCACTTAAATGTTTTAAAAAGGTCAAATGACCCCTATAATTTTCCAATTTTTCACATGACTGTTGTATTAGTGCATGTTAAATGTAGAAAAAAATTGAAGGCCGTAAGAGGAAGCTATCTCCTGATCGTCATCAAACATGCATTGTTCCCTCTCGGAACCACGAGCCTTCTAGTGAGTTGCTCCGGTGTGTGTCCAAACTTTTGTCAAAAATGCCAAATTTTTTACCACATCATCTTGGTGGCATGACATTACATCAAGCAAGGTTTCATGTGTTTCTGATCATTTTTTAATTTTTTGGAATTAAAATGCCATGGCACTCCAATCATGTGTCCAGGCCATGACACCAATATGTTTGAAAATTCCTTCTAATTTACTGCACATGGAATTAACTCGCACAGAAGTACACAAATATGATTTTTCAAACCGTTATGGTTAGCCGTTGCATGTAGATGTAATTCAAATTTGAATTACTGTCATTAAATGGCTAGAAAATCACTTCAATGTCTTTAAAAGGTCAAATGACCCCTAGAATTTTCCAATTTTTCACATGACAATTGTATTAGTGCATGTTAAATGTAGAAAAAAATTTGAAGGCCGTAAGAGGAAGCTATCTCCCGTTCGTCATCACACATGCATTGTTCCCTCTCGGAACCACGAGCCTTCTAGTGAGTTGCTCCAGTTTGTGAGGGGTGTGTGTCCAAACTTTCCTCAAACATGCCAAATTTTTTACCACATCATATTGGTGGCATGACATTACATCAAGCATGGTTTCATGTGTTTCTGATCATTTTTTAATTTTTTGGAATTTAAATGCCATGGCACTCCATGCATGTGTCCAGGCCGTGACACCAATATGTTTGAAAGTTCCTTCCAATTTACTGCACATGGAATTAACTCGCATACAACTACACAAATATGATTTTTCAAACCGTTATGGTTAGCCGTTGGATGTAGATGTAGTTCAAATTTGAATTACGGTCATTTAATGGCTAGAAAATCACTTAAATGTCTTAAAAAGGTCAAATGACCCCTAGAATTTTCCAATTTTTCACATCACAGTTGTATTAGTGCACGTTAAATGTAGAAAAAATTTGAAGGCCGTAAGAGGAAGCTATCTCCCGTTCGTCTTCAAACATGCATTGTTCCCTCTTGGAACCACGAGCCTTCTAGTGAGTTGCTCCGGTTTGTGAGGGATGTGTGTCCAAACTTCCGTCAAATATGCCAATTTTTTTACCACATTATCTTGGTGGCATGACATTACATCAAGCAAGATTTCATGTGTTTCTGATCATTTTTTATTTTTTTTGAATTTAAATGCCATGGCACTCCATGCATGTGTCTAGGCTGTGACACCAATATGTTTGAAAATTCCTTCCAATTTATTGCACATGGAATTAACTCACACACAAGTACACAAATATGATTTTTCAAACTGTTTTGGTTAGCCGTTGCATGTAGATGTACAAATTTGAATTACGGTCATTAAATGGCTAGAAAATCACTTAAAATGTCTTAAAAGGTCAAATGACCCCTGAAATTTTACAATTTTTGACATGACAGTTGTATTAGTACTACAAATTTTCTGGTACATTTAAAACACCATCCGTTGCCACTTTACTCCAAATTCATCTTTCACAGCTAATAAAAAATATCAACAACATCATACACAGTTTTTTTGAAGGAACCGTTTGCGATGAAAATCTGTGTGTCTATTTAAGTCTTACTCCTTAAGCTTCGCCGGCTCGTCTGCTCCAGTGCCGGCAAGCCCGAATCCACGAATCCCGATCCCATTCCCGCAACCCCTTCTTGCAAAGATGACACCGTGGAAACGCTTCGTGAGGGCCCGTACAGTGGCCGCGTCCTCCCCGAGCGCCGCCGCCTGCGCCGAGAGCGCGGCCGCCTACGCCGAGAGTGCCACCGCATCCGCATTGAGCGCGGCCGCATCTGCCAATAGGGCGTCTGCGGCAGCCGACAGGGCAGCAGCAGCAGCCGAGATGGCTGCAGCAACTGCTGCGACGGTGGCTGCAAACACCGAGAGTGCTCGAGCCGCCGTCCGTGCCGCTGATGTCACCCTGGCCCAGGTCGAGGCCATCCACACCAAGATCGAGGACGCACATGCCAAGATATTCCAGGCCACCTCGGAATCCAGCATGCAACCCATGTCCGAAAAGGCGGCGGTGGCCATGGAGCACCTACTTCCTCATGAGATCGCCGAGCAGGAGCTGGAGATGCAGGAGGCGGCGGAGATCGAGAGCGCCGGGAGGAGGAGTTGCGCGTGGCCAAGGTCGAGGTAGAGAAGAGTCTGTCCGTCGAGGAATCGGCGGTGGAGTACCAATGCGAGCTCTGGCGCAGCCACTACTACGAGTACTACAACCTTGAGGGCGACGCCAAGGACGAGGACGAGGACAAGGACGCGGTCGACTTCAGCAGGGGGGACGCGGAGTCCACCAACGGCGACATGTTGCCAAGACAAGTCATCGGCGTCTCATCTCACACCGGCGATGCATAGGCCGACGCGGCGGCAGCTTTGTTAAAATTATGCGTACTTAGGCTTTGTTTTTAATGCTGGTCTTTTGTTAGAGCAATGTTCAGGTCAACTGGCTCTATTTAATTACTAAAATTGCTCGATTCAGTAAGTGTGGTCTGTGTGCTGTACGCTCTTTTGTGTGCCCAAATTAGCAAGCGATGTTAAATTATGCAATGACATGGATGAGGACAGTACCCAGGGAAATTTCCACCAAAATTTGAATTATCAAACTCATCCCATGCGCATAAAGCATAAGAATCGTTTACGATGCACACAATCGTTCAAAGTGAATGGTGTCCGGCGGCACCGCGCGCAAAGTTTCCCTCCACATTTCAAAATTTTTGGCCTACTGCCGAAATATCTACCCCGCCCCCTCCCCACCCCCTTTTCTCCCCGACCACAAGTCACATTTCCCCTGTTTCCTCCTTCCTTCCTTCCGAAGCTATAGCTGCTTCCTCGCTTGCTTCCTCGCTCTCGTCGTCTCGCATCCTACCGTCGGGGTCGCCATGGTCTTCTTCAATGACCTCTCCAGTGGTTCCTCCTCCTCCGACGAATTTTTCAGCACCCGGGTATGCCTCTCTTCTCTCTCTTGGGTTATGACTTGGAATGAAGGATTTTAACCCGGCGGTCGATTTGAGTCATTTCTTCCTCTTGCAGCTCCCTAGGACCATCAGTTGCAGCGAATGGAGCGGGGTGGCTGAAGATCTACCTGCTCGTCGTCACCATCAATCTCCATGCGTGAAGCTAGTTGCGTTTGAATCTGTGGACAGTGGGAGGAAGTTTCTGGCATGTGCAGAGAAGGTTAGCCCCACTTTCGTTGTTACAAATCATTTGTTAGATGTGATTCAGACACTGTCACTGTGCTATGTTATTCTCGATGTTAAAACAGTGTCACAGTTTGTACCTAGTATCTAAAAATGTTTCCATCTCATCAGCGGTGCCATTAGAAAATTATTTGGCACCGCTTCAGCAGTTTGTGCAGCCAACTTTGGTCCACACATCCGAGCATCCAAGCAGTAAAATACTAAATCTTTATGGCACGAAGGAACTGGGCATCGGAGAAACTAGGTGCTCCGGAGTCTGGGTCCCTGATTTTTTCCCGCTGCATCGGCTCACTAGTGCAAGGCACCGGTGCCAAATGTAGCAACAATTGTCTTTACACCGGTTTTGGCATACATAGTGGACAACCTTAGTGCTATTAGTTCTATGTTACTAAATTTGTGCATGTACACACCTGTTAGTATCAATTTGCTGTCATCCAAACACTGTCGCTATGCTGTTGCAGTTATATTTAGCTTCCTCATAAAATGTTCAATTTGTTATTTATAGTACATGACTAAGAACTTGTAGCGTTGTTGTAGTTAATTATAGCTTCTGATGTTTCAGAATTTGGTTGTTGTCTCAGTAGCAATTAATTCATTTGCACATTGATCTTTTTGAGAAGATATGTCATAATTAACCTGTTTCTTCAGTTTTTCAAAATATGTATGTGGTGATTTTCTATGTTGCTAGAAACCCATTTCCCCTACAATTGTTACTGATATAGTTTTAAATATTATATGATGAACGGAAGTGTTCTTACCTGGAGTGGGTTGATCAAGAGTGGACACAGTCTTTGAAGATGTGCCTAGCAAAGCTCTAGAGCATGTATGAGGAAGAGAACAGAGGTAGGCTTAGAGAAAGTGTTGTCAACACTGAAGAATATTTGAAGATGCGAGATAAAAAGAGGAAGATGGAGAATGAGCTCAGATTTTTTAAAATTAGACTTTGCTAAGATGGTGTTGGCGAAGGAGGAGGCACTTTCCCAGTTGGCCAATGCAAAACAGGTTCTTACTGAACTGAAAGCAGAGGTGGATAAGATGAGCCTGGATGATCTCGATTAGGGAAATGAATATATTGTTCTAATATTGTTCTTATGAAGGTGAACTAGCTATATGCTGTACTGTTCTGTTTTCAGGTAGCTATCGTACTGTGATGTTAAAATATATTTATGTGCCTGATATGAAATTGGCAAACAGCTGTTCGATATGAAATGTGAATTTGCGTAATACTGGAATTATTAATTGTAAACTAACAAACCTACTAAATGGGTCATGGAACTTTGCAAACAATTCTAGCAGTAAAAGCACTTGTGATGGATAGCCCAATGCCATACCGTTTTCTTCATCAAATCATGTGTGATGTAGTTGAATAAAAGCAAACGGTTAACCAAGGCAGAGCGTGTGTGATAGTTATGAAGGAAATACGCCCTAGAGGCAATAATAAAGTTGTTATTTATATTTCCTTATATCATGATAAATATTTATTATTCATGCTAGAATTGTATTAACCGGAAACTTGATACATGTGTGAATACATAGACAAAACAAAGTGTCCCTAGTATGCCTCTACTTGACTAGCTCGTTGATCAAAGATGGTTAAGTTTCCTAACCATAGACACGTGTTGTCATTTGATAAACGGGATCACATCATTAGGAGAATGATGTGATGGATGAGACCCATCCGTTAGCATAGCAATATGATCGTTAAGTTTATTGCTGTTGCTTTCTTCATGACTTATACATATTCCTCTGACTATGAGATTATGCAACTCCCGAATACCGGAGGAACACCTTGTGTGCTATCAAACATCACAACGTAACTGGGTGATTATAAAGATGCCCTAAAGGTGTCTCCGATGGTGTTTGTTGAGTTGGCATAGATCAAGATTAGGATTTGTCATTCCGATTGTCGGAGAGGTATCTCTGGGCCCTCTCGGTAATGCACATCATATGAAGCCTTGCAAGCAATGTGACTAATGAGTTAGTTACGAGATGATGCATTACGGAACGAGTAAAGAGACTTGCCGGTAACGAGATTGAACTAGGTATGATGATACCGATGATCGAATCTCGGGCAAGTAACATACCGATGACAAAGGGAACAACGTATGTTGTTATGCGGTTTGACCAATAAAGATCTTCATAGAATATGTGGGAGCCAATATGAGCATCCAGGTTCCGCTATTGGTTATTGACCGGAGATGAGTCTCGGTCATGTCTACATAGTTCTCGAACCCATAGGGTCCGCACGCTTAACGTTCGATGACGATCGGTATTATGAGTTTATGTGTTTTGATGTACCTAAGGTAGTTCAGAGTCCCGGATGAGACCACGGACATGACGAGGAGTCTCAAAATGGTCGAGACATGAAGATTGATATATTGGAAGACTATATTCGGACACCGGAATAGTTCCGAGGTGTATCGGGTATTTTCCGGAGTACCGGGGGGTTACCGGAACCCCCCGGGGGGTTATTGGGCCTTCATGGGCCTAGTGGTGGAAGAGAGGAGGCAGGCCAAGGTGTGGCGCACGCCCCCCCTAGCCAAACCGAATTGGACTAGGGCTAGGGGGGCCGGCCCCCCTTTCCTTCTCTCCTCCTCCTCCTTCCCCCCTTCTCCTTGTGGAAGTAGGAAAGGGGGGGGGGGGCGAATCCTACTTGGAGTAGGACTCCCCCCCCTTGGGCGCGCCTCCTCTTGGCCGGCCTCCTCCTCCCTCCCTCCTTTATATACGTGGGGAGGGGGCACCCTAGGACACACAAGTTGATTATTTTTAGCCGTGTGCGGTGCCCTCCTCCACAGATTTCCACCTCGGTTATATTTTTGGAGAGCTTAGGCGAAGCCCTGCCGGAATCACTTCATCATCACCGTCACCACGCCGTTGTGCTGACGGAACTCTCCCTCGGCCTCAGCTGGATCAAGAGTTCGAGGGACGTCACCGAGCTGAACGTGTGCAGATCGCGGAGGTGCCGTGCGTTCGGTACTTGATCGGTTGGATCACGAAGACGTTCGACTACATCAACCGCGTTACTAAACGCTTCTGCTTTCGGTCTAAGAGGGTACGTGGACACACTCTCCCGCTCATCGCTATGCATCACCTAGATAGATCTTGTGTGTTCGTAGGAATTTTTTTGAAATTACTGCGTTCCCCAACAGTGGTATCAGAGCCAGGTCTATGCGTAGATGTTATATGCACGAGTAGAATACAAAGAGTTGTGGGCGATAATAGTCATACTGCTTACCAGCATGTCATACTTTGATTCGGCGGTATTGTTGGATGAAGCGGCTCAGACCGACATTACGCGTATGCTTACGCGAGACTGGTTCTACCGACGTGCTTCGCACACAGGTGGCTAGTGGGTGTCAGTTTCTCCAACTTTAGTTGAATCGAGTGTGACTACGCCCGGTCCTTGTTGAAGGTTAAAACAGCACACTTGACGAAAAATCGTTGTGGTTTTGATGCGTAGGTAAGAACGGTTCTTGCTCAGCCCGTAGCAGCCACGTAAAACTTGCAACAACAAAGTAGAGGACGTCTAACTTGTTTTTGCAGGGCTTGCTGTGATGTGATATGGTCAAGACATGATGTGATATAATTTATTGTATGAGATGATCATGTTTTGTAACAGAGTTATCGGCAACCGGCAGGAGCCATATGGTTGTCGCTTTATTGTATGCAATGCAATCACCATGTAATTGCTTTACTTTATCACTAAGCGGTAGCGATAGTCGTAGAATCAATAAGTTGGCGAGATGACAATGATGCTACGATGGAGATCATGCTGGGGCGCCGGTGACGATGGAGATCAAGCTGGGGCACCGGTGACGATGAAGATCATGATGGTGCTTCGATGATGGAGATCAAGAGCACAATATGATGATGGCCATATCATGTCACATATTGAATTGCATGTGATATTAATCCTTTTATGCATCTTATTTTGCTTAGTACGGCGGTAGCATTATAAGATGATCTCTCACTAAATTTCAAGGTACAAGTGTTCTCCCTGAGTATGCACCATTGCGAAAGTTCTTCGTGCTGAGACACCACGTGATGATCGGGTGTGATAGGCTCTACGTTCAAATACAACGGGTGCAAGACAGTTTTGCACATGCGTAATACTCGGGTTAAACTTGACGAGCCTAGCATATGCAGATATGGCCTTGGAACACTGAGACCGAAAGGTCGAACGTGAATCATATAGTAGATATGATCAACATAGTGATGTTCACCATTGAAAACTACTCCATCTCACGTGATGATCGAACATGGTTTAGTTGATTTGGATCACGTGATCACTTAGATGATTAGAGGGATGTATATCTAAGTGGGAGTTCTTAAGTAATATGATTAATTGAACTTTAATTTATCATGAACTTTGTCCCGGTAGTATTTGCAAATTATGTTGTAGATCAATAGCTCGCGTATAGCTCCCCTGTTTTATTTTTCATATGTTCCTAGAGAAAACTAAGTTGAAAGATGATAGTAGCAATGATGCGGACTAGTTCCATGATTTGAGGATTATCCTCATTGCTACACAGAAGAATTATGTCCTTGATGCACCGCTAGGTGACAGACCTATTGCAGGAGCAGATGCAAATGTTATGAACGTTTAGCAAGCTCGATATGATGACTACTTGATAGTTTAGTGCGCCATGATTCACGGCTTAGAACCGGGACTTAAAAAACATTTTGAACCCCACGGAGCATATGAGATGTTTCAAGAGCTGAAATCGGTATTTCAGACTCATGCCCGTGTCGAGAGGTATGAGACCGCTGACAAATACTTTGCCTACAAGATGGAGGAGAATAGCTCAACCAGTGAGCATGTGCTCAGAATGTCTGAGTACTACAGTTGCTTGAATCAAGTGGGAGTTAATCTTTCGGATAAGATAGTAATTGACAGAATTCTCTAGTCACTATCACCAAGTTACTAGAACTTCGTGATGAACTATAATTTGCAAGGGATGAAAAAAATGATTCCTGAGCTCTTCGTGATGCTGAAATCAACGAAGGTAGAAATCAAGAAAGAGCATCAAGTGTTGATGGTTAACAAGACCACTAGTTTCAAGAAAAAGGGCAAAGGGAAGAAGGGTAACTTCAAGAAGAATAGCAAGCAAGTTGCTACTCTCGGGAAGAAGCCCAAGTCTGGACCTAAGCCTGAAACTGAGTGATTCTACTGCAAAGGGACTGGTCACTGGAAGCGGAACTGCCCCAAGTATTTGGCGGATAAGAAGGATGGCAAAGTGAACAAAGGTATATTTGATATACATGTTATTGATGTGTATTTTACTAGTGTTCATAGTAGCCCCTGGGTATTTGATACTGGTTCAGTTGCTAACATTAGTAACTCGAAACAGGAGTTGCAAAATGAACAGAGACTAGTTAATGACGAGGTGACGATGTGTGTTGGAAGTGATTCCAAGGTTGATAAGATCACCATCGCACACTCCCTCTACCTTCGAGATTAGTGTTGGACCTAAATAAATGTTATTTGGTATTTGTGTTGAGCATGAATATGATTGGATCATGTTTATTGCGATATGGTTATTCATTTAAGTCAGAGAATAATTGTTGTTCTGTTTAAATGAATAAAACCTTCTATGGTCATACACTCAATATAAATGTTTTATTGAATCTCGATCGTAGTGATACACATATTCATAATATTGAAACCAAAAGATGCAGAGTTGATAATGATAGTGCAACTTATTTGTGGCACTGCCGTTTAGGTCATATTGGTGTAAAGCGCATGAAGAAACTCCATACTGATGGACTTTTGGAATCACTTGATTATGAATCACTTGGTACTTGCGAACCATGCCTCATGGGCAAGATGACTAAAACTCCGTTCTCCAGAACAATGGAGCGAGCAACAGATTTATTGGAAATAATACATACCGATGTATGCGGTCTGATGAATATTGAGGCTCGCGGTGGGTATCGTTATTTTCTGACCTTCACAGATGATTTGAGCAGATATGGGTATATCTACTTGATGAAACATAAGTCTGAAACATTTGAAAAGTTCAAAGAATTTCAGAGTGAAGTGGAAAATCATTGTAACAAGAAAATAAAGTTTCTGCGATCCGATCATGGAGGAGAATATTTGAATTACGAGTTTGGTCTTCAATTGAAACAATGTGGAATAGTTTCACAAACTCATGCCACCTGGAACACCACAGCATAATGATGTGTCCGAACGTCGTAACCGTACTTTATTAGATATGGTGCGATCGATGATGTCTCTTACCGATTTACCACTATCGTTTTGGGGTTATGCATTAGAGACAGTTGCATTCACGTTAAATAGGGCACCATCTAAATCCGTTGAGACGACACCATATGAACTATGGTTTGGCAAGAAACCTAAGCTGTCGTTTCTTAAAGTTTGGGGCTGCGATGCTTATGTGAAAAAGCTTCAACCTGATAAGCTCGAACCCAAATCGAAGAAATACGTCTTCATAGGATACCCAAATGAGACTGTTGGGTACACCTTCTATCACAGATCCGAAGGCAAGATATTCGTTGCTAAGAATGGATCCTTTCTAGAGAAGGAGTTTCTCTCGAAAGAAGTGAGTGGGAGGAAAGTAGAACTTGATGAGGTAATTGTACCTTCTCCCGAATTGGAAAGTAGTTCACCACAGAAATCAGTTCCAGTGATACCTACACCAATTAGTGAGGAAGCTAATGATGATGATCATGAAGCTTCAGATCAAGTTACTACAGAACCTCGTAGGTCAACCAGAGTACGTTCCGCACCAGAGTGGTACGGTAATCCTGTTCAGAAAGTCATGTTACTAGACCATGACGAACCTACGAACTATGAGGAAGCGATGATGAGTCCAGATTCCGCGAAATGGCTTGAGGCCATGAAATCTGAGATGGGATCCATGTATGAGAACAAAGTATGGACTTTGGTTGACTTGCCCGATGATCGGCAAGCCATTGAGAATAAATGGATCTTCAAGAGGAAGACAGACGCTGATAGTAGTGTTTCTATCTACAAAGCTCGAATTGTCACAAAAGGTTTTCGACAAGTTCAAGGTGTTGACTACGATGAGATTTTCTCACTCGTATCGATGCTTAAGTCTGTCCGAATCATGTTAGCAATTGCCGCATTTTATGAAATCTGGCAAATGGATGTCAAAACTGCAATCCTTGATGGATTTATTAAAGAAGAGTTGTATATGATACAACCAGAAGGTTTTGTCAATCCTAAAGGTGCTAACAAAGTGTGCAAGCTCCAGCGAGCCATCGATGGACTGGTGCAAGCATCTCGGAGTTGGAATATACGCTTTGATAAGTTGATCAAAGCATATGGTTTTATACAGACTTACGGTGAAGCCTGTATTTAGAAGAAAGTGAGTGGGAGCTCTGTAGCATTTCTGATATTATATGTGGATGACATATTGTTGATTGGAAATGATATAGAATTTCTGGATAGCATAAAAGGATACTTGAATAAGAATTTTTCAATAAAAAAGACCTCGGTGAAGCTGCTTAAGTATTGAGCATCAAGATCTATAGGGATAGATCGAGATGCTTAATAGGACTTTCACAAAGCACATACCTTGACAAGATTTTGAAGGAGTTCAAAATGGATCAGTCAAAGAAGGAGTTCTTGCCTATGTTACAAGGTGTAAAATTGAGTAAGACTCAAAACCCGACCACGGCAGAAGATAGAAAGAGAATGAAAATCATTCCCTATGCCTCAGTCATAGGTTCTATAAAGTATGCCATGCTATGTACCAGACCAGTTGTGTGCCTTGCTATGAGTTTAGCAAGGAGGTACGATAGTGATCCAGGAGTGGATCACTGGATAGCAGTCAATGTTATCCTTAATCACCTAAGAGGACTAAGGATATATTTCTCGGTTATGGAGGTGTTAAAAGAGTTCGTCGTAAAAGGTTACGTCGATGCAAGCTTTTACACCGATCCAGATGACTAAGAGTCTCAATCTGGATGCATATTGAAAGTGGGAGCAATTAGGTACAGTAGCTCCATGCAGAGCATTATAGACATAGAAATTTGCAAAATACATACAGATCTGATTGTGGCAGACCCGTTGACTAAACTCCTCTCACAAGCAAAACATGATCACACCTTAGTACTCTTTGGGTGTTAATCACATGGCAATGTGAACTAGATTATTGACTCTAGTAAACCCTTTGGGTATTGGTCACATGACGATGTGAACTATGGGTGTTAATCACATGGCGATGTGAACTAGATTATTGACTCTAGTAAACCCTTTGGGTGTTGGTCACATGGCGATGTGAACTATTGGTGTTAAATCACATGGCGATGTGAACTAGATTATTGACTCTAGTGCAAGTGGGAGACTGAAGGAAATATGGCCTAGAGGCAATAATAAAGTTGTTATTTATATTTCCTTATATCATGATAAATATTTATTATTCATGCTAGAATTGTATTAACCGGAAACTTGATACATGTGTGAATACATAGACAAAACAAAGTGTCCCTAGTATGCCTCTACTTGACTAGCTCGTTGATCAAAGATGGTTAAGTTTCCTAACCATAGACATGTGTTGTCATTAGATAAACGGGATCGCATCATTAGGAGAATGATGTGATGGACGAGACCCATCCGTTAGCATAGCAATATGATCGTTAAGTTTATTGCTGTTGCTTTCTTCATGACTTATACATATTCCTCTGACTATGAGATTATGCAACTCCCGAATACCGGAGGAACACCTTGTGTGCTATCAAACGTCACAACGTAACTGGGTGATTATAAAGATGCTCTACAGGTGTCTCCGATGGTGTTTGTTGAGTTGGCATAGATCGAGATTAGGATTTGTCACTCCGATTGTCGGAGAGGTATCTCTGGGCCCTCTCGGTAATGCACATCATATGAAGCCTTGCAAGCAATGTGACTAATGAGTTAGTTACGAGATGATGCATTACGGAACGAGTAAAGAGACTTGCCGGTAACGAGATTGAACTAGGTATGATGATACCGACGATCGAATCTCGGGCAAGTAACATACCGATGACAAAGGGAACAACGTATGTTGTTATGCGGTTTGACCGATAAAGATCTTTGTAGAATATGTGGGAGCCAATATGAGCATCCAAGTTCCGCTATTGGTTATTGACCAGAGATGAGTCTCGGTCATGTCTACATAGTTCTCGAACCCGTAGGGTCCGCACGCTTAACGTTCGATGACGATCGGTATTATGAGTTTATGTGTTTTGATGTACCTAAGGTAGTTCAGAGTCCCGGATGAGATCACGAACATGACGAGGAGTCTCGAAATGGTCAAGACATGAAGATTGATATATTGGAAGACTATATTCGGACACCGGAATAATTCCGAGGTGTATCGGGTATTTTCCGGAGTACCGGGGGGTTACCGGAACCCCCCGGGGGGTTATTGAGCCTTCATGGGCCTAGTGGTGGAAGAGAGGAGGCAGGCCAAGGTGTGGCGCGCGCCCCCCCTAGCCAAACCGAATTGGACTAGGGCTAGGGGGGCCAGCCCCCCTTTCCTTCTCTCCTCCTCCTCCTTCCCCCCTTCTCCTTGTGGAAGTAGGAAGGGGGGGGGGGGGCGAATCCTACTTGGAGTAGGACTCCCCCCCCTTGGGCGCGCCTCCTCTTGGCCGGCCTCCTCCTCCCTCCCTTCTTTATATATGTGGGGAGGGGGCACCCTAGGACACACAAGTTGATTGTTTTTAGCCGTGTGCGGTGCCCCCCTCCACAGATTTCCACCTCGGTCATATTTTCGGAGAGCTTAGGCGAAGCCCTGCCAGAATCACTTCATCATCACCGTCACCACGCCGTTGTGCTGACGGAACTCTCCCTCGGCCTCAGCTGGATCAAGAGTTCGAGGGATGTCATCGAGCTGAACGTGTGCAGATCGCGGAGGTGCCGTGCGTTCGGTACTTGATCGGTTGGATTGCGAAGACGTTCGACTACATCAACCGCGTTACTAAACGCTTCCGCTTTCGGTCTACGAGGGTACGTGGACACACTCTCCCGCTCGTTGCTATGCATCACCTAGATAGATCTTGTGTGTTCGTAGGAAATTTTTTGAAATTACTGCGTTCCCCAACAAGTTACACCTATCACACACGAGGCTATACATAAAACTGTGTGGGATGTATATACGAACGGAAACGTTTTCCCTGGATTGACTGTGTGGGATGTACATATGAATGGAAAGGTTTTCCCTGGATTGACTGTGTGGGATGTACATAAGAGCGGAAACATATTCCTTGGATTGACTGTGTGGAATGTACATAACAAACGGAAACGTTTGTTTGGGACTGACTGTGTGGGATGTACTTACGACCGGAACTGATTGGACCTGTATAACCGTATTTGATCGCTCGCCGGTCACACATGACCTCATTTTGCCGAGCGTGTGTGACCGGAGGGCCTATCTCCGATGGTTTCTGGGTCGTGTGGGAAGGACCCCCCTATCACAGTCACTCACTAGGCGATGGTTCAAAACGCCATCGTGGAAAGGGGTTAAAAACCATTTGTATAGCACCTCGCTGTACCAGTGAAGCCCTAACAAAACTAACTCGATTACATGATGAATCTCATCCAACTCCTCACTGACCAGCGAGCCTACGAAGAAATTACTCACTTCCGGTGGGGAGCATCATGGAATTGGCGATGAAGGAGGGTTGGTGATGACAAAGATCGAAGATCCCCCTCTCCGGAGCCCAAAATGGACTCCAGATCTGGCCTCCCGATGAAGAACAGGAGGTGGCGGCAGCTCCGTATCGTGAAATAAGATAATTCTTCCTCCCTGATGTTTTCTGGAAAAATAGGATATTATAGCGTTGGAATCAGGGTCTGCGGGGCCACCAGGTGGGCACAACCCACTTGGGCACGCCTGAGGGGGGGGGGCGCCCTGGTGAGTTGTGCTCACCCAGGGGCCCCCCTCCGGTGGTTCTTGGCTCAAGTGTTTTTCTTTTATTGTATAAAAATTCTCCAAAAAGTTTCGTTCCAATCCGAGAACTTTTATTTCTGCACAAAAAACAACACCATGGTAGTTTTGCTGAAAACAGCGTCAGCCCGGGTTAGTTTCATTCAAATCATGCAAATCAGAGTCCAAAACAAGAGGAAAAGCGTTAGGAAAAGTAGATACGATAGAGACGTATCAACTCCCCCAAGCTTAAACCTTTGCTTGTCCTCAAGCAATTCAGTTGATAAACTAAAAGTGAAAAAGAAAAACTTTTATGAACTCTTTTGCTCTTGTTTACATAAATAAGCTTAAGTAGCACCCAGGTTTTCAGCAAAGTTTATAAGTAAACATGTCAATAATAACTCTTAAAAATTATATTAACTCATATCAATGACATAATCAACTAGCGAGCAATAATAAAAGATCTCAAATGACAACACCTTGTCAAAACAATCATGATATGATATGACAACAGTGGTATCTCGCTAGTCCTTTCTGAGACCACAAAACATAAATGCAGAGCACCTCCAAAGTTCAAGCAGTGACTAAACATTGTAATTCACGGTAGAAAAGATCCAGTCATGATGCATCCAACATTAACTATACACAATGCATGAGGATGACAATAGTGCTCTCAGGATCTGGCGCTTATTTGAGAAGGTGATGACTCAACATAAAATTAAATAGATAGTCCCTTCGCAGAGGGAAGTAGGGATTTGCAGCGGTGCCAGAGCTCAGTTTTTAAAACAGAGGTAAATGAAATTTTGAGAAATGCACCCTTCTTGTTTACTTCGCGACCATCAGTTATTGATATCTTCCATGCTAAACACATTAGTGGCGGTTCCCAAGCGATAAAAGTAAAGGTTTACTCCCCCTCCACCAACAAACACACTCCACGGCTAGCCGTATCCACGGGTACCGTCCATACCAACATCAATCCTGGGGGAGTTTTGTTTAATTATTTGCAATTTGATTTCGGGACTGGGAATCCCTATTACCGCCCCTCTCGTGCAAGGATGAGTGAATAAACACTCATCATGAGAATAACCCGCTTAGCGTGGAAGATACCGACTACCTCCTGTCACTCTATGAACAATCCAGGCACACAAAAAGGGTATTTATTTGAAGTTTTTAGAGGTGGCACATGCAAATTTACTTAGAATGGCAGGGTAATACCGCATATAGGTAGGTATGGTGGACTCATCTGGAATAACTTGGGTTTTAGTATTTTGATGCACAAGCAGTATTTTCGCTTAGTACAGGCGAAGGCTAGCAAATAGGTTGGGAAGCGGCCAGCTAGAGAGCGAAAACGGTCATGAACATGCATTATGCATAATGAACATTGGATACTAGCATGAGTAGGATATGAACACCATGAACATAAATATCATAGAGGCTATGTTGTTTTGATTCAACTACATGCATGAACATGTGCCAAGTCAAGCCACTCGAACATTCAGAGGAGGATACCATATCATCATACTACATCACAATCATTTTAACGCAATGTTGACATCCAAGATAAATCATTATCCACTCCTAGCTACTTAAGCATGGCATGAGAAACTATAATCTCTGATTGTCATTGCAAACATGTTTGATCATAATATGCTGAATCATGGATACTAGGTTAAACATATTTACAAAAATAGAACAAGTTGAGTTCATACCCGTTCCTCTCTGCCATAGCCAATTCACCAAATATCGTCATTATTGCCTTTCACTTGCATGACCGAACGATTTGAAAATAATAATAGTGCAAGAGTGCCGTGGACTAAGCTGGAATCTGCAAACATTTTATTCAAAGGAGAAGACAAGGTAATTTGGGCTCTTCGTTAGATCAACAATAATGCACATGAGAGCCACTCAATATTTTCATCGTGGTCTTCTCCTTGGTATGACTCAATAAACGGAAAAGAAATTCAGAGAAACACGCTGAAATATTTTTGGAGTTTTTAGTTTTTCTAGAAGAAAGCAAATTAAAGAAAGAAAAACAAAAAACAAGAAAAACTATTTACATGGGAAAGCCCCCAACAAGCAAGAAGAAGAATCGAGAAATCTTTTTGAGTTTTTCTTTTAATACTACAACTAATTAAACTAGAAAGAAAAAACAAAAAGGAGCAGGAAATATTTTTGGGTTTTCTCAAAGTTTTTCAAACACACAAGAAGAAAGCGAGAAAATAAATCCAGCATGGATAATACAATGAAAAAGTGTGGACACCGACAACTGGAATAAAATGTGTGAACATGAATGTAATGTCGGTGGACATACATACTCCCCCAAGCTTAGGCTTTTGGCCTAACTTGTTGATCATCATCAGCAGCCTGCGTCTCGTATCGAACTTGCGCTTGGTTCAACATAAGACTGACGCACTGAATCACTACTAGATGATGCCTCCGAAGACGTCCTCCTCGAAGAACTCCTAAAGAAACTCATCTTATTCCTATGAACAAAATTCTGAAATTTTTAGTCCACAAAATTTTTGTCAACAAAACTTCACAAGATTGGTAGCAACTACTCATAGACATGCATAGAGGCTATATTGAGCATTCAAACTACTTAGAACTCTAAGAATTCAACATGCAAGCTCATCTACAGCAGCACCAAGAGTACCTAATTATTCAAAATATAAACCACTAAAGCAAAAACTAATTGGACCAATGGAGGAGTCACATACCAAGTAGCAATCCCCCAAAACAGTTTCAGAAATGGAGCTTCGAGCAAAGAGATCGAAATCCGTGGGTTTGAGAGCAAGAACACGAGAGAGAGAGAGAGAGAGAGCAATGGTGAATTTTTTCTGGAGGTAGGTGGTGACATGGGCTAAAGAGATAAGTGAGGGGGCCCACGTGGGGACCACAACCCACCAGGGTGCGCCTGGGGGTGCTGGCGCGCCCAGGTGGGCTGTGCCCACCTGGTGCACCCCCCCTCTGATGTTATTTGCACCAAAAATTCTTAAATATTCAGAAAAAATTGTATTAAATTTTCAGGACATTCTGAGAACTTTTATTTTTGGGTCATTTTTTATTGTATGGGAAATTCAGAAAACAGACAAAACATGGCATTTTATTGTATTTAACTAAGAAAAATAGAAAATAAAAGTTGGGAGCAAAAGGTTGTGCTTACTAAATTCATCAACTTCATACCTCTAAAAAATGATCCATTAATAAGGTTGATCAAGTCTTATTAACAACCACCTTTGATTAGCATGAAACCGAAGAACTTTCATAAAACACTAAGTTACCTCTACGGGGATATGCATGTCCCCCACAATAAGTATGTCATATTCCTTTTTGGCAGTAGGTAGAGGTAGTTGAAAACTTCCAATAGTAAGTGTCGGAGATTTTTCAATAACATTAATACCATTCACTTGGAATTGTTTCTTTGGAAAGTGCACCATATGCTCATTGCCATTGATATGAAAAGTGACCTTGCTTTTATTGCAATCAATAACAGCCCTTGCAGTATTCAAGAAGGGTCTACCAAGGATAATCGACATGTTGTCGTCCTCGGGCATCTCAAGTATAACAAAGTCAGTCAAGATAGTAACATTAGCAACAACAACGGGCACATCCTCACAAATACCGATAGGTATGGCAGTTGATTTATCAGCCATTTGCAAAGATATTTCAGTAGGTGTGAGTTTATTCAAATCAAGTCTTTTATATGAAGAGAAAGGCATAACACTAACACCAGCTCCTAAATCACATATAGCAGTTTTCACATAGTTTCTTTTTATGGAGCAAGGTATAGTTGGTATTCCCGGATCTCCAAGTTTTTTAGGTACTCCATCCTTAAAAGAATAATTGGCAAGCATAGTGGACATTTCAGCTTCCGGTATTTTTCTTTTATTAGAGATGATGTCTTTCATATATTTTGCATAAGGGGCCATCTTTAAAATATTAGTCAAGCGAGTACGCAGAAAGACTGGCCTAATCATTTCAGCAAAGCACTTAAATTCTTCATCATCTTTCTTCTTAGTTGATTTAGGTGGAAAGGGCATGGGTTTTTGAACCCATGGTTCTCTTTCCTTTCCATGTTTTCTAGCAACGAAGTCTCTTTTATCATATCTTTTATTTTTAGGTTGTGGGTTATCAAGATCAACAGCTGGTTCTATCTCAACATCATTATCTGGTGGTTTATCATTGTTTGGTTGAGTGTCTTCATGAACATCATCATTATCTTTTTCATTAGCACTAGGTGAATGTTCATTACCAGATTGAGTTTCAGCATCAGAGATAGAAACATCATTATCATTATCAGGAGGTTTTTCTATTTCAGGTTCACTAGAGGCATGCAAAGTCCTATCATTTTTATTTTTCTTCTTCTTCTTAGAAGGGCTAGGTGCATCAGTGTTAATTCTTTGAGAGTCTTGTTCAATTCTTTTAGGATGTCCCTCAGGATAAAGTGGTTCCTGAGTCATTCTACCTCCTCTAGTCATTACTCTGACAGCACGATCATTGATATTAGTATTCATTTCATCAAGCAATTCTCTTTGAGATTTAGCAACTTGTTCTAGTTGAGTTTAAACCATAGAGGCATGTTTTCCTACACCTCTAACATCATTGGAGATTCTAAATAACAAGTCACTCAAGCGAGCAATCATATCAGAATTGTATTTCAATTGTTTCATAACATTTGCATTGAAGTGATCTTGCTTTCTAATATAGTTATCAAACTCATGAAGACATTGACTAGGATGCATATTATAAGGATTTTCATTATCATTAAATTTCATTAAAGAATTTACCTCTACCACCTTGGGTGTTGGTGTATCAAGTGCATGTATCTCTTCAATAGGAGGTAATTTTTTAACATCCTCTGCCTTAATACCTTTTTCCTTCATAGATTTCTTTGCCTCTTGCATATCTTCCGAACTGAGATATAAGATACCCCTCTTCTTCGGAGTGGGTTTAGGAGGTGGTTCAAGAAGAGTCCAATCATCATAATTTTTCAATATATTATTCAATAATTCCTCAGCTTGTTCAACAGTTCGTTCCCTGAAAACACAACCAGCACAACTATCTAGGAAGTCCCTAGAAGCATCGGTTAGTCCATTATAGAAGATATCAAGTATTTCATTTTTCTTAAGAGGATTATCAGGTAAAGCATTCAGCAATTGGAGAAGCCTCCCCCAAGCTTGTGGGATACTCTCTTCTTCAAGTTGCACAAAGTTAAATATTTCCTGTAAGTCAGCTTGTTTCTTATGAGCAGGAAAATATTTTTCAGAGAAGTAATAGATCATATCCTAGGGACTACGCACACAACCAGGAGCAAGAGTATTGTACCAAGTCTTAGCATCACCCTTTAATGAAAACGAAAATAATTTGAGAATATAATAGTAGCAAATTTTCTCATCATGAGCAAATAGGGTGGCTATATCATTCAGCTTAGTGAGATGTGCCACAATAGTTTCAGTTTCATAACCATGGAAAGGATCAGATTCATCCAAAGTAATTAACTCTGGGTCGATAGAGAATTCATAATCCTTATCATCAACAAAGATAGGTGAAGTAGCAAACTTAGGATCACACTTCATTCTAGCATTCAAAGATTTCTCCTTCAGTTTACATAATAATTTCTTAAGATCATCTCTATCATTGCAAGCAAGAAAATCTCTAGCTGTCTCCTCATCCATAACATAACCTTCAGGTACCTTAGGCAATTCATATCTATGAGAGCTAGACCTAATAGGTGTTTCAAGATTTTCAGTTTCAAGTACTTCAACGGTTTCAATAATTTCATCAGTTTCAGCATTCTCCATATCTTTAGCTCTAGCAATTTGTTCATCAAGAAAATCACCTAGTGGCACATCATCATCAAGCAAGGTACTAGCATCATCAAGAGTAGTATTCATAGAAGTGGCATCATCAATAACTTGCGACATATCAGGATTAATAGCATGTGGTGGTGTTGCAAGTCTACTCAAAATAGAAGGTAAATCAAGTGCAGAGCTAGATGGCAGTTCCTTACCTCCCCTCGTCTTAGAGGGAAAAATCTTAGTCTTTGTATCCTTCAGATTCTTCATAATGATAAATTGATAATAATCCCAAGTGACTCAACAAATATAGCTATGCTCCCCGGCAACGGCGCCAGAAAAAGGTCTTGATAACCCACAAGTATAGGCGATCGCAACAGTTTTCGAGGGTAGAGTATTCAACCCAAATTTATTGATTCGACACAAGGGGAGCCAAAGAATATTTGTAAGTATTAGCAGCTGAGTTGTCAATTCAACCACACCTGGAGATTAATTATCTGCAGCAAAGTGATCAGTAGCAAAGTAGTATGATAATTTTGATAGCAGTAGAAACAGTAACAGTAACGGTAACAGTGATAGCAATGATTTTGTAGCAAGTGTAACAGTAGCAGCAACAGTAGTAACTTAGCAAGAACAATATATGGAAAATCTGTAGGCATTGGATCGGTGAATTCGTTGGATGATATTCATCATATAACAGTCATAACCTATGGCGATACGGCACTAGCTCCAGTTCATAAATATAATGTAGGCATGTATTCCGTAAATAGTCATACATGCTTATGGAAAGAACTTGCATGACATCTTTTGTCCTACCCTCCCGTGGCAGCGGGGTCCATAAGGAAACAAAGGGATATTAAGGCCTCCTTTTAATAGAGAACCGAAACAAAGCATTAGCACATAGTGAATACATGAACTCCTCAAACTACGGTCATCACCGGAAAGTATCCCGACTATTGTCACTCCGGGGTTTGCGGATCATAACACGTAGTAGGTGACTATAACTTGCAAAATCGGATCTAGAACATAGATATAATGGCGATAACATAAACGGTTCAGATCTGAAATCATGGCACCCGGGCCCAAAGTGACAATCATTAAGCATGGCAAAGTCATAGCAACATCAATCTCAGAACATAGCGGATACTAGGGATCAAACCCTAACAAAACTAACTCGATTACATGATGAATCTCATCCAACTCCTCACTGACCAGCGAGCCTACGAAGGAATTACTCACTCCCGGTGGGGAGCATCATGGAATTGGCGATGAAGGAGGGTTGGTGATGACGAAGATCGGAGATCCCCCTCTCCGAAGTCCAAAACGGACTCCAGATCTGGCCTCCCGATGAAGAATAGGAGGTGGCGGCGGCTCCGTATCGCGAAACGAGATAATTCTTCCTCCCCGATTTTTTTTTGGAAAAAATAGGATTTTATAGCATTGGAATCAGGGTTTGCGGGGCCACTAATACGACTCTGTCGTATCTATAATTTTTGATTGTTTCGTGCCAATATTATACAACTTTCACGTATTTTTGGCAACATTTTATATGATTTATTGGACTAACCTATTGATTCAGTGCCCAGTGCCAGTTCCTGTTTGTTGCATTTTTTTTGTTTCGCAGAACATCCTTATCAAACGAAGTCCAAACGCGATAAAAATTTATGAAGAATTATTTTGGAATATATGTGATTTTTGGGACTTGGAATCAACACAAACGGGGGCCCACAACCCCCACAAGACACCAGGGCAAGCCCCAGGGGCCAGGCGCACCCTGGTGGGTTGTGCCCTCCTCGGATGTCGGTTGGAGCTCTACTTCGGGCACAAGGAAGCTTATATCCGGAAAAAATCATGTTAAAATCTCAGCGTAATCGGAGTTACGGATCTCCGGGAATATAAGAAACGGTTTTCGGCCAGATTTGGGGAACGCGAAACAGAAGAGAACAGAGAGGGAGATCCAATCTCGGAGGGGCTCCTGCCCCTCCGCCGCCATGGAGGCCATGGACCAGAGGGGGAACTCTCCTCCCATCTAGGGCGGAGGCTAAGGAAGAAGAAGAAGGAGGGGGGCTCTCTCCCCCTCTCTCCCGGTGGCGCCGGAGTGCCGCCAGGGCAAGGATCGTGACGGTGATCTACATCAACAACCTTGCTACCGTCAACACCAACTCTCTCCCCCTCTATGCAGCCGTGTAACACCTCTCTTCCCTGCTGTAATCTCTACTTAAACATGGTGCTCAACTCCATATATTATTTCCCAATGATCTATGGTTATCCTATGATGTATGAGTAGATCCGTTTTGTCCTATGGGTTAATAGTGATCTTGGTTGGTATGATGGTATATTTTATTTATGGTGCTGTCCTACGGTGCCCTCCGTCTCGCGCAAACGTGAGGGGCCTGTGATGCCCCCGACTCAATCGTGCACTAATCATACATGCAAATGCACACGATCAAGCCTAAGGACTCACGGGAAGATATCACAACACAACTCTAAAATATAAATAAAGTCATACAAGCTTTATATTACAAGCCAGTGCCTCGAGGGCTCGAATACATAGCTCGATGGCATACAAGCGTCAGCGGAAGCATCAGATATCTGAGTACAGATATTAAAAGAGAAACAGAAAAGCCTCTAGAAAGGTGGGGCAAAACAAAAGCTACGATCGAAAGGCGCAGGCCTCCTGCCTGGGACCCTCCGAACCTACTCCTGGTCGTCGGCCAGCTCGTAGTAGTAGCCACCCTCGGGGTAGAAGTGGTAGCTGAAGTCGTCAACCGGGGCAGCGGTCTCAGGGGCTCCGTCATCTGGTTGCATCAAAAGGGTATGGGGGAAAAAGAAAGCAAAGCAACCGTGAGTACTCATCCGAAGTACTCAGCAAGCAAGGATCTACACTACATATGCATCATTATCAAAGAGTGGCTGTATATGTGGACTGGGCTGCAGAAATGCCAGAATAAAGAGGAAAGCCTAGTCCTATCGAAGACTAGCATCTTCAGCGGTCTTGCAGCAATAGAAGAGAGTAGAACAGTACAATATAATGTAGCAGTATCATTAAGTCTCAACCTCACCCAGAGATCCTTTCTCGACTCCCTGCGAGAAAGCAATCCCAGAGCCATACGGTCATCAACCTCGTCCTGAGATCCCTTCTCGACTCCCTGCGAGAAGTAATCCCAGAGCCATAGTATCCAATACTAGTTGTATCGATCGGGATACAACTCCGAGTGTCCTTTACCGTAGGACCGGCTATCGATAGATGTTTTCTTCCCTGCAGGGGTGCACCATCTTACCCACCACGCTCGATTAACTCCGGCCGGACACACTTTCCTGGGTCATGCCCGGCCTCGGCCAAACGATACACCGCAACCCTACCTACAGCTCAGCAGAGAGGTCCCCGCCGGTCTACATCCTAAGCACTCAGGGGTCTTGGGCCATCGCCCTGTGCACTCTGGGTCGTTGCGAGCAGGGTGAAGCCAGGCACCAGCAGGGCGCCGGTCCGTCCCGGCCGCAAGGCTGAACTGGACGTCTGACAGAGCTTTCGGCTGATGCCACGATGCAGAGTGCCCATAACTATTCCCACGTGATGGTTAGTGCTATCAGGCCAGAGGCCTGCTCGGATCAAATATCCAAATCGTTAGTGGACTAGGGCTTGCGGTAATGAGTAGAGACTCATGATCGATGTGACCCCGTTGCCCCGTCTCGAGGACTTGCTGCAAGGGCTAAGAATGCCCGGCCGCGCCTCGTATTCATCTCACAGTTAAACTCCAAGTCAACACGACTTCCCAAAAGACTGTCGAGAACTCAGGTCCACCTCAACCGGGTGGTACCGCCTGTCCCTCCAGTCCTGCAGTAACAGTCTCACGGGTACCCATCGGGGCCGACTCGTCTGTAGCATGATTCAGGGTAAAGTCACAGTATCCGTGTGTCCAAACATCAAGGGATAATCCGAGCTATAACCATCGATGGATACCCACTCGATGTAACTGTCAAGGTGAACGTAGGAGGAATCACCCTCGAAATTCACACTTGAGGGGTTGCACGACAGCGTCATTATCGGGAGTGGTGAAGGAGGAATCATCCTCGATGACCACGACCGATTAACTAATCTACAAGGTTATCATCAGAAGTGCTGACGAGGTATCACCCTCGGCACTCGATAGTAACCCAGTAGTGCCGCACAACTGGGGGGTGATGTGCGGTGCCAGGGCCTGGTCGTCAATCCCGTTGATCGGGTCTTCTGATAATCCAGCGCGGCAGTCGGGATAAAGTGGGGTCACTGATAGGTCTCTACCTAGCCTATACTAAACAGTTTAGGATAAGCAAGTAAGGTTTCAATAGCAGGTTACAATAAACAGGCTCTGCATCAGAATAGGTAAAGCAGCAACAGCAATTTCTAATGGAAGCATGAGGGAGAAAGAATAGGCGATATCGGTATGCTCAAGGGGGGGTGCTTGCCTGGTTGCTCGGCGGCAAGGGCAAGGTCGTCAGCGGTGTCGTCGGGCTCCTGAGCTGCGTCGGTCTCGGGAAAAGCGTCTGTAGCGGGGTCTACCGAGAGAGAAGAGGGGGAGGAAACAGTAAATATAAAGCAAACAAGAGCATGACATGACAATACGCAGAGCTAGGGGTGTTCTGACGCGGTGCTACACGATATAGGTGAAGAGGGAAAACATCCGGGAATGTTTTCCCGAAGTTCGGCATTTTCAGACAGAGGAAACGGAGGGGGACGATTGCATGTTCGCTATTCTAGGGACGTGTGGCGGACGAACGGACCACGTATTCGGATTTGTCTCGTCGTTCTGAGCAACTTTCATGTACAAAGTTTTTCGATCTGAGCTACGTATTATTTTCTATGAATTTCTAATGAATTTAGCATTTTCTGGAATTATTTAAATTAATTAAATCAACATTATCCAGAACAGTATCTGATGATGTCAGCACAGCGTCAGCAGTCGGCTGACTGGTCAAACTGACCAGTGGGGCCCACCGATCATAGACAGTGGCTATAACAGAGCTTATTTTAAACTAACAGGGGTTAATTAGCAATTGGGCCCACATGTTAGTGGCTGGTTAGTGCTTAGATTAATTAACAGATTAATTAATTTATATAAAAATAAATAAACTACGGTGGGGTCCACATGTCAGTGGCCCACGCTGCCCAGTCAGCTGGGTTGACCCAGTCAACTGGGCCCGCGGGACCCAACATCAGCGGCACAGGGGCGGGGCCCACGCTGGCTAGGTCAGCGCCAGCTGGACGCTGGCCACCGGAGTTCCCCGGCGAACTCGTACGACGGCGAGCAACTTCAGCGAGCCCGGATTTCGCCTACGGTACATCTTTTGCGACGTGGTTTGCACCTACGGCCTCGGGAGACTCGCGTGCATCCAATGGTGGGGGTGGTTGCCCGTGGAGTGGCCGGAATAGTCGCTGAAATTGTGTGGAGGCGGCGGCGGTTTTCGGGTGCGAACGGGAACGCGGCTCCTGGGGGTTTTCGAGCGAGCTAAGTGGCTGGGCGGCCTTCTGGGCGCGCCGGGAGCACGACGGGCATCGTGCGGCGGCTCAGACGCCGGTGCTTCGAGCCGCACGCCGGCAATGGCGCCGCTGAGCCCGGGCAAATGAGGAGTGGCTAAAAGGGTGGTAGGCAGAGCAAGAAAGGAGGGGAAGGACGACGCGGATGCTCACCGTGAGGCTCACGAGTGCCCGTGGGAGCTTAGTAGCGCAGAGGAGGCACCGGAGGTGATGGAGCTCTCACGGCGATCTTGTCGGCCCGAGGTAGAAGAACAAGACGTAGGCGAGGGTGGAGCGGCTCCCGGCTCCGATTCGAGGACACTGACGGCATGGTAGAGCTCGGCGAAGCTCCTGGACACGGTAGCGGCGTTCGGGTCCGCGGGTGGCCGCGGTGGTGACGACGGTGCGTCGGCGGTGGCGCTCGGGAGAGGAAGAAGTGGAGAGAGCGAGCGACGAGGGAGAGGCCAGAGAGGTCAGGGGGGTGTGGGGTGTGGCCCTTACCACGGCGCGGGCGCAGCGGCGCTGTCGAGCAGCGAGCAGGGGGGCCGGGGGAGCGTGCACGCGTGCGTGCTCTGCGTGTTCGATAGCTGCCAGGAGTGAGCAGTGGGGGTATGGGACGGCGCCAGGCGGGCTGGGCCTCCCTGTGCACTCGAGGCCCAGGCACCGTGGCCCTTTTCTTTTTCTTAATTTTTTTTTCTGTTTTCTGTTTTCTTTTCTGTTTTGTATTTTCTTCTTAAACCAAAAGACTTTTGCAAATTATGAGACTTTCCAAAACAAATGCTATGCAATATTTACCACTGTTAGAAAATGGTTTGGAGCATAAATCATTTTATTTGTATTTTAATTAAATGAAAAATGGATTAAATATCTCTGTTTTGTGGCTGTTTGAGGCACATAATTAATTTAGTAAAAGTTGGTTATAATTTTAGAATTGTCTCTGGATTATTTACAACCTTATGAACATTTTAGTTATCAAATTTGAACAACTTTTATTTGCACTTTCAGTTTGAATTTCCATTTGAATTTGAAAAGAGATATGATCCAAATGATATTTAAGCACTGTTGATCATGATGACATGGCATTATCAAAAGGGGATTACTGTAGCTAACCACTAGGGGTGTTACAAATCTCCTCCACTAACAAGAATTCTCGTCCCGAGAATTAAGAGGTAGAAGGGAAAAGTTCGGGGTATTCCGCACGAATATTATCCTCGCGTTCCCAAGTGGCTTCATCTTCAGTATGATTTGACCACTGCACTTTCAGGAACTTGGTTGTCTTCTGACGGGTTCAACGTTCAGCTTCATCGAGAATGCGGATCGGATGCTCCTTATAAGATAGATCATCTTGCAATTCGAGCATTTCATGGTCCACTGCTCGGTGCGGAGACTCCTTGAAGCAACGGCGAAGTTGCGACACATGGAAGACGTCGTGGATATGAGAGAATTGCGGCGGCAACTCCAATTTATATGCCACGTGACCACGTCTAGCAATTATGCGGAAAGGACCAATGTAGCGTTGAGCTAACTTGCCCTTGATTCCGAAGCGGTGAGTGCCCTTCATAGGAGTGACTCGCAAATAAGCTTGATCACCTGGTTGATAAGTCAAACCCCATCGTTTGCGATCATAGTTGCTCTTCTGGCGGTCCTGAGCTGCCTTGAGGTTTTCATAGACGACAGAGACTTGTTCTTCGGCGTGTTGAATAATATCCGGACCCACGAGCGGTCGTTCCCCAGTTTCTGACCAATTTAAAGGGGTTCGACACTTACGTCCATAAAGTACTTCAAAGGGGGCCATCTTCAAGCTGGCTTGATAACTGTTGTTATAAGAGAATTCGGCATACGGGAGAGATTCTTCCCACTTCTTACCGAACGATATAACACAAGCTCGAAGCATGTCTTCAAGCACTTGATTTACTCGTTCGACTTGGCCTTGGGACTGGGGGTGATAAGCTGAACTCCAGGTAATATGAGTTCCCATAGCTTCTTGGAAACTTTCCCAGAACTTGGAGGTGAAAAGACCGCCACGGTCCAAACTAATCTCCTTCGGAATGCCGTGGAGTGAAACAATTCTAGAGATATACAACTTTGCTAAATGACTAGCAGTGATAGTCTCTTTGACAGGCAGAAAGTGTGCAACTTTAGAAAGTTGGTCGACAACTACAAGAATAGCATCATGACCCTTCTGTGACCTGGGAAGTCCCGTAATGAAATCCATCTGAACCTTATCCCATTTCCATAGAGGAATAGGAAGTGGTTGCGGAATTCCAGCAGGCTTCTGATGTTCTACTTTAACGCGATGGCAAACATCACATTCAGCAACATATCGAGCAATATCCTGCTTCATTCTAGACCACCAGTACCTTTGGCGGAGATCATGATACATCTTGGTGCTACCCGGATGAATAGACAGCGGGGTATCATGTGCCTCCTTCATGACCTTGTTGGTCATAAGCTCGAAGCGAGGTACGATAATGCGGTTCCTGAAATACAAGGTTCCATCTTCAGACAGCGAGAAATCCCTGTACTTTTCTAGGTGAAGATCTTTCTTCATCAGATCAACTTCAGCATCTTTAGCCTGCGCATTCTTAACCGCTTTCTCAAGATCTGGTTGTATCACAAGGTTATTAAGAGAACCCTGTGGAACAATACACAGATTCAGCTTGCGCAGTTCTTCATAAAGATGAGGTTGAGCTCTCCTAACCATGAGGTTGTCGCAATAGGACTTGCGGCTTAAGGCATCAGCCATCACGTTAGCCTTGCCAGGGGTATAGGAAATACCCAATTCATAGTCCGCAATGGCCTCCATCCATCTTTGTTGACGGAGGTTTAGAGATGGCCGAGTGAACAAGTACTTCAGACTTTTATGATCCGTGTATATCTCGCAACGATTACCGAGAAGGTAATGTTGCCACAACTATAGTGCATAGATGACAACAGCTAGTTCTAGATCATGTACAGGATAATTCTCTTCATGTGGGCGCAACTGACGAGAGCCATAGGCAATCACTTTACGCTCTTGCATTAGGACACAGCCTAATCCTTCACGGGATGCGTCACAATAAATCACAAAGTATTTGCGAGAATCTGGAGGAGCAAGTACTGGGTCAGATGTCAGCTTGTCTTTGAGTGTTTGAAAACTTTCCTGACATTTTTCTATCCATTCAAATTTAACGCCTTTGTGAAGCAGATCAGTCAAAGGCTTAGCAATCTTTGAAAAGTTCTCAACAAATCGACGGCAATAGCTTGCAAGGCCGAGAAAACTTCTGACTTGCTTGACATTCTTCAGCGGAGTGCAGTCAAGAATAGCCTGAACTTGTTCTGGGTTAACAGCAATGCCATCCTTGGAGATCACATGACCAAGGTAGGTTATTTCAGAAAGCCAAAATTCACATTTGGAGTATTTGGCATACAATTGGTGTTCTCGAAGCCTTTCCAGTACAAGACGGAGGTGTTCAGCATGTTCTTCTTTATTCTTCAAATAAACCAGAATATCATCCAGATATACCACGATGAATTTGTCGAGATAATCCATGAAGATGTAATTCATCAGATGGGAGAATGTGGCTGGAGCATTTGCTAAGCCAAATGACATGACAGTGTACTCGTAAGAGCCATAGCAAGTAACAAATGCAGTCTTGGGAATATCCTCTTCACGAACACGGATCTGATGATAGCCCAACCTTAAGTCGAGTTTAGAAAACACGGATGACCCAGCAAGTTGATCATACAAATCATTGATCCAAGGAAGCGGATATTTGTTCTGTATTGTGGCTTGGTTAATGGGCCAATAATCCTGAACCAATCGGTTAGTTCCATCCTTCTTCTTAACGAAGAGTGAAGGTGCTCCCCAAGCAGAGGAACTAGGGCGGATGAAACCCTTCTTAAGTGACTTGTCGATTTCTTCCTTTAGCTCGAGAAAGTGGTGTGGAGGCATCTTATAAGGACGCTTCGCAATAGGGGTAGTGCCAGGCTTCAAGTCGATGACGAACTCAACAGCTCTAGCAGGGGGTATTCCTGGAAGTTCCTCTGGGAAGATGTCTTGAAAATCATGAACAACGGGAACGTTCTCGATGCCTTCAAGAGGTGAAGCATTCAACGCATTCAGAGCATAAATCTGGCTCTCGACATTCTGTATTATCTTGGCTGAGTAGTTGATCACCTGACCAGAAGGGTGTGTGAGCTGGACTGTCTTAGTAGCACAGTCAATCAAAGCATTATGGGCTATCAACGAGTCCATACCGAGAATGATGTCTATGTCGGAAGGTCCAAGAGCAATAAGGGAAGCAGAGAACATCAACCCTTCAATTCTGATCTGATTGTTGTGACTTACCATATTGGTTTGCCACCTGGAACGGGGAGTGATAATCTCTAATGGAGTGGGTAGTGAGCTCATAGCTAACCCATGTATTTGTGCAAATTGCTGGGACACAAAGGAATGTGATGCCCCGGAATCAAAGAGAACAGAAGCTGCAACTGAATTAACTGGCAGAGTTCCCATCACGATTTTAGGGGACTCACGAGCTTCTCCCATTTTGACATGAATGACCTGGCCACGACCCATAGCAAGCGGCCTAGCCTTACGACTTCTGGAATGATGGGTTCGATGGCCCTTCGTATGACCATCAGGAGGATGTAGTGCAGCCTGAGGAGAAGCCATGGCATTGGACTGTCCACCCTGAATCGTTAGCTGTCTCGGCGGCGGAGGCAGACGAGGTGCAACATAAGACGGCCTTGGTGTTGGAGCAGGTCGATGATGAACATTGTGTGGGATCCAGACTCGACTTTTTTGAACAGGCTGGCCCGAGGATGAGCCAACGTCATGAGTGCGCTTGAGCGTCTCCTGGTACTTAGTCAGAGCAATTTCAACTTGGAAAGATTGGCTGACAAGCGTTGCGAAGTCTGTGGAATCATGGACAGCAAGTGCAAGGTTTATATCAGTATGTAGTCCTTCACGGAATTTCTCCTACTTGTGTGCATCAGTGCAGACGTCATCTTCAGCATAGCGGGACAATTCAAGAAATTTCCTCTGATATTCATCCACAGTCATTGCATCTTGTGTGAGTTTGCGGAACTCCTGCTTCTTCTGGTCCATCAGACCTTGAGGAATGTGCCGTGCACGGAAAGCTGACTGAAATTCCTGCCAAGTGGTTACAGTTTCAGCAGGCAACATACCCTTGTGGCTTTCCCACCATTGAGCAACGGAACCCTTCAAATGAAATGTCGCAAAGGTGACGTAACTATCAGGGGCCACATTAGCTGACTCCATTTCAAACAGGATGTCACGAAGCCAATCATCAGCATCCATAGGATTGGTGGAGTTGCGAAAAATAGACGGGTTGAGGCGAACAAATTCTGGCAGCGAGATCGGTCCAGGCTCCTGACGAGCCTCGTTGCGTTCCAAACGTTTTACCAGACTCTCGGTGAGCTAACGGTTCAATTCAAACTGCTGCATCATTGCGGCAATATAAGGTGGAGGTGGGGGATCGTCAGCCATCCTGCCAAATCAACAGGGGCAGTTTAGCAAGAAAAACTGCAGGTGTATGGAGTTATTCATGATGTAAGACGGGAAATGAACAGGAAATGCATTAGATATATGATAGTAGTCATTAAAGACATACCTATCCATGCACAGAGTTAGATGCAAACGGATAGTACGCGCCCGGGAACGCTCGCAGCTAGACAAACTAGGCAGCGCGCAGGCACACGGTAAGGAAGCACACAACGAGACATAGCAAAGGCTACATCCACGTCGGAGAAAACTGTTGGGGCGAGGAATCTGCAAGTGACAACACAGGGTGCCCTCGATAAAAGGATCCTGTAAGCAGAACCTGGCCCACAATCTTGAAGGAAGGGGGAAATTTCAGAACACCGGGTGGATGTGATCACGATAACCTAATGTTGGAGTTAGTAAAATTCATTTAACCCGAATAGAAGAGAGGTCAGAGTCCCAGAGTAAAGACGAGGAATAAAAGATCCTAATACCACCCAATTGGTGACGTGGGCCCGTAAGCCACACAGCCATGTTAGTAAAATGGTTTTCAAGTACTAGACTCAACTTCGACCAAGGAGTTGGAAAGGGGGATTCCTAGAGGCAGTCGGCTCTGATACCAAATTGTGACGCCCCCGGCTCAATCGTGCACTAATCATACACGCAAATGCACACGATCAAGCCTAAGGACTCACGGGAAGATATCACAACACAACTCTAAAATATAAATAAAGTCATACAAGCTTTATATTACAAGCCAGGGCCTCGAGGGCTCGAATACATAGCTCGATGGCATACAAGCGTCAGTGGAAGCATCAGATATCTGAGTACAGATATTAAAAGAGAAACATAAAAGCCTCTAGAAAGGTGGGGCAAAACAAAAGCTACGATTGAAAGGTGCAGACCTCCTGCCTGGGACCCTCTGAACCTACTCCTGGTCGTCGGCCAGCTCGTAGTAGTAGCCATCCTCGGGGTAGAAGTGGTAGCTGAAGTCATCAACCGGGGCAGTGGTCTCAGGGGCTCCGTCATCAGGTTGCATCAAAAGGGTATGGGGGAAAAAGAAAGCAAAGCAACCGTGAGTACTCATCCGAAGTACTCAGCAAGCAAGGATCTACACTACATATGCATCATTATCAAAGAGTGGCTGTATATGTGGACTGGGCTGCAGAAATGCCAGAATAGAGAGGAAAGCCTAGCCCTATCGAAGACTAGCATCTTCAGCGGTCTTGCAGCAATAGAACAGAGTAGAACAGTACAATATAATGTAGCAGTATCATTAAGTCTCAACCTCACCCAGAGATCCTTTCTCGACTCCCTGTGAGAAAGCAATCCCAGAGCCATACGGTCATCAACCTCGTCCTGAGATCCCTTCTCGACTCCCTGCGAGAAGCAATCCCAGAGCCATAGTATCCAATACTAGTTGTATCGATCGGGATACAACTCCGAGTGTCCTTTACCGTAGGACCGGCTATCGATAGATGTTTTCTTCCCTGCAGGGGTGCACCATCTTACCCACCACGCTCGATTAACTCCGGCCGGACACACTTTCCTGGGTCATGCCCGGCCTCGGCCAAACGATACACCGCAACCCTACCTACAGCTCAGCAAAGAGGTCCCCGCCGGTCTACATCCTAAGCGCTCAGGGGTCTTGGGCCATCGCCCTGTGCACTCCGGGTCGTTGCGAGCAGGGTGAAGCCAGGCACCAGTAGGGCGCCGGTCCGTCTCGGCCGCAAGGCTGAACTGGACGTCTGACAGAGCTTTCGGCTGATGCCACGATGCAGAGTGCCCATAACTATTCCCACGTGATGGTTAGTGCTATCAGGCCAGAGGCCTGCTCAGATCAAATATCCAAATCGTTAGTGGACTAGGGCTTGCGGTAATGAGCAGAGACTCATGATCGATGTGACCCCGTCACCCCGTCTCGAGGACTTGCTGCAAGGGCTAAGAATGCCCGGCCACGCCTCGTATTCATCTCACAGTTAAACTCCAAGTCAACACGACTTCCCAAAATACTGTCGAGAACTCAGGTCCACCTCAACCGGGTGGTACCGCCTGTCCCTCCAGTCCCGTAGTAACAGTCTCACAGGTACCCCTCGGGGCCGACCCGTCTGTAGCATGATTCAGGGTAAAGTCACAGTATCCGTGTGTCCAAACATCAAGGGATAATCCGAGGTATCACCATCGATGGATACCCACTCGATGTAACTGTCAAGGTGAACGTAGGAGGAATCACCCTCGAGATTCACACTTGAGGGGTTGCATGACAGCGTCGTTATCGGGAGTGGTGAAGGAGGAATCACCCTCGATGGCCATGACCGATTAACTAATCTACAAGGTTATCATCAGAAGTGCTGATGAGGTATCACCCTCGGCACTCGATAGTAACCCAGTAGTGCCGCACAACTGGGGGGTGATGTGCGGTGCCAGGGCCTGGTCGTCAATCCCGTTGATCGGGTCTTCTGATAATCCAGCGCGGCAGTCGGGATAAAGTGGGGTCACTGATAGGTCTCTACCCAGCCTATACTAAATAGTTTAGGATATGCAAGTAAGGTTTCAATAGCAGGTTGCAATAAACAGGCTATGCATCAGAATAGGTAAAGCAGCAATAGCAATTTCTAATGCAAGCATAAGGGAGAAAGAATAGGCGATATCGGTATGCTCAAGGGGGGGTGCTTGCCTGGTTGCTCGGCGGCAAGGGCAAGGTCGTCAGCGGTGTCGTCGGGCTCCTGAGCTGCGTTGGTCTCAGGAAAAGCGTCTGTAGTGGGGTCTACCGAGAGAGAGGAGGGGGAGGAAACAGTAAATATAAAGCAAACAAGAGCATGGCATGACAATACGCAGAGCTAGCGGTGTTCTGACGCGGTGCTACATGATATAGGTGAAGAGGGAAAACATTCGGGAATGTTTTCCCGAAGTTCGGCATTTTCGGACAGAGGAAACGAAGGGGGACAGTTGCATGTTCGTTATTCTAGGGACGTGTGGCGGACGAACGGACCACGTATTCGGATTCGTCTCGTCGTTCTGAGCAACTTTCATGTACAAAGTTTTTCGATCTGAGCTACGAATTATTTTCTATGAATTTCTAAAGAATATAGATTTTCTGGAATTATTTAAATTAATTAAATCAACATTATCCAGAACAATGTCTGATGATGTCAGCACAGTGTCAGCAGTCGGCTGACTGGTCAAACTGACCAGTGGGGCCCACCGGTCATAGACAGTGGCTATAACAGAGCTTATTTAAAACTAACAGGGGTTAATTAGCAATTGGGCCCCACATGTCAGTGGCTGGTTAGTGCTTAGATTAATTAACAGATTAATTAGTAGTTTAATTAATTTATATAAAAAAATTAAACTACGGTGGGGTCCACATGTCAGTGGCCCACGCTGCCAAGTCAGCTGGGTTGACCCAGTCAACTAGGCCCGCGGGACCCTGCGTCAGCGGCACAGGGGCAGGGCCCACGCTGGCCAGGTCAGCGCTAGCTGGACGCCGGCCACCGGAGTTCCCCGGCGAACTCGCACGACGGCGAGCAACTCTGGCGAGCCCGGATTTCGCCTACGGTGCATCTTTTGCGACGTAGTTTGCACCTACGGCCTCGGGAGACTCGCGCACATCCAATGGTGGGGGTGGTTGCCCGTGGAGCGGCCGGAATAGTCGCCGGCGTCGTGTGGAGGCAGCGGTGGTTTTCGGGTGCGAACGGGAGCGCGGCTCCTGGGGGTTTTCGAGCGAGCTAAGTGGCTGGGCGGCCTTCTGGGCGCGCCGGGAGCACGACGGGCATCGTGTGGCGGCTCGGACGGCGGTGCTTCGAGCCGCACACCGGCAATGGCGCCGTCGAGCTCGGGAAAATGAGGAGTGGCTAAAAGGGCGGTAGGCAGAGCAAGAAAGGAGGGGAAGGACGACGCGGATGCTCACCGTGCGACTCACGAGGGCCCGTTGGAGCTTAGTAGCGAAGAGGAGGCACCGGAGGCGACAGAGCGCTCGCGGCGATCTCGTCGGCCCGAGGTAGAAGAAGAAGATGTAGGCGAGGGTGGAGCGGCTCCCGGCTCCGATTCGAGGACACCGACGACGTGGCGGAGCTCGGCGAACCTCCTGGACACGGTAGCGGCGTTCGGGTCCGCCGGTGGCCGCGGTGGTGACGACGGCGCGTTGGCGGTGGCGCTCGGGAGAGGAAGAAGTGGGGAGAGCGAGCGACGAGGGAGAGGCCAGATAGGTCAGGGGATGTGGGGTGTGGCCCTTAACCACGGCGCGGGCGCAGCGGCGCTGTCGAGCAGCGAGCAGGGGGGGCCGGGGGAGCGTGCGCGCGTGTGTGCTCTGCGTGTTCGACAGCAGCCAGGAGAGAGCAGTGGGGGTAGGGGACGGCGCCAGGCGGGCTAGGCATCCCTGTGCACTCGAGGCCCAGCACCGTGGCCCTTTTCTTTTTCTTAATTTTGTTTTTGTGTTTTCTGTTTTGTATTTTCTTCTTAAACCAAAAGACTTTTGCAAATTATGAGACTTGCCAAAACAAATGGTATGCAATATTTACCACTGTTCGAAAATGGTTTGGAGCATAAATCATTTTATTTGTATTTTAATTAAATGAAAAATGGATTAAATATCTCTGTTTTGTGGCTGTTTGAGGCACATAATTAATTTAGTAAAAGTTGGTTATAATTTTAGAATTGTCTCTGGATTATTTACAACCTTATGAACATTTTAGTTATCAAATTTGAACAACTTTTATTTGCACTTTCAGTTTGAATTTCCATTTGAATTTGAATTTGAAAAGAGATATGATCCAAATGATACTTAAGCACTGTTGATCATGATGACATGGTATTATCAAAAGGGGATTACTGTAGCTAACCACTGGGGGTGTTACCGGGCCCCCGCTGTAGGGTGTTGCAATATGTTCATGATTCGCTTATGGTGGGTTGCGAGAGTGACATAAGCTTAAACCCAAGTAAGTGGGTTATTGCGTATGGGATAAAGAGGACTTGATACTTAATGCTATGGTTGTGTTTCACGACCTTAATGATCTTTAGTAGTTGCGGATGCTTGCTAGAGTTCCAATCATAAGTGCATATGATCCAAGTAGAGAAAGTATGTTAGCTCATGCCTATCCCTCATGTAAAATTGCAAGAATGATTACCGGTACTTGGTATCGATTGCCTAGGGACAAATGACTTCCTTATTGACAAAAGCTATCTTCTTTTATTACCTTTAAATTTATTCATAGTTTTATTCTCGCAAAGTACTCGTAGTTTTATTCTTGCAAAATAGTTTCATACTTGTTTTAGGTAAAGCAAACGTCAAGTGTGTGTAGAGTTCTATCGGTGGTCGATAGAACTTGAGGGAATATTTGTTCTGCCTTTAGCTCCTCGTTGGGTTCGACACTCTTATTTATCGAAGAAGGCTACAAACGATCCCCTATACTTGTGGGTTATCAAGACCTTTTTCTGGCGCCGTTGCCGGGGAGCAATAGCGTGGGGTGAATATTCTCGTGTGTGCTTGTTTGCTTTATCACTAAGTAGTTTTTATTTCCTGTTCTAAGTTGTTCTCTATCTTTAGTTATGGATATGGAACACGAAACACCAAAAAAATTAGTTGTACTTGCTACTCATGGAGATGGGGAACCTCCTAAAACCCTCGATGCTCGTTATGTGAAAGATATTATGCACCACTTTGATAATCCTGAGAAAACCCCGTTCAACTTGATAATGGGAGACACATTGGATCAACGTGAATACTTTAGGGATTATCGCTTGACACAAAAAGGGAAACTCTTATGGGATCAAATTCATATGTTGAAATGGTATGCTTGGAATCTATGCTCTAGATATGATTATACTTGTTGCTCTAGGATGAAGGCTCCACACCTTCCCTTTTCATGCAAATTTAATGATAATGAAACCTTGGCTTCTTATGCCAATGGTAGATATGATTATTATGATGTGGAATGAATAGAAGAATTTGTTGCTTTTAAGGGTGCTTATGAAATTGAATCTTTGTTTTTAAAGTATAAAGCTTTTGATGATGATGTTTATAGACCTGAAAATTTTGACATCCTCAAATATTTCTATAAAAATTATAAATACAATTCCGATATTGATATATTTATTGAGAAAGTCTTCACTGTCCCAGAAGAGACTAATATTTTGCAGGAGTCTATGGAAGAAGAAATTGATGAAACTGTGAGCTCATTGGATGAAAAAGATGATGAGGAGAGCGAAGAATAAAAGGAGCAAGAGCGGATTAGCTACCCATGCCCACCTTCTAATGAGAGTAACTCTTCAACTCATACATTATTTAATTTCCCTTCATGCTTAACGAAGGATGAATGCTATGATAATTGCTATGATCCCGTTGATTCTTTTGAAATATCCCTTTTTGATGAACTTAATGCTTGCTATGCTTGTGGCCAAGATGCCAATATGAATTATGCTTATGGATATGAACTTGCTATAGTTCCTTATGTTAAGAATGAAATTTTTGCTATTGCACCCACACATGATAGTCCTATTCTCTTTTTGAATTCTCCAAATTACACTATATCGGAGAAGTGTGCTCTTATTAAGGATTATATTGATGGGTTGCGTTTTGCTACTACACATGATGATTTTGATGAATATATTATGCATGTGCTTTTTGCTCCTACTTGCAATTATTATGAGAGAGGAACTATATCTCCACCTCTCTATGTTTCCAACACGATAAAATTGCAAGAAACTACTTACGCTATGTATTGGCCTTCACTTGATGTGCATGAATTGTTCTTGTATGACATGCCGATGCATAGGAAGAGAGTTAGACTTCGTCATTGCATGATATATGTTGCTTTGTGCTCACTACTAAATGCCAAATCATTGTTAATTAAAATTGGCTTTGATATACCTTGGGATCCGGCTGGATTCATTACTTGAGCACTTTATGCCTAGCTTAATGGCTTTAAAGAAAGCGCTGCCAGGGAGACAACCCAGAAGTTTTATAGAGTCATTTTATTCTGTTGAGTTCTTTTATAAAGTTAAAAAAAATATAGAGGGGAACTTAAAACTTCACAAAAAGAAAAGTGAAAGTGAGAGGGACGAGCATTGTGAAAGTGGGAGCTAGCCTTGAACTTTGTTCATGCCCATGGAAACTTTGTGAATATTAATTACAGAAAATTTTCAAAAAAAATAATTATCCCCTTATACAAATCCTTTGTATTGTAAAATTATTGTGCCAAGTTTTGCCTTTAGTATGATTAGATTGCTTGTTGGTATGTGCGGTGCAAAAACAGAAACTTTGGCTGTAGTGCGTGATTTTACATTTTTTACTGGAACATCTAAAGTTTCTGAAACTTTTTTCATAGTCTTTATATACAAATTTTTTATTTTTTCCTATTTTTTCAGAATTTCTGGAGTTTCAGAAGTACGGTAGGTGTTCAGATTACTACAGACTGTCCTGTTTAAGACAGATTCTGTATTTGATGCATTGTTTTGCTTGTTTGGATGAAACTATCGATTTTTATCGGTGGTATAAGCCATGGAAAAGTTATAATACAGTAGCTAAAATGAAAAAATAAAATATGAATTGGTTTGCAACAGTACTTAGAGTAGTGATTTGCATTATTATACTAACGGATCTTACCGATGTTTCTGTTGAGTTTTGTGTGGATGAAGTGATCAAAGATCGAGGAGGTCCCGATATGAGAAGAAGGAGGAGAGGCAAGAGCTCAAGCTTGGGGATGCCCAAGGTACCCCAAGTAAATATTCAAGGAGACTCAAGCGTCTAAGCTTGGGGATGCCCCGGAAGGCATCCCATCTTTCTTCAACAAGTATTGGTATGTTTTCGTCTTGATTTTGTTCATGTGATATGTGTGAATCTTGGAGCGTCTTTTGTGTTTATTTTTCATTTTTATTTTATGCACCATGCTGGTATGAGATAGTTCATGGTCGATTTATAGAATGCTCATTGCGCTTCACTTATATCTTTTGAGTGTGGCTTTATAGAATGCTTCATGTGCTTCACTTATATCATTTGAAGTTTGGATTGCCTGTTTCTCTTCACATAGAAAACCGTTATTTGTAGAATGCTCTTTTGCTTCACTTATACTTATTAGAGAATGGTATTTTGTAGAAAGAATTAAACTCTCTTGCTTCACTTATACCTATTTAGAGAGTCAACAGGAATTGGTCAATTGCATGGTTAGTCATAAAATCCTACATAAAACTTGTGGATCACTGAATATGATATGTTTGATTCCTTTCAATAGTTTTGCGATATAGAGATGGTAATATGTGGGAGGTACTAGTAAATAGTTGTGGTTAGTAAGAATATTGGTGTTGAGGTTTATGATTCCCAAAGCATGCACATATAGTCTCTCGTTATGCTATGAAGTTGGAGCATGCTTTATTATTGATTGTCTTCCTTATGAGTGGCGGTCGGGGACGAGCGATGGTCTTTTCCTGCCAATCTATCCCCCTAGGGGCATGCGTAGTAGTACTTTGTTTTGAGGGCTAATAAACTTTCGCAATAAGTATATGAGTTCTTTGTGACTAATGTGATTCCATGGATTATTCGCACTCTTACCTTTTGGCAATCTGCTAGCCTCTACGGTACCGTGCATTGCCCTTTCTCACCTCGAGATGTGGTGCAAACTTCGCAGGTGCATCCAAACCCCGTGATATGATACGCTCTATCACACATAAGCCTTATTATATCTTTCTCAAAACAGCCACCATACCTACCTATTATGGCCTTTCCATAGCCATTCTGAGATATATTTCCATGCAACTTCCACCGCTTCCGTTTTGATGACTTGAGCATTCATTGTCATATTGCTTTGCATGATCATATAGCTGACATAGCAGTTGTGGCTCAGCCACCGTTCATCATTTTTCATACATGTTATGCTAGATCATTGCACATCCTGGTACACTGCCAGAGGCATTCATATAGAGTCATACTTTGTTATAGGTATCGAGCTGTAATTTTTATTTCTTTTGAGTTATAAGTAAATAGAAGTGTGATGATCATCATTATTCATTTTTAGAGCATTGCCCCAGTGAGGAAAGGATGATGGAGACTATGATTCCCCCACAAGTCGGGATGAGACTCCGGACAATGAGAGAAAAGAAAAAAAGAAAAAGAAAAAAAGAAAAAGAAAAGAAAAAAAACAAAGAGAGAAGGGGCATGCCAGTTCCACACTTGTGCTTCAAAGTAGCACCATGTTTTTCAAATAGAGAGTCTCCTATGTTGTCACTTTCATATACTAGTGGGAATTTTTCATTATAGGATTAGATGCACACCCACTTAGTTTTCATATTGAGCTTTCATACACTTATAGCTCTTAGTGCATTCGTTGCATGGCAATCCCTACTCCTCACGTTGATATCAATTGATGGGCATCTCCATAGCCCGTTGGCTAGCCGCGTCGATGTGAGACTTTCTTACTTTTTTGTCTTCTCAATATTTACCCCTATCATCATACTCTATTCCACCCGTAGTGCTATATCCATGGCTTGCGCTCATGTATTGCGTGAGGGTTGAAAAAGCTGAAGCGCGTTAAAAAGTATGAACCAATTGCTTGGCTTGTCATCGGGGTTGTGCATGATAAATACTTTGTGTTAAGAAGACAGAGCATGACAAGACTATATGATTTTGTAGGGATAGCTTTCTTTAGCATTGATATTTTGAAAGAAATGATTGTTTGTTGGGATGCTTGAGTATTGATGTCTTTATGTCAAATTATAGACTATTGCTTTGAATCACTCGTGTCTTAATATTCATGCCATGATCAGACATATGATCAAGTTTATGCTAGGTAGCATTCCACATCAAAAATTATCTTTTTTATCATTTACCTACTCGAGGACGAGCAGGAATTAAGCTTGGGGATGCTGATACGTCTTCGTCGTATCTATAATTTTTGATTGTTTCATGCCAATATTATACAACTTTCACATATTTTTGGCAACATTTTATATGATTTATTGGACTAACCTATTGATTCAGTGCCCAGTGCCAGTTCCTGTTTGTTGCATTTTTTTGTTTCGCAGAAAATCCATATCAAACGAAGTCCAAATGCGATAAAAATTTACGGAGAATTATTTTGGAATATATGTGATTTTTGGAACTTGCAATCAACGCAAACGGGGGCCCACTGCCCCCATAAGACACCAGGGCATGCCCCAGGGGCCAGGCACGCCCTGGTGGGTTGTGCCCTCCTCGGATGTTGGTTGGAGCTCTACTTCGGGCACAAGGAAGCTTATATCCGAAAAAAATTGTGTTAAAATCTCAGTGCAATCGGAGTTATGGATCTCCGGGAATATAAGAAACGGTTTTTGGCCACATCCGGGGAACATGAAACAGAAGAGAACAGAGAGAGAGATCCAATCTCGGAGGGGCTCCTGCCCCTCCGCCGCCATGGAGGCCATGGACCAGAGGGAGAACTCTCCTCCCATCTAGGGGGAGGGCAAGGAAGAAGAAGGAGGGGGGCTCTCTCCCCCCCTCTCCCAGTGGCGCCGGAGTGCCGCCAGGGCAAGGATCATGACGGCGATCTACATCAACAACCTTGCTACCGTCAACACCAACTCTCTCCCCCTTTATGCAGCGGTGTAACACCTCTCTTCCCCGCTATAATCTCTACTTAAACATGGTGCTCAACTCCATATATTATTTCCCAATGATCTATGGTTATCCTATGATGTTTGAGTAGATCCGTTTTGTCCTATGGGTTAATCGTGATCTTGGTTGGTATGATGGTATATTTTATTTATGGTGCTGTCCTATAGTGCCCTCCGTCTCGCGCAAACGTGAGGGGCCCCCGCTGTAGGGTGTTGCAATATGTTCATGATTCGCTTATGGTGGGTTGCGAGAGTGACAGAAGCTTAAACCCAAGTAAGTGGGTTGTTGCGTATGGGATAAAGAGGACTTGATACTTAATGCTATGGTTGGGTTTCACGACCTTAATGATCTTTAGTAGTTGTGGATGCTTGCTAGAGTTCCAATCATAAGTGCATATGATCCAAGTAGAGAAAGTATGTTAGCTCATGCCTCTCCCTCATGTAAAATTGCAAGAATGATTACCGGTACTTGTTATCGGTTGCCTAGGGAGAAATGACTTTCTTATTGACAAAAGCTATCTTCTTTTATTACCTTGCAATTTATTCGTATTTTTATTCTCGCAAAGTACTCGTAGTTTTATTCTTGCAAAATAGCTTCATACTTGTTTTAGGTAAAGCAAACGTCAAGTGTGCGTAGAGTTGTATCAGTGGTCGATAGAACTTGAGGGAATATTTGTTCTGCCTTTAGCTCCTCATTGGGTTCGACACTCTTATTTATCGAAGAAGGCTACAAACGATCCCCTATACTTGTGGGTTATCAGCCACCAGGTGGGCACAACCTACCTGGGCGCGCCTGAGGTGGGGCACCCTGGTGGGTTGTGCTCACCCAGGGGCCCCCCTCCGGTGGTTCTTGGCTCCAATATTTTTCTTTTATTGTATAAAAATTCTCCAAAATGTTTCGTTCCAATCCGAGAACTTTTATTTCTGCACAAAAAAAACACCATGGTAGTTCTGCTGAAAACAGCGTCAGTCCGGGTTAGTTTCATTCGAATCATGCAAATTAGAGTCCAAAACAAGAGGAAAAGCGTTAGGAAAAGTAGATACGACGGAGACGTATCATGCCTATATATTGATCATTGCCTTGGATATCATCATAATTATTTGATCTTCTATCAATTGCCCAACAGTAATTTGTTTACCCACCATGTGCTATTTCTCGAGAGAATCCACTAGTGCAATCTACGGCCCCCGGGTCTATTCTTTATCATATTTTCTTTGAGATCTATTTTTATTCGCTTTTATTTTTAGATCTATTATTCCAAAAACCCAAAAATACCTTGCTGCACTTTTTTACTACTTATTTTATTTCACATTTTATCGAGAGCTATTTATCCAATCTACCACAAATTTATCTATCTTTTTACCGTGGAGGGATTGACAACCCCTCTTACGTGTCGGGTTGCAAGTATTTGTTCTTTGTGTGCAGGTACCGTTTACATAGTGTTGCTTGGTTCTCCTACTGGATTGATACCTTGGTTTCACAACTGAGGGAAATACCTACCATAGCTGTACTGCATCATCCCTTCCTCTTTGGGGAAATACTGACGCATTTTCAAGCGACATCGAAAGGAATTTCTGGCACCGTTGCCGGGGAGACATCAATAACATCTATCAGGTTCCTAATCACAAATCTCATCTCCTTCCAATTTACATTATTTGCCATTCGCCTCTCGTTTTCATCTCCCCCACTTCACAAAAAATTGCCGTTTTATTCGCCCTCTTTTTCGTTCGCCTTTTTCTAGTCAGATCTATCTTTTTGTTTTAATCTTGTTTTGTAGTTGCGATGTCTCAGAGAAAGTGCTATGATGTTCCTTACCCCAATATTTTGCTTGAAATTGAGAAAAGTACTAAGGAATATATGACTACACAATTTGAGCACAATAAATACTTTACCGAAGAACTTAAGGAACACTCTGTTGTGTTAGATGCTATAACAAAACAACTTGATGATATTAGTAGAGAAGTTTGTAATCTCCAATCCAAGTATGCTCATGCTAAAAATTTGCTAGGCAAAATATCCGATGCACAAGCTACCCTAGTAAAACAAATGGCCGCTAAGCCCATTTCTTTAGAAGATAAAAATGAAGATCTTAAAGTGATTGGTGTTTCTTCTATTGATTCCTTGTTTAGTAAAATTAAAATTGATGATAAAGGGACTAAAGAAGAGTCAACTTTAGCTAGAGGGCGTCCCGATAATTCGGAGGGTGAAAATCTTGATGAGAAAATTGATAAAAGTGGGTTTGGAAAGGTAGAAACTTTAACTAGTGATGTGCCCACTCTTTTGGATTACAAAGAATTTAATTATGATAATTGCTCTTTGATTGAATGTATTTCTTTGTTTCAATCCATGATAAATTCACCTCATGCCTATGAACAAACTAAAGCTTTTACTAAACATATCGTAGATGCCATGATGAAAGCTTTAGAAGAAAAATTGGAGTTAGAGATTTCAATTCCTAGAAAATTACATGATGAATGGGAACCTGCCATTAAAGTCAAGATTAAAAATTATGAGTGCTTTTCTTTATGTGATTTGGGTGCTAGTGTTTCCACAATTCCGAAATCTTTATGTGATGTGCTTGGTCTTACCGATATTGAAGAATGTTCTCTTAATTTGCACTTGGCGGATTCTACTATTAAAAAGCCTTTGGGAAGAATTAATGATGTTCTTATTCTTGCAAATAGAAATTATGTGCCCATAGATTTTATTGTTCTTGATATTGATTGCAATCCGTCTTGTCCAATTATACTTGGTAGACCGTTTTTACGTCTATTGGTGCCGTGATTGATATGAAAGAAGGCACTATTAAATTTCAATTTCCACTAAGAAAGGGTATGGAGCACTTCCCTAGAAAAAGAATTAAGCCACTGTAGCGACCCGACCCGAATGGATCAAAGTCTCTGTGCTTAAGTGTCATCCCTGGATCGGTAATGCTGACACACACAGTACTTGAGGGATTTATAACAGAGTAGCAATCACACACTTATTACATCGAATGTCTCAAAAGAGAACTGCTTACAAGAAATATGGCTTAAGGCCATCTAAATAAGATAACAGCGGAAGGCTTGGAAGATAAAGTGAGTCCATCAACTCCAACGGCATAGCTGAGTGCACGACAACGACCTAGCACACCTTACTCTTCGTCTGAAAAGTCTGCAACATGATACGTTGCAGCCCGAAACGGGTCAGCACATGGAATATGCTGGCAATATAACACAGTAGAGCAATGAACAGAATAAATGCTAATACTACATGCATATTTGGCTGGTGGAAAAGCTCTAGTGTTATACTGTTTTGCGAAAAGCCAATTTTTCCCTACAACAAAGGAATATATTTTATTTAACTATCATGGTGGTTGTTGAACATTGAGAAGGTAAATCCCCCTCTCAATCCCAATTAAAAGTAATTATTAATCCCAACCAATTTAATTTAGAGTGATGGGATTCAATATGATGATCCAAGAACCAGATACTCGAGATGTCCATAACCAGGGACACGGCTAATCATGACTAGTTTGGACACTCTGCAGAGGTTTGTGCACTTTTCCCCACAAGACTCGGTCTCCTCCGTTGGATTTCTCGCACTACATGGTGTTTGAGAAACGGATGACCGAGACACAGTCTTTCAGAAACATTTACTCTTTACTCCGGGTAGACCGTTACACCTACTTTCCCCTACATCTGCTAGCCTACCACTGAAAGAGGTCATGTAACATACTCAACTATGCTAGAGCCCATAATAGCTTGTGGCTGCACACGGAAGTTTCTAGCATGAACAATCTTATGATCCCTTTGAGCCTGGGTGGCGGACCGTAGGAGGATCACACGGTATAACCCCGGGATCTCCTAGGACAACACTGGTATATCCCCAGGTGCCCAAACAAGCAATCCACCCAGATGTGTGTTAAAGTTGCCACCTTAAGTTGAACCATTCATTAAAAATCTCACATCTGTCATGGAATACACTCAAAACCCAATCCACGTCTACGAGCATAGCATGGCAACATAAGCATAGCGTAGAAGTAACTCCCAAGGGTTTTATAATAAAAGGGCAATAGGTTCTACCTCATCATCTACTTCCCAGTACCCACAAGTTAATCACATCCTAATCATGCAATATTTGAGGGTCGAAACTAATGCATAAAAACTGGGTAACGAAGAAGTATGATCAATGTGTTACTTGCCTTGCTGACGATCCGCAAAACCTAGGGACTCATAGTAGCACGCTTCGCACTCCGGGAATTCTATCGCAAACAAACAATAGCATACATAAGCAATCAAGCGAAGATGCACGGGTAAAACCCAAATGAGAAGACCTAACAGGAAAGTTCAACTGAAGAACTCCGGTTTGCAAAAAGAATCAAATCAAACGGAGCAACGAAACTCAAACTGCGAAAGAAACCAGCTTTGATTGCTAATCTGGACTAAAGTCAAATTTTACAGTAGCAAAAACTTGTTTAAGTTGGTTAAACAGAAAGAGGGCTTCGAGACGAAGATCTAGGCGCTTGAATCGCCTGATTCCGACAAACGAGCGAAAAGTTATACTAAAACGAAAATCGGATCAGAAATCGCGATCGAAAATAATCGCGAAAAATCCGGGAAAAAGAAAACTAACGAACAGGCTAACGAACGAACGTTCGCTGTCTGCGGTTAAACGGTGAAAACCGTTCGTTAAAACGAACGTACGGACGGACGTCCACTAAATAACTAAACCGACGGAAAACCGATCTAAAAAAAAAATAAACCGGTATTTAAAAAAGAAACCGAATCTAGATCTAGGGTTTAAACAAAAACCGATCGATTTTTCTCACGAAAACCGACGGCGGCGGCGGCTACCTCCGGCGGTCGGCGGGACAGCGGCGGCGGCGAGGCGACGGGGCGGGGCGCGCGCGATGCGGCGGCGCGACGCGGGCGGCGGCGGGGTGCGGCGGCTCGGCGGCGCGGCGAGGGCAGGCGGCGGCGGCGGCTTGGGGCTCCAGGGGGGGCCCCGGGTCGGCTTTTAAAGAGGGGGAGGGGTGGCGGCTTGGGGAAGGGGCGAAGGGCAGCGACGGCGGCGGCTCGGACTCCTCCGGCGAGTCCGTCTCCGGCACGGGACGGGATGGCGGCGCGGGGCGGCTGGGCTTTGGCCCAGTTCGGTCCGGCGGATTTTTTTTTTTTTAAAATAATTCCGCGCAGAAAAACAAATAAAAGAAATACTAAACGGACTCCAAAATTCCCGAAATAAATTTTCCCCGTCCTCTAAAAATCTCCCGGACAAGGTAAACATTTATTTGGGACTCTAATGCAATTTTGAAAAATGCATATTTTTCTAAATTCAAATAAAATTGCAATAAAAATCCAAATAAAATATTTATTTGATTTTAATATTTTTCCTCCAATATTCCATTTATTTTGGAGAAGTCATATTATCTCCTCTCATATATTTTTAATATAAAATATTTTCGGAGAGAAAAATAGTTAAACCAAATTGATCCCTGTTTCAATATTTGAGAAAATTCAAATATGAAAACGGTGAAATCCCCAACTCTCTCCGTGGGTCCTTGAGTTGCTTAGAATTTTCGAGGATCGCAAAACGAAATGCAATAAAATATGATATGCATGGATGACCTATGTATAACATTCCAAATTAAAAATTTGGGATGTTACAAACCTACCCCCCTTAAGATGAATCTCGCCCTCGAGATTCGGGTTGGCTAGAAAACAGGTGTGGGTGGTCCTTCCGGAGGTCTTCTTCGCGCTCCCAGGTGGCTTCATCTTCGGTATGGTGACTCCACTGAACTTTGCAAAACTCGATAACTTTGTTGCGTGTAACTCGGCTGGCAAACTCGAGAATCTTGACGGGTTTCTCCTCGTAGGTTAGATCACTATCCAATTGAATTGCTTCTAGGGGCACTGTATCTCTTAGAGAAATATCAGCCATCTCCGCATGGCACTTCTTCAACTGGGAAACGTGAAACACATCATGAACTCCTGACAGTCCTTCGGGCAATTCCAACTTGTAGGCAACTTCACCCATACGTCCCAATACTCGGTATGGTCCTACAAACCTCGGGGCTAACTTTCCTTTAACTCCAAAACGTTTCACTCCTCGTAAGGGTGATACTCGTAGATATGCTCTGTCTCCGACTTCATAGGTTACCTCCTTGTGTTTTGGATCGGCATAACTCTTCTGTCTGGACTGGGCTACTTTCAGTCTATCTCGAATCAGCTTAACCTTCTCTTCGGATTCCTTAATCAAATCCGGTCCAAACAACTGACGGTCTCCAACTTCATCCCACATCAACGGTGTTCTGCACCTCCTTCCATACAAAGCCTCGAAAGGTGCCATCTTCAAACTGGCTTGGTAGCTGTTGTTGTATGAGAACTCCGCGTAGGCCAAATTGTCATCCCAACTAGATCCATAATCTAGCGCACAAGCTCTTAACATGTCCTCCAGAATCTGATTGACTCTCTCGGTCTGTCCATCTGTCTGCGGATGAAAAGCTGTACTAAACTCTAGCCTGGTTCCCAATGTCTGGTGTAGTTGGCGCCAAAACTTTGAAGTAAACTGGGTTCCTCTATCTGATACGATGGTCCTCGGAACTCCGTGCAGACATACGATCCTGGTCATATATATCTTGGCCAACTTCGCACTCGTATATGTGGTTTTCACTGGAATAAAGTGAGCTACTTTGGTCAAACGATCCACTACTACCCAGATAGAATCATATCCTGATCGGGTCCTGGGTAATCCGGTGATGAAATCCATGCCAAGTTTATCCCACTTCCATTCGGGTATTGGCATAGGCTGTAGCAATCCTGCGGGCTTCTGATGCTCTGCCTTCACTCTCTGACATACATCACATACGGCTACATACTCAGCAATATCCCTCTTCATACTTTGAGTATACCAAGATATCATCAATGAACACCACGACAAACTTATCCAAGAACTCCATGAACACCTTGTTCATCATACTCATGAAATAGGCAGGGGCATTAGTCAATCCAAATGACATAACTGTGTACTCATATAGCCCATACCGGGTGGTGAAGGCTGTCTTAGGTATATCCTGTTCTCGGATCTTCAGCTGGTGATACCCTGATCTCAGATCGATCTTGGAGAACACTTTAGCTCCTTGCAACTGATCGAACAAATCATTAATCATTGGCAGTGGGTACTTGTTCTTAATCGTCACTTCATTCAATGCGCGATAATCAACAACCATTCTCAAGGATCCATCCTTCTTCTCAACTAAGAGCACTGGGGCTCCCCACGGTGATGAACTTCGTCGAATGTAACCTTTCTCCAATAATTCCTTGATCTGCTTCTTAATCTCCTCCAGATCATTTGCGGGCATCCGGTATGGTCTCTTTGATATTGGTCCGGTGCCTGGCAACAACTCTATCAAGAATTCAATGTCTCGATCCGGCGGCATGCCTGGTAACTCCTCTGGAAATACATCCAGGAAATCTTTCACAATAGGCACCTCCTCCTGAACAACTCCCGTGAGAGAATTTACTTGGCTCCTTCTAGGCACATGCCTAGATACATACTTGATCCTTTTTCCCTCCGGGGTGGTAAGCGAAATCGACTTACTCGCACAATCGATGCTTCCTCCATGCATCGATAGCCAATCCATGCCTAGTATCACATCCAATCCTTGTGACTTCAAAACTATCAGGTCTGAGGGGAAAACATGACTTCCAATGATCAATGGCATCTGAAAACATCCTTGTCTTGCCATATACTCCGCACCGGGTGATCTTACTAACATGGGTGTCCTAAGTACCTTAGTGGGCAACTTATACTTATCCACGAATCCCCTTGATATGTATGAATGCGATGCACCAGTATCGAAAAGAACAATTGCAATAAAAGACTTAACCAAAAACTTACCGATAACTGCATCAGGCTGCTCCTCAACCTCCTCCATGTTCACGTGGTTCACTTGTCCTCGGTTGAATGGATTGGGCTTCTTCCCAGCGCTTCCATTACCATTGCCGTTCTTCAATTCTGGACATTCGTTGGCATAATGTCCAGTCTTCCCGCACTTGAAACAGGTAATGTGGCTTTGATCCTTCTTGGCGGGTGTGGCTGGGTTAGAGCGGTTCTGATAGCTGCCTGCTCCATGTCCATTTCCATTCTTGTGGCCATTATGGTTGTGTGAACTTCCTCCATTGTGGTTATGACCTCCATGGTTATGAACAAGCCCTCCCGAGTTCGGGGTGAACCGGGGCTTCTGCTGAGCTCCTGAGTTGAACTTCCCTTGTCCATACTTCCTCTTGCGGCTATCAATCTGCTGCTGCTTCCCTTCAATCATAAGAGCTTTGTCTACCAACTCCTGGTAGTTGTTGAATGTTGCCACCATCAACTGCATACTCAGCTCATCATTCAACCCTTCCATAAACTTCTCCTGCTTCGCGGCGTCAGTGGCCACATCATCCGGGGCATAGCGAGCTAATTTACTGAACTCATCCACGTACTGCCCCACGGTACGGTTTCCCTGGCGTAAGTTGCGAAACTCACGCTTCTTCATGCTCATAGCTCCTGCTGAGACATGTGCAGTGCGGAAAGCTTGCTGAAACTGATCCCAAGTGACATTGGCTATAGGGAATGTGGCTGTGTAATTCTCCCACCATGAGGCTGCGGGTCCATCCAATTGATGTGCGGCAAAACGCACCTTCTCAGCGTCTGTGCATCCTGCGGTGGTCAACTCTCTTCCAATCCTGCGCAGCCAGTCATCCGCAACTATTGGCTCGGTGCTACTGGAAAACACCGGCGGCTGCAACCTCAGAAAATGGGCTAAGTTGTCAACTGGTGGTGGTGGCGGTGGGTTGTTGTTGTTGTTGTTGCCTTGGTTCTGAACTAGTAGCTGCATCAGGGTATTCTGCTGTTGAATCAACTGAGTGAGCTCCGGTGGGAAAACAAATCCGGTGTCGCGTCTCGGAGGCATCTGATGGGTTTAGAGGGAAGAGATTAGAATAGAGTAAGGTCTAGTGAGAAAGCACTACCCATATGCACATGAGACAAACACATTCATAACACACCACTCAATTCAAGCAAGAGCATACAATCTATCTAACTACCGTTACAAAAGTGCTCGGACTATTACTATTTACATGGGGAAAATACTAATGATAATATGGTGGTCATCTAGAAATTTTGATCGGTGGAAGACTCCATGATATCCGCTCCAGCTTCGTCTTCATAATCATCATCACTACTGTCGGGGTCGGAGTTGGTGTCGTCGATGATGATGTAGTCTTCAGATCGAATTTCCTCAGGTTCGTCGTCTTCTTCTCCGGGCGCGGGGTCTCCCATGAATACTCCTAGCTTCCTTGTCAGGTCGTCATTCTTTTCCACTAGTATTGCGATTTCCTCCTCGTATCCGTCGCGTGTAGACTTGAGTTCCTCTTCTAGCTCCATGTTCCTGGTCATCACCTTCTTCAAATCTATCATGCTTGCACAAATCTGGTTCTCCTGTCGACGAATGTGCTGGTTTAACTCCTGGATGAAAGCTGCAATGGGCCTGTCCCTCCGGGTGCTGATCATCTCCCATTGCTCATCTCGGCGCCCACATAACTGGTAGATCGTGTCCTTAAGATCCTTGTGATACACTTCGCCGATGCGTCCCATGGCGATGTGGGCTGCCATGCTCTTTCCTAGACTCCAGGTTGGTGCATCAAAGGAAAACTCTATGGGCTCCGTAACTGGCGTGAATGTCCTTCCTGGAATTTGAACTCGAATCATCCAACGCTCCTCTTCTGGTACAGTGGCGGTGTAGGTCCCGGTGAAGCTTGGTATTCCGATGTTCAGGTACCTAGTGACTTCCTTCAAGTGTCGTCCAAAAGGTGTGTCTTCATCCGGTTGTGTAAACTTGTTCCTTGAGTCTGCCATCCTAGAGAATAGAAGATGGAGAGAAGTCAGAAATGAGTAGAGAAGAGTGTCCTATGGCTTTTCTTAGTGGTCGTGTCCTACAGTCAGCGTGTGCTCTGATACCATCTCTGTAGCGACCCGACCCGAATGGATCAAAGTCTCTGTGCTTAAGTGTCATCCCTGGATCGGTAATGCTGACACACACAGTACTTGAGGGATTTATAACAGAGTAGCAATCACACACTTATTACATCGAATGTCTCAAAAGAGAACTGCTTACAAGAAATATGGCTTAAGGCCATCTAAATAAGATAACAGCGGAAGGCTTGGAAGATAAAGTGAGTCCATCAACTCCAACGGCATAGCTGAGTGCACGACAATGACCTAGCACACCTTACTCTTCGTCTGAAAAGTCTGCAACATGATACGTTGCAGCCCAAAACGGGTCAGTACATGGAATACGCTGGCAATATAACACAGTAGAGCAATGAACAGAATAAATGCTAATACTACATGCATATTTGGCTGGTGGAAAAGCTCTAGTGTTATACTGTTTTGCGAAAAGCCAATTTTTGCCTACAACAAAGGAATATATTTTATTTAACTATCATGGTGGTTGTTGAACATTGAGAAGGTAAATCCCCCTCTCAATCCCAATTAAAAGTAATTATTAATCCCAACCAATTTAATTTAGAGTGATGGGATTCAATATGATGATCCAAGAACCAGATACTCGAGATGTCCATAACCGGGGACACGGCTAATCATGACTAGTTTGTACACTCTGCAGAGGTTTGTGCACTTTTCCCCACAAGACTCGATCTCCTCCGTTGGATTTCTCGCACTACATGGTGTTTGAGAAACGGATGACCGAGACACAGTCTTTCAGAAACATTTACTCTTTACTCCGGGTAGACCGTTACACCTACTTTCCCCTACATCTGCTAGCCTACCACTGAAAGAGGTCATGTAACATACTCAACTATGCTAGAGCCCATAATAGCTTGTGGCTGCACACGGAAGTTTCTAGCATGAACAATCTTATGATCCCTTTGAGCCTGGGTGGCGGACCGTAGGAGGATCACACGGTATAACCCCGGGATCTCCTAGGACAACACTGGTATATCCCCAGGTGCCCAAACAAGCAATCCACCCAGATGTGTGTTAAAGTTGCCACCTTAAGTTGAACCATTCATTAAAAATCTCACATCTGTCATGGAATACACTCAAAACCCAATCCACGTCTACGAGCATAGCATGGCAACATAAGCATAGCGTAGAAGTAACTCCCAAGGGTTTTATAATAAAAGGGCAATAGGTTCTACCTCATCATCTACTTCCCAGTACCCACAAGTTAATCACATCCTAATCATGCAATATTTGAGGGTCGAAACTAATGCATAAAAACTGGGTAACGAAGAAGTATGATCAATGTGTTACTTGCCTTGCTGACGATCCGCAAAACCTAGGGACTCGTAGTAGCACGCTTCGCACTCCGGGAATTCTATCGCAAACAAACAATAGCATACATAAGCAATCAAGCGAAGATGCACGGGTAAAACCCAAATGAGAAGACCTAACCGGAAAGTTCAACTGAAGAACTCCGGTTTGCAAAAAGAATCAAATCAAACGGAGCAACGAAACTCAAACTGCGAAAGAAACCAGCTTTGATTGCTAATCTGGACTAAAGTCAAATTTTACAGTAGCAAAAACTTGTTTAAGTTGGTTAAACAGAAAGAGGGCTTCGAGACGAAGATCTAGGCGCTTGAATCGCCTGATTCCGACAAACGAGCGAAAAGTTATACTAAAACGAAAATCGGATCAGAAATCGCGATCGAAAATAATCGCGGAAAATCCGAGAAAAGAAAACTAACGAACAGGCTAACGAACGAACGTTCGCTGACTGCGGTTAAACGGTGAAAACCGTTCGTTAAAACGAACGTACGGACGAACGTCCGCTAAATAACTAAACCGACGGAAAACCGATCTAAAAAAAAAATAAACCGGTATTTAAAAAAAAACCGAATCTAGATCTAGGGTTTAAACAAAAACCGATCGGTTTTTCTCACGAAAACCGACGGCGGCGGCGGCTACCTCCGGCGGTCGGCGGGACAGCGGCGGCGGCGAGGCGACGGGGCGGGGCGCGCGCGGTGCGGCGGCGCGACGCGGGCGGCGGCGGGGTGCGGCGGCTCGGCGGCGAGCGGCGGCGGCTGGCGCGGCGAGCTCGGCGGCGCGGCGGCTCGGCGGCGCGGCGAGGGCAGGCGGCGGCGGCGGCTTGGGGCTCCAGGGGGGGCCCCGGGTCGGCTTTTAAAGAGGGGGAGGGGTGGCGGCTTGGGGAAGGGGCGAAGGGCAGCGACGGCGGCGGCTCGGACTCCTCCGGCGAGTCCGTCTCCGGCACGGGACGGGATGGCGGCGCGGGGCGGCTGGGCCGGCTGGGCTTCGGCCCAGTTCGGTCCGGCGGATTTTTTTATTTTTTTTAAAAAATAATTCCGCGCAGAAAAACAAATAAAAGAAATACTAAACGGACTCCAAAATTCCCGAAATAAATTTTCCCCGTCCTCTAAAAATCTCCCGGACAAGGTAAACATTTATTTGGGACTCTAATGCAATTTTGAAAAATGCATATTTTTCTAAATTCAAATAAAATTGCAATAAAAATCCAAATAAAATATTTATTTGATTTTAATATTTTTCCTCCAATATTCCATTTATTTTGGAGAAGTCATATTATCTCCTCTCATATATTTTTAATATAAAATATTTTCGGAGAGAAAAATAGTTAAACCAAATTGATCCCTGTTTCAATATTTGAGAAAATTCAAATATGAAAACGGTGAAATCCCCAACTCTCTCCGTGGGTCCTTGAGTTGCTTAGAATTTTCGAGGATCGCAAAACGAAATGCAATAAAATATGATATGCATGGATGACCTATGTATAACATTCCAAATTAAAAATTTGGGATGTTACAGCCACCATATGAATCAATCATGAGGGCATCCTATGGATCAAAAACTAAAGATGACAATACTTGAATCTATGAATTATGCCTAGCTAGGGGCATAAAACGATAACGCTTGTTGGGAGGCAACCCAATGAATAAAATTTATTTTTGCCTTTTTCTTTCTGTTCTTGAGTGTTTGCATATATATTCCTCTGTTATGATTGTGTTTTTTATGTTTTAATTAGTATTTGTGCCAAGTAAAGCCTTTGGGATAGCTCTGGTGATAGTTGATTTGATCCTGTTGAAAAACATAAACTTTTGGGTCCAGTAACAGAATTGTTTAAATTCACAGAAGCGATGAAAAATTCTGATTTGTTTACACAAAATTGATATACAAATTGTATCTGTTGTCTTAATGTTTCAGAATTTTTGGAGTTACATAAGTATGAGAACAATTCGCATCTTTACAGACTGTTCTGTTTTTGACAAATTCTGTTTTCTTTGCATTGTGTGCTTATTTTGATGAATCTATGGATTGTATCGGGGGTATAAGCCATGGCAAACTTAGAGAACAGTAGATATAATGCAATAACAAAATTTGAATGGGTTTGCAACAATACTTAAAGTAAAGATTGGTTTTCTTATACTAACGGATCTCACGAAGGTTTTGTTAAGTTTTGTGTGATTGAAGTTTTCAAGTTATGGGTGAGATCATGATGGATGAAGGAATAAGGAGTAGCAAGAGCCTAAGCTTGGGGATGCCCCATGCCACCCCAAGTTAATATTCAAGGAGAACCAAGAAACTAAGCTTGGGATGCCCCGGAAGGCAACCCCTCTTTCTTCTAATGACCATTGGTATTTTACTTGGAGCTATATTTTTATTCGTCACATATCATGAGTTTTGCTTGGAGCGTCTTGTATTATATGAGTCTTTGCTTGTTTTGCTTTTTAGTTTGTCACAAGTATCCTGGCTGGACACACCTATTTGAGAGAGCCAAAATTATGCTATGATTTGTTAGAATTGCTCTTTATGCTTCACTTAAATTTTTTGAGCTATGGAATTGCTCTAGTGCTTCACTTATATATTTTTGAGCACGATGTGCTTTAATATTTTTGAAGAAATGCTCTCATGCTTCACTTAGATTAATTTGAGAGTTAGTAAATTTTTGAAGAAATTCTCTCATGCTTCACTTATATTATTTTGAGAGACGAAAAATGTTATGCTCATGTTCTTCACTTAGATTTATTTGAGCTTGTCAAAAGCAATTGAAATATATGAAACTAGTCCCAAAGTGATAGATATTCAAGAGGGATATAATAAAACTTTCATGAAGATCATTGGACAAAATAAACTTGATTCTTTGTAATAGTTTTGAGATATCATGATAGTGATATGTGAGTCATGTTGGTGAGTAATTATGCTTTAGTAAGAATATTGGTGTTAAGGTTTGTGATTCCCTATGCAAGCACGAAAGTCAATAGTTATGCAATGAAATTACATCCTACTTATGGTGCATTATTCGGTGTTAGTTATGCTTAATGCTCGCTTATGTGAATTTTCGTTTCTTGGTTGGTTGCTTCTCAATCTTTTTGCTAGCCTCCACTTGTACTAAGTAGAAACTAGCGGGGTGACCCGCGCATTTGCGCGGCTAGATTTACAACTTATGGTTATAAATATTATTTTATATTTTCATAGAGATTTCAATACTTAACTTCGACAATGTTTTACTTGAAAAAATCACATATCTTCATCGTTAATGCCTTGTTGTGACTCCTTATCTTCCCTAACATTGTACAGATCGTCTAAATTTTTACCAATTATTGAGATTACATACAACTAACCTAAATATGGTTCACAAAAATTTTTAAACTCCCATTAAATTTGCAATATTTTGAGCACAACTCAATTTTATTAATAATTGGTGTTCAAAATTTTCATGCTTTTGTTCCGTCCATTCCATAGAATTGTTTCTTGGTAGTTACTTCTTATATATTATTGACATAAGTTAAGGTATGTGAATGCAACACCTTAGTAAGATTATTCAAATCTTTAGAAAAAATAGAATAAAAAACTAAATTTAAATACTATATTGCTTACCCTCTCCACGTGTTGATTCTAGGGTAGTACAATGTCCGGCATCCACTTGATTCCACATTTATACTCGTATATATGAACTTTGCACTATGTTGTGATAAGAACTATCAAAATTACCAATTGAATCCCAACTAAAAAAACTGTACCACATAGTTTTCAAATAATGTGTAGTGTTCTTCATGCCCTACAATCGCATGCACACAAAGCACAGTAACATCTACACACAATTAGTATTACATGATGTCATGCATGTCGTGCAAGCTATCCTTATGCATGTACATACGCCTAATTCACATTTCCTATTTTCCTTCAATGGAAATATCTACATACATTTCAGTGCCAAAGAATTCCGGATGAAGGTAGTAATAGATAGATAGTGCATAACATATGCATGCTTCCTTACATATGATTGGACCATGCATGGTTTTTTCCTTGCTAAGTATGTTTTGATTCTAATAACGTTCTCGTTTGGCATTCATATTTATAATATTGGATGGCCGCCATGCGAAACCATTGACTACACGTGTATGACAAAATCCTATATGAAATTTTATATATTTTGCTATTTTACATAATGGTATACTATGAATTGGTCTATTTTCATTTTTTTATTTAGATTGGAATGGATGATCACCATGGAACTATACAAATCGAAATCACAATACAAAATTAAAAGGTTGTGCCGAAGACCAAAAAAAGAGTTAATGAACTATGTACCATCGATCAAGCATTTGGTTTCCTTTTGTTGATTGGAGTATAATACCTGAGATGTGGCCATTGGATATGTAAGTGTCCCGCGCATAGAGTAAATTCAATTCATATGCAAGAGCCTTTTTTAAATCTTTGGACGAAATTGCTTACTAATTTATTGATATGTAAATCTAGGTTACCTTGTTTCCTGCACCATTGATGCCATCCAGACGGTAAGAGAAAACACATATAAAGGTGGAGAGCAGCTATATGTACTCATATGGTGGTCCAGATGTAAAAGGAACATATTTATAGGTTTGAGAGAAGAGAAATAATAATTTGTGCGTTATTTCATTATTATAAATATTTACAATTATGAGGTAAAAACTGATAAAATGTGTTGATTCACAATATTTGTATCAATTGTAAATTCACACATTTACTTCTTTGTAGCCTATAAATAAATATATTTCTTTATGAAATTCTGCATACGTGTAATGGAATGAGCATATGTAATAAAAATAATTTTGATTTGCTTTAACTCCAAGCTCAAAATATAAAACTCCGGAGACGTTGTGATTGTTGAGGTTCTGAAGGACTAAAACAGTTTGCAGCATATCCTTTATCTTTCGTTGCTCGATGATATACATAGTATTTTCTTGAACTTTCATTAGTAGTACACGGTAGCGTCCATGCAAATTTTTATTCCTAATTTATACGTGTGTGGTGTAGCTATTTGCGTTCATAACAGAGCCTTGCTAATGCCCATTGATGTGTGTTTACTTGTTAATCCATATATTAGATAATTTAGTTAGCATGAAGAAATGGTATCCTGACGTATTTAACTTTTTCACAAAAAAGAGAGAAATTTAACTTATGCCAAACAAAATCTCCGGCAAGCGTACCTGGAAGCTACGGCGATGACAGGAGCAGCAGGTATGATTTTGGAAAATCATAACAGCGTTGATGAGGTGATGATATAAATTTCAAGACAAACATGGCTGCACCTATTGTAGCCATACTAATATGGATTGGCAAAGTATTCAATTAGAATCCGTTTCGGCTACATGTAATTATTATTTTTTGGACAACATGTAATTAGTACACGGCTAGTAATGTTGCTAATGCAAACTCTTTTGGGCCTACGTGATGGATGCATGCTTGCCTGCAGAGTCCCGAAACATCCACCGTTGAAATAGCTATATTTTAGAATGATTTGGGCTGCATGTAATTAGCACAGCTCATAATGTGATAGATGCAAACTCTTTTCGGCCTACGTGAGGCATGTACGCCGGCATGCAAATCTCCACCGTTAAAATATCTAATATGTTTTTTTGCGGGTGAAAATATCTATGTTTTAGATTGTTAAATCTTCATCGTCCCTTTTCTATCTTCTTAATAATATAGTAGATTCTCTTCTGAAAATCAAACATGATTTATTTGTATCTCATACATAAGCACAAACGGTCTGCATTTATAATTGCTTGATATCTTTCCATGATAGCAGAAATATAGAAACATATGTGGAGATAGACTAATTCAAGACCTACAGAAGTACAGAAGTGTAGAATCTGCAAGAAGAAACCATTTTCACTTCAACCAATAGGTTGGACCATACTGACCGCTAGAGATAACTGTATTATACACATGTGCATGCGATTTTACAGGCTTCAAGTGAACACATGCCCATATGCATAGAAGTTTTCTGTTACCTTTTTTTTAAGCTTCAGGTACAAACATATGTTTCATATACTGGGCTATTGCACGACGTTGCGAGACATTTGCAAAGTGCCACCATGATGTCACAGCTGTCATCGCAACATGCATGCGAACGGCCATGCAACAAAATTGGACGGCTCATACTGTGTTGTGCAGGAGCACAACAGGCTGCGCGTGTGCGCTTCAAAATTTCCAAACATTAAATACTTCATTAAGTAATTCATTTTCGCCCAAGTCTTCTCATATATTTTGGGGGATTTCAGTTTTAGATCAGTGCCCTATACGCAACAATATAGTAAGGTGTTTTCACATATCATCTATTAAGTGCTCTTTTACCTAATGTGCATTATAAATAGGAGTGAGTTTTGTAGATTCATAATGCTTTACATATTCTCAAGTAAATCTGTCTGCTTCCATGTAAAATTGGTAAAACAGAAAGGATGTAAGAAAGTACATTGTCATGATAAATACACTCCCACTTTCAATTGCCATTGCGAAAGGAAAACTTCTAAATTGAGCAGAAAGATAGTCAAAGGGAAGTTGGTACGTGTGGTTTGTACAGCTTGGTAAGGCACATAAATGTACGGATTACAGAACATTGAATCATCGGATAAGCATTCCATTATTTAGTATATGTGTTGGCATCATGTATATTTCCTTGTAAATGGTAGAACTATTTCCCATGGTAGAGATTAGTAGGACGAAGAACTTTATTCCTTCATGAAAATAAGAGGCCCTGGAGAAGATCTAGGCATCAAGATTATGTTCAGCTACATATGTAATAGAACATCTATGTCTGTTTACAGAATGATCTTAAGTAGATTCAAAATACACTAATTTAGCGGTAAACATATATTTTTGACAGTAAGAAAACTCACAAATGGCATGCGGTACCTTACTCTCTTCCAACAAATAAGAGGACACAGGGAGTCAGGCCATCTAAGCTTGAAATTGCAAGGGAACATTGACAAAAAAGGTTTTAAAGATAATTAGAAAAGGGAGCAGAATGAATACATACCCTAAGAAAGAGTGAATGCATGACAATGTAAACAGCTTATAGAATATAAGAGACTAAAAGTTACTAAGTCTCCTTTTTTCAACAAAGAGTTACTATGTCTCCTATGTTTATATGAAAAGAAACCTGACTGATTTGATGTTGCGCGCATATACTTCCAAAGATATTCAATTAAGTACTTTGAGCACTTCATACAGTGCATAGTAGAGACAACAACAGCATAGAGAAATGATACATATATCCCTTTTTTTGGGTGAAAAACCCTATTTTTTCTTGACCTGCCATTAGAAATCAAGCCGATCTAGTGGGGCTCTATATGAAATTGGATGGATTGAGGAACAGATCATGTAAGTTGTGTTTGGGATTACTTGCCTGTTGAGTTTGGATATCAGCTGCTGGCGATGAACTCGTGTCCAGGATGGTGAAGCACCGCGCCACCAGTCAAGTATAGCGCCTTCATTGGCTGGCCTCATCGAAGCTTCTGTATTATGTGCATGATTATATCCTTAAAGAGCGTATGGCTCAGCACAACTACATGGAAGTTGAGAAGATTTTAAGGATAGAAAAGTAATGAACTCGTGATTTGAGTGTTGAGTGTTTCGGGTAGATTGCAACATCATCGAAATTCTAAACAGAGCTGAGAAGCGAATCGGCTATGTGGAGAAAGATTGAAAACATGATGATCGAGGGATCGTGGTGAGTCGTGCTTTGAGCAGGAGCGATGGAGATGCAGCAGGGACCACCGGTACCGGAGAGGATGCTGTAACACCCTGGTTTTCGCTCCTGTTTTTTTCCTTCGCGGGATTTGACTCCCGTCTTTTTTTTCTCGTTGTTATCGGATTTCTTTAGCTCTTGGGTATATGAAGATGGTCATTTAACCTTGCCTTCCCTATCCAACCAGAGATTCTCTTCAGTCCAACCTTGCCACCCAGGATCTATTCTCAGGGTTTTGCCACCGAAACCCTACCTTCCGAGTTACCTGAAGGGAAACCCTGATCTCTTCCATTACAACGGAACCCCAATTTCCTTTGATCTATTGCCTCCCAAACTTCTCCCAGTGATCATCCTATCCTTATAAACCCTGGATATGCAAAAATATTGCCAAGTCATTTGCAATATTTTTCATTTATAATTAATTCCTTTTTCTGCTAGTTAAAGGAATTAAAATCCAGGAAATTATCTATCCATCTCCAAAGTTCATGAAAACTTGTGGAGATATTCTTTATGATCATATTGAGCTCCCATAAAAATATTGGCCATAATTAAATAAGGTAAATTGTATTTTCCTATTTAATGCCAATATTGCATTTTGGGCAGTTTCTAAAGGAACTACCATTTTGGTAGCCAGGAAGAATCCCAAATAAATTGTGGAGCTTCTCCTATCCATATATTCACCATTTCCATCAAGAACCCAAGCTCCATAGTTCAAAGTTTGAGCACAACATCCATTTGCAAATTCTGTCCAGATTTTCAGCTTGCAAAGGAAGTGCTTGAACCCTTGATCTATTTGAGCTGAAAATTTTCATGGTAATTAACATTGATAAATTACTCATGGACACCAAAATCCAGCTCAATTCATCCATCCATTCTTCCCCAGCAATTTTCTCAAATTTCTGTCCATCTGAAAGCTCTGTGAAGGAAGTACCATTTTGGCATTTCCAAATGAGCTGAAATTTTCCCAGTACCTTCATATTTCCAAATCAACACTCTCCACCAAAATTCAGCTCATTTCATCAAGCCATTTGAGCACAGCTTTAAATTCCATTTTCTGGACCAAAATTTGCATTACAAAGGAAGTATATGCAAATGAGGTCCAAATGGCTTCAAATTTTCCCAGCACTTAGTCCTTCCTACCCTATTTCCTTGTGACAAGGATTCACCTCCCCACTCTCATTGATTTCTCCACAAGAGTCCACCCAAGTTGCTGTCCAGAAGTTGTTCTAGATCCCCTCGACCTCTCCAGACCCCTCCTGGTCCATCTAGTGATCTATCTTATCTATTTGAGCAACGAGAGACATGCTAGACAAGCTGTGGCAAGCAGACACGCGCCAGGACGTGCTATGCCCGTGGTGACCACGTGAACAGCGAGCAGAGACTGTGCTCTACGCGGTCGTCGCGTCGGGCAGGACAGCTCGAGCAGCGCTGGCTTGTCCCGGCGTGTCTAGCTGCTCCGCGGCATCCACATCTTCTCTCTGGACCCTTCTCCCCCTCCTCCTTCCCTCTCGTCGCGCCACGGCAAGCCCTGCCACCGTACTGTCCCGCTCGTGACCATCGTCGTCTTCTTCCCCGAGCCTTCTGGAGTACCCCCGACATCCCTCCACTCCTCTGTGAAGCTGCTCGACCCCGCAAACCACCAGCCACGTCCTCCCCGAGCGCCAGGACAGCGATAAGCTCGCCACGGCGTCCGAGCTCATTCGCTCGCCGTCGGGCATCTATAAATAGGCCGCCCCGGAGCCCTGTGAGCTTACCATCAGCCCCTCCTCAGTTCCCTACCCCACCCTAGCTACCTGCCCGAGCCCCGGAGCTCTCCCCGCCGCCCATCGCCGCCACGGCCACCGTCGGCCTCCTCCAAAATTGGGCCAAGGCAGAGCTCCTCCCTCCCTCATTCCTCCTCGAGTGGAAACCCCCAACCCCAGCGAACCTCTCCATCTCCTCCATTAGTCGCCGGAGCTCCTGTGGCCGCGCCCTCCAAGTTCGGCCGCCGCCGCCCATGGCCACCGCTAAGCGCCATCGCTCTGCTTCTCCCCGGCGCCAATGGTCAGGCCAGACAGGTGCATCGCAACTCCCCATGCTCGTCGGTGCCCCTGCCTCGACCGGAGGTGGCCGGAGGCAGCAGACCAGCGCCGGCCGCGCCCCTCCCCTGCATCTCCTTTTTTTCGCATGGGGGAACGGCAGGAGGAAGAGGTCGACCGAGGCCAGGCGGGCCTCGCGTCGCCCCGACCCCACCCGTCAGCAGGAGAAGCAAAGTCAACACGGGCCCGCGCAGGAGTAAGATGAGGCACATTCGCGTAAATACACTTTCCTTTTTGGAAAGCGTACTTCACCTTTACTCCATCCGAAAATACGTTTTCTATATGCAGAAAGCGTATTTCAGCGGAAGGCGCCACCAGATTTCCACCCAGGGACCTGTTTGTAGAGGTTTCTTTTATAGATTGGTCCCTAAACTTCATCGGGTCATATCTTTTAACTCCCAACTCCGATTCAGGTGAAACCAATGCCCATATCTTCAGTTAGTCGAGCCCGTTCCGATGGAATCATTTTCATAATGTTTTCACTCTATGAAAATGACCATTTTGCCCTTACCCTCTATCAGCCCCTCCGAGAGAGAAGCTTTTCCGGCGAATTCTTTCGTGGCCTCACCGCACTTCTTTCCGGAGTACTCATCAATCCCTAGGCAAGCCGACCATCTGATATATGCCCTAAAGCATTGCTCTGTGTTATTCTTGCCTGTTTAATTAATAATTATGCCTGTGATAGAGATGATTGAACTTATGCTAGGTTGCACTTACTGTTTACATTACTTGTCAATGCGCATTGTATTATCACTCTAGTGACTCATATATGACAGTTGGGAGATAGGTTGTTATGTTTTCATCATGCATAGCTACTGCCATCTCCAGTTATTGTGATAAACAACTATGCTTGCTAAGTACTTGCTAAAGCTAAACCTAGTCGGTTGATCCAGAGTCACTTGTCCGGACTTATCCGTGCAACCACATTTGCCAGTATGGGACGGCCTTGACTTGGTCTGATCGCGTGCTCTTTTATCGGTACCACCAACTCTGGAAGGTTATACGCGTGCGCTGCCCTGGCCTGGTAGGCGGCGATAACCTTGTGAGCCCAGTTGAGATATTTGCCGGCGACCCCATTTGGGACAGTTTAGTTGGCCACGACGGTGGAAGGTGTCACGAGGTGACACAAGGGCCACCCAGGACATGACCTTGGGAGGGTATGATTGTTGGTGGTACGGTAGAGGAGTCACGGGTTAGGCAGGTTTCGTTGGAGCAACCCTGGTCCACCCGAATGGGATCACGAGGCCAGGTGCTCCATGGTGTGGGTAAAGTGCGCAACCTCTGCAGAGGGTAAAAATCTATTCGAATAGCCGCGTCCATGGTATTGGACAGTCCATCCAGACATCGCTAGGTGGTCAACCGTAATAACATAATAATGATGGAAGAACTCGTCTTATGATTGGAAGTACTCAGTGGATCATGAGTATTCTGAGGGTTGTGGGACAACCCGGAAGAGAGTAAATTTATCAGATTTACAGTGGAGATGCATAGCCATCGGATGATGTCAGGAATATGATACGATAGCCAGGGAATGGCTATGTAAGAGATGGTCAGATGACCGAAAGAGTTGGATTGGATCCTGAGATTGTTCAGAGTATGGATCATTTACTTGATATGCTTTACTTTACTGTATTTTATTTTAGTTGTTATCTTGCTGGATAAACCTGTTATGACTTAATGATTAATATTGCTAGATAGGTATGTTATGCCATGATAATTAATGATGCTCTAATAACAAATGCATGCTTGAATGCCATGGATTGCTTTGCTTGGTGTATATGTTAGTTGGTTTGCTTGCGAGTACATTCAAAAGTACTCAGCGGCCTTCAATGTGGCCAGGTTCACACAAGGATCCGTCGTCCGTCGACGAGGAGCCGAAGCGTTCGTGGGCTAGGAGAGTAACCCAGTCAAATCCCTGTGGATTGGAGCCGCACCAGGACCCTGCTGCCTTAGATAGATCTTTTCCGCTGCCATCACTCTTGTAAGATATCATGTAAGACTTATATATCCATTATTAGAAATGCTTGTTTTCTTGATACTTGTTGTAAACGCGCATGCTAGAGAGATTTCCTGGGCTGGTATGCATGGCGACCGTCTGGCTACAGTGGTAATCAGGCGGGGCGCCACAACAGATGGTATCAGAGCAGCCAGGCTGACTATAGGTTACCCTAGCCAGACTTCATTGTCTTGTGCTCAGTACAAAGCTCAGATGGATTTCAACCATCTTTGCCAAACTGGCACGGCTAATATTGATCATAAGGCAACCCCATAGGTCTTTGGCTCCATCAGACCCCAACTCTTGTGGCCTTTGTCTCCGGTGTGAAATGCTCGCACCAGGCAACGACCCGTGAGCCCTGAACCCTTAGGTAAACCAGATATCCCTACCTTGCTTGCTAACCATGGCATTTCTCTTCTTAACTCTAGTTTCCTTTGGGAAACGCTTATAAATTCTATCTCTCCTCAACAACCTTAGGATCGTTGACTAAGCCATTTTGGCTATAGTCATGCATCGAGTGTGATGTTCCCTAAGGAAGTAGCAGGAGCTTGACAACAGTGCTACCAGGAGCATTATGTGGTTTCACTTCTAAGTTCTTAGAGGTGCATCGAGTGCGCCATACTAGTTATACTAGTGAATCTTCGGCCACGTGTGTAAGGTCCGCAAAATTTGAGCTTTATTTGCTTTTTGGTTTTCGCGGTTCTTGTTTCTTTTGTCGGTTCCGTTTCTTCGCTCCGACTGGATCCATCCGCAAGTGCCGTCAAGAAGACCAACATACAACTAGGATAATACCCAATAATCCCAATTCAGCAAGAGTCAAGCCAAGCCAACTGCCTGGTATTCAGAATAGCAACACTGGATCTGTCAAGGACGGAGGATGGGTTAGAAGCACAATCTATGTGCAACAGACAAGGCCAGAATATACCTGAGAGAGTTTGCCTCAGAACAGATCACGCCTAAGGAGCAGGCAGATGAGTTACCAAGAATGAACACCAGTAAGGAAAAATTATTCTGTCCGCGATACAAGGATTATTTCAGTCAGTGAGGAGAACCTCGAGTCTTTTCCTCAATGGACTCAAGAACCATTTATTTCCCATCGAACATATATTTTGAGAATGTGAATGTGCCAAGAACAGCAACAAAACTCTGGTACATTGGTACTAATTGCAAAGCATATCCTGAAGTTCACCGGTGCAAATACAAAATTTTCCGGGCACTGTGAACAAGGTTTGTAAGGAAAATGGGTAAGTTCACGGTTGCCCAGAATCAATGAGAACTTAACATGCTTGGAAGCTCAGCTGAACCGAATGGAATTACCCGTCAATTGCTTATTATCGACAACACTTGGTTTGAATGCAAAAGGTATTCCGAATTAATTATCAACATGAGGCATGCATCTGTTCTGCAACCGTTACGGTAGCAATGATCAGACCAACATAAGACAAGTGGTGTGCATGACCAACAGAATATCTGCAGTCAAGGTATGGCCTATACCAAGTTTGGCTCCGCTATGGGTAAAATTCCAGATACTTCAGAAGGAAGCTAGACTCGGCCATAGAGCTGACTACTTACACAGCGAAAGGCTTCTGGTATAAGGAACCCAACCTTCCTCCGCAAGCTACCGAGAAGAGCTTACGACACCAGACTGCCAATCTTCCTTGATACATCACTTGGTGAGAAAAATCTTCTGGGATACAGCACTCCCATCTTCCACAGCGTGCTACCACGGAAAACTTCGGGCATAAGGCACCTGACCTTCCTCAGCAAGACACATGAAGGAAAACTTCTGAGGACGATACCCAGCCTTCTTCAGCACGCTACTTTGGCAGAAGCCTCGAGCATAAAGAATTTAGTCTTCTTCAACTCATCATCATGCCCACAACAAGCTTGTTAAAAGCAAGAACTAGTCTGGGCACACATCCGCCTCAGAACTCAGTGGTTATGAAAGGATTTATCCTACACTTGCATATGTTGTGAGCAGGCAGTCCAGTGGATCAGTTCATGTGAGCCACTCGTACAAGGGAATGATTGTGTTCAGAGAGACATTGGCCCCATGTTGAAAAGAAGAATATGAGCACAACAATTCCTACAAGATATGCAAGAGTAAGTTGTGAGAACAAGCCCGACAAGCTGGGAAAACAATCAAGAAGCCGTGTTGGCAAGTCATTACATGTCCATCAAAGGAATCATCAAGAACCAGGAAATTGTGGACAAACAACCTCCGTGACGGTCAACAAGACACAGCTTCACAGACAGAGTGGTATTACCAATCCGTGTCAAACTCTTGCATGTACGGCCACGACAATGCAACCAACATGTCATACTCATCCTAAAGATGGGCCATCAACCAAGATAAGAGGCTATACTCTGAGAGATACACCGGAGGATAGCAATACTATGCTCAGCTCAGTGGTCATAGCACGGACTACAGAGGCTGTATATGACAGAGCCATCTCCACGAGCGATAGAGTTTGAAACAAGACATTCAGATAGAATGGCTCTAAGCACGTCAGCCTCAACAGCTCATAGACATCATGACATCATTGGAATAAGAGATTACTGTCTATGATTACTTTGTGATCATGCCTGACATCTCAGTTGGGGATATAGTAGCAATAGCTCGGTCATGTTGTTCCTTGAATTGTGGATCATCTAAAGACAAAGTTAGAATGCCTAAGACAGAAGGAAACATCAGTATGGAACCCACAGCCAGACTGAGCATTCTGACACGGCAAAAAGAAAGCCACTCCCACTCACTCGAGGCCATACAAGCATGTGAGCCCTGGTACTAGGAAAGGATGTCTTGCCCATGACAGTCAGAGTACGAAGTATCGCAATAAAATCTGAAGCAGTCACTTCCAGGCCAAGGAAACCGAGCTATTTGTTGGTATTATCTGCTATCTCACCCAACAACACCACTACCAGGACAAAAGGTATACCTGACAGGAAAGAGAAGGATTCAAGGAAGCTGTGTGAAAAGACAATACCTGGTCCATCAGAAGAGGCAGTTAAAGGGTTCAGTGAACATAGGTAAGTCCCCCTTCCCTGGGAGGTAAGCCCGGAAATCTCGAGGACGAGATTTTCTTAAGGGGGGTAGGTTTGTAACACCTTGGTTTTCGCTCCTGTTTTTTTTCCTTCACGGGATTTGACTCCTGTCTTTTTTTTCTTGGTGTTATCGGATTTCTTTAGCTCTTGGGTATATGAAGATGGTCATTTAACCTTGCCTTCCCTGTCCAACCAGAGATTCTCTTCAGTCCAACCTTGCCACTCAGGATCTATTCTCAGGGTTTTGCCACCGAAACCCTACCTTCCGAGTTACCGGAAGGGAAACCCTGATCTCTTCCGTTACAAAGGAACCCCAATTTCCTTTGATATGTTGCCTTCCAAACTTCTCCCAGTGATCATCCTATCCTTATAAACCCTGGATATGCAAAAATATTGCCAAGTCATTTGCAATATTTTTCATTTATAATTAATTCCTTTTTCTGCCAGTTAAAGGAATTAAATCCAGGAAAATATCTATCCATCTCCAAAGTTCATGAAAACTTGTGGATATATTCTTTGTGATCATATTGAGCTCCCATAAAAATATTGGCCATAATTAAATAAGGGAAATTGCATTTTCCTATTTAATGCCAATATTGCATTTTGGGCAGTTTCTAAAGGAACTACCATTTTGGTAGCCAGGAAGACCCCCAAATAAATTGTGGAGCTTCTCCTATCCATATATTCACCATTTCCATCAAGAACCCAAGCTCCATAGTTCAAAGTTTGAGCACAGCATCCATTTGCATATTCTGTCCAGATTTTCAGTTTGCAAAGGAAGTGCTTGAACCCTTGATATATTTGAGCTGAAATTTTTCATGATAATTAACATTAATAAATCACTGATGGACACCAAAAAACAGCTCAATTCATCCATCCATTCTTCCCCAGCAATTTCTCAAGTTTCTATCCATCTAAAAGCTCTGTGAAGGAAGTACCATTTTGGCATTTCCAAATGAGCTGAAATTTTCCCGGTACCTTCATATTTCCAAATCAACACTCTCCACCAAAATTCAGCTCATTTCATCAAGCCATTTGAGCACAGCTTCAAATTCCATTTTCTGGGCCAAAATTTGCATTACAAAGGAAGTATATGCAAATGAGGTCCAAATGGCTTTAAATTTTTCCAGCACTTAGTCCTTCCTACCCTATTTTGTTGTGACAAGGATTCAGCTCCCCACTCTCATTGATTTCTCCACAAGAGTCCTCCCAAGTTGCTGTCTAGAAGTTGTTCTGGATCCCCTCGACTTCTCCAAACCCCTCCTAGTCCATCTAGTGATCTATCTTATCTATTTGAGCAATGAGAGACGTGCTGGACAAGCTGTGGCAAGCAGACACGTGCCAGGATGTGCTATGCCCGTGGTGACCGCGTGAACAGCGAGCAGAGACTATGCTCTACGCGGTCATTGCATCGGGCAGGATAGCTCGAGCAGCGCCGGCTTGTCCCGGCGTGTCTAGTGGCTCCGTGGCATCCATGTCTCCTCTCTGGACCCTTCTCCCCCTCCTCCTTCCCTCTTGTCGCGCCACGGCAAGCCCCGCCACCATACTATCCCGCTCGTGACCGTCGTCGTCTTCTTCCCCGAGCCTTCTGAAGTACCCCCGAGACCCCTCCACTCCTCTGCGAAGCTGCTCGACCCCGCAAACCGCCAGCCACATCCTCCTCGAGCGCCAGGACGGCGATAAGCTCGCCACGGCAGCCGAGCTCATCAGCTCACCGTCGGGCATCTATAAATAGGCCGCCCCGGAGCCCTGTGAGCTCACCATCAGCCCTCCTCACTTCCCTACCCCACCCTAGCTACCTGGCCGAGCCCCGGAGCTCTCCCCGCCGCCTATCGCCGCCATGGCCGCAGTCGGCCTCCTCCAAAATTGGGCCAAGGCAGAGCTCCTCCCTTCCTCATTCCTCCTCCAGTGGAAACCCCCAACCCCGGCGATCCTCTCCATCTCCTCCGTTCGTCGTCGGAGCTCCTGTGGCTGCGCCCTCCAAGTTCGGCCGCCACCACTGCCCACGGCTACCGCGAAGCACCATCGCTCTGCTTCTCCCCGACGCCAGTGGTCAGGCCAGACGGGTGCGGCGCACCTCCCCACGCTTGTCGGTGCCCCTGCCTCGGCCGGAGGTGGCCCGAGGCAGCAGACCAGCGCCGGCCGCGCCCCTCCCCTGCATCTCCTCTGTTCCGCACGGGGGAACGGCAGGAGGAAGAGGACGACCGAGGCCAGGCGGGCCCCGCGTTGCCCTGACCCCACCCGTCAGCCGGAGAAGCAATGTCAACACGGGCCCGCGCGGGAGTAAGTGGAGACGCATTCGCGTAAATACGCTTTCCTATTTGGAAAGCGTACTTCACCTTTACTCCGTCCGAAAATAAGTTTTCTATATGCAGAAAGCGTATTTCAGCGGAAGGCGCCACCAGATTTCCACCCAGGGACCTGTTTGTAGAGGTTTCTTTTACAGATTGGTCCCTGAACTTCATCGGGTTATATCTTTTAACTCCCAACTCCGATCAGGTGAAACCAACGCCCACGTCTTCAGTTCGTCGAGCCCGTTTCGATGGAATCATTTTCATAATGTTTTCACACTATGAAAATGACCATTTTGCCCTTACCCTCTATCAACCCCTTCGAGAGAGAAGCTTTTCTGGCGAATTCTTCCGCGGCCTCACCGCACTTCTTCCCGGAGTACTCATCAACCCCCAGGCAAGCCGACCATCTGATATATGCCCTAAAGCATTGCTCTGTGTTATTTTTGTGTGTTTAATTAATAATTATGCCTGTGATAGAGATTATTGAACTTCTGCTAGGTTGCACTTACTGTTTACATTACTTGTCAATGCTCATTGTATTATCACACTAGTGACTCATATATGACAGTTGGGAGATAGGTTGTTATGTTTTCATCATGCATAGCTACTGCCATCTCCAGTTATTGTGATAAACAACTATGCTTGCTAAGTACTTGCTAAAGCTAAACCTGGTCGGTTGATCCAGAGTCACCTGTTCGGACTTATCCGTGCAACCACATTTGCCGGTATGGGATGACCATGACTTGGTCTAATCGCGTGCTCTTTTATCGGTACCACCAACTAGGGAAGGTTATACGCGCGCGCTGCCCTGGCCCGGTAGGCGGCGATAACCTTGTGAGCCGAGTTGAGATATTTGCCGGCATCCCCGTTTGGGACGGTTTAGTTGGCCACGACGGTGGCAGGTGTCACGAGGTGACACAGGGGCCACCCAGGACATGACCCTGGGAGGGTATGAGTGTCGGTGGTACGGTAGAGGAGTCACGGGTTAGGCAGGTTTCGTTGGAGCAACCCTGGTCCACCCGAATGGGATCACGCGGCCAGGTGCTCCATGGTGTGGGTAAAGTGCGCAACCTCTGCAGAGGGTAAAAATCTATTCGAATAGCCGCGTCCACGGTATTGGACAGTCTGTCCAGACCTTGCTAGGTGATCAACCATAATAACATAATAATGATGGTAGAACTCGTCTTATGATTGGAAGTATTCAGTGGATCGTGAGTATTCTGAGGGTTGTCGGACAACCCGGAAGAGAGTAAGTTTATCAGATTTACAGTGGAGATGCATAGCCATCGGATGATGTCAGGGATATGATATGATAGCCAAGGAATGGCTATGTAAGAGATGGTCAGATGACCGAAAGAGTTGGATTGGATCTTGAGATTGTTCAGAGTATGGATCACTTACTTGATATGCTTTACTTTACTGTATTTTACTTTAGTAGTTATCTTGCTGGATAAACCTGTTATGACTTAATGATTAATATTGCTAGATAGGTATGTTATGCCATGATAATTAATGATGCTCTAATAACAAATGCATGCTTGAATGCCATGGATTGCTTTGCTTGGTGTATATGTTAGTTGGTTTGCTTGCGAGTACATTCAAAAGTACTCAGCGGCCTTCAATGTGGCCAGGTTCACATAAGGATCCGTCGTCCGTCGACGAGGAGCCGAAGTGTTCGCAGGCTAGGAGAGTAACCCAGTCAGATCCCTGTGGATTGGAGCCGCACCAGGACCCTGCTGCCTTAGATAGATCTTTTCCGCTGCCATCACTCTTGTAAGATATCATGTAAGACATATATATTCATTAATAGAAATGCCTGTGTTCTTGATACTTGTTGTAAATGCGCATGCCAGAGTGATTTCCTGGGCTGGTATGCGTGGCGACCGTCTGGCTACAGTGGTAATCAGGCGGGGCACCACAGATGCAAAGGATGAACATGTGCGAAGAAGAGAGATGATGTTTGCCAACAGGAAATCTTTTATTGGGAGGATGTAGAAAAACTACAACTACTGGTCCAGATATATCTCTCCAATGGAAGTGTCCTAGTAGGATACGACTTTGGTTTGTATTTCCAGGAAAGATAGAGCTGATTGCTTCCGCACGTGTACATAGCTATGTGTTTTTCTTTTCTTTTTGAGTGGTGTAGATATGTGATTTATTATAACTATATAAGTTTCCTTGTTTACGTATAGTTTAATGGTACATCTTTCTCTATTCTTTCCAACTTCTTTCACGCACCCTTTAAAAAACTTTTTTTCATGAACCTTGCACGTGTCAGTTCAATATACATAACTTTATAACTTTTTTCATGTAACATAATATCTTCAAATCTCAGCCATAAATATTATTGATCAACGGTGTATATTATTTTAGATTATGTGGAAGAACGTGGTGTCTTATTTGACTTCTGTCTTAATTATATAATAGATACTACTTGTGCATCCAAAATCTTTAAACCCAGTTTTGCCATATGAGTCCACCATACCTACCTATGCAGTATTTCCATGCCGTTCTAAGCAAATTTGTATGTGCCATCTCTAATTTTCAAAATGAATTTCCTTTTTGTGTGCTCGTACCACTCATGAAGCGGCAAGGGGTGGCCAATATTTTCCATGCTAGATGTGTTATTCTCAATATGAGTGTTTATTCACTTGTCATTGCACGAGAGTACGATGGTAATAGGGATGCCCAGTCCCGAAATGAAAAAGAAATTTACTTTATGTTGTCAAATAATAAATTCCTTGGAAAGTGTTGGTATGGAAGGCACCCGTGGATACGGCTAGCCATGGATTGTGAAAGAATGGTGGAAAAAGGAATAAACTTTATTTTATGTTTGGGAACCGCCTATGATATATCTAGCATGGAAAGTGTTGGGAATTACTTGGTCGTTTTCGTTGACGGGAAAAGTATGCCTCTCAAAACTTTTTATCTCTCAATTTAAGCTTTGAGCTCTGGCACCTCTACAAATCCCTACTTCCCTCTGCGAAGGGCCTATCTATTTACTTTATGCAATTTTTTTATTTGAGTCTCCATCTCTCTTATAAAGCACCAAGTAGGGAGCACTATGATCATACTTGAGCATTGGAAGTAGCTAATATGCGAGTGTGTTTCATGAATGGATCAATGATTGAGCATGATGTGCTAGGGATAACTTTCTTTAGTGTTGATATTTTGAAAGATATGGTTGCTTGTTGATATGCTTGTGTATTGAAATCTTCATGTCAAAACTAGACTATTGCTTTGAACCATATAAAAGTCCAAATGTCCTTGCTACAAAAGAAAAGAATATGTGATGAACATGTTAGGCAGCATTCCACATCAAAATTTTTGTTTTTATCATTTACCTACTCGAGAACGAGTAGGAATTAAGCTTGGGGATGCTGATACATCTCCAACGTATCTATAATTTTTGCTTGTTCCATGCTGTTATATTATCATTCTTGGATGTTTTATATTCCTTTTATAGCAACTTTATATCATTTTTTGGTACTAACCTATTGACATAGTGCCTAGTGCCAGTTGCTGTTTTTTGCTTGTTTTTGACTTCGCCGAATATCAGTACCAAATGGAGTCCAAATGGGGCAAAACTTTTTGGGGATTTTTTCTGGACCAGAAGACACCTTGTGGGCCAAGAAAGCACCGGAGGGGAGGCCCGTGGGGAGCACAACCCACCAGGGCACGCCAGAGGTCCCTGGCGCGCCCAGGGGGTAGTGGGCCCCATGGAGGTCTCCTGCACCACCTCTTCAACCTATAAATTCACAAATATTCTAGAAACCCTAGGAGAGTCGACAAAACACAATTCCAACCGCTGCAAGTTCTAGAACCACGAGATCTAATCTAACACCATCACGGAGGGGTTCATCATCCTCATTGGTGCCTCTCCGATGATGCGTGAGTAGTCCACCATAGATCTAAGGGTCCGTAGGCAGTAGCTAGATGGCTTCCTCTCTCTCTATCTTTTGATTCTCAATACAATGGTCTCTTGGAGATCTATTTGATGTAACTCTTTTTGCGGTGTGTTTGTTGGGATTCAATGAACTTTGAGTTTATGATCAGATCTATATCCATGAATATTATTTGAGTCTTCTTTGATCTCTTATATGCATGATTATTTATAGCCTCATATTTCTTCTTCGAATATTTGGTTTAGTTAGGCCAACTAGATCGATTTTTCTTGCCATGGGAAGAGGTGCTTTGTGATGGGTTCGATCTTGCGGTGTTCTTTCCCAATGATAGAAGGGGCAGCAAGACACACATGTATCGTTGCTATTAAGGACAACAAGATGGGGGCTATTCCTACATGAATATATCTCGTCTACATCATGTCATTGTTCTTATTGCATTACTCCATTTCTCCATGAACTTAATACACTAGGTGCATGCTGGATAGCGGTCGATGTGTGGAGTAATAGTAGTAGATGCAGGCAGGAGTCGGTCTAGTAATCTTGGATGTGATGCCTATATATTGATCATTGCCTTGGATATCGTCATAATTATTCGATCTTCTATCAATTGCCCAACAGTAACTTGTTTACCCACCATGTGCTATTTCTCGAGAGAAGCCACTAGTGAAATCTACGGCCCCCGGGTCTATTATTTATCATATTTGCTTTGAGATCTATTTTTATTCGCTTTTATTTTCAGATCTATTATTCCAAAAACCCAAAAATACCTTGCTGCACTTTTTTTATTACTTATTTTATTTCGCATTTTATCGAGAGCTATTTAGCCAATCTACCACAAATTTATCTATCTTTTTACCGTGGAGGGATTGACAACCCCTCTTATGCGTCGGGTTGCAAGTATTTGTTCTTTGTGTGTAGGTACCGTTTACATATTATTGCTTTGTTCTCCTACTGGATTGATACCTTGGTTTCACAACTGAGGGAAATACCTACCGTAGCTGTACTGCATCATCCCTTCCTCTTTGGGGAAATACCGACACAGTTTCAAGCGACATCATACAACAGTTGAGCTGAATCGCCAGTTCATGGGAGGAGTCATGGCTTAGTTCCCGTGTCCCAATATGAATCAGCAACCAGCCCCAATGACTCTGCAAAACTTTGCGCGTCTCAACCTTGTCATCTACCACAACTCAACTCAGCCCCTTGATGCTGATGACGGGCTCCGTGACATCACTTTCGAGTTGGAGTCTGCTGATGTAGCCCCTGCCAACTATGTCACCTTTGCGACTTATTACCTAAAAGGTCCCATTGCTCAATGGTGGGACAACCACAGGCATTCCTTACCTGTTGGAACCGCCATCACTTGGCCAGAATTCCAAGCTGCATTCCACGGGCCAATGTCGAACCACCATGGTTAGTCACAACATCCCAGTTGAAGTTGAAGGGTTGGAATTCCATGTTTCCCCCCATTGTTTTGAAGTCTTCCAATATTGACCTCATATTGGGAATGGAATGGTCGAAAACACATAACGCTTCTATCATTTACACCACTATGACCGTCCACCTACTACATCCTTCAAATGAGATAGTAAGCTACCATGCTCATCTTGTTCTAAATGCCGAAGCACAGATTTATTCCTTGAACGCATAAACGCTTCTCCTCTTATGAGAATTGAAAACGCGACAGTCATTTGTGAATGCCAATATGTCTTTCCAAAAGAACTACCCAGTCCATGACCTTGGACTTGTTGTAGTTAAGTTTGCACCAAAGTTGTGGCGACATTTCCTTCTTGGTAATCGTTGCGAGATCCTGACCGATCATCAAAGTCTGAAGTATCTGTTTACTCAGCTAGATCTGGATCTTCGAAAGCAGCAATGTATGGAAACAATTACAGACTATGACTACGGTATTTCTTATACCCCTGGCAAGGCTAATGTCATGGCCGATGCCCTGAGTCACAAGTCTTATTGCAATAACCACATGGCTTATAAAGCTCAACCCCTGCAAGATGATCTCAATTGTAGAGAGCATCCGATCCGCGTTCTCGATCAAGCTGAACATCGCACCCATCAGAGGGCTATCAAATTTCTTAAAGTTCAGTGGTCAAATCATTCTGAATATGAAGCCACTTGGGAATGTGAGGATCGTCTTCATGATGAATACCCCGCTTTGTTTCCGTCTACCTCCTAAATCTCGGGACAAGATTTCTTATAGTGGAGGAGATTTGTAACGCCCGGATAATTAAGCTACAATAATCCCCTGTTAATGGTGCGATGTCATCATTAGCACTGTTGCTAAATCCCCCTTTGATTGAAACCAATTCAAATTCAAATTTAACAAAAAACCAAACAATTAAAGTTTTCAAATGTCAAAACTAAAAAGTACAAACTGCGAAAAATAATTCATAAGTAATATTGGTGGAGAAATCATCTTTTTATGAAATATTTAAATGCACTAAAATAATTAAAACAGAGGCTTACACTATTATTTAAATGCTTGTTAAATAGTAAAAATATTCTAACTAAATTATTTGGGTACCAAACTTTACGTGGCAGTAGTATTTAGTAATGCTAATTTAGGTGCAAGTTTCTTATTTTAGAAAACTATTTTGCTACAATAAGAAAATAGAAAATAGTTTAAAGTAAAAAAAAGACCTGCACTGTGCACTTGGGCCCAAGTGCACAGTACAACCGGCCCAGTCCACCACTGCCTCCTTCTACCTCTCGCTACAGTGAGGCAGGGAGGCGTGGCAGCCATCCAGGGCCGCGCCTGGAGGCGTGGAGGCCATCCAGCCCCTGCCCCACTGTGACGCCCCCGGCCCGATCGCGCGCTAATCATACACGCAAATGCACACGATCAAGCCTAAGGACTCACGGGAAGATATCACAACACAACTCTAAAACATAAATAAAGTCGTACAAGCTTTATATTACAAGCCAGGGCCTCGAGGGCTCGAATACATAAGCTTGCGAACAAGCGTCAGCGGAAGCATCAGATATCTGAGTACAGATATAAAAGAAAGTACAGAAAGGCCTTTAGAAAGGCGGGGCAAAATAAAACACTACGATCGAAAGGCGAAGGCCTCCTGCCTGGGACCCTCCGATCCTACTCCTGGTCGTCAGTCAACTCGTAGTAGTATCCATCCTCTGGGTAGTAGTAGTAGCGATCGTCGGGGCATCTGTCTCAGGGGGCTCCGTCATCTTGGTCTCGACAAACTGATATGGGGAGAAAAGGTAAACAAAGCAACCGTGAGTACTCAGAAGTACTCAGCAAGCAAGGATCTACACTACATATGCAACATTTTCAAGGGGAGGCTGTATATGTGGACTGGGCTGCAGAAATGCCAGAATAGAGAGAAGGCCTAGTCCTATCGAAGACTAGCATCTTCAGCGGTCTTGCAGCAGTAGAAGAGAGTAGAACAATACCATATAATGTAGCAGTAATAATATCAACCTCACCCAGAGATCCTTTCTCGACTCCCTGCGAGAAAGCAATCCCAGAGCCATAAAGTCATCAACCTCGCCCAGAGATCCCTTCTCGACTCCCTGCGAGAAGCAATCCCAGAGCCATACAGTATCCAGGTCTCGTCACAGGTATCCAGTTCTAGTTGTATCGATCGGGATACAACTCCGAGTGTCCTTTACCGTAGGACCGGCTATCGATAGAAGTGTTCTTCCCTGCAGGGGTGCACCAACTTACCCAACACGCTCGATTAACTTCGGCCGGACACACTTTCCTGGGTCATGCCCGGCCTCGGCCAAACGACACATCGCAACCCTACCTACAGCTCAGCAGAGAGGTCCCCGTCGGTCTACATCCTAAGCGCTCAGAGGTCTTGGGCCATCGCCCTGTGCACTCCGAGTCGTTGCGTGCAGGGGGAAGCCAGGCACCAGGGGGGCGCCGGTCCGTCCCGGCCGCAAGGCTGAACTAGACGTCTGATAGAGCTTTCGGCTGATGCTACGATGCAGAACGCCCATACTATGCCCACGTGATGGTTAGTGCTATCAGACCAGGGGCCTGCTCGGATCAAATATCCAAATCGTTAATGGACTAGGGCTTGCGGAAACGAGCAGAGACTCACGAAAGATGTGACCCCATCGCCCCGTCTCGAGGACTTGCGGCAAGGGTTAAGAATGCCCGGCCGCGCCTCGTATTCACCACTCGGGCACCACACTGGCAACCCGCCTTCACATCACACGCGGGTACCCCTCAGGGTCGACCCGCCTTTCCAAGTAACATTGTAAAGTCCAAGTATCCGTGTGTCCATAACATCAGGGAATCCGAGGTATCACCCTCATTGAATTCCCACTCGATGTATCCGTCAAGGTGAACTCGGAGGAATCACCCTCACTGGGTCCACACTTGAGGTGTTGTACGACAGCGTCGTTATCGGAAGCGGTGAAGGAGGAATCACCCTCGATGACCACGACCGAATAGCTACTCTACAGAGTTAACATCAGAAGTGCTACAAGAGGTTTCACCCTCGGCACTCGATAGTAACGCTGCAGTGTCGTTACAACTAAGGGGGGTGATGTGCGGTGTCGGGTCCTGGTCTTCAATCCCGTTGATAGGGTCTTCGGATAATCCAGCGGGGCAGTCAGGACTAGTGGGGTCACTGATAGGTCTCTACCCAGCCTAAACTAAGCAGTTTAGGATATGCAGGTAAATATCAACAGCAGGCTACAATAAACAGGCTATGCATCAGAATAGGTAAAGCAGTAGCAACAGCAATTCTAATGCAAGCATGGGAAATTAGAATGGGCGATATCGGGATGATCAAAGGGGGGGCTTGCCTGGTTGCTCGGCGGCAAGGGCAAGGTCGTCTATGGTGTCTTCGGGATCCGGAGCTGCGTCGGTCTCGGGGACGACGTCGGGGTCGGGGGCTATCGAGAGAGAAGAGGGGGAGGAAACAGTATAAATATAGAGCGAACATGAGCATGACAAATACGATACACGGTGCTAGGGGTAGTCTAACGCAGCATCACACGTAACAGACGGAGCGGGAGAATATCTGACGATATTTCCCGGGTCTTTGGAATTATCGGACAGAGGATAAGAGGGGAACGGTTGCAAGTTCGGATAGTTAGAGACGCGTGACGGACGAACGGACCGCGTATTCAGATTCGTCTCGTCGTTCTGAGCAACTTTCATGTAGAAAGTATTTTCATCCGAGTTACGGTTTATTTAATATGATTTTCTAAAGTTTTCATTAATTTTCTGAATTTATTTTTATTATTTAATTTAACATTATCCGAAACAGTGTTTGCTGATGTCAGCATGACATCATGCTGATGTCAACAAGGTTAATTAGGTTAACTAATTAATTAGCTCTAATTAACCAGGGTTACTTAAGTTAATTAACATTTAATTAATCTAATTAATTAAATTAGACTAATCTAAACAGTGTTAATTAACTAATTAATTAACTAATTAATTATTTTATTTATTTTTATTTATTTTATTTTTTTAGCTAGCACATGGCTAGGGCGGACACGTCCGGACGCGCACCCAAATGGGGCCGGACATGTCCGGAGTGTGCCCATTTGGGACCGGACATGTCCGGTGCCCAAATGGCACGCGCGGGCGCGGACGGGGGGGCGCGGACGGGCGAGGCCGCGGCAGCGCGCGGCCAGGGGGTGAGCGGGCGCCCAGGGGCGCGGTCGCCGCGGCTGGGCGCGCGGCCGGCGCGGTCCGCGTGGGGCGAGGCGGCGGTGACCACCGGGGTGCTGGGCGAGCGGGGACCCGGAGCGGGCGACCGGAGTGACGATGGGGGGAAGAGGAGAGCGGCGCGGCGCGGGCGTGCTCACGTTGGGGGCCGAGTCGAGGCTGGCCGGCGACGGGGGGGCGAGTAGGTGGCCAGGTGTGGGGAGGAGGAGGCGAGGCAGTTCCGGCGGGGAGGCGGCGGCGAGGACGGTGGCGACCGGCGAGGGAGAGGCGAGGAGGCGGCGTCGGGCGAGGCAGATCGGGTCGCGGGGAGGCCGTCTGTGAAGGGAGGAAACGGGAGGACGGCGAGGTGTGGGCTGGGAGGCCGTTAAGCGGCGCGGCAGGGCGCGACGTGCGGGCGCGGGGCGCGCTGGAGGTGGCGTCGGGCGGCGGGTCGGGGAACGGCTCCTGCTGGGGGCGGTCCGGGGTGGAGAGAAGGACGAGGACGGGCGCCGCGTCGGGGAGCGGGCGGCGGTCGCCGGGGTCGCCGGCGACGGTGGAGCGGCGGGCGGCGGCGCCTCCTCCCGTCCCGATCCATGGACAGAGGAGATGGGGGGGAGTGGGGAGGGTGGGGGTGGGGCTAGGGTTCGGTCGTGGGGGGGGGGATATGGGATGGGGAGGGCGGCCAGGGAGGCCGTGCCCAGTTGGGCGCGGGGGGGGGGGGAAAGAGGGGGGGGTTTGCTCCTTTTTTTATTTTTCTGTTTGCTTCTTTTATCTTTTTCTTTCTTAACACACACTCCTGTTAGCAAATAGTTAGGGCTCTATATGAATTTTGTAAAACTTAGGAATTACTCAACAAATACTAGGCAATACCTACCACTACCAAAATTGGTTTGGAGAAAATAGGAGCTCCCACAATTTTATAATAATTAATATGCATTAATCATTACTGTTTTAATAATGTTAGAGTCACTTAATTAATTGATTATTGTTTGTTACAATTTTAGACTTGCCTCTGCAACATTTGTTGTTTATCGAACATTTCAGTTTCTGTGTTTGAACAACTTTTATTTCCACTTTCATTTAAATTGAAGTTTGACTTAGGGGTTGAAATGCAATATGATGCAAATAATGATCATGCACTGTTAATCATGCTGACTTGGCATAATCAAAAGGGTGATTACTGTAGTTACCACCGGGGGTGTTACAAATCTCCTCTACTAACAAGAATTCTCGTCCCGAGAATTAAGAGGTAGAAGGAAAAAGTTCGGGGTATTCCGCACGAAGATTATCCTCGCGTTCCCAAGTGGCTTCATCTTCAGTATGATTTGACCACTGAACTTTGAGGAACTTGGTAACTTTCTGGCGGGTCCGACGTTCAGCTTGATCGAGAATGCGGATCGGATGCTCCTTATAAGATAGGTCATCTTGCAATTCGAGCACCTCGTGATCCACTGCTCGGTGCGGAGATTCCTTGAAGCATTGACGAAGCTGCGACACGTGGAAGACGTCGTGGATATGAGAGAATTGCGGCGGCAATTCCAATTTATATGCCACCTGACCACGTCTAGCAACAATGCGGAAAGGACCAATGTAGCGTGGAGCTAGCTTGCCCTTGATTCCAAAACGGTGAGTGCCCTTCATAGGGGTGACACGAAGATAAGCGTGATCACCAGGTTGATAAGTCAAACCCCATCGTTTGCGATCATAGTTGCTCTTCTGACGGTCCTGAGCCGCCTTGAGATTTTCACGGACGATACGGACTTGTTCTTCGGCGTGTTGAATAATATCTGGACCCACGAGTGGTCGTTCCCCAGTTTCTGACCAATTCAGAGGGGTTCGACATCTACGTCCATAGAGAACTTCAAAGGGGGCCATTTTCAGACTAGCTTGATAGCTGTTGTTATAAGAGAACTCGGCATATGGAAGAGATTCTTCCCACTTCTTGCCGAAAGAAACAACACAAGCTCGTAGCATGTCTTCAAGCACTTGGTTGACTCGCTCGACTTGGCCTTGGGACTGAGGATGATAAGCTGAACTCCAGGTAATATGAGTTCCCATAGCCTTTTGGAAACTTTCCCAGAAATGACCGGTGAATATGCTGCCACGGTCTGAACTGATCTCTTTCGGAATACCGTGGAGTGAAACAATTCTGGAGATATATAATTCTGCTAACTGACTAGCAGTGATTGTCTCCTTGACAGGCAGGAAGTGTGCAACTTTGGAGAGTTGGTCGACGACGACAAGAATAGCATCGTGACCCTTCTGTGACCTGGGAAGTCCTGTAATGAAATCCATCTGAACCTTGTCCCATTTCCATAAAGGAATAGGAAGTGGTTGCAGAATTCCAGCAGGCTTCTGATGTTCTGCTTTAACGCGACGACAAACATCACATTCAGCAACATATCGAGCAATGTCCTGCTTCATTCTAGACCACCAGTACCTTTGACGGAGATCACGATACATCTTGGTGCTACCCGGATGAATAGACAATGGGGTGTCATGTGCCTCCTTCATGACTTTGTCAGTCATAAGTTCGAAGCGAGGTACGACAATGCGGTTTCTGAAATACAAGGTTCCATCTTCAGACAGCGAGAAATCCCTGTACTTTTCAAGGTGAAGACTCTTCTTCATCAGATCAACTTCAGCATCTTTAGCTTGCGCATTCTTAACAGCGTTCTCAAGATCTGGTTGTATCACAAGGTTATTAAGAGAACCCTGTGGAACAATACGCAGATTTAGCTTGCACAGTTGTTCAAAAAGTCGAGGTTGAGCTCGCCTAACCATGAGGTTGTCGCAATAGGACTTGCGGCTTAAGGCATCAGCCATCACGTTAGCCTTGCCAGGGGTATAGGATATACCCAAATCATAGTCCGCAATGGCCTCCATCCATCTTTGCTGACGGAGGTTTAGAGATGGTTGAGTGAACAAGTACTTCAGACTTTTATGATCCGTGTAGATCTCGCAACGATTACCGAGAAGGTAATGTCGCCACAACTGCAATGCATAGATCACAGCAGCTAGTTCTAGATCATGTACCGGATAATTCTCTTCATGTGGGCGCAACTGACGAGAGCCATAAGCAATCACTTTACGCTCTTGCATTAGGACACAGCCTAATCCTTCACGGGATGCATCACAATAAATCACAAAGTCTTTGTGGGTATCTGGAGGAGATAGTACTGGGGTATTGTAACGGATTGACATCTGCCCCAGTGGATAAAGAATGTACTCTGGATGTATCCCTGCTCGAACAGCTGGTAGCTGCGTCGCAGGGTGTGGTGGAAACAAACGATCCATCTGAAACAGAGGAAACTCATGATTGTCAAAAGACAAGGAGAAGTATAACCGATCTCGGAGAGAAAGGTTAAACAAAACAATGGAAAGGAAAATGATTATCAGACTAATCAGATCAATGTCAGGGAAATCGCACATATATCCAGCTCTCCGGGTGGACGAGAATTACGAGATCCTAAGTGTCGGTGTTAGTAAACTCATTTAACCCGAATAGAAGAGAGGTCAGAGTCCCAGAGTAAAGGTCGAGGAGTAAAAGATCCTAATACCACCCAATTGGCGACGTGGGCCCGTAAGCCACACAGCCAAGTTAGTAAAACAGTTTTCGGTTACTAGACTCAACTTCGGCCAAGGAGTTGGAAAGGGGGTTCCTACAGGCAGTCGGCTCTGATACCAACTTGTGACGCCCCCGGCCTGATCGCGCGCTAATCATACACGCAAATGCACACGATCAAGCCTAAGGACTCACGGGAAGATATCACAACACAACTCTAAAACATAAATAAAGTCGTACAAGCTTTATATTACAAGCCAGGGCCTCGAGGGCTCGAATACATAAGCTTGCGAACAAGCGTCAGCGGAAGCATCAGATATCTGAGTACAGATATAAAAGAAAGTACAGAAAGGCCTTTAGAAAGGCGGGGCAAAATAAAACACTACGATCGAAAGGCGAAGGCCTCCTGCCTGGGACCCTCCGATCCTACTCCTGGTCGTCAGTCAACTCGTAGTAGTATCCATCCTCTGGGTAGTAGTAGTAGCGATCGTCGGGGCATCTGTCTCAGGGGCTCCGTCCTCTGGTCACGTCAAACTGATATGGGGAGAAAAAGGAAAACAAAGCAACCGTGAGTACTCAGAAGTACTCAGCAAGCAAGGGTCTACACTACATATGCAACATTATCAAGGGGAGGCTGTATATGTGGACTGGGCTGCAGAAATGCCAGAATAGAGAGAAGGCCTAGTCCTATCGAAGACTAGCATCTTCAGCGGTCTTGCAGCAGTAGAAGAGAGTAGAACAATACCATATAATGTAGCAGTAATAATATCAACCTCACCCAGAGATCCTTTCTCGACTCCCTGCGAGAAAGCAATCCCAGAGCCATAAAGTCATCAAACCTCGTCCTGAGATCCTTTCTCGACTCCCTGTGAGAAAGCGATCCCAGAGCCAATACAGTCATCAACCTGTTAACGTCTCAAGGGTCCAGTTCTAGTTGTATCGATCGGGATACAACTCCGAGTGTCCTTTACCGTAGGACCGGCTATCGATAGAAGTGTTCTTCCCTGCAGGGGTGCACCAACTTACCCAACACGCTCGATTAACTTCGGCCGGACACACTTTTCTGGGTCATGCCCGGCCTCGGCCGAACGACACATCGCAACCCTACCTACAGCTTAGCAGAGAGGTCCCCGTCGGTCTACATCCTAAGCGCTCAGAGGTCTTGGGCCATCGCCCTGTGCACTCCGAGTCGTTGCGTGCAGGGGGAAGCCAGGCACCAGGGGGGCGCCGGTCCGTCCCGGCCGCAAGGCTGAACTAGACGTCTGACAGAGCTTTCGGCTGATGCTACGATGCAGAACGCCCATACTATGCCCACGTGATGGTTAGTGCTATCAGACCAGAGGCCTGCTCGGATCAAATATCCAAATCGTTAATGGACTAGGGCTTGCGGAAACGAGCAGAGACTCACGAAAGATGTGACCCCGTCGCCCCGTCTCGAGGACTTGCGGCAAGGGTTAAGAATACCCGGCCGCGCCTCGTATTCACCACTCGGGCACCACACTGGCAACCCGCCTTCACATCACACGCGGGTACCCCTCAGGGTCGACCCGCCTTTCCAAGTAACATTGTAAAGTCCAAGTATCCGTGTGTCCATAACATCAGGGAATCCGAGGTATCACCCTCATTGAATTCCCACTCGATGTATCCGTCAAGGTGAACTCGGAGGAATCACCCTCACTGGGTCCACACTTGAGGTGTTGTACGACAGCGTCGTTATCGGAAGCGGTGAAGGAGGAATCACCCTCGATGACCACGACCGAATAGCTACTCTACAGAGTTAACATCAGAAGTGCTACAAGAGGTTTCACCCTCGGCACTCGATAGTAACGCTGCAGTGTCGTTACAACTAAGGGGGGGTGATGTGCGGTGTCGGGTCCTGGTCTTCAATCCCGTTGATAGGGTCTTCGGATAATCCAGCGGGGCAGTCAGGACTAGTGGGGTCACTGATAGGTCTCTACCCAGCCTAAACTAAGCAGTTTAGGATATGCAGGTAAATATCAACAGCAGGCTACAATAAACAGGCTATGCATCAGAATAGGTAAAGCAGTAGCAACAGCAATTCTAATGCAAGCATGGGAAATTAGAATGGGCGATATCGGGATGATCAAAGGGGGGGCTTGCCTGGTTGCTCGGCGGCAAGGGCAAGGTCGTCTATGGTGTCTTCGGGATCCGGAGATGCGTCGGTCTCGGGGACGACGTCGGGGTCGGGGGCTATCGAGAGAGAAGAGGGGGAGGAAACAGTATAAATATAGAGCGAACATGAGCATGACAAATACGATACACGGTGCTAGGGGTAGTCTAACGCAGCATCACACGTAACAGACGGAGCGGGAGAATATCTGACGATATTTCCCGGGTCTTTGGAATTATCGGACAGAGGATAAGAGGGGAACGGTTGCAAGTTCGGATAGTTAGAGACGCGTGACGGACGAACGGACCGCGTATTCAGATTCGTCTCGTCGTTCTGAGCAACTTTCATGTAGAAAGTATTTTCATCCGAGTTACGGTTTATTTAATATGATTTTCTAAAGTTTTCATTAATTTTCTGAATTTATTTTTATTATTTAATTTAACATTATCCGAAACAGTGTTTGCTGATGTCAGCATGACATCATGCTGATGTCACAAGTTTAATTAGGTTAACTAATTAATTAGCTCTAATTAACCAGGGTTACTTAAGTTAATTAACATTTAATTAATCTAATTAATTAAATTAGACTAATCTAAACAGTGTTAATTAACTATTAATTAACTAATTAATTATTTATTTTATTTATTTATTTTTTTTTTTAGCTAGCACATGGCTAGGGCGGACACGTCCGGACGCGCACCCAATGGGGCGGACATGTCCGGAGTGTGCCCATTTGGGACCGGACATGTCGGTGCCCAAATGGCACGCGCGCGCGACGGGGGGCGCGGACGGGCGAGGAGGCCGCGGCAGCGCGCGGCCAGGGGCGGCGCCCAGGGGCCGGTCGCCGCGGCTGGGCGCGCGGCCGGGTCCGCCGTGGGCAGGCGGCGGTACCACCGTGCTGGGCGAGCGGGGACCGGAGCGCACAGATGGGGGGGGGGAAGAGGAGACGGGCGCGGCCGCGGGCGTGCTATGTTGGGGCCGATCGAGGCTGGCCGGCGACGGGGGGGGCGAGGAGGTGGCGCAGGTGGGGGGAGGAGAGGCGAGGCAGTCCGCGGGGAGGCGGCGGCGAGGACGGTGGCGACGGCGAGGGAGAGGCGAGGAGGCCGTCGGGCGAGGCAGATCGGCGCGGGGAGGCCGTTGGTGAAGGGAGGAACGAGGAGGACGGCGAGTGGGTGGCTGGGGAGGCCGTTAAGGCGGCGGGCGGCAGGGCCGGCCGACGGTGCGGCGGCGCGGGGCGCCGGAGGTGGCGTCGGGCGGCGGGGTCGGAACGGCTCCTGCTGGGGCGGTCCGGTGGAGAAGAAGGACGAGGACGGGCGCCGGCGTCGGGGAGCGGGGCGGCGCGGTCGCCGGGGTCGCCGGGCGACGGTGGAGCGGCGGGGGGCGGCGGCGGCCTCCTCCCGTCCCGATCCAATCGGGACAGAGGAGATGGGGGGGAGTGGGGAGGGTGGGGTGGGGCTAGGGTTCGTCGTGGGGGGGGGGATATGGGGATGGGAGGGCCGGCCAGGGAGGCCGTGGCCCAGTTGGGCCGCCGGGGGGGGGGGGGAAAGAGGGGGGGGGGTTTGCTCCTTTTTATTTTTCTGTTTTGCTTTTCTTTTATTCTTTTTCTTTTTATTTAACCACAGCTCCTGTTTAGCAAATAGTTAGGGCTCTATATGAATTTTGTAAAACTTAGGAATTACTCCAACAAATACTAGGCAATACCTACCACTACCAAAAATTGGTTTGGAGAAAATAGGAGCTCCCACAATTTTTATAATAATTAATATGCATTAATCATTACTGTTTTAATAATGTTAGAGTCACTTAATTAATTGATTATTTGTTTGTTACAATTTTAGACTTGCCTCTGCAACATTTGTTGTTTATCGAACATTTCAGTTTCTGTGTTTGAACAACTTTTATTTTCCACTTTCATTTAAATTGAAGTTTGACTTAGGGGTTGAAATGCAATATGATGCAAATAATGATCATGCACTGTTAATCATGCTGACTTGGCATAATCAAAAGGGTGATTACTGTAGTTAACCACCGGGGGTGTTACACCCACCTACAAGTCATTGCCCGCGGCTCCCCTCCAAACCCTAGCCCCACTCATTTTCCCCTTGTCCTCTAACTCGCATCTAACTCTTGATCCCGAGCTCGCCATCGACACGCCATCGCCATTGGCGCGCTCTAGAGCCACCCCGAGCCACACGGGCTTGTCCACCAAGACCCCCACGGTCGGCTACTTCACCTACAATCGTCGAATCAAGCCGGACCCCATGGCATCATCGGGATCGCCATCTTCTTCTTCTTCCTCCGGACCTCGAGCTCCGTCACTTCGATCCGTCGCCTCCAAGCCTTCCCCGAGCCCACTGGCTAGCCCATCGTCCCTGCGGTGAGGCCCTCCTTAGATTCCCCCTTCTCCCCCAACAATTCAGTCGCCATAAACGCCCTTCCCCGAGCCTGACCGTCGCAACCGGAGCTCCCCTGTCCGAAATGCCAAATTCCGGGAATACTTTCCCGGATGTTTTCCTCCTTCACCGGTATTACCTAGTACTGCGTTAAGTCACACCAGCACCGCTTATTGTCATGTCATGCATCTGTTTGCATTGTATTCATTGTTTCTTCCCCCCTCTTCTCTCCGGTAGACTTCAAGACTGACGCCGATGTTGCCCCTGTGATCGACTACGTCATCGACGACCCTTCTTCCTTTTCAGCAGAGCTTCCAGGCAAGCAAAAAACTCCCTTGATCATTCCTATATCGCCCATTCCATTCTCTCTCATGCTTGCATTAGATTTTGCTACTGTATTTGATTGCTCCTATTCTGATGCATAGCCTGCTTTTGTAACCTGCTCATTGTACCTCACCTGCTTATCCTAAACTGCTTAGTATAGGTTGGTAGTGATCCATCAGTGACCCCTCACCTTGTCCTAGTTGCCTCGGCTAGTTGACCAATGGCTCGATCAACCTGATTAACGTCCAGGGCCCAACACATCACATTACACCCCCTTAGTTGTACGACATTGCAGGGTTACTATCGAGTGCCGAGGGTGATACTTCGTATAGACTTCTGATGAGATCTTTGTAGTGTAGTAATCGGTCGTGGTCTATCGAGGTTGATTCCTCCTTCACCACTTCCGATACGACTCTGTCGTGCAACACCTCAAGCGTGGACCTCGAGGGTGATTCCTCCTAGTTCGCCTTGATGATTAGATCAGGTGGATTCCATCGAGGGTGATTCCTCGGATCCCCCCTTGGTGTTTTGTACACACGGTTACTTTGATTTTACCCCTAGAACTATGTTAAAGACGGGTCGGCCCCGAGGGGTACCCGCGAGAGTTACTGCTACTGCAGGACTGGAGGGACATGCGGTACCACCCCGGTAGAGGTTGACCTGAGTTCTCGACAGTCTTTTGCGAGCCGGGTTGACCTGGAGGGTACCCGCAAGTTGATTTGAAGTCGGGTTAACCTGGAGGGTACCCGCGAGTTTTCTACGTGGCACGGCCGGGCATTCCGGGCCGTTGCCGTAAGTCCACGAGATGGGGCGATGGGGTCACATCGATCGTGAGTCTCTGCTCGTTAGCGCGCTCTCCCAACACACTACGGTTTGGATATGTGACCCGAGTAGGCCTCTGGCCTTTTTCGCACTGACCACCACACGGGAATAAGTATGGGCACTCGGCGTTGTACGATTCTTCCGAAAGCTCTGTCAGACGTCTAGTTTAGCATTGCGGCACGGCTGGGCCGGCGCCATCCATGACAGAGGTGGTGCTTGGACCTGCCCTGCTCGCAACGACCCAGAGTGCAAAGGGCAATGGGCCCAAGACCCTAGAGCGCTTAGGATGTAGACCGGCGGGGACCTCTCTCTGGAGCCTAGGTAGGACTACGACATGTTGATCGGCCGAGGCCGGTCATGACCTGATGGTGTGTCCGGTCGGAGTTGATCGAGCATGTTGGGTAAGTTGGTGCACCCCTGCAGGGAAGTATTTCTATTTGAATAGCCGTGTCCACGGTAACGGACGCTCGGAGTTGTATCCCGATCGATACAACTAGAACTGGATGCTGAGGCATGTAATGGATATGATGGCTCCGGGATTGCTTTCTTGCAGGGAGTCGAGAAAGGATCTCTGGGCGATAATGTTACAACATACTTATTACTTATAATATGTTACTCTTATCTCTTCTGATGCTACAAGATGCTTGAAGATGCTAGTCTTCGATAGGCTAGGCCTTCCCCTCTATTCTGGCATTCTGCAGTTCAGTCCACAGATACATCCCTTCCCTTGAGACCAATGCATACTTAGTATAGATCTGATGCTTGCGAGTACTTTGGATGAGTACTCACGGTTGCTTTGCTACCTTTTTCCCCCCTTCTTTCTTCTTTTCGGATGTTGCGATCAGATGACGGATCCCAGGAGCCAGATGCCACCGCCGACGGATACTACTACCCCGAGGGTGCATACTACTACGTGGAGACCGCCGACGACCAGGAGTAGTTAGGAGGTCCCAGGCAGGAGGCTTTGCCTTTTTGATCTGTATCTTGTTTGTGCTTGCCTTCTTAAGGCAGTCTTGTTTAACTTATGTCTGTACTCAGATATTGTTGCTTCCGCTGACTCGTTTGTATTCTAGCTTCTGTATTCGAGCCCTCGAGGCCCCTGGCTTGTAATATGAAGCTTGTATTATTTTATTTGTGTCTAGAGTTGTGTTGTGATATCTTCCCGTGAGTCCCTGATCTTGATCGTACACATTTGCGTGTATGATTAGTGTATGATTGAATCGGGGGCGACACAGGATGGCACTTTCATGATCGACAAATATAAGGGAACATTGATGGTGGCAATGGCCCACTCGTCCAATGATATTGTATTATCGGTGGCATTTGCCTTGGTGCCTTCTGAGCACGACGACAACTGGGAGTGGTTCATGGACCATGTGAGGATGAAGGTGATTGGCAAGAGAGAGGTATGCATCATATCAGATCGGCATCATGGGATTATTAGATCAATAACATTGATATTCTAGGCCTTCCAAAGCTCCAACACCGTTGGTGCATGAGGCACTTCTTGGCAAACTTTTACCAGGCAAGCAAGAGCAAGGAGTTTTGCAAAGACCTTACACATGTTTGCGTGGCATTCAACACCGACACATGCAAAAGCCGCTATGATAAATTCTTCAAGGTGTTGGAGAAGAACAAAGGGGGAGATAATTCTTGACAACGCATCTTCCGAAGAAGCATAAGTGGTCACACGCTTACGACGAAGGAGGTTTGAGATACGGCGACTTTACAAGCAACATGGTGGAATGCTTCAACAATGTGCTCAAGGGTGTCCGTTCATTGCTGGTAATGCAATAGGGAAATATACTTCCTTCAAGCTCAATGAGTATTTCCTAAGGCAATCCCGAATCACCGCCAAATGGATTGGTGAAAAGAAACACTATCCCGTCAAGGTTGATGATTGGTTAAAGTATCAAGCGCGCAAGTCTTCGCATGAACAAATCATTAGATTCAATGAAAATGAAATGATCTACCAAGTCAACGAGCCGGGTGACACAACACAGGACAGTGTGACATATGGTGGTGTTGCATACTAGGCGCACCTCAAAAGCTGGTGGTGTTAGTGTGAGAGTGAAAGTGCAACTAATCCTCGGGTGGTTTTGGTAATTAATAACAACATATAAGTCATTGATGATAGATTTCAGAGAAGATCAATAATTGGCATGGGAAGGACTTGAGGGTGTGGACCCCTCAAACTTCTAAGGACAAGAATTGGCAAAGCTCCAAGACTCTTCATTTTTGGTTAAGTGATCCAAGATCACGTTGAGTCCTATAGGAAAGCCAATACTATTAAAAGGGGATGAGGTACTATTGATGAGTTTGTTGCTCAAGTGCTTAGAGATATAGCTCCAAAACCCTCAACCACTTTCTCCACATCACATCTGTCCAAAACCCTAAAGTGTCATGTCAGTCCCACCGAAATAATCTATCCCGGACTCACCGAGTTGATCACATACACTGCCTAAGCCAAACCCTAGCATTTCGGCTCTACCAATATGGATCTCGGTATCACCGAGATGGCGTGACCAAGTTTCTGTGATGAAGTTGCTTCATTTCGGAATTACCGAGATGAAACAATCGGAACTACCGAAACGAGGTCTTCCCTAGCCATTGCACTTCGGTCACTCCGAGATGTTCTGATCGGTCTCACCGAGACCTCCAACGTTCGAATCTTTTACACTAGTCGGTCTCACCGAGATTTTGGTCCGGTGTCCCCGAGTTGGGTCAAATGTTTGTAACGGTTGGATTTTTGGGTGAAGCCTATATATACCCCTCCACCCCCACTTACTATATGGGAGAGCCATCAGAATGAAACACTACTTCCACTACTCATTTTCTAAGAGAGAACCACCTACTCATGTGTTGAGATCAAGCCACTTCATTCCAACCATTTGAACCTTGATTTCTAGTCTTTTGCAAGTTGCTTTCCACTCAAATCATTCTCCTACCCAAGACAAATCTATGAGAGAGTGATTGAGTGTTGGGGAGACTATCTTTTGAAGCACAAGAGCAAGGAGTTCATCAACAACTACACATCTATTACCTTCTGGGGTGTGGTGTCTCCTAGATTGGTTAGGTGTCACTTGGGGGCCTCCAAGATCTTGTGGAGTTGAACCAAGGAGTTTGTAAGGGCAAGGAGATCGCCTACTTCGTGAAGATCTACCCGAGTGAGGCTAGTCCTTCGTGGACATAAGCCATGATGGTATAGACAAGGTTGCTTCTTCATGGACCCTTCATGGGTGGAGCCCTCCATGGACTCGCGCAATCATTACCCTCTATGGGCTGAAGTCTCCATCAACGTGGATGTACGATAGCACCACGTATTGGAACCCCACCAAAAATCACTGCGTCTTTATTGCGTTTGATTTCTCTAATCCCTCCTTTATGTTTGTCGGGGATATACCCCGCGGTATGACCCAGCCGGGACTTGGTGCTTCATTAATAACCCGGACGGACTTGGCGGCTCATTCGTAACCCAGCCAAGACGGTGTCTCATTGGTGACCCGGCAGGCGGGTCAGACGATCGACAAGACCCAACGGCCCAAAAGGCGGCTCAAGGGAAGGCCGACTCATGTTATGATGTGCCGGCTTAAGAGGAAAGGCATAAGGAATATTTCCCTTACAAGAGAAGCGAGATCTGGACTAGGATTCCACTTGTAATAGAGAATAGACTAGTCCTAATCCTACTAAGACTCTACATGTAAGCCACCCCTTCAACTTATATAAGGAGGGGCATGGCACCCTGCTACTTCTTGAGCTTGTGTTGGTTTTCCCTTGAAGAGGAAAGGGTGATGCAGCAAAGTAGAGATAAGTATTTCCCTCAGTTAGAGAACCAAGGTATCAATCCAGTAGGAGGTACAAGCAAGTCCCCAATCTATGCACCTGCACAAACAATCAAACACTTGCACCCAACGCGATAAAGGGGTTGTCAATCCCTTCACGGTCAATTGCAAAGGTAAGTCTGTTAGAGATAGGTATATAAGATTGCCAAAACATAAAACAAAATAAAAGTAAATAAATTGCAGCAAGGAATTTTTGGTATTTTTGATATATAGATCTGAAAATATATGATGGAAAATAGACTCGGGGGCCATAGGTTTCACTAGAGGCTTCTCTCTTGAAGGCAAATAATACGGTGGGTGAACAAATTACTATCGAGCAATTGATAGAAAAGCGCCAAGTTATGACGATATCCAAGGCAATGATTATGCGTATAGGCATCACGTCCGTGTCAAGTAGACCAAAACGATTCTCCATCTACTACTATTACTCCACACATCGATCGCTATCCAGCATGCATCTAGAGTATTAAGTTCATAAAGAACGGAGTAACGCCATAAGATGACATGATGTAGAGGGATAAACTCAAGCAATATGATGAAAACCCCATCTTTTTATCCTTGATGGCAACAATACAATACGTGCTTCGCTACCCCTACTATGTCACTGGGTGAGGACACCGCAAGATTGAACCCAAAACTAAGCACCTCTCCCATTGCAAGAAATACCAATCTAGTTGGCCAAACCAAACCGATAATTCGAAGAGAAATACAAAGATATCAAATCATGCATATAAGAATTCAGAGAAGATTCAAATTATATTCATAGATAATCTGATCATAAATCCACAATTCATCGGATCTCGACAAACACACCACAAAAGAATATTACATTGGATAGATCTCCAAGAACATCGAGGAGAACATGGTATTGAGAATCAAAGAGAGAGAAGAAGCCATCTAGCTACTATCTATGGACCCGTAGGTCTGAGGTAAACTACTCACGCTTCATCGGAGAGGCAATAGGGTTGATGTAGATGCCCTTCGTGATCGAACCCCCCTCCGGCAGATCACCGGAAAAGGTCCCAAGATAGGATCTCACGGGAACAGAAGGTTGCGGCGGTGGAAAAGTATTTTCGTGGCTGTCTCCTAGGGTTTTGGAATATATGTGAATATATAGGACGAAGAAGTAGGTCGGTGGACTCCCGAGGGGGGCACAAGCCAGGAGGCGCACCCCTACGGCTTGTCGTCGCCTCGTGGGTCTTCTGACTTCAACTCCAAGTCTCGTAGGTGTCTTCTGGTCCAAGAAAAATCATCGTAAAGTTTTATTCCGTTTGGACTCCGTTTGATATTCCTTTTCTGCGAAACTCAAAAACAAGGAAAAAATAGAAACTGGCACTGGGCTCTAGGTTAATAAGTTAGTCCCAAAAATAATATAAAATAGCATATTAATGCATATAAAACATCCAAAACAGATAATATAATAGCATGGAACAATAAAAAATTATAGATACGTTGGAGACGTATCAAGCATCCCCAAGCTTAATTCCTGCTCGTCCTCGAGTAGGTAAATGATAAAAACATATTTTTTGATGTGGAATGCTACCTAACATATTTATCCTTGTAATTTTCTTTATTGTGGCATGAATGTTCAGATCCATAAGATGCAAAACAAAAGTTTAATATTGACATAAAAACAATAATACTTCAAGCATACTAATAAAGCAATCATGTCTTCTCAAAATATCATGGCTAAAGAAAGTTATCCCTACAAAATCATATAGTCTGGCTATGCTCCATCTTCATCACACAAAGTATTAAATCATGCACAACCCCGATGACAAGCCAAGCAATTGTTTCATACTTTTGATGTTCTCAAACTTTTTCAACTTTCACGTAATACATGAGCGTGAGCCATGGATATAGCACTATAGGTGGAATAGAATATGGTGGTTGTGGAGAAGACAAAAAGAAGGAGATAGTCTCACATCAACTAGGCGTATCAATGGGCTATGGAGATGCCCATCAATAGATATCAATGTGAGTGAGTAGGGATTGCCATGCAACGGATGCACTAGAGCTATAAGTGTATGAAAGCTCAAAAAGAAACTAAGTGGGTGTGCATCCAATTCGCTTGCTCACGAAGACCTAGGGCACTTTGAGGAAGCCCATCATTGGAATATACAAGCCAAGTTATATAACAAAAATTCCCACTAGTATATGAAAGTGACAAAATAGGAGACTCTCTATCATGAAGATCATGGTGCTACTTTGAAGCACAAGTGTGGAAAAAGGATAGTAGCATTGCTCCTTCTCTCTTTTCTCTCATTTTTTATTTTGGGCTCTTTGGCCTCTTTTTTTTTCTTTTTTTCTCTCTCTCTCGCTTTTTATTTTTCGTCCGGAGTATCATCCCGACTTGTGGGGGAATCATAGTCTCCATCATCCTTTCCTCACATGGGACAATGCTCTAATAATGATGATCATCACACTTTTATTTACTTACAACTCAAGAATTACAACTCGATACTTAGAACAAAAATATGACTCTATATGTATGCCTCCGGCGGTGTACCGAGATGTGCAATGATCAAGAGAGACATGTATAAAAAAATATGAATGGTGGCTTTGCCACAAATACGATGTCAACTACATGATCATGCAAAGCAATATGACAATGATGAAGCGTGTCATAATAAACGGAACGGTGGAAGTTGCATGGCAATATATCTCGGAATGGCTATGGAAATGCCATAATAGGTTGGTATGGTGGCTATTTTGAGGAAGGGTTATGGTGGGTGTAGTGCACCGACGAAAGTTGCGCGGTACTAGAGAGGCTAGCAATGGTGGAAGGGCGAGAGTGCGTATAATCCATGGACTCAACATTAGTCATAAAGACCTCACATACTTATTGCAAAAGTCTATTAGCTATCGAAACAAAGTACTACACGCATGCTCCTAGGGGGATAGATTGGTAGGAAAAGACCATCGCTCGTCCTCGACCGCCACTCATAAGAAAGGCAATCAATAAATAAATCATGCTCCGACTTCATCACATAATGATTCACCATACGTGCATGCTACAGGAATCACAAACTTTAACACAAGTATTTCTACCAATCCACAATTACTCACTAGCATGAATCTAATATCACCATCTTTATATCTCAAAACAATCATAAAGAATCAAACTTCTCATAGTATTCAATGCACTTTATATGAAAGTTTTTATTATATCCCTCTTGGATGCCCATCATATTAGGACTAAATTCATAACCAAAGCTAATTACCATGCTGTTTAGAGACTCTCAAAATAATATAAGTGAAGCAAGAGAGTTTAACAATTTCTATAAAATAAAGCCACCGCCGTGCTCTAAAAAGATATAAGTGAAGCACTAGAGCAAAATTGCCTAGCTAAAAAGATATAAGTGAAGCACATAGAGTATTATAATAAATCATGATTCATGTGTGTCCCTCTCAAAAGGTGTGTACAGAAAGGATGATTGTGGCAAACTAAAAATCAAAGACTCATATCATACAAGACGCTCCAAGCAAAACACATATCATGTGGTGAATAAAAATATAGCCTCAAGTAAATTTACCGATAGACGAAGACGAAAGAGGGGATGCCTTCCTGGGCATCCCCAAGCTTAGGCTCTTGGTTGTCCTTGAATATTACCTTGGGGTGCCTTGGGAATCCCCAAGCTTAGGCTCTTGCCACTCCTTATTCCATAGTCCATCAAATCTTTTCCCAAAACTTGAAAACTTCACAACACAAAACTCAACAGAAAACTCATGAGATCCGTTAGTATAAGAAAATAAATCACCACTTTTTGGTACTGTTGTGAACTCATTCTTTATTTATATTGATGTAATATCTACTTTATTCCAACTTCTCCATGGTTCATACCCCCGATACTACCCATAGATTCATCAAAATAAGCAAACAACACATAGAAAACAGAATCTGTCAAAAACAGAACAGTCTGCGAAGATCTGAATTGTTCTAATACTTATGTAACTCAAAAAATTCTGAAAAATTATAAAAACATAGGAAATTTATATATAAATCTTGTGTAAAATTTTTTATGGTTTTTTCCCACTCCATTAAATTTAAACAATTCTGTGACTGGACGCAAAAGTTTCTGTTTTTCAGCAAGATCAAATCAACTATCACTGTAAGCCATCCCAAAGGTCTTACTTGGCACAAACACTAATTAAAACACCAAAACACATTTACTACAGAGGTAATAATGTATATTTTATTTAAGAACAGAATCAAAACAAAAAAACACAAAAATAAAATTGGGTTGCCTCCCAATAAGCGCTATTGTTTAACGCCCCTAGCTAGGCATATTGCAATAGATCTAGGTATTGTCATCTTTGGTATGCAATCCATAAGTAGCTCTCATAATAGATTCATATGGCAACTTAATTTTCTTTCTTGGAAAGTGTTCCATGCCCTTCCTTAACAGAAATTGAAATCTAATGTTTCCTTCTTTCATATCAATAATTGCACCAATCGTTCTAAGGAAAGGTCTACCAAGAATAATAGGACATGTAGGATTGCAATCTATATCAAGAACAATGAAATCTACGGGTACGTAATTCCTATTTGCAACAATAAGAACATCATTAATACTTCCCATAGGTTTCTTTATTGTGGAATCCGCAAGATGCAAATTTAAAGAACAATCATCAAATTCACGAAAACCTAGCACATCACATAAAGTTTTTGGAATCGTGGAAACGCTAGTACCCAAATCACACAAAGAATGGCACTCATAATCTTTAATTTTAATCTTAATGGTAGGTTCCCACTCATCATAAAGCTTTCTAGGGATAGAAACTTCCAACTCAAGTTTTTCTTCAAAAGATTTCATCATAGCATCAACAATATGTTTAGTGAAATCTTTATTTTGATTATAAGCATGAGGAGAATTCAACATGGATTGCAACAAGGAAATACAATCTATCAAAGAACAATTATCATAATTAAAGTCCTTGAAATCCAAAAGAGTGGGTTCATTGCTACTTAAAGTTTTGACCTCTCCAATCCCACTTTTATCAATTTTTGCATCAAGATCTATAAACTCCAAATCATTGGGACGCCTTCTAACTAAAGTTGACTCATCTCCAGTCCCATATTTATCAAGATTTATATTAGAAAACAAATATTAAATAGGAGTCACACCAATCACTTTAAGATCTTCATCATTATTTTCACAAAAACTAGAAGAACACGCTTTCATAAACCAATCTCGCTTAGCACGCATCTTAGCGGTTCTTTCTTTACACTCATCAATAGAAACTCTCATAGCTTTTAGAGACTCATTAATATCATGCTTGGGTGGAATAGATCTAATTTTCAAAGAATCAACCTCAAGAGAAATTCTATCCACGTTCCTAGCCAAATCATTAATCTTAAGCAATTTTTCTTCAACCAAAGCATTGAAATTCTTTTGGGAACTAATAAATTCTTTAATATTGTTCTCAAGATCAGAGGGCATCTTATTTTAATTTCCATAAGAATTGTTGTAGGAATTACCATCATTATTAGCGGAATTACTAGGAAACGGCCTAGGGTTGAAATTACCTCTATACGCGTTATTACCAAAATTGTTCCTACCAACAAAATTCACATCCATAGATTCATTATTATTTCCATCAAAGTGGACAAAGGCATATCATTAGGATCAAGAGGAGCACTCTTACTAGCAAATAATTTCATTAATTCATCCATCTTTCCACTCAAAGTATTTCTTTCTTCAATTGCATGCACTTTTTTACAAGTGGAAGATCTTTCGGTATGCCATTGAGAGTAATTTGCCATAATATTATCTAGGAGTTTAGTATCTTCTCCTAACGTGATTTCCATAAAAGTACCACCCGCGGCGGAATCCAAAAGATTTCTAGATGCAAAATTCAATCCCGCATAATTTTTTTGTATAATCATCCATAAACTCAAACCATGCGTAGGACAATTTCTTATCATCAATTTCATCCTCTCCCAAGATTGTGCAACATGCTCATGATCAAGTTGCCTAAAATTCATTATATCGTTCATAAGGGAGATGATTTTAGCGGGCGGAAAGTACATGGAAATAAAAGCATCTTTACACTTATTCCATGAATCAATACTATTTTTAGGCAAAGATGAAAACCAAGTTTTAGCACGATCTCGTAGTGAGAACGGAAATAGCTTCAATTTAACAATATCATTATCCACATCTTTCTTCTTTTGCATATCACACAATTCAACGAAAGTATTTAGATGGGATGCGACATCTTCACTAGGAAGGCCGAAAAATTGCTCTTTCATAACAAGATTCAACAAAGTGGCATTAATTTCATAAGATTCCGCACTAGTGGTGGGAGCAATCGGAGTACTAATAAAATTATTATTATTAGTGTTGGAAAAGTCACAAAACTTAGTGTTCTCTTGAGTCATCGTGACAAATCAAGCAATCTAGCACACAAGCAAACGAAATGACGAACGGAAGAAGGGCGAATAAAAAGGCAAATCTTTTTGTATTTTTCTGAAAATCATTTTAGAAGTGGGGGAGAGGAAAATGAGAGGCAAATGGCGAATAATGTAATGCAAGAGATGAGAGTTTATGATGGGTACTTGGTAGGCTTGATGTAGACCTCCCCGGCAACGGCGCTAGAAATTCTTCCTGCTACTTCTTGAGCTTGCGTTGGTTTTTCCCTTGAAGAGGAAAGGGTGATGCAGCAAAGTAGAGATAAGTATTTCCCTCAGTTAGAGAACCAAGGTATCAATCCAGTAGGAGGTACAAGCAAGTGCCCAATCTATGCACCTGCACAAACAATCAAACACTTGCACCCAACGCGATAAAGGGGTTGTCAATCCCTTCACGGTCAATTGCAAAGGTGAGATCTGATAGAGATAGGTATATAAGATTGCCAAAACGTAAAACAAAATAAAAGTAAATAAATTGCAGCAAGGTATTTTTTGGTAATTTTGATATATAGATCTGAAAATATATGATGGAAAATAGACCCGGGGGCCATAGGTTTCACTAGAGGCTTCTCTCTTGAAGGCAAATAATACGGTGGGTGAACAAATTACTGTCGAGCAATTGATAGAAAAGCGCAAAGTTATGACGATATCCAAGGCAATGATTATGCATATAGGCATCACTTCCGTGTCAAGTAGACCGAAATGATTCTGCATCTACTACTATTACTCCACACATCGACCGCTATCCAGCATGCATCTAGAGTATTAAGTTCATAAAGAACGAAGTAACGCCTTAAGTAAGATGACATGATGTAGAGGGATAAACTCAAGCAATATGATGAAAACCCCATCTTTTTATCCTTGATGGCAACAATACAATACGTGCCTCGCTACCCCTACTATGTCACTGGGTGAGGACACCGCAAGATTGAACCCAAAACTAAGCACCTCTCCCATTGCTAGAAATACCAATCTAGTTGGCCAAACCAAACCGATAATTCGAAGAGAAATACTAAGATATCAAATCATGCATATAAGAATTCACAGAAAATTCAAATAATATTCATAGATAATTTGATCATAAATCCACAATTCATCGAATCTCAACAAACACACCGCAAAAGAATATTACATCGGATAGATCTCCAAGAATATCGAGGAGAACATGGTATTGAGAATCAAAGAGGGAGAAGAAGTCATCTAGCTACTAGCTATGGACCCGTAGGTCTGAGGTAAACTACTCACGCTTCATCGGAGAGGCAATAGGGTTGATGTAGATGCCCTCCGTGATTGAATCCCCCTCCGGTAGATCGCCGGAAAAGGCCCCAAGATGGGATCTCATGGGAACAGAAGGTTGCGGCGGTGGAAAAGTATTTTCGTGGCTCTCTCCTAGGGTTTTGGAATATATGTGAATATATAGGACGAAGAAGTAGGTCGGTGGACTCCCGAGGGGGCCACAAGCCAGGCGGCGCACCCCCCTAGGGCACGCCCCTACGGCTTGTTGTCGCCTCATGGGTCTTCTGACTTCGACTCCAAGTCTCATAGGTGTCTTCTGGTCCAAGAAAAATCATCGTAAAGTTTTATTCCGTTTGGACTCCGTTTGATATTCCTTTTCCGCGAAACTCAAAAACAAGGAAAAAATAAAAACTGGCACTGGGCTCTAGGTTAATAAGTTAGTCCCAAAAATAATATAAAATAGCATATTAATGCATATAAAACATCCAAAACAGATAATATAATAGCATGGAACAATAAAAAATTATAGATATGTTGGAGATGTGTCACACCACAAGAGGGACAAGTTTTAGACAGACAGACAAGTCTTAGACAAGATCAAAATAGATGCTCTCGAAATAGAGGTAGCGAAACACCGCCCTTGTAACCGAGATCGTCATCATCATCAATATCAATCAAGCAGGATGTAGGCTTTTACCTCCGTCGTGAGGGGCCGAACCTAGGTAAAATCTCACATCTCTCGTCCCGCTCAACCCCGCTCAAGCTACCACTTAGATGCGTTGGCCTCACGACTAAGTCCTCACACTAGGACATCTGCCGTGAAAAAACCACGACAGTTGGCGCCCACCGTGGGGCCTACGCACGGTGGTGTTGAGTTCTTGGTGGAATCTTTCCCAGGGATTGAGAAGTTCGCAATTCATCGGATGGAGAAAATTCAAGAATTAGGGTTGCATCAGGTGCCACCATGATTTGGGAGCGTGGACACATTTTCCGTCCGCAACAGCCGTGCTACAGGCTCTCTTCAAGTCCAGATGCAGAAGTATTGCCTGGCGTTTTGTCAAGTATCAAGACAATTTGATTGTTACTAGGTCATGATCAAACCAGCACCTCAACACAAAAAGCAGAAAGGAGAAGAAAAAGAAGCAGTCCATGAACAGTCAACGACCCGGAGTCTGATTGGGTCACGAACACGGATTCCGCCATCGAGCCGCCGTCGCTCCACCGATCTTAAGCCAACGCCGATGAGTCACCGCCGGCGCCAGGGCGGCTTGCATCCACTCCGAGCGCCACCTCCGAGTCGCCACCTGATGCCATCTCCGAATCACCACCTAGCGCCGCCCTGTGTCAAAGCTGGTCCCGAGCCGCCGTACTCGGCCGTGGCTTTCTCGTTGGCCTCGCCTCTAAGGCTGCCGAGTCACCGTAGCGCTTTAAGACGCCGCTAAAGGTCACCTCCGCCTTGCCACCGCGGATTCGCTGGCGCGTCAATCCGCCCTCACCACCGTGCCTCGCCAGCACGCCGTCCCCACCGAGTCTTGCCTCGCCGGGGGCCTCCGCAGCCGCAGGCCACAGCCGCTGCGACCTTGCCGAGCCGCCGGCGTCCTCGCTCCTCCTCTGCCACAATTCGCCGCAGCCTCGGGCCTGGCCACGCGTCACATGCCATCTTGAGCCGCCTCCTCCACCCACCGGCGCCGTCCGCAGCTGAACTCCTCCACCCACCGGCGCCGTCCGCGACTGAGATGCTCCGCCGAGTTTCTGTCGTGGCCTGCCTCTTCGGTCGCGGCCTCGCCCTGAGCCGTCGCTTTGCCTCCGCCGCGGCTTCAAATCGCAGCATCGACACGGTCTCGCTTCCGCCATGACCCGCCAAAGCGGTCTCGCTTCCTCTATGACCCGCCAACGCGGCCGCGCGTCCGAGCCGACTGTTTCCGACGACTTGCCTCCGCGGTCTCGCTTCGAATCACTTCCATCAAGTCACTTCTACTCCAAAGCACCACCTCGGGCCGTCGAACTACCAAAACTCCACCGTCGTTTCTGCGGTTTCGCCCTCGTGCCGCCCCACTGCTGTGGGCCTTGATCCGACTTCACGCCGCCTCCGCCGAGGTGCTGAGCGTCAAGATGCCTCTGCCTCGCCGTCGCGGACTCACCCACAAGCCAGCTTGCCGTTTCTGCCGTCGCATGCTGAGCCGCCGGAATCTGCCTCCGCCGTGGCTCTCTTGCCCGGGTTGCCTTCGAACTGCTGAGCCGCCGAGCCTCCATTCCAAATTGTCACCATCGTGGCCGTCGCCCGTCACGCGAGCACGCCTCCACCTCGCGCTGCTGTTCTGTTGCATGGCCGTGTCTCCGCCTCTGCTGTGGGCTCAGCCACTCGCCGCGGTGGTTTGCGAGTCGCCTCCGCCTCACGGGTTTCCAGACCACTAAGCCGCCCTAGCTTGGCTCTGCTCCGGGCCACCAGCCTCCGCCCGCTGTCGATGCATCTCTGAGCCACCGGCCCTGTTGCATCCACGGCCGAGCCGCCCAGGCCGAGCGGACCACCTCCTCTGCCTGCAAGCCAAGACCCGCCTCGCTCCGCTTCGCAGTAGGCCACCTTCGCCGGCCCACCACCACGCGCTGAGCCACCGCAGTGTGGACCGCCACGTTTCGCCCCGCTCCACGTATCCCCATCAAGGATCCCCCGCTCTGCTGGTGACCCACACGCCCAGCAGCTCCGCCCATGGCCGGCCAGCAAGAAGCCGTCGCCTGCTGTTTTCCACCTCCAACTAGCCGCGACCACCGCTGTAGCTCGCTAGTGCGGCTCACCTTGAGCCGCCTCTGCTCAACCTGCCTCCAAGCCGCCCTGGCTGCATCAGCCGTCGTAGCGCCAAGTCACCACTTTTGCCCCTACGCCAAATTACTGCCTCCGCCGGTCCACCATCCATGTTTTCCCCTCTGCAACAGCTCACCTACGAGCGGCCCCTCGCAGCCTCACCTTGGTTTTGAGCCGCCCTCACCGGAGCAGGCCTCGAGCCACCGTAGGCCAACCCGGCCGTCTCCATGTCACCTCTGGCCTGTGCGGCCGTGAGCCACCCCGGCCGCCCCTGAGTTGCCTCTGGCCTGGGCCGCCGGCCGCTTCATCGCCGCTCCGAGCCGCTTCCGCCCTGAGCTGTCGGCCGCCCCACGAGCCCGCAGCTGGCTTAGCTCCGCCCCGCACCGGCTGCTCCCGCGCGTTCTTCTGCTAACTGAAGAAAGAGATAAGAGGCTGGAAGAAAAGTTAAGTGGTCAGGTAAAAAAAAGATGTTATCCATGACTCGGGAGCAGATGTGGATTCAACCCAGCTTCACCGATGCGACCGTGGCCTCGCCTGCGATTCGCTTTTGCCTCGAGTTGTTTTCGCCGGCGCCTTCGAGCAAGTCGCCGCCTCAGTCACGGGGTAGCCTCCACCGCCTTAGAGCTACTCCATCGACCCGCCATTCCACCTCCGCCGCGGGTCAGATGCCCCCGCCTTGAGCTGTTTCCACCAGGGCCCATCATCCGAGCCGTCCTGACATTCGAGTCGCCCGCCTCGTTTGCCTCGCCTCGTCGCTCCTGTCGTCATCCGCATCCTCTGCTGCAAGCTGCCTCCCTGACCCGTTTCAGCCATGGGCTACCTCACCAAGATGAAAGATCCACTTCCCAAGTTTGGCAAAGGAAAACAAGTTCATTGACTTGGGTGAAAAAATAGCGGGAATAGTCAACTTCAAACCAGTTGGAAAACCAGTAATTTACACCACTGGATCGACGTCCCAAGAAAATATCAGACGAAATCTATCCAGTCAATTTTTATTGATACATTTTTATTCTTTCAAGAACAATTACTCTCGCCTGCAATATCTTTTATGCAGGACAATTATTCAGGACAAAAGTGGCTTACACCGCGGGTACGGAGCACGCGCTAGCAACATTCTGCATCGGTATTCGTCCGTGCCACATTACCCGGTGAACGAATGTGCCGAAAGCTGTCGCCCCTGTGGCCTGGTCTACATCGGCTCACCGGGACCGCGCCTGCTCGCTGCTCAACGGACATGCGCAAGTCGACGCCTCTGTGGCTCGGTCTACTCGCCCGACCGTGCAAGCTTACAACCCCGCGGTTGGCTCATCTATCCGCGCCCGCGGCCAACTCACCCGCGTTCGCGCCGCTTCCAAAGCCGCGATCGTATCTACCATCCGCCCCTGCGGTCTTGTCTATATCAACACACTGGAGCCACACCCATCTGCACGAGCGGCTTACTGAGCACACGCAAGTCGTCGCTCCCGCGGCCCGGTCTATGCCAACAAACTCTGGAGCAAATAATAATATTAGGCTCCACCTGCACCGGATGACTCGATGGACAAGTTGCCGCCACTAGGGTTTGGGTAATTTCAACAACCAACCGAGACGAACCATCGGCCGGATTATTGAAACAACCCACACAGGATCATCTATAACCCGCCACGATCGACCTCAACCTTCCGTGGATTCACATCACATTATCAACGCCAAGGATATACAATGAGTGTCGCGAAGATCATCAACTCGCCACCTCGCCTCCAACTTCAACACATTCGAGCATTCCGCTGTCAACTATATGCCAGCTTATGCCACGGCCAAGAATGAAGAATCTCAAGCCAACTCCTTGAGTCATCTTAAGACTCAAGGGCTACAGAGACATGACTCAACAAATTTTGCTGGTTTCAGCAAATTCAAGAACCCTAGGTCATTGGAGGGAAAATAACCCGGTCTCGGGGGCTACTGCCACATTGGTGAAAATTTAAAGGTTGTTGAGAAAGCTACGGATTATCAGAAAAAGTTTCGGATTATCTGCAAATTTCTGGCACAATAGGTATCGGGCAATCAAAAAGTTCCGGCTCAAAAAGAAAGATTCTGGATTATCAGAAAAAAATTGGGCTCAGAATTCGGCTCAAGGGAGATTTGTCTCTCACAAAGTTTTGAGCTCTCCATATCCGGCTCAACATCTGGTTCAAGAGGAATACATTTCTCGCAAGTTCGAGTTCTCAGCAAAAATTAAAGGTTGCCAAAGAGAACTTGCTGCCATAATGTGCGGTTCAAACATGGGTATCATGCCTTATTGGCTTATCATATTATGATCAATGTAATAGAGCCGGCATCCCCAAAAATCGGGGCCTCTGTCATTTCATCCCATATTTACTGGGTATGAGTCTTTATTAGTTGATCATAAGGTCACTTGGGGGCTTCCAACTTACTGAGTTTAGCTTTAATACCCTCTTAATCGGCAAATAAACGCCATTATATGGGTTAAACCTGCATGTTTGCAACTTGCCACTCCAACAGGTGACCCGCCGTACTCTTGACAGTCAATCTTTTATGACCTTGAACTAGTCAAAGTTAAAACGACAGTTTTTGTCATGTGAGAGCCGGCCTATAGAAAGCGAGGATAAACTCACCTCGTCTGCTTGTTGCTACTCCACTATGTGATTCGCCGTACTCTTGACAGTCAATCTATATGACCCTGAACTAGTCAAGGTTAAAACAGCGAGATATATCACGCGAGAGCCGGCTTACGGGAGGAACGACTATCATGCCAGCTTCACTAGAGCAAGACTCGAGCCTTAAAAGCCAGTCTTATGTCGAGCCTTGAAAGCCGACATTTTTACACTCTGTTATCATACACATACATCATCATACATTGCATCATCATAGCATGCGTCATATATGCATGGATATACTGGTTTATATTGTAGGAACCGGTTTTCAAACTGGTTTACATTATTCAAATCTTTAATAGCCAAACATGGCTGGGTTTTCATTATGGTTATCATAACTAGTATTGGATGATTAATGTTTTCAAAGCCGCTTCAGAGAAATGGCTATTATTCCCTCATCCAAAAATACCAGAGCATGGTTCAATATTGATATGCAAAGCATTCAACAACATCATCCAGATATTGGGGGTGATTTATTTTACAATGGAAGGTATAGTCCCGAGTCGCTGCAGGCACACGATCCGGCACTTGGGAGCTACATTATTCAAATCAAGATTACATCAAGTATGCAAGTCCCATGTCACTGCAAGCATCACTACTGCAGGATGCTGCTAACGCGACACTACGATCAGAGACCCTTAGACGAAACTGTGTGCGATGCAATAATCGCAAACGATGATGTAAAAAAACATCAAAAAAGATGCAAAACATTTGCGATGGCGGAGACATCAAACACGGTTCAGGTTTTAGTTACGTGTGCGATGCGGGGCATGTGGTTCAATTCAATGAACTGTCTGCAATGAGGCAGAAGAACAGAAACGGGCAGCCAGATGAAGATGTGTGCGATATACGGCATACGATTCACTCGGATGAACTGTTTGTGATTAGGCGGAACAAAAGAAATGGTCAGCCAGATCAAGGTGTGTGCGATAGAGGGCAAACAGTTCACTCGGATGAACTGTTTGCGTTGAGCCAAGATAATAGAAAGGTTCAATATAACAAGATGTGTGTGATACGCGGCAAACAGGTCTGTAATCAGAAATGTGTGCGAAGACCGATAATAACACAGACAATTGCTGATAATAAGACGTGTGTGTTGTGCGTTGGGATTGCATACAGAACAAGAACATACACACACACACACACACACACACACACACATATATATATATATATAGACACACACAATTATAAGGTGTGACACCCTGATTTTGACCACTTTTTCTTTTTAAACGTTTTCTGGTTTTATTTGGAATTTGAATGGATTTTTGAATCTTTCACTTGGTCTTGGACATTCTTGAACCTTCTTCCGAGTGATCCAAAATCCCATCACCTTGCCAAAACTCTGCCAAGTACCCCAAGGATCCAAATTTCAATTAAATTATTTTCTAAAACTCTTTTCTTTTGTTTGAGGATTTAGGGCATTACTATGGGTTGTGAAGCAACCTATAGCTTGGATGCTCAGAAAATTCTCAAATAATTCCTAAAAATCCTTTGGCCTATATCTTGCTCCAATATCCAAAAATATTCCATGGCCTAGTTCAAGTATTTTGCAAAATAAATCATTTTGCTCTTGGACAGTTTGGACCTTTGTGAAGGAAGTGTATGCTAGGATTGTCCAATTGCTCTCAAATTTTTGTGGCATGAGGACACCTACAAATGACTTCCCTACACCAAGTTTCAGCACCAGGAGATCATCCTAGTGAGCAGCACATCAACATTTCCATTCTGGACCAATTTTGCAGCTTCTACATGAACTACCCTCATTTCTTATCCAAACCCCTTCAAACTTGACCAGTTTGTAGTTCTTTCATCGTGGATCACTCCAGACACCTCCCCTGGCTCAACCTCATCCTCATCCATGCTCCAGAAACCTCCCAAGTTTTCTGTCAGAACCTGTAGATGACTAAACCTCTCAGCTCTGCTTGAACCAAGCCAAACCAAGTGCTCAAGTGAGGTGAGGGATTGGTGGTCGACACGCCAGACAGCTTTTGCCAGGCCAACGTGGCTCATGGACATGAGCCACCGTGGTGAGCACGACACTGGCATGGTTGTCGCCGCGCGCTACGCAGCGCCCGTGTCTGTGCCGTCTCGTCCCACTGCCCCTCGCCGCAGTCGCTCGTCCGCTCGTGCCGACAACCTTCCCAGGTGACACCTAGACCCCCTGGAACCATCGCCTGTGCCGGAGGAGCCCTCGACGGACTATTTTGCCCGTGCGGCCACAGTGTTGCGGCGCCGTCGTCTTCCTCCTGCGCAGTCCCCTCGGGCATTCAATGCGCCTGCCCTCACCTGTCGTCTCGCCCGCGTCGAGCCAGCCAGCGCGGTGTACGTCCGGCAGCGCCATGGCCCGCATCCATGAGCTTCGGGAGAGCTCGCCGCCCGCCTCCTCCTGGCTATAAATAGCCCCGCCCGTCGCTGCCAAGCTCCTCACCCAACTCCTCCTCCCCCATAGCCACAGCCAGCAGCAGCAATCGAGGCAGAGAGGCCTCTGGCCTCGAGCTCGATCAGAGCTCCACCGCCGATCCCCTCTCCTCCGCCAGCCGTCTCCACCTCTCCTCCGCTCGAACCAAGCCTTCCGTTGAGCTCAGTGGAGTCCGGTGGTGCTTCCCGACCACTCTGCTAGGCCAATTGCTGCCGGGATCGTCGGGTACGCCGATCGCCGCAGCTGCCGCCTGCCGGAGAAGAAGGGAACCCCGCTGTCCGTCCACCTCCGGCCACGTTTCGGGTACAGGGTGGACCACCGCTCGACGCTCTTTCCATCCCAGCCATCTCCGAGTCCAACCGCCGTCGAGATCACCGGCAACGATCGCCGGTGAGCCGCCCCCTCCCCTGTTCCCTCCCCTCTCTTTGTTTTAAGCGGGCTAGGCCCACTGTCAGCCTCTGAGCGAAGGGGTAAGTGGAGGCGTTTTAGCCCAATACGCCTTCAACGTGGCCCAGTCTGGTATTTTCTAATTTTTGATTTTTAAACTGATTTCACCAGTAACTTTGACCCTGAATAACTTTTTATAGGAAAGTCCAAATGACCTGATTCTTTTTGCACTGGGTTCATAATTGAATTCTTTATTTTTCCACCAAGTTTCACATTTTTATCTCACTCACAGAATTGCTGGTGAATTAAATAGTGTTATGTGACATTTTCTTTTGCTGTTTTTAAATATTTTCAGAAGGAGAAAATTGTGGATTTGAGGATCAAGAGTTTCTGAACCACCCAACTGATCAAGGCAAGCCATGACATCCATATTATGAAGCATTTTATAGCATTACATAATTCATATTCATTTCTTGCATATATTTAACCTAGATAATTCATAGTAAATCATTTAAATGTTTAAAGTTGATAACTCAGAATGATATGATCAATAACTATGCTTGCTAAGTGAAACATAGTTGGTTGATCAAGAGTCACCTGTCCGGGCTTACCCATGCAGCCACGTTTGCCGGTATGGGACGGCCTTGACTTGGTCTGGCTCAGTGCTCTTTCACCGGTACCTCCAAAGAGGGAGGGTTATGCGTGCGTGCTGCCCTGATCAGGTAGACGACGATAACGCTATGAGCCCAGTTGAGTTGTTTTGCCGGCGTCCCCGTTTGGGACAGTAGTTTGGCCACGATGGTGGCAGGTGTCAAGAGGACACAGGGCCACCCAGGACTTGACTCCAAGAGGGAGTGTGATTGCCGGTGGTACGATGGAAGAGTCACAAGTCAGGAAGGTTTCGTTGGAGCAATGCTGGTCCACCCGAATGGGATCACAAGGTCAGTGCTCCATAGTGTGGGTAAAGTGCGCAACCTCTGCAGAGTGTAAAATCTATTCGAATAGCCGCGTCCACGGTATTGGACAGCCCGACCAGACCTCTCTAGGTGATCAACCATAATAACCATAGTAAGGATGGAAGAACTTGTCTTATGAGCGGAAGTACTCATTGGTATCGGGTATTCCGAGGGTTGAGAGACAACCCGGATGTGAGTAAGTTGATTGCAGTAAGTGAATTGCTTAAGATTTAACATGTTGATTGCCATGCTATTACTTGCTGCATATTTGGTTTCATGTGCTTGCGAGTACATTCAAAGTACTCACCTGGCGTATCATGCCAGATGCAGGAGAAGACTGAGACGGAGGTCTCGAAGGTTCGTGCTGTGCTATCTAGGATGTGTCCTCAGCAGTGTCCCTATGGATGGAGTGTCTATCATGTTCCGCTACGCTGTACTATTCCGCTGTAGTATTCCGTAGTAATACCGAGGCCCTAATATGTTGGATAAATAATGTAGATATTGTCGTAGCACTAGATGTGCTTTTGGCCTCGATGATCATGTAATATATGTGAGCTTGTACCGACTATTATCAATAAAAGTTCAGCTATGTTCTGTTCCAAGTTGTTGTGTGTTTCCAGAAGACATGATCTCTGGGTTGGAAACACGGGTAAACTGGTTCTCTGAGCTGGGGTGCCACAATGCTTGGTATCAGAGCCGTGCTGACTGTAGGACACCCTAGGTAACCGCATTAGGACTGCGGTTAGCATAGGACCTTGAGTGCGCATCTTGCTTGTTGCATGCCATGCATCGTGCATCATAATTCATTATGTTATTAACCTTTGGCATTGTGAGTGTAGATGGCACCAGTTCCATATCACTATCATCATGAGCCAGAAGCCCACACTTTTCCGGTTTTGCTTCGTAGCATCTGGCTTCGACTGTATCCCTACGGTGATGACCCGGTGTATCAGATGTTTCGGGAGCAGTTGGGCGAGTCGGTATATGAGTACCATGCAGTGGCTTACCTGACCGCGACTTCGGATATAGGAAGCTCTTCTCGCTCTTCCAAGGGCGGAGTGGCTTCTACTCCGGAGTTGGCGATCCAGTTTGCTGCCATGGAGGCTATTAATTACTGACTTGCGCTTCCACGAGGCTGAGATGCAGACCCATCCAGGTTTCCTCCACTATCCCACCCTGTCACCTACGACAGGGCGAGTCCTTTTCTCACCTGTAGACCCGGCGTGTGATCATGCGGCTGGTGTTTTGTCTCGCTACCTGAACGCCAGTTACTGTATGATCATCTCCTTGGCTGAGGAGTTGTGTCGTGTCCAAGGGGCACTTGCAGCAGTAACTCCAGCACCTCCTCCCGTAGTTCCACCTAGTTATCGACCACCAGTTCCGCCTCCGCGTGTGTTTGATATCCCTTCTGGTTCTTCTGGACTATCAGGCTTATCGTCTGGTAGTCGATTTGAGACCCCAGCTGAGTGGGCCTCACTTCTAGACACTCCTGCTCTGCCGATGCTGAGACGACGTGCTCTTTCTTCCACGAAAGGAGAGCCGTCCCAGCAGCGACGTCGTGTCTCCTTTGACCCGGTGACTCATATCATCAGTTCTGATTCTGACTCAGGATCTGATGACGAGGACTCTTCAGATGGGCAATGTTCATGTCACCGACGCCACTAGACTGGAGCTTGAGTAGTAATGCATGCATCTTTGCGTATGTCAACTGACGTATGAGCAGTTTAGCCATGATATTCCCCTACTGGCTTGCCATGTATGATGTTGGGTTATATTGTATAATTATGTTGTTCTCTTTATTTGCCTTTTCCATGAATTTTCTTTGGTGTCATATTACTGTATTTCTCCTTATGGATGTTGCTGATCGATTCGGTCCTTGCCATGGGAACAAAAATTAGGATGAAGATAGGAAGTAGCAGTCAAGGCGGCGATAGAAACCCCGTCCTTCGATCCGCCAGGTAGGCAGGGCAACCGCCCGAAGACTTACCACCACCACCTCAAGCACCAACCACAGATCAGATAATGAGAATGTTTAAGGAAAAGAGAAACCAAGACATCATGGAAATTCTCAAGAGTACGCAGACAATAGTAGGTCAGAATAATGGCAATGGGGTGCGTTCTAAACTGACTGACTTCCAGCGCACAAAACCACCCACCTTTGGTCAGGCTGTGGATCCTATTGAGGCTGATGACTGGTTAAGAACCATGGAAAAGAAATTGGACATCGCCCGTTGTGAAGAAGCAGATAAAGTTCCATTTGCCACTCATTATCTCGAAGGCCAAGCAGCCATATGGTGGGATAACACCAAGTTAATATGGCCTGCTGAAGAGATTTCCTGGGAGAAATTCAAGGTGTTGTTCCGTAAGTATCATATCCCTACAGGTATCATGAAAGTGAAGCAGAGGGAATTTCTAGCCCTCACATAAGGCAACATGACTGTGGGAGAATACTTAAACAAATTCAACAACTTGGCTCGGTACTCTCCTTATGATGTGGCCACCGAAGAGAGGAAAATAGATCGGTTCCTCGGAGGACTTAATCACGCCCTCCGATGTCAGTTATGCATGTTGGATTTCCCCGATTTCCAGACATTGGTGAATAAGGCCTTCATTGCTGAATGAGAGCACAAGTCTGGGAATGATGATCGTAAGAGGAAGTTCGAGCCCAAGAAGGACAACAAGGAACCATATGCACAAAAGCTGCGCAGTTGGCAGTCAGGGCCATCTGAGAACAAATCGGTGTGGAACAATGGTGGCAACTACAATAACAAGCCAGTCAACCAGAGCAAGACCTTCAGCAAGCAACTAGTCATAGAAGACTGTCGTCGCAACAACACTTGTTTCAATTGTGGCCAGAGTGGACACTACGCTAAACAGTGTCCTACTAATAACGGAAAGCAATCGGCTGACCACAAGCCACAAGTCAATCACCTTGGACGCCGTCCCAACCACAACTTCAGCCATGGATGCGTCCATCATATCTCTGCCGAAGAAGTCTACGAAGCTCCAGACATCGTCCTTGGTATGTTTTCTGTCCATAACATACCCGCAGTAATTTTATTTGATTCTGGGGCTTCCCACTCGTTTATTTCGCGGAGTTTCACCACCTTGCATAAATTTTCTCCTTCACTTTTGGACAAAATCATGGTGGTACAATCCCTTGGCTCAATGCTCAGAACAAATATAGTATACAAGGATCTGGAAATCTCAATTCACGGAGTCAAATTTCTAGCTACCCTTGTTGCTATTGAATCCCCAGGACTGGACATAATACTGGGAATGGACTGGTTGGCACCGCACCAAGTGTGTATCAATTGCACCACCAGAACGGTGACAATGGTGAACCCCGCCGGACAGACCGTTCAATTTCTGGCCAGCAGAATGATAACAAGAAAGGGCACGGCATATCAGACCACTGTTACTGATATGAATCTGATTCCGGTGGTGGGTGAATTTCCGGATGTGTTTCCGGAGGAATTACCAGGAATGCCGCCCGACCGAGAGTTGGAGTTTTCCATTGAAGTGATTCCTGGTACAGCTCCAATATACAAGAAATATTACCGTATGCCAGGCCCGGAGCTGGCAGAACTAAAGAAGCAGTTGGACGAGTTGCTACAAAAAGGATACATTCGTCCAAGCATCTCGCCATGGGGGTCACCAGTATTATTTGTCAAGAAGAAGGATGGAAGTCTATGAATGTGCGTAGACTATCGCCAGCTTAATGAGGTCACTATCAAGAACAAGTACCCGCTCCCTCGAATTGATGATTTATTCGACCAGTTGAGTGGAGCACGGGTATTCTCCAAGATCGACCTCAGAACAGGATATCATCAATTGAAAATCCGAAAGGAGGATATCCCCAAGACAGTGTTCACCACTCGATATGGACTATATGAATTTACAGTGATGGCATTTGGATTGACCAACGCTCCAGCCTATTTCATGAGCATGATGAATAAAGTTTTCATGGACTTTCTGGATAAGTTCGTATTGATGTTCATTGATGACATACTGATATACTCCAAGGATGAAGAGGAACATAAGCAACATCTTAGAGCTGTCCTGGAAAGGTTGAGAACCCATCGCTTATATGCCAAGTTCAGTAAGTGCAAATTTTGGCTAAAAGAGGTAGGATTCCTTGGACATATTCTGTCAGAAAAGAGAATAGCTGTTGATCCAAGTAAGGTTACTGCGGTCTTGAACTGGAAGACACCAGCTACGGTGACCGAAGTCCGTAGTTTCCTGGGCTTGGCAGGCTACTACCGCCGCTTCATTGAAGGCTTCTCTAAGATAGCCAAGCCACTGACGGAATCGTTGAAAAAGAACCAAAGGTTTATCTGGACAGCAGAGTGCGATAGCAGTTTCCAGGAGTTAAAGACGAGGCTAACCACAACCCCTGTCTTAGTTCTTCCAGACATTCACAAGAGTTTCGACATATATTGCGATGCATCCAGGCGTGGAATCGGATGCGTGCTAATGCAAGAAGGGAAGGTTGTAGCTTATGCATCACGACAGCTACGACCTCATGAGGAGAACTATCCCACACATGATTTGGAGCTAGCGGCTGTGGTTCATGCCCTGAAGATTTGGAGGCATTACCTCATTGGACAATGATGTGAAATATACACCGACCATAAGAGTCTCAAGTATATTTTCACTCAACCCGACCTGAACCTCAGGCAGCGAAGATGGCTTGAACTAGTCAAGGACTATGATGTTGGGATAAACTATCATCCAGGGAAAGCGAATGTGGTCGCTGATGCCCTGAGCAGGAAACAAGCTACTGTGAATACATTAGTTGAGAGTATGCATCCGAGCTTACAAGAAGAGTTTGTCAGGCTCAATATGGTGCTATGCGGCCTAATGACTCCAGACACGTTGGAAATCACTCCAACCCTCATGAAGGAAATTAAGGAAGCACAGAAGTCAGATGAAGAAATTCGGGAGATCAAGGAGTTAATTCAGCATGGGAAGGCCAAGTCCTTCCGCATGGATGAATAGGGTACCGTGTGGTTCGAGAAACGAATTTGTGTGCCAAGTCAGAACAACTTGAGGCAACAAATACTCAAGGAAGCACATGAGTCCGCATATTCGATCCACCCAGGAGGTACCAAGATGTATCAGGACTTGAGAGAAACATTTTGGTGGTCGGGAATGCGGAAAGATATAGCATACTATGTCGTCTGCTGTGACATTTGCAACAAGGTCAAAGCAGAGCATCAGAAACCTACTGGGCTACTGCAACCTTTACCAGTACCCCAGTGGAAGTGGGACGACATATGTATGGATTTTATTGTGGGACTGCCCAAGTCCACGAGAGGCAATGATGCTATTTGGGTCATTGTAGACATCCTTACGAAAGTGGCGCACTTTATCCCAATAAAGACCACTTTCAACACAAATCAGTTGGCACAACTCTACATGTCCCGGATAGTCAGTGTGCACGGGGTACCCAAGTCTATCACTTCAGATAGGGGTTCCCTATTTACTTCAGCATTTTGGCTACGGTTACATCAGGCTTTGGGAACCATGCTGAAACATAGCACAACATATCATCCACAGACAGATGGACAAACCGAGAGAGTGAACCAAATATTAGAGGATATGCTTCGGTCATATGCTCTCTTCCATGGACCCAAATGGGAGGATAGTCTGCCATATGCTGAATTCTCCTACAACAACAGCTATCAAGCAAGTCTCAAGATGTCGCCTTTTGAGGCATTGTACGGACGAAAGTGCCGCACACCGCTGAACTGGTCCCAAACAGGAGATAGTCGCATTTTTGGCACGGACTTGATGCTCGAGGCTGAGAGGCAAGTTAAGGATATCCAAGAACGACTTCGAGCAGCCAAGTCCCGACAGAAGAGCTATTACGACCCAAAGCATCGGGAAGTAACTTTTGAGCCCGGAGACTATGCTTATCTACGGGTAACTCCCATGAAGGGAGTAAAGAGGTTTGGTACTCGAGGAAAGTTAGCCCCAAGATACATCGGCCCCTTTCCAGTGATTGCCGGGAAAGGCAGAGTCGCATATCAGTTGGAATTGCCACCAGCATTGTCAGATGTTCATGATGTCTTTCACATCTCACAGTTAAGGAAATGCATTGCACCCCCAGCCAAGCAAGCAGATATGAGTGAGCTAGAGCTGGCTAAGTATTTGACTTATGAAGAGAAACCTGTCAGGATCATGGAAGAGATGGAAAGAACCACAAGGAGTAAGGTGATAAGATTTTACAAGGTGCTATGGGAGCATCACACTGAAGAAGAGGCCACTTGGGAAAGAGAAGATTTTCTGAGATCCGCTTACCCATATTTGTTCCCTGAGCAACCGAATCTCGAGGACGAGATTCATCCTAAGGGGGGTAGGTTTGTGACACCCTGATTTTGACCACTTTTTCTTTTTAAACGTTTTCTGGTTTTATTTGGAATTTGAATGGATTTTTTAATCTTTCACTTGGTCTTGGACATTCTTGAACCTTCTTCCGAGTGATCCAAAGTCCCATCACCTTGCCAAAACTCTGCCAAGTACCCCAAGGATCCAAATTTTAATTAAACTATTTTCTAAAACTCTTTTCTTTTATTTGAGGATTTAGGGCATTACTATGGGTTGTGAAGCAACCTATAGCTTGGATGCTCAGAAAATTCTCAAATAATTCCTAAAAATCCTTTGGACTATATCTTGCTCCAATATCCAAAAATATTCCATGGCCTAGTTCAAATATTTTTGCAAAATAAATCATTTTGCTCCTAGACAGTTTGGACCTTTGTGAAGGAAGTGTATGCTAGGATTGTCCAATTGCTCTCAAATTTTTGTGGCATGAGGACACCTACAAATGACTTCCCTACACCAAGTTTCAACACCAGGAGATCATCCTAGTGAGCAGCACATCAACATTTCCATTCTGGACCAATTTTGCAGCTTCTACATGAACTACCCTCATTTCTTATCCAAACCCCTTCAAACTTGACCAGTTTGTAGTTCTTTCATCGTGGAAAACTCCAGACACCTCCCCTGTCTCAACCTCATCCTCATCCATGCTCCAGAAACCTCCCAAGTTTTCTGTCAGAACCTGTAGATGACTAAACCTGTCAGCTCTGTTTGAACCAAGCCAAACCAAGTGCTCAGGTGAGGTGAGGGATCGGTGGTCGACACGCCAGACAGCTTTTGCCAGGCCAACGTGGCCCGTGGACACGAGCCACCGTGGTGAGCATGGCTGTCGCCGCGCGCTGCGCAACGCCCGTGTCTGTGCCGTCTCGTCCTACTGCCCCTCGCTGCAGTCGCTTGTCCGCTTGTGCCGACAACCTTCCCTGGTGACACCTAGACCCCCTGGAACCATCGCCTGCGCCAGAGGAGCCCTCGCCGGCCGCCGCGTCATCACCGGCCTGTTCTGACCGTGCGGCCACAGTGTTACGGTGCCGTTGTCTTCCTCCTGCGCAGTCCCCTCGGGCATTCAATGCGCCTATCCTCACCTGTCGTCTCGCCCGCGTCGAGCCAGCCAGCGCGGCGTACGTCCGCCGGCACCATGGCCCGCATCCACGAGCTTCGGGAGAGCTCACTGCCCGCCTCCTCCGGGCTATAAATAGTCCCGCCGGGCGCTGCCAAGCTCCTCACCCAACTCCTCCTCCCCCCTAGCCACAGCCAGCAGCAGCAATCGAGGCAGAGAGGCCTCTGGCCTCTAGCTCGATCAGAGCTCCGCCGTCGATCCCCTCTCCTCCACCAGCCCTCTCCACCTCTCCTCCGCTCCAACCAAGCCTTCCGTTGAGCTCAGTGGAGTCCGGTGGTGCTTCCCGACCACTCTGCTAGGCCAATTGCTGCCGGGATCGTCGGGTACGCCGATCACCGCAGCTGCCGCCCGTCGGAGAAGAAGGGAACCCCGCCGTCCGTCCACCCCCAGCCACGTTTTGGGTACAGGGTGGACCACCGCTCGACGCTCTTTCCATCCCAGCCATCTCCGAGCCCAACCGCCGTCGGGATCGCCGGCAACGATCGCCGATGAGCCACCCCCTCCCTTGTTCCCTCCCCTCTCTCTATTTTAAGTGGGCTAGGCCCACTGTCAGCCTCTGAGCGAAGGGGTAAGTGGAGGCGTATTAGCCCAATACGCCTTCGACGTGGCCCAGTCTGGTATTTTCTAATTTTTGATTTTTAAACTGATTTGACCAGTAACTTTGACCCTGAATAACTTTTTATAGGAAAGTCCAAATGACCTGATTCTTTTTGCACTGGGTTCATAATTGAATTATTTATTTTTCCACCAAGTTTCACATTTTTCTCTCACTCACAGAATTGCTGGTGAATTAATCAGTGTTATGTGACATTTTCTTTTGCTGTTTTTAAATATTTTCAGAAGGAGAAAATTGTGGATTTGAGGATCAAGAGTTTCTGAACCACCCAACTGATCAAGGCAAGCCAGGACATCCATATTATGAAGCATTTTATAGCATTACATAATTCATATTCATTTCTTGCATATATTTAACCTAGATAATTCATAGTAAATCATTTAAATGTTTAAAGTTGATAACTCAGAATGATATGATCAATAACTATGCTTGCTAAGTGAAACATAGTTGGTTGATCAAGAGTCACCTGTCCGGGCTTACCCGTGCAGCCACATTTGTCGGTATGGGACAGCCTTGACTTGGTCTGGCTCAGTGCTCTTTCACCGGTGCCTCCAAAGAGGGAGGGTTATGCGTGCGTGCTGCCCTGATCAGGTAGACGACGATAACCCTGTGAGCCCAGTTGAGTTGTTTTGCCGGCGTCCCCGTTTGGGATAGTAGTTTGGCCACGATGGTGGAAGGTGTCAAGAGGACACAGGGCCACCCAGGGCTTGACTCTAAGAGGGAGTGTGATTGCCGGTGGTACGATGGAAGAGTCACAAGTCAGGCAGGTTTCGTTGGAGCAATGCTGGTCCACCCGAATGGGATCACGAAGTTAGTGCTCCATAGTGTTTGTAAAGTGCGCAACCTCTGCAGAGTGTAAAATCTATTCGAATAGCCGCGTCCACGGTATTGGACAGCCCGACCAGACCTCTCTAGGTAATCAACCATAATAACCATAGTAAGGATGGAAGAACTTGTCTTATGAGCGGTAGTACTCGTTGGTATCGGGTATTCCGAGGGTTGAGAGACAACCCGGATGTGAGTAAGTTGATTGCAGTAAGTGAAATGCTTAAGATTTAACATGTTGATTGCCATGCTATTACTTGCTGCATATTTGGTTGTCATGTGCTTGCGAGTACATTCAAAGTACTCACCTGGCGTATCATGCCAGATGCAGGAGAAGACTGAGACGAAGGTCTCGAAGGTTCGTGCTGTGCTATCTAGGATGTGTCCTCAGCAGTGTCCCTGTGGATGGAGTGTCTATCATGTTCCGCTACGCTGTAGTATTCCATTGTAGTATTCCGTAGTAATACCGAGGCCCTGATATGTTGGATAAATAATGTAGATATTATCGTAGCACTAGATGTGCTTTTGGCCTCGATGATCATGTAATATATGTGAGCTTGTACCGACTATTATCAATAAAAGTTTAGCTATGTTCTGTTCCAAGTTGTTGTGTGTTTCCAGAAGACATGATCTCTGGGTTGGAAACATGGGTAAACCGGTTCTCTGAGCCGGGGTGCCACATAAGGACATGGTTGCATAACCAAATTAAACATCCAATTACATAGGTGGCTACTACACACATGACATTTGCACACACCAAAGTAAACTATTACATGCATAATTACATAGGTGGCTACTACACACATGACATTTCCACACACCAAAGTCAACTATACATTACATGCATAATTAACTAGGATAAACAATCATCTGATCATCATCTACTTCCTGTGACGCTTGCCGCTACTGCTCTGCTTGTGGCTTGATCCGGCCTCATTGATTTTGGTGACGAGGCACTTCCTCATGTCAATGATCCGCCTGTGCATCTCGTAGCATGTGTACACACTCTTGGTCGCGAACCTGAGGTGAGGTTCATCCAGTTGTCGCATCCAGGCCCCGTTCCAGGATACGGGACACGTTATGTTGGCATCCTGCTTCATCTTTTCATAGTATGGGTCGATGATGGCCGAGGCGAGTTCAACCAGGGAGTCCTTCTTCGTGCTGTCCCAGACCCTGTAGTGCTCACGGATTTCGAAAAGGTTCTTGCAGGCCAAGGCCGTAACCCTGAGCGCTTTTACATCGTCGGTGGTTTCCACCGTAGCGAACTTGTAGTTGGTGCTGTTAACAAACCTGGTGAAACGGTCGCAAGGCTCTGTGGCCATGCAGTAGTGGTAGATGAGGACATGATGGCGCACGCACAACTGGGTGACGGCAACCTTCTGATCTATGTTGGGACGGCCGCCGGTGTACTAGAGGTCGATGCCGACCACCTTGTACTTGTCTCGAGCAAGCAACTGCTCAACGGTGTTGATGTAGTCGTCCACCATGGCCGGGTCGATGGTGTACACCACCGAGAAATCCGTCTCCCTCGCATGGGTCTCCACTTTATGCTCGCCGAACTCCATTGGAGCGCCGCTAGACATCCCCTCTCTATGTGTCGTCGTGGGTGTGCTTGTTGTGTTGTCGGGCACGATCGAAAGGTTGAAGAGACTAAGGTTATTATAATGGCCGCGGGAATTAAAGGGGAAGCCGGACGGCCTGGAATATCGGCACGCCCGGATGGCAGTTCTATTTTGCAGCGCGTAACTCCATCGTGCTGCACGTAACTGCATCGTGGCGACACGCGCGGCGCAACCGCATGCATATGGGGCCCCCGATGTGATCGTGCGTAGGCCCAACCGCTGGCAGAGCGCGCGCGGAGGGACGCGAGCAGAGTGCTCCGCGGTCGCCTCAACGGCGAGCAACCATATATATGCATATAGCAGTTGAACACGCAAGGAAAAGCTGTCCACAAGCCAAGCGCGTGGAAGTACGCGAGCAGAGTGCGCCGACGGACAACAGAGCACGCCGTGGCGCCTAATGGCGAGCACAGCGTGCTGTGGCGCCTAACAGCGAGCACAGCGTGCCGAGGGTTGCGAGTAGAGGCCGGCACAGTGATACATGGCAAATAAGACAAAATGTGCGAGCGATGGCGGAAACATCAAGTACGAATCAGATTAGAGTTGCGTGTGCGATACGTGGCATACAGTTGATCCATCCGAGCTGTTTGTGATGGAATAAGCTATGTGTGTTATGGGCAAATGCTTGCTGGTATACAACCGTCTGCGATTGATGAATTCATGACCGACGGGTTCCCTAGTGTGGTCCGTGTGCGATGTGATATGCTCTGTCTACAGAACATCAACATATATACTTATAAGAACAACATTGCATGACAAAATTAAGCATACAATTACATAAGTGACTACACACATAACATTTCCACACACCAAAGTAAGCAATTACATGCTTACTAAACTAGGACAAACGAGCATCTAATCATCTACATCTTGTTGCGACGACGTTTGCCATTGCTCTGCTTCCGGCTGGATCCCTGGTCATGAATGGTTAATAAAATCTAAGTCTATTGCATATTAAGGTCAAAATAGTACTACCAATCTACGAGTCTAATACGATGCCATTTCAACGATTGTACCACAAAAGCCCGAAATATTTCAAGGTTCAAATTCCAGAGTTACATGGCTCAAATTCAAAGATTACAATTTTCAAACTGATATTAGAAATGAAATTCAGCTCATTCAGCTGCAAACGCCCGTGCTGATCAGCTGAACATGGATATAAAAGAGGTTCAAACTAAAAATTAAAATAGTAAGGCCGCTTTCGAAACCTCATCATTTTTGTAAAGGGATTAGCCGCTGACAAGTCATGTATGGGTTTGACACAATGACTACCAATTACTCTGTCATATGCTCTTCCAATATGAAGTTTAGCTTTTTTGGAGCCTCTTCCATTCTGCAGTAGCTATCGGCTCTGATCAACAAACCATTCATCTTTCCTAATTAAATGTGTGTTCAACCTCAGTACCTTCAGCACCCTGGCTCTGGCAAGAAAGAGCCTGGCGAATGTAATATCCGGTAAGGTCCCTCGGTAGGAGTTGAAAGTAATTTTTGAGAGATGCAGATCAAGGCATTCGATGTGATTGTCGTTATAAACATTATCCACCTCCGGGCCTATTATTATCTGCAAAAGAAGAGAACGTGTTAGTGCCTACGTGCAGTTTTGAACACTACTACACGCCTATTTAGTTTGCAGGATTTGTAAAATGCACCAATGTGCCATCTTCGATCTGACATGATTAACATGGGCATTTGATTACAATCTAGAAAAATGTAGCCTTATTCACAAGAGGTTGGAGTGGATGAAAAATTCTTTAAGAAAACTAGTACAGATGAATCCAAAGGAGAAATGCTTTTGGATTGTAACCATATGAAGCAAGCAACCAATATGGGGTGGGGGGTGTATGTCCTGAAATCTTCCAAAATTCCTTCAGAAGTCGTAGTACATTGTCATTTTAAACTTGGGAAAAGGTGCAAAAATTGAACTCCCTTATGGTTAACATTTAACAGGAAAGGAACATCACCTCGATATACAGCTTCTTCAGGCACGGAAAGCATCTCAGGAAACTGACAACTTGGTCCAGGTTGGGGCCGACAGATTCTAGTGCCAAGACCTTCACTGTGCGCAGAATCTGGGTGAAGCTTTGCTGGATGACAGACGAACATACATCTTCAAAACTAGAAATAATGTTGATATCAAGGAGAGGTAGAAGGCGACTGTTGTACCTGAAAGTAGTAGTATTTGACAGACGAGTAGCCCACCACTGTCAATTTTGGCGCAGAAATGACATTGATTCTTGTTGGACCTTGTTGATCAACTACAAGTAATCTCTTAAGTGAAGGTGTGTCCTCAATGACCATATTGTGGTCCACCTTTTGTGATCTCTCGTTGCAGCACCAACAACACACATAAATAGTCCGGAGAGTCCTGGAGGTGATGTGGAAGCTACTCGACCAATTCATCGCCTGAAGATGAAGGAACTTGAGTGCAGTACAGCCACGGAGCAGGCGCTCCATGTCATCCTTTGGGATGCAGATGGCGACGAGCTCGAGGTGCTTCAGTCGTGGTAGAAAAAGAGCGGGCGCATCATTAAGGGGGGGGAATGGCAGTTCATGAACTTGGCGAGGCGCGGCATGGGCGCAAAGCGGAGCGTGGACGTTGGCACGAGCGCATATGCCCATCATTAAAGCTAAGCTCCTCGAGCTGATCTAGGGCAGGGGATCGGAACCAATCGTCAAGCTTGGCTCGGTCCTTGCCATTGGAACGGAACTTGCCCTTGATAAGGCCTCTGATTGGGCCATGGTGACTGTCGAGGGTCTGGGAGAACACATCCAAGCTTTTGGGATAGCCATGGCAGAGCTCGTGGGTGCCGAGGAGGTCGAGAGGGGTGGAGAGCCATAGGGGGCGCCACCGCTAGGAAAGGGCGGTTGTCCTCGCCCCATATTTGATTGGGAGGAGGGATATGATGACTGTCAACATATCATCGGGGAGGCTGCTGTTGAAATCTAGGCCTGCTGGAGTCACTTGCAGTTCTTTCTCAACCCGCCTCTGCTTGTTGGCAGCCTCGTTCTCCACCTCGTCGGCGGCGACGGAAACCTCTGTCTCCATATTCACACCGTGCTCCGGTGCTTCAGCAGCCCCAGCGTAGCCACTCCCTCCGATGGGGCGCTTCGGCGACATCCTCATACACTAACGGCTTTGAGGACTGAGAGCGGCGTCGAGGATGCGGGTGGAGAGAGAGGATTGTGTGTGTGGCGAGGATGGGGGGTGCCGGCTTTGAGGACTGAGAGCGGCATCGAGGATGCGAGCGGAGAGAGAGGATTGTGTGTGTGGCGAGGTGCGGCCGCACGGGCGCGCCATTAATACAGACCAGTGGGAGCGAGGCGGGCGGTGGTCAAAGGCTGTCTTGCTTCTCGGTGAGCCTGCGCGGTGGACTTCTGGCATTCCTATACCATCATTTCACGGAGCGAGGTGGGCGCGCCATTAATATGGAGCAGTGGGAGCGAGGTGGGCGGCGGTCAAAGGGCTGGCTCGCCTCCCGGTGAGCCTGCGGGGCGGACTGCTGGCACGCCTACCGTCATTTCACATAGTTACTAGCACGCCCCACGGTGAGTGCGTATCGAACACGCGCATGCCTCGGCCTCCCGGTCTGCGTGCTAGCATGTGTCTCGTCAACTCACGCATGCTTGTATGGCACACGGGACGCGTGCGCTGCACGTATTATATTGATTTTTCCTTTTTGATGATTAATTCTGCCGCTTTATTGCTTAACCGAAGCACGGCACTTACATTGTTGGTCTAACGCACACGATTCGAATAAAGAGTTCATTTGCGATATTGGTTGATAATTATTTATAATTTCCAGTATGTAAGAAGATTATATCAAAACTTGTCTCAAATTTGAAAAAAAATATCATAGTCTATTGGTGTCCATATGACACCACGATAAGTTTCATGAATTTCAACTTAGTTTTGGATTTATTGGATTTTAAAATCAAGATTCTAGATGTTAGAAATTTCTTGCATGGGGACTAAACATGCACCCAGGGACACGTACACATATGATTTTGCAATCCATTTTCGTGCACTATCATGGGTCTCATGTAGATCAAATTTGATTTTTGCACATTTAAATCCCTGGGAAATCAATCAATGTATAAAAAACGGATAGATGTTATCTATTTTTTTCAATTTTCAACACTAAACTCCTTTGGTCGCATGTTCGCTGCAGAAAAAGTTTGACATGCATCTTTGGGCCACATGCACGCGGTGGTCCTAGGACACTCACTCGCGTGGGCCCACGAGGTCACCGTCTAGCACTATGACATGTGATGAGAGAGGTTAATTTGACCAACAAGGATGGTCATTTTTTGGTTTTTGTTATACGTACGGTAGGAGTATATATATAGTACGCGTTGAAGAGGGTGGCCGGGGGCAATACTATGCGTCATATAGGACACTCACTCGCGTGCGATGCTTCCATCCGTGGGCCCGCGAGGTTGTCCTCAATCACTTTGACCCAGCAAGGAGGTTTCTTTTTGGGTTGTGTTGCGGTAGGAGTATATAGTACGCGTCGAAGAGGGGAGGAGGGGGCCGGGGCAGCACATATATACTACACACACGTCATGAATCGATCTTGCTCCGTGTGGGGACTTTTCGGTTTCCGAGGCAGGTGCCACAAAGAAGTTGTGCATATTGGGTTTTAAAAACATCACCAACACATTGGGCCACGTGTAGATGATGGTTGTCACTCATTCGCTTGCGACTCTTCCCTCCATGGGCCCGCGAGGTCGTCGTCCATCTAATATATGACACAACGAGAAAGGTAATTTGACGAACAAGGAGGATTATTTTCGGGTTGTGTTACGGTACGTAGGAGTATATATTACGCGCCGAAGAGGGGAGGGGGCAACATATATATACTACATGTCATAAACCTCGGTTCGTGTGGGGGACTTAAAGGTTTCTGAGGCAGGTGCCACATCAAAGTTATGCATATATATTAGGTATTCAAACATCACAACCACACATCTCCATACATGTGTTTGGCCCACAAGCAAGCGATGGTGGTTGTCCTCTAGCACTCACTCACGGGGTTACCAGTGAGATGCTTCGTCCATCTCTGTGTGCTCGCTTGGTCAATCACTTCGACTGACAGCGATAGAGGTTAATTTGACTTATAATTAGGAGGGGATTAAATTTTGGTTCGTCTTATATGGTTCGATACATGCAAATATATACTTCGCGTGCATGTGTATGCACGAATCCCTCCCACCGGGTCGAAGTGGGGGGGGGGGGGCGATCACGCGACGCATCATGAACCAGATCTGTGTGGGGACTGTGCGTTTTTCGACGCATGCATGCGCCACATCAAAATGTTGTGCTTTTGGTATTCAAACATATATGCATGCATCACGCATGTCCATACATATGTTTGGGGCACATATATACATGCAGTGGTTGTCTTTGGACACTCTCCCTCGCTTGGTTATCATCGACAGCCTATATATTCATGGGCCCGCATGGACGTCCATCACTTTGACCAACAATGCGAGAGAGGTTACCAGGGTGGATTCTTCTTCTCTTGGTTACCGTATAGTCCTACGTCAATCATGGTGAGATTCGAGACCTAAGTTCGAGGGCTCGCATACACATGAATCGCTATATATATAGTATACTATGCGTCGTGAACCCTCGCTCCGTGTGGGGACTTTCCGGTTCCAAAAGCACGCGGCCACATCAAAGTTGTGCATTGGGTATATTCAAACACCACATGACACTTCATACATATGTTTGGGCCACATGCACGCAGTGGTTGTCTTCAGGCACTCCCTTGTGTGGTTATCGGCGACAAGCTAGCCTATTTTGTGGGGCTGCGTATGGAACGTCAATGCATGACTTTGACCCACAAAACAAGAGAGGTTATACAACCAAGGTGGTGATTCTTCTTGGTCAGTCTTACAATACGCCTTGGTGAGATGCCCCCTCCCACCGACTTAAAGTGTGTGTGTGTGGGGGGGGGGGCATAGTACTACTTCGTACTAGATGAACCTCCGTGGGGTAGGGGATGCCCGGTTAATTTGCGATGCACATGTGCCACATCAAATTTGTGATTTGGTAACTCCAGAAGAACACATCTGTGGGCCCGCACACGGTCCACATTTGATCGGAAGCAAAGAGGGGAGGGGGGGGGGTTGATGTACTCCTTTCGGTTTTGTGTTACAGTACAGTGGATGTCAGACCTAGCTATTTGGGGGCATGCGTTCATAGCTAGGATTCCCCTCCGGCAACAGGAAGTGTGTGTTGGTGTGGTGTGTGGGTGGTTGGGGGGGGGGGAGGGGGTAGCAATAATAACGTGCGCTTTGTGCAACAGGTGCCACATCAAAGTTGTGCATTGGGTATTTGAACATCAAACCACCCTTTTCATACATATATTTGGTCCACATGCAAGTGTGTTCGTGTTCTGACCCTTTCCCACGTTTTTTTGGCCAAATTTATAAACAGCAGACGAGTCGGACGCAGCAACCGTCAGCGATCGGGTACGAAACAGACACGGTTCCCTAGGACTACCCGTGTGCCGCGCCCCTGCCCCTGTCACCCACATGATCACAGTAGATTGGGCTCCATGAGGCTTCCCTCCGCCTCTCGAAAATATCTACTCCCTCCCAGTCTCGGAAATATCGACCCGCGTCTGTGTAGATGGTTTTTCTGTTTGATAGCACACGATTAGTATGTCTGGACCGTGTGCGATGTCTGTTACTGCCGCTCTGCTTCAATCAGTAGATCCAAATTTTCAGTAGCCCCGGCATTTTACTCCCGCCTCCATCCCTCGCAATCTCAAAAATATCTGCTCGGCTGGAGTGTTTTTCTGTTTGATAGCACACGATCATTGGATCGGGTGCAGATGAGCCCAGGCTCAGAATTGGATATTCGGTGTGATGTTCGTTACACCCGCCCCACTCTGCTTCAATCCCTTGATCCAAATTTTTGGTAGCCCCGCCATTTTACTCCCGCCTAGTAAAATTTTCAGTACTCGCGGCATTTCCTCAAACACCACCTTGGACCCCCTCCACACACACCCCCCAAATCCCCCGCTCACACACATACACACCACCCCTCCCTCGCTCCAAACCTAAATAGGTCGCCGCCGCCGCCGCGGCGCCGCCTCCATCGTCAGCCTCTGCCGGTCTACCCATGCAGTTTACCCACCGATATACATACCCTCGCCGCCCTCAGTTTCTTAGATGACACCTGCAAAACGCCCCCTTTCCCATAGATCCCCATCCCCACCCCCCTCCCCCACTCCAGAGCATCGCAGCCTAAGCCCTGCTATGCTTCCTGGGGAGCTCGAGGAGCGAATGGCCCAAAAGAGCTTTACCGCGGCCTCTTCGCCCGACGTCGGCGAGGTGGCTGCCAAGGAAGCTGACGACGATGACTGGACCTGGATTGAGCCTTTCAATCAGCGGGCTAGAGTATTCTGGCATGTCGCGGACATTGGCTATGACATCGAGGTCGTCGACACCGACGGTTTGACGCGGGTTATGTCACAGGTTAAGTTGCCCACCCCCAACCCTTCAGGTTCGACAGCCGTCTATCTCATCGATGGCCCTGCCGCTGATCTCCTGTGGCTTGTTATGAACAATTTGCCATCCTTCATCGCCATGGAGCCCCTTTTGTCATTTCTGAAGGACATGTTCTGCGACACTGGCCTGGATCCTGAGCTGGCAACTCAGACCTCATCGACGGCGACCATGAGGAGGAGCCAATTTGTGACAAGTGAGGAAACCCATGGTTTGTTTTCTCGAACCCCTTTTGTAGTGAGAACATGTCCATTATTTATTGCTATATTAGGTTGTTTGCATTACGCCTTGTTTATTTCTATGGTTTATGGTTGTTCGGTTGTTTGTAGTTAGCATATGTGCAGTTTCAATTGCCATCTTTGGTTGTTCGTAGTATGCCTTGTTTATTTCAGCTATTAACATTGTGATGTTCTATATGTGCTAGTATGAACTGTGCAGTTCAATTTCATCAATACCAAATTTAACAATAGCTCTATGAATGACTATATTTGGTTGCTGTTAAGCATG